>CM057453.1:803010000-804260000 GCA_016271365.2 Neoceratodus forsteri
AAAGAGCCCAGGAATAAGACAGCACTGAAGATAGCAACAGAGAAGTGCAAAGCGCAACAGAAGCTCAGTAGACACTGGAGCAAGCCAGTGTTGCAGGTGGAGAACATTGAATGTGATTGCACAGTGATGTCTCACATCTACTGCAAACAACAGTGCAAGCCACATACTGCAGGACTGTGCTATGCTGATGTGAGGTTTGCCGGGGCTAACCCTATTGCACAGTGCTAACACAATAGCCCAGAGCAAACCAGTTAGCCTGGGGCAAACTGAAGCTATATTCAAAGCTCCCATGCAAATGAGCCTACTTAGGTAATCCTTGGGCAAACAGGCACATTTGCATCTCATTATGTGTTGTTTAGCATACATTACCATGCAGTTTTCCCAGGTGCTACTGCATGGAGCACACAGCTCCACCTGTTGGTCAGAATGGAAGTACAGGCTGGGCGCTGCAGGCAAAGACATGCCCACAGCATCCCTGTTGGTCAGAATGGACTACAGAACAATGTAGCCATATATATATATATATATATATATGTAATAGATAACCCACTCTGAGGTGTGCAGTTGCCCTCTGATATATGCACGCCTTGGTGTGCGTATATCAGAGCATGACCCGCACACCTCAAGTGGGTGCTATCTATCTTATAAAATAGCAAAACTGTTGAGGAGGTAAAAGTGCAGGAGTGCGTTACGCTCTGATATACGCATGGTCATGTGATGCTTATCATCCAATAATATCAAGTAATTTCCTACCCATTTTATAAATATGTATATATATGTGAGACACACGCCCTGGAGGACAGACCCCCACCCCAACATTGGCACCTGCAGCAGCTGTGAGTGCAGTAACAATGGGTTGATACTAGAATGCATGGGACAGGCATGAGGCAAGGAGGGAAGAGCATGAGCCAGGCGTACTAAGCCCACAGCAACCCCATACATCATGGAACTGGGGCACTGGGTGGGACATGCAGTCTGTATGGGCTGTCAAGGCCAGTGTTCCCATATGGGATACAGTCCTGGCAGTCTAGCACCCCCCAGCACCTATCCCCATCCATGGTAGCGCTACATACAGGGAGGTAGTATAGCACAGTGGTTGAAGGCTCTGAGCTGCAACTCTGGAAACCAGTGTGACTCCCACAGCCCCACTTGCATACTGCGTGACCCTGAGCAGGTCACTTAACTCCCCTGTGCTCCCAGGTCACAACTGTCAACAAGCTTTCAGCGTGGTGTGCTACTCCTGGTGATTGACAGTAATGACACTGAATATATCAATGGTGATCTAGTGCCCCAAGTCATGATCCCCAACCCCAGTAGCCCTGTAATGAGTTAGACTCCATGGTGATCTAGTCCCCCCATCACGATCCCGATCCACTGAATGGCATAACCTGGGGTTCTAGTGGTTCCCCACCCGGCAGTGCAACCCCGTTAAACACGAAAGCAGACCTATGGTGAGCCAGCAACAGGCTCAGCCCTCCTCTCACCACCACGGCTGGCCGCTGACTGCAGTATGCATGAGCTACTGCAATGAATGGCGCATCCTCGTCCTCAGGGAGCACCACTGCATTACCGCCACATTACCGCCAGTGGTGTTTAGTGTTCGTGCTAGGTTCCACTACTGCCTGTAAGCACGGCGCTGTGCATTTGAATATGCCGGCTGTGCCAGCATTCCTGGCCACTCCCTATCCTCCCAGTGTCTGTTAGCATCAAGCAGCTACCACACAGCACCAGTGCTGTTGAGCCTTTGAATATTGTAGCCTGGTGCTAATCCAGTGCTATTCCAGTGCTTATAGTTTGCGCCATGCACAATGCTTTGAATATCTGGGCCTTCATTTGTTCTTGCTTTATACACAAAACAGAGTTTCCCTCTCACTCTTCTGTATGACATTGAATAACATCCTAAAGATTGTACTCTGTTTTTATGTTCATATCCTTTACAGAGCCTATTCTCCTCATGTACCTGCGCTGTATTTATTCCACCTTTTTACCAATACCTATTTTCTGGGATGCACTAAAGGGGGCTCCATATTGCAGTACTAGTCTCACCAGTGACCTGTACAATGGCACCAGTACCTCCTCTCTTCTAATTCTAATATTCCTTATTATGTTCCATGTGATTCCATTAGCCTGTTTTACTATTTCAAAATTATGTTTATCAAAGCTGAGATAACTAGATATGAACACTAAGTCCTTCTCCTGCTCAACATGTTGTATATTTATTATTCAATATATATTGTGCATGTTTACTTGCACCAAAATGCATCATCTTGCATTTATCTTAATGGAAATCTAATGTATGTTCCACAGCCCATTCCCTAGTATGTTTAGCTGTTCCTGAAAATTCTTTATAGACTCCATATCATGTACCAATTGCTTACGTCATGATGATAACCATGCCTGTACCCATGCCTGCATCCACTGCTTTTCTTTTACCATGCCTGTAAGCCATGCCTGTATCCACTGCTTTTCTTTTACCATGCCTGTAACCATGCCTGTATCCACTATTTTTCTTTACTGTAACCACCTCATGATGTAACTCACAATGCCTCAAATGTTCCTTATGTCCTTGTTCATTCTATAACTTGTATTGTTATCCCAGGTCGCCTCGAAAAAGGGACCTTCGGGGCTCAGTGGGCCTATCCGGTCACCAAAATTTACTAAATAAATAAATATCATTTACCACTGCAGCAGCTTTGGAGTCATCTGCATATTTGCAGATCCAAACTCCATTAGCCACTTGCATTGTGGAAATCAGTGTGAAATAACCTAGGACCCAGAATGGATCCCTGAGGCACTCCGCTGGTAACCCTTCCTCAGATGACAAATATCCCCTTATTTGAACTTTTGTACCCTTTTTGTAGCCATTGTGAGATACATTCTATTAAATATGATTTCACCCCTAGTTTCTGTAGTGTTTTGAATAATATGTCACATGACACATAGTGAAAGCCTTTTAAATCCAAATACACTACGTCCACAAGCAGGCCCTCACCTAGGGCCTCACTCACTAACTCAAAAAGCTCATCAGATTGCTTACACAGGATCGACCAGCTTCAAATCCGTGCTGTGAAACATCTATATGATTTAGTTGTTTTAAATCTTCATCCAAAAATTTGCTGATTTTTCCGATTATTGATGTGATGCTAATTGGACAACAGTTCCTTACATCTGTAATATCTCTGATTTATGTAATGGGTTTTGTGGGCAATTCTCCACTCTTCAAGACTTTACCCTCTCTTAGAGATTTGTTGTACACACTGATAGGGTACTGATAATTCTTCAGCCATTTCTACCGAACCTTGGATGATATCCATTGGGACCTACTGACTTTAACTTTTTAATTTACTTAGCTTCTCCTTAACCTGCCCAGCTGTTATATTTGGCAGTTCTACCGTTCCATATTTACATTCTCTTCAAGTTGGTATGTATTATCATCACTCTGGTATCGCTCCAGAAAAATTTATTAAACTAGTTGTCCATGGCTTCCTCTCCTTTTATTTCTAGGTCCCCATCTTTCAACACATTTATTTGATTTTTCCCTTGTTTTAGGCTACCAATATAATTATAAAAGGTTTCCATTGTCTTTGGTTACCTTTGCTAAGTCTAGTTCAGCTTTTTACAAATGTTTAATTGCTTTCTATATTTGTCAATCCTATGTGGAGATGGTTTGAGCTTTAATTTTTATATGCCTTTTCTTTTTGTTTATTAGCCTTCAAAGTTTTTGGAAAACCACTTTGGAATCCTACCTTTACTGTTATATTTCACTGAATGTGGAACATATTTAGCTATGCACATCTGGAGTACATTATTAACTTTCTCCCATGCTTCCTCAAGTGGCAATTTTTCAGTCTCCTTCCATTCATATTTATTTATTGAAGGTGTTTCACGGAAAGCGCAGCTGAGCAACAATCTGCTCACCTCCCAGTGCAACCTGGGGGAATAAGTGTGAGGATAACTTGCAGGTTATCAAGTGAGATACAATTAACATAACATTCAGCAAGAGGAGGATTACATTCAGTACAACTTACATGGGTTGCCGTAGGCACAAATACCACCTAGGTAAAAACATTTGGTACAATTAATACGAGGAAACAGAAGGGAGACAGGACAGAAGACAAGATAAACAAGTGCATGAGTTGATGCAATAGGTCAGCATCCAAAGCATTAGCTAGGTGCTGCTGGTCAGAGCAATTGGGGAATAGAGGGACTCAAGTGAGGATACGAGCAGGTATCATGAGCAGGAACAATAAGTACTTCTCTTATTTGGGAATAGTCAGCCTTATTATAATTTATTTTATTTTTCTGACTATTCTTGGGTATCCTCAGATAAGTAGCAATAACCCACGACAATGTGTGTGGTTACTGAGGGATTAATCAACACCCTGTATGCATTGTGAGGCATGAGGTGAAGCCAAAATGTCCTCACAGCACCCAGGTGTTGATTAATCCCAGTAACCCACACACCCTGGGGGTTATTGTGCTTCTAACAAGGGGATAACAACAGTGAAAAATATTAATGTATGTGAAATGTTGCTTTTCATTAATGTATCCTGCCACTCAATAAAGTAATCCCACAGTAAAAGACGCCTCTGTTGTTTCATTTCTGTCTTGTTCTAAAATTATGATGTCTCTTTCTTTTCCCTGGAATAAGGAGTGCAGCAGAGTGTTTAGAATGCAAGCACATTTATAGTTCTACTACCTTAATGACATTTAGTACTTTGGGGAACTTCAGTGCAAACATATATAAAACATCCAGTGGCACGGAATGGCGTTCATACACTCCAGGAAAATAAATAAATTTAATAATAAAATGTACATAAGAATGTAACTGTTTAATGCACCTTTTAGAAATATTTGAAATCGTGAGGTTTTCAAGCACTGCAATGCACATTCTGAAATTGGAGGGACACATTTTAATGGGGACATATGAGTCAGCATGATATTGACACTCCAGAAACATCACTTATATGGAGGGTTTATGTTGTGGCATTGCACATTTGGACTTCTTCACTACAACAAGGAACTACTAATAAAGTAAAATGAGTTTTGAAATGGTAATACTTTTAAAACTGATTGTAATGCATACTATGGAATAAGGTTATAATCCATTGCACTGCACTTTCCTTTTATGGGTTACATGCTGTGTTGTACACTTTGCTCTGTGCTATTCAAGCTCTTTTCATAACATCCAATAGTAGCGTTACTGCCAAGCAATGTTCAGCAAAAAAAAAAATATATATCAACAGTAAAAGACTAGTTACTTGACACTATGGGCCAGATATTGCAAAACTTTGCCCAGGGCTAAATTAGCACTGCCCAGTGGGCAGACTCAGCCAGACACAAAAGCAAGCTATATTCAAATGGAAATAGCCGGTGCTAATCCTGCTGAATATAGCATTCTAAAGGAGCCGGGCAAACTGGTCTGGAGTGCAGGGCAAAAATAGCCGGGAATAAGACAGCACTGAATATAGCAACAGGGAAGTGCAAACTGCAACTGCAGCTCATTAGACTCTGTAGC
The DNA here is from genome assembly GCA_016271365.2 of Neoceratodus forsteri. Lineage (NCBI taxonomy): Eukaryota > Metazoa > Chordata > Ceratodontiformes > Ceratodontidae > Neoceratodus > Neoceratodus forsteri. Next base: position 803,015,519 of record CM057453.1, read on the forward strand.
AAGCCAGTGTTGCAGGTGGAGAACATTGTGTGTGATTGCACAGAGATGTCTCGCAGCTACTGCAAAACACCTCTCAACCCCGCCTCATAAATCAGGGACAAGGCTTAAAAATCAGGGACAAAGGTTTAAAATCAGGGACACATCTTAGAAATTGGTGATATCCACTCAGGAAGCTGGTAGGATAAGTGGTGTAGTGTAAAATGCATTTTCTAAGAAAGAACACAACTGTAACATTAATGTTTGACACTATTTGATGCTTACAACCCCACTGCTTGGTCATGGAAACACAAGTTTTAGGTGGGATAGAGTAAAACACTGAGGTAAAATCAGGGACGTCTGAAAATCAGGGACAGTTGAGACTGCAATGTTCCTCTTATTTTAGTCTCTGTGGATGGGCGACTGATATGTGTGTGCGGCACTTTGTGCAAAAAATATATTCATGTGTGTAAATTGGGTGGCCCAAACAAGTGATATATTTTATTGTCAGTAAACAGTAGAAAACATAATCAAACACTCAAATACTCAATGCAAAGTATAAATATACATTCTGACACAGTCCAAAGCTTGGATGTGTATTGTGTGCCATAACAGTATGAACTGGAAACATGTGCAAATGATTTACATTTTAAAGAGTCTTGCATGCAGATGGGGTGCTGCTGATGATGCATTGCTAAGAAATCAACATTTACTGTTTTTCTCCTGTCTTTCCCATTCATCCAGTGGACTTTCTGTATATTTTATTAAGATCCATTTTTCACCAGATGTTTAAAACAATTTTGTTCACATCAGCATATCTAAATGGCTTTCTTCCAAGCAGTTTCTTTGTTTGCTCTTAATGCAGTTCATGAGGCTGAAGCCTCTTTCACAGTCAACACTAGAAGCTTGGAATGTAGTAGTAGTAGTAGTAGTACAATTTATTGTTCAGCATAAAGCAGTTACAATATACTAAAATCAGGACAAAATACATAGTAAATATAAATAGACAATAAATAAATTAACAAGGAACTTAAATATCTTTACAGTGCAATTCAATTTAACAGAGTACCTTTCACATAAAAAACCTCCATAGGACTTCAAGTCCCCTAATAAACTTACAAATGAGTTGAGATTAAAAATCTTGCAAAGATCTCTACCATGTTCTTCTCTTTCATAGTAAACAATTATTCTAAATGATCCTCTGGTGGAGGCTGAGATCCCCTAACAATCCACCCAGCAGTTTTTTCCTAGTTGATTCATACCTAGGACACAAGAGTACCACATGTTTGAGAACATCTAAGTCCCCACTCCACATTTACAATATGGAGGAAGTAACTCCTCTCTTTGTCTGAAATGAATGTATTAAGAATTATAGTTTTCAGTTCTGAATCTTGTATAGATTCTTCTTTGTTTAGGCAGGTTAAAAGAGTTATGGCTCATATTCCCATGAAATCTTTACTTTTTATAAAATCCATATAGCTTAAGCTTGGAGAGTTAAACATAGAAAGAACAGATGTCTTAAGTCAATAATCCTCAATTTGACATCCTGCCTAATCTCCTCAAATGGTCTCGTGTAAATTTTATATAAGAGGTGGCCCAATCTGGCCAGCATTATTGTTTCCTAATAAGTTGAATAAAGAGATGTACATATCCCATGCTAGCCAATTTGATGGCTTCCACTACACACATTCTGGGATATCTTTGTTGGGGCAAAAGAAAAGTTTCAACAGAAAGAGAATCTGTCATTCACAGATGAGAGAAGTCAAGGAATGTTGTCCTACCTCCAAGGCAAGAATACAGCTTGAGTTCCATTTAAAAATATTAAGATGTTTCTATAGAGTTTATTCATAATTATTTCTAATTCTCTAACCTAGTATAATCCCAGATTTCAGAGGCATATAACATGCTCATTCTAATTTTGGCATTAACAACTCTTAATACCCCGCTCACGATGACTTCCCCATCTTGCGTTAAATATTTTAGGGCATTTACAGAAGATTCCATTTTAAATTGAATAGCTTCAAATGTTTGGTCCAAGATAGGCTATAGGCAAAATGGTCACCTAAATAGTCATAACACTTAACAGTGTCTATATGGGTACCGTTTAGCCTAAAGCCTATCGTATTCATTGTCTAGAGCCAAAACTACAATGTTGGTCTTGCTGAGATTAACTTTTAGTTTCCTTTGAGAACAGAGAGATTCAAGTGATCCAATTTTCTTTTAAGACCTAGGACTGAAGTAGAAGAGCAAGACTAAATTGTTTGCATATGCTAAACATTCAATCCTTTGATCATTAATTTTTGGAGTATGAAAATCTGGGTTACCTAGCTGATCCAAGACTGTATTAATGTAGATATTAAATGGAGTGAGGGGCCAAAATACAGTACACCTGTCTGCCCCCAACATTTGTCTCAAATCTATCAGTTAGATGACCATATTGATTATACTGGACTCTTGCCCACATATTTTCATAGAGTCTATTAATAACATCAAGAAGTGAGGCTTCCAACTTCAGATCCCTTAATGTAGCCCAAAGGTTTTTCTACTAGTCCTGTTGAAGGCCAAGGAGAAGTCCACAAAACAGCAATATAATCTATTTTTCTCACTTTAGTATACTTCCAAATCAGATGCTGAAGCACGAATAATGTTGTACTGTAGAACAGTCCTTCCAGAAACCATTCTGCGCCTCATTCAATACTGAGTTGTCCTTGACCCACAACAACAATCTGCCCAAATTTATCCTAGAAAATCTTCTGTGAAACATCTATCAAACTAATAGGCATATACATCCTTGGGTCATTCGGATCCTCTTTTTAAAATTGGGAAGATAGCTACCTGCCCAACTGGCAGGGTAAGAGTACCCCAAACCAGGCCATTAAACAGCAAAAGAAGAAAAGGAATCCATCAGTTGGTACAAACCTTATAGAGATCACCTAGGAGACCTGGTGCTTTATTTGCCTTAAGGCCAATCAGTGCCATCTGGATTTCATCCTCTGTGATCAAGATAGGTCTTGGAAAAATTTCATCCTCCTGTATTTTGAAAGCATCAGGTGTCTCCTGCTCTTCATGAGAATAATAGAGCTTGGAGAAATGAGATGCCCAAACTTCAGGTGTAATATAGGTTTAAATCCTATTGTCATATCTATTATATCCATGGGCAACAATATTCCAAAATCGCCTTCCACCCCATCCAAAACAGCTTGCCTCAGTTTTTCCAAAGTCCCTGAGGATGTTTATGTCTCTCCCATTCGAGAATTTTCCTATATTTTCTCTTTCACTCTTTAGCAATTTAAAATCTGCTGCAGACTTATTTCTTTTCTTCTTATGCTGTCTTAGTTTTCCTCCAAACTCTTTCTTTGCCTGTAGGTATACCAAATTAAACTAAGACTTTTATAAAGGGACCTAGGATGATACGTTGTTTTACATCTAGGTCCAAGTAAAGAATGAATAGTGTCCCAATTCTCCAAAATATTAAAGGCCTTGCTTTTGTCCAGGACCAACTCATGAACATCACCTAAGACTCCTGTACTAAGAATTTCTTTGAAACTAGCTTGATGAATCTGCTCCCATCCAATCCTCTCTTCTTTATTACTTCCAGACTCTCTTCCTGTTGTGCCTCACTCCTTAAAGTTCCAAAAGGACATTTGATGTTAATTACAATAGCACAGTGTGCTGATTCCAATCTGTCCATGACCTCTAACTTCTGGATCAGCTTTACTGCTTCCAAATTGGTCCAAACCTGATCAGGGGTTGAAGAGCCAGTAGGTCCTCTATACATTAAGGATCCAACTAGATCTCCTGAGTTCTCCCATTTAAAATACAGAAATTTCTACTTGTCAAGCCCATTCACAATTCCCTACCTCTGAGCTTAAATTTTAGATCCTGAGCAGTCCTAGTATATGAGATATTTGGATTAATTATAGATATTGTATAGATCATATCTCAATATACATCCTCCAAAAATGAAAGGAATTCTGGCATTAAAGTCTCCCAGAATAATTATAAGACAAGGTATACTCTTATCTGACAATTTGTCAAGTGCCATTTCAGATCCTGTATGAAAAGGTCAGTGGGACCAGTAGCTTTATTGCAAGAGGAAAGTATATATTGCAGAGAATGATCTTCTCTTGTCCCTTGCTAATCATTAGAGCCTGAAAATTTAGCAAAGTTTTGATAAAAAGGAAATACCCCTTTAAATCTTCCAAACTTTTTATCTTTAGTTGCTGGCAGAGTAAAGACAGAATATCCAGCCAATTTGGGAGTTACGTTTTCTGTACACCATGTTTCTTGCAGTCCAATAATATCAAAATTATCCAGAAATCTCACTACTTCATGGTCAATTATTTTAAAATTGATGCCTTAAGTATTCCATGAAAGTATAGAAAGGGCATCCACATTTTGATTCCCAGCTCCTTATCCAAATCCAGCTGGCATTCAGAGTTCATTTGTTTGATATTATCTACAGGCTGCATTTGTCAGACTTAATCAATAACTGTCAGCGGCGAGTAGGTATTAGGGTCAATTAGGTTTCCAAAATCAACCAGGGGTTACTGCCTCTAGGATTGATTTTGGACTATCCTAGTCTGTTTAAACCATGAAAAGACTTCACCCAAGTCTAATATGTTAACTAAATGTATTCCAAAACAATCCAGCTTGCTGGCGGACACAGCAAGCTGCTAGCTTTATGAGGATTTTAAATGTAATATCAATTTGTGTTGTGGACTCAGGATCTCCACATAACATTATGGACTCCACCATGTTTCTGGAGATATAAAATCCTAATGCTCTTTCCAAGAGCAGCAACAAATCTTCCTAACTTTCCTATGAGAATCCTTGAGGTGAAACCTTCTACCCAAAGATAGTTATGGTGCTACTTAGCCATACTTCTCTCTGCTTCAGTACATGATCCTCTATCACTCCCAAGATTTTTCTCTGTGCTATAGTATCCTTCTCCTCTGCACCTCCCTATGGAGAATCTCTTCTGGGAAGGATAAGACTGTGTAGGAACCTGTATGCATGATAGCTTCATGTTTAGCTTGGAATATAGCACATACAACAATAAGTTTAGCCACCATGCTGTACTGCACATCAGTCAAAGCAAAGTGGATCATGTCAGTAAAGGATTTTAATGATCCTCCCTTTATTTTTTCAGCAACTATAAATCTGAAATCATTGTACTGGCTAACAATTTCTGCCTGGTCCACTGATGAAAATAAATAGTCATGATATTTGCTATACAGTCTCCCAATATTTGATAAGCCAAACTCAAAGCTGCAATGTGGCATTGCTGCAAAATCAAAACAGATCAGTCAGAAAGTTCACCTGCAGGAAATCAGCTCTCCAGATGGTCACATAACAGGCCAATGAATTGCAAAATTGCTGCTGTTTACTCCAGCTGTGCAATTAGCTAAAAGCAGTTTTACTGGTTGGCTCCAGTAGACCCAGGTACTGGCTTCTGATCTTTTTATTTTGCCCTAGCAATCTGTATAGCTTCAACTGTTGTTAGACCACTTTCTGAAACATCTTAGACAACTCTGCCAACTCCCAAAGTACATAATTTAATACTGTTATGGCAATGTGGTATTCTGGGTTGGATAGCTTCTTAAAGCAATACTTAGCAATAGGATCTTTGATGGATGCATGCATAATTGTATGTGGTGTCATTTACCCTAGGTATGGTTTACAATGAGTATGCTGGGTGTTGTCAAGCTCAGTGGGGGTTTAAAATGCATTTTGCAATGTAGTGAGTGAGTCAGTGTGATATGAGAGGAGATGCATTTAGGAGACTGTATTTCTCTTCCATTCCGGATCCATACTAAGCACAGTCTGAATTTATGAAATTAAATGAAAAGGAAATTGCTTGGACTGCTATTTCTTGTTGTCCATTTTAAATTACTATCCCCATGTAGCCAATATAGGCAACCTTTACAAGCACTAATTCATTGAATCTCAAATGTGTGTATAATGTGAGACCCTGTTTTAAAGAAGCGCAATCTCATCTCTCTAGACATATGTACAGTCAGTGTCTCAGCCTGCTAATTGAGAAGGTTATACCCATCCCGCCCCAACAAATACATAAAAATGACACAAACAAACAGTAGGTTGCTTTGATGTTTTTATTGTAAACAAAACTATAGTTTCCCATTTTTCTACTGAAAAAAATGAACACGTTCAACGGTGAGGCTTTAAATCCATTATAAACACATTTTGTATGTGAGACACTGCTTGGGAGGAGGCAGATTACACTGAAGTTGTGCAACTTTAAAACTGAAATAATATAATATATACCCTATGTCAGAGAATCTCTCGCATTGCTTTGTTGAGGGAATCTACCAAACAAATAAAACATGCCATTTCAGTGACCAGCAGAGGAATACTGTTCATTATCAAGTACTGTCTTTTGAAAAGAGGTGTCAAGCTGAAAACATTGTTGTAACTGCAAAGCCGATTGGTTGGAATTTTGCCGATCAGTTCCACTGTTCAATAAGTGGAGCAAGAGTGAGATGTCTGGCTTGTTAACTGCTGGCTTGTTAACTGCTGGCTTGTTAAAGTTAATGGGTTGTGACTCGGAGGTGAGCATACAATTTCTTTCCCATTCACTTTCATGTCCTGCTGCCTGAGTCTTAAATCTGAGTGATGACTGTAGTCACTACTTCATGAACATCAGGATTCCTGTCAGCTGCTTTATGCGCTACTACTGAAGCCGACGTGGGTTATTCCTGACTGCTGTGCTGGGTACATGCGCATACACCTTAGGAGGAACATAGGTTGAGAGGTATGACTGCAAACAACAATGTAAGCCACACACTGCAGAACTGTGCTATGCTGAAGTGAGATTTGCCGTGGACTAACCTGATGCACAGTGCTAACACATTAGCCTGGTGCAAAGTGGTTAGCCAGAAGGAAACAGAAGCTATATTCAAGCTCCATACAAATGAGCCTACTTAGGTAATCCGTGGGCAAACAGGTACATTTGCATCTCATTGAGTGCTGCTTAGCCTACATTACCATGCAGTTTGCCCGGTGCTACTGCATGGAGCAGAAAGCTCCCCATTTTGGTCAGAATGGAAGTACAGGCTAGATGCTGTAGGCCAAGGCATACCCACAGCATCCCTGTGGGTCAGAATGAAGTACAGGCCAGAAGCAGCAGGAACTGTGTGCTGACAGGCACAAGCAGTGCATACATACCTCACAACCCTTGCCTCCTGAATCAGGGACAAGGCTTAATGAACAAATCAGGGACAAAGGACCAAAATCAGGGACACATCTTCAAAAGTAAAGATATCCACCCAGACAGCTGGTAGAATATGGGGCTTAGTGCAAAATACATTTGCTAAAGAAGCAAGTCTATAACTGTAATGCTCAACATTATTCTGTGCTTACAATTGCCACTATTTAGCCATGGAAACACAACTGTGAGGAGGAGAGAGTACTGTATTGAGGCAGATTTATGGACCTCCCTGAACATCAGGGACAGTTGAGAGGTATGCTCCTGACCAATACACAATAGAATGAGTAGACTAATTTCCTGGTAGTCTAGTTGTCCCCCCACCCCTGCATGAATGCCGACCCATTTATTTTAATATTAGTAGTCATTTTCCTGGTAGTCTAGTAGCCCCCCACCCCCTGCACGAATGTGACCTGTTTACTTCAATATTAATAGTAGTTTCCCTGGTTGTCTAGTGGTCCCCCCTACCCCCTGCATGTATGCCGACCCGTTTACTTTAATATTAATAGTAGTTTCCTATAGTCTAGTGGCCACCCCTGCATGAATGCCGACCCATTTACTTTAATAATAGTAGTTCCCTAGTAGTCTAGCTGTCCCCCACCCCTGCATGAATGCTGACCTGTTTACTTTAATATTAATAGTAGTTTCCTAGTAGTCTAGTGGTCCCCCACCCCTCTGTATGAATGCCGACCCGTTACTTTAATATTATGGGTAATTTCCCTGGTAGTCTAGTGGTCACCCCACCCAGCTGTGCACCTCCCGGTACCCCGAACAAAACTAACTGTAGAACAGATGCTATCATGCTGGTAAGAACATCCATAAACAAATTATGAACTCCTGAGGATATGCAACACTGGTAGATAAAAAGAATAAAATCATTAGCTAGGTACCCATTTTCATAACAATTTAAAAACCCTACGGAGAGTGGTCAAAGTTAGACCAGAACTATTAAGAGATATGATACCATCATCAGTGACATCTTGTCTCATTCTTAATAGAGACAGGGCCAAGTCAAGTTATGAATATACGAACATATACAATTTTCAAGCAGACAAAGGCCATTTGGTCTAGCAAGCCTGCTTGGTGATGCGGATAGATGCCATACCTAGCCTCTGCTACTCCTTCATCCCCCCTTCCTATCCCACTTCCTCCACACTGACCCACTCCCTTTTGAAGCAAGTCACAGCTCTGGAGGACACCACCTGTACCAGCAGCGTATTCAAGAAGACACCACCCGCTCCATGATGTGGCCTCACCAGTGCTAAACACAATGGCAGATTGATCTCCTCCCTGCTTGAAACTCTGCACCTGACAATACAACACAGCATTTTATTGGCCTTTGCAGTCACTGTCCTACATTGGGTTGAAATGTTCATTGCTCTTGTTACTAGTAGTCCCAGGTCCTTCTTTCCTCAATGACAACAAGCTGACCTCCCTTCCCACCCAGCTTGTAGCTGCTCTTTGGGTTAATTACACCAGAAAGCAGCACACTGCATTCTTGTCATTCAACGAAACCGCCAAGTGTACGACCAGGTCTCCAGCCTTGTCAGAACCTCCTGCAGCCCTGCACCCATCCCATGTCATCTATCACCATCCCTTCTTGGTATCATCTGCAAACAGATTGATTTTTTATTGAATTATTGAAACACTCCAAGATGTCCAATATGAAAATCCAAAACACAGAGGTCTCAACATTGAGCCCTGGGAAACTAAACTTGTCATAGCCCTTGGTGATGTGAGCTCCCTTCCACTAACACCCTTTGTTGTCTTCCCTTAGCCAATTCAGGACCCAGCCCTCCATCTTTTGACCCCGACCCGTGCCTTCTACTTTTCTACTTATACTCCCATGAGGCACCAAGTCGAAGGCTTTGCTGAAGTCCAGGTACAGGACCTCAACCGCATGAACCTGATCTAACAGAATAGATAGCCAGACGGGCTGCAATCTTTTGTTGTTTCACCTATCACATTTTAATGGACTACCATCTCTGGCTTGTGTCCATACTAGGCTGAAATTTGTCCAGATACTCTCTTATTACCTCACCCATTCTTGCAAAATAGACCATCCAAATCCATTACTTTTTGAGCTGGATGCCACCTCCTATTTGCCCATATTCGATGCGAACCATGCCAATGTTTGTTTTTTGAAGAAATGAAAAACTCTCATTGCATCAACTTAATGTGTCTTCTCAATTGACACTAATACCAACCTGCAGCAGTTCATGGTGAAGTACCTTGCTGTTGCACACATCCATTACAGTGTAGCACCCATACTTAGCACTGTGTCCAGGGCTGTCGCATCTAGCGTCTCCACCTAGTATAACTGGAATGTTGTTATGTGTGATTTCTAACTGAAGAAAATTCTGCTTCTTCTCCCAGACATTTCTAATACAGGCATGCAGGAATTTCTTTTGATGTTTGAAGAATGATGACCTGCTAATCGATGCAACATTAGCAAACTGCATAACTTTCAAAACTTTTGATGGTAAGGCCCCAGCAAACAAGATAGCAGAAGAAAGTGTAATGTTAAATTAGGATTCCTATTGTCAAACTTTGGCTCCTCCATGTATAAACTTTCCTGTAAATAAATACATAATGTATTTAAAGTGTGAACTGCATTTACTGTATGTGTATTGTGATCATGCTTGTAGTAGCCAGAGTTGTTAACAGTACTCATGTATTTATTTTTAAGCAATAAGGAATGATCAGTGGTTATGTTAGTGGTCTGTTAATCACCCTTTATGAGTGTAAAGTGGCATGAGGTGCAGCCAGTTTCCATAAACACCTGTATGGTGACTAACTAACAACATAACCACTGGTGTGCCTAATTGCTATCATAATAAAAACATTTTCTTTTAAAGAGTTGAACCTTGTTCAGCATATGGTTAGGCTCTACAATGTTTACAGCCAATCTGAAAGATCCATTACTCAAACGCTTTTAAAATACTTTTAAAATACTGGGTATAACACCCTGGCTATATGTGCATATTACTATGGACTACATAATACCCTATATAATAAAAATGAATGCTAATATAAACTACTTTCAAAATATGCTGCATAATGCTTCATATTGTTTTGTTGCGTACTGTTTTACAGCTAATCTACAAACCATCCATACTAATCTTCCTTTCCCATGGCCTTCAAGGCTCATCTGGAAAGGACAGGAAGGGGTAGCTGTTTTGTTTACATCCTAGAGGACATACAGGTGATGGACAGGAGGGGATGGGGCTATGGAACGTCTATGGGTGAAGTAATGCAGGCGGCCAGGGGAATATTTGAGAATTGGAGTCGATATAGACCACCCACACAGAGGGAAGATCAGGACAGGGTGATGCCGTAGGATATTGACAGGATGGCTCTCAAGGAGGATACATTACTGGTAGGCAACCTAAACTTACAGATGTGGAATGGACCATTCCCGAAGCAGCTTCAGCAAGAAGTAGGGAGATAGTGAGGCGGGCTAAGTGGGGTGCTCCTGGAAACAGCTGTTCATGGAGCCTATCAGAGAGCAACCTGCTAGATGTGGTCTTGACAAATAGGAGACTGTGGAGGAGGTGTTGGTAGGAGAAAAACTACGGAAAGTTGACCACAGGACTGTTGGGTTCAAGGTGAGGGCAGGAGGACAGGGACCCAAACCAGCACAAAGGTGCTGGACTTTAGGCGGGCAGACTTTGACAAATTAAGAAGGCTGGTGAGGGAGGTGATGGAAGGATTGGGGTATAAGTGATGCAGACAAACTATGGGTAGCTATCAGGGACCAGATCTGGAAGCCACACAGGCATCCATCAAAAGCATTAAGAAGGGGAAAGAAGCAGGAAGTCGCTTTAGTTCAGTAGGGATGTAGAAAGGGCGGTAGGGGTAGATGGAGGTGTTCAAGAGATACAAGAGTACTCAGGGTGAGGAGGACTAAGATGTTTACAGGGAGGTGAGGTGACTGGCGAGAAAGGTCATTAGAAGGGCTAAGGTAGACACAGAGGAAGAGTGGCGAAACTGGCCAGGACAGGAAAAAAGACAATTTAGATATGTGGGGGAGAGGAGGCAGGCTAGTCAGGGATTGAAAGGCTGAGGGAGGACGAGGGGGGCTCTTGGAGGAGGATGGGGAAAAGGCAGAAGACCTGAACAAGTATTTCGGCTCTGTATTTACAAAGAAAGGTGGGATGGAGGGCCAGAGTTGGAAAGGGGGCATAGCAATGATATCAGATCCTTCACCATGGAGAGTTAGGGAGGAATTAGCCAGGGTGAATGTGGACAAGCCCATGGGACTGGAAGGCATGCATCCAAGGGTGATTTGGGAAATAAGAGAGAGCTGGCTGCCCCACAGGTGAGGCAGTTCAACCTGTCCCTGTTCACCGGTAGAGTGATGGGGGAATGGAAAAAGGTGATGGTGTTGTCAATCCACAAGGGTGGAAGCAAGAGAGCAGAGGAAAACTATACCCCATCAGCCTAACTGCTGTGGTGGGGAAGGTCATGGAGGCACTCATCGGTGAGAGGGTAGCAGTACCTGGAGGTGAACGGACTGCTGGATGACAGACAGCAGGTTCACTAAGGGCAAGTCATGCCAGTCCAGTTTGATCAAATTGTTCAACTGAGTGACACAGGTAGTGGACCAGGGGTGCGGTGGATGTGGCCTATCTGGATTTCAGTAAGGCCTTCAACGGTACACCACAGGAGGCTGGTCAACAAATTGGATAGCATATGGGTAGGGGTCAAAATAAGAAGATGAGTGAAAACTGGTTGGCAGATAGGAGTCAGAGGTGGTGGTGAAATGGAATGTACTCGGGATCGGGCAGGTGAGGAGTGGAGTTCCCCAGGGATCATTGCTGGGAACCCTCCTGTTCAATATCTATACACAAAACATTGCAGATGGACTGAAAGGGAGGGTGGCCCTCTTTGCGGATGACACAAAAATCTGTAACAGAGTTGACTCCTGAGTGGGGTGGAGGACATGAGAAGGGACCTGAGAGTTCTGGAGGATTGGGCAGAGACCTGGCATCTAAAATTCAACATAAGAAGTGTGCTGTTATGCACCTGGGACACAGGAACCAGAGGGCTGAGTACATGCTGGCAGGGAGAGAGTCAGAGTGACAGAAGACGAGAGGATCTGGTGTAACAGTCTCCAGCAACCTCAAGGTAGGAAGCAATACTCAAAGGCAGTGGGAGGCGCATTGGGTGCTGCCAATAAGAGAGTTCAATTTTTCATGGAGAGGGTGGTGGAGAACTATTATGGGCTTCCGAAGAGGTGGTAAATTTGGAGACTATAGAGGATTCAAGACCGCTTGGGACAGAAACATGGGGCTAAGGGGAAGGGGGGTCTCAATATATGGTAGGTTGGACTAGGGGGTGAGGGCAGACTGGATGGGCCAGGAGATCCATTTCTGCCATCACCTTCTATGATTCTATGATGATTATATGATTCTATGATCACATTGCTCCAAATGTCTTCCTGATGAAACATCTGAATAAATAAAAATTATACATATAGAGAGGGTTGAGGGACTCAGGCTTAGACTGGCAGGATGTGCCAATATCATTCCACTATGGGCACTTGAACATATGAAATAAAGTGATCTGAAATTATTACAGGTGACACTTTACAGGTTTCACAGTTTTATCTGTCATTACGATAAGCTTTCAGGGCTACTGTATTTGTTGCTGGCTGATTGTTTCTGCTTTTACCTCCTGTTTCTTTTATCCATGGTTCTTCTTTTCAGCAAGGGAAGGGCCCAGCCACCCACCCCATCCCCAACCACCCTACACTACACTCCTTTCATAGCATAGCACAGTCATGACATTTTCTGTAGCAAAGCAGGAAGGGGTGGTTCAGAGGGTATCCACACAGTGACCTCATTTACAGGGCACTAGTAATTTAACTTGTTATAACAAGTTATACAAAACAAACAAACAAAACACAAAATCAAACTTTTGCTTTCATTTTCTTCCTTCTAATTACTCTGACCAGGTTATAAACCCAGCAACTTATCTGGAATGGATATCACTAACTGCAGGTAATGCAGAACACTTTTCAGAAGGCAGTTTTACAGGATTTAGGACACTGTCCTACATGCTGGGCCATTGGAGATCTAAGGGCTCAGCTCCAGGCAGCATGGGCAGAGATTGCACGCCTCAATTGCATATTCAGGAGGAAATATATTATAAAAACTGCGGCCATTTCCCCAACATCCAACAAGCACCTACCCACCGCAGAGGGTAGTTGGTCGGAGGTTGGCAGGTGGTTAGGAGGGGCAATTGGTGCCCCATCCCTCGGTGCTCTCCAATATATCACCTCCACAAACCATATAAAAACTACAAACAGGTATCTGCCTCTATCTCTGAAATCAAACAAAGGGCAGAGCACACTGCAGAGCAGGACACTGCAAACACAGGAGCTAGCACAACAAAATGCACCCAAACAGGAACCAAAACAAAAAAAAAGCAAAAGGAAATCCAAAAACTTCTGATCATAGGAGACTCCATGATTGGAGAGTTAATACATATCTCCAGCCAGGGTAATGGTCATATGTCTCCCAGGGTACAGCAACGTGGAGAGACACTGACTGCATTGTTAAAATTGTTCAGGAAGCAGGAGAAAATGTTGATGTCCTGGTACACAGAGGGACTAATGATCTCCCGCCGGTCAGTTGTGGAGACCAAGGAACACCTGAACAGGCTGGGTGACAAACTATCATCCATTTCATCTGGCATCTCCTTCTCTGAGATCCTGCCAGTCTGGGAGAGGGGGACAGATGGACAGAAGGCCAGAGAAGGGGAGATAGGGGAGCTAAACATGTGGCTCAAAGACTGGTGCCAGGAAAAAGGACACAAATTTGTAGGAACTGGCAAGAGTTTTGGGAGCGAAAGTTCTTTAATTTGAAGGACTGCATCTGACTAAGGAGGGAGTCAGTGCATTGGGGCAGAAGTTTGATGTCTTTGCAGAATACTTAAACTAGCAAATGGGGAGAGGGGTGCAGCACCTGAAACATCGAATGGGAAGAACACCCCTCCCCTCAGCTAGTGGTCAAACAGGAGTTCAGCATGCTTGTAGTTCATTTGCATCACCAGGTAAAGAAAAGGTCTGGCTACCCATACGATGCACAGGGGAAACACCGACCTCGCCCAACAACTAACACACCAAATTCGACCAATGGAAAATCATATGCATATTGGGGTCGCCCACAGTCTGGGAAACAAGATCCCAGACCTGCAGGCAATAATGACAGAGGTTAAACTGGACATAGTAGCCATTAGCAAGACATGGTTTACCAGTAGCTACACTTGGAGACTGCAGTACCTGGCGATGTACTTTTCAGAAGAAACCGAGATGCAAAAGGGGGTGGAGGGGCCTTTATGTCAATGAAAATATTAAAGCTATGTAAACTCAGAATACATATAAGGAGCCAGAAGAACTGTGGGTCACCCTGAAACAGAAATAGGACAGCCATATGAACTGGGTTGTGTACAGGCCTCAGACCAGGGGAGGACATAGACATGTTACTGTTAGAAGCTATACAAAACATGACAGCTAAAGGGGAGGTTCTGATAATGGGAGACTTCAACATGCCAGATACAAATTGGTCAATGCCAGCAGGGACATCTGTCAGAACTAGACACATGGTGGATTCCTGCAGGAGGAGGGCCTCAAGAAAATGGTACAACAACCCACTAGAGACAGGGCTACCCTAGATCTAGTACTGACTAACAGGGAAAGGATCACAGATCTCCAGGTAGAAGGTCACGGGGCCAGTGACCATCACATAGTATGGTTCAACTTACCACTAGAAAAAATCATCCCATTCCAAGGCAAAAATATGGGACTTCATAGGAGCTGACTTTGATAAGATGGCCAACAGAGTTAAGCTAGCCCTGCCAAAAAGAAATACAGGTGAGGGGTACAGGCAAAGTGGCAAGCATTAAAGATGCAATACTTGAAGCAACATCCCATTGTGTTAGTGAGAAAAGGAAGTGCAAAGAAGAAGGAAACCACTTTGGTTCTCAAACACAGTAGCAGAAAAGGTCGGAGCCAAAAGGCTAGCCTTCAGGAAATATAAGGAATGCAGCAGGATGAAGATAGGGAGGCATACCAAACTTCCTTAAGAGAAGTAGGGAAGGCAGTAAGGAAGGAAAAGGCTCAAACTGAGAAAACACTACCACGGACAGTAAAAGAAGGTGACAAGACTTTCTATAGATACATTAGTGAAGGAGAAAGTCCAGAGGGGTACTACAAGTTCAAAGGGGATAAGGGGCGTGTGAGGAGGAGGACCATGTAAAAGCATCTATCCTAAATAGATATTTCTGCTCAGTATTTACTGAAGAGAAGATAGGCAGGGCCCACTGCTCTGCACCATGGACACAGGGGAGGAGGTGTGCACTAGTCCCTTCACAAAAAAGGGTCCTACAAGGCCGATAAGCTCAGGGTGGACAAGGCAATGGGACCTGATGGCATACATCCCAGGGTACTAAAGGAACTAAGGATGGAACTAGCAGAGCAATTATCAGAACTGTTTAGTGAGTCTCTGAGCACAGGAGAGGTCCCAGAAGACTGTAGAAGGGCTCATGATCCCGCTCCACAAGAGTGGTAGCAGGGAGGAGGCAGGGAACTACAGACCAGTCAGTCTTACCTCAGTAGTGGGCATGATTATGGAGACACTCTTAAGGAAGGATAATGCAACACCTGGAATCCACAGGAGCACAGGATCCAAGACAGCATGGGTTTACAAAAGGAAGGTCATGTCAAACTAATCTCATAGATTTCTTTGACTGGGTAACCAGAGTGGTGGACCAAGGGGGCAGTTGATGTTGCCTACCTTGACTTCAGCAAAGCTTTGATACTGTTCCACATAGAAGATTGATTAATAAGCTGGTAGGCTCAGGGTGTGTCAGACATTGGTCAACTGGGTGGCAAACTGGTTGACGGGCAGAAAACAGAGAGTGGTGGTAAACGGTATACAGTCAGAAGAAATGCAAGTCACAAGTGGGGTACCTCAGGGATCAGTCCTGGGGCCAGTACTCTTCAATATCTTCATCAGTGACATTGCAGATGGACTGGAGGGTAAGTTTGTCTGTTTGCAGATGACACCAAGATCTGCAACAGAGTAGATGATCCCGATGGTGTGGGCAGAATGAGAAGAGATCTGGATAAACTAGCAAAATGGTCAGAAAAGTGGCAACTGGGGTTTAACACAAAAGAAATGCAAATTATGCACATAGGAGAGAGAGAAACCCTGAAGCCACCTATAGGCTGGGAGGGAGTTGCGGGCAGTCACACGGAAGAAAGAGACTTGGACGCCATCATCACCGATGACCTGAAATCATCCAAGCAGACCTCTAAAGCAGTAGGTAAGGCTAGAGGGATGTTGGGGTATATTAATGGAGTGTATCACAAGTCGGAAGAGGAGATAATAATCCCTCTTTACAAGACACTAGGTTAGGCCCCATCTGAGTACTGCGTGCAGTACTGGTGGCCACACCTTCACAAGGACAGTAACCACATTGAGGCAGTCAGAAAGGACAACCAAAATGATGCAGGGACTGCATCAGAAAACATATAAGGACAGATTAACTGAACTCAATATGTATACCCTAGAGCAAAGGAGGGAGAGAGGTGATATGATTGAAACATTCAAACACCTTAAGGGCATTAACATGGTGAAAGAGTCTAACATGTTTCAATAAAGAAAATAGCAGGACAAGAGGCTGTGCGAAGATTAGAGGAGGCTGATTAAAGGGTAAAGTGAGGAAGTTCTTTTCACAGAAAGGGTGGTGGATGCATGGAACGGCCTACCTCAGGAAGTGGTGGATATGAATACAGTGCAAGGCTTCAAACAGGCATGGGATAGGCATAAGGGAGCAATACAGATGAGTATGAATAGATAGGCCATTGACAGAGTAAAGGCTTATGGCACATTCATAAGGTAGAACAGCATTTGTCAATGCCGAATGTTGGCTTGCTGGCATTGGCATTGGACTTGCAGGAGCTAGAGATTCATAATAGGAATGGCAGTGAAGTAGTGAACTGACGCTAACTCACCCCCACCTGCAGAGAGTGACAGGCATTGGGGTGCTTTGGTCTTTGGCCATAAAGGTCATGCCATTTCACCTCACCCTACCCCACAGACACCAATAAGTGTTGGGGTGTGCCTTGGGTCTTTGGCCATACACTAACCCCATTCCATAAGGAAATATGCTGAGAAGGGTGCAGTATAGAGAATGGAGTAACTTTGGGGCCGAACAGTCAAAGGCACGCCTTTAATGCCTGTCAGTGGCTGCAGGGTGGGGGTGGGTGGAATGGCGTGAGCATTACAATCGACAATGCCAAGTCACACCATTTATGTCCATCAGTCTCTAGAAGGTGTGGTGTTATGGTTGAAACCCTAACGCCCCAGGCATTTGTTGGTATTTTTACTCCAAATTTTCAACATGGGATTTTGTGAGCCCACCTCATGAACAGTGGCCCTACGAGTTTGTTAGCTAAAATGTGATTTTGCACAGTGGACTGTGCTATTCGGTGCCACAGGTGCGAAAATAAATTTTGAGCAGAATGTGACAGATGACAGCTGTACTGTACATGAGACATGTAAAAAATGGCAATGTTGAAAATCTGGAGTGAAAATATGGAAAATTGGTGAACTCATGGCGTGCATAGAAGCTGAGCAATGCATGCCTGTAATGCAATTATTTGGGGATTTTTTAACCAGATTTTCAACATAGGCATTTTTGGGACCTCCGCTCATGAACAGTGTCACTGTGAATTTGTTAATGTGTCCTAAACATTGATTTCACACAGGGACCACACCATTGTTGCCTCATGCACAAAGACACATTTTGGGCAGGATGTGAAAATAACAGCTGTACTGTTCATAAGGTGAGGAAAAACTGGCAATGTTGAAAATCTGTAGTGAAAATATTAACAATTGTCAAAGTGATGAGCATGCATAGAAGCTGTGCAATGCACTTGTAACACAGATCATTTTTTTTGAAATTTTTCTACCAAATTTACAAGATAGACTTTTGGGACCCACCTCATGAACAGTGGCACTGTCATTTCATTAATCAGTCCTGAAAAGTGATTCCATGCAGTGACAAAGAAAAGACCTTTCAGGACCTAATAATGAGATGACAGTGCACGTAGTTCATGAGATGGGGTCCCAAGACCCCATGTTGAAAATTTGGAGGCACAATTCAAAAAAATGGCTGAGATATCCACCTACATTGAAACTCCCCCATTTATGCCATTATGCAGCTTACCGCATTTCTTCAGTCCGTGGTCAGCTTTGAAGAGTGCAGACTGATTCCTGCTCCATTGTAGATCACAGCACCAGACCTCTGGAGGTAGGTATGGGGTGAGGGTGTGTGTGGGGAGATGGGGTGCGCAGAGTGTGGGTGCGGGTTGAGGGAGTGCGCTGCCAACAGCGAGGGACCATTTTGTTTGTTTCAGGTACAGGAAGAAAAAGAAAAAAGACTGCAGATGGTTTTCTTTCTTTACAGGTGAAATAAAAAAAAATGTTGGACACAGTTGAGTGGGCTCCCAGTGTGGCCCATGAGTTTGGGGTTTGATGTTGGCCACACTGGGTGGGCCCCATGTGTGCCACACAATGGGGTGAACGGGGCAGGAACATGCTGACGTGGTTGGCTTTCCATTACATGCAGGCACACTGGGTGGGCTCCCAGTGTGCCACACAGTTGGGAGGGTGTTGGACACGCCAACAGGTGGATTGGGCACCCGAAGTCAGCTTTCTGAGGATTGTGTGGCAGACTGCAACAACTGCCCCCATATTTGTTTAACTGTTTCACAAGGAAAGGCACATTGGGAGGCATGTTATTTGAGCTGCTGCATGACGAGCTTGTCTGATTGCAGCTGCACTTTTCTACAAGTTGTGTCCACTTTGCATAATGCTTGTGTCATTGGTAGCATGCTGGCTCACTGGGGAATGAGGGCGTGCCTACTAAAGTGTGCCCTGCATTTGCCAACACTGACACACCTCTGAAATGTGCAACTAGCACAAAATGTTGCTTGTGCACTCATGCAAGCCAACATAAAATGGCACAAAAGTAGCTCAAATGAAGCTAATGGGAGGCCATGATAGGTATGATGATGTGCCTGGGGGCTTCGTGACTTCTAATATGGGGTCCCAACTAGGAGGTTCACACAGGGCCCAGAATGGCTAGGGCCAGACCTGACCATGGGCTAGTGGGTCTCATGGTGTTGTTGTTGACATTGAATGGGGAGGATAGTTAGTGCCATGGGGCCAGCTTTCATTAATATACAGTGAGGATTTTGTCTAAATTACTGCTCTGCATTTCACAGTAGACACTTTCAAAAGCCATCTCAGGTGGCCGACGAAATGGAAAGCACACACACACACACACACACACATACCTTACTGCACTGAGTAAACTGCATAAATTAAAAATTTATTCATCCACCCATTTTTGGTCCAGAAGTCCCTTTGGCTGGTAAGCCTACTCTCTGCATTTGTCTTCACATGTCTTGTCATTGTTTTGGGTTATGCATTGAGCAGTGGAAATAAAAATAACAAATAAAAAAATACAGTATTCACAGAAGGCATGACCTGTGGTTCCTTTATGATGAAGTCAGAGCACACTACCTGCTAGACCTCTTGGCAATAGATTGTCAGCTGTAACTACATGTTAAGGCAGCTGAAAATACCGGGTGCATTTATTTGTTTTGGTAGATAACATATAAAATATTTACACACACACAACAAAAATCTGAGCACTAGCTGACCCTAGGTTTGAGGCGCTGGATGCCACACTTTGCACAATGCTGGCGACCTGGGTTCGAATGCACCCGGTCGTGAGGGGTTGGCAGGGAGGGATAGGATCGAGCATCTGAAAGATTGCTCTCCTATCCCGAGGAGGATGAGGGCTTCACTGCTCTGCAGTGGCCCTGATGATGACCAGTGGGCACTATAGGCTGGTGCAACAAGGTGGGTGTGGCAGACTTTGGAACATCGTGCCTTAGGACATCATTGCACGTCCATACCCAGGGATCTAAAGGGAGGAAATGGCTGGGCGTGACCATGCAGCTTGACAGCCACGCTCTGTTCTGCCTGGAGAACTGTCATGGAATCACACTTGGGGGCTGGGGCCATCCTGGTTCAAGAGTGGCATAGGGCCCTCCAGCGGAGTCGGTGGACAGCCGCACAGATCCCCATCATGCATGTGAGCCTGCTGCTCTCTGGGCAGGCAGAGCTAGTGGCTGGATGCCCCCACCAGTAAGCGCCACAGCAGGCGATAAAATAGAAGTACAATTAAAAAAAAAAAAACTGAGCACTGGTTGGAAGTTTGCCCCACAATGCTGATGCTGATGTTGATGGTTAGGTAGTGGATTAAAACACATCTGGAGACAGATGCTAAAAGAATTGTGCTGGCTATCAGGCCAGCCTTATCCATTCTAATGCCCGTGCAAAAACCCTCTGTGGGGCCCTTCCATGCCCTGTAGACCCCCATATCCTTACACTCTCCTCTGTCACAGTTCTGTACCATATCGGATTAAGACAGGTATTGTATACTGTGCTATACATAAAGAGAGAAATAGTTACAAAATGATGTTAAAGTTCATTGTACTTACTGTGCAAAACCATCTATCATAAGTTAAGTAAATGCATAGTAATGGTCAGAAGGGACTCTAGTTACATCAGCCTGCACCCCTTGGTCTTCTTGAGCAGAAATAACAAAGTCTAACATTGTCTTCACAATCACTGTAAGGAACAGCCATTGCACAGTGCAATGCTTAACACCACAAGATGTTCAGTAGTTCTGATATTGTTCAGCAGCTATGTGGAAGGACTTTGCCATGGACCAGTTCTGATGCTCACAATCCTTTGATTGGGCTAATGATTTGCCAAAGTTAATTTTATATAATAAAAAATCAATACATTTTAACCTGCATTTCCTTACTATAAGTGACAATTTGTCATATTCAGGTGAGTTCCACATTTTCAGAGAATCATTGTTTAGCCCTTTAAAAGGAGAACTGCATTTCCTGTACTAGCCATTTCTGTAGAAGCTGTTTTCAGACAGTGGTTTACATTTTGGTATTGTTCTCTTTACTGGCCTTTTAGTAAACCCAGTGACACACTGGTGGAAACAGACCTTATTAGAACTGTATGATGTAGTTTATATTCTTGGGTATCCATATTGTCATAGTTTGTCGTTTGTTCTACTTCAGGGCGTTATGGTTGAAAGGGACATAAACTGTATCGTATACTGTAGTTCTGAAAGATAGTTACTATCCTTGTGTAACTAAAATAGAAGCATACAAATGTTTATTAAAAGACAAGTAAAGATGGAACAGTAACAAAATGGGGCAACAATTTAAAATAATTTTATACAAGAAAAGTATGGGTCCTGCATAATGCTTGTTTAAAACTGCAGAAACTCTTTCTCTCTCTCTCTCTCTGCACTGCTTGCTGAACTGTAAGTAGAGAAACACTGCAGTCACTTAATCTGGTTCAAGGTCAGTTGGCATTCATCTGTATCCCCTCTCCCGGTCGTGCCTGAAAATAGGCAGGATTTGTCTAGTGCACTTACCCGTCAACAAAAACGAAATAAAATAAAAATAAATGTACATCAAGGAGTTTGACAGTAGTAGTTCAGGGACTAGAACCATATACATTCTTATTAATATTTTTTTTTCACAGTACCTACAGGGCGAGTGAGGTAGTGGCACTGGTTTTCAGTAACAAGCTCTATTCTACAGTAGTTCAATTAACCCAATCATTAACACCAGAAGTGCTACCAAAGGAGTATTCCTAGTGCCTTTTAAGCATACCACACTTGCTCAACAATCCTTCTTCTACAGAGGCCCTAAATGGCTTCATGGCACTACCTGATGAACTCCTTGGATCCATCAAAATCAGCCATTTCAAATCCAGACTCCATAACCTGCTGGCACGTGAGACCACCTGCAACTGTTAGCCCTTATCAATGCCACCTGAGGACCTTCCACATTCTCCAGTACCCCATACTGCCCTGAACAGCTCCCCACTCCTTCTCCCACCCCTCCACCTGACAATGCCTTCCTGGTTGTATCCCCAGCTTATATCGTCCTTGTCCTGGATCTGCTAGACCTCTAATTCCCTTAAGTGGCAATTCCTCACTACTGCAGACAAGAGGCTGCTTGCCCTGCACTTTCTAATTGCTCTGCCTGTTTCTGCCCAATTACAATTAGAAACCTGTTCATTGCACTTAGTAACCTGTATTTTTGTTATGTAGCCACCAACTGTTTCATTTTGTATGTTTACTGTTGTCTAGTGTCACCTTTGTTCCTGTCTCTGTACAATGTTTTTAGTGATGTAACTCAATGACTCTGTAGTGTGTCACCTGACTTGGAACCTTTCTAAATGAGCCTCTGGCTTAAAGCATTAATCTGAATCTTAAATAAATAAAAAACAAACAGCAAACAAAGATAGTTCCCCTTCCAAGCACCAGACCAATGTATAGTATCCCACCCCCAAATCACTGGACATAACAGGCTCAACCTTCACCTCCACTAGTGGTATAGACAGATGATTGCTATTATGTACAAATGAAGCTTTAAGGACAGCCTTAATCTAACTTAGATGTTAGTTAGCACTTGGCATGACAAGTGAGTAATACATTACTTTCAGCAGACATAAGTTAGTGTCACCAGCAGCCCATTCTTTCAATCATTCCCATGTAAAGCTGAACAACATGGGTGATTTGATGCATTTTATTGGACCAACAAGACATTTACAAAACAGAAGCTTTCATGCTACACAGAGCCTTCTACAGGCATATCAGCCAAGTTCTACAGAAAACGAGCTTCTTCACTTAGGATAGAAATCTACTGGACATTTAAAGCTGCACTCCACAAGGTGATTGGACAACTCTGCCCCACCAACCAAAGAGTTGTCAGCAGGATTTATTTATCTTCACACTTCTTTGCCATTGCTGAGGCTTTTTTTCTTGCTTTTATGGTGTTTCTTCTAGCTAGTTTGAAACAAATGGAGTAGAGATCATCTGGCATGTATCATGATTATCATTTAATCAAATAAAACTAACATAAATAAATAATTTAAACCTGTAGAAAATCTTTAACACTCACACATGCATTAAGCAGTCATCTTTATACTACAATTGCTAACTGAATACTACTTCTCCCTTCATCTCCATTATAAAGTACCATAGATGTTGTTTAAAGGGTGTTATTCTGCCTCCAACTGCCAGCTGTTTTCTATTTCACGGACTCCATCACAGCACCTAAATTGCCTAGCCACATTATTCACTTTGAATAAAACTGGACGAGGGCTGATCTAGGAAAACACTTTCTGGCCAATCCACTTGATTTATCCCTTTAGATTTAATCAAATTTCAGAATTAACATATTGTTGGCATAAGATTTAGCTAATAGGATTACTGGATGTTTGCTCTTAGCGCAATGTATCTCTTTTTATACCGTATTTCTGTTTTAAAAAAATGTTGGGTTTCCAGTTCTCAGCTTTATTACATAGCACTTATTAGTTAGGAAGAACACAGCAGCAACAGTGTTTAGATTACTGTCCACAGACAGATTAGAACAAAAGTGGACTAAATGCATTTGCTTTGCGTAAACTTGAATAATCTATTTAGCCAAGTGTCCCTGATCCGACCCATCTTTATTTTAGAGCACTGCCAGTCACTCCATACACGAAAGTGAAATTACTAAATATAAAGGATTCACATCCTAAGAAAAGATTCATTTTAATTCTTCTGCCCTTTCTGAGGACTTGTCCTGTGGCTTAGGGATCAGCACTGGCAAATCAAGGGAGGTGGGAGTGAAGCAAAAAACAACAAACAGGGTCTGCAGCTCTTTCTGAGAGTTACCTTTACAGCTGTGAAGCTGTGGTTGTGACCCTGACATCTGGTGGAAATGACATTTGGGACACACTCATGTTTTCCTTGACAATGATATTTTATGGTAGCAAGGCTCCTGTGTGTAGTTTTCAGCTACTGCTCAAGAAGTACATAGGCTGATCTGTGCTGCTCTGGATAGCATGAAAGACAGGGACCATCTGTAAGCCAAACAGCAGCTATTGAAATTCCTGCTGTGACTCTTCCTAAAGAATGCCATACAAGTGACAAACAGTACCTAGGACCTACATCCACCCACCTGACAAAAACAAACAAACAAAACCCACAAGGGGGGTCACCCCCACCCCCACTGCTGCTGCTGCTTGTAGGAGCTTTTAAAGAATCCCAATAGGACTCTTTCAAATGTCACTCACTCTGCTGCCCCATGAGAGTTGACTTTTTTGGTGTAACTATTGGGCATTTGGAAATAGCAATAAACAAAATGAAAACAAACTGATCAAAGACAGAATGCATAGGGAAGGTGCCCAGAACTGGAAATAATTGTTCCCAGTACAGCAATATACATTCTTCTAAGCTGCCCAGATAGTATTATGTTTCAGTCTCGGTACACATCAGCAGTGATGAGGTGATAAGAATGACATAAACACAGCTGGTGGAGAGGTGATAATGAGCCTCAGTCCGGACAAGTCAGGCATTGGAGGAGTTAGACACTGCAGATAGATGCTTGTATGTAGTGGGGAAAAAACACATTGCATTTGGCGTCTCCTGCGCTGTAATGAAAGTCCACCAGAAAGAGTATCATCAATTACAACTAATCAGGACATCTCTTCATTTTTTGTCAAAGGGCCTGAAGCTGGTGAATTACTAACCAGAGCCTAGTTTGTTTTCATTCAGGCTTTTCTTGCCCAGGCTGCTCTTATCTACATTGCACTGTGTCTCTCACAGTTTAATCGAAAAACGAACTATTCCACGCTTAACCAACACTGCAGTGTCTTCCTCCAGAATACATTGTTTGTATTTTTATGCACGATTTTGGATTAAAGAGAATTTAGAAATGGAAAAATAGAAATTGTCAACCGCAATTTGATCTATAGGCGCATTAGCCATCTGATAAAAATTAAATTGTTTACCTTTTCCACTCAAAGCAGTCACGCTTAACATCACACATTCCTAAGGATAAAATGTCCATTATGTATTTGGGTATTAGCTATTTGCACTGACATAGTGATAGATAATATGGCTTTTAAAACATGGAAGGGTGAAAGCCACTAAAAATATTAGCTTTTATACATCTTTGGGATTTGTTCAGCTTCTCTCTTTCACACAGGTTAACTTAACTGTGCGACCCACTGGAACAGATGCCGTATGGAGCTGTTCCCTGAAGATCATTGTTTCCAAAATGGGAACATTTCAGAGAAGAACATTTTGGTTGCTAGAGAGAAGTAAATAAAAGGAAGAACAACAGTGTATGTTTCTGCACGTGCAGGCGTTTTATAAAATGACAGTAATTTAGCCAAGATCTCTGCTAGCCAAACATCGCTTAAAAACCTCCAAAGCTTCATTAAAAGCAGGTTTATCTTGCATTGGATGAATGGAGTTGGAACATATACACCAGTTTTATTGTTTTTCGTTAATTTTATAGGAAGTGGTTTATTGAACTAGGTGAACTTTCTGCGTATGTATGTCAAGCTGCTTTGTTGGCAGCAGGGATTGCACTGGCATCTCGAACATCAGTGAGTAAATGCAATTTTAGATCAGTGGGCGAATTACAGAGCTTAGCAAAATTGTCTTAGCACAAAACATTTTAGTCACAACCTTGAGCGTTATCCAGAGTACAAAAAAGAAGTGTTTTCATCTGATATGAATGAGCAAAACGCCATGTTTGCCTAACTGTTTTACCAGGAAAGGCACAGCCGGAGGCGTGTTTTCTGTGCTGCTGCATGACAACTTGTCTCTGATTGCAGCGGCACTTTCTTAAAGTTTTGTCCACTTTGCATAATGCTTGGGTCAGCGTAGCATGCTGACTCATTGGGGAATGAGGACACATCTACTAAAGCGTGCCCTTCATTCCCCGACACTGACACACCTCTGAAATGTGTTGCTAGCGCAAGATGTTGCTTTGCGTGCATAAACTCAACATAAAAGAAATGAGCTGACTGGATGGGCCTTGCGGTCCTTATCTGCTGTCAACTTCTCTGTTTCTATGTTTCAGCAACAGAAATCAAGGATAGCACAATCAGTAAATTATACAAGGAGAGGTTTTCCCTTATAATCAATTACAAATAATATGCATCTTGACCTAATATTTGTCAGTGCAGTATATTTACCTGCATGCTAAGCAAGTCTGCTAATAATTACCATGCTCCTGTGATCAGGCTAAATACTGTCAACGTGTTAGGCAAGTAACAATATAGGCAGATGGAAAAAGCTGCAGAAGACAAGATTCGGCCACCACATAGAATTTCTCTCTATCAGAGCAACTGTTGGGAGAACTGAACATTATACAAATAAGTCAGACACATATTAAAAGGATGAGAAGTATTTCATCATGATTCATGACAATAGTAACATTACTTACATAAATCAATATATAATGTATGGATACTGTGCATTACTGGCAGAGATATATCAATTTATATATAGAATAATATATATGGGGTGGTGTGTGTAATGAGAAGTTTACACATACCAGAGTTAGATGCTCATAAACCCTGAGAGCGAAGCTTGAGGGGTTTATGTTAGCATCTAACTCGAGGGTGTGTAAACTTTGAGTTTAAACACACCACTCATATATTTTATTTTATATAATTGCTGGGTTTCCCTTTTTGCCTCAGCAATTATATAAAATAGAGTTTCCAGTGTATTCTTGGTTTGATTTCGTTTTAGTCTGGTGCCAAGATTTGCTATATTTTAAAACATTCCCCCTTTTGGTAGATTTTGTGCATTTCACTGTATATGGGGAAAAAGGAAAAAAATCTTACCGCTGACTTCTTCTGGTGGTTCTGTTTGGGCGACATGGAAGCGATGAGTAGTCTTGGCTGGTCGCGGTGCTGCGCGTGAGCATCGCACAACAAGGGAAATCGTGCACGTTTGCGTCATAAACACTCCTTTGTAGTGGCAAATAACGCCATGGTTTTCTATGGGAAAAAGGGGAGCCAGTTATTATAACCTGATAATCCCATTGATATGACATCAGAATGCTGTAACCTAGCAAAACTATGTCATTCAAATGGGATTACAGTACAGAATGTATTCAGATGTAGACATTGTTTTAAAAGAATGATGATAAGCTGTCACATTCAGAAGTTTAAAACAGATTACACAATGTCATGTGAAAATCATGTACCCTCAAAACACGTCACTTGACAGTAGATAAATCTCACGGAACCCACACCTGAGGAATGGGATTTATAAAACCATACTTAAACACATTCGCAATTAATTTTACATATGGGTCCATTATATGATTGAAAGAAGGCACTCCAAAGTGTGAGATAATAGGCAATTTACCCATTTCTTGTGTTGTTAATTCACTTAGCTGCACCTCGTGACACTCTGCACAAGGTGGTATAGTAGAAAGTGATTGGTGGTATAGTAGAAAGATGGGCTTTATTGGAAATTTGCCTCATCAGACTAGAGTATCACAGCTCCCTGAATATTTTAGGGAGGTGATTGGGAAATGAAAGTTTGGAGACTTACTAAACAGGTCACATGTATAACAACAAGGAAACATTTATATTTTGGGGTACTTCAGGATTTTTTATGATGATTATTGGCTTGTGGAACTGCCCATGGCTGTACAACATGCAAAATTACAAGTATTATCGAAGTAACAGAGTCCCTAAATATATATGGGATTTTATATGGCTTTGTCTACATAAAAATTAGGTGTAAAGGAACTGGAAGCATAAACAACTGGCTGAGAGATTTTGTCCCAGGAAGAAACCTGTTTGGGTTTGGTTGAATCTTTAGCTCACTTCTTTTATGACTGTCCCTTTATTAAATCCTTTTGGGCTTCCTTTCATAAGTAATGGCCTTGAATCCCTTTAAGGGAAGCCTGTGAAGTTTGGACTGAAGGAGTGTTGCCTGGTGCATGGGTGATTTATGATAACATCACTATAAGGCTTTTGATGGGATTTATAGGGTATCAGCTGTGGCAGGCACGTTGTAGTTTAACAATAAGAAAACAGTTGAAAGCAGAGCTCAGATTGTGCAGAGTATTAAAAAGATATTGTAAAGTGGCAATTGTTAGAAAAGGAAAAGGTGCATCAGGATTTGTATAGAGTATGGTGGAGAAAATGTCATGGTTAGATACAGGGTAAGGGGCAAATTGCCTTTGGCGGTTTAATTTCAGTATGAGGGCTTAGTGGTAGGGAAGGAAGGGGTACGGATGTAGGAAAGCATTGATACTTAATTTTCATTTATGTTTATTTAAGTTTTGAAGTATGAATTTTAGTGCTGTAACATTATGACGCATTTGTTTCACTTTTTAGTTTACAAAACATTTCCACTGCATATTTAGTGGGGATTGGACAGGAGCAGTTGACTAATATGGATAAAATTATATGGGATGCACAAATAAGAAATAATAGGTGGGAGGCTTTTGAATTTATTTTATTATACATTTGTATGAAGTAATACAATGTCTAAGCATTGAATGAACAATTCCCTACTCTTATTGGTGGGGATAGGACAGGGTAAGGTATAAATATGGATTATTTAGGTGTGACATTCATGTATGATATAATACTTATTATGTTTTTGACTGCTTTCATTATGATTTTGTATGGAGTTAGTTCTCTGAATTTATATCATTTGTTTTAAGTTTTGGGTAAAATCACCCTACTTTTTTAGTTGGGGGGTTCAGCTTTTATTAATTTTTGGGTCACAAAACATCAATAGTTTTCTTTGTTTTTCATATAGCTATGTCGTATTTTGTTCTTGATTTCTTTCATTATGATTTTGTATGAAGTAATGCAGTTTTGTATATTTTGTTTTGATTAAAACAAATCCCTACTCTTTTAGTAGAGATGGGATGGGGATTACATGCATGTCGGATTATTTCTGATTTCAAGTTCATGTATGTTATCATGCTTGGTTTCTGTTTTTGTTTCTTGCTCTTTGATTTTGTATGCTGTAACACACTTCTGTATATTGTGTTTTCAGTTTTGAAAATTCCCTACTTTTTAGTGGGGTTGGGAAGGGGTTATGTACTTATGTGCAATATTTTTTGTTTAGCGTTTATGTATGCTGCACTACTTTTTCTGTCTCCTTTGATAATTATTTTGTATGATGTACTATAATTTTTTATATGTTTTGTTTCAAGTTTTGAATAAAAATTCCCTACTCTTTTCGATAAGTGCCACGGGATCTTTAACATCCCCTGAACTACCACCAATCCAAGCAGATGGGACGTCAGTTTAACATCTCATCGAAGACAGCACCTCAAAGTGCAGCACCCTTTCATGCTGCACTACACTGTCAGTACTGGGATATTAATCCAAGTGCCAGATGTGGGAACTGAACCCACAACCTTCTGATCTCCGGCTTCAGAGGCAAGTGTGCTACTTACTGAGCCACTAACACTGCTAGTCACATCAGTGAGAGTTACTGTCATAGGCATGAAATATACCACAACAGGGTGTGTGTATATAATGGGATTGACCCAGTTCTGGTGTGGATTTGGTTACTCAATGTGTCTCTTGCCCATACTACTTCAAGCATATTAAATCCTACTATATTCCCACACCCTGTTGTGGTATATTGTAAACATCCATGTAGAGCATAATGATATGCTGAACAGGTTTAACACTATTAAAAATGCTTTTTATAATAGTATTAAGGCAGTTAAGCACCCTATAGAGGTGTGATGTGACCGAGACCTAGCCATTAATTTAACCACTGGTCATGACTTATTGCTTAAAATGTAGAGCGTGGTTCAGAAATTTGATGCAATGGCTGTGATGGGTAAGCAATAAGAGAAGCTGCATATTATACATGCAACATTTAGTAACGCATTCCATGGTGGTGCTGAGAGACATTAGGCCTCACACTAAACTGCACTCTGACTCTTTGACTGTGCAAATATTTCAGCCATGTGAAACCCCATAGTGTCTTAGCATGGCTTTACCTCACATCACCATCCCGTAGTATTATGTGTGAATTAATGTTAAAAAATATTCATTTCTGCTCCATTCATGGTCATATCCAGAAAAGTTGTTTACATATACTTTGGGTGGTTGAAACACGAGGGTGCAAAGTGTTAAGGTAGAAGGTGTGAGGTTAGGGGAGTGATCAAGAAGGATTTTTGAGCATAGAGGTGGTGAACAATGCTGTTGTCAAAGGTGATCTCATGGAACATAATGGGCAGTTTAAGAGAGGCTGGGATAGTCATATGGGTAATGTAAAGATAATGTGTAGGGAGAATGGGAGGTGTGGAGAGAATGCAGGGGCAGTACATCTAGCTGTGGGCCTGCA
Organism: Neoceratodus forsteri; assembly: GCA_016271365.2. NCBI lineage: Eukaryota > Metazoa > Chordata > Ceratodontiformes > Ceratodontidae > Neoceratodus > Neoceratodus forsteri. The sequence continues at coordinate 803,046,033 of CM057453.1, forward strand.
ATACAAGCAAAGGAGATAGATCAAAATGGCCTTCTTCTTGTGCCTACTCAGTTATGTTCATATATTCATTTGTAAAATGCAATCAGATATGACAGCAGTTTTCTCACTGGAACACTGTAGTTATGTTTTCTCACACTTGCGCTGCACTACATCAGTGTCAGATCAGTAGGAGTGTGGGAGAGGTAGTGCCATTCTGGGTGATGGTGCCATGTAGAAGATGCACAGTTATCCCAGAATGTGTTGAAGCAATAAGGCACAACAGGGTATGATTTATTGGGGATTTATCCACACCTTGTGCAGAGTGTCACGAGGTGCAGCTAAGTGAATTAACAACACAAGAAGTGGGTAAATGCCTATTATCTCACACTTTGGAGTGCCTTCTTTCAATCATATAATGGACCCATATGTAAAATTAATTGTGAATGTGTTTAAGTATGGTTTTATAAATCCCATTCCTCAGGTGTGGGTTCCATGAGATTTATCTACTGTCATGTGGCGTGTTTTGAGGTACATGATTTTCACATGACATTGTGTAATCTGTTTTAAACTTCTGAATGTGACAGCTTATCATCATTCTTTTAAAACAATGTCTACATCTGAATACATTCTGTACTGTAATCCCATTTGAATGACATAGTTTTGCTAGGTTTACAGCATTCTGATGTCATATCAATGGGATTATCAGATTATAATAACTGGCTCCCCTTTTTCCCATAGAAAAACCATGGCGTTATTGCCACTACAAAGGAGTGTTTATGATGACAAACGTGCACGATTTCCTTGCTGTGCGCATGCTCACGCAACTGCGACCAGCCAAGACCACTCATCGCTTCCGTGTCGCCCAAACAGAACCACCAGAAGAAGTCAGCGGTAGATTTGTTTCCTTTTTCCCCATATACAGTGAAGCGCACAAAAATCTACCAAAGGGGGAATGTTTTAAAATATAGCAAATCTTGGCACCAGACTAAAACGAAATCAAACCAAGAATACACTGGAAACTCTATTTTATATAATTGCTGAGGCGAAAAAACCCAGCAATTATATAAAATAAAATAATAAGAATAGTGTGTTTAAACTCAAAGTTTACACACACCCTCGGGGTTAGATGCTAACATAAACCCCTCAAGCTTCGCTCTCAGGGTTTATGAGCATCTAACCCCTCAGTATGTAAACTTCTCATTACACACACCACCCATATATATTATTCTATATATAAATTGATATATCTCTGCCAGTAATGCACAGTATCCATACATTATATATTGATTTATGTAAGTAATGTTACTATTGTCATGAATCATGATGAAATACTTCCTCATCCTTTTAATATGTGTCTGACTTATTTGTATAATGTTCAGTTCTCCCAACAGTGGCTCTGATAGAGAGAAATTCTATGTGGTGGCGAATCATGTCTTCTGCAGCTTTTTCCATCTGCCTATATTGTTACTTGCCTAACACATTGACAGTATTTAGCCTGATCACAGGGAGCATGGTAATTATTAAACTTGCTTAGCATGCAGGTAAATATACTGCACTAACAAATATCAGCTACCCATGGGACCATACCGTGACTCCTCTTTCAAAGGGGTTATATTATAAAACATAAATGTAACATAAAAATACCACTGGATTAATCATTCCCTCCACCCTCTTTAATTGGTAAATAAGTAATACCCTTTTACTGGGTTCAGTCTGCTCCCCACAAGCATGAAAAAAACGCATACAAAGAGGTTTCCAAAGTAAGCGGGGGTATACTGCCACCAAAAACAAAAGTAAGGTACCAAAAAGTTTTTATCAGGTAAACCCATTTAGCCTTAGTCATTTGCCACCTGTTCCACTTAATCACCCTATCCCTAGCTGCACCTAACTGTATATCCCAATTATACCTAGGAGCTTCCTGCCCCCGAAATAAATCCTAAAATCTGTCTATACCCAGTTTCAATGGAATTTGCCAAATTAAGGCAACATCAACTGCATCATATCCCACCGGCAATATTCCACTCTTTGATGGATTAATCAAAGAGCCTGAAATTCTTGAAAGATATTTATCACTGCCTGGGTTGCCTGTGCTGAAGACCTATCTGCCAAAACTAATACTAAGTCATCCGCATATGCTATTGTAATGATGGGAGTATCCTCATCCTATAGATAGCAAGAATCCGTGGTTCCTATTAAGAACATATAATAAGGGATCTAATGACAACACATATAACAAGGGGACTCAGAGGACATCCCTGGCGTACCCTCTATGTACCATTATCCTGTTTCCTTTCCAGCCGTTTATACTTGGCACTAAACTTATGCTTCTATAGCATGTTTTCAACCATGCTATATACTTTTCAGGGAACCCATAACTCTGCATCACTTCCCAGAGATAAGCATATTCAATATGATCAAATGCCTTTTGTTGCTCAAGCATACTAAATGACCATACATTTCATTTGAGGCACCCTTCTGTAGAATCTCTCTTACCAAAATGAGAGCATCTTGTACCGCTCTGAGGAACTCCACAGTATTGGGAAGGATGAATCAGTGTATCCATAACCTTGTAATCTATTCCCCAGAATTTTCATTAGTATTTTATAATCTGTATTCAATAATGTTAAGGGTCTCCAATTATCCAAATCCCTCTCTCCCCGCTTTTATACAGTAATAACAAAAGACCTATCCGCATACTTTCAGGGAGTTCCCCAGACTGCAAACCCATTAAGTACTTCCAAAATTCTAATCCCAAAGCGTCCCAAACAATCTTATATATTTCATGGGGTAGTCCATCTGAACCTGGTGCAGTTCCTGCCTTCAATGCCCATATAACAGTTTTAGTTCCTCCAAAGATACAGGCACCGTCAACATATTTCTCAAACCGGGGACAACTGAGGGTAGGTTACACTCCTTTAACCAAGACTGTATTGCAGTAAGTGACAAGGTGTACTTTCAAAAGCTTTAGAGGTATAAGTCTGTATTTCTGACAGAATATCTTCACTTGAAATAGTTCTGCCCCTGAACAGTGTTCAAATAACATTCCACGAGACTCTTATCATACTAGCAATTTCAAATGGCAAGGTCTCCTTTTTCCAGAAATCCAGTACTTCTGTTTTCTCAATTTCATTCAACATGGCTCTTTGTAAATCGGCCAGTTCAGCCTTTAATTCTTTTATCCGATCTTTATAGTCCCCACCTTTGTCGGAAAGTGGACAAGGTAGCTATATAGTGCCTTAAATACCTTAATTTATCATGTTTCAATTTTCCATTTATACGCCCTATTTTTGAAATACTTCGAATCTCTTCTTTAGTGTCCTCCACCATTCATTCAGATTATCATATAAACAACAAACTGACTGCCGGGCAACCAAAGAGCATACAACCTCCCTTATACTAGGTATATTTAATAAAGAAACATTTAATCTCCAAACTCCTGGCCCTTTAGGCCTCCGCACATCCCCTACCCTAAGTTTCAACATTAAATGATCAGAAGTGATCATCTCCTGCAGATTCTTAGATTTCACTACTAACTCAGGGGAAAGAAAAAAGTAATCAATTCTTGATGCCCTAGGTCCACAAAAATAAGTATTCTGATTACCCTCCAAAGAGGCTCCAAACACGTCCACCAACCCAGCCTCCCGTATACCCTGTGCCAAACATAAAGAATCACAGTATATTTTCTTCCCTTTTCCATCACTAACCCTAAGGTTAATTTACAATTAAAGTCACCCCTAAGATAAGTGGAAAAGATGTATACAATAAGGGAAAATAGCCTTAAATAGAGCCACCCTATCACTTTTAGTCTGAGGAGCAAATATGTTCAATAACCGTATACATTATCCCCCATTTTATATCCAAAAGCAAGGCCCTATCTTCCACTATTTCAAGATGATGTATCACCTAACATGAGATACAAAAACAGATCCTGACCCCACTACACAAATCTTGCCCGGGACCAAAAGCAATCTCCTCACACCCAGTTTTTGTTGCAGCATCTAATTCTTCTGATGAATGCAAACAGATATCTTGCAAAACACACAGTCCAAATTTTCATGCATGAATTGAAAAATGTATTTCGCCTTTTCTCAGGAGATTTAATACTATTAGTGTTTAAAGATGCTACTGAAATTATAAAGGCTCCATCATCAAAGCCAAACAATTCGCTTAACCTTACTCGAGGCTCTTGTCACCCTACCACTTGAAAATCCTGAGGTCTTAAGTCGGTTTGGCCCTCCACCACAACCTCGGGGGAGATTGCGTATGGGGTGCTGCCTGTTCCTCCCTGGTACTTCCTCCAAAAGCACCTCAAATGGATTAAGATCTACTAAAGTGGGAAGAGGAATTGAAGAAGTAGTTTTCTTGGCTCCCTTGTTTTTCCCTTTACCTGTTTACCTTTCTTCCCGCTTACCATGGTGAACTCCTCCACCCTGGACTGTGTGATCAGGGAGAGGGTTTCCATTTGCACCTCTGCTAAATCTCCTGTTGCTATAAGTAAAGATGATGGAGCTATGGGGTCAGGAACAACATCAAGACAAGAACCTTAGCAGCCTCAAGGCCTGATTCCCCACCATTTTCTCCACCCAGGCCTCCCTTCACAGGTTTCCCTCCCGGACTCTGACCCTGTTCTGACTATCCTAATAAAATGGTCTTGTACCCCAAAATCTGCCTCTTCCGTGTTTTGTGCTGCCACAAGGCAGGATGCAAAGTCATGGCCAACCTCCTCACACAAATTGCATTTTGCTTGCTGAAACAATGAGCACTAGGATGTCCCATCTCTCCACAGTGAACACACTTCACAAGCATCACAATTCTGTACTTATATGCTTCTTACAGCCACACTTAAAGTACACCCTGGGCTGACCCAGGTAAACAGAAACCCTTGTCTCTCCCCAAAAAAAACAGTTCGGTAAATGGATCAAATCAGTATCTGTAGAGTGTAACTTAACCCTAATTTTCCAGCCCCATTCCAAAATCCTCATCATCTAAAATAGGAACCTGATTTCCTTGTACATCATATTTGCTTCCCAACCAGTGCATAATGTCTACTATATTAACCCCTCATTCCGAAACAGAATGGTAATAACCGAAAAGGTTGCTTCGTGAGGGAATTACAATAAAGTCAGACCAAAGAGGATTAGTTTTCAAGTTTAAATAGCGACACCAAAACGTCTCTAGTAAAGTAGGTGTCCGAAACTAATGTCAAAGAGACTTCCTCCTGAATATGCATCAGGGCATAAACTTCTGCTGGAGTAAACCCCATGCTTTGCTTCAGTAGAATCTTCCCCACGTAAAAAGCGATCCAGGGATTATCCTCGGTCCCACATATTGCAGTCTAATGGCATTATGCCATTTTGCCTATTCCACTGTTTGATGAAAATGGCTGGCATAGGTGGGCCTGGACTGAGCCGCTGAAACAGGGGCTCTCTGACTGTCTCCCCAACCTGCTCTTCTTCCCTGGGAGACCACGGGGAGGGATCTAAGAGGGGACTCTGGGGGTAAATCACCACCACCTACTGCCATGTCCTGTGGTAAAATAGAATAAACAGTACTTATCTCCTCCTTTGTCAAATAAGCCTTCTGTAGCCTCTTCCGCGGTTTCCAATTGCCTCCTGATACAGGGACCCAACCTGCCTCGTGCAGGGCCCGCTCCGGGACTAGGAAGCATCCATCATGTCCCCAGGACTCGCCTGCCTTCGTTTGATTCATATTCACTTTCTCCATAGGCGCATGCAGCTTCTGCGATCCTTCCGTAAACACAGCACTGGGAAGTAGCATCACGCTTCCGCTCCGATCCTCCTCACTCTTCTGGTTCTGGCCTTCATCGCCAATAATTCACTAACACGTAATAATTCCTCCTCTAAGCAGTGGCGCTGCTCTTCCAAACTCAAGGGCTGAATTGGATCTTGTACAAGCGGGACCGCTGTCTCAGGCGATGTCTGGCCACCCACAGGGTGCATCCCAGCCACCTCTGCAGCGGCCCCTTCTGCTGTATACCTTCTGGCCTCTCTAGCTCCTGGGCCAATGCAGCTCTCTCCATTGATCCTTCCTCCTCCATAGCATCCTCCGACTGACCACCAGTCGTGGTGTCAGATTCCCTACCAGCAGAGTAGAGAATTTCCCGTGTCCTGGCCAAATTTCCCTCATTCACTAAAAATACCACCAACAGCTTAATCTGGTTCAAGGTCAGTTGCCATTCATCTGTATTTCCTCCCCGGGTCATGCCTGAAAATAGGCAGGATTTGTCTAGTGCACTTACCGGTCAACAAAACTAAATAAAAAAAATAAATAAAAAGATTATAACAAGTATATGAGAAATGGAGATCTCACATTGGTTGTTAACATTCCAACAGCCTTATGTTACTAATTGATTCATATACATGTAGAGCATGATCAAATGCTGAACAAGGTTTAACACTGTCTAAAATACGTTTTCATTATAATGGTAATAAAACTATCCCAGTGAATCACACTCTAGGGACATGTAGCACTCATCCATGCCCAATGTAACATTACACCCCTATAAGGTTATTAACACACCATTAACATAAACCATGGTCATTCCCTATTGTGCCATACAACTCAAGTTGACATCACTGCTGCAGAGATTCGTTATAGCATACTGACCATATATCCTGACATGTCTACCACACCACATTAGACAATCATATTAAATAACAACTCGTCACCTATTAGTTGATGCAGTTTCATCCTCATAACTATCAGGATGATAATTCTTGTCATTATGATCATCAATAAATGCAATGTCATCTGACTCCTCATCAGAAAGTTCAACTGTTTAGCCTCATAATATTTTGGGAGCATTTTTGGATTAACCAATGTGCCGATGGATAATTTGTTTGTTGACACCAGCACACCTAATATGAAACATGAAAACAGAATAACAAAGAGGCGTGCAGTATCCCACTGATTGCTTTACAAATGAGTTATTGAGCAACACCCACCTTAACACGGACATATTATTAACCTTTGTCACCTGTATTAACTACCACCTGACAAAACACCTTCCTGGTTGTATCCCCAGCTTATATCGTCCTTGTCCTGGATCTGCCTAGACCCTCTAATTCCTTAAGTGGCAATTCCTCACTATTGCAGACAAGAGGCTGCTTTGCCATGCACTTTCTAATTGCTCTGCTGTTTCTGCCCAATTACAATTAGAAACCTGTTCATTGCACTTAGTAACCTGTATTTTGTTATGTAGCCACCAACTGTTTCATTTTCATATGTTTACTGTTGTCTAGTGTCACCTTTGTTCCTGTCTCTGTACAATGTTTTTAGTGATGTAACTCAATGACTCTGTAGTGTGTCACCTGACTTGGAACCTTTCTAAATGAGCCTCTGGCTTAAAGCATTAATCTGAATCTTAAATAAATAAAAAACAAACAGCAAACAAAGATAGTTCCCCTTCCAAGCACCAGACCAATGTATAGTATCCCACCCCCAATCACTGGACATAACAGGCTCAACCTTCACCTCCACTAGTGGTATAGACAGATGATTGCTATTATGTACAAATGAAGCTTTAAGGACAGCCTTAATCTAACTTAGATGTTAGTTAGCACTTGGCATGACAAGTGAGTAATACATTACTTTCAGCAGACATAAGTTAGTGTCACCAGCAGCCCATTCTTTCCAATCATTCCCATGTAAAGCTAAACAACATGGGTGATTTGATGCATTTTATTGGACCAACAAGACATTTACAAAACAGAAGCTTTCATGCTACACAGAGCCCTTCTACAGGCATATCAGCCAAGTTCTACAGAAAACGAGCTTCTTCACTTAGGATAGAGAAATCTACTGGACGTTTAAAGCTGCACTCCACAAGGTGATTGACAACTCTGCCCCACCAACCAAAAGAGTTGTCAGCAGGATTTATTTATCTTCACACTTTTGCCATTGCTGAGGCTTTTTCTTGCTTTTATGGTGTTTCTTCTAGCTAGTTTGAAACAAATGGAGTAGAGATCATCTGGCATGTATCATGATTATCATTTAATCAAATAAAACTAACATAAATAAATAATTTAAACCTGTAGAAAATCTTTAACACTCACACATGCATTAAGCAGTCATCTTTATACTACAATTGCTAACTGAATACTACTTCTCCTTCATCTCCATTATAAAGTACCATAGATGTTGTTTAAAGGGTGTTATTCTGCCTCAACTGCCAGCTGTTTTCTATTTCACGGACTCCATCACAGCACCTAAATTGCCTAGCCACATTATTCACTTTGAATAAAACTGGACGAGGGCTGATCTAGGAAAACACTTTCTGGCCAATCCACTTGATTTATCCCTTTTAGATTTAATCAGAATTTCAGAATTAACGTATTGTTGGCATAAAAGATTTAGCTAATAGGATTACTGGATGTTTGCTCTTAGCGCAATGTATCTCTTTTTATACCGTATTTCTGTTTTAAAAAAATGTTGGGTTCCAGTTCTCAGCTTTATTACACAGCACTTATTAGTTAGGAAGAACACAGCAGCAACAGTGTTTAGATTACTGTCCACAGACAGATTAGAACAAAAGTGGACTAAATGCATTTGCTTTGCGTAAACTTGAATAATCTATTTAGCCAAGTGTCCCTGATCCGACCCCATCTTTATTTTAGAGCACTGCCAGTCACTCCATACACGAAAGTGAAATTACTAAATATAAAGGATTCACATCCTAAGAGAAGATTCATTTTAATTCTTCTGCCCTTTCTGAGGACTTGTCCTGTGGCTTAGGGATCAGCACTGGCAAATCAAGGGAGGTGGGAGTGAAGCAAAAAACAACAAACAGGGTCTGCAGCTCTTTCTGAGAGTTACCTTTACAGCTGTGAAGCTGTGGTTGTGACCCTGACATCTGGTGGAAATGACATTTGGGACACACTCATGTTTTCCTTGACAATGATATTTTATGGTAGCAAGGGTCCTGTGTGTAGTTTTCAGCTACTGCTCAAAGTACATAGGCTGATCTGTGCTGCTCTGGATAGCATGAAAGACAGGGACCATCTGTAAGCCAAACAGCAGCTTTTGAAATTCCTGCTGTGACTCTTCCTAAAGAATGTCATACAAGTGACAAAACAGTACCTAGGACCTACATCCACCCACCTGACAAAAACAAACAAACAAAACCAACACAAAGGGGGGGTCACCCCACACCACACTGCTGCTGCTGCTTGTAGGAGCTTTTAAAGAATCCCGAATAGGACTCTTTCAAATGTCACTCGCTCTGCTGCCCATGAGAGTTGACTTTTTGGTGTAACTATTGGGCATTTGGAAATAGCAATAAACAAAATGAAAACAAACTGATCAAAGACAGAATGCATAGGAAGGTGCCCAGAACTGAAATAATTGTTCCCAGTACAGCAATATACATTCTTCTAAGCTGCCCAGATAGTATTATGTTTCAGTCTCGGTACACATCAGCAGTGATGAGGTGATAAGAATGACATAAACACAGCTGGTGGAGAGGGTGATAATGAGCCTCAGTCCAGACAAGTCAGGCATTGGAGGAGTTAGACACTGCAGATAGATGCTTGTATGTAGTGGGGAAAAAACTAATTGCATTTGGCGTCTCCTGCGCTGTAATGAAAGTCCACCAGAAGAGTATCATCAATTACAACTAATCAGGACATCTCTTCATTTTTGTCAAAGGAGCCTGAAGCTGGTGAATTACTAACCAGAGCCTAGTTTGTTTTCATTCAGGCTTTTTCTTGCCCAGGCTGCTCTTATTTACATTGCACTGTGTCTCTCACAGTTTAATCGAAAACGAACTATTCCACGTAACCAACACTGCAGTGTCTTCCTCCAGAATACATTGTTTGTATTTTTTATGCACGATTTTGGATTTAAAGAGAATTTAGAAATGGAAAATAGAAATTGTCAACGCAATTTGATCTATGGCGCATTAGCCATCTGATAAAAATTAAATTGTTTACCTTTTCCACTCAAAGCAGTCATGCTTAACATCATACATTCCTAAGGATAAAATGTCCATTATGTATTTGGGTATTAGCTATTTGCACTGACATAGTGATAGATAATATGGCTTTTAAAACATGGAAGGGTGAAAGCCACTAAAATATTAGCTTTTATGCATCTTTGGGATTTGTTCAGCTTCTCTCTTTTCACACAGGTTAACTTAACTGTAATGCGACCCACTGGAACAGATGCGTATGGAGCTGTTCCCTGAAGATCATTTGTTTCCAAAATGGGAACATTTCAGAGAAGAACATTTTGGTTGCTAAGAGAAGTAAATAAAAGGAAGAACAACAGTGTATGTTTCTGCACATGCAGGGCGTTTTATAAATTGACAGTAATTTAGCCAAGATCTCTGCTAGCCAAACATGCTTAGAACCTCCAAAGCTTCACTAAAAGCAGGTTTATCTTGCATTGGATGAATGGAGTTGGAACATATACCCAGTTTTATTGTTTTTCGTTAATTTTATAGGAAGTGGTTTATTGAACTAGGTGAACTTTTTGCAGTATGTGTCAAGCTGCTTTGTTGGCAGGGATTGCACTAGCATCTCGAACATCGGTGAGTAAATGCAATTTTAGATCAGTGGGGTGAATTACAGAGCTTAGCAAATTGTCTTAGCACAAAACATTTTAGTCACAACCTTGAGCGTTATCCAGAGTACAAAAAGAAGTGTTTTCATCTGATATGAATGAGCAAAAGCTCATGTTTGTCTAACTGTTTTACCAGGAAAGGCACAAGCGGGGCGTGTTTCTGTGCTGCTGCATGATGAGCTTGTCTCTGATTGCAGCGGCACTTTTCTTAAGTTTTGTCCACTTTGCATAATGCTTGGGTCAGCGTAGCATGCTGACTCATTGGGGAATGAGGGCGCATCTACTAAAGCGTGCCCTTCATTCCCCGACACTGATTCACCTCTAAAATGTGTTGCTAGCGCAAGATGTTGCTAGCATCATAAGCTCAACATAAAAGAAATGGGCTGACTGGATGGGCCTTGCGGTCCTTATCTGCTGTCAACTTCTCTGTTTCAGCAACAGAAATCAAGGATAGCACAATCAGTAAATTATACAAGGAGAGGTTTTCCCTTATAATCAATTACAAATAATATGCATCTTGACCTAATATTTGTTAGTGCAGTATATTTACCTGCATGCTAAGCAAGTCTGCTTAATAATTACCATGCTCCCTGTGATCAGGCTAAATACTGTCAACGTGTTAGGCAAGTAACAATATAGGCAGATGGAAAAAGCTGCAGAAGACATGATTCGCCACCACATAGAATTTCTCTCTATCAGAGCAACTGTTGGGAGAACTGAACATTATACAAATAAGTCAGACACATATTAAAAGGATGAGGAAGTATTTCATCATGATTCATGACAATAGTAACATTACTTACATAAATCAATATATAATGTATGGATACTGTGCATTACTGGCAGAGATATATCAATTTATATATAGAATAATATATATGGGGTGGTGTGTGTAATGAGAAGTTTACACATACCGAGGGTTAGATGCTCATAAACCCTGAGGCGAAGCTTGAGGGTTTATGTTAGCATCTAACCCGAGATGTGTGTAAACTTTGAGTTTAAACACACCACACTATATTTTATTTTATATAATTGCTGGGTTTCCCTTTTTGCCTCAGCAATTATATAAAATAGAGTTTCCAGTGTATTCTCGGTTTGATTTCGTTTTAGTCTGGTGCCAAGATTTGCTATATTTTAAAACATTTCCCCCCTTTTGGTAGATTTTGTGCATTTCACTGTATATGGGAAAAAAGGAAAAAAATCTTACCACTGACTTCTTCTGGTGGTTCTGTTTGGGCACATGCAAGCGATGAGTGGTCTTGGCTGGTCGCGGTGCTGCGTGAGCATGTGCACAGCAAGGGAAATCGTGCACATGTTTGCCGTCATAAACACTCCTTTGTAGTGGCAAATAACGCCATGGTTTTTCTATGGGAAAAAGGGGAGCCAGTTATTATAATCCGATAATCCCATTGATATGACATCAGAATGTTGTAAACCTAGCAAAACTATGTCATTCAAATGGGATTACAGTACAGAATGTATTCAGATGTAGACATTGTTTTAAAAGAATGATGATAAGCTGTCACATTCAGAAGTTTAAAACAGATTACACAATGTCATGTGAAAATCATGTACCCTCAAAACATCACATGACAGTAGATAAATCTCATGGAACCCACACCTGAGGAATGGGATTTATAAAACCATACTTAAACACATTCGCAATTAATTTTGCATATGGGTCCATTATATGATTTAAAGAAGGCACTCCAAAGTGTGAGATAATAGGCGATTTACCCACTTCTTGTGTTGTTAATTCACTTAGCTGCACCTCGTGACACTCTGCACAAGGTGTGGATAAATCCCAATAAATCACACCCTGTTGTGCCTTATTGCTCAACACATTCTGGGATAACTGTGCATCTTCTACATGGCACCATCACCCAGAACGGCACTACCTCTCACACTCCTACTGATCTGACACTGATGTAGTGCAGCGTACAAGTGTGAGAAAACATAACTACAGCGTTCCAGTGAGAAAACTGCTGTCATATCTGATTGCATTTTACAAATGAATATATGAACATACTGAGTAGGCACAAGAAGAAGGCCATTTTGGTCTATCTCCTTTGCTTGTATTGCAGGCCCACAGCTAGATGTACTGCTTACCATTCTCTCACCTCCTCCCATTCTCCCTACACATTATCTTTACATTACCCATATGACTATCCCAGCCTCTCTTAAAACTGCCCATTATGTTCCATGAGATCACCTTTGACAACAGCACATTGTTCACCACCCTCTATGCTCAAAATCGCAGATCACTCCCAACCCTCACACCTTCTACCTTAACACTTTGCACCTCGTGTTTCAACCACCCAAAGTGTATGTAAACAACTTTTCTGGATATGACCATGAATGGAGCAGAAATTAATATTTTTTTAACATTAATTCACACATAATACTACGGGATGGTGATGTGAGGTAAAGCCATGATAAGACACTATGGGGTTTCACATGGCTGAAATATTTGCACTCAAAGAGTCAGAGTGTAGTTTAGTGTGAGGCCTAATGTCTCTCAGCACCACCATGGAATGCGTTACTAAATGTTGCATGTATAATATGCAGCTTCTCTTATTGCTTACCCATCACAGCCATTGCATCAAATTTCTGAACTCGCTTACATTTTAAGCAATAAGTCATGACCAGAGGTTAAATTAATGGCTGGTCTCGTGTCACATCACACCCTATAGGGTGCTTAACTGCCTTAATACTATTATAAAAGCATTTTTTAATAGTGTTAAACCTTATTCAGCATATCATTATGCTCTACATGGATGTTTAAGCAATATACCACAACAGGGTGTGGGAATATAGTAGGATTTAATATGCCTGAAGTAGTATGGGCAAGAGACACATTCGAGTAACCAAATCCACACCAGAACTGGGTCAATCCCATTATATACACACACCTGTTGTGGTATATTTCATGCCTATGACAGTAACTCTCACTGATGTGACTAGCAGTGTTAGTGGCTCAGTAAGTAGCACACACTTGCCTCTGAGGCCGGGAGATCAGAGGGCTGTGGGTTCAGTTCCCACATCTAGCACTTGGGTTAATATCCCAGTACTGACACTGTAGTGCAGCATGAGAGGGTGCTGCACTCTGAGGTGCCGTCTTTCGGATGAGATGTTAAACTGAGGTCTCATCTGCTTGGATTGGTGGTAGTTCAGGGGATGTTAAAGATCCCATGGCACTTATCGAAAGAGTAGAGGAATTTTTATTCAAAACATATAAAAATTATAGTACATCATACAAAATAATTATCAAAGGAGACAGAAAAAGTAGTGCAGCATACATAAACGTCAAACAAAAATATTGCACATAAGTACATAACCCCTTCCCAACTCCACTAAAAAGTAGGGAATTTTCAAAACTGAAAACACAATATACAGAAGTGTGTTACAGCATACAAAATCAAAGAGCAAGAAACAAAAACAGAAACCAAGCATGATAACATACATGAACTTGAAATCAGAAATAATCCGGACATGCATGTAATCCCCATCCCATCTCTACTAAACGGTTGGGGATTTGTTTTAATCAAAACAAAATATACAAAACTGCATTACTTCATACAAAATCATAAGAAGAAATCAAGAACAAAAATCATTTACAGCTTACATGAAAAACAAAAGAAAACTATTGATGTTTTGGTGACCCAAAAATTAATAAAGCTGAACCCCCAACTAAAAAAGTAGAGTGATTTTACCCAAAACTTAAAACAAATGATATAAATTCAGAGAACTCCATACAAAATCATAATGAAAGCAGTCAAAACATAAATAAGTATTACATCATACATGAATGTCACACCTAAATAATCCATATTTATACCTTACCCTGTCCTATCCCCACCAATAAGAGTAGGGAATTGTTCATTCAATGCTTAGACATTGTATTACTTCATACAAATGTATAATAAAATAAATTCAAAAGCCTCCCACCTATTATTTCTTATTTGTGCATCCCATATAATTTTATCCATATTAGTCAACTGCTCCTGTCCAATCCCCACTAAATATGCAGTGGAAATGTTTTGTAAACTAAAAAGTGAAACAAATGCGTCATAATGTTACAGCACTAAAATCATACTTCAAAAACTTAAATAAACATAAATAAAAATTAAGTATCAATGCTTTCCTACATCCATACCCTTCCTTCCCTACCACTAAGCCCTCATACTGAAATTACACCCGTCAAAGGCAATTTGCCCCTTACCCTGTATCTAACCATGACATTTTTCTCCACCATACTCTATACAAATCCTGATGCACCTTTTCCTTTTCTAACAATTGCCACTTTACAATATCTTTTTAATACTCTGCACAATCTGAGCTTCCGTTTTCAACTGTTTCCTTATTGTTAAACTACAACGTGCCTGCCACAGCTGATACCCTATAAATCCCATCAAAAGCCTTATAGTGATGTTATCATAAATCACCAATGCACCAGGCAACACTCCTTCAGTCCAAATCTTCACAGGCTTCCCTTAAAGGGATTCAAGGGCCATTCTTATGAAGGAAGCCCAAAAGGATTTAACAAAGGACAGTCATAAAAGAAGTGAGCTAAAGATTCAACCAAACCCAAACAGGTTTCTTCCCTGGGACAAAATCTCTCAGCCAGTTGTTTATGCTTCCAGTTCCTTTACACCTAATTTTTTATGTAGACAAAGCCATATAAAATCCATATATATTTAGGGACTCTGTTACTCGATAATACTTGTAATTTTGCATGTTGTACAGCCATGGGCAGTTCCACAAGCCAATAATCATCATAAAAAATCTGAAGTACCTCAAAATATAAATGTTTCCTTGTTGTTATACATATGGCCTGTTTAGTAAGTCTCCAAACTTTCAATTTCCCAATCACCTCCCTAAAATATTCAGGGAGCTGTGATACTCTAGTCTGATGAGGCAAAATTTCCAAAAAGCCCATCTTTCTACTATCACCAATCACATCAGCTACCCATGGGGACCATACCCGTGACTCCTCTTTCAAAAGGGGTTATATTATAAAACATAAATGTAACATAAAAAATACCACTGGATTAATCATTCCCTCCACCCTCTTTAATTGGTAAAGTAATACCCCTTTTACTGGGTTCAGTCTGCCCCCCACAAGCATGAAAAAAAAAAGCATACAAAGAGGTTTCCAAAGTAAGCGGGCAGGGGTATACTGCCGCCAAAAACAAAAAGTAAGGTACCAAAAAGTTTTTATCAGGTAAACCCGTTTAGCCTTAGTCATTTGCCACCTGTTCCACTTAATCACCCTATCCCTAGCTGCACCTAACTGTATATCCCAATTATACCTAGGATCTTCCTGCCCCCAAAATAAATCCTAAAATCCGTCTATACCCAGTTTCAATGGGAATTTGCCAAATTAAGGCAACATCAACTGCATCATATCCCACTGGCAATATTCCACTCTTTGATGGATTAATCAAAGAGCCTGAAATTCTTGAAAAGATATTTATCACTGCCTGGGCTGCCTGTGCTGAAGACCTATCTGCCAAAACTAATACTAAGTCATCCGCATATGCTATTGTAATGATGGGAGTATCCTCACATCCTATAGATAGCCAAGAATCTGTGGGTCCCTATTAAGAACATATAATAAGGGATCTAATGACAACACATACAACAACGGACTCAGAGGACATCCTGGCGTACCCCTCTATGTACCATTATCCTGTTTCCTTTCCAGCCGTTTATACTTGGCACTAAACTTATGCTTCTATAGCATGTTTTCAACCATGCTATATACTTTTCAGGGAACCCATAACTCTGCATCACTTCCCAGAGATAAGCATGTTCAATCTGAGCAAATGCCTTTTGTTGCTCCAAGCATACTAAATGACCATACATTTCATTTGAGGCACCCTTCTGTAGAATCTCTCTTACCAAAATGAGAGCATCTTGTACCGCCTCTGAGGAACTCCACAGTATTGGGAAGGATGAATCAGTGTATCCATAACCCTTGTAATCTATTCCCCAGAATTTTCATTAGTATTTTATAATCTGTATTCAATAATGTTAGTGTCTCCAATTATCCAAATCCCTCTCTCCCGCTTTTATGCAGTAATAACAAAGACCTATCCGCATACTTTCAGGCGTTCCCAGACTGCAAACCCCATTAAGTACTTCCTGAAATTCTAATCCCAAAGCGTCCCAAACAATCTTATATATTTCATGGGGTAGTCCATCCGAACCTGGTGCAGTTCCTGCCTTCAATGCCCATATAACAGTTTTAGTTCCTCAAAGATACAGGCACCGTCAACATATTACTCAAAACCGGGGACAACTGGGGTAGGTTACACTCCTTTAACCAAGACTGTATTGCAGTAAGTGACAAGGGTGTACTTTCAAAGCTTTAGAGGTATAAGTCTGTATTTCTGACAGAATACCTTCACTAGAAATAGTTCTGCCCCCTGAGCAGTGTTCAAATATAACATTCCACGAGACTCTCTTATCATACTAGCAATTTCAAATGGCAAGGTCTCCCCTTTTTTCCAGAAATCCCGTACTTGTTTTTCTCAATTTCATTCAACATGGCTCTTTGTAAATCGGCCAGTTCAGCCTTTAATTCTTTTATCCGATCTTTATAGTCCCCACCCTTTGTCGGAAAGTGGACAAGGTAGCTATATAGTGCCTTAAATACCTTAATTTATCATGTTTCAATTTTCCATTTATCGCCCTATTTTTTGAAATACTTCGAATCTCTTCTTTAGTGTCCTCCCACCATTCATTCAGATTATCATATAAACAACAAACTGACTGCGGGCAACCAAAAGAGCATACAACCCCTCCCTTATACTAGGTATATTTAATAAAGAAACATTTAATCTCCAAACCCCTGGGCCCCTTTGTGCCTCCGGCACATCCCCTACCTAAGTTTCAACATTAAATGATCAAGTGATCATCTCCTGCAGATTCTTAGATTGCACTACTAACTCAGGGGAAAGAAAAAAGTAATCAATTCTTGATGCCTAGGTCCACAAAATAAGTATTCTGATTACCCTCCAAAGAGGCTCCAAACACGTCCACCAACCCAGCCTCCCATATACCCTGTGCCAAACATAAAGAATCACAGTATATTTTCTTCCCTTTTCCATCAGTAACCCTAAGGGTAATTTACAATTAAAGTCACCCCTAAGATAAGTGGAAAGGATGTATACAATAAGGGAAAATAGCCTTGCATAGAGCCACCCTATCACTTTTAGTCTGAGGAGCAAATATGTTCAATAACTGTATACATTTATCCCCCATTTTATATCCAAAAGCAAGGCCCTATCTTCCACTATTTCAAGATGATGTATCACCTTAACATGAGATACAAAAAACAGATCCTGACCCCACTACACAAATCTTGCCCGGGACCAAAAGCAATCTCCTCACACCCAGCTTTTGTTGCAGCATCTAATTCTTCTGATGAATGCAAACAGATATCTTGCAAAACACACAGTCCAAATTTTCATGCATGAATTGAAAAATATATTTCGCCTTTTCTCAGGAGATTTAATACTATTAGTGTTTAAAGATGCTACCTGAAATTGTAAAGGCTCCATCATCAAAACCAAACAATTCACTTAACCTTACTCGAGGCTCTTGTCACCCTACCACTTGAAATATCCTGAGGTCTTAAGTCGGTTTGGCCCTCCACCACAACCTGGGGAAGATTGCGTATAGGTGCTGCCTGTTCCTCCCTGGTACTTCCTCCAAAAGCACCTCAAATGGATTAGGATCTACTACAGTGGGGAGAGGAATTGAAGAAGTAGTTTTCTTGGCTCCCCTTGTTTTTCCCTTTACCTGTTTACCTTTCTTCCGCTTACCATGGTGAACTCCTCCACCCTGGACTGTGCGATCAGGGAGAGGGTTTCCATTTGCACCTCTGCTCAATCTCCTGTTGCTATAAGTAAAGATGATGGAGCTATGGGGTCAGGAACAACATCCAAGACAAGAACCTTAGCAGCCTCAAAGGCCTGATTCCCACCACTTTTTCTCCACCCAGGCCTCCCTTCCCAGGTTTCCCTCCCGGTACCTGACCCTGTTTTATGGCTATCCTAATAAAATGGTCTTGTACCCCAAAATCTGCCTCTTCCGTGTTTTGTGCTGCCACAAGGCAGGATGCAAAGTCATGGCCAACCTCCTCACACAAATTGCATTTTGCTTGCTGAAAACAATGAGCACTAGGATGTCCCATCTCTCCACAGTGAACACACTTCAATGCATCACAATTCGTACTTATATGCTTCTTACAGCCACACTTAAAAGTACACCCTGGGCTGACCGGGTAAAACAGAAACCCTTGTCTCTCCCAAAAAAAACAATTCGGTAAATGGATCAAATCAGTATCTGTAGAGTGTAACTTAACCCTAATTTTCCAGCCCCATTCCAAAATCCCTCATCATCTAAAATAGGAACGGTTTCCTTGTACATCACATTTGCTTCCAACCAATGCATAATGTCTACTATATTAACCCCTCATTCCGAAACAGAATGGTAATAACCCGAAAAGGTTGCTTCATGAGGGAATTACAATAAGTCAGACCAAAGAGGATTAGTTTTCAAGTTTAAATAGCGACACCAAAACGTCTCTAGTAAAGTAGGTGTCCGAAACTAATGTCAAAGATACTTCCCCTGAATATGTATCAGGGCATAAACTTCTGCTGGAGTAAACCCTATGCTTTGCTTCAGTAGAATCTTCCCCATGTAAAAACGATCCGGGATTATCCTCGCCCCACATATCGCAGTCTAATGGCATTATGCCATTTTGTTCTTCCACTGTTTGATGAAAATGGCTGGCATAGGTGGGCCTAGACTGAGCCGCTGAAACCGGGGCTCTCCTGTGACTGTCTCCCCAACCTCTCTTCTTCCCTGGGAGACCACGGGGAGGGATCTAAGGAGGGGACTCTGGGGGTAAATCACCACCACCTACTGCCATGTCCTGTGGTAAAATAGAATAAACAGTACTTATCTCCTCCTTTTGTCAAATAAGCCTTCTGTAGCCTCTTCCACCAGTTTCCAATTGCCTCCTGATACAGGGACCCAACCTGCCTGTTGCGGGGCTCGCTCAGGGACTGGGAAGCATCCATCATGTCCCCAGGACTCGCCTGCCTTCGTTTGATTCATATTCACTTTCTCCATAGGCGCATGCAGCTTCTGCGATCCTTCCGTAAACACAGCACTTGGGAAGTAGCATCACGCTTCCGCTCCGATCCTCCTCACTCTTCTGGTTCTGGCCTTCCGCCGCCAATAATTCACTAACACGTAATAATTCCTCCTCTAAGCAGTGGCGCTGCTCTTCCAAACTCAAGGGCTGAATTGGATCTTGTACAAGCGGGACCGCTGTCTCAGGCGATGTGCTGGCCACCCACAGGGTGCATCCCAGCCACCTCTGCAGCGGGCCCTTCTGCTGTATACCTTCTGGCCTCTCTAGCTCCTGGGCCAATGCAGCTCTCTCCATTGATCCTTCCTCCTCCACTGCCGTCCTCCAACTGACCACCAGTCATGGTGTCGACTACCAGCAGAGTGAGGGAATTTCCCCGGTGTCCTGGCCAAATTTCCCTCATTCACTAAAAATACCACCAACAGCTTAATCTGGTTCAAGGTCAGTTGCCATTCATCTGTATTTCCTCCCGGGTCATGCCTGAAAATAGGCAGGATTTGTCTAGTGCACTTACCGGTCAACAAAACTAAATAAAAAATAAATAAAAAGATTATAACAAGTATATAGAAATGGAGATCTCACATTGGTTGTTAACATTCCAACAGCCTTATGTTACTAATTGATTCATATACATGTAGAGCATGATCAAATGCTGACCAAGGTTTAACACTGTCTAAAATACGTTTTTCATTATAATGGTAATAAAACTATCCCAGTGAATCACACTCTAGGGACATGTAGCACTCATCCATGCCCAATGTAACATTACACCCCTATAAGGTTATTAACACACCATTAACATAAACCATGGTCATTCCCTATTGTGCCATACAACTCAAGTTGACATCACTGCTGCAGAGATTCGTTATAGCATGCTGACCATATATCCTGACATGTCTACCACACCACATTAGACAATCATATTAAATAACAACTCGTCACCTATTAGTTGATGCAGTTTCATCCTCGTAACTATCAGGATGATAATTCTTGTCATTATGATCATCAATAAATGCAATGTCATCTGACTCCTCATCAGAAAGTTCAACTGTTTCGCCTCATAATATTTTTGGGAGCATTTTTGGATTAACCAATGTGCCGATGGATAATTTGTTTGTTGACACCAGCACACCTAACATGAAACATGAAAACAGAATAACAAAGAGGCGTGCAGTATCCCACTGATTGCTTTTACTAATGAGTTATTGAGCAACACCCACCTTAACACCGGACATATTATTAACCTTTGTCACACCTGTATTAACTATATAAGTACTTTTACAGCACTGCTTTCCTTCCATTTAGGCATTCCATACATATGATCATGCAATACAACCTTATTATCTGGTACTACAGATATGTGCTGTGGTTCATATTCACTATATATCACTGTGAACTGCATGTCCATGTCACATTGTGTATCGACACTGTGAAACAACCCTGCTTCTTCAACAATTATTGAATATCCTAAAGGACTAATGCTTGGGTCACTTGATGTTTCAATAATATTGCATGTGCCTTTTTCTACAACACTGGGCATATCTATGTGATGTGAAGAACTATTTTCAGTTGAGAGGAACAATTCACTTTGTGTGATACATCACTCATTAATGATGTAACCCCTCTTTAAAAATACAAACTGTAGTAACAGAGGGAAACATTTTCTGTTGTTTTTATCTACTGCCAGATATCATTTCATTAAAAAAATATAAAATTAAAAAACAAACACATTGAATTCCAATATTTTAAAGTGTAAGCATCAGCAAAGTCAGATATTTATGATATTTATTTTTTCACAGGTTGCAACCTGTACCACATGCTCCTGCTCTTGGGAACAATGCAAATGCTGAGCCACATATCGAACAAATAGTTTTTTAATTACTTTTCTTATTTTGTATCCAGCCATGTGACAGTGCATACAGAAAGATGAGACAAAGAAGTAAGTGCCTCACCTGACTCTTGCACACAATTCACTAGTCACTTACAGCTTTATACCATCTGTCAGTATGAGTTTCATAAAATATGCACACCACAGGATGGCAAGACCAGTGACATTATCAACTAATAATTAGCAGGACCAATACAATGATGGATAAATACTTTACATATTGCCTACATATCTGGATCATTTACTCTAAATAAGATGTTATCCATGGGACAATGGGTGTATTATTATCAAATAAGAACATGAATTTGTATGCTAAAAAGGGTAAAATTAGCAATATACATTCATATTTTAAACATCAGTAGATGAAAATTACCATTTCTCTGTCTAGCATCTCTATAACTGGTTTTGACTTCTTATGTGGAGGTTCATCAGTGGGAAAGTATATAGAGGGTACAGCACCTTTTTTCAAATATCAACTATGACATAAAATGCACATAAACAAAGTTATGTTGTTACAAGTAGTATAGTGGGTTTTGACATAATGGAGAAACTGTATATACTTGTGTAACCCCCCAGCCGCCCCCTTGTTTAACTAGCAGGGCTGGTCCTCTCACCGCATAGCATCTAGGGGCAAAAGAGATGGGTGGGGGTTCACAGAACACAGTTTATCTTATACATCTTTCTGTGTCTGCCATTACAACATGGGCAATGAGGTGGGAACTATCTGGCACATACCTGGTGAGATCATTTACTATGGCCAGCTTCCCAGGTCCCTGGGAGAAAACATTTGCTCACAATTATGCTAGGTTTATACTTCTGGGCAGGGGCACCCAAGTACATCCAGACACAGTGGAAACAATAACAATACTGTCCAAACCAGGTTGGGATTCTAGAGTGTGGCTTTATTCATGTAACAAATTAGGAAAAATCACACAGCGAAGTTGGACCCACAGGGTTACTCATACTGGTAATGCAGACTACTGAGGTGCAGAAATTCCTGAACTTCCCTTTTACCATAGACATACTGAATACACACAGCTTAACTCTCAGGTTCTGAAATGAAAATTGGCACACACGGCCAGTTACTGGTACATTTCCTCATCGGATAGCACAATACTAGGTACCAGGACACTTTCCCATATTTCATGAGGACTACTGGTGGCACACACGACCACCACAGAGCACATACAGGCTCAAAATCTTCCAGCACCCACTACACTGAGGTGAACTGAAACAGAGAATCCAAAACCCACGTCTGGGTGACTATTTCCATCAGGCACTGGACAAATGTACTGACTAAAATTGAACTGGTGCCCAAACTGAACCGAGAGAGGTAAACTGGTTACTCGAGATGCGGGTCTCCTAACTTTTGCTTCCAAGTTTATACTGGCCATTCATCTGGTTAATAACACCCTCACAGAAAACTTGTAGATGCTATCTTGAAATGTTTTTCACTTAACATACTACATGACTAAAAGTTCTGTACTTGGACAGTCGTTCTCGCTCTAGACTCCAGCGTAGGCAGACATTTTTAATAACAGAAACAGTCTAGGTGACAGGGTCCCTTTTGTCAGACAAAATTCACCAAGGAATGCAGGTGCACCTCCTGGGCTGAACACACAAGAAATACTCACAGTTCTGAAGTTGTCACAGGCAGCTTCACTAGACAGACTGGGTGAGGGATTGCTCCTGAACCCAGAAAATCGCCCACATCCCCCTGGATGGGGCAAAGGAAAACCCACTTGGAACGTGTTTCACCACTCGATTTCTGTCTTCTATATTCTTCTTCTAGGGTGAGAACAAACTACCCAAAATACAATGGTAGCTCTCTGTCAGAGCTAAAATGAGGAGCTACCTAGAGCTCCAGTCTCCTCCTGAATTCCGCCAAAAAACAGAGTGTGACACTGTGAAATCCATTTACCTGACATTTCACAAGCTGCCTATCCCTGTCTGCCACTGGTTCTAACTGGGATTCTAGTAACCCTGGGAACAAGGGGTTACACTTGACACATAAACCATTTAGGTACAAGTGTTAATAGTATACTTTGAGAATGTTTCCTAATTTTGAGGAAAGCTTCAATAAAATACTATTTAAATCAACAGTTGAAGACTGCTGTTTCATAATCAAAACAACATTCCAGCCATTCAGCAGTGCTACAGTAGGAGATGGAAAGCTGTCAGGAAGACTCCATGAGCCATGGTGATAACTCTATACATAACAGTGTAACAGGGAGTACTGAATGTCCTTTCATAAGCTATCTTTTGAATTTTGAAGAGTCAGTAAGAAAGAAGTATTTCATAGGGTTTGGTGGTGGGAATTGTGCCTTTCGTCAAACACCATTTCTGGAAATAACTTCAACACAGCACCACCTAAAAGTTGGTTAAGATTATATATACAGTATATGGTACAGCACAAAACATCGTGATGCACACACAGCTACTACAAAGTGGTAACAAAATAGATACAGTCCACACAGGTATGGCTAATAGGTGGAAGGTTTAATAATAGCTAGTGATACAAAACAGGAGAGTCAGGGTAACCCACACACAATACTCTGTCTGTGGGTTACCTTTGTTCTCCAGTTTTGTATCACGTAATTATTGTTAAAGCTTCCAACTAGCAGTCAAACCTATGTGTGACTGTATCTATTTTGTTATATTTTGTTGTAGCTGCATGTGCCAGGGATGTCTGTGCTTTACCATATACTAGGTTTCATTATAGGAGTTCAAGACAACAGGAGGCGTGGAGCTCATATAAGTTGTCCTCAATTTTCAGTGGAAGCCACCAAGTAGCTGACCAACATATGTGAGTCCAATTTTGTTTTGAAAGTCCCCATACTAGGGATATCGACAACGTCCTCTGGGAGTTTGTTCCACCTTCTAATAGTTCTTGCCTTGAAGCTATGGTTCCATAATTCAATTCTACAATACACTTCACTAACTGTTGAGTATTAGCTCTTAAATGGTATACTGGCTCTTATAGCTTAAACCCATCTCACCTTGCAGGTACTCATCCATGAGAACCCTAAGTAACAACTCCCTCTTGATCTTCAAAATACCAGAGGCCATAATCCCAGTTTACCTAACCTTACTTCATGTGGCAAATTCTTCAACTCCCTATTAGTTTAGTAAAGGCTCACTGTGGCCTCTCAACCCTTTTGATGTCCTTTTTCAAATATGGGTTCCATACAGCTGAGCAGAAGTCAAGAAGTGGTCTTATATATAATATATATATTGGTAATAGCATTAACTCATTCCTAGAGAAAAAGGTTCTCCAGATACTGTTCACCAGCTACATTGCTCTATTAGATACAGTGCTGCTATGTACCCCAGGTTTCAATGTATTATCAATATACACCCCAAATCTTTTTCACAACTTGATTCTCTCAGTCTAACTCCATGTAAATAATACTCCTGTTGTATATTGTTCCTCCTATATGCAACACTTACATTTGTCCAAACTGAACTCCATTTTGTTTTGCTCTGCCCATTTCCCAATAGTTATTAAGTCCTGTCCCAAGGTTCCTCAAATTGTTGACAACACCTCCTATTTTCATGTCATCTGCAAACTTGATCAGTTTGTTCCCAATCCTTATTACTAGGTCACTGACAAACACATTAAACAGCAGGGGCCCAACACGGACCCTGAGGCACTCCACTTGTAACACCCACATCACTGGATACATGTCCCAGAACTCTCACCCTCTGCATTCTTCCTCCAACCAGCTTGGATCCAGTCCACCAGGACATCATCCAGTGCCAACTTTACCAGCTTCCAAATCAACCTGCCATGAGGAACCCTATCAAAAGCCTTGCTAAAATTGGGCAGCACCACATCCACTGAGTTCCTTTATCCAAAAGTGTTCCTACATAATTGTAGAAACGTATCAAATTTGCATCACATGATCTATGTTTAGTAAAACCATGCTGCGATTTATCAGTTAAGTTGTTATCTCCTAAGAATCTTGTGATTTCATCAGAAATGACACCTTCTATTAATTTTCCCACCACCAATGTCAAACTAACCAGTCTGTAGTTTGATGCCTCCTCTCTTCTGCCCTTTTTGAATATGGGAACCACGGTAGCAGTCTTCCAATCTGTGGCACATACCCTCATTCAGTTATCTATTAACTATGTCAGCAATAAAGGTGCAATTTCCTTCCCAATTCTTTTTATAAATTTTTAGTGAAGCCCATCAGATCCTTCTGATTTATCAACCTGAAGTGCCTGAATTTTATTATGCACATTGTCTACTGTTACATATTCCTATAATTATACAGCCTATCCTTTGGTATATTCCTGCTTGTATTGGTGTTTATGTTGAAGACCTGGTCAAGAACTTATTAAATTTCTTGGCCATCTCCTCAGGTTTGGACACTAAGACCCAATTTCTCTTAAGTGGCAATGTTTCTGTTACTCCTCTTTACTTTTTATATATGAGAAAATCCCTTAGTATATAATTTGGTGGTAGTTAGTCTCCATTCCAATTGTTTTTTAGCTTTTCTAATTTCTTGTTTTAGAAGAGACAAGATCTTCTTGTATTTTATTTACTGTCATTTGTCTCTGGTGTTTCATTTTAGGCTTGCCCTTTTTTTTTAAATTAGCTTGGTGATCCTTTTATTTAACCATTGTGGTTTCTTTCCCTGCTATTGTAAACTGTTTTACTGGGTACATACTTTCCTCTAACTGTCTAATAATTTCAGAAAACTTCTCCCAACACTGTTCAACGGTCATCCTTTTGTTTCTAATTTTCAGTCTATTTTATTTATCTCTCACTTGATAGTTAAGTAATTTGCTTTATTATACATCTCATATGATGTTTTCCTCTTCAATGTTTTCTTAATCCTTCATAATGGAAGGTAATAACATCATGGTCACTATTACATAAAGGAGGAACCACCTTAATATCAGCAATACAATCTGGTACATTTGTAATAATAACATGTAACATATTACTCCCTCTAGTGGTACTTGCACACACACTGCTCTAATCCTGCTGATAAAAATAATTTTGTATCTTTGCAGTTAATGATTTATTAATGGTTGAAACACCCCACTCAACCCCAGGACATTTAGGTCCCCATAAACACAACATCGTTATCCTCTGCCATTTTAGAAGCGAATTCCACAAAGGCCTCTGTGTCTCCTACATTTGTATTTGGTGGTCTATAAAAGATTATAAGCTGGATTTCTTGTCCCCAAAACCTAATATAATTGCATGTAGGAGTTCTATACTTCCAATATCACTAACTGAATTACCTATACACTCTACATTATCTTTACTGTATAATGCAACCCCTCCCTTTTATCTGTCCTATTTTTGTTCAACAAATTGTACAGAGGAATATTGATATTCCAGTTTGTATCCTGATTCCACCACATTTCACCCACCCCATAATATCATTTCTCTCTTTGTCTGTTAACAATTCTAATTCTGCTGTTTTATCCTTATTTACACTCCTCGTATTGCAAAATATTATATTAGTTGATTTAACCTTTTATTAACTACGATTTCTTGCCTCGTACTTTTGGTTATCATGGTTCCATCAGAATGTCTTACATAACAACCTCTCACCCCATTTTTCAGTTTAAACGATTCTCAATCATTTCTTATATCTCTTTTTTACATGGCTGCACCAGCTCTCTTGTTCAACTGTGTGCCAGCTTATTCATGGAATATCAAGACAGATAGTCTGTGCATGTGGCACAAGGTATTACACCAACTTAGAAGCCGGAAGAAGACAAGAGACATGAACTGGTGTTACGTGGGATCACATCGGGAGACCGTGGTCACTAGTGTGGTACATCAGGGGTCACTCCTGCATCCCGAAAGAAGTCAAGGTCTTCACTGGTGTCGTTGTGGAATGACTGGAAGGCAGTGTCTAGCACACTGTGGATTACAACGAGATATGCAACAAGGTGGGTAAGACAGAATAAGCGTTGGAGAATTAGTAGAGGCCTATGAAACATGTAAGAATGTTCTGAGGGATGACAACTGAGATACACCACGTTAAAAAATTGATCAGGTGAGAAGAAACAATGGGGTGAGCTGTATGCTGGGGATGGGTATGAAATGTGCTGACTGACACCTGGTGGAATCTGACTTTGTGGTTAAAACCTTGGTTGAAGTACATATATCCAGATAGAGCACAAATGCTGCAAGAATGGCAAGTGACATGCTAGTGCGCATAGATAGAAGTGCCAGTTGCACAAGGCGTGAGGTGCTGATTGTAAGAAACACTATTTCAGATTCCGCTACAGCACTGCATGGAATTCTGGAGACCACACTGTTAAAAGGAAATCGACAGGCTAAAAACAGTCCAGAGAAGGATACCAATATGGTACAGTGCTTAAACTTATAGGGACATGTTAAAGGAAATAAATATGTACTTACTTAAAAAGTGAGGACAGTATGGACATGACATAGTCATTCAAGTATCTCAAGAGCACAAACAAGATGTAGGAAACAACTTATTCCAGCATACAAAGAATAAAGTATTAAAGAGACATGTAAGACATTGGAGTGGGGCAAATAAAAGATCTAGGTACAGTACACAAAATGGTTGCTCCTAATGGGGACAGCCTTCATCATGAGATGGTGATTGCAGTGTATGATCTTTCAACATGCCTGTCAGGATCAAACAAAGCCAACAATTATAGTGACTAGAGGTTAGAGTAATGGGCTGTGAATGAGCTTGGTACATTCAGCAGACAGACCTGGATTTGATTCCCACAACCTTCAATTGCATACTATGTGACTCTGAGCAAGTCCTTAACCTCCCCAGTGCTTCCGGGATACCCCAAAAACAGGCACATGGGCCTTACCTGGTTACCAAAGAATAAAATAAAAATGACCAAAAAAAAAAAATAATAATAATTAGGTCAGACTGTAATGACTTGGCAGTCCTTTTACATTTACTTACTACTTGCCAGAAGAAACAGGCCACACAGTCTATCAAGTCTGCAGCTAGCACCTACTTTCTGCAGCTGGTCTCCCTCCCAATTACCCCCCACACAGATGTATGCTGACTGACCTTGAATCAGATTAAGCTGTTGGTGGTATTTTAGTGAATGGAGGCCAGGACACAGGAAATTCCCCACTCTTTTGAGAAGTGCCATGAGATCTTTAACATCCACCTAAACCACCAGAACAGGCAGATGGGACCTCAGTTTAATATCTGATCCAAAGACAGCACCTCAGAAGTGCAGCACCACAGCATCAGTATAGGATGTTAACCCAAGTGCGGAATTGAACCCATATCCTTCTGACAACACTCTGATCTCCTGGCCTTAGAAGTAAGTGTGCTACCTGCAGAGCCACTGACACTGCTCCCTACTTTATGCTTACATTTTATCTATTTATATGTTGCTATTATTAAAAAAAAAATAAAAAACATAAGACATACTTTACACACCCAGTAGCACAGTATTACAAAGTCAGGTCACAATAATTTATAAAAAGTGATCAAATAAAGACACACACACAAAACAATAGTGAGACATTATCCTTACCAGACACAAGTAAAACAATTATATGAAAGATATTTCATTTTAGGTAACAGAATTTGACTTTGGGTTTGGATGCCAAATTTGATAGACAACGCCAATGGTAGGGGCCAAACAATGAACTGACATCTTATGCATTTTGAACTTGCAGAATATTATTTCTCTTGCCAAAAACAGTGAGGAAAGAAATATATATAAAATCATAAACAAGTCTAGAAACATCAAGAGCCATTTCATTTATGCAGCACATGGTGCAGAAAGAAACACATTCCTGAAGAAATTTGACTAATTCACATGCTACTGTACTTGCCATCACACATGGATGTAGCTGCATATATCAGAAGTCAAATTTCTAGCTAGAAAGACAAGATTACACTGACGGACAATGCCCTGCAGCCCTACTAGTATGGACTACGTCTGGATGATGCACCTTTCAACAAATGAATATTCCAGTCATGCTTAGAGGAAATGCTAATTTTTAATGCATGCATGCATGATATGGAACATGGTACTTCCAGTTGCTCAATGACAAATATACAAAATACAAATACAAGGAATATAGTATGACTGTCAGTACTAATACATAACTAAAAAATTACTGCTGACTCATGCAGAGTAACAAGCAGAAAATCTGCATCAACAGGGACTTAATGAGGATGGGGATGCAACCGCTAATGCTACCACTGCAAACAAACTGATTGAATAAATTTGTGATGGGGACCTTGCATCGAGAGTGGTATGTGGGTGCCAAACATGCAGAAATCTGATGGGTCTGATTGCTAATGTACATTTTCACTCTCAGCTACAAATGCGCTGCACTAAACTACACTGCAATGACAGCAGCAACTCGCTATGGACAGGAGCTTTTAAATTATAGGTGTATCAGTAGTTCTATGAAAATTTGCTTACAGAATTTATTGCTTGTACTACACTCGTGACGAGCTCACAGATTATCGAAAACAATATCAGACCTTTCAAGTTGACCAGAAAAATATAAATGTATCATTCTTTGAATAACTGTTGTGTCGTTTGTCATGTGGGGAGGTGGTGAGAGGACAGGCGCTGAAAACTCTAACTTTTACAGAGAGTGGTGAGTCAACATATAACCTCATCATTTGTGAGTGTGATGATGCATGCATCATTCAGCAGCTTATTTACCATGAGCCACATCTTTTCAAATGACTGCCATAGGTAAATAAATATATAAATAAATTCTGTCTCAATATCATATAATATAATAGATGGAGCTGTATGACATATAACTAAGGGCAGCACCGGTGCATGGTGATATGCATACAACAATGGACCCACATGCCAGGACCTACACATGTGCAAGCTGTCAGCATTCCATCACAGCCAAAAATAAAATGACATGGGTCATCAGTAGTGCACACAAAACTATCTCTACATATTCTATTAGTCATTGCTTAACAGATAGCTAGAATAACAAACTCTGGTCAGAGCCGATATAGCTGCACCAAGCTATTATGAGCACCGCCAGAGTTGCCATGTACAAGATGGTGGCAATGACTAAACTGCACATGCACGATACTCATTCATGCAATGTCTGACTCTGCACCACCATGCTGTGCATGGCAGACATCACTGCCACAGTTGCAAAAGAAAAAGTGCCCCTGAAGTGAGTGTGTTTATGCAGTCCAGGGAAGGGAAGGGTAGTATAAACACAAACACTGGAAATTGTGCTAGAGCACAGTGGAAGCACACTGGACAGTGGTCTGGTCACGTGCTTTCACAGTACTCTTCTGAGATATAATGTTGACATAACTTTTGCCTAAAGCAGATAGCATGCATGGTGGCCTTCCGCTGAGGTGTTACCCGTGTCTGCCGAGAACAGAAAAGGGCACTCCAAACCATGGCTTTTAACAAGAGATTGAAGTCATGCTGCATGGAGGAGGAATTTAGCTACATTGGGGATTGGGGACCAGCCTGGGAGGATATGGGCCTCTGTAAGGGAGATGGTCTGTATCCTTCCAGGAAGAGGACCACGGACAATAGTGGAAGGTCTGAATGCTACTTGGATGAGCATTTAAACTAGCGCGGGATGAGTGGAGGCTGTACTATCAAAGGAGGTAAAGACTGATCCCCACAGATGATGAAGCAACAAGGAGGAAAGGCCCAAGGAGAAGAAGCTCCCTCAGGCAGGGGTACAGGCAAACAGGGGTAGGGACAAGGTGGAGAACAAGGGGCTATAAATCAGGATAGTGTTCTCAGGGTTTATTTAAGCATCCAACATCAAGGTGTGTGTAAAATGTGAGTTTGCACACCACCCTATGTTTTATTTTATATCATTGCTGTGGTGCATTTTTCACCACTGCAATTATATAAATAGAAACATATCTTTGTGTAGCCGTGGTCAGGTTCAAGTTCGAATCAGTTCAAGTCCCTGCTTAAAATGTTTACTTTGTAAGAAGTTCTCCCAAAAGTGTACTGAAAAGAGCTAGGTTAATTTTTAACATCAGACTTATGGCAAAGTCTGAGTGCAAGAGGTGGTGAAGTGTGTGGTGCAATGAAGGGTAGACCACGACAGGCGATGTGGGACAAGGAAACCCAGCATATTTGTCACAATAACCAGATGGTTATAAAAGCAAATTATAACAAGGTTTCCCTATGGAAAAAATGCTCCTGGTTTCTATAAAATAATAATGTAGTTGCCATTATAGATATACTGTATACAAGTATATTTCATGTTTGTTATACCAACCTTTGTTTATATTTGATAAACAAAATTATTGCTTAGTAGTAAGGTCAACCTTTATGGGCCAGATACCAAATTCAAAACATTTGCACATACAAAAAAATTGTTCCTATACATTTCAAAAGATTTTGGTTTTTTTTGGGGGTTGCATTCAAATTTGCAGAAGTAACCTAATGCACATGAATAAGCTTTGGAAATCTGACCATGTACAGTTCCAGCGTGAGGTATTCTGCCACACAGCTGAGAATGGTAAGATGCAGCAGTATACCACTGTAACAGTGATGCTTTTAGTGCGAGCACTGTTACAGCAACACCAACCCGTCAACACCTGCAGTGTCAGCCTGGTTGTCAGAGCGATGACTGTGTCATCAACTTCAGAATTTGGCCACTCTCCCTGAACCCCCCAGAGTTGGAATTTATAAGATGGGGTGTGTGGGGGCAGAGCCCCCTGCATGGGGGCATGCAAGGGCACAACCCCCGGATAAACACTGAACTGGTGTCGTGTAATCCCTGTTGGGGTCAGGACCTGGCAGTGTTGGGGATGTTGCGACCATGTGTCATTGTGGGGAGGTTGTCGATATTCGTGTCGCTGCAGCATGGTGGAACCAGGTGCATCAAGGCAGTACTGCACCATTAGGTAACCTTTATCCACAGTGTAAACTTTGTTTGGATAGTATTTCTCTAATGGGCTGTGATGGCAGAAATAACAACCATTGCTGAATCAGAAAACAACAGAACAAAGCCTACTGTATGTCAGAACAGCAGATCTTACAAATGTCCAGTCTTTTCACCACATTGTTTTATAAGGCCAGGCTTATTCAAGGACTATGGATTTTTTTTTTTTTTATTCTTTGTTAACCGAGTAAGGCACCAGGCACAAGTGCCTGTTTTCAGGGCAACCCGGGAACTTTGGCTGGTTAAGTGACTTGCTCCAGAGTCACACAGTATGCAAGTAGAGGTTCAGGGGGGAATCAAACCCAGGCCTGCTGTATGTACCAAGCTCATTAACAGCTCATTATTCTAACCTTTAGTCTATACTGCCTATTTATTTATTTAAAATGTTCACCAAACACCTTGTCATGCCATTCCTTTTTCAAGTGAATCCCATGAGAGCTTAGTGCAAGATTAATCAGTTATTTATTACAAAATACATCAGCGATCCACAAAAAACCTGAATGAAAATACAGCTAGTGAATAAAAGGATTCTCAGATCCTTTTGCCTCCAGTAGATCTACTAGTTAATTTAATTTTATTTATTTTTATTTAAACAGTTGGTAACTGAAGGCACACAGAGCCGAAGCTCGAGTCCAGGTGCGACTCCGGGGAGCATTGGAAATACAAACAATAAATGCAGAGAATTAGTCAACAGAACAATAGCAGCTAATTACAATCCATATAATACAGCACTGAGAGCAAAAACATGATGTGACTTAATCTCTAGAGGTGAACAATACAATAGTAAGTGCTCTACATAATGAATCTTTAATAAGTGCTAGGGAGGGTTGTAGGAAGGTAAATTCAGCAGAGGTAGTGGGTTTAGGTCAGTTGTGGCAGCAGCATAAGGGTGGAGAAAGGAGATGCAGCTGTTGCTTGCATCTAGAGTGAAAGAGTGAGTTTCTGATAGTAGGGGTAAGTTTGTTCCACAAGTAAGGAAGCCGGTAGGAGAAAGCAGCTTTGCCCACTGCAGAAGAGGGTCAGGACAGAGTGAAGGATCTTTCATTTATTTGTCTGAGTTTATAAGGGATAGGTCAGAATGCCTCCAGGCTTGAAACCTATAAATTAGTCTTACTTCATGGCCCTTTCATCATTATATTGTTTCATTCTACAATGTCCTCGAAAAGTAAAATATAATTGTATAAACATGGCATACATGGTATTACTGCTGTAGTCTTCTGATTCAGATTGTCTTTTGCAAGGTATGTCTTCTGTTACTGCTTTTTTCTCTGTAGCAAAGTGTTTCTTACAGGGTATATCTTATGTGAAATTATTACAGGTGATGTTTTACAGTTTTATCTGTCATTAGGATAAACTTTCAGGGCTACTGCATTTGTTGCTGGCTGATTGTTTTGCTATTACCTCCTTGTTTCTTTTGTCTGTGGTTCCTCTTTTTGACAGGGGAAGGGCCCAGCCACCCACCCCATCCCCAACCACCCACCTACACTCATTTTGTAGGGTAGCACAGTCGTGACATTTCCTGTAGCAAAGCAGGAAGGGGCAGATCAGAGGATATCCACACAGTGACCTCATTTACAGGGCACTAGTACATTAACTTGTTAAAATAAGTTATACAAACACAAACAAACAAAACACAAAATCAAACTTTTTCTTTCATTTTCTTCCTTCTTATTACTCTGACCAGGTTACAAACCCAGCAACTTATCTGGAATGATATCATTAACTGCAGGTACTGCAGGAACATTTTCAGAAGGGCAGTTTTACAGGATTTAGACACTGTCCTACATGCTGGGCCATTGGAGATCTAAGAGCTCAGCTCCAGGCAGCATGGGCAGAGATTGTGCACCTCAGATTGCACATTCAAGAGGAAATGTATTATAAGAACCACCTGCCATTTCTCCAAAATCCAACAGAAGCACCTCGACCACAGAGGGTAGTTGGTCCAGGAGGTTAGCAGGTGGTTAGGAAGAGGCAAATCCGGTGCCCCATCACTCGGTGCTCTCCAACATATCACCTCCACAAACCATATAAAAACTACAACCAGGTATCTACCTCTATCTCAGAAATCAAACAGCGGGCAGAGGACACTGCAGAGAAGGGCACTGCAGCCTGCAGCACAGGAGCTAGCACAATAAAACTCACCCAAAACAGGAACCAAAATAAAAAAGGAAATCAAAAACTTCTGATCATAGGAGACTCCATGATTCGGGAGTTGATACGATCTCCAGCCGGGTAATGGTCAGATGTCTCCCAGGTACATCAACATGGAGAGACACTGACCGCATTATACAAAATTGTTCGGAAGCAGGAGAAACATTGACATCCTGGTACACATAGGGACTAATGAACTTGCCAGCTGGTCAGTTGTGGAGACCAAGGAACACCTGACCAGACTGGGTGACAAACTATCATCCATTTCATCCGGCATCTCCTTCTCTGAGATCCTGCTAATCTGGGAGAGAGGGACATATGGACGGAAGGTCAGAGAAGGGG
The DNA here is from genome assembly GCA_016271365.2 of Neoceratodus forsteri. NCBI lineage: Eukaryota > Metazoa > Chordata > Ceratodontiformes > Ceratodontidae > Neoceratodus > Neoceratodus forsteri. Next base: position 803,081,040 of record CM057453.1, read on the forward strand.
AGATAGGGGAGCTAAGCATGTGGCGCAAGGGCTGGTGCTAGGAAAAGGACACAAATTTGTAGGAATTAGCAACAGTTTGGGAGCGAAAGTTCTTTAAATTTGATGGACTGCATCTGACTAAGGAGGAGTCAGTGCATTGAGGCAGAAGTTTGACGTCTTTGCACGATATTTAAACTAGCAAATGGGAGGGGTGCAGCACCTGAAACATCGAATGGAAGAACACCCTCCCCTCAGCTAGTGGTCAAACAGGAGTTCAGCATGTTTGTAGTTCAATTGCATCACCAGGTAAAGAAAATGGTCCAGCTCCCATATGATACACAGGGAAGCTTGGACCGCTAACAACTAACAAACGCAAATCTGGCCAAAAGAAAATCATGTACATTAATGTCAGTAGTCTGGGAAACAAGATCCCAGACCTGCAGGCAATAATGATAGAGGCTAAACTGGACATAGTAGCCATTAGCGAGACATGATTTACCAGTAACCACACTTGGGAGACTTCAGTACCTGGCTCTGTACTGTTCAGAAGAGACTGAGGTGCAAAAGGGGGTGGAGTGGCCCTTTATGTCAATGAAAATATCAAAGCTACAGAAATTCAGAATACACATAAGGAGCCAGAAGAACTGTGGGTCACCCTGGAAACAGAAATGGGACAGCCATATGAACTGGGGTTGTGTATAGGCCTCCAGACCAGGGAGAACATGAACCACGTTACTGTTAGAAGATATACAAAACATGACAGGTAAAGGTGAGGTTCTGATAATGGGAGACTTCAACATGCCAGATACAGATTGGTCAATACCAGTAGGGACATCTGCCAGAACTAGACACATGGTGGATTCCCTGCAGGAGGAGGGCCTCAAACAACTGGTACAACAACCCACTAGAGACAGGGCTACCCTAGATCTAGTACTGACTAACAGGAAAGGATCACAGATCTCCAGGTAGAAGGTCACCTGGGGGCCAGTGACCATCACATGATATGGTTCAGTTTGGCCACTAGAACAAAATCATCCCATTGCAAGGCAAAAATATGGGACTTCAGAGGAGCCAACTTTGATAAGATGGCCAACAGAGTTAAGCTAGCTCAGGCAAAAGAAATACAGGTGAGGGGATAGCAGGCAAAGTGTGAAAACATTAAAGATGCAATACTTGAAGAACATCCCATTGTGTTAGTGAGAAAAGGAAGTGCAAAGAAGAAGGAAACCACTTTAGTTCTCAAACACAGTAGCAGAAAAGGTTAAAGCCAAAAGGCTGGCCTTCAGGAAATATAAGGGAACACAGTAGGATGCAGATAGTGAGGCATACCAAACTTCCCTAAGGGAACGGGAAGGCAATAAGGCTGATGGCACATTTATAAGGTAGAAAAGAAATGGGCAGACTGGATGGGCCTTGCAGTCCTTATCTGCCGTCAACTTCTATGTTTCTGTGTTTCTATGTAAGGCAGGCAAAGGCCCAAACCAAGGAAACACTAGCACGAACAGTAAAATAAGGTAGCAAGACTTTCTATAGATACATTAGTGAAAGGAGAAAGTCCAGAGGGGATTGCTAAGATCAAAGGGGATAAGGGGCGTGTGAGGAGGAGGACCATGCAAAAGCATCTATCCTAAATAGATACTTCTGCTCAGTATTTACTGAAGAGAAGGAAGAGCAGGGCCCACAGCTCAGCACCATGGACACAGGGGAGGGAGGTGTGCATGAGTCCCTTCACAAAAGAAAGGGTGCACAAGAGCTTGATAAGCTCAGAGTGGACAAGGCAATGGGACCTGATGGCATACATCACAGGGTACTAAAGGAGCTAAGGGTGGAACTAGCAGAGTCATTATCAGAACTGTTTAGTGAGTCTCTGAGCACAGAAGAGGTCCCAGAAGAATGGAGAAGGGCTCATGTGATCCCCACCCACAAGAGTGGTAACAGGGAGGAGGCAGGGAACTATAGACCAGTCAGTCCTACCTCCATACCTCTCAACTGTCCCTAATTTTCGGGGTGTCCCTGATTTTGCCTCAGAATTTTGCTCTGTCCGTCAGTAAATTTGTGTTTTGTGATGGAACAGTGGTGACTGTAAACACAAAATAATGTCAAACATTAGAATTACAGGCTTGTTCTTCTTCTTCTGAAAATGCATCTTACACTAATTCCCTTATTCTGTCAGCTTTCTGAAAGGATAGTACCAATGTGTAAGATGTGTCCCTGATTTAGGTCTTTGCCCCTGATTTTTTAAGCTCTGTCCCTGATTTATGAGGAAAGAGGTTGAGAGGTATACCTACCCCAGTAGTGGGCAAGATTATGGAGACACTCCTTAAGGAAAGGATAGTGCAACACCTGGAATCCATAGGAGAACAGGATCCAGGACAGCATGGGTTTACAAAGGAATGTACTGTCAAACTAATCTCATAGATTTCTTTGACTGGGTAACCAGAGTGTTGGACCAAGGGGAGCAGTTGATGTCGCCTACCTTGACTTCAACAAAGCTTCGACACTGTTCCACATAGAAGATTGATAAATAAGCTGGGTAGGCTCGGGTGGGTCAGATGTTGGTCAACTGGGTGGCAAACTGGTTGAAGGGCAGAAAACAGAGTGGTGGTAAATGGTATACAGTCAGAAGAGATGCAAGTCAAAAGTGGGGTACCTCAGGGATCAGTCCTGGGGCCAGCCCTCTTCAATATCTTCATTAGTGACATTGCAGATGGACTGGAGGGTAAGGTTTATCTGTTTGCAGAAGACACCAAGATCTGCAACAGAGTAGATGATACAGATGGGGTGGGCAGAATGGGAATAGATTTGGATAAACTAGAAAAATGGTCAGAAGAGTGGCAACTGGGGTTTAATGCAAAGAAGTCCAAGATCGTGCACATAGGGAAGAGAAACTCTGAAGCCACCCATAGGCTGGGAGTGGAGTTGCTGGCAGTCACAAGGGAAGAAAGAGACTTGGGCATTATCATCACCGATGACCTGAAATCATCCAAGCAAACCACTAAAGCTGTAGGTAAGGCTAGAGGGATGTTGAGGTGTATTAGTAGGGGTACCACAAGTCAGAAGAGGGAGGTAATAATCCTCTTTACAAGACACTTGTTAGGCTCCATCTGGAGTACTGTGTGCAGTACTGGAGGCCATTAACCAAATTGAGGCAGTCCAGAGAAGGTCAACCAAAATGGTGATGGGACTGCATCAGAAAACATATGAGGACAGACTAACTGAGCTCAGTATGTATACCCTTGAGCAAAGGAGGAGAGAGGTGATATGATTGAAACATTCAAACACCTTAAGGGCATTGACAAGGTGAAAGAGTCTAACATGTTTCAATATTAGAAAATAGCAGGACAAGAGGAGACCACATTAGATTAGAGGGAGGCCAATTAAGGGGTAATGTGAGGAAGTTCTTTTTCACAGAAAGGGTGGTGGATGCATGGAACGGCCTACCGCAGGAAGTGGTGGATATGAATACAGTGCAGGGCTTCAAACAGGCATGGGATAAGCATAAGGGAGCAATACAGATGAGTATGAATAGATAGACCATTGACAGAGCAAAGGCCAATGGCACACTCATAAGATAGAAAAGAAATGGGTAGACTGGATGGGCCTTGTGGTCCTTATCTGCCATCAACTTCTATGTTTCTATGCTTCTATATGTTATTTAATGAACCCTTTCTTCTGCAATAGAGTTTCTGACATATACAAAACTATGTCCGTACTCTGAGAAGAGGAGGTGCAGAAAGCAAGGATGTAGGCCATATTAAAGACATAGTTCATCGGGCACGGTGGTGCTGAGGCTGAGGTGCTGGATGCCACCTCATGCCATGCTGGCGACCCAGGTTCAGATGCCGAGCCCAAGCCACCAGGGGTTGGCAGGGAGGGATAGGACTGAGCATCCAGAGGACTGCTCTCCTATCCTGGAGAGGGATCCAGGAGCCACTGCTCTGTAATGGCCCCTGGTGATGACCGGGGCACTATAAAGCAGTGCCATAAGGGCAGAGTGCAGCAGATGTCAGCACAATGTGCCCGGACTTCAGTACACGGCCTCCATGAGGGGAGAAATGGAAAAGTGGCTCTCGGTTGGGCAGCATGAGCTTCTGACCCCTCGCAGCTCGACCCGAATGACACCTCCTCATCTGATCCTGTTCAGGTGAATCGAGCTAGGAGAGGAGCTCCTCATCACCTCGCCATGGGGTAATCTGTGGGGAAACTAGGAGGTCGGTCTGATGTCAGGGGTCTGGGCTGGGGGCTCAGTCGGGATGTCCAAGCCGATTGGAGCCTGGGGAGGAAAATATGTATTAAAAAAAAAGACATAGTTCGTGGCAGTAAACATAAATTAATATAGCCATAAAACAGGGCATATAAAGAGCAGATGTTTACTTCTAATAGACAACTGGCAACGTTATGTATTGTATTATGATGTGTTAGAAATTACTTTCTACTTTTTAATAAAATATTTGTTAGTGCAGTGAAACAAGTTGGTTTTCACCTTTGCTTTTCACACTGCTAGTAAAAAACTTGTTGCCACTGACATAAAGTGACTTCTATACCTATGCTGGTTTTATGTGCAAACAAAATACCATTTTGTGATGTGTGCATTTACTCTCTAAATTTCAAGGACCAAGAATCTCACAAGTGAGAAATGTTGAATGTTTTCAAGTTGTAGACATTCAACTGAATAGAAATACCAATTTCACCTTGTTCATTCCACAGGGTGCTATTCATATGGCAAGCATAATTATCTGGTACTCTGCATAACAGAGTTCATACTCTTCTTGCTATGCTTTCTTTTTACTTGTTTGCATTTCCTATGTCTTTCTGAGTACAGATATTGTTTGCCTTGTCCAAAAAAAAAAAATAATAACCTAAGATTGTTGACATATTGTGCAGTAATCATGTGGTGGGATTAAAACCTATGCCACTTTTTGCATGTTTGTAGTACTGCCACATTCAAAGCTTGTTGACACATTGTGCAGTAATCATGTGGTGGGATTAGAACCTATGTCACTTTCTGCATGTTTGTGGTACTGTCACATTAAAAGCTTGTTGACACATTGTGCAGTAATCATGTGGTGGGATTAGAACCTATGCCACTTTCGGCATGTTTGCAGAACTCTGAGCAACATAATGTCAGAGAGGAAAGCCTTAATATAAGAAAGCATGTTAACCAGTTCCACACCCCTGGAATCCCAAAGATGCACATATTGGACATCTGCGATTGATCCTTCATAGCTCTAATTTCACCTGCACTTCTCTTTTACAAAGGAGGAGGTAGAGAAAGCTTTGTCATGTCTGATCATTCTCTCTGACAGATATGATTCAATTTGAGATGTTTCCTCTCCAGCGATCTTATATCTCTCTGAATGTGCACAACCGTCGAGTCCACCTGATCGAGTGTACAGGTAAGACAACAGAGTTCCTGCAACAATTGGGTGTTTGTAATGTCATGCATATCAGAGTTGTCTTCCACAATGGAGGCCACCTGAAAATGTAAAGTGGTGATGGAGATCTGCTAAGGCTATGAGTGGCTCGTTGAAAGCAAAGACTCATTGGTAAAGTATTCTATCTCTCTTGCTCTTCCCACCATGGTGAATTTGTAGAAGCAAATCTTAATTGAAATAACCAAGAGTTAATAAGCTGAAGGTATTAATTTGGTCCAACAAGTGAGGGATCCCTGTCCTTAGTTTGCCACTGTAGTTGGTGACATCACCAAACATCTCTTGTATCTTTTATAACAGGAATTGAGTGTAAATTGTACTAGCAATACATTGTAGGGTAATACAAGTACATCACTAATGCATGAGAGAACAAGGCAGCTGCCCACTGGTAGCTCCTTATGGTCCGTACAATAGTTTAGTTTACCTCCATTTGCTATGTAACTGTCTAACCTCTTCTTAAATGTGTCCTTTCTTTTGTTTACAACTCCCTAGTAAGACCTCATCTAGAGTACTGTGTCAGTTCTGGAGGCCCCATCTCCAAATATACATAGACAGGATGGAGACGGTACAGAGGAGGGTGACAAAATGGTGTCCAGGATGCAGCATAAGCTGTATAAGGACAGACTCAGAGCTCTCAATATGTACTCCCTGGAGGAAAGAGAGAGGGAGATGATAGAGACCTTCAAGTATCTAAAAGGAATCAACAGGGTACCAGAGGGGAGAATCTTCACATAAAGAGAAATAACAAGAACAAGGAGACATAACATGAGACTAGAAGGGGGAAAACTTAGAGGAACTTGAGGAAATTCTGTTCTCTGAAAGGGTGGTGGAGAGATGGAATAGTCTCCCCAGGAAGTGGCAGGGGTGGCCATGGTTCAGGGATTCAAGAATCGCGTGGATAGGTACATGGAATTATCAAGCTAGGCAAAGGGGGGCTTGTAGCATCTAGGTACCTAAGCATTAGAAAGAGGACAGGGCTGACTGGATTGGCCACAAGGCCCTTATCTGCAGACAACATCTATGTATCTATGTATCTCTTCTGGTAGGTTGTTCTGAAGGTTCATCACCCTCTGTGTGTAAAATACTTCCTTTGTCTGATCTAAATCACCTATCTCTAACTTGTAATGAGTGGCTTCTGGTTGTTGAGTTAGCATCCTTAAGTTCAATATTCAACTAATTTATTAGGTAGTTGTTGTGCATTATATCATAGAAGAGCAACAGATCACCCTCTTTCTTCAAACTTCTACTGAATACAAGTTTAGCTGTTTCAACCTGTCTTCATAAGAGTCATTCCTTGCTTCATGGACTATCTTAGTCATTCTCCTGGACCCTCTCCTCTCTGTCAATGTCAGTCCTCCTGTAGGGGCACCAGAGTTGACTACAATAGTCTAAGTGAGGGTCTAATGTAAGATCTGTACAATGGCATCAATACTCCATCCTACAACTCTTAATATTCCTTTTGATAGCATCAAAAACTCTATTGGCCTTTGTACAGCAGAGGTACATTATTCCTTAAAGGCAAATTTGGAATCTATAACAGTTCCTAAATATTTTTCATTAGTGGTTTGGTTTAGGACAGTATTGTCACATATTGGTGTGCAGTATTATTTCTACTCATGTGTAGGACACATCATTTGTCCATATTGAAAGACATGCCCCATCCATACACCCATTCAGTAATCATGTTCAGATCTGTTTGGATTGATTTAATCTGATCCATTGTGCTACATTTTTTATTTATTTGAATCTAGGATTACAAGTACCTTTGAGCCAAGGCTCTTTTACAAAGGTTCCACGTCAGTTGAGGTACAATTCAAACAAGACATTGAATAACAGTATAACAGTGGGTTACAGGCAGTTACATACCATTTTATACATTCAATACAATGTCAAAATATCAGAAGGAGGTCTGGTAACAGGGTTGACATGGTATGGAGGAGAGACACACTACTGGGGTGTGGCCATAGGCACTTGTCAAATATCAATTAAAGTGCTACAGGGGGGTAGGGAAGGAGGGTAGGAGGAGGAGGAGAAGATGAATGGGTGTATGGGAGAGGGAGTTGAGGGGGAGAGGGTTAAGTGCTAGGTGTAAAGAGCAAAGAGGAGATGGGAGAACAACTAGGAAGGACAGTCACGGGAGCTAGATGCAGATAGGATGTGACATAGGATGTGACAGAGACTGGATTTGAATGGACCAAGCTTTGGCATTGAGGCAACATCAATGTTGAGACCACTGAACTAGCTGGGAGCTCTGTGCACAAACTATCTTTGCCCTTGTGTGTGCAGAATGCGGGATATGCAGAAGCTGGGATTCAGAGCCCTGGTGATGCAGTAGTCCGTGCTGGGTAGAGGAGAGCTTGGACACCTGGGGAATAAGGCCCAGTGTTATTTTCTTTGTCATAAGGCAGGTTTGGTACTTGATCCGGTTTGAAAGTTGAAGCCACCCAGTCTGTGCGAGAGATCACACATGTGGATGAGGTGATGGGCGCCAGTTATGAGATGGCAAGCTTTGTTTAGTGCAATGGATATGCCTGAGGGCGGTGGCAAGGCAGAGCCATAGATGATCAGGCCATAGTCGATTATTGAGATTACTGAGCTCTGCACTGCAACTTTAAGGCATCTGAGGTAAGGCATTGCCTGTGCCTGAAGAGTAGGGCAATGCAAGTGTTGGCAGCCTTGGCAATGTTGTCAATGTGCCTACAATCGATGGTAATATCTAGATATTTAAAGGACTGAACCTGTTCAAGGGTTGCATCAAGACAGTTTTTGATCGTGAAGAGATTGAGTCTGTGTTTGTTATGTGGACTGCAGAAGAGCATGGACTTGTTTTCTTTGTAATTGAGAACCAATTTATGTGTACTAAACCAAGTTTCAATCAAGGTAAAGGCATGCTGTAGATTGTTTTGAAGGTGGCCCGAACCTTGTGAGTGGAGAGGATGACAGTGTCATCAGCATAAAGGAGTATTTGTGCTGGACACGATTGTGGAAGATCATTCAGAAAGAGGCTAAAGGAAGTGGCCCAAGAATGGAGCCTTGAGGAACTCCTGAGTGAACAGGATGTGCATCTGAGAGAACATCAGCTATTTTCACTCTTTGGGAGCAGTTCTCCAAGTAACTCTTGAACCAGGTAGTGGACTCAGGTAAGAGCCAAGCAGAACGTAGCTGTGTGATTAATAGATTATGATATACAGTGTCAAAAGCCTTGGTCAGGTCAATGAAGACCGGCCCGGTTAGAGGCTGTTGTCCAACGAACTGTGGATAGCACCAGTGAATTCAAGGAGGGTAGATGTAGTACTGTTACCTGTATGGAAACCATGTTGTTGTGGGCAGAGGATTATTGTGTTTGTCCAGGTATTCTGTTAGCTGGCCAGATACCATACATTCAATGGCCTTAGAGGGAGTATGGAGATGGGCCAGTTTCACCTGCAGATCCTTGTCCCCATTTTTGTGGACCAGGGTTACTGTGGCTGATTTCCATCTGTCAGGGAACTGGCTGAGGGCAAGGGAGAGGTTGAAAATTTTGTTAGTGGAAGCAGCATTTAATGAAGGTGAGGGACACCAACTTGAGGTGAGTGAGTCCCCACTAGTTCTGGATTTGGTGATTGCTTTAGAGGCGTGTTATGGACCACATGGCCCTGACTTACTTAAAGTAGAATGGTGGATGGTTGGAGGGAGGGGCTGTGGGATGGGGGTAGGAGAAGGAGGGTGGTCATCATTGAAGAAGTCCGAAGGGAGAACAGTACTGAGGTCAGAGAACACAGTATTGAAAGTATTTGCTATTGTGGTAGGGTCAGAGTTATGCCACCATCAATGACCAACATAGTAGAGTGAGGTTTTGGCTGCTTCCAGTTACTTCTTTAATATTGTCCCAGAAGGATTCCCTTACCCCAGGTGTTCGTGAGAGTATCTCTGTAGTATGCATTTTTCTTCTGGTGGATTGTTTGTGCTCGTTTATAGTTCTGAATATTGGATTGATTGCCAGTGGCCCATGCCCGAAGCCAGAGGAGTTCCTTTGCTTTTAGATCCTTGAGTAGTTCAGCAGAGAGCCAAGGATTGCAAAGGCCTTTGATTTTATGCCTTTTGAAAGGGACATAGGTGTCACAGGCAGGATTGAAGCGGTTGATGAAAATATCCTAGGCTGAGTTGACATCAGAAACATTGAATATAGGAGATCAGTCGAGTTGTCGGAGGTAGGATTTGAGGTGTTTTAACTGACCACGGGAGGACTCTACTATTGATTAATTTGGGGGAGCTTGCAGAATTTATTTGACCAATTGCAGATGACTGGGGAATGGTCACTTAGTGTATCTGGAAGGACAGAAACATCCGAGATGCAGGAGGGATGCCTGATCAGTATCCAGTCCAGCAGAGTGCTTGCGCCAGTTTTATAATTATGTCTGGTGGGGAGACTACATGCTGTGCCAGGTTGGCTGCTGAGATGCCATCCTGAGGCCCCCTGTGTCATGGCTAGACAATTGATGTTAAAATCACCCATTAGGATTGACTCCGAGTCAGGGGTTGGCACGTATAAGGTCCAAGACTGAGTTGAGGCTTTTACATGGTCCACCTAACTTTTTATCATCTGTGTACTTGATCATTTGGTTTTGTATATTGTCGCTTAAGTCAGCAATAAATAGTTGGAAATGATGGGGCCCAGGACTGAGTCCTGAGGCACATCACTTGTCACTCTACCTCCTCAACAAAAGCTCTTGACAGATACTCTCTGAGTCCTCTCTGTGAGCTGGTTGGTCGCCCATTTCACAATGTGGTATTCAGTGTTGAATTTTAACAGTTTCTCTACTATGGCCCAGTGGGGATGACGCTCAAATGCCTTATAAAAATCTAACATGACCAACTTCCATAGCATCTCTATTGTTCAGGTAATTGCTTCTTTTAAAGGTCTACAATTACTGAATCATATTTATTTCCTTTGATACATAGGAAGAGTTGTTCCTATTTTCCACTCTGGGGACAAAGCAAATATTTATTAAATAATACTGACTATAATAGCTAGGATTCAATCAATCAATCACATGAGCCTTGTTTTATCGTTGCTCCATTATTAGTGGTATTACAGCATCTGAGGTTACCTCCTCCCATTCTGGATAAGGCCCCAAGTCTACAATATCCATTACTGAAGCTCTATCTGTGACAGTACTATCAGAACCAAACATGCTCTTCGTGGATGGCCAGGAGAAACTACAAAAGAGATAAAAGCATAAAAACAGTATACAACAATACCGAAAGATTAACAGACTAATAATTTAAAAAGCACTGACAGATTTCACTTGTTAATAACTGTGTTCTCAAACCAGTTTAAAATCCATGAAGTCATGAATGATTAAACAAATCCATAGGCAGTGCTGCTTGTCCCATAAATGACATGATGACAAAACCTGTGTCATCTTTAGTCACAGTTGCCCAGTTTAGATCATCCCAAAATCCTTCCTTATGTTCATATTTTAAGTCAGCAAATAGTCAAAATACTCTTTCTTAACCAATTTTACAGCTTACACCCTTTGCCAGTAAAATTCCTTCTGTGTCCTCCTTAAAATGTAGTCAATGTTTCTTAATCTTATAAGGTTTATCATACCAATCAAAGCCTCTTCTGTTGACATTATCATAAAGTTTATTCTTCTTGCCTAATAGCATGTCTGCCTATCTTTGGGTTGAAAAAATCTAACATTCTAGCACCAGAAGAGCATTGTCTTTATTATGGCTATGTTCCATAGTATTTATAAAGTCTTTAGAAAATGGGCTTTTTATTTCTGGCATCTGATTGGCTAGTACCGTGCTGGGGAATACATTAACTTTCAATAGATGCCCAGGAAATAAAAGGACAACTATAGTGCCCCTTCACCCACTTACTTATCCTAGTGCCCACCCTGCTTCCCAATGGCTAACACACATAATTTCCATCTTAAATTGCCACCATGTTTTCTCTCGCTTACGAGAGATGCTACCCATAGTAAGTCAGCCCTACTACAGACATACAAAAGGATGGCATAAACACAACTGTTTCTCACTTCTAAAAAAACAACAACAACAACAAAACAAAACCCTTAAACTACTTCATTTTAAACTAGCACTACAGAAACATCAATTTAACCCGCCATCACCCCCGCATCTGGAACCCTGTCCTAGTACCAATTGTCAACAAATTTCTACAGTTCCACAAAACACCATCAAAACATAACAGTTTGTTTTCATATTTCTATCGCATAGTAATACCAACAAAAGGTTGCTTTTAAATTAGCAGTGCTAGCAAACGCGATGCTTTCGGCGCTCAGCATTCTATCGCGTTTACCTAAACTGTGGCACGGACACTTCCACTCCAAATCACAGAAAGCCCATTTTCAATAAAGACCCACAAAAAGCAAGGGCAATTCTGAAAATGTCCTTCCTTTGGAGACCACAGCTTTATTTCGACTAAGACAAATGGACTGCACTGCTTCCTGTCAAATTCACTGTTACTCCGATACACTCACTGCTCGTCTTGACTGCAGCACTGCTCTTCGGGACATACAAAACAAGGAAACCCGTCTTTTTAAACCCAAAATAAAAAAAAGTAATACAACTGCCTCACTACAGCAATTCTGGGAGTAACTGTCCCCTCAGTCTTCCAGATGATGTTGCAGTCCAGCTCACCACTACAACCGACCGCAAACACTTCTTGAGCCACAGGTTCAAGAATGCTCATTCCTGTCCAAACAGTAAGCTCCCATCCCTCTCCAAGTTGCAGAATGCTGCATGCATGCTCAACCACAAATTATATACTGTATTTATTTTACAAGGCAGCATATATGTGTGTGTGGGGGGGAGGTGGGAGTGTAACTTATTTTACTGTCCAAACCACATCATTGTAATACAGGTGGAGGGACTTTTTTATTACAAAACTTATTTCAAAGTAATTTTTATTAACAAATTTTTAATTGATTTTTCCTACAGTGACCATTTTCTAAGCACAATAATACCCTCCAGGGTGTGTGGTATAGGCAATACCAGACTTTCCAGGGACTATAAGACCCTCTGCCTGTGGCATCGGACCTCAGTACACACCTGCATGGTCCGGTATTGCTCAATACCACCCATCCTGTCAGGTATTACTGCTTGCATAGCACCTTTAGAAAAGTATAATTGTTATCCTGACAGTATGTATAGTTATTATATTTAATCATTTTCTATGTATTATCTCTAAGCTATTGATATCATCATTCTGGATTATTTTACACTCAGACTGGCTTTAACCTTCCATCTGTATTTGCAGAGACAAAAGTAAATACTGAGCAACCCGCCCATCAAAACAAGAAAAGGCACGCTGCCAGAGACAAAAGTAAATACTGGGCAACCTGCCCATCAAAACAAGAAAAGGCACACTGCCAGAGACAAAAGGTAAATACTGGGCAACCACATGTCAAAACAAGAAAAGGCATGCTGCCAGAGACAAAAGTAAATGCTGGGCAACCCGCCCATCAAAACAAGAAAAAGGCACACTGCCAGAGACAAAGTAAATACTGGGCAACCCGCCCATCAAAACAAAGAACGGCACACTGCCAGAGATAAAAGTAAATACTGGGCAACCCACCCATCAAAACAAGAAAAGCACACTGCCAGAGACAAAGTGAATACTGGGCAACCCCCATCAAAACAAAATAAGGCACACTGCTAGAGACAAAAGTAAATACTGGGCAACCCTTTCATCAAAACAAAAAGGCACACTGCCAGAGACAAGAGTAAATACTGGGCAACCCGCCCATCAAAACAAGAAAAGGCACACTGCCAGAGACAAAGTAAATAATGGGCAACCTGCCCAAGAAAACAAGAAAAGGCACACCACCAGAGACAAAGTAAATACTGGCAACCCACCCATCAGAACAAAAAGGACACTGCCAGACACAAATAGAGAATACCAAATGGGTAATCATGCAGAACCAGTGTATTCTGCCATAGAGGTTTGATTTCCTGTGACCTTGACAGCAAAGCCTGAAGAGGTCCTTGGGAATCAGACCTCAAGGTGGCAGAACACACTGGTTCTGTATGGGTTCCCAACTGATATTTTTTATAGTCTATGGTGCCCCTCAAATTATTTTAAAAACATTGTTTAGCCTTCAAAACTGCACTTTTATCATAGATAAAGAAAATGTCTCCCAGCATTGTGTGGTTGCTAGGGACTGGGCATACCTATATTAGCAGTGCACATGCCCATTGGTTGCTGCTCTACTGTGGGCAGGATTTAGAAAACAAACATGGCGGCCCGGACATCTTGCTTAGCAAGAAAAGCAAGGGCCCAAGGTCAAAAACATATAAGTAAAACATTTAAACTGCTTAAATCTGGTGTATCCAACAGTTACAGTTACCTATGTTGAACTGCTCCCTTGTCTGAAAAACACCATGATAACTTTCTCTGTGTTTAAACTGATATTGACGTGCAGCTGTTTTATGTTACTGCTGGCTCAGGCTTCACAGTCTAAATGAATTGAATACTGTTCTGCATGTACAGTCAGTACAGCATTCCATTCATTCTTGTGTGTGTGGGTGAATGACTTTTGAGTAAGGTGGAAATTGAGTAGGTACAATGTTCCCATCATACACTATAGTAAATACTGGGCAACCTGCCCATCAAAACAAGAAAAGGCACACTGCTAGAAACAAAGTAAATACTGGGCAACCCACCCATCAAAACAAAAAGGCACACTACCAGAGATAAAAGTAAATACTGGGTAAACCACCCATCAAAACAAAAAACGTACACTGCCAGAGACAAAAGTAAATACTGGGCAACCCACCCATCAAAACAAGAAAAGGCACACTGCCAGAGACAAAAGTAAATACTGGGCAACCCACCCATCAAACAAGAAAAGGCACACTGCCAGAGACAAAGTAAATACTGGGCAACCGCCCATCAGAACAAAGAAAGGTACATGACTGAGGACAAAAATAAATACTGTGCAACCGCCCATCAAAACAATGAACATTACATGACTGGGAACAAAAAAAAATACTGGGCAACCAGCCCATCAAAACAAGGAAAGGTACATGACCTGTTCAGTGATCAGTTCTTTGGAATTTCCTTCTGCAATGTAATTCATTAATCCACAATTCATAGATTTTGTTCCGAAGTTCAGTGACTCACTGAACTGTGGAATGACTGTATGAATTGCAGATTAATGTATTAAACTTAGTTCAATGTGCTTATGCAACTGGATGAGATATGAGATGATGCTTGTGTAACTTGATTTACATTAATGCTTTCCACCTCTCTATCCATGGGATATACCACCCTGTAGGGTACTACGTAAGGAACCCCAGAGGAGGCCCCCTCCCACAGGTGCCGCAGAAATGATTGCACTGCCAAAGGTAGGTTAGAAGAAGCCCATGGGCAAGAGAGAGCCACTGGAGGAGGAGGGGTGGATGGTGGGCAACAAAAAGAATCCTGACAGAGTCCAGGATGAGTGACCTTTAAGCCCGATGGGGAGTGACGTTGTTGCTCCACCCATCGAACCTCAGCTAAAGCTCTCCCATTCGATGTTCTTACACAGCTGGATGAGATATGAGATGATGCTTGTGTAACTTGATTTACTTTGTGGCTTTCCGCCTCTCTATCCATGGGATATACCACCCTTTAGGGTATGGTGCAAGGAACCCTAGAGAAGGGTTCCCCTCCTACAGGTGCTGTGGGAATGATTGAGTCGGCTAAAGGTAGGTTAGGAAGAAGCTCAAAAGAATACCCATAGGTGTCGAGCTTGAAGAGGTAAGGATGATGAATGAATTCTGAGAAGATAAGGCTGACTTTCTAAGGAGAGAGGGAAAGCAGGCCACCATCTGCCTCTATCCAACAGCAGAACCTAACTAACTAATCTAGAAAGCACTAATTTAACTAATATTATGACCATTGGCATGGAGGAGAAGAAAAACCCTTTGAGGAGGAAACCTCTGGGATCCAAGGCCTAACGCCACCTTCACTCCAGGCTGACAATGTTTGATTTGAGGATGTATGTCAGTAAAGAGAACAGTTCATTAACATCATTGAAGAGAAGAGTACAGTAACAAGAGGGATATGAGTAAGGAGGATGATGATGGAATAGGAAAGTCCTCAAAGAAAGCGCAGATCAAAGAGGGAACATGAGGCCATGCACAAATCAAAGAAGGAACATGAGGCAACAATAAATACTGATGGTGATCACCGCAGGAGAGCGGCAGGTCAATGAGGTAGCATAAGATCCAATGAGAGGTATGCTGGATTGAGCAAGGTGAGTAGGTAGACACTGAGGCCAAAAAGGCATGATTATGTGATTTGAACGATGAGACCCTGATGTTGTAGTCGATGAAGTTTAGGAGTCAATAATAGAAATGCTCAAGTAAGTGATGTAAATAGAGTAAAGAGAATGATTTGTTAAAGAGAAGGATACGAGTAGGAAAATGACTGGATAGGGAAAAACAAAAAGAAAGCGCAGATTGAAGAAAGAACATGATGCAGCAGGGAAACTAGATGGTTATGCTTGAGTAGTCGACGGGAAGGAGTCTGTGCATGTATGGGTCAGATGAGTGAGGATATCCAGATGTGCCTCATGAGAAGACTGAGGCTGAAGAAGACTGATAATGATGAGAGCTGTGACTGAGCGATGCAATGAAGTATACTCAGTGGCCAAGAAGCCATGCCTGGAACCAGAGGGTATGCTCAGATCGAGGCGGTCAATAGAAACAAAATGGACAATGGATGATGATGGAGTGAAGCCATGATTGGAGTGAATCCTGGATGGCTGGTGCGAAGGGTGAATGATGACCAGAGTCTTGAACCTGATACAGGCGGCCAGAGAGCCACAGGTCGATAAGGAGGCATATGAGCAATATAGGTATGCCCAAAGAAATGAGCGAATGCAGGCCAAATGGAGGCAGCTGAGGTATACTGATTGAGCGAGGAAATAAATGAGTTGGAGGAGGGCATCATGGACCTGAGAGGCAGGAAGGCCACAGATGCCACTACAATGGTAGAAAGGAGACCCTGAGACCAAGTGAAACTATGACTGGAGTGGATCCTTGATGGCTGATAATGGAAAGAAGCCATGAATGGAGGTTCAATGAGATAAGAAATGGGTAATAAGGACCAGAGTAGGAACCCGATACATGCGGCATACATGCGGTAAGAGGCACAGATCGATGAGGTATAAGAGTTGAAATCGGCATGTCCAAAAGAAATATCCATTGCAGGTCAGACAAAAGTCGGCCAGACAGAGCAAGTGAATAGCGCAAACTTGGCAGCAAACCACGCCAAAGCATACTGACTGAGCAATTGAATTAGATGATCAGAGCTGAGGGAGGTATCTTGGATGAGAGGGCTATGGAGTCGAAGGGATCTCTGATGGAGGGATCGATGATGGATGACATGGAGGAAGTAGACCTCCTTGAAAGAAGGTAGACTCCCAAGCGGGAGGAGTAAGGAGCTGAAGAAGCAGAGGTAGGGCAGTAACCCCAAAAAGAGAAACTAGTTGAAAACAACTAAACGAAGCTGGAAAATGACTGGCAGAATGGCAGAGGATCTACAGCCAGAGCAAGGAAGCAGGACAGGTAGACGTGAGGGCTGCCAAATCTGGAGGATCGATAAGTAAACAAGAGACATGAGAGAGTTTACAAGGTAGAGTCTCCAAATGCTGGCAGCGCAGCGCAAGAAATGGAAATGAGAGGGAACTCAAATGCCCCAGTGGCAGCCAAAGGAAATGCAAGGGCAAAATCAGGCAGAAGAAATATAGGAGCACAGGACCAAAGCAACAGTTCAAGGTTACAGGAAGCAATCATTATTAAGTGTTTTCATTCACAGCATAAGGGCCACATACAAGTCAAGGCAAGAGAAAACAAATGTGCACTTTGAGTGCCACAGGTTCATTATGTTTTGCAGATGTAACCTCTACTGAATGAGACAAAGAAATAGCATACAAAAACATAAAAAAGGCATTACATGCAGCACAAGGGAGGTTTAATATGCTACATCATTTAATATGCTACACCATTTAATATGCTACATCCATGATGATTAGTGATCAGCATTGTTAAATGTCAGATAGAATTCACGTCAACTGAGTTAGTGAGAGCAGAACTGCCAGCTAAAACCTGCTTAGTGAATCTTTACAAAAGCTTGAATATTCTATACCCCCATAAAAAATAATGAGCCTGTCCACCACAAAAGACAAATCCTATACATAGTTTGAGCACCATGGTCGCAGAATGGGGGAATTCATTTCTGTTGGGGACTCAGTAGGTGACACCAAATGTCTGATTACAGTATAGTAGCCTGTTAAATGAAGCTTCCAAGATGGTGTCAGTGAGATGAAAGATTCACTATTGTGAACAAACAACCGCTCCCTCATCATCCTCGCTGGCCCTTTCTCCCAACCTGAGAGCCCCAAGATGCAGGAGGAGGAGGAGGAGGAGGCCACAAAGTGGCTGATAGGAGGGAAGAAACAGAGGAAGAATGGGGAGACCACAAGGAGAAGCATCAGCAGACAGAGAAGTGGGGCATGGGAGGAAATGGGCGGCAAGAAAGTGGCAGGCAGAAGGGGAAAAAGAGCGAGGGCAATGAGCTGAGGCGGTGACTGGAATAGGCAGCAGTATGGCTGGGATGAGCAGGAGCCAAAACAAGGAGCTAGAAGTACAGGATAGAGACCAAGGACATGTGGAGGGTGAGTGCAAGCCAGAACCATGAATAACACAGATCCCAATCACCTCCATAGGTTGGCATGGTGCGGGCAGGGGACTATAAACCAGGAAATGCACGGAGAAGAAAGCAGCTGGCAGAAATCTCTGCTACAAGATCGGATTGGCACAGGACCTGGGAATAGGAGGTAAAATCAGCTAACTTGAATTGTAGTACAGTTGGGAATCAGGTTACATGGTGAGACTGAGAGTCACATTTGGCAGCAGCTACACAGAGTCGGAGTAGCCAAATTTCGAAGCACAGAAGCTAAAGCAGCGGCATTGGGGAGCGAGGCACTAATCAGGCTACAAGACATTGAAAACGCCACCCCAAATACAAAACTACATGTCAAAAACACACAGTACAGGACAAGATAGAAAGCATGCTAGCAATAGAGAGAAGCGGGTCCAAAAACACAAGGCAGAGGGAAGTAGCGCAGTTAGGAAAACCAGAGGACAGGCAAGAGGGGGGAGACAGAAACTAACTTGCAGTTGGAGGCAGCCACCAAGCAAAGGACGGGGAAACCAGATAGAGAGGAAGAGCACAGTGCCTCTGTCTGCAACAAAAAGAATCCTGAGAGTCCAGGATGAGTGACCCTTAAGCCTCCCTCCTCTCTATAGCACTTATTACTTACCTGTTCAAGTCCCCAATGCACCCACTAGATAAAAATCTGTATTAAACTTCTAAGTCATAATTTCCGTGAAAGTTACCAAAGAGCATTCTGAAATGTTGTGAAAGCAAATTTCCAACTTTTGCAAAATTCCACTGGCAGAAGTTTCATTTTCGCACAGCCCTACACCCATCAAAACAAAAAAAAAGGCACACTCCAGAGACAAAAGTAAATGCTGGCAACCCGCCCATCAAAACAAAAAAAGGCACACTGCCAGAGACAAATGTAAATACTGGGCCACCCACCCATAAAACAAAAAAGGCATACTACCAGAGACAAAAGTAAATACTGTGCAACCCGCCTCATCAAAACAAGAAACATGCACTGCAGGAGACAAAAGTAAATACTGAACAACCTGCCCATCAAAACACAAAAGGCACACTGCTAGAGACAAAAGTAAATACTAGCAACCCGCCCATCAAAATAAGAAAACGTGCACTGCAGGAGACAAAAAGTAAATACTGGGCAACCTGCCCATCAAAACAAAAAAAAGGCACAATGCCAGAGACAAAAGTAAATACTGGGCAACCACCCATCAAAACAAGAAAATGCACACTGCAGGAGACAAAAGTAAATACTGGGCAACCCACCTATCAAAACAAAAAGGCACACTGCCAGAGACAAAAGTAAATACTGGGCAACCCACCCATCAAAACAAGAAAATGTGCACTGCAGGAGACAAAAGTAAATACTGGGCAATGTGCCCATCAAAACAAAAAGGCACACTGCCAGAGACAAAGTAAATACTGGGCAACCTGCTCATAAAAACAAGAAAAGGCACATGCTTCAGGAGACAAAAGTAAATACTGGGCAACCCATCCATCAAAACAAAAAAAAGGCACACTGCCAGAGACAAAAAGAAATACTGGGAAACCCATCGTCAAATGATAAAACAAAATATAGGAGGGAAACAAAAGGGCAATCAACCCCTCACAAATCCTGAGGTGTGCCCAGTAGGCCAGCACCAGGTGCCTCATGGTGGCTATTTGCCCTGTGTCCTTGCAGGATGCCAGAGTCTGGTGGCAATGTCAGTCCTGTTGTTTCCAGGCAGTTTCCAGTAGGCAAACCTCCTGATGATGCTTTGCTAAGTGAAACCGGTCGAGGTTGTCCTGGCTGTCTCCAGGTGAGTCTCCCACAGACTGCTGGTGAGTCTCCACACAGTCTCCAGGTGAGTCTCCACAGACTGCTGGTGAGTCTCCACACAGTCTCCAGGTGGAGTCTCCCACAGACTGCTGGTGAGTCTCCACACAGTCTCCAGGTGAGTCTCCCACAGACTGCTGTTGAGTCTCCACACAGTCTCCAGGTGAGTCTCCCACAGACTGCTGGTGAGTCTCTACACAGACTGACCAATTCAATCAAGGACATCAGAGAGAAAGACAGCACGATGTCACACTTAGTATGCCGTCACAACCAGCATTGTTACAGACACAGCTGCTGAGCAGCAGCTCTGCCTCACATGGTTGCTGGTTGCCTTAAGCGAACAAGATATTTTAGCTACTATAAACCCTTACCTGTGATAGGTCACCTACTGACTCCAGCACTCTTCTGACAGCAAATATGGAGAGGCTCCTGGATGTGGTGTGGCTTCTGACACAGAATGACACCAGTTGTAACTAAACCAGACACCTCTAACACCAAATATTTTGGAGGCTTAGGTCAGGAAGCATGAGCAGTCCAGGAGAAGTTGCAGAAACCCACAAGTGGAGATTTATTGTATACACAAAAATAAACTAATTTGGAACACATCAGCATCTCATCTAGTCTCTCCAAATCATAAAGCAGCCTCTCCTGGCTCTACCGAAAATCCCTCTCCATCTCCCTACATGTCTCAGTAAGACAGGCTCTTGCTGGTTGCTAGGCATATGACTGTGACCTGTCTAGCAACTGTTTATTGCTAGGCCTAATACTGTGATGCATCTTGTAGCTGGACAGAGCACTGAGACAGCTTACATAAGGCTGATGTCACACTGTCACATCTGTCTGTCTCTGCCATCATTTCACTACCTGTATTTTATGTGTCAGGGAACCCAGTTGCTTACAATACAAACCTAAGCAAGTTAGAAATGAGAATTAGGAATTAGATAGTACAGCAGATACAGGTTTGACTGTGCAGTCTAATAGAGATTTAGAAAAGACAGAGATAATAGTAGAGTCCTTGCTTCTGGTTCCCTCTTCTTAATACAAATGGGACAGGGCCTAGCTTAGCCCTGTCACATATACCAAGAGGAAGCTGTTTTCTCTTTTCACTTTAAAACAGGTTTCCAAAACCTTCCCTCATTCTCATCACATACATATTCTATATATCATAATTTTCTTCCTTTTCTAACTTTTCTAATTTCTCAATTCCTAAACCATACCATGACAAAAAATCTACGGTGACATTCTCTTCCCAGGTCTATACAACACTTTGAATTTAAATGGCTGTAATGCCAGGTACCATCTCGTGATCCTGGGATTTTATCCTTCATTGGATTCAACCAACAGAGAGATTATGATCAGATATAGTGCGAAGTCAGCTCCTGGCAAATAAAATGTAAGGGACTCCATTGCTCATTTGGCGCTAGTTGTTCTTTTTCAATGGCGAGTACCTTTTCTCCGTCATGCAACTTCCTGCTGACATATGGAATGGAATGCTCCTTCCCATCTATATTCTGGCTAAGGACCACACTAAGCCTACTTCTGAGGCATCTGTTTGCAATAGAAATTGCTCTTTGAAGTCTGGGCTTTTAAACGGACTGAATATAATGCAACCTTAGCGTCCTAAAAGCTTCTTCACTCTCTAAGGTCCATTTTACATTATTAGGATATCTTTTCCTTGTAAGTTCAGTGAGGAGCAGCTGTTTGGGCAAGATTGAGATGACTCTCTGGTAGTAATCACCCAGCTCTAAAAATGACCTGACATGTTTCTTCATTTTAGGGACAGGGCAGGGGTGTCAAAGTAAAGAGACACTCTCAGTGGATGTCAGACCTGATGTCCGGATAGGCCAATGTACCAAGTGCCTCAAGTACACGTTCCAGGTGCTCGGAGAAAATGAAGATGGACACTGTCTTTCAGACAAGCATGCAGGGATTTGTGCAGGCCCTTTTTATAAAGATGCTAAGCTGTACCCAGGACAATGCATGGCAGTCAATGAGTTTGACAGAGGAACTGAAGAGTGGTCAAGGCAGGCCAGAGTTACAAGATGACACCCAGATGGTGGAGATCCTTGTAAGATGGTTTGAGGCAGAACAATGCCGCTGAGAGGCAGAACTCCAGTGCCAGGAGTTGATGGAGAGGTCCCAGTCGGAAGCCTCGGAGGAAGAATCAGAAGGACAGTTCCCAGACACAGCTGGAGGAGTCCATGGTGGAGCAGGAACTTCCAATATTGCTCGAGTTTCCAGGCTGCTATCTGCTGGAGGACGGAGATGCCAGCATAGATGTGAGCAAGACACCTGATGAGACTGTGATTATGGATACAATATTTGGGGTAATGACTCCAATTAAGAAAGAATAGGCCTTTATAAAGGCTGAAAGGATTTTGTTTGTTTTATGCCATCCGTTTCTAGTCACAGTAATGTTATTCAAGATATTTCTGACTGGGGTAGGCTTCAAGCTGGGGATGCTGCTATTGGGAAATTAATGCAATATGTAAAGTTAAAGAAAGTGTACCTGTTAATGGTAGGGTGGGTGTGAGAAAGTCCTCATGGCATGAAGTGCAAGGGTGTTCTTTATCATATGAGGCCCAATCCCATACCCAGAGTAGATGCCCAGGTAGTAGTGCCACAGACCTACGGCAGCAGGTGATGGAGTTGCGCCTCCAGTACTTATGGAAGGTACTTGGAGAGCGAGGAACACTGGCTAATTTGTTGCCCCACTTTTACTGGCCAGGTGTGTGCAGACAGGTTGCAGCTACTGCAAGGCCTGTTCTCTCTGCCAGTCTGTGTTGGTGACTACCAGGTTGGCCTGGGAAAAAGTGCCCCAGGGTAGAAAAGGTGCCCATACACTCACTAAGAAGGTGAAGGTGGCATACCCAAGGGATAAAGCCAACTGTGGAAAAGAATGGAGGCCCTGAAAATGAAGGATAACCTTTCTCATAAGTTGAGTGGTGCATAAAAGTAAAACATTTCTTAACTAAGGTTGAGAGGCTGAAAAGAAAATGGAATGGAAAAGGTTTATGAAATGGGTATATGGTAAACGCAAAGAGTCAAGGTAAAATACATTGTTTGTATTTATAAGGAAAAACCTACATAGGAATAAGTAGGTGGGAATATTAACAGACCCTGTGTTGAGGGTAACACCACTGTTTACCCTCAGGTGTCTGAAACTGTAAAGAGATAAAAATATAGTCGGTTTAAGTAGTGGGTGGACCCTAAGGAAGGGAAAGGGCCCATACTTAGTACAGACATATCTAGATGGGGATGGCTAGGGCCAGTGTTGGGTAAGTTACTTTTTCTATTACTTTCTATTACTGTTAGAAACTTGTTCCAGGAAGCTCTGTGCAGTAGCTAGCAAGGATGGAGAAGTACTAGAAAAAGTAATACACTACGATTACAATTACGTATTTCTTTTCTACAAAACAATACAAAATAATAAATAACTATAACAGATTGAATTTATTTGAGAGTGGTAGGTTAGTTACTAGTTATTTTCAAATAAATGTAATCAGTTACAGTTACATATTATTTTTGTATAAAAAAGATAAAGTTTTGTAACTGTAAGGTGTATTACTTACTCAGTACTTCTCCATCCTTGCTAGCGACTGCACAGAGCTTCCTGGAACAAGTGTTCAAAAGTAATAGAAAAAAGTAACACGCAACTTCGCTAGAACAATTAGCCACCCTAGTAAATCGCTACTTATTGCAAAGTACAAGATTGTGGGCGAGACCCTGAGTATGTGTCAAATGTTTGTTCAGAAGGTTATGGTTATCACAGAGGTTTTGTTTGTACCCGAGCTGTTGGTGCTTTTGCAACTCACTGAATAAAGCCGTTTTCACTCTACTCTTCTGGTGACGTTTTTACCTACTGGAATTTACTGAACTAATCCTGGCACAGATTTATGGCTGTGAGTGGAGTTTTCTGCCTGTCATGTTTATTTGTTTCCCTGAGTAGGTCTGTTGGGTCCAGCAACAGGCCAGTTATCACTCACCAGGGCACACATGCCCCGGATGTGGTGCAGTGTCCTTTGTACCATGAACCGAATGGCATGGGTGTCCGTCCTGCCCCTGGTCATGTACAGTCACCTGGAACAACAAAGAAAACAAGCATATATGCCACACATGGCACATTGACAGACTTGTGGCATGTGATCTCAAGTACAACAAGCATGTATGCTACGGATATGGCACTCTATGGGGCAGCCCACAATATGACACCAGACATCCCACCGTATAGTGCAAAGTAACACATGTGGACATGGTCTGTACCAGGCATGCATATCGCAAGTCATGGCAATGACTGTGTCGAGACTGAGGACATGGCCACCCACAAGGCTGGTAGTATGTCTGTGGTGCTGTTGGCATTGCTGCGTCCAACACCAGGGTTCTCATACCCATGAAGGGCTCCCCAAGGTAGAACTTGCATGTCTGGGGTCACATGACACAGTGTCATGAGTGTATGTGACAACAGTATTCTGTGTGACTCAAGTGACACAGCTAACACTGGTGAGGCACAGGGTGTGTGGTAGGTAATTGGCCAGTGTGATACTGTGACATGTGCCCACCAGAGTCTGCAACTGTAGTGTCCTGTGAACCACAACATGCAGGCCGGTGGACAAGTACTGTAGTAAAAGCTGGACCGTAGAGGTGGGCAAGCCAGAGCAGGCTCGAGCCTGGCTCAAGCTTAGAGTCTGGCTTAGCTCGGCTCGACCTCTATAAGGAAATTGAGAGCCACGGTCAAGTCAAGCCAGTAATGGTCAAAGCAAGACTTTTGTCAGCCTGAGCAGTTTGTGTAGTGTCAGAAATGTGCAACTGCTATGTAGAGAACAGCCTGCAGTAGCCAGGGCTCAGCTCATGTTTGGCTCAGAGTCAAGCCAGACCCTGGCTCAGCTCTAAGCTTGGCTCTAAGTGAAAAATTCCTGGCTTGCCCACCTATACTGGACTGTGTGGTGGCGTGGTGCCATAGTGGGATGACACACTGTACAGTAACATGCACAGGGCACACACTGTGACCAGAGGACATCCACCAGACACAGCAGGGACACACAGGCAATGCAGAATGTATAACAGTAGTCATCTAAGCATTTACTATACCAGCTTACATTTGGTGTACAATGCACACTCAACATACACTGTGCAATGGACAAATGTGATCCAACCCCAGCATACACTGGCATCACCAGGGTACCAATTAAAAGTTGCACGACAATCACAGGGTTAAACACAGCATTAAGGACAAACAGGACACATTTGCAGGTGTGGCAGCAGCAAGTGGTACGTATGACACACATGTACAGAACACATGTGCACAGCAGGAAAGCGCCATGAAATATCATGATGAAGTGTTCACTAATGCACATAGAAACATAGATAATGAAGACCACTGGTCCTTCCAGTCTGCCCATAAACCTTAACAAGTCCAGGACTTATTGTCCATACAGGATTCTAACCCACACTATCCACCCAAGCTCCCCATCCTACTGCTGTCACCCTGAGCAACCACTAATCCCTTCACTCTGTCCCAGTCATGTGTCTGAAACCACTGACAGTTTTGGTGCCCACCACATCAGCTGGGAGACTGTTCCATGACTCCACCCTTTCTATAAAATAAAACTTTCACTTCCCTTTGAATCTCCCATCAGTTTCACTTATGCGCATGTGATCTTGACCCGATATTTATAATAAATATTTCCTTGCAGTTCACCTTGTTCATTCCATTCAGGAACTTGAAGGACTCTACCATATCTCCCTCTCTCACCTGGCATCCAGTGAGTACATGTTCAGTGCCTGAGCCGATCCTCGTAGATCTGCCCTGCTGGCCCTAAATCATCAAGGTGAGGACTTCAGAACAAGGCACAGTACTCCAAGTGGGGCCTCCTAGTGATCTATAGAAAGGAAGTAATACCTCCTTCCTTCTGCTGTCAATACCTTTTCATATACACCCCAGCATCCTTGTCTCACTGTAGGCCTTGTTACACTGGTTTGATTGTTTTAGAGAGTCACTGATGATGACCCATAGGTCTCTTTCTTCAGAGGTCATGCACATCTTCACCCCTCATCCATTACTCTGTCCTCGGGTTCCTGTTCCTTATGTGTATCACCCTGCACTATTTTGCATTGAATTTCAACTACAAACCTCTGACCACCACTTTAGCTTTTGCAAGTCTCTCTGCATCGCCCCTAATCTCCTCTTCACTCTACCCTGCCACAAAGCTAGTGTCACCTGCAGAGATGCATCTTGCCCTGGATTCCTTCTCCCATGTCGCCTACTTGAACATGTTAAAAGGACTGGACCCAGGACCGATCCTTGTGGCACCCCATTGGTGGCCTCCTCTCTTTTCTTATTTGACTCCATTAACCACAACCCTCAGCTATCTCCTTCCAACCAGTTTCTCACCCATCTAACTGTGTCTTTTGTTGTACCAAGATTCTCTGAGGAGCCTCAAGGCACTAAATATGTACTCACTGGAGACCAGAACGGAGAGGGGAGATATGATAGAGACCTTCACGTTCCTTAAAAGAATTAACAAACTGAACTGCGGGGAACTATTTACCTTACTACCAATTTGTGGTCATGTGGACATGAAAGGAAATTAACAGGAGGTAGGTTCAGGAGAGAGATGTGTGGAAGTACTATTTTACAGAAATGGTGGAAGAACCTTGAAACAGTCTGCCGGCTGAAGTGGTGGGTGCGAAAATGGTCAGAGATTCAAGCAGGGCTGGGACATAATGAAGGAATAGTGGTTACTGGAGGAGACAGGACCGAGGAGGAGAATAGAGAGGACAGGAGAGGTTCGTACCCTGGAGAAACAGTAGGTTCTGGGATTATAGGGAACTGGGCGTATTGGATGGACCTCTAGTCTTCTTCTGTCATAATTGTCTATGTTTTTATGTCAATGTTTCTAGTTTCTTCAGCAAGGCACTGGGTTGAAAGCCTTGCTGAAATTAAAATATAGTAAATCCATGGCATGGCCTTTATCCACTATGCTCATTATCTAGTTAAAGAATACTATCAGGCTGGTCTGACAAGACCTTCCTGCCATGAACCCATGCTGTTTACTATCTTGGAGTCCATTGTTCTCCAGGTAATTTATGAGGTCTTCTTTGACTAGTGTCTCTATCAGTTTAACCACAATAGAAGTAAGACTGACAGGTCTGTACTCATCCGGTTGCTCCTTGTCCCTGCCTTATGGGCGGGACTCATACTACTATCCCCAAGTCTTTTTAGAACTACCCTGTCTGAATTGACCAACTGAATAGCCCACTAGGGATTCAGTTAGTTCCATTGCTAATTTCTTGAGCACCCTTGGATGTATCCCATCTGGCCCCATGCCTTATCTATCTTTAGGGCTGCTAGCCTTTCTGAACCCTTTCACTGGTAAATACTTGCTGCCTCATCTCAGTATCCCCTTGTAGCTGCCTTAATGCCACCCTCTGGCTTCATCTCAGGGATCCCCTTACAGCTGCCTTGATGTCACTCTCTGGCAGAGGTCCTCTGTCTTCCCTTGTGAGTACAGAGCAAAAGTAGTTGTTAGAATGGCTGCTTTCAACTGCTACCTGGCAGCACAGATAGCTTCAATAATTACCTGGACCAAGCAAAGGGGACACAGGCTGGCAAGAGATAAAGCGAGCCAATCAACCATCATCCCACTTCACACTGCTCCCATGCAACATTAACCCCTGAGATTTGGAAATATTTAGATAATCCATGGACCAGAACACACCTGAGAATTTGTTCTAAGGCTAGAAAGCTGACACTAGACACCAGAGGATTGGCCTTGATGACTATAATTGCAGACCCAAACTTTAGCCTGGCAAGAACCAACCCAGGGTATACTAGATGGATCCACCATTCTCTGGCCAGTTTAGATTCTTGATTGCCAACATAATATCTTGTCCTTCACAGAACTGCAACAAAAATTTTACCTACCAAGATCTGATTTCCACAGATACTTACAGATAAGGCACTACCTCACCACAAATCAATTAGTAACAAAAATTGACAGAGATCTTACATCATTAGAGAACTTCCTCTACTGGACATCTAGACTAGCAGGAGGGAACTGGTGGTGGGAGCATAGAAAGTACTGAGGGGTGACCAAGACCAAACATTAAATAAGTTAAGATTGAAATGGGAAGAAGAATCAGGTACCCCTATCCCAGAGGATAGTTGGGAAATGACTTGGACAAATGACTGGAGAACCACAGCTTTCCCTGGGTGGAGGGAGTTTAGATGGAAGTGCCTGTCTAGATTGTTCCATACCCCCTATAACAAAACACTTCAAGACAGGAAATTCAGACAGGTGCTGGAGGGCTGCGGACAGGAAGGCACCCACTTCCATGTTTTCTGGGTGTGCCCAGGGGTAGTAGACTTCTGGACTTCCATACACGATCACCTGGAGAATTTCTGGGGTACACAAATACAGTCTGACTTTAAAACAATGGTCCTAGCTGGCCTGCTGGTGCAGCGGTTGGATTTCCACTTGTGTCGCGTGACTCGGGTTGAGGAATGGACCGGGCCATAGGAGGGCCAGCCGGGGGAGAAGGATTGAGCATGCAATGACTGCTCTCCTTCTCTGGGGATTATAGTGTTCAGTGCAATGCAGACACCTAGTGATGGCTGAGTGTACCATGCAACCGTCACCACAAGTAGGCTCAGGGCGGGCGGACTGGCTGTCATTGCACGTCCCATCCCTACATAACCGGGAAAAATAATGCTGCCAGCCACCCTAGATGAATCCTGCTCTCAACTTCAATTAGCCTCCAGGACAGCCCTTCGACCTATCCTGTTGTTGCGGCACCTTTGAGGAAGGGGTGCCACACTCCACCCTGGGGCAAGCCAGGGGCATCAAGGGGCATGTCTGATGTGGAGGTGGGAGCAAGGGTCCATGACTGGGCAGAGGTTCCAGGTGACTGGTGGCAGAAAAAGCATAATAAATAATAAAAAAATGGTTCTAGGTCCAAGGTCCCCCGCACTAAGAGACAAAAACAGATGGCACTTTCAAGGATCCTATGCCTGACAGCAATGAAGGAAATTATGGCTAACTGGCTACAGAGACCTCTCCTCCATACACTCCTGGATTACTAGGGTAGGCAACATTAGAAGAATGGAGGAGTTCACTGCTTCTCTGAGACTCACAGGCCCAACATTAAGGGAGTTAGGGCTGGATGGGATTCTGTGCAAGAAGTGGGCAGTGATCAGAGGTTGGAGGGACAAGGGTGACTACTGTCTGATCTGAGGGCAACCTGGTAAAGAAGATACAGGAGACAACTGGGGGCCTGGGGAAAATATCGAAAGTCCTGTGGCCATCGTCTAGCAACCAAGGCTGAGGTTTTAACTGAAACATTGAAACAAAAGCCCAAAAAGTGAAGGATAGTCCCACGAAAGCAGGAAGCGAGACAGAGCACATAAGGCAGAATAAAAGTTGAGTTATCAGTTCCAAAGGGGTGCCAGGTTCGGGGCATCCTGGCTTTTGTTTTTGTCTTATCTATATTGAAATATGTAATGTAACTCAAGACTCAAAGCAAGATATACCCAAACGGCACGGTCCCATATGATCATAAATGTAAGATATAGTACATGAAGTGTATCATCAGGGTCAGGCTATTTCAATGACAGCAGGAATTTAAGACTGTAAACATTATATATTTGATGTAATGACCTGTAATAGCAAGGTATGCTCTTGTTTTTTTTTTCTTTTCCACAATAAAACTAAGTTAAAAAAAATGGCTGCCTTCTGCTCACCCCAACAATTATCCTACTTCCCTTTTAGCCTAACAATTCCTTCTTCCTGCTTTCTTTTCACT
This sequence comes from Neoceratodus forsteri, assembly GCA_016271365.2. Taxonomy (NCBI): domain Eukaryota; kingdom Metazoa; phylum Chordata; order Ceratodontiformes; family Ceratodontidae; genus Neoceratodus; species Neoceratodus forsteri. The sequence continues at coordinate 803,110,750 of CM057453.1, forward strand.
AGTTTATCTAAAGAACTGTTTTCTTGACCCTTGACCCTCCACAATATGCAGCTTTGTGTCTGCTTTTGCTTCTCTGAACCCCCTTTTGGTTTCCCTTGTTCTCCTTGGTTCTCTCCCCATTCTTCCTTCCCTTGTTTTTCCTTTTACCCGATGAAGGTCTTCTTTTGGCTCTCACTGCTTCTCTGACCTTTCCAGAAAACCATACCGTCTCTTTGTACCTTTTTCGTTTGATTACCATTCTCATGCAAGACTCTTCTTCAAGAATGGCCCCTTGATTGCCCTCATCTTTCATCCCCATCCCTAATGCTGTCTACTCTAACTTGTCCCAGACCCACTCCTTATTTTGTTTGTTTTCTGAAATCTAGGACTTCAGTCTTTGATGAAGGCTTATTTGTCCGAGAGCCAGTTCGAACCATATAGAGTTATGGTGCTGGACCCTAGAGGCTCCTCTACCCTCACTCCTCCTATCGCTTCTCAGTTGGTTAGCACCACATTGAGAATGCCAGCCTGCCTACTGGGTTCCTAACTAGCTGCATCAGCAGGCAGTCCTGTAATGTACCCAATCAGTATCTGGCAGGTTTAGATCTCCCACCACCACCACCTCCTCCACCTCCCTTTTCTACCCCTTACTATTTCTGCCCTAGTTCCTCATCTCTCTCTTCCCTTGTCCTGGAGGTCTATAGATCACCCGATCCGTAGTTTCTTGCCTGAGGATGTTGTGAGCTGAACCCACAGTGATTCTATTTCCCGCTACCCCACTGATGTTTCCATCCTCCACTGCCTCTGTGCCCTCTCTGACATATAGGGCTACACCTCCCCTTCACCTTTTCCTCTATGCTGTCTACAGTAAACATGGTGTAGCCTGTGACTGTCAGATCTAATCGTTATTCTCTGTGGCTCAGGTTTCTCAGTTGTCTACTTGATCCATCTCAGTGTCTGACATCATTTCCTGGAACTCACTCATTTTATTTCCAGACTCCTGGCAATAAGCAGACCCTTTCCATCTTTCTCCGATCCCTTCTTGCTTTTCCTATTCCTTCTCCGTTATTCTTACCTTTGTCTCCTTATTTTTCATTTTTTATGTTGAATGTAGGCTTTGTCAGCCACCCTCATTGACCTCATCACCTACCCTAATTTGAACTTCAACCTTACTGTTACCATCATTGCTGCTACTAGTCCCCTGTTCAGGAGGAGCCCTACCTAGGTTCCCACCTGCTCTCCCTTCTCGATGGTTCCCTATCCTCTGTTTCCTGTAGTCAGTTTAATTGTCCAATGTAAATGTCAAACTTCTGCCCCAGAGCATTGTCCCTCTCTTTATCAGCTGAAGGCCATCACCTTTGAAGAGTCTCCTGTCCCAGAAGTCCCCCAGACCCCCACAAAGAGGTGCCCTTCCCCTGACACCATTCCTTCAACCATCCATTAAACCCTCAGTCTCTTCCTGCCTTACTCAGTTGTACCCGCTCACCTTATTCCACACAGGGAGGACCTCAGAAAAGGTCAGGAAGATGAGTGTGCCTTGAATTTGTCCCCCAGTTTCTTGAAGTTCTACTTCACTGCCTCCACAGGCTGGTTCACCCAGTCATTGTACCCAAGTGTACTAGCATTCCCAGAGCCCTTTCCCCTTCTCAACCATCCTCCCTATACTATCAATATCCCTGATGACTGATGCACCAGGAATGCATCTCACCACTTCACACCCCTTCCCTCCCCCATCCACTACATTCTCTACTCCCTTAATCGTTAAGTCCCAATCAATAAGACTTTCCTTGCTGACTTCCTCCTGCTCACCCGCTGGGTGCCACCAAGTCGTCCCACCCATTTGCCTCAACTGACTTAGAGTCCCCCAGAATGGAGTCCAGTACCTGAGCATCCCAGGGTGCAAAGCAATTTGCTGTCTGAATGGTATGAGACTGGTTGAACCCCTTATGGCTACCCTAACACCCTTCCTACCCTTCCCCACCACCTTCCAGCCCCTGGGTCAGTGGGCCTCTGGGGTGGGTAGACCTCAGCTGAGCTAGTGCCGCAGCTGAGATATCGCGCTCTTGCTGCTACCAGCTGAGCATGGAAATACGCAGTGGTCCTGCAGATGGGGCAGTGTACCTCCTCCCGAGCCTAACCATAGAGAAGAGCACCCCACAGTCCCTACTGCTGACTTTCTCCCTGCTGTACCTCATCTCCATACTACTCCTATGATAAGGGACTTTTAGTCTCAGTGAGCCTACCCAGTAAACAAATCCAAATAAATAAATAAATGCTACAAAAGTCCTGCCTTTGGGAGTTCTGTTATATTTGGAGTACTTTACCCTCCCTTACTTACTCCTTAACCTTTATTTATTATAATGATGTATTTGTATTTGCACAACATGCCTATACATAAATACAAAACTTCAAAAATATATTTAAAAAATGATGGATATGGCTTCTGTGCGACACGCCACTGTACATATGTAACAAGTGCAGCATTTGGACCACAGTAAAGACAGCACCATACTGCACACCCCCATGGCAGTACAGCCACAAACAACTGACACATGTGCCTAATGCTATGTCAACCATGTTGCTCTACACCCTCTGGATATGGGCAGTTGAGCAACACATACACCATGTGCACACCCATGTGGGTCAGTGCATCACACATGAGGGCAGGGCAGACAGTGGGACACAGACATCAGTGGTGGATGTCTGATGGATGACTGTAGGCACAATAGGCATAAGGAAAGTGACTGTGCTGGATGGTGGACCATGTGCCATGGAAAAGCACCACAGGGGCCAACATGGAGCCAACTCCAACTGTATTCTGCACAAACACAGATATGCGGACCACCAGTGTGGGAGGGTTGCATGGCAATGGTGGTGGTGACATGGTTGCCCCCCCAGTCTGGATATGATGTGTTTGTGTGTGACACAGTGAAGATCAGCAGGGATGTCGGCCTGCATTGCCTGGGTGCAGAACAGGGACTACCTGACACAGCCACCACACGCCCTGCACATGAAACAGGGCTGCAGTGCTGCATGCTGGACTACACAGCACAGGAATGCTGAAGCTGACATGAACATACCTGATGTGTGACATTACTATGAGTGGTACTATGGTACCTTTACAGTTGCCACACTGTCTACCGTGATGTGAACAGACACCACAGATGAATCCCAGAACATTCATTAGTCATCTGTGGCACCACCACTGCAACACTGCTGTCCAGAATCGGCATTGATGGCAGCCAGGCATACCACTGTACATCTGTGCCAATGCTGACATAGCTGCATGGATACGTGTATGAACATACACCATTTTGATATGTTGGGATGTGTCCATGATGCACCTAACACAGGGGCTATGCAGCACCAATCTAACAGTCAGGTGAGCTCCATAGACAAGCAGGTTCCATTGGTTCAATCAAAGGTTTTGCCAGACCAAGATACTAAACAACAAACAAAACTGGTGCACCCTTGAAGGACAGAAAATTAAAAGCAGACAAAACGTCTTCAGACAAAGTTGCTAAATTGTGAGTCTATTATGTGAACTCCATAAACAACACAGTAGGAATTACCCCAGTGCTTGGTCCATTGACCTTCCTCAGGGGCCTCCTGAGGAAGGTTGAAGGATCAAGTGCTCTGTAGCTGCAATGCCCATAAATTGATAGTTACTAATCCCTGGTAGTCTAGCGGTAACCCCCACCCCACCCGGGGGCCCCAATTGCCAGTATGAGCACCGTAATAATACCCTGGTGGTCCAGTGGCACCCCCTATCCCCACCCACACAGAACACCTTGCCCACCCATTCCCTCCCCCTGGTCATTGGTGGGCAGCATCAAACTCCATCCATGCCCCTCTGTGGCTGCCCGTCGAATGACAGCTTACAGTATCAGCTGTAAGCCCATTGGTCCACACTGTGGACAGATGGGCTTGCAGTGCATACTGTAATAGTCATTCACAAATATGTGCATGGTGGTGATGTAGGCAATGGAGGGAGTCAGATGCTAGGCCAGGGTAGGAGGAGCGAGTCATTTCAGGCCAAGGCATGCGTGCGTGCCTCCATATGTATGCCGACCTTGTCTCAGGCTCTAGAAAAACTGGGGTTGGGGTTTAATGCAGCCCCACAACTGCACAGATGGTCCATCCAGGCTCAGAGGAAGGGAGGAAAGTTGGAGCCTTGGGATGGCCATGGTGCGGAAGGGATGGGCTGATATGGCACAGCCTGCCAGAGGAGCAAAATGGAAAATAAAGAAAAAAGTTCAAAACTCATTAAACCCCATTAACTGAACTTGCCTTCTTTTCCTAAATTCCCAGTCAGTGTTGAAAGCAGCAGGAAGTGTCAATCATCATCGGAGGACTGGAAGATTGTAGTGTAGGGTGCTCAGGGCTGTAGAGTGTTCAGTGCTGAGAGGAAGTTTGGGGTGAGGGTCTGACGATTAGACAGATGATAAGGAATGGAATACAACAAGGACTGGTATCTTCTTTCCAGGTAGTTTTTCGGCATCACCAGGTGGTCACCCTGGTGCTGCATTCTGTGTTGGTGGGTCAACCTGGATGGGAGCGGAGGGTGAAACAGCAGCAGAGGAGTGATCAGGAAAGGGTTAACTAGTGCAGAGCTGGCCAGTAGGGACAGGAATGCAGGCTGGGACAGCAGCAGAAGGTGAGCTGGAGGGGTTGACTTGTACTGGGAAACCAGGTGGAATTTGGGAATGGAGGGTGGGATATCAGCAGATGGAACAAGCAGGAGGGACTTAACTTGTGCCAGGCAAATGGGTAGCATTTAGGAACAGAGGTTGGGCCATCAGCAGAGGAAATGAGTGGTGGGAGTAACTTGTGCTGCTGGCCAGGAAGAACAGGATCGGAGGGCAGGAGAGCAATAGACGGAGCAAGGGTGAGGTGGCTTAATTAGTATATAGCCGCCCAGCAAGGACGGACTGTGAAGGTGGACAGCAACAGAGGGAGTGAGCAGGAGGGGAGTTAACTTGTGCAGTGCCAGGTGGTGGGAAGGGATTGCAAGGAAGGACAAAATAAACAGAACTGATGATTACAACCAGCTGGTATGCTAATGAGTGAAAACTTACTTTATCATAGCATCATAATAAAAGCCAGCAGAATAGGCCCGTGGTCTCATCGTGTCTGCTCGGAAACTAGCTCCCTACTGGGAGCTCGCCTCCACCCCCATTCCCAGAGGTGGCTCTCCCTAGCCTCAGCTTCCCCTGTACCTGTCCCAACCCTTCTTGAGTCCTTCCATTGTGGTCTCTTCACCAGACTCTGGTCAGTCTCGTTCCATGGTTCCATTACCATCTCTGTGAAGAAGTGTCTCTGTGCTCCCCTGTCGTTCCCCCTACCAGCTTCCACTGAGGCCCCTGGTAGTTCCCTTCTAAGCCTGAACACTTCCCTGGCTCTGCTCTTATTTAATCCCCTTTACATACTTGAAGGTCTTTATCATGTCCCTCTGTCCCTCCTCTCCTCCAATGTGTACAGATTGAGTTCACCCAGTCTCTCTTCATAGGTCCTACCTTCCATGCCCTGAATCATCATGGTAGCCCTCCTCTGGACCTCTCCAGCAGCACTTTGTCCCTCTTAAGATGGGGTCTCCAGAACTGCACACAGTACTCAAGATGCAGCCTAACCAGGGCATTATACATAGGAGGATCACCTCCCTCCTCCTGGAGGTAATCCCCTGGTTTTGCAGCCCAGTATCCTGTTTGCTTTTGCTGCAGCTCTTCGAAAATTCTCTGTGTTATTCATTTTGTTATCCACCACTATCCCTAAGTCCCTCTCTGATGTGATTTGCAGTGTGGTCCCCCAGGGTGTATGCATGTCCCAGGTTTCTGACCGCCAGATGCAGCACCCTACATTTCCCTGCATTGAACTTCAACCCCCACTTCCATACCCACCCCTAGGGTATCCAGATCCCTCTGCAGGGCCTCTCCCCTCTTGCCCATCTGCCAGTGCTCCCAGTTTTGAGTCATCTGCAAAGAGACTCAACCTACTCCTACACCCCACCCTATGTCTGAGACATAGGAATTGAACAGGAGTGGCCCCAGGACCAAACCCTGGGGACCCCATTGATGACCCTCCTGGGGAGGAGGCTATCCCTCCAACCACCACTCACTGTATTTGCCCAGTAAGCCAGTTTTACACCCACCTGAGCAACTTCCCCCACCCCATCCCCCAGCTTTTAGTAGGCCATTGTGGGGTACCAAATCGAACACCTTACTAAAATCCAGATAGAGGATGTCCACTGCCTATGTCGGTCCAGGGCACCCATCACCCAGTCATAAAACTCTACCAGGTTAATCTGGTACGACCTCCCGGAACAAAACTATACTGCCTGTCATCCAGGTGCCCCAACCTTTCCAGCTGCCCCCCAGCCTCTCCTTGATAATGCCCTCCATAACCTTGCCTACCACAGACGTTAGGCTAATGGGCTTATAATTCCCCATCTCCTCTTGACCCCCTTGTGGATAGGCACCACATGAGCCACCTTCCAATCTTGAGGCATCCACCCTGTCATCAGGGAGATGTTGAAGAGTGAGGCCAGTGGAGCTGCTAGCACATCCGCCAGTTCCTTCAGCACTCTTGGATGCAGCCCAGCTGGCCCCAGTGCCTTCTCAGTCTTTAGCGATCGGAGGGCCTCTCTCACCCTATCCTCTGTGATTTCGCCTCCCATCCCACCTCCTCATGCATCCTCTCCTCACCTTCTAGCTATGACCCATCCCCTGCCCTAGACTCATCCAATCCTTCAGTCTCCAACTGACCTCCTGGTTCAGGGTGCTCCTCTACCCTCCCATTGGGTTGGAAAGAGCCCCCTCCTCCCAGGTAAAGACAGAGGCAAAGTACTCATTTAGCACCTCTACTTGTTCCCCAGCTTTCTGCACCCATCCCGCCCCCAGTTCTAATCCTGCTGATCTGTGCCCTCACTTTCTTTTCTCCCTATGTATCTATAGAACCCTTTACCCCACACGGATATCCCTGGCCAGGTTAAGCTCCATCTTCGCTTTGGCCCTTACCACCTGGTGACCCTCTTAGCCAGGAAATCATACTCTCCCTCTCCCTAGCCTCTTTGAGAGCTTTAGCACGCATAGGCAGCCTTTTTCTCCCTCACCGCCTCCTGCACCCCTGGGTCCACCAACACGGCCTACTGGCCCTACATTGCTTGCGCCTTTACCTTGGGCAGGCCCTCAAATCCTCCTGCACCCCTTCTTAATGGTCTCCCACAAGCTACCAGCATCCATGTTTGGGCTTATCTCATCCAAGCACCCTTTAAGAATCCTTCCCATGCCCTCAATGTCCACTCCTGACATTTATTACTTCTGTGTTAGAGCAAATTTCTCCCCCTGGGAACATGAGAAACTAGACCGTGGCATGGTCACTGCCTGCCAACAGGGTGCTCACCTCCAGGCCCCTTATCTGGTCGCTATCTGCTGGGGCAATGTCCAGGATCCAATCCTGCCTAGTAGGCTCCCCTCATGCTGGACTAGGAAGGCATCCGGAAGACATCCATCAACCTCTGCCCCTGGCCACCGAGGATGCCATAGTGCCCCAGTCTGACCCCGCATGTTCACGCCACCCATGATCACCACCCTTCCCTTTCCGAGGCCACAGTGACCCTGATTTTCTCAGCCAGATCATCCTCAGTTCTGCTTCCATTGCAGGGGTCTGTACACCACTCCTATTTTTAATCCCCTCCTGTTTGTAGGGTTACCCAAATTGCCTCCACATCTCCTTCTGCCTCCTCAATTCCACCAAATACTATGTCATTTTTGACTATCAATGCCACCCCCTTCTTCCCACCTCCCATCCTTCCTAAACATTGTGTATCCTCTAAATTTAGGTCCCAATCATGCCTCTGGGTGGCCCATGTCTCAGTAATTGCGCAAATCTACTGCACCTCAACTAGCATTGCCTGAGCTCTGCCATTTTATTGCCCATGCTCCTGGCATTGATCAGGACCATCCTCCACCTGACCCCTGACCCCTCTCCAGTCTTCTCAGCCCAGTGCAATCCCCCATCTCTCTTCACCCCTCAGCTCCCCCTGGTCTTTTAACACTACCCGCAGCCCACTTTGCATGATCTAGTCCTGAACCTCAAGCTTTCACTGGGCTTTCAGTCTTTCTATCCCTCCCTTTACAAGTTTAAACCCCACCTATCACCAATGAATCCAAAATGTTTTAGTTTAAGGATCTCCCTCCTCCAGGTTGAGATGCAGCCTATCCCTGGCATATAGCCCCTTGTCTTCCCATGTATCACCTCAGTCCCCATCAATCCATACCCTTCTGACTTGCACCACTCCCTGAGCCACTGGTTCATCCCCTAAGTTTTTGCTTATTTTCCCGCTTGCCCTTGGTACTGGCAGTATCTCAGAAAGGAGATTGAGCATTCTACAGAGTGGCAAACCCTGTCCAATTCCCCTGAATCTTGCCTGTATCTCCAGTTCACTGTTCCTTCTAAATCGTTTGTTCCCAGGTGAACTAGAAAGTCTGAGGATCCTCCGCATTCCCTTGCCATTGAGTATAGCTGGAATTTGGCCTTATGTACTGATAGGCCTGGGATACATTTAACCTTGACCGGCTTGCCTCTTCCCTTCCTAACCCCTCCCACTGGATACCTCTAATCATGGAGTCACCCAGCAGGAGCACCTTCATCTCTTCCCCAAGTTACTAGCCCATTTGTGCCTTTCCATACTTCTCCTTCTGTCTTTGTCCCCAGCTTGCTCCTTGCACCCCCACAGCCTGGCTGTCTCTATTTTGTGCGTGCCCTTCCAGGCTCCCTCTTCTGCCTATGTCCCCAGTTTTCTCTTCTCACCCCTTGCAACTTGGGGGTCACAGATCTGTATGTGCCTTCCTTCCCACTTCTTTCTCTGACTATGGCCCCCTGCTTGCTCCTCGCCTCCCACAGCCTGGGCATCACTAGTTTGATTGTGCCCTTCCAGGCCCCTCTCTGTCTCCCTCCCAGCTTGTTCCTCGCACCCCTCACAGCCTGAATATCACTAGTTGCCCCTTAACTCTTTCCTGGTTGGTCTGTTGCCATTGACTTCTCCACCCAGGCCTCCTTTCCTGCTTTCCTTCTCCCCTCCTCCCCCCTCAAGTTGTGCAGTAATGGACCCTTGTGCCCTAGTGTCTCACACCCCTTCTGAAATTCCAGTCTCGGAGCTGGCCTATCCAGAGTGCTCACCTCCTCACCCCTCCTGTCTACTTTTCCCTTGTTCAACTCTGCCCTGTCCTGGGTCCTGGCCTCGTCCACCCTGACTCTGTTCTGTGCATCCCCTCTGCCTTACCACCCTCAGACCTGGGCTCCTGCCCCTCCCGCCCGTTTGGCACCCTGGTCTCACGTTCCCCATGCCCTCCCCTCCTTTAGATCAGGCCCCCATCCCCTGCCCTCCTCCGACACCTGACCAATCCTCCCCATCATCCTGCACCCCTGCCTGCCAACCTCTTCCACCTCATTATCCGGTACAGCAGGGTGAAGCAATTTGTAAGTGTGATGCCTGACCCAAGCTTGCCCACCCTGTCCCCTCCCTCCCTTCCTTGGCCTCTCTGGGCCACCCTCCTTCGGAGTGAAGACTGTACACTGGTATTTTCATGTCTTCCCCAGAGCGACCATGTGATCCTAGTCCTCTCACCCCTGCCCCTATACCGTGGGGTATGCCATTTTGTCCTCGCCTATCATCATATGGTTCCTTCCCCCTTCCCTCTCCATCCACCCCTCCCTCCAACTGCTTCCTGATCCCTCAACCTCCCACCTGAGGCCTGCCAACTGGTAACACACTGGGCATCTCCCAAACCTCCATGCCCAATTCAATATTCTGCGCCCAGCACCCTGTACACCCAATCACCCTCCTGAAGATACCGGCTCTTGTATCATTTGATCCCATTCTCACTGTTAGGGTGTGGACAATATGGGCCCCCTCGGCAATAAAAGTACCTCCAACGTAGACACTCAATCAATCTACCCTTTTCCCAGCAGTAGCCAGCATATGCCCGAGCAATATACAAACAGTACCCAAGATGCAGTAGCCAGCACTACCCAAGCGTCACCCTAATAGGATTAGGATGTTGCAAGGCAGTATGGGACCCACCCAATAAATGTAGGGTGAGCCTTGGGGTGGTGGGTTGTGAGGTGGGCGGGTGGGAGTACACCACAGGCTGGGTCAAACACAATCAGCCAAGGAGTCCTCTGGCCGTGACACTCACACGATCACCAACTTGTCTGATAGAATCCCTTACTCCTGCCCAAACTAAATGTAAAGCACAATAAATGGCAGTTAAGACCGGTCCTCAAATACAATTACAAACACCCAGAAATACCAGCTAAGAAAAATCTTTCAGATCTACTTACACTCACAGCCACCAGCTAAATGCTCCTTCTCCTCTCCAAACTGAAGACTGACTGAGATGGCAGTTACACCTCACATTCAAACAGCACTAATCCCTGTAATATGATGCCTGCACTTACAGGCCAGACAGCAACTTTACACACAAACACCAACTTGTCTGCTAGAATCCCTTACTCCTGCCCAAACTAAATGTAAAAGCACAATAAATGGCAGTTAAGACCAGCCCTCAAATACAATTAAAACACCCAGAAATACCAGCTAAGAAAAATCTTTCAGAACTACTTACACTCCACAGCCACCGCTAAAGGCTCCTTCTCCTTCTTCAAACTGAAACAGCATGAGCAGCTTTGTTCTTTCATATGTAAGCACTTTCTGCTTATCAGGAAACTGACTAACATCATCACCAGTCTGCTTGTAGTACATTACTCACAGCCCAGCTCTCTCACTGCTCAACTGCATGAGCCCCATTATGGCCACACCTACCAAAGACCCACAGAGCTGGCATGCTGCCAATAGGTTTGCTGCACATGCACTCAGGCAAACATAAAAGTCACCTGGAGAGCTCCTGAAAAGGTGCACTGCAGTCAGTTGTGACAATTAGTAATACATTAGATGACCAGCAGGCAGGACTCACTGCACTTGGTGCTGATATTGTTTTAACAATTTTGAATAGACTTCAGAGACTCTTGTGAATGTGATGATCACAGTTTCCTCTTGTGTGTTGCATTGGTCTAGGGGCAATGGTATTTCCAGACCCCTGAGCTTCAAATCTGTTTTGCCTCCTCTACCAAATGATAGACAGTGTTTCCATTGGGAAAGGCTACTTTCAGACAGGCTAGGTAAGGAGACTGAAATTCCAAGCCAGGTTTTTTAAGGGCCTGCATATAGGGACTATAGGCCCACCATTTCTGCAGAATTGCAGGAACAAAATCATTATTAAAATAAATACATGTTGTGCCCCTATGCAATTGTTCCAAACACTGAGCTGTGGTCCAAATTCTCTCTTTCATTTGCAACTTTAAAATTTCATCTCTATAGACCTAGTACCTTCATCATGACCAGACTTATGGCCAAGTGGTCCATGAAGGTGTTCCAGTTCAAGCTAAAGATCATCTGACAGTAGGAGGTTTTTTTGTAATTTCTGCTTATCTCATCCCCGTCCCTGCCAGCTCCGCATCCTCAGGAGTGTCAATGGAGTCCACCCCTGCTACCCGCCTTACCTGCACTGGCCCATTCTCCCCATCCTGCCACGGTTCCCCTCAGGCAGGAACACCCCAGGCTCAATTCAGTGTCTCATCGGGCTTGGAGCAGTCAGGCAGGTGGGAGCACACTGGGAGCCATACTCGGCGCTCCATCTCCTCGGAGTTGGAGGGTGTTTTTTCGCTTTCTACGGACGTCCCGTGCCCTTGATGTCAGGCACCTAACACCGACGCGCCAGCATCCTCCCCTCTAGTCTGCTTGGTGCTTGCTATGCCCCAGATTTTTTGCCTGGGGCCAGCCAAGCACCGAGTCACTGCCCTTCCCTCCCTGGAGAAGACAAGCTGTCCCTGGGACATTCAAGCCTCCTCCTCCCAGCCATACCTCCAGCTCCTGGGCTCGCTCCTGAACCTGCATTGCTGGCATCACAAGTGGAAATCCAATCCAACCACTGCACCAATGGGCCAGCCTTGGAGGTTGTTTTTAACAAATGTTCAGCAAGTGCAGTCATACTAGATACGCCGCTTGTAATGGACTACTTTGTCCACTAGCAATGCGTCCTTTACCAACGGCGTCCACTACATCCATTTAAGTTGGGGGAGAGTTCCTGCATTTTAATGCTATTTTGTCATTTTACTTATTTTAGCTAGCGAGCGTGGGGATATCAGCATCAGGTAGGGCAATTTATAGTGAAGTAGTTTAGAGAATAGATCTTTATTTTTAGTTTAGGGAAATGCTGTGGAAAGTCTGCTGCAGTTTATTTCTAAATTAATTTGAGTCATAGAGGAGCATTGGAAAACCAGCTTCTTGGTTGCGGTGACAAGGTTGGCATTGGTTGAGCATTGGGTTAACTGGTGCAGCAGGAGGTGGGAGCTCTGCTGCCTCCCGGAGAACCCTACCGTCTCACGCTGTCTCGAACCTGTGCTGTGGATCCTGGGCCTGAGAAAGGTGGCCCGCTTCTCTGCTATCTTCCTGTCCTTACAGAAAATTTTACGAAAATGCCTCCTCTTTGAACTCTAGCCAAGACGAGCTGTGCTATCAGCAGAAGAGACCAGCTAGAGTTTAGTTATTTCCTTTTTTGATTTTCCTGCTGTGTGGGGTGAGTGCCTATTAAATTAATACCTTGGCAGCTGAAGCTGCTTTGATGAGAGGAGAGGTGCTAACTGCTTTCAGGTTGCTTCAGGCAGACATTATAAATGGAATTACTGGTCCATTTAAACCATTAATTTTAACATTGGGGCAATAGGAAAAGGCATTTGGAAAGCTAAATTTGTACATTACAACCAAGTCCATTACAAGTGGACATACTGTACCTTTTTACTCCTCACGGACCCCATCTATTCAAACAACATGAACAAAATGAGGGCAAAATTAGTAGAGGGGAGGGAAAAAGGGTAAAGGGTCATGGACAGCTGCAGGTGGGAGAAGAAAAGTTGAGCAGAAGAGACTTTAGGAAGGAAGCAGAAGAGGCATAGCAGATTGACAGGGAAGGGAGGACCAGAGTTTAGGAAAGTGATACGAGAAAGCAGATTGACCAACAGAATATTTTCTACAAGGAACAGAGAGGGAATGGAAAATATCACTGTGGAAAAGGTAGGAGGAAGAAGAGAGAGGATAGTAGGGATGTAAGATTAGAGGAAGGAACCAAACCAGAATTTAGATAAAAGGAGGCACACTGAGAAGGTGCCAGGCATTGAGAGAGGGGAGTGAAAGGAAAGAGCAGTGAGCAGTGGTGGGTACAAGGGACAGTCTAAAGCATAACGACAAAAAGAGTGAAAGAGGGGGTCCAGTCTGGCAAGTGGATATTGAAAGCTCCACTATAAGCTATGTCACCATAGTGAAATAGGGAGCATCATCTTCAAATGATCCCTTAGCAGGCAGGAAGCAGGATATTCACTTTGTTTCTGTGCAGTGCATCAAGCTTGGGATGGAGTTTATGGTGTATGGTATCAATATCCATTGAGAAATCAAGATGTTGGTCAAGCCGGTTCCACGTCAATAAAGCGACAATGCCATTGTCAAACCCCCGATCACGACGGGAACACTGTCAACTGGCGCCAGTGTTCATGTTGGGAAGAGTTGTTTTTTGTGGGGGCTTTGCCCCACATCCTTATCTTCTAATTAACCAACCCAAGTTAGAGTTGGTTTGGGGTGGGGTGCAACACCAGGAATCAGCTGCATCGGCAGACACAGCAGAACATACAGTGACCAATCTTGACCTGGCGAGATTTGTCGCTGTGGTGGTGTTCACTGTCGAAATGTCATTGTGGTGGTGTGCTATCGTCAAGCCAGACTCAAAGTACTTAAAGGAGAACACATCCTCAATCATAGTACCATCAAGGATGTAAAATAATGTTAGCCCAGGTGCCGTATGCCAGTGGGCTACCCCCTGGCCACTGTTTCTGATACCAGGCAAGGGGCCTGGGTCCTGCTAAGGTGACAACTGGGGTTTGTTCCCAGAAATATTGAAAATAGCATGGTGCCTCCACCCAGAGTAAACTATTAGAGGGATGGATATCTGCTTGGCACAGCCCCTGGGATACTGTGCCTACCCACCTCCACAACCAACCATTGTGTACACTGTGTCCCCAAATACCTTGTTCCACCATAAACCATATATTTTGCATGCAATGAAGTTCACCACCAAAGCAGTTTCAACAAACAAATTCACAACTTTATTCAGGGGTAAGGACTAGGGAAGTGGATACCTGGACATAGGGTAGCTGTGAAGGCAAAAAGTAAGGTTAATGCAAATATGCAGTTTCAACATGTGGGCCCACAGGCCAAGCCCTTCCCCACTGGTACCAGTGTCCCTTTCCATTCCTAGGGTACCCACTAGATGCAGGTCTGATCAGTGCTGCTGGGTTGGCCAGCTGTTGGGGCTCTGAAACTGTAGAAACTTTGATTTTGAAACAACAGAAACAATTCCTTTCCTTCCAGGAGCCAGGTCCTGGGTTCTCATGGTTTTGTAGATCTCTGCACCAGGGAAATGGAGCTGCTTGAGTTAGTGCAGCAATAAACACAGGCTAGCCAAGATCCCTCTGTCTGGATGGAACATGCTCGAGGATCTTGCAGCTGGTCACCTTGATTGTAGTTCTGGCCACTTGTCACCTTCAGCCATTTCTGGCCCATTGCAGATCACTGTGGCAGGACAGCACCAACCCCAGAAGGCCCAGACCCAGGAGTGGCTCCACAGCCCGGATCCCAACCATGGATCACAGTTGCCCTAGCGCCTCAGCAAGCGCCGGTGACCTCCTGAGACAGTGAGTCCCACTTGTAAGGGGTTACCAAGTTCCTTCTTGGCTCTGGGTGAGGACTCCTAATGGTAGGGGTCCTCCTGCAGTTCCTGCACTGAGCTCCCAGCAAGTAAAAGTTCATAGGCAGTTTCTCCACTAAAGTCCAGTGCCAATTATCAGGGTGCTAGCCTCAGATTCGATAGCGCAAGTGCAATTCAGCAGGGGGATCAGGAATAACAACCCCTGCACACTGGTCCATGCTTTTAACTTAATAGTGTCCACCTTTTCTTGGCTACAGCGGGACTCAGCTCTCAGCCACTTTAACCAGTTCACAGGATACACACTCAGCTTCTGCTAGCACCCGATGACCAGAGACACTCTGCCCTTCAGATTTCAAATTTCAGTCACAAACACAGGCAAAATTGGTTTATCAGTCCTGGCTGTGTCACTCTGCTAATCCACACAAACCTTCAGCAAATTCAACTTTTCAGTGCAGTGTTTCTGCAGCATTCAGTCTCTCTGTTTAACAGCAGACAACTTCTCTGTACCTGGGGAATCACAATGAAATCTCTTCTCTCTTCCCTTCTCGATCAGTTCAGCAGCAAGTACCTGGGGAACCAGAACCTCAGCACAAACATTCTTCCTGCTATCCACTTTCCAATCTACTTTTGCTGACAACCGCCTCCAAATGGGGTCCTGAGGAAGCCCCTGAAGCACAATGTCCACTCTCTCAGCACAGTCCTGACCCTCGACAGAACCCAACTACAGACTGAAGAAATTCCAGTAACTCCTCAATGGTCAGTCAAAATCCCAGCGCCTGATTGGCTGTTGAGCCTTTCAATAATCAATATCCATAGTGATCAATATTTCCTGCTCTTTATTGGGGCATGTCCTAGGTGCCAGATTTAGTCCCTCCTTTTCCCACTAGTCCTCTTTGTCCGGTTTGGGCACCTAGATCAATGACTGGCTATAATAAGGGAGTTAAATGTCACCAACATATCGGCTCCCATACAGTTCCATGAGTCCCATTCAGTTGTATGCAGTCTCTCCCTTCTAACCTCTGGTGCAGCCCAACACAAACCTCTCAGTGCACCAATAGCCCACTAGGTTATAGCCCCAAGTGTCCTTTGTTAAATGAGCCCACTCTTCTGCCAGGGACCCCTGTAGTTTAACGGTCACTGCCGCCACAACTCAGTCGCCTAGGCAGCAGGCAGCACTCATTTATATGCATGGGCGCTCATTAATATTTATGAGTCCCCTGAGCAGCCCTGTTGTGTAAACTCCCTTCGGCTACTCCACGGGGTTCTGCCCGCCTCTTCACAGCTCCCGGTCCCCAATGTCATTGGGAGGGAACCAGGACCATGGACAATCTCCTGGTGGTGGATCACCTCGCTGGGCTGCACAAAAGCGCTAATCGTATATGCGAGTGCCAGCCAAACGCCAGGCCAGCAGCTCACGACAGAGAATTTATGCCCAAAGGGCAGAAAACAACCTGCTGGCCAAGGAGAAGGGGGCAAACTGAGGAGCACCAGCAAAATGGAAACCAACAGGGCAAATACAGGTAAGCTCCCAAAGTGGGTTACACCCAAACAGCTTCACTTCCATGGCAAGTGTAAGGAAAATATCCAAAGTAAGCATCAAACATTAATAACATTTCTATCTATACACCTGTTTCCTATCTAGCATGTAACAACCATAAGAACACTCAAACACAGAACAGTATATACATTTAGTGTAACCCCTAGGAAGCGCTATCCCAAGGGCTACTATCCTTGCATGCATGGCTAGTCAGGCCATCAGGAAATGGAGGTAATGAGTACCAATACTCGTAGTCTGGGCAACAAGCCCCTGAGCTGGTGGCCTTAATGCAAGAGGGATGCCTGGATATCGTAGCAGTCACAGAAACATGGTACACAGAGACCATGACTGGGATGTTAACATACCAGGGAATCGAACTTACAGGAGAGACAGGCAGGGAGAAGAGGGAGGAGTAGCTCTCATGTAAAGGAAGAGATAAAAGCAACTGAACAAAGAGTAAACAGGGAGGAGAGGAGGCACTGTGGGTCACCTTGGAGACTGGAAAGGGCACCACAATCCGCACAGGGTTGTGTACAGACCCCATGTCAGGGAAGGAATGGACAAGGATATGATGGAAGGCATTCTTAGAATGGCAGAGAAAGGGAGATACTGTTGATGGGAGACCTGAATATGCCAGATGTTAACTGGAGCACATTTGCTAGCAGCCACATCCAAGAGCAGGGCCATTCTTGAAGCCCTACAGGTGGCAGGCATTAGACAGCTAGTTTTGGAACCCACTCATGAGGGAGCAATCTTAGACCTCGTACTCTCAAATGGAGGCAGTGAGAGGATCTCAGATCTAGAAGTAGGTTGCCATCTGGGGACAAGTGACCATCAAACAGTGTGGTTCACGTTAAACTCAGCTACAGAGTCAAGCCATACAAAAGTGAGGGTACTGGACTTTAGGAGGGCTGACTTTGTCAAGATGGGAGAGTGCCTCAGAAAAGCACTCAGCAAACAGGCTAGAAGGAGGTGGAGCAACAATGGGAATTATCAAAACTGCCATCACAGAGGCAAAAGCCTTGTGTGAAGCAAATAAACAAATCAAAATGAAAGAAAAGCCACTATGGTTCTCAAGAGAGGTGGCTGTGAAAGTCAGGAAGAAAAGATAGCATTCGGAAGTATAAGGAAACACAGAAGGAGCAGGACAGAGAGCTGTACCAGTTAAGGCAGAAAGAAGCAGGAGGGAAGTCAGAATAGCAAAGGCCCAAACTGAGGAAAAGATAGCCAACTCAGTTAAGAAGGGGATAAAACCTTTTATAGGTACATCAGCGTAGAAAGACAAAGGGAGGATAGTGAGGCTGAATAGAATGAGAATGTGGGTGGGCAGAGGGGACAGTGAAAAGCAGGAATACTGAACAAATATTTCTGCTCAGTATTCACAAAAGAGGAGGGGAAGTGCCTAATCCAATTAACAGAAGCACTCTTGATAGGGGGTCGATCCCAGTCCTTTCACAGAAGAAAGGGTTCTGCAAGAACTCCTAAAACTGAAGGTGGACAAAGCAATGGGCCCTGATGGAATTCACCCCAGAATTCTAAAAGAATTAAGGAAGGAACTAGTGAAACCACTGGCTACTCTTTTAATAAATCATGGGAGGATGGTGTGGTACCCGAGGACTGGAGGAAGGCGGATGTGATCCCCTTCACAAAAGTGGGACCAAGACAGAGGCAGGAAACTACAGACTTGTCAGTCTGACCTCTCTGGTAGGGAAAGTGATGGAGTCACTTCTGAAGGAAAGAATAGTTGAGTACCTAGAGGTCAGTGGAGCACAGGATCCAAGGCAGCATGGGTTCATAGCGGAAGGTCATGTCAGACGAATCTAATAGATTTATTTGACTGCGTGACCAAAGTAGTAACCAGGGAGAGGCTGTGGACATGGCCTACCTAGACTTTAGCAAGGCATTTGACACAGTCTCACACAAAAGATTGATAGTCAAATTAACCAGCCTGGGAGTGGGTCCCAGGGTGGTAGCCTGGGTAAAACATTGGCTGGACAACAGGACACAGAAGGTAATTGTAAATGGAGTCCACTCTGAAGAAAGGGCGGTTACTAGTGGGGCACCGCAGGTTCAGTATTGGGTCCAGTCCTTTTAATGTCTTCATCAGTGACATTGCAGAGGGACTGAAGGAAAAGTATGCCTTTTTGCAGATGACACAAAGATCTGCAACAGGGTTGATACACAAGGAGAAGTGGAAAGGATGAAAAGGGACTTGGCAAGGTTGGAGGAATGGTCAGACGTATGGCAGCTAGGATTCAATGCAAAAAGTGCAAAATAATGCACCTGGGAAACAAGAACCCAGGGGAAGAATACACAATGGGTGGGAGGTAGTAACAACAACAAAACAGGAAAGGGACCTGGGGTAATCATATCAGATGACCTTAAGGTTAGCAAGCAATGTGAGAAGGCAGTAGGGAGGGCCGGGGTATACTGGGATGTATAGGGAGAGGCATCAGCAGCAGAAAACAGGAAGTTGTTATCCTCTGTACAGACAGTTGGTGAGACCCCATCTGGAATACTGTGTCCAGTTCTGGAGACCCCATCTCCTAAGGACATAGACAGGATAGAGGCAGTCCAGAGGAGGGCAACTAAAATGGTGCAGGGTCTGCAAGAGAAGCCGTGATGAGGAGAGACTAAAGGAGCTTAATATGTATACCCTTGAGGAAAGAAGGGAGACGGGGACATGATAGAAACTTTCAAGTACCTCAAGGGAATCAACAAAGTCCAAGAGGGTAGCATCTTTCAGAAAAAGAGACTTGCAAGAACAAGAGGACACAATTTAAAGATAGAAGGAGGGCGGTCTAGGGCAATGTGAGGAAGTATTATTTCACAGAGAGGGTAGTGGATGCATGGAACAGCCTTCCTAAGTAAGTTGTGGGGTCTAAAACTGTGGGAGAATTCAAGAATGCATGGGACAGACATAAGGCAATTCTTGTGGGGGCAGGAAGATATAGGCTGTTGGTTAACTAGGATCTGTGGCCTCATCCTGTAGGTAGGAAATGGGCAGACTAGATGGACCTAGCGGTCCTTATCTGCCATCAAAGTCTATGTTTCTATGTTTCTATGTAGTTGCAGGTTAAGGGGCCTGGCTAATGAAATAGGTGCCTCACCTGGAGGACAGGGTTGTTAGTAACAAGGCTAACCTGGGTACAGCCCTCCGGGACACGGTAACCCCTCTTTCCCTTCTAGTGGCCTAGACAATATGCAACAAACACTTTCACAGTAGTCCTTACTCAGCATACAATTCCCCATACTGTTTGCATTTACTACCAGGGCTGGTTCCACCAGTTTGACCCTGGAGACCCCTGTAAAACAAGCTTAGGCACAGTAAATAACAACAGTACGGTGCTTTTGGTACAAACTGGAACCACAGTCAGATTAAATGCAAAAGAGTTAGATCTGATTTATTCAGGAAATGAACAAGGAGGGCGTAATCAGGTTGATTGATTCTAAAACTGATCTTGTCAGGCAATTATGTATGCACTTTTAGTCCCTGTACAATCCACACGCTTTGGGTACCAGCAGTTGGAAGTAAGGTGGCTAGCCTGGAACGCTGCCCAGGGTAGGCCGACGCGCTAGCTGGTTAGGCCCTGTGACGAAAAAAAGGCATACACAACCACACACAATTTGTAATCCAGAGCCTGAAGGCTCAGTTCGTGAAAGGAAAAATAACATTGCAATCAGATAACAACACTTGAGATTTAGCTGTTGTTGCAGGGAGCTACCCTGATTGTTACTCATGCTACCCAATATGAGACACAGGCTAGACGAAAATAGAGACAGCAGGTTGATAACTGGTTTGCCAGGAAAAGCAGAGCCCACATGAATCACCAAGGTGTCATTCCTGTTCGAGATGGTTGAGCAGGGGCTGATCCTGTGTGAGTCTCTTTGTCGATGATGGTTTCTGTGCTTGAAGTAGCTGGCTGGGCCAGGTGGCAAGGCCCAGGCTAGGTGGAACAGTTCAGATTTTGAGTCCAGTAGTGCGGATGCAGCTTCCAGCAGCGTGGCACATTTACACAGTGGGGAACCAAATTACGACCCACCAACAGCACACAGCACATTTATAGTAAAGCAATCACCATACCACTATGCAGAAGGCAGTCCGGCAGCAATATCAGTGTCTCTAAGCAAAACCGGAATTCTGTGGTAAATGGATGTCCTGACAGGCCAATCGCTGCACAGCAAATCTTCGCTTCTTCTTCAGGTTCAAATCTGGTCACTCTTCAGTGGTTTTGTCACACTCCAATTCAGATACAGTCTGACTGCTAAGCCTTTTAAAGGAGTCCTTTCAAGGGACTGCAGGCAGACAGGCCAAACTCAGCCTTTCCACCAATCTCCCATACAATTACAGGGCTGCTGCTCGAATCACTCAAGCTGTTTACTCTTCAAACTCTAATTCCAACTGACTGACTGACTGCAGCAGGCAGCCTGGGAATTCCCTTCGATCCAAAAGGTTCTGGTTGGTTGATCCATCTGTCTGTCAAAGCAAGGCCCCCTCCAGGTCTGTTTTGGCGCCAAATGTAAAACCACACCCTACAGAAATTACTCCCACAAGAGCCCTGGGGACAGACTCCATTTTAGGGCCCCAAAGGTATTTATTGGCCCATGCTGGCAGTCCAGGACCAAGATGGTGGTGATAAACAGAACTGTCCATGCTGCAAAGAAGGCAGGTTAGACAACTACAATATCATTATTATGCTAATAAATAATCAGCAAATAAGTACAGCTCTAACAGAGCTCCCTCTGCGCAAATAGCGATGGCAGAACAGTGCGATTATCTGGCAGCCTGGCGGACTTCGAGCCTGAAACTACTCGGCCCCTACCCAGATTAGTTTTACACTCACAAATAGGCAGCTCTTAAAGAGACAGAGCATAAAGGCATTAAGGCATCTCATACAAACAACTTTTAAAACACTAAGACACAGGATACCAGCCTGGCAGTGGGCATTTAGAAAAGCCAAAGAAGACTTTCAGGAACCCCATTTGTAGCAGGGGCTTACACCCTTCTCTGCCAGGAAAATGTTGCATCCGCGCCAAGTCTACACCATCACAGTATAGAAGAAGCAATATATACTGAAATGTACATTACATTAGCATACTATGGGAATAATATCGATACATCAGTTAACATAAACTTATCACATTACTATACATTTCACTATATTTCACTATACCATATCTTCATTGATAATACTTATGCTTGTTTCATACAGTCTATACTTATTTTATTATGATTAACATACTATGAACAGTTACCTAAGACTTCAGGTTATAACTTCTTGTACAGTAAACAATGTAGAAGGGGCCCTTGCCTATCAGCTAACTTGGGGCTAGATGGGACAGGGACACCATGTTCTGAGGAAGAACAATTAATCGGAGGTGGCAGTCAAGCTCAGTTTGGGCAGTGAGCTCTTGGAAACGTAAACACCTTTATGGACCACATTGAGAGGCAAGTCCACAGGCCTCCCAGGGAATCATAACTAAAATGTAGCACTGGCTTAACAGGTCGCCCAGATTTTCTGGGGAACAACACACAGGCTCTGGGCGGTCAACACTGGCATTGATTTCTCCTCCTGTAGTGAGGATGCCTCTACACTGGTTGACATGTCCAGATTAGGAACACTATCAGCTCCTGACTCTGCAGACTCTGTTTCCACAACACTTTGCTCATTATTATCTTCTGAAGAGGGCCCAGGTTGCTTATTCTGAGGTGACTCTGGCATAATTGGGCTTTGCGTCACTGAAGAGGTGCTGTCAACACTTTCATATTGTTCTTCAAGTTCTGGTATCTCACCAGGAGACTCAGACCATCAGCCCCTTCTTCGGCAAGTCAAACAGTTCTACAAGACACAAAGAGTCCGCAACCTCAGACGTGATACTTTGCACCTCACTTTCAGGGGCACTGCATCCAGGGAAGAAGCTGAGGGGTTAGGCAGTTCTGAAGGCCCAGCTTCATCCCCACGATTCTGCAGAGGATTGCTTTGAAACAACTGACTCAGTTCATATGAGGGATAATAGGCATTATCAAAGTCACTCTCATCACAGACAGTCAGACAGTCATCACTATCACTCTGGACCTGCTGAGGGAAAGGCCTTAGTTCTGGAATAACACAGAGTTACTGTTTCCTCTTTGCAGCAGCATGAGTCACTGGCCCAGAAGAAGTGTCAGGTGTTGGTTCAGTATCAATAATAACTTGGCCAGTGGGTAGTAAGTGATTACAGTGCATGGTCTTAACAGCTTTGGGATTATTTTCTGGGCACACCTTGTACACTGGCAGATCATCCAATTTACCAACTACTATGTGAGGAAGATGGTGCCATCTATCAACAATTTTGTGTTTTCCATGCAGTCCAAAATTGCGTAGTAGCACCCTATCTCCGGGCAACAACTCCTGGGCTTTATCAGTCGATCATGTCTTTCTTTGTTGGCGAGATTCGCATAGCATCCATAGTTTGAGCTAGTTGATAGGCATGATGCAACTGATCTTTCAATTTCTAGTCGTACTGCAAGTAGTTTTCGGCTCGGACCCTATCTGGAGAGACCCCAAAGAGACATCAACTGGCAGTCAGGCCTCCCTCCCGAACATGAGACGGTAGGGGAGAACCCAGTAGCATCACTTTGGTGCAATTGTATGCGTACCAAGGTGCTAATCTGCTGGCTCTACTTACGCATCTTTGGATGGAGGGTGCCTAGCATGTCCAGAAGGTGCAGTTAAAACGTTCTGGTTGAGGGTCCCCTGTGGGTGATGGGGATGGTTCTTGACTTCTGCACCCCGACAGAGAGAGCATTTCTTTGATTAACCTACTTTCAAAGTCTGCTTTGGTCAGAATGGATCCACTGGGGGCACCAAAGTCGACAAAGATTTTTCACCAGCACCTTGGCCAAGGTAGAGGTCTTTTGATCTTTAGTTGGGAAGGCTTGTGCATACCATGTAAAATGATCAGTAACTACCAACACATTGCCAGTGTTCTTTTGGTCGGATTCTAAGCACAAGAAGTTTATGCAGACCAATTCTAGAGGGGTGCTGGTAGTGATTCTGACAGAGGGCAGCCTTCTGAGGCAGGGCTCTTCTTTGGAGGCAATGACTGCAGGTCTTTACATGGTGCTCGACATCTGCCCCATCTTTGACCAGTAGATTGGGATCATACCAAGTTGAGAGTTCTGTCAATACTGAGGTGCTCCCATGTGATTGTGGAGGGACCTCAGCACCAGCTGTTTAAAGGCCATGGTAGAACCAACTGTTGCTTGTCTACTTGACCACGATGATCCACTGTCTCTGTGTATAACAACTGATCATGCAACTTTAACCTGGGGCCTTCCTTGAACAACAGAGCAGTTCTGCAAGTCAGAGGCACTTGGTCACATCTTTCCCGCATGCAGGGCGTCAAGTGTTGGTTGAATCATGGGATCTTGGGATTGATCCACTGAATACTGTCATTATCGAACAGGGTGGTTCACTAATATCTAGAGCAGAGAAATGGCAATAGGCAGCTGGTATGCAGGTATCAGGAGGCCCAAGCAATCTACTAGGCAGTCCACTGTGGCCGCAGACATTTGTTCATCTTTATCAAACTTTTGGCATAATGCTTTGATGTCAGGTTCAGACAATCTGACCCAATTGTTCTTAGAAGCTGGCCTTCATGACAGGGGTCAGCATCAATGTGTTTTAGTCCGGTCTGTATTCGACACAGCACAATCATAAGTTGATAAGGCAAAAAGCTCAACTGTGCCCAGTGGCATCCAATTTAGCTGAATCTGAACATAGGTCAGCGTGTTATTGTCAGTCTTCACTAATATCTTTGCCCCATAGAGGTACTCATGAAACTGGTCAACTATGGCCCATTTTAGGCTGAGAAATTCCAACTTGTGGACGGACAGTTCTGCTCTGACGGGGTCAAGCTCCTGCTGACAAAAGCTACAGGTCTCAAGTCATCTTCATAGTCTTGATATAGCACAGCCCCAAGGCCCTGCAAACTAGCGTCCATATGCAAAACATAGGGCTTGGTAGGATCAGTATAGGCAAGGACTGGGGCGTGGGTGAGCTGGTATATGACTTCAAGAACGCTGCTTCACATTCGGTGTCCACTGAGTCCCAAAGGGTCACCTGTTCAAAAATACACTTTTCTTGATCTTTGATAGCCCCTTTTGTATTTGTGGTTGGTAGGTGGGTAGCCTTGGATAAGGTTAAGGAGCAGTCGAATAGTCTTTGATGAACCTGTGCAGTAGCCGCAGAATCCCAGGAAATGCTCTAGCTCTTTTAGGTTATTGGCTGGGGCCAAATGGTCAAAGATTCAACTTTGCTGGGATCTGTCTGTATCCTTCCACAGACTCTATGTGTCCCACATATTTCACAGATGTTTGGAAAAACTGGCACTTGTCTATGGATAACTTGAGGCCGAATTCTTCCAAACAATTGAGGACTTTAAACAGTCTGGTCTCATGTTCCTTCAGGATGTGTCCGAAAACAATGACATCATCCAAGTACACTAGACATTCCTGCAAGTTCAGGTTTCCCACCACATTCCATCAATCTCGAGAAGGTGGCAGGGACACCGAAATCTCCTGTGCATCCTCAGAAATTCATAGAACCCAAAGGACAGATGAAGGCTGTTTTCTCATGGTCCTCCAGGGCCATCGGAATCTGATAATATCCTGCTGCAGATCAAGTACTGAGAACCACTGACCCCGCTCAGGAAATCCAGGGCATCCTGTATCGTGGCATGGTGTATTGATCTGGGATAGTCTGTCAGTTGAGGGTCTGATAGTCCACATACATCTTCATGGATCCATTCTTTTATGCACCACTATGATGGGGGATGCATGTAGGCTTCTTGATTCTTGAATAATGCCAGCAGCGAACATCTCTGTAGGTGCCTCCTCACATCGTCTATGTCCGCTGGGGCAAGGCCGGACCTCTCTCTAAATGGTCGGTCATCATGCAGGCGTATATTATGCTCGGCACCATGGACACACCATATCCCACTCTTTTAGTGAGACACTTGGTCTCTCTGAGCAAGTTTCCTGCTAATTCGGTCTTCCATTCAGTGGACAAGAGGGAATCACAAAGTCAAGTAAGTCTGGGGTCCTCTCCTTTGCCAGAGTACTTGTTACTGGGTAATACTGCAGTGTCTGTGCAGTGTGACTGTAGCCAGTGTACATCCTCGGTTCACGCGAACTTCCTGTCCGACATGTTTCTCACTTGCACCATCACTCGATGAGCATAGGCATGGGCACGTGCAGGTAGTATTCTGGCTTAACCATCAGCCCCTCTGGCAGCTTTCCTTCACCAGGGCATTTACCATCAAAATGTTGTTCTTTACATCTCTCCTTGGCGGACTTCTCCATGGATTGTACACTGGGCATTGGGGGCAAGCACCAAAGACTCACGATCCTTTTTCCACACTATCTCCACTGGCTCATCACAGTCCACTTCATTGGGTTTCTGTTGCAAGTCATACATCTTTTGATTAATGCTGGAATTCTTAGGGCCCGTCAAGTCCATTGTCCTTGTTTCTCATGACAGAGTTGTGCTAGTCTCCCAAACGTGCGCATTTGTTCCAATTTACAGGGAATGCCATCATACAGTCCAGTGAGGGACACACTAGGGCAAGTGTCTCAACTTGTTCATCTACCCAGCCACGGTGGTAGGGTATGACAGCCAGATACAGATATACCCTGGGTATGGATAGGACTCTCACTCAACCCTCACATGCAGACCTTCCAAGGGTTGTAGGGGCATGTCAGGCAGATGCTTCTAGTACCAGTCTTGAAATATTATGGTCACTTGAGATCCACAGTCAAGCATGGCCCAAGTAGAAGCACCGCTCACTGTTACCCACTGAAGGACCCACCACCTCGAATGACTCAGGTGACTTGGGCGGCGTCAGCTTTACAGCTGCCTTGGATGAATAGCTTTTCCGGGCAGCTCCACCTTGCAGCCATATGTTGCTTGTCAAATCAATACCAGCAGTCTAATAGTAACTTTTCTCAGATTCTCAGGTGAACGGCAGGTGAACGGGTGTGCCATCCTCTCCACAGTGGTAACAGAACACAGGTTCTTCAGAGTCTCTAGGGGAAGAGGAGCTGTTCCCTGCTTGAACATAGTGGGAGAGTCTTGGGGTTTCTCTCTGGTCAGGGTTTGCTCTTTGACTCTCTGAGCTCCCCAAGGGTCAGTGTTTTGGGTAGCTCAGAGCAGGTCTCCCACCAAAGCTCTCAGTTCTCATACCTCTTCCAGCAGGCTTTCTTCAGGCGCGTTTCCAGAAGAAACAACATATACCCCCACCCTCCCGGCACGACTTCCCTCTTTGTCTGGGGGCGCTGAACAGGAATTAGCATCTTTTGCTACCTCGGCAGCTTACTGACTGACTCTCAACTCAGTTAACTCCTTGATCAGTTCTCTCATCTGTTGCAGATCGGCCTCCTCACCTCTCTCAGGGGCCTGGCAGGTGTGGGCAGCCCCAGTATAGGGCTCCCATTCCTCTTCATCATTCTCAATCTCATGGATCTCTTTCATTAGGTAACATTACTGGGGAGGGATTGCCCTTCTGTCTTGCAGTTTAAGCTTCAACAATATCACGCTAGAGTACCTTGCTGACTTTAAGATGTCATCTAGCCTGACCCTGTTCAATTCATTGGCGGGCACCCCTCCTTTCCGATGGGCCAGCTGCAAAGCTCGCTCAATTCAAGATAAATACTGACAATTTTTCATTCTTCCACTGTTTTGTGGATTTAAACTTTCACATCAGGTCATCTCCGACTTCGGTGCTTCCAAATACCCTCCAGGGCGAGAGCTATTCAGCAGCCATGGCTTCTGAGGCTGGTGGATTTCAGAAAGCAAATGGCCTCCAGTGCAGGGTCCCTCAAGCTTTCCATGAGCCTCTTCCTCTTTCCCCTCAGCACACTGCCACTCCTGGACCAATGGGGTGGCATAGTCCATCCACGTTCCAGATTGTCCTCCCCACAGGCACTGGGACCATGCCCGAAAAGAGCCTAAGCCAGCAGTATGAGTCCAAATGTACAGTAGCTATCATTATGGGGAAGCAACTGTAGGGGTGGCAGGAGAGGCTATGGGGGACTGTCGGGAGTGATCTCCTCAGAAAGCTTTAACATTTGTACTAGTTCTGCAGCAGAGTGCCGTCAGAGGCTAACTAATTTAGACAGCTTATCTTTAAACCACTCCTACATGGGGGACCCTCCAAGAGCAGCTGGGTCACTATGTAAGTGAATGACCCTCCATCCCTTTTGGGACCTTTCAGGCAAAATGACAGGGGTACCTTCTCTGGTTCAATGGGCAGGCTGCAGGAGAGTAGGGCCACCATAGTTTGATCAAACAGGTTGGAATCCTTCCCTACTTCAACCTTCCCAAAACACTTAATTTGTTCAACCACTTCCACAATAGTGGCATTATCGGTCCCCAAGGGATGTCCATTTATAGCAGAGCTTCCAGGGTCTACCCTCTGCCTCACTCCACCCCATCATACGGTGCACTAGCAGTTTGTGGGAGTAAGTTTAAACTTGGAGTAGTGAATGCCTCCATTTTACCACAATTTTAAGCGTGGGGTTGTAATACCAACTTCTGACCACTAGAAGGTGCAAATCCCAGCGGTGCCTCCAAGATGTAACCCTTAGGTGGCTCTATGCCAAGGGCTACTACCCTGCCTGCTTGGCTAGTTGCAGGTTAAGGGCCTGGGTACTGAAATGGGTGCTCCACCTGGAGGACAGGGTTGTTAGGTAACAAGGCTAACCTGGGCACAACCCTCCAGGACACTGTAACCCCTCTTCCCTCTAGTGGCCTAGACAATATGCAACAAACACTTTCACAGTAGCCCCTATTCAGCATACACCCCTCACCGTTTGCACTACTACTCAGGGCTGGTTCCACCAGTTCGACCCCTGGAGGACCCCTTAAAACAAGGTTAGGTACAGTAAATAACAACAGTACAGTGCTTTTGGTACAAACTGGAACCACAGTCAGTTTAAATGCAAAATAGTTAGATCTGATTTATTCAGGGAATTGAACAAGGGAGAGGCGTAATTAGGTTGCTTGATTCTAAAACTGATTTTTGTTCAGGCAATTATGCATGCACTTTTAGTCCCTGCATAGTCACACACTCTGGGTACACAGTTGGAAGTAAGGTGGCTAGCCTGGAACGTTGCTCGGGGTAGGCCAGCATCGCAAACTGGTTGGGGCCCTGTGATTAAAAAGAAAAGGCATGCACAACCATACACGATTTGTAACTCAGAGACTGAAGGGTCAGTTTGTGAAAGGAAAACAACAATGTAATCAGATGACAACACTTGAGATTTAGCTGTTGTTGCAGGAGCTACCCTGATTGTTACTCACGCTACCAAATATGAGACACAGGCTAAGCAGAAATGGAGACAGCAGGTTGATGACTGGTTTGCTAGGATAAGCAAGGCCCACATGAATCACCAAGGTGTCATTCCTGTTCGAGATGGTTGAGCAGGGGACTGATCCCGGTGAGTCTCTCGTCAATGATGCTTTCTGTGCCTGAAGTAGCTGGCTGGGCCAGGTGGCAAGGCCAAGGCTGGGTGGAACAGTTCAAATTTTGAGTCGGTAGTGCTGGATGCAGCTTCCAGCGAGCCGTGTCACATTTACACAGTGGGGAACCAAATCACGACCCACTAACAGCGCACAGCACATTTATAGGAAAGCAATCACCATACCACAATGCGGAAGGCAGTCAGGCTGCAATATTAGTGTCTCTGAGCAAAACAAGGAATTCTGTGGTTAATGGATGTCCTGACAGGCTGATTACGTAAAGCAAATCTTCGGTCTTCTTCAGGTTCAAATCTGGTCACTCTTCAGTGGCTTTGCCACACTCTCAATTCAGATACAGTCCGATTGCTAAGCCTTTCAAAGGATTCCTCTTGAGGGACTGCAAGCAGACAGGCCAAACTCAGCCTTTCCACCAGTCTCCCATGTGAACTACGCAGGGGCTGCTGCTCGAATCACTCAAGCTGTTTACTCTTCAAACTCTAACTCCAGACTGACTGACTGCAGCAGGCAGCTTGGAATTTCCTTCAGTCCAAAAGATTTTGGTTGGTTGATCCATCTGTCTGTCAAAGCAAGGGCTCCCCTCCAGGTCTGTTTTGGTGCCAAAATGTAAAAACTACAATTCTACAGAAATTACTCCCACAAGAGCCCTGGGGACAGACTCCATTTTAGGGTCCCCAAAGGTACTTATTGGGCCATGCTGGTAGTCCAGGACCAAGATGGTGGTGATAAACAGAACTGTCCATGCTGCAAAGAAAGGTTAGACAAACTACAATATCATTACTATGCTAACAGAAAATCAGCAAATAAGTACAGCTTCTAGAGCTCCCTCTGCACAAATAGCGATGGCAGAATGGAGCGATTATCTGGTAGCCTGGGAGGGGACTTCGAGTCTGAAACTACTCGGCCCCTACCCAGATTAGTTTTACACCACAAATAAGCAGCGCTTAAAGAGACAGAGCATTTGGTCACTAAGGCACTCTCACACAAACACTTTTAAAACACTAAGACACTGGCAGTGAACATTTAGGCAAGCCCAAGGAAGACTTTCGGAACCTCCATTTGTTGGGGATTACATTGTAAACCCTTTCTTTTTCTCTTTTTGAAACCTCTGGCCACATGAAACATGGCACCCATCAGATATAGGATACTAAAAGTCCATGAAGTACACTTTTCCCTCAACCCTGCTAGGGACCCTGTTCACCTCCCTCTTTTACTTCTGGTCATGTACTTCTCTGACCTAGGGTTTTTTGCATCAGCAGGGTACATAACCACCTTCTGTAGGGACCTTGGAGTAATGTACATTCCCTTATACACTACAAACAATGGTAAGTCTGTAGGAAGCCCAGGGGCATCATCGTCAATTTAAGGACAGGCCTTGTTGTCCTCCCTGTCCAACGAGGGATCTCCTGAATACCTGTGCCCCTACCTACCCCTGGGTCAGTGATGATTTCCTCATCTTCTTCACCCTCCTCTTGTTCCTCATCTAATGGGGTGAACAACTGTAACACTTCACCCACATCAGGCACAACTCTGGGGGACTAACCTGGGCTCCTTCAAAGGGCACAGTTGGATCAGTATTCAGTTTCAATGTGGGCCCTTCAAAGACGCATCTTCCCTCATCTTCCTGATCCTCAGAATCACCCTGCAACCATTCCCTGGGTGTATCTGCAGGGGAGCTGCTTCAGTACCACTCAAGAGAGTCAGCTAGACCAGTATTCAAATCCGGTGCTCCCCTGAGGGGCAAGGCCAGAACAGACTCCCCCAACCCTACCCTGTCTTCTAGATGTATCGCTTGTCAGGGGCAATCCCTGGAATAACCTGGCCCACATCCTGGTAGGATGACTGCATGGGGTCTCATCATCCTCCCCTCAGACTCATCTTCGGTATCTCACTCATCTGAGGCCTCCCACCCTGGGCAGGCCCAGCTCCCATGGCATCACTGTCTCTCTGCCTCTGTCTTCTGCATGTAGGAGCTCTAGTAGTGGGGGTGATGAAGGCTCTTCCACAACTTCCTCTGCATTCACTACTTTGTCACCAATAGGCAGCAGATGGCTACGATGAATAATCTTGTGTCCTCAGTCTCTTCCTCAGGTCGGATCTTATACACGGTGAGGCCTGCAAGCTTCTCTATTATGACATATAGGGTGTCTCTCTATCTGTCAGTGATCTTATGCATCATCTAGTTGTTGTTTCAGGGTTTTCACATACTGCAGATAGTCTCCTGCTCCCAGTCCATCTGAGGAGACTCCATAACACAGATCCGCATGAGCAGAATGGGCTTCCTCCCAAATATGAGCTGGTAGGGAGAGAATCCCGAAGCATCACTTCTCTTGCAGTTGTAGGCATGGACCAGAGTGCTCACCCATTGACTCCATGTGCGCTTGTCCAGGAATCCAAGATGCCCAGCATGTCTAACAGGGTCCCGTTGAATCTTCCAGACTGGGGTCACCTTGGGGATGGTAAGGCATGGTCCAGGACTTCCTGATGCCCCATAACGATGAATAGTTCTTTGATGAACCAGATCTCAAAATCACGGCCCTGATCCAAGTGGATCTCTGGGGGTACCATAGTGCACAAAAACATCTCCACCAATACTTTGGCCACAGTGGAATCTCTCTGATCCTTGGCGTGGTAAGCTTGAGCATATCAGGTAAAATGGTCAGTAACAACTAAAACACTGGAGATATTACATGAGACAGGCTCCAACATGAGAAAGTCTATGGATACCAATTCCATAAGGTCACCAGTTTTCATGTTGACTAATGGAGCAAGCCCTCTGAGAGTGCCTTCTACTTTATGCATCTCATGCAGCTCTTGACACCTTCTACATCTGCCCCATCTTTGGCCAATAAAATCGACTCTTTACAGGGTCTAAAGTGCATTAAGCTCCCAAGTGCCCCATATCATCATGCAGGACCTTCAATACAGTCTTGACATGCTTCTCTGGGAGTACCAGTTGCTCTCGTGGGCCCCCTTCTGGTCCTGGGTCTCGGTATGCAACCCCTTCTTTATCGTAGCTTAGGCCAGTCACGTAACAGTAGCCATGCCTTAGGAATAATGGTGTCCACTTGTTCCTGGCTCCCTGCCATTTCAACACTTGCACAATCTGCCCAGTGACTGGGCCAGGCCCTTTGATCCCACTGTGGGTTTGAGTAGTCAATTGCAGGAGGGATATGACATTTAGGGTGGCAAGCCGGCGATAGGCAACCGAAGACAATCACCTGAGGCCCCAGACAGTCTACCAAACAATGGGTGTCTTCAGTGGAAAGATCTCTTCACTGTCACGCTTCTTACACAAGGCCTTTTACAGCTTGCTTTGAGATGCATACCCAGTTTGAGCTCTCATGGTTGCAGGCTTGGGGTCGCCTGGACAAACCATCCACATCTATATAGTTCAGGCCGGGAGATACTCACACAGTAGTCATGGGAGGACAACCCTGACAGCCACCTATGACCAGCTGCATTCAGCTTGGCCATGGTCTGCACATAAGTAAGGGGATTATTATCTGCCTTCACAGTGATCTTGGCCCCATACAGATAGTCATGGAACTGATCAAATATGACCCACTTCAATGCCAGGAACTCCAATTTATGGACAGGATACCTCCACTCTGAAGGGTTTAAACTCCGACTGGTGAATACAACTGGATGTAAACCTTCAGGGTGTTCCTGATACAACACAGTCCCCAATCCACTAAAACTGGCATCGCTATGAAGGACGTAGGGTTTCTGCAGGTCCACATAAGCCAGCACTGGGGCATGGGTCAAACAATAGATGATGTCCTCAAAAGCTCTATCACTGTCTCCATTCCACCTCTCTCACAAAATGGTTCACATGGGAGGAAATAACTGCTGGGTGTTGGAATTTTCTTGTTTTTATTAGTGGCGGGTACCCTGTAGCAGGTTCAAAGGGACCGCACCACCGGGTGCAGATCCTTCTACAATCTTCTATAATAGCCACAGAAATCCTGTAACCACTGCAAGTACTTCAGAGTGCATGGCTTAGGCCAGGTGATAAGGGCCTCAATCTTGCTGGGGTCAGTCTGTATACCTTTCTCAAGATGATGTACACCATGCTTGACCCAAGTCCAGAAGAACTGGCATTTGTTGATGGACAGCTTCAGTCCAACTCTTCCAGGCGGTCTAACACTTTCATCAACTGGGCCTCGTGTTCCTCCAGGGTTTCCAGAATACAATAATGTCATCCAGGTAGACCAAACACTCCAGCAAGTTCATATCCCCAACAGCTTCTCCATCAGGCACTGAAAGGTGGCAGGGCACCAGAGATCCATGGGCATTCTCAGAAACTCATAAAATCCAAGGGGCATATGAAATGCCGTCTTCTCCTGATTCTGAGGGTCCATATGGATCTGGTAATAGCCACTCCATAAATCCAAAACCTGAGAACCATTGGCTTCCATTTAAACAGTCCAATCGTCCTGCACTCTGGGCATAGTGTACTGATCTGGCACCATCCACTTGTTCAGGGGTGTGGTAGCCCATGCATGTTCATATGGCCCAACTCTTCTTCCTTACCACCATGATGGGCGGCGCATAGGGGCTCCTTGATTCCTGAATAATCCCACAGCCAGCATCTCCTGCAAGTAATTTTTTTTTTTTTTTTTTTTGTTAGTTGTTTAACCAGGACTAGCACACTAAGCTGAAAGCTTTTTACAAGTCGACCTGGGAGCACAGGAAGTTAAGTGACTTGCTCAGGGTCACACAGTCTGCAAGTGGAAGCTGTAGGATTTAAACCCAGGTCTGGTCTGCTGGATGTCACCAGATTTGCAGCTCAGAACCTTAACCCACTGCGCTAAACTGCCTCCCAAACTGTGCTAAACTGCCTCCTAAAACACATCATCGATATCAGCTGGGGTCAGCCACCTCGACCTCTCTCAGAAAGGCTTGTCATTAGTGAGTCGTATCAATGCTGCTCTTCACTCACACACCCTACATCCCACTTGTGCAGGGAGAAAACATTCATCCTAACAGCCAGCTTTTCCCTCCCTCCTCTCTTTCCATTCCTCAGGGATGGGGGTCGCTCAGGTCAAACAACTCTGGATCAAGTCTCACTGGAGTGCCTCTGCTCACTGCAGCGGTATGCACTGCCGTGTCAGTGCAATATATCTGAGCCAGTGTTCATCCTTTCGAATCATCACCTCCTTATCCGTAACATTCACTTACACATTCACCCTTCAAACATTTGCATGCGCTCTGGCTAGCAGAACACTAGACCTGACTAACAGTCCCACTGGCAATCCATGTTCATCCAGAGCATCCAACATCAATATCTGATTCTTGACATTCTTCTTCAGTCTCACTACACCAGTAATGTTTCATTCCACGTTTGGCGGAGAACAATTTCATCTCCGTTCCTTCTCACACTATCCCTACTGGATCATCAGTCTACTCAACAGGGATTTCTTCTTTCTTGGTAAGCCTCCCAGACCAGGGGTGTAAGGGTAGTTCTCTCCTCTTTGTTCAGTCACTCAAGCACGACATAGCTGAGCCAGACGTCCAGACATATGGACATTTGTGCCCACCAACACTGGCACGCCATCAAAGATGTTAGCTTCAGGGTAAATCAAAGCTAAGGTCTCTACATCTTCATTCACTCCAGCCACCTTAGCAGGGAATGCCATCCATACCTTGACATAGCTGAGGACGGGTATGCCTTTTCACCGAGTTCCCACACATGCAGTCACTCAAGCTGCTGTATTTCCACATTGGATAAATGCTGATCATAACAGGATTTAAAGATGATGGTAACCTGGGAGCCGCTATCCAGGACAGCATGGGTGGGGACCCAGTTGATGGTGATCTTAGTCTCAGTTGTTGGTCCAACTATCTAGTGGCACTGTTGTGTTGGTTCTGCCTGATGAGACTCATGTGTGAGCCATGGAGCTGGACCTGCCAGGGCCCGGTGTGCTCCTTTAATGGGCTTCTCTGTAGTTTCCTGCTTCGGGCTGTGTTGCCAGGTGCGCTGTCTCTGTTAGATGAACGGTCCAAAGGTGCCCTACACCTCCTCTGCATATGTCCCTCACCCCACACTAGCATATGACTAGTTCCCGGGCCGCAGCCAGTCTGTTGGCACTGGCCAAGCCCCAGGCAATCCCACTGGGGCACTCTGAGCTGCATGATTCCAGTCTGTCACCCACTCATCT
This sequence comes from Neoceratodus forsteri, assembly GCA_016271365.2. Classification (NCBI taxonomy): domain Eukaryota; kingdom Metazoa; phylum Chordata; order Ceratodontiformes; family Ceratodontidae; genus Neoceratodus; species Neoceratodus forsteri. The sequence continues at coordinate 803,145,764 of CM057453.1, forward strand.
CCCTGGGCAGCAACCTGACACCCCCAACTCGGCTACCCTCCAGACTAATTCCTCCATCTGGGCCTTAACTCCTGTGTCAGGGGTGCTACCAAGGTGGGGACCCAATACCAAACATCACTGGGCAAGGAGTGTCAATCTAATCTGGGCCCGCAGCTAACTTAGCAGTGGTGACCACATCTCTGTACCCTCTCAACAGAGTCCATAATTCCTGTACCTCTCCAGCGGATTTGTTTCACTCCATCTGCAATGCAGCCGAGGAGGCTCTATACATCCCCAATGATCCTGCTCCTCCTCGGCCTCCCAGACCTCCCGCACAAAGCCCAGTAGGGAGGGGTTATTTTCCTCTGCTTGATGCAACTGTAACACTAACAAAGGGAATAACAAGTAGCCTTCACTACATGCTCCAACCTGATCCGATATAGATCTTGGGCTACTACGCCTGCCCTTTCTGGAGCACCTTCTGCAAGGCCCTCTCCACCCGGGTCCATTTTAAACTTCCACATGAGGTCCTCACAGGTTTCAGGGTTCCCAAATACACTTTCCAAAGTGGATATATATGCCGGCTAGGGCTTCAGGATCTGTGGCTCATAAAACATATAACCTCTAAGGCAGGACCCCGTAAACTCTCCACTAATCATTTCCACTTCTCAACTTCAGAACATTAGCCAGTCTTGGACTAATGGGGTGGCACTGTCCATCCAGGCCTCCAAGTCATCCACACCATTTCGGGAGGATTTCAACCCTGAAAGCATTCATAACTTGTGGTATGACTCAAAGTCCACAGGCATGAAACCAGGCTGGGGTCTCTCAAACTTTTGGTCTTAGGAATGGACCCCTCCTCGACCCCCTCCCCAGGAGATCAAACTGAAAGGTGGTTACTACCGGTAGAGCCTCAGCCCATTCCTCACCACCAAAACTGGGCATCCAACTGGCTTCTATGGGTTGCATACTATCCATCAGCGCAGTCAATGTACCTCTAGTTGAATCAAACTTTTCCCTTGAATTTTAACTTTTCCTAATCTCTTTATGGTGGATACACATTTTCAACATCCCTTTTCCATCTGGGGTACCCCAACAAGAGAAAAGAGTTCTGGGATCCATTTTCATTCCCCACTCCATTCCACCAGCCTCATTTTATCCTCCTCAGTAGTCCTGAACTTAGGCCGGGATGGAGGGGATGGGGCTCGAGGGTCCCTCAGGGACCCTGAGACTCTGATCTCCCAGTGCAGATATGACTGGTAAACAGGAGATCCCAGCGGTGCCTCCAAGATGTAGCCCTGTCCCCATATGTCAGTGGGCTACCCCTGCCCACTGTTTCTGATACTGGACAAAGGGCCTTGGTCCTCTCACGGTGACAATTGGGGGTTCATTCCCAGAAATATTGAAAATAGCATGGTGCCTCCATCCAGAGTAAAGTATTAGTGGGCCGGATAGCTGCTTGGCATAGCCGCTAGGATACTGTGCCTACCCACCTCCCCAACCAACCACTCTGCACACTGTGTCCCAAAATACCTTGTTCTACCATAAACCATATATTTTAGCAACAAGTGCATACAATGAAGTTCACCACTACAGCAGTTCCAACAAACACATTCACAGCTTTATTCAGGGGAAAGGACTAGGGAAGGGATACCTGGACATAGGGTAGCTGTAAAGGCAAAAAAGTAAGGTTAATGCAAATATGCAATTTCAACATGTGGGCACACAGGCCAAGCTCTTCCCCACTGGTACCAGTGTCCCTTTATCATCTCTAGGGGAACCCACTATTTGCAGGCCTGATCAGTGCCATGGGTTGTCTGACTGTTGGGGCCCTAAAACTGTAGAAACTTTGATTTTGAAAAACAGAAACAATTCCCTTTCCTCCCAGGAATCAGGTCCTGGGTACTCATGGTTTTGTAAATCTCAGCACCAGTGGAAATGGAGCTTCTTGAGTTAGTGCAGCAATAAACACAGGCTGGCCAGGATCCTCTGTCTGGATGGAACTTGCTCGAGGATCTTGCAGCTGGTCACCTTGATTGTAGTTCTGGCCACTTGTCACATTCAGCTGCTTCTGGCCCATTGCAGATCACTGTGGCAGGACAGCACCAGCCCCAGAAGGCCCAAACCCAGGAGTGACTCCACAGCCCGGCCCCAACCACAGATTTCAGATGCCCTAGCACCCCAGCAAGTGCTGGTGACCTCCTGAGACAGTGAGACCTACTTGGAAGTGGTTAGCAAGTTTTCTCTCAGACTCTGGCTCTGAGTGAGGACTCCCTAACGGTGGGGTTCCTCCTGCTATCCCTGCACTGCGCTATCAGCAAGTAAAGTTAGTAGGCAGTTTCTCCACTGAAGCCCAGTGCCAATTATCAGGAGTGCTAGCCTCAGATTCAATAGTGCAAGTGCAATTCAGCAGGGGGATCAGGAATAACAAACCCCTGCACACCAGTCCATGCTTTTCCAACTCAACAGTGCCCACCTTTTCTTCGACTGCAGCTGGGATTCAGCTCTCAGCCACTTTAACCAGTTCACACAGGACACACACTCAGCTTCTGCTAGCACCCTGATGACCAGTGATGCTCTGCCCTTCACATGTCAAATTTCAGTCCCAAACACAGGCAAAATTGGCTTTTCAGTCCTGGCTGTGTCTCTGCCAATCTGCAGCCCTTTCAGTAAATTCAACTTTTCAGTGCAGGGTTTCTGCAGCATTCAGTCTCTCTATTTAACAACAAGCAACTTCTATGTACATGGGGAATCACAATCCAGTCACTTTCCCTCTATCCCTTCTTGATCAGTCCAGCAGCAAGTACCTGGGGAACCAGAACCTCAGCACAAACGTTCTTCCTGCTGTCCCCTTTTCAAAACACATCTGTTTACAACTGTTCTCCAAATGGGGACCTGAGGAAGCCCTGAAGTGCAATGTTCACTCTCTCAGCACAGTCCTGACTTGTACAGAGTCCAACTACAGACTGAAGAAATCCCAGTAAGTTCCCACTGTATCAGACAAAATCCAGCGCTCTAATTGGCTGTTGAAGCCTTTCAATAATCGATATCCATAGTGATCAATATTTCCTGCTCATTTATTAGGACATGATCTAGGCACTAGACTTAGTCCCTCCTTTCCCAGGAGTCCCTCTGTGTCCAGTTTTGGCGCTAGATCGATGATTGGCTGCAGTAAGGGGTTAAAATCACCAACATGTCAGCTCCCTTACAGTTCCATGAGTCCCATTCAGTTTTATGCAGTCTCCCCTTCTAACCTCTGGTGCAGCCCAACACAAACCTCTCAGTGCATCAATACCCCACCGGGTTATAACCCCATGTGCCCTTTGTTAAATGATCGCACTCTTCTGCCAGAGACCCTGTAGTTTAATGGTCACTGCCACCACAACTCTGTCCCCCTGGCGCAGGCAGCACTCATTCATATGCATGGGCGCTCATTAATGTTCATGAGCCCAGGCAGCCCGTTGTGTAAACTCCTTCGGCTACTCCCATGGGCTTCTGCCTGATTCTCCACAAGTCCTCGATCCCAAACGACATCAAGAGATGCACTGGAACCATGGACAATCTTCCCATTGGCGGACTACCTCAGCAGGCGGTAGCGTCAAAAGCACTCATTGTGCATAGCGAGTGCCAGTCAAAATGCCAGGCCGGCAGCTTGCAACAAAGTTTATGCCCAAAGGGGCAGAAAACAACCCACTGGCCAAGGAGAATGGGGGTGACAACTTGAGGAGCATCAGCAAAATGGGAACCAACGGGCAAATACAGGTAAGCCCCCAGAGGGGTTACAAATGGGAGAGGGAGTCTAGTAAGCCTCTGTCAGGTCCTGAAAGTCATAGAAACTGGTTTTGCTGGCATTGACAGACAGCTGGTTAGACTGGAACTTGCATTAAATGTTGTCAAGATCCAGCTTTAGCTAAGAGGTAAGGTTATGGGAAGAGGAGCCAGATGCAAAAGAACTGTACTGTCAGCATCTATATGAATGAATGCAGATGACCAGACAGAGGGAGGTCATTCAAGAATATGGAAAAGAGAATAGGACCCAGATCAGACCCTTGAGGAACACCTAACAGATGGGGAGTGGTGATGAAATGGAGTTTCCTGTCCAGACAGCTTGACACTTTTCCTAAAGGTAGAATGAAACCAATTGACTGCAGAGTCAGAGGCCTGCTGCTTTAAACTTGTCCAGAAGGAGGGACGTGCCACAATGTCAAAAGCTTTGGCAAGATCAACAAATATAACAGAGATGATCAGCTCCTGATCCATACCTAAGAGGATGGTGTCAGTGAGCCAGGGAAGGAGGTGGATGTGGGTGGGAATTCCTAAAACCAGACTGCAAGGGGTGAAGACGGAGGAGTCAAGGAAGAAGAGAGTTGAGATAGCGTAAGGTGTTCATGTAATGTAGCCAGGAGGAAGGGATGGAGAAAGAAAGGTACCAGGAGAAGAGGAATCACCACCTTAAGGTAGTGGTATGACAGCAGCCCACTTCCAGTCTTCAGGGACAGTTGCAGAGAAAAGAAAGGTTGAGGAGTAGGGTAAGAGGCAGTGTGATGGCAGTGACTGAAAAAGGCAGAAGCTTGGGACCAAGGCCACCAGATCTAGCTCCCTTGTGAGGATCAAGGGCAAGCAGGATCTGAAGGAAGCAGAGGGAGGTAGGACAGAAGGAAAAGAGAGGAGGGCAGATAGAGTGAGGGAAGAAGGGGCAGGAAGGGATGAGAGAGTGGGCACGGTTGTGAAGTAGGAATTAAAGGAAGATACAACGGCAGAAGGGTTAAAGATGAGGGACTGACCAACCTTGAGAACAAAGGAGAGACTGGGCCATAGGGAGAAAGGAAATGGATAACCTTCAGAACTTGAGACGTGATTAATGTGACCCCACCCCACCCCTGCTTGGCGCTAGTGACCAGGTTCACACCTCTGCCTGGTGACTGTAAAGGTGCACACCTGGTTTAGAGGGTTGTGTGTGTTGTTCTCCTGCAGTAGAGAGGTTCATCTCAAAATAATAAATAGCACAGTGCCTCCACCCAGAGAGAATAAGTGGGCCAGATGTTGTATGTAGTACCACCCTCTGGGTTGCAGTACCCTACCCACCTCCGTGCTGGACAGCCTCCCCGGACCACCAACAATTATCAGTTTTGTCTAATAAACAATTCAGCTACAGACTGTACAGACTTAGGGCTCACACCAGGGTGAAATTTAAACAATTTACAATGCTTTTATTTGGTAATGAAGGCCTGGGTAGCTGGAGAAGAAAAATGGGTTAAGCAATTGCAAGTCACCAATCAACACTTCCCCATGTATCAGTATACCATAGCAAGTGCAACCGCCCAAGCAAGGGCCCACTGGAGATGAGCTAAATTACACAAGTGTGATATACTCTTAACTGGTACCAATAGTAGAACTATAGATTCAAGTATAGCACAACCATCGGAGGGCGCTAGAGCGCCCAACTAAGATGGCCACTGATCCATGAGCTCCCGCACAGCCAACTTTAAATAGGAATGGTACACAATTTCAGCTATTAATTTCCAACTGAAAACTAAGGGTCAGAAGATTAAAAAGTGAGGAACCTGCTAGTGTGGTTTGAGCTGACACTAACGAAGGATCTGAACAATACTTTCCTCAGAGAGTGCCAGTCAGCCTCAGGGCAGTGCCATGTGACAAGGAAAAGCAGAGTATGGTGACAAGTAACCAGCCGCCTAAATGGCAGACTCACAGCAGTCACCAGGAAATTCAGACATTGTGGAGATAAAAACATGTTAAAACCTTTGCTGGCAGACATCCCGCAATCTGTCAATCTGTGTCAGTTGTGGAACAGAGAGTGGAAGCAACAGAACTAAGGATTGCAGAGAATGAATTTTTTCATTGCAAGAGTCTAAAGCAGCAAGGCAGGAGGATCATATAGCTACCCTGAGAGATAAATGGCTAAGTTGTGGGACAGGGTCGACAACCTCAAAACAGGGTCGCTCGCAACAATCTCCATATTGAGGCAAACCAGAGGGACTGGAAGGACCATGTATGAATGAATTTCTGCATACTATGATCCTTAAGCTGTTGTTTTTACTGGAATAGGCCATTAGAAGTGGGCGGTCTCACAGAACTTTGGTGCCGAAACATGCCAGAGGGATCCACTGAGACCAATATTAGCTTACTTTCTTAGATACAGTGTGAAAGAGGTAATATTAAGGAAAGCAAGGAAAAAGGTCCGTTGTACTGGAATGGGCATAGAGTGTATCTATTTGAAGACTTTTCCCAGGATGTGGCAGAGGACCATAAAGCTTTCTCTTCTGTTAAAAATACTTGGCCAGAGCTGGCATTCAGTATTCACTGAGGTACCTGCCACCCCACGTGCACTGGGTTCAGAGATGGCAATGATTTACTACCCTCAAGAAGCAGTTGCCTTTGTGTCCCAGACAGTCAAGAGACAGAAGGAAGGCAGACATGGGCAGGAGTACTGTTTCACCATATAACTGGAAGCCCTACACGAGAACATAAGTAAGTTATGGGTCAGCAGCAACACAGAATTTATGACAGGCCACCCACCCTAACATGGCAGGGATTCAAGATACCTGGCAGGTGGTAAAGCCCAAAAGACCAATACAGCAAGGCAGATTTAGAGAAAACCCTTTGTAGCAAGTCTGCTTCACCCAAACCGAGAATACAGAGCCCCAGTAAGAGTTCCTGGCACTCATCCCAGGTTTGAGTACTTCCTCCGGGAGAGAGAGCCACCTTACAAGGTTACCAGGGAAGTACAGAGTTCAAGCCAGAAGCAAGATAATGTGAGGATCTGGACCCATGAGACACAGAAGAAAAGGACTGTTATTTTCCAGAAGAAAGGTTTGTCCTGCGACCAAGCTGTGCCAACATCATGGAAGGAGGTGAAGGACCTTGCTGAACCAGGACATTCTGACACTTCAAGTTGAAGGGGCTGATCGCTGAGTTCGCTGGACTGGATGTAAATGCCAAACAGATGTCTGGAGTTGGTGTGGAAACTACGGAACTGACACTGTGAATCTCCAGGACTGTTAAGAACAATGATAGATGATATTTATGTGTTTGCTCTGCTCCTACATCTCCACCTGTCTTCAAATCCTCCTCTTTCCCTGCCCCAACATCTGCCCCCCAGAGCACTCCTTTTCTCCTCTCTTACACCTCTCCTATTCTACCCACCAGACTTAGCCTACTGGCTCTTTTCTGTCTTCTTGTGTTATTTCTTTGTATTCCTTTTTGTTTTTCTCTCTCTTCCTTGCAGCACACTGTACAGTGACTAGACTGGGAGTGCTACGTGAGTCACTGCTGATCTCAGTGTGGAGATGAAGGACAGTATATAGATGGGTAAGCATCTTTTTGTCTCTCATAACCTGCATATATGAGCTCAATAAATAAATAAAGCTGATTATAGATATGGATGGAGGAGCGGGGATTAGCGGGAGAGTAATACAGAGCACCTACGCTCTATATATTGACAGCACCATGTAACATAAGCACGATCGGGAGGGGTTGGATTTTACCAAACTGTGGCTGGTGATGCACTGGCAGGAGCAATGGATATAGAGAAACAGATGAGGCCTATTTTCAGCCTGGTCAAAAAATAGGCTTTGCTTTGGGCATAAGGGAAGGTAGGGAAATAGGAAAGCTGCCGTCTGGTGGGAGGGGTGTTAGTATTTTCTTTAAATGCAGACAACACATTGGAATGAACATTTGTATGCTTAATTATTTTTTATTTCTACTGCACTCTGACAACAAGGATAATGGGTGCAAGGGTATAGACTAAGTCAGGAGGTATTCTGGTTAAATTCAGAGGAGTTCCACAGTGTGCTGCAGACAGATGGGAAGCAGCATGTATAATGTGAAATGGGAGGAGGGGCTGTTGTATAGCAGTGAGTAAAGCAGCTAGAGGAGGGACATGTATGGAAAAAATGAATATAGTTATATAACAGAGGGGCATTACAGAATCATATTGTTCACAGTCTCAGAGGGGGACTATGTTATGGCAATAAAGGCAGAGGACTGCATGCTCCTACCTTCATCGGCTGGAGAAGGTTGCATTAGCTTCCCCAATACTGCTACAGTCTGGAAGGGTAGGGATCTGAGGAAACATAGCGACTGACACTTCCACTGAGTGCTCCCCACCCGCCACCCCCATATCACACCTACATTATTAAGGCCACGCAGAACTCTGAAAGGAGAAGTGCCTGTGTGTGCTCAGGAGGGCAGGACTACATGTACCCTTAAGGACTGAGCCACACCTTCCAACCCAGACCTCAGGTTCCACAGTATACCTCTCTAAGCATGAGGCAGGACCTTAGATAACACCATTAGCTAGAAATGACCCATGATGATGGCTGGGGAGTTTTTGCTGCTTGGTGGCAGGTAGTGGTGTCGTACCTCCACCAATTTAGGGGTTGAAGGGGAGGCACCGCATGGTGCTACCAAGATGGAGATGGTCTAGGGGCCAAATAAGATCTGGTAAGATCTACTCTATTTTGGATTATGCATGCAGACAGGCAGGTAAAGTGGTTCTCAGATGGCAGAGCTAAAGTTGGTTTCTGAAATGTACAAGGGATTAATCACACTATTAAAGGAAGAAGATTCTTTCCTACCTAAATTCCATTAAATGCGACATAGCTCTGCTACAGAGACCCACCTTCTGAGGCCAGAGGCAGGGAAGTTAGCGCATGGGTGGGTGGGAAAGAATACTCTAGTGTATATACAGTTAAGAAGAGGGGTGTCTCTATTTTGATCAGAAAAGGCATTGCTTTGCAAATAGATAGGAGGTCACAGATAAGGAGGGAGGTGGTTAGTCCTCGGGTAAAATTCAGGAGAGACCAATACTTATAGCTAATGTATATGGTCCTAATGTGGACGATGGACCCTTTTTGTCCTTAAGGCAGATTTGCAAGATATGATGGGCTCACTTAATACAAAGGTGGTCATAGGAGGGAGTTTCATTTGGCATTAGACCCCATCTTGGATAGTACTTTTGCATATTCAGGGGAGCCCTCAAACTAAATGGCCAGGAAGACCCTAATGGCAACATGTCAGGAGCATGGCTTGCTGGATTATGTGGCACCTGAGGCACCCACTTTCAGGGATTACACCTTTCGGTCCTCCCGACATTTGACATGTAGCCATCTGGATTACTTTGGTAACCTCAAATATGCACTTGAAGTAACAGATGCAATGGTGCAGCTTACTGCACTGCCAGACCACTCTCTGGTGATATTCACCATGGTACTGGCTGACAGCACCACTAAGTCACAGAGACAGCGGTTTAACCCTCTTACTTCAGAAACTGGATTTTGTGGCTTGGTTGACAAAGAAATGCAGGGTTTCTTTAAAATTAATGCCACTCCAGACATGGAAGAGGGATGGTGTGGGATGCTTTCAAAGCATTTATTTGAAACTACATCATAAGCTATAGCGGTGCATAAAACCGTAGAAGGGGACAGGAAATAGACCTGCTAACGTCAGAGCTGAGGGAGGCCAAAAAAATATTATGCTCAGCCTACCAAATCAGAGATAGAATTTTGCCTTACTTAAATATAAGATCAATACCCTGCATACCCAAAAGGCTGAGAGGGCATTGTTCTACATGTGTCAGCAATAATGGGAACAGGAGAGAAAGTCAGTAAACTTCTGGCGTAACATCTGAAGAAAAAGCAAGGGAATCTTTAATCCCTTATATTTGCCTGCCTGACAGAACGCTTTCTTCAAACCCTTTCACACTAATTCCACATTTGAAGAGTTCTACCAAAACTGTGTACATCTCAAGGGCCCCCAAGTGGATGCAGTAAACCATTTTAAGAGCAGTCTACCTTCCCCAAATTTCACCAAAGATGTCCCCCATCTAGACAGTCCCTTGATAGAACAGGAGGTAGGTGTGGCCATCAGTCTTTGGCCAAAGGCAAAGCTCGGGCGGATGGCTTGCCAGCTGATTTTTATCAGGCCTTTTCAGATTCCTTGGGTTCATCCTGTACTGTCTATTCTAAAGGGCAAAGCAAAGGGGCACTTTCTTTAACGATGTGGCAGGCAGTAATTATAGTAATTCCCAAACCCAATAAGGATAAGGCGTTGTGCACCAATTACAGCAATATATCTCTACTGAATGCTGATGTAAAGATACTAGCAAAGGTGAGGAATTCAGATTGAAAAGGCCCACCTGCCATCATTCACAAATCCCAGGCTGGGTTCATGAATGGTAGGCAGGAAACTGACAACTTAAGGCTTCTAATCAATGTACTGGTTCAGGTCAAACAGAGCCCAGGTCCACTGCCTTAATAGATATAGATACAGAAAAGGCATTCGATTGTGTGGAATGGGGCTATCTCTTTGAAGTGATGGGAAGATGGAAGTAGGTACAAACTTTTATCTTTGATCAGAATGCTTACACCTCCTGGAAGCAATGATCCTTATGAATGGATTATTGCCCTCCTCTACATTACACGAGGGAAGAGGTAGGGTTGCTCTCTGTCTCCTCTTATTTACTATTGCAGTGGGCCTTAGTAGCCCTCATCTGACAGTCAGAGAAAGTTCAAGGACACATTTAAGAAACATGGTCTCCAAAACATTACCATATGCCGATGATTTACTCATCATGCTTTCTCAACTATCACAATCCTTCCAATGGTGATGGATATTTTATTGGCATTGGAAATATCTCGGGACTTAGGGTCAACTGGACAAAGGCGGAGTTTCTTCCCATACAAGGCTGTACCCCAGATATGGCTCAGGTGGGAGGAAAGACCTGAGGTGGGCCCACAGGGCATAAAATACTTATGTATGATGATTACATACAGGTGGCAGGACCTAGTAAATTCCAACCTCATCCCACTGGTGACTGAATTGTTCCAAGACATGAATAGGTGGCAAAGTTGTCTCTACTTACCAGGTAGGATTGCCACACTTAAAATGATGACTTCTTCTAGAGTTACTCTATTGCCTGAATAATCTCCACTTTTGATTCTACCTTCAACCTGGAAAATAATTAATAAACATAACTTCTTTTATATGGGAGGATAAGAAACCAAGGTTCAGCAAAACAATTCTGAGAGCACCCTGAGTAAAGGAGGATGGAACCCCCTGGATATGGGCATAGCATATGTCTCAAGGATCAAACAAGCACTATGCCAGTTATTGCAGCCTTGACCAACTGCCCTCTATGGGCAGATGTGAAAGCAAGCCCTACTGGCCTCCCATTTATTTTATTTATTTATTAATTTATTTGTACATCGGTTTACAACCTTTGAGCAGAGGTTCATTTCCAAAGTACCTCGTTACATTGAGAACAGACAGAACAAATTTAGGTTACAACATAAAAGTCACATACTTAGAGTTACACAGAATGGTTTCATACATTTATACAATTTAGTAGCAATTACAATGATACGACTGAGCACATGCTGGTAATAACAGAGGCAATATGCAACGGGGAGAAGTTGGGTGGGTAAGGTGGAGTGCTGCCCAGTGGGCGTTGTCAAGTGTTGGAAAGATCAAGGCCACATTTAGAGACAGGAGCAGCTACGAGTGTTAAACAGTTGGCTCCAAAGGGCAGTTTTGAAGTTGAAGATTATGGGGGCATTGGAGATGGGAGCAGGGAGAGAGTTAAACCAGAATGGAGCTCTCTTGCAGAGGACCTCTGACCATGGGTGGTCCTGGATCTGAGGACCAGTAAGTGGTCTTGTCGGAGGTTCGGTAGCGATAGTGGGTTGGGTGTGGCGGATGGAGGCTGTCACCCTGGAAGAGGATAGTCCGAGTAGAGTTTTTTTGTGAGGAGGCAGGTTTGATAGCGTGGCCGTTCATCTAGATTAAGCAGTTTGCCTCATCATGAGTTGACAAGTATGTGTGAGCCTGGAGGCACCAGTAATCAGCCTGCAGGCCTTATTTAGTGGGTGAGACGACCTTTTGTTTTTGAGGGCGTAGTGTCAGCAGCACCCAGACTGGCAGGCCATAGTCAACAAGGGATGGCACTGAAGACGAACTGCAAGTCAGACAGCATCGGGAGGCAGTTTTATAGCAGTAGAGGATGCCAAGCCATGTATTAGTAGTGGATGCAAGGCATCAATGTGGGTGTGGTAGGTGAGGGCTGAGTCAAGTAACCCCAAGGTATTTGTAGGAGCAGACTTGTTCAAGCGGTTGTTTGGTACTAGGGAGGATATGAGTGGAAGTTGCAGGCTTTGTTTTGGGGGTGGGCAAAAGCATTGTTTTGTTTTTTGAGATTAATGACAGTCTGTGCTCTTTAAACCAGGCTTCAGCATCATTGTAGGATTGTTGTAGAGTGTCCTGAGGAAGATGGGATTCGTGTGGTTGGAAAAATGACAGCATCATCTGCATAGATAAGAATTTTGCCAAAGCATGCACTGGGCAGGGTGTTTAGATAGAGTGAGAAGAGTAGAGGGGCCCAGGATGGAGCCCTAACCCTGGAGCGGATGGGAAGAGTTTCCAGAGAGTGTCCTCATTGATTTTTACACATTGGGGTGGAGTGGATAGATAGCTTGTGCACCAGGCGAGAGGGCCAGCAGAGAAACCAGTCTGGCAGAGGGCATCCAGCAGAAGAGGGTGGGAGACAGTGTCAAGGCCTTGAGAGGTCAACGTGCACTGCACCAGCTAGAGCTGGCGTCAAGGGAGGAGTGTAGAAATGGAGAACTCAACTAGTGCAGTGCCCGGTACTGTGACCAGCACGGAAGCCGTGCTGCTCTGGACATAAGATGTTATGCTTAGTCAGATATTCAGTGATCTGAATGGCCACCATTTTTCAGGGCTTTGGAGAGGAGGGAGGATTGGAGATTGGTGGTAGCTCCGGCGGAGGACCTGTCGCCCTGCAGAATGGGTGTGACTATGGCTGTTTTCCATGCAGTGGGAATTGCCCCAGGCAGAGGGATCAGTTGAGTAGGCTGGTGAGTGGGGCAAGGGCTTCATCCAGCACCAGCCGGAGAATACTGGGGTCCAGGGAATCGCTGCGGGACTATTGCTATTTAATGCTTTAATGAGAGTTCTGGCTTCCTGGGCAGATACCTACGTAGTTGGAAGCTGGGGTGTTGGAGGACAGGGGAGGTAGGGGAGGTCAAAGAAATTACAGGGAGGACAGAGCTAAGGTCAGTAAAGGAGGTGGTAAGGTAGTTAGCTATGCAGGCAGGGTCGGTGGAGGTAGAGCTATCAATAGTGAGCTGGGATGGGAGGGAGCATGATTTCCCATTTAGTTGTTTAACATTGTCCCAAAAGTCCAGGCACACCCCAGGAGGAGATGAGGTGGCCTGGTAATGGTCGACCTTGCTTTCTGGATGGCCCATGTGCACCTGTTCATGGCAGCATTATAGGCTTGTCTATCAGCCATCTGGCTCGTTTCAGTGGCAAGGTGCCAGAGGTTATCCTATTTCTGAGCATTTGTAGTAGGGCAGGGGTAAACAGGGTGTATTATGTTTTTGGATCGAATTCCTGTGAGAAGTGCAAAGGGGTCACTGAGGCCTTGTTAAAGGTTTGGGAGAAAAAGGCAAAGGGCAGTGTCTATGTCAGGTGCATGATGAACGAGGACCAATTAATCTGGGTGAGAAATTGTTTGAGTTTTATCAGCCCACCAGGTCAGAGGTGCCTGCCAGTGTGGTCAGGGCTGTGGGTTTGGGAGCAAGGGCGTCAAAGGAATAGGAAAGGGAGTGGTCACTTGGGAGTCTGGGAGGACCTGGATGTTATGGATTTTGAGGCAGTTGGTGATAATTATGTCCAGAAGGTACTGGTTCCTCTCTTTGGGTTTACTCTAGTGGGCTGGGAAATTAGTTGTGTCAGGTCTAGGGCAGTGAAAGAATCTCGGGTAGTGGAAGAGGAGGCTGAGCCAGTTCATGTTTAGGTCCCCATCAGGATTTGTTCCACTTGTGGTGGAGGTGGCAAGATATTCTGTTAAAGATATCGCGCCAGGTTCTGATTCTTTGGGGGAGAACGAGCAGTGGTGAGATATAGAGAGCCCTGGAGGGTCAGGAACAAGTTTGAGGGTAAGAGCTCAGGTTCCATTTACAAAACAGAAGCAGGAGGCGCTGCCCGATGATTGTGTCCTGGTACAGATTGCACAGCCACCCTCGCATTTGTCTACTTGGTCCTCCTGCATAGGTATAGCCTGGGAGGTAGACAAAGGAGTCAGTGTGGATTGGACAGCCAGGTTTCAACCAGGGCTATGATGTCTGGTTGATGTAGCATGACCACAGTACTAGGGCATCAAATTTTCAGTAGGCTGCATATGTTCATAGAGGTGTCGGGACCAGTGGACCTAGCTGGTGGGCTGGAGGGGCAGGGCCTGGGTTTGGATGTATATTACCCGATAGGGTAGTAGGAAGACCAAGGCTCTGACCAGGGGTGGTAGTTTGTAAACCTCCAGAGGTCATGCAGGGATGGGGAGGAGGCCACAAGGAATGGGCAGGGTTGGAAGGGTCGGGAGGGCAAGTAGCAGCCATGGGGAAGCAAGGTAGGCAACAGGGGCATCCAAGGGGGTGGGTGCAGGGCCAGGGTACATAGTCAGTGTAGGGTGGGATCGGACTAAGTCAGGGAGAGTTGTGGGTGCTGGTACAAGTGGGCCAGGGAAGATGTATGGCTGATGGGACGTGGGTACTAGTATGTAAATGAGGGAAACATTTGAGGAGGTGTACAAACATAGTGCCTAAGGTAGCAGCAGGGCAGAAAAGGTTCAAGTATCTTGGCTGCCCTCAGAAAGCATAGATACCACTTTGGAGTAGTGGTAGTGTCACGGACTCTGCTGTACTATTAGCCTAGCACTGATGGACCTACCTCTGGTCAATTGGTAATAGCCCTACAGTTACTGTAAGTTCTCCAGAAAGGCATGGGAAGGTGTTGATGAAGCATAAAGGGTGGACCTCCCACAACCTAGGTAAATTGGAACCCCTATGGAATAACCAAATGTTTGTATAGGGGACAGGCAATGGTATGGAAAGACTAGCAATCTAAGGGGATTCTAACTGGTGGACCTGGTAGATACCCTCCAGAATACCTTAAAATCCTATATGCAATTGAGGAGGAATTCGATCCCTGCAGCCGAGACCATTGGGTATCTACAAATTAGGCATGCCTTAAAGGGCAGTTAGGTCCACAATACTCACTGCCCTCATAAGCCATGAATGAGATGGTGGAGGGACTCTTGAACGACCCCAGACAGAGGAAATACATATATAGAATGTTGCAGGAGTGCAACCTCCCATCACGGAGTCTCAATGACTTCAATGGAACCAGGACCTCCCAACTAAAGTCACAGGTCCAGAATGGGATGCATTTGGAGACTGGAACACATGTCCACTCTGGATCTCAAACTACAGTTAATCCCCAAAAATATTAGGAGGTGACATAGAGCCCATGCAAAACTGGGTGCATGGGCATTCAGATCTAATCTGTGCTGGAGGTGTAAGTATACCCCAGGAGACATTACACACATTATGTGGTTATGCCCCAGATGCGAACATTTCTGGGAGGCAGTTATTGAAACAAGCAGTAAAGCAATGGTGCACGTATCCCTTACACCCCTAGTATTTGGGTCCTGGGAATCCCCTGTGAGGGAGTGTGAGGGAGCAGCTTAGTGTTAGTTCACCACCTTGCAATGGAAGCCAAGAGACAAACCTAATGAAGTGGAGACAACCTGACCCCCTCTGTTCCATGACTAGTACATGGGAGTATCGAGGTCTGTGTCTTATCTGAGGGTTTTATATACAGCCAGAGGACAGGAGTCTAGATTTGAAGACATACTGTATGTGGCCCATGGATCTTCTCCAACATGACCAATCTCTAGAAAGATGGTATACCAGAACAAGGAGCTAAAACAGCTGGGTGAGGAAAGAGAAATAACAAGAAAACTAGTTTAGTAGGCAAAACACGTGCTGAAAACAAGTGGGAAGGCAGGTTAGAGTTTTTTTTTTGATCATATAGTAACTAGAGTTACAGTAGCAGTAGGACGTTTCAGAATAGTCTGAGGCTCAGGTCCTTCACTGTACTTTGCTCAGTGTTATGATAGGTTGAGCATCAGGAGTTTCACAGATGTACAGACTGCAGGAAGCATGCTTATCCATTAAAAGAGAATTTATAGTGTAACGGTATCTTGAAGTCATTTATTAGGGTTGTGTTTAATAGCCACTAGGATAAATCAACTGTAATACTTAGTACCTGTGTTAACTTTTTCTTGTTTGTAGAGATTTCAATAGCACATAATTTTTGTGAGAGACCAAAAATACACCAATTATTTGTTAGCAAGCATAAGTAACTGCGAGAGGCCCCTGCCCAAGAATATTACCTTACAGTGATATGCTTGGAAATACTTTCTTGTGTTCGTGTATTGTTCACTAATATGCATGTAATTCTGGAAAGACACCTTCTTTGATGTTATGTATCTTCAAACACTTGTTATATTTTAATTAAAATTTAAATAAAATCTTTATATACAAAATAAGTACAACACAACTACCAAATAAGCTCTGGGTACCCATAGTTATACCGAAGTCCTGGTGCAGACTGGTTGTGTTATGTTGCCTGAGTTCTTTCAGAAAAACACTTGAGGAACGTTAGCAAGCTTGCATTTTAACCCCCAACAGGCCATAGTGTCTAGCACAATTTAATAACAACTGAGATCCAAAAGACTTGCTTGAATTCCCAAAGGGCTTGAAACCCCAATTGCAATCCAAAGAAAGCAAAATGCAAAACACCAGTCAGAAATGCCAGCACTCACGTGACCTTCAGATGTAGCAGTTCAGACAAGGCAGGGAGCAGCACACAGTGGCAGAATCCACAGCAATCAGGAGCTTTGGATTGTTTCAAAGAGGCAAAAACAGCTGAGCTCTTCTGGCTCACACTTCTCTGGAACACCTCTGGATCAACATAGAGAATGCAGGAACACTACACAGTGGCTTCCCAGTTCCAAGGAGCCCAGTCCCCAGGAGTGACCCACAGTCTAACTCCCAGTGGATTGAGAGTACACCCATATTAAGGCACACGCCTGACTCCATGTTCCATGATCCACCGCACTGAGTAAAGGCTAGCAGGCCCTTTATCTGGCTCCTCTGTCTCCACCGGATCAGCTCAAAACTCTTGGATGAAGCAGTGTCCCACTGGTTCACACTTTCAACAATTCCTCCCACACAGAGCTCTCTGGAACAGTATCTGATTTTGATGAACCCAGGAACACGTTCACAAATGGTTTTCTGATTGAACCATGGAGCGGCTCACAGGAGTTATTGGCCTTGCTAGACTCCTTGCTTCTCTCACCAGCAGCAGGTCTGCACCATTCTCACTCACTCTCAGACTGCCCTTTGCTTCTCCAAAGCCTGGCCTCTCTTCCCCTATTCAGTCTCTAATTGGGCAAACTGGGATGTCTATCAGTTCTTCTCCCAGGTCCTGCCCTGATTGCTCAAAATATGCCAGTCCATTTGGAGGGTCCTTATGACATCCACCTCCCACAGTCCATTGTGTTTAGCTTGCTGGGTGCTGATTGATTGGCTGTCCAGGGTCACAAAGATGGCTACCTCCTTGCTTCTTTTTAATTTTGCACCACGCCCCCTACAGTGTGCTATCCCTGGATTCGTTTGCAGGCTCCATGGGCTGTTATCTGGTGGTAGTGTGAAGTCAGCTGGGCTCTTGTTCTCCCCATTGGGAGCTCTGTTCACTGCTTCCCCATTAACACAGGCAGTATCTAGGTGGCTGTCAATCTCTCCTATTCTCTTAATGGTGCAGCATACCAAATCACCAAGTCCTGTCCTTTTCCTCCTCCTCCTTCTAGTGTCTCCAAGCCCACTGATGCCCACTGGTGTCTGTGGGGCAGAAGCACCCTAGAGGGTTGCTGTGGTTGGCCGTCAGTGCGGCTTTAAACTCAGGGCCTGGGATGCACCCAGTGCTGAAAAATAATCAAGCTACAAAGTCAGCTAGCATGTTTGAGTAGGAGGATGCTCGAACATGTGCACATTCCCTGAGCAAATGTGCAGTTATCTTTGAGAAGTAGCTCCTCCAATCCCCTTAAAGAAGCAGTCCTGGGGCTGGAGTAAACAGGAAGTCAAGGTAGGGCTCCAGTGGTGGCACAGCAGCAGTCCAGGTAAGTCCCTCACCCAAGAAGGGTTACACTCTCCCCATGTCATGAATTGTCATCCCAGCAATTCCACGTGTTCCATCCAGTGCAGATCTGAAAGACATAATCAGGCAACAACAACTAACAGTCTTGTCTAGGCAACTGCTTCCAGGCAAGACTAGCTTCACATTCAATAAACATAATAACAACTGCAGAATTAACAACATTTCCATCAGCAGTTCTACATAGACAATTGATTCCTGTCTAGCCAACATGCCCAGTACTTTGCATCCCCACATTACACCTTAGGGTTACTGAATGCAATGCGGGGCAGGAATGGGAAGTAACAGATTCCACAGTGCAACACATAAAGGGCAGAGTCAATGGGGGCACCAAGGAGTCATAACTGAGTTTCAGAAGGGGGTTTATAGGCCTTCCTGATCATCTCAATATGCAATATGGAAGGAACAAGGGCCCCAAATAAGAAACAATTTAGGTTTAAAGCCATCACCTGTTGTGATGTTAAGGATGAATTAAGAAAACATAAAACCAAAAGGTTCAGGTTTGGATCAAATCGAAAATAGGTTACCGAAAGGCTCCATGGATGTAATAGCCCCAGTATTAACTAAACTTTTAAACTGGAGTTTGACTGAAAAAGTTTCCAACCTCGTAGGAAAGGCAAAATTGTACCAATTTATAAAGGGTTGTCCTGTAGAATCAACAAATTATAGGCCAATTTCTCTGTTGTCCAGTGTGCGAAGGTCTTGAGAGACTGGTTCAGAGACAATTAGTGAATATCTGGAGGGTTCTCTCCTGTCCTGTTACCAGTCAAGTTTTTGGAAGGGTCACTCCACGGACACTGCCCTCACTGACCTGATTGATAACATCGCCACCCTAGTAAATAGGGGTATGTCTGTGGGGCGGTGTTCGTGATCTCTCAAGGCCTTTGACACCATAGACCATGAAATCTTGTTTCAAAGGATGCAGAGTTTAGGAATAGACAGTGAAACCCTCCCTTGGTTCAAATTTTACTTAAATGAAAGAGTACAGCAAGTGCAGGTTGGGGATGTTCTGTCAAATCCAGTTATTGTAAAGGGGTTCCCCAAGGCTCGATTTTCAGTCCCCTTTATTTATAATGTATATAAATGAGTTACCAGAGGTTGTAGAATCCTCTGCCCTGAGAATGTATGCAGATGACACTGTTTTATTGATGCATGGATATTCGATTTGGAGATGGAAAAATGTCTCCAAAGGATTTTAGTAGGATGGAGTTTAGTAGGATGGAGTTATGGCTGTGTCAGTCATAGCTTGTTTTAAATAAGCTAAAAACAAATGTAATGGTTTTTCAGAGTAAAGGAAAGGCTGATAAAGTTATTCTAAAATTCATACAAAACAGTAAAGAATGAATTACTAAGTCAAGTTGAGTGTTATCGGTATCTGGGGTATTTGTCGACCAGGACTGAATTTTGATATCCATATAAAAGAGCTAGTCAAAAACAAATAATAAATTAGGAGCTTTTCAGAGGTCAAAATATTGTCTAAATCAAAAATGAAAGGGACATTGTAAAGCAACTGATTATACCTAGTATTGAGTATGGAATTCATGTTTATAGTATGACTATTAAGACAAAGTTTAGAGCAATGCAGGTCCTATATAACAATTTGGCTAGATTTGTGTTATGCTGTGAGTATTCAGTTCACCATTGTGATATGTTTATTTCATTACAATGGCCTCAATTAGACCAAATAATAGATCAAAATGGATAAAACAGATTCATGGGGTGATCCACAACCAAAGCCCCAGATACATTGTGGATAAAATGTCACAAATGATATGTGAACATAATCACAATCTTAGAGGGGGAATAAAATCTGTCATACCAAAAGCAAATAATACATTTGGTAATATGACCTTTGGTATAAATGTTTTTAAATTATGGGATCAAATTGACGAGGAGTAAACAAATTAAACAAACAAACATTTTAAAAGCTATTGGACATGATCTAACCATGAAATGTATGTGCAATGGTTGCTGTGTCTAGAAATAGATGGACTGATAAATTTGTATATGAAAATTTAGAATAGATTTTTATATCTGGATGTAAGTGTTTCCTGTAGTGGTTTGAAACATAGTAATATGTCTTAGTATATGTTTTGACTTAAATGAGAATGAAAAGGTGTTATGATATACTTGTTTGGATGCATGTGATACATGTTTTAAAAATGTTGGTATGTAACTTGTTTAAACTTGCTGAAATGTATGCAACAGGTCTATCTTGAAAAGGGGCTTTGATCAATGATGTTACAACACTGCTACCTGTATAAAATAAAATTTTGCTACTTACTACTACTATCTCAGTGGGACTATTTCTGGTTCATGGGCACATGAGGATGGACAACCCTTCTCTCTGGGGCAGATGAGATTCTTCAGACAGAGACAGTTCAAGTACAATGTCTGGCTCTTGGTCAGGCACCACAGGATCTTCCACATGCTCTAGGTCAGCTGATGGCTTAAAGGCTCTGCATCTGCGTTAACTGCATGAGTGGAATATTTGGCATCCACCACTCATTGGAAGCATTTAACAGCTGGGGAGGTCCACAGTACAATAATATCTCACAAGATCATTTTCTTTGTCAGATGAGTCTATTGCATTGGATGCGAAGTTCTGACAAGAGCCTTTCAGAGGCCCAGGTCGGCAGTTATCTACTTTGGGGTCAGGCTGAGTAGTCTGTTTTTGAATCTACAGGAACCCCTGGTTTTCATTCTTTGAGAGTACTGGGTCATTTCCTAGATCTGGCACATCCAGTTGTTCAATGGAGAGCAAATGATTGTGGTGTAAAGTCTTACTTCTGGCCCAGAGGCCAGCAGGGCTCAGGACCCAAGGCAGCATGGATTCACAGTGGGAAGGTCATGTCAGATGAATCTCATAGATTTCTTTGACTGGGTGACCAAAGTAGTAGACCAGGGAAGGGCTGTGGACATGGTTTACCTAGACTTTAGCAAGGCATTTGACACAGTCCCACAGAAAAGACTAATAAACAAGTTAGCCAGTCTGGGAGTGGGTCCCAGGGTGGTTGCCTGGGTAAAATCTTGACTGGACAACAGGCCACAGAGGGTAATAGTAAGCAGGTCTACTCCAAAGAAAGAGGGTTACTAGTAGGGTACCACAAGGTTCAGTACTGGGACCAATCCTCTTTAATGTCTTTATAAGTGACATTGCAGAGGGACTAGAAGGAAAGTATGCCTCTTTGCAGAGCGACACAAAGATCTGCAACAGGGTTGATATGGTGGGGTGAAAAGGATGAGAAGGGACTTGGCAAGGTTAGAGGAATGGTCAAAGTATGGCAGCTTAGATTCAATGCAAAGAAGTGCAAAGTAATGCACATGGGAAACAAAACCCAGGGAAGAGTACACACAATGGGGGTGAGTTAACAACAACAAAATCGAAAGAGACCTAGGATTAATTATATCAGATGACCTACAGGTGGGCAAGCAATGTGAGCAGACAGTAAAGAGGGCTGGAGGATACTGGGATGCATAGGGAGAGGCATCACCAGTAGAAAACAGGAGTTGTTATCCCTCTGTACAGATAGTTGCTGAGACCCTACCTGAGTACTGCATGCAGTTCTGGAGACTCCATCTCCACAAGGACACAGACAGAATAGAGGCAATCCAGAGGGGGGCAACTAAAATTATGCAGGGTCTGCACCAGAAGCCATATGAAGAGACACTAAAGGAGCTTAATATGTATACCCTTGAGGAAAGGAGGGAGAGGGGGACATGATAGAAACTTTCAAGTACCTCAAGGAATCAACAAAGTACAAGAAGGTAGCATCTTTCAGAAAAGAGATGTACAGAAGAAGGGGCAAGCTGGCCCGGTGGCGCTGAGGGTTGAGTGCTGGGCGCCACACCTCCTCATGAAGAGCAGCACAATCAGTTTGTTAGCAGAAAGGTGGTTTTGCACAGTGACTATGCCATTTGGCAACACAAGGACGAAAACACATTTTGGGCAGGATATGAAAATGACAACTGTATTGTTCATGAGGAGGGGTAAAAAATAGCAACGTTGAAAATCTGGGTGAAAATATGAAAAATTGGTGAAGTCATGAGCTTGCATAGAAACTGCATAACACACTTCCGTAACCCAATTATTTTTAGGATTTTTTAGCCACATTTTCAACATACAGTAGGCGCTATGGGACCTCCTCATGAACAGTGGTGCTGTGATTTTGTTAATCTGTCCCAAAAGTTGATTTCCACAGCTACCACGTCATTTGTGCGCCACAGGTGCGAAACACATTTGGGCAGGCTGTAAAAAATGACAGCTGTACTGTTGATAAGAGGTGTGAAAAATGCCAGTGTTGAAAATCTGGCATGAAAATATTGCAAATTTGCGAAGTTACAAGGGTGCATGGAAACTGAGCAACGCACGCTTGTAACACAGTCATTTATGGACTTTCGTCACCAAATTTTCAACATAGGCATTTTAGGACCTCTGCTCATGAACAGTGGCACTGTCATTTCTCAAACCGCCCTGAAAACTGATTTCGCATAGCTACCTGAAGCTTATTCTGCAATCGGACATGCGAACACATTTCGCCAGGATATGTAAAATGACAGCTGTACTGTTCATAAGGAGGTGCGGACAAAAGCCAATTTGAAAATCTGGAATGAAAATATTGCAAATTCATGAAGTTACGAGCGGCGGAAAAATTACAATGCATCGCAGATAAAACAGCCATTTTTTGATTTTTCACCAAATTTGCAACATAAGTTTTTGAGAACCCCACTCATGAACAGTGGCACTGTCATTTCATTACTTGGTCCCGAAAGGTGGTTCCACGCAGTGACTGGAAAATCACCTTTCAGGACGAATAACGCCATGACAATGACTGAATTCATGAAGAGGGCCCTAATAATCCCATGTTGAAAATTTGGTGCAAACATTCCAAAAATGCCGAGATATGCACCAAAGTTGAAAAAAACCTATTTATGCCATTATACAGCTACCGGCATTTCTTTAGTTAAGTGGTTGACTTTGAAGAGTGCAGGCGTGTTCCGGTCACGAAGATAAATCCGCCGCACTCTGGAGGTAAGTATGGGGTGAGGAGGCAGGGTGCGCGGAGGGTGGTGCAGTTTGGGGCAGGAGCTGGACAGATCATGAGGGACTATTTTCTTCTTTACAGTTTAAAAAAAAACATTGGGGTTTTTTTTGCAGGGCATTCGGCATGCTGGGGTGGGCTCTAGCGTGCCACCTAATGTTTAGTGGGGCTAGCCGGCGGGGATTGGGCACCCCGCCGGCACATACCGAAGGTGGGGGCAACAGCGAGAGGTTAGGCACCCACAAGGCACATAATGAGGGTGCATTATGCCGATGGGGAGTGGACTCCCCGTCAGCTATAAACTGGGTCAGGGCATGCCAACAGGAAGATTGGGCACTCAAGTCGGCATTGTTGCAGGCAGTGTGCCGCCATGTTTACTCTAATGTTTCACCAGGAAGGCACGTTGGGAGGTGCCGCTGCGTATGAAAAGCTTTGCTCTCATTGCAGTGGACCTTTCCTTAGATGTGCTCACCACATCATGTATTCCTAGTGTGGTGCCTGCATGCTGGCTTATTGGGGAATGAGGGATGCACCTACGATCGTGCCTGAATTTGCCAACAGTGACCATGCCTCAAATCTGCTACTAATGCAAATATGTTGGCTGGTGCACCAGCGCAAGCCAACATAAAAATCAATGCAAACTAAGTCTGTAGGGGCGCTTGTAATGTTCACCAAAGGAGCTGCTTGGGTGGGCAATGTTTTTGCTGGATGCCTCTCATACACTGCTTGCAATAGTTCTCCACCTCTGTGCTCATCTTGGGCCAACAGAACCTCCTTCTAACTTGATCCAATGTTCCGTCTACCCTAAATGTTCCATCTCATGGTGCAGGGCTTTGAGAGACATCTTTCTGAACTTTATTGGCAGTAACAACTGTTTTAGAGTTGATCTATCATTACTCTGTGGTTCTCTGTAATCGCCATCATGTACTTTCAATTTCTTCCTCTCTCTCAGTAGCATGGAGGTGTCAGGATGATTTACTTTGATACACTCTGAGTGTCCCCACGTTGAAGGGGCAGACAATATCTGGGATTGCTGGGTCCTCCAGATGCTCTTTCCTCCAGTCTTGAGGCTGATTTCTGGCAAAGTAATTTTACTGAGGACATCATGTAACAATAGGCCACAGGTATGCAGTCAGATGGGTCGCCCAAACTGCCCACTAGGTGAGGTGATTCACTGGAGTTTTGTATTTCTTCTGGAACAGCAGTCTCTGGGATTTGGATCCATTTCTGTCCTGACACTTCTGGGTGTGGCTTTCTGGACAGCACATCTGCATCAATGTTGCTCTTCCCTGGGCAGTACTCACGCAGTAATCATATGTCGAATGGGCTGACAACCAGCAATGGCGGCAGCGACCAATTTTGCTGTTGTTTGCACATAAGTGAGAGGGTTGTTATCTGTGCAGACAGTGGTGTAAGCCCCATATAGGTACTCATGGAACTGATCAGCAAGTGCCCATTTGAGCATCAAAACTCCAGCTTGTGGACCAAGTAGTTTCTTTCTAAGGTGACAAACTGCGACTGGCATACACTATGGGCGAGTCCTTGTGGATGTTCTTGATATAACACTCACCCAACCCACTGAGACTGGCATCTGTAAGCAACATATATGAAGCACTGGGGTCTGCATAGGCTAACATGGGGCATTTGTCAACTGTTTGATTATATCCTCAAGAGCTTTCATCACAAGCCCTAGTCCATCTGGGCCCAAATGGTTCATGCACTCTATAGTAAACTTTCAGGAGTGGACTGTGATGCCACTTCTTTTTCTGATTGGCGGGGATACCTTTGTGTTAACTCAACTCTTCGAACCATGGACAGGTTGTGCAACCCAGCCTGTCTGCAGCTCCAAAGAGCTTTTCGCAAGGGAGGCGAAGGAGCTTGCTCGATTCTTTTGCGACAGGTACCGACGCCAGGCCTGAGATCCTCCTGACTCG
The DNA here is from genome assembly GCA_016271365.2 of Neoceratodus forsteri. Taxonomy (NCBI): domain Eukaryota; kingdom Metazoa; phylum Chordata; order Ceratodontiformes; family Ceratodontidae; genus Neoceratodus; species Neoceratodus forsteri. The sequence continues at coordinate 803,170,812 of CM057453.1, forward strand.
CTCTGTGGGATGCTGTTGATCGGATGCTGTCACTGCACCTCATGTTTCCTGGAGTACCTTTGACCTGCTAGAGTTCACAGATGTCATGTGGATTTTCCAGATTATGCACCCTATGTGCTGTAGTTTGGATCCGGGCCCAACTTCCTGATCATGGGTTGTTGTGACATTATCTGCCAGGTCCTGGTTCAGATTGTCCAGTGCTCCCTTGATTCAGGTGAGTTTTCAAGCTCCCTGAAGGAGGCAGTGGTAACACTCCTCCTGAAGAAAGCTTCTCTGGACCCGGACGCTCTGGCCAACTACAGACCGATCTCAAACCTTCCCTTTATAGGGAAGGTTGTTGAAAGCTAATGGCGGTACGGCTGGAGAACAGTTGACCATCCATAGCGATCTGAACCTCTCCAGTCAGTTTTGAAAGAGGCATAGTACGAGACTGCGCTGGTTGGCATGGGGTCACATGTCGCAAGACATTATGCCACATAGCAAAAATTGTGCCGCCAATACAGCGCTATATTGCCATGCGACATAATTCTTTTTCTGTGGGGGACTCCACCCCACACCCGTGATGGGGACTGCACCCCTGGACCCCACTAAGATTCTCAACTTCACTCAGGTGGGATCCAACTCGAGAGCGCACAAATTGTGAAAAATTAAATATCTGGGACCAGGAATCAAACCCGGTTCCAGACACAGTGCCTGGGTTTCTGTTGTTGTGGCTCAGTCCAGTGAGCTACAGCAGCTACTTGAACCTACTCCCAGCAGAGGTCTTTATCCTCTGCCTGGGAATCGTCAAATGTGCAATACAGTGTGAGAGCAGTATATGCGTATTGTACCATTCGCTGTCCTGGTCAACACTCTTCAGGGTTAGCGAATGTGACGCTTATTAAGTTTATGACATTAAGTGACCCAGTAGGCGCTGTCTGGTGCTCAATGAGCTCCTGATGGTGAGAGATCAGAGAAGTCATTCTGATCTGGTGCTCCTTGATCTCTCTCTTCAGCCTTTGACACTGTGGACCATGGGGTGCTGCTTGGGCGCTTGAGGTCCATCTGTTGTCTGATATCCACGGTCCTCAGGTGGTTTACATCTTTCTTCACTGGCAGAACTCAGGAGTTGTGTCTGGAATTTTTCCTTGGACCCTCTTTCTCGGTCATGTGGGGTTCCTCAGGGCTCAGTGCTGTCCCCATGTTGTTTGCAGTGTACATGCCCCTCGGAGACATTGTAAGACAGTATGGGCTGAGAGTTCACTGCCATGCTAAAGATACCCAGCTCTACCTGTCTTTCACACCTGACCAGGATAGTGCTCTCTCGATTCTTAACAACTGCCTCGTTGAAATCAGGACTGGATGAATTTGGAGCTAGCTAAAGTTGAACGTGGGAAAACTGGGGTGATGGTTGTGGATTTGGGTCATCAGATAGAGTGGTTCAGGGCTGGTCAGCCCTCTGAACTTTATCTGTGGGGCTCCCAGTTCCTTACCTCTGAGCGGGTGTGAGACCTTGGGGTGGTGCTTGATGATGGACTGCCTAGATCTCAGGTGTCGGCTGATCATCAAGTCTTCCTTTACCATCTTAGGAACAGCCCCAGGATCAAGCACCTCGTTCCATCTGGGATCTCCTACGTTGGTCTCGTCTTTGTGACCTCGCGCCTTGATTATTGCAACTCCCTGTACTTAGGGCTACCTGGAGTTGATATCCGCCACCTGCAGCTAGTGCAGAATGCTGCAGCATGACTGTTGATGGGGATTTCCCAATCTTGCATATTACTCTGGTGCTGCACCATCTGCACTGGCTGCCGATTCAGTGGCAGATCACTTTTAAAGTTGGTTTACTGACTTATAAGCCCTACATGGACTTGGCCCTGACTACTTGAAAGAGCTTCGTTCTCACTGTCCTGAGCGACAGCTCTGTTTGGTTGATTGAAGGGTTGCTGGAGATTCTGAGGGTGTCCCTTGAAATCTTCTGGGGCCTGTGCATTTATGTTCATGGCCCTACCTCTGAATTTCTACCGTCAGCTGCGGATGCATGACTGTGGGGATTTAAACAGGCATTGAAAACTTTTTATGACATCAGGCCTTTAGTAATATGCAATGAAGGGACCCGTTATTCTATTTATTATTGTTCTTGCTGATTTTATTATTGTGGTTTTAATTTTTGGTAAAGAGCCTGGTATTTTGAAAGGCGCTTAAGTGAAATAAAGTTATTATTATTTATTATTATTATTCTTAAGTCTTGCAGAGGCTTGACAATCTTAGTGTAATCTCTAATAAACCTGCAGTAATAACTGGCAAATCCAAAGAGCTCTGCAGTTCTCTCAGCCAGGTGGGTTTAGGCAAGGTAGCGACAGCCTGGACATATTCAGGATTAGTACTAATGCCATCTTGGGACAGAATGTGACCCACATACTTAAATGAGGTACTGAAGGACTGGCACTTATCAACAGACAGCTTGAGACCACACTCCTCCAGTCGATCAAGCTCTTTGAACAACTAGACCTCATGGTCTTCCAGGGTCTTCCCAAACATGATAATATCATCTAAGTGCACTAGCCATTCTAATAAGTTAATGTCACCCACGGCCCCTCCATTAGCTGTTGAAAGGTGGCAGGCTCACCTAAGATCTCTTGTGGCATTTGAAGGAACTCATAGAATTCCAAAGAACAAATGAATGCGGGATTTATTTCACTCTAAAATTGATTAGCGTTTAGCTCATAAAAGTGCTAAATCTTTGTGAAAATGCACAGCTCTTGCCTCACTGTGTTTAACAAACACAGCACTTCTAGAAAATCTATATAAATATTTTCTGTACAGTTAGTATCGTCCCAAGAAAAAACTGCTAATCAATTATTTAAAACCCTGGAATGTAGTCTTTTCTCGAACTTGCTAAGCCATGTGAATGTGATAGTAGCCACATCTCAAGTCCATCACACTGAACCACTGACTTCCATTCAGACAATCTAGGGCATCTTGGACTCATGGCACAGTGTATTGGTCAGGTACAGTTCTTTGTTTAGCATTTGGTAGTCCACACCCTGATAGCCCCACTCTTCTTTGTGACAGCTACAATGGGGATGCATAGGGCTCCTGGATTCTTAAATGATGCCTGTGGCCAGCATCTCCTGTAAGTATCATCATCTATGTCAGGCAAGGCCAGCCATCTCAACCTTTCCTGAAAGGGCCTCTCATCTGTGACCCTGATGTGGTGCTCACACCCTTGGCACAGCCCAATCCCATTCCTTCAATGAGAAAACCTTTGTTTGCTGCGCCAACTTCTTTTGGACTCTATTCTGCCACTCTATGGGTAAAGACAGATCTCTGATCTTGAACAGTGAAGGATCTAGTTGTCTGGGAGCTGTGTTCTGTCTCTTGTGTGGCTGAACCACCAGGTTAGCGCAATAGACCCGGCAGGTGTCTACCCCTTTGGATGGTTACATTTGTCACATGTACAGTTACTTGTCTGACGTAAGCATGGGCTTTAGCTGGCAGTACACTAAGTTTGACTATGAGCCCTCTGACAAATAAGCTTCCTCTGGCTCTGTAACATCAGCAGCTGATTATGACAAGGTCTTTTAAGTCACAATACTCCAGTGACAGCATACTCTGCTTTGGGGTAACACCACTTCAGAATGTTTTGATGCCACTCAGTCCCTACAACCTCATCCTCAGGTGGGATAGTGGCTTTGTGATTGTAGGCTTGTCTAACAAGTCCATGGAGGGAACTGATGTTTTCCTTGTTGCAACTCAAACTCTTTGCACAGCTGACCTAGGAGGTGGAAACATATGGCATTGGTTCCTACAAGAATCAGAATCCTTCATACATGCTTGTTCATGGCACAGCATGGCACACATCTCCACAGCAATAGGAGTTCTGACAACATTCATGGGAAGGAGATCCAAATACGAATCAGACCTTAATGAGGTATGAAGCTTCACTGAGATCCCACATCCAAGCCTTCCAAAGGTTCTGACTTTTTATGAGACTGATACTTATCATAATAGTCTTTGAACACTATAGTGACTTGGGAGCCACTATCCAGTAGCACTCAGGTGGGCTGTCCATCCACTGGATCTTCTACTGCGGCAGCAGGGCCCACAATCTCAACCCAGTTCTTTGGCACTTGAGCTTTGTATTTGATGCTTTGACTTTGATGTAGACAGTAGCTTTAGCACTGGTGGCTGGTGAGCAACTTGTTCCCAGGGCCCCAGGATGCTCCTTTCCTGGGGCCTGCTGAAGTTTAATGGTCTGGCAGTGCTTGTGGCCAGTTTCTCTCAGATCAGTCGATCTGCGATCCTCTGAAAGTTGCTTTCATACTGGCGCTGATGTTGGACATGCCCATCCTCCCACACCAGTAGCAGTAGACAATGGTTCTACATGAGGACTGTTGAGGGGCTCCAGCTGGGGAGGTCCATGGAGTCCCCTCCGAGGCAGAGGTCCTAGACAATTGCAGGACTTGGTAAGTCATGGAGTCTCCTACCATTTTCTTTAGCTCAATCAGCTGGGGAGTTCCTCCAGTGAAACTGCATTTGAGTCTCACACTCCAGGGCTCAGGGTTGTTGACACAACATTACATGACACAGGCATACTGAGACTGAGGGTTCAGACTCCTTGGGGGGTTAGGCTGGTCATGCCCCATTGAACCATCACATCTTTCATTTCTTGAATCAGTCTCTGTAGCTCTGTGACCTCGAGGGAGCCCTACTATCTGACACTTGGTCACTGGCAGTGGCAGTAGGCAAGGTCCCCACTGTTTGTCTTGTTCCTTAGCTTCTCTAACTTCATACAGCAGGACTCGGTGGGAGGACCAACCAGTCTCTTTTAAACATAACTTTAACAAGAGTAACTCTGAAAATCAGGCAGCCTTCAATCCTTGTTCTAGTTGCACCTTGTTCAGGTCTTAGACTATCCACCTTTCTGTTATACTTTCTGCGAAGCCCGCTCAGGTCTGTGTAGGTAAGCAGAGGTGCTCCCCGCTGCTGTTTGGTGATCTTAAACTTCCAGTACAAGTCACCACAGGATTCTCTACTCCCAAATACACTGTCTAGAGTGGCAAGGTATTCTTCTACTTTGGCCTCTAGGTCAGTGGCGATATGAGACCTGATGGCGTCTAAGGCTGGTCCCTTCAAGCTCTATACCAACCTTTTATGTTTTTCTGCTTCTGAACATTGAAATTCCTGGAGCATTGGGACAGCATAACCAATCTAAGTTTCATAATCACTTTCTCAGTAGGAGTGGAGATGGTGCCAGAAAAGTCTTAGGTGTCAATAATAGTCAGAACCAGCAGGGCTAGCTAACCCAGATTCTTCATAGGCTGACCAGGAAGGCAACAAGGTCTGTACATCATCAAGAGTTTAACCTCGCTAGCCAGCAACAGTTCTAGTTTTGTTTTAAAATCTCCCCAGAGTTCAAGCATGGTGAAGGAGATTTCAGACTGACTGGACTCCCTTGCTATCACCACCAGATCTCTTCAGACCCCTCAGGTGTTACTGTGGCAGGTAAATCCATGGCCCTTAAGCCCTTCTCAGTTTCCATAATTAAGTTTCTACCCGGGTGCCAGGTTCTCTGGTCACTCTCTGAATTTTAAACTCCTACACTCTTTCAAGGCATCCTCCAGCACTTCCAAAATGGACTTTTGCCCCCTACTCAGCCACAGTTTTACCACGAACCCACCAGCCCTCTACTTCTTGGAAAGCCACTTTACCTTTTACAAAAATTTTTTTGTGGACTGCTCAGTGACAAAGGTCTCTGAAAAACCTTAGGGTGACCAGCCTTTTAACAGGAGATCCCAGCAGTGCCTCCAGTGGTGACCCCGGTTGGTGCATTGCCCGGATTCACACACCTGACTGGTGACCGTACAGTTGGTTAAGAGGGTAGAAGTGGATTTGTTTGTTCTCCTGCAATGGGGGTTCAATCTCAAACCAATAAATAGCATGGTGCCTCCACCAGAGAGATATATGGGCCAGATGTTGTGTGTAGTACCACCCTCTGGGATGCAGTACCTATCCACTTCCCTACACTGGCCAAGACCACCTGAGGACCACAACAGTTATCACTTTTGCCAATAAACAATTCCAATACAGACCCGTAAAGACTGAGGCACATACCAGGTGAAATTCAAACAATTAAAATGCTTTTATTTGATAGCATGAGCCTGGGTAGCTGGAGAAGAAAAGATGGGTTAAGCAATTGCAAGTCACCAATCAACACTTCCCATATCAGTACACCATAAGCCAACAGCACCTGCCAAGCAAGGGCCCACTGAGATTAACTAAATTACACAGGTGCAATACCTTTAACTGGTACCAGTAGTAGAACTATAGATTCAAGCAAACACAACTACCAGATAGACTCTGGGTACCTAAGAATTATACTAAAGTCCCAGGGCAGACCTGGTTTTATGTTACCTGGGTTATTTTGGTGGTGCACTTGAGGAATGTTTACAATCTTGCATTTTAACCCCAACAGGGCATAGTGTCTAGCACAATTTAATAAAACTTGAGACCAAAAGATTAGCTTTGATTCCGACGGCTTGAAACCCCAGTTGTAATACAAACACAGAGAAATGCAAAACTCTAACCAGCAAGGCCAGCACTCACATGACCCCCAGATGCAGCAGTTCAGACAAGGTGGGGAGCAGCACATGGGGCAGGATCCACAGCAATCAGAAGCTTTGGATTCTTTTGAACGAGCAACAACAGTGCAACCCTTCTGGATCAACACACGGATGCAGGAGCACTATGCAGTGGCTTCCTGGGAGCGTTACGGTCCAACTCCCCAATGGGTTGATAGTACACCCATACTCAGGCATGTGCCTGTGACTCCCTGTTCCCAATTCACCCCACTGGGAAAGGCTAGCAGGCCCTTTGCCTGGCTCTGAAGCAGGCAAAGCAGGAATGCAGACATTGCCTCCACTTGGATCAGATCAGAAACTCTTGGATGAGGCCAGCCCATCAGCGCAGCGGTTGGATTTCCGCTTGCGATGCGGTGACCTGGGTTTGGGAATGGACCCAGGTCACTGGAGAGACCAACCAGGGGAGAAGGATGAAGCATCCTGTGGACTGCTCTCCTTCTCTGGGGGAGGGTGGGAGTCAGCCGGTGCTCGACAGACCACTGGCGGAGGCTGGGGCACCACAGCTACAGTGCCTAGCAAAGTCCAGGGGACAGGGGTGGATGCAGGACATCATTACGTCCCTACCCCCAGAAAACCAGGAAAAATGAAGTAGCTGCTGGCAGCCTTAGATGACACCACCACGGCTTCAATTAGCACCACAGGCTGGCCCTCCAACCTATCTTGACATCTGTGGCGCTGGCCAGGGTGCTACAGCCGCCCAGGGGTAATCCGGGGTATCAGAGGGTCACGGCCATTATGGGGTTTGAAGTCCACAGTCCATGACCAGACAGAGGTTTGAGGTGGCTAGTAGCTCAAGAGGAGATAAAGATAAACTAAAACAAAAAAAAACTCTTGGATGAAGCAGAGTCCACTGGTTCACACTTTCAGCAATTTCTCCCACACACAGCTCTCAGGAACAGTCTCTGATTTTGAAGAACCTAGGAACAGGTTCTCAAGTGGTTTCTGACTGAACCCTGGAGAGCTCACAGCTGTTATTGGCCTGGCTAGGCCCTTGCTTTCTCTCACCGAGTGGCAAGTTTGCACTCTTCTCATTCTTTCTCTTGGACTGCCCTTTGCTTCTCCAAAGCCCAGCCTTCTCTTTCCTTCCATTCAGTCTCTAATTGAGCAAACTAGGCTGTTATTTATTTATTTATTTATTTATTGATTGATTGATTTATTGATTGAAGATTTGGATTACAACATTTGAGCTAGACAGCTCGTTTACAAAGGTTCCACATCGGCTACAATGTACATCACTAGTAGAACAACTGTACAAGTACAGTAGCAACTCGACAAATAGTGCAATCACAAGCAGGATAGTGCATTTCAACATATTATGGTTATCATTGCATGACATTTCAAAGGAAGTATTAGCAGCCTGAATGGTATTGTCAAGGTGGGCACTGAGTGCCAGAACATTAAAGGGAGCGAGGAATTAGTATGAGAAGAGAAAAAGAAATCAGAGATGGTGTAGCCTCAAGGTGAAAGAGGAGTATAAGAACAGAGAGGTGGTCAGGTATTTGAGAAAGTCGGCAGTTGTCAGATATGTAGTTGCTGGTACTAACCTTGGTCAGATAAGCCCAGAGTTCCCATCTTTAAAGGACCGCTTTTATTAATGGCAGTTAGGAGTCTGGGAGCTCATTTAACCATTTGGGACCTCTAGGCTAAGGACCTGTGTGCTAGGAGATTAATTCTTCCAAATGGAATATGGAGGCATTTCTGACCTTACTCCTGGTGCGCTGGGTGGTTTTGGTTGGGTGGAAGTGTCTATTAAGTGCATCAGGTGATAGGCCTAGTAGGGCTTTTTCCCAGGACACATATGTGATACTTTATCCTACTCTGTAATGGGAGCCACTCTGTCCCAAAGTAGAGGCTGCATGTGTAGGTTGTTCTGTCCACTACTGTGGCTAGCCTGCAAGCCTTGCTTAGTACAATTTGAATTCTCGTAGTGCCGTGTCAGAGGCAGCACTGTAGACTGACAGCCCATAGTCTATTACTGACAGGACTGAGCCGCTTATTGCCAGTTTCAGTGTATTAGGGATCATGGCATTCCTGTGTCCATACAGTAGACCTAATTTAACATTAGCGCTCTAACTACCTGGCAAATATGTGGGCAAAGGAAAGGGTGTCATCCAGGTAGACTCCCAGGTACTTGAATGCATTAACTTGCTCTAGCTTCCCCCTTCTCAGCTGAGGATGGTTAGTGGGCCAATTTTCTTTTTAATATGCAGAGATGCAATTTAGTAGTACTTTATTTATTGGAACCAGTCTTCCAGTTTATAAAATCATTTTGTAGCTCATCAGTAAGTGGTTGGTTGCTGCTCACCAAAAAGATTACAGTGTCATCTGCATAAAGCAACATTTTGATGGGCAAGCCTGGGAGTAATGAGTTTATAAACAAGATAAGAAAGTGAGCCAATGATGGAGCCTTAGGGCACTCAAAAGTGACTGCTCTTAGATCTGAATGGATCCTGTTTATCTTGGCCTTTGGGTTCTGTGGGAGAGGTAACTCTGGAACCAGGTTACCATTTCAGTGGACAGGCCCAACTCCACCAGTTTTTCAAGAAGGATTTTGTGATTTACCATGTCAAACACTTTTGTGAGGTCAATGAAATTGACCCACTAGTTTCCATTGTTAAGTTCCTCATGAATGTAACTAGTGAACTCAGTGAGGGCTGTTGTGTATTGTGGGTTCTTGAACCCATGCTGTTCCACCATTGTTTATTGTATTTGCTAAGGTGATCTGTTAGTTGGTCAGCCACAATGCATTCTTGGGCCTTTGCCAGCGGGGATAGTATTGAGATAGGGTGATAGAGTGATTCATCGGTCTCCACTCTTATGGACTGTAGTGATATGAGACTTTCCATTTGCAGAAATGTTGATGTCTAAGAGACAGGTTGAATATTTTGGTTAAGGGCTGGGCAATCTCATTTAATGTGAGTGCAGTGATCTTCATATCTAGGGTGTCCCTCCAACCATGGTTTTGCCCAATACTCATTTTATGTATTTTTTTGGCTTATGTGGCTGAGACCTGCTTGAAGTAGAAAAGTGGTGGGCTAGTATTTGTGGGGAAGGGTGGGCTTGAGTGAATTGTGTTTCAGAGTCATGTGTAGATAGGTAGTCTGGGGGTAGTGAGGAGCTAAGGTCAGTGAAAGCTATGTTGAAAATATTAGTAATCACTTTAGGATCCTGCGTGGTGGCATTACTGGTGGTAATCAGATCCAGGGCATTTTGACTTCTTTCTCGAGAAGGTTCTTTAGGGCACCCAAATGTGTTTCCCATTACCCCATGTTTTCCAAGATGCACTTTAAAGTGGCTGGCCTTTGCCTCTCTAATTGCTTTGGTGCAACTGTTTCTGGCAGCTTTATATTTGATGGTATCCTGATGTGAGCCTATGGCTTTCACTCTGTACCATAAGTTATCTCTGCTGTCATGAGCTCAAAATGAGGGCCCGTCAGTCAGGGATTGTTAGTTCTCTTTTGCTTCCAGCTTCTGAGAGGTACATAGACGTTGCATGCAGTTGTGAAAGTAGAGATGAAATAATCCAGGGCCACATTTACGTCTGTTGCATTATCTAGATGGGACCAGTCTATCATTCTTAGATACTGTTTGATGGTTTCTTGGTGGCCCTTCCTAATTGACCTATTCTTCACTATACACAGGGTCCATTTTGTGCTTTTATTGGTCCAGGTGCAAACTACAGGGAGTGGTCACTGAGTGTATCTGGTAGTACTGATACATCTGTGATCCTCTCTGGATGACTAGAGAATACCCAGTTAATTAGGGTACTGTTGCCAGTTTATAGTTTGTTCTGGTAGCCCGTGTCACCATTTGTGACAGGTATAAACCAGAGATCAGATCTCTGTGGGGAGTTGAATTATTTGCCAGCCAATTGATGTTAAGTCACCTACAGTGATCACTTCCATTTCTGATTGAGTTGTTTGAGGTTTTCAGCAAATAGCTCAATTCCGTTATTGTCTTCCAGGTAGAATGTATACTGTGGTAAGCACTAGGGTCTTGTTTTGGTTACCAAGGAGAAGTTTGATAGAGAGGCTGAACATCATTTAACTCTATATTATGGTGAATGACATGTTCTTTGATATTGTCATTTAAGTAGACTAAACAGCCCCCTTTTGTCAGCCTATCCTGCCTGAAGATTGTAAAGCAATGGCTGCATCAGGGATCTTACAGGATAGCCATGTCTCTGTCAGCGAGATTATGTCTGGCTGGAGCTGAGTGACCAAGCCTGGAATTGTGCTAGTTTGGGTAGAAGGCTCCCAATATTGATGGTGGCTAGCTTTATGTGCCTAATGCACATCTTTTGCCATGGGAGAACCAATGGGGCCTGGGTTAGGATGTATGTTTCTGGACAGAAGAAGTAGGATAAGTAAGACCCTTTGATATAGTGATTGCAATGGGTCTTATTGCTGCATTAATGTGGCAGACAACTAGTCTGCCCTCCGGACCCTGTTTTGCCATAGTGGGTTGGCCGGCCAATACACTGTGTGTCCTGGGAATGTGTTTTTGGCCATGCGGGTTGGTCAAGCTGGACCAAGGTTACCATTTATCCGGTTCTGTCCTGGTTGCTCAATCTGTAATTGTGACCTGGTCCATAACTATGCCTACAAGGTGGGGTGGTTTATTTAGAGTATTAGGGAAGTGTCATGGCTAACCAAACTGGTGATGGCCAGTACTATTAGAGTTAGGTGGCGCATTTTATTTCTTCTGCTATTCAGCTGTGTTGGGACAATTTGGCAGGCTAGTTGCTTTTGCATGCCAGTTAGGCACAGTTGGTAGGAACTACCATAAGGCAGGGGCTCACAGTGTCAGCAGCAGACAGGTGGCGCCGACTCTATCACAGTGCGTGGTAGACCACCCCAGTTGTGCTGGGTCTAGCGGTGAGACCAGGAAGAGAGGTGAGGATCAAAGAGGTTGGGCAGGAGAAAGTGCAGTGTGAAAATCCCAAAATCCATGGGATGGGTCACATCCTAGATTGGACGGTGGGAGGCCTAATACAAAGAGAGAGAAATGGACTAGTCCAATGTAGTGAGTCTTAGAGGGTGGATTACAGAGCTGAGGAAGTGAAATGGGCGTGACAAGTGAGGAGTTATTATGGGGTGTGGAAGTTGACTAATTGTTTCTGGCACACCCTGGAAATGTATAGCTAACACCACCTTAGGGTCTATCAGTCCTTCTCCTGGTCCTGCCCTCTGATTGGCTCAAAGATCTGACAGTCCATTTGGGAGGGTTCTTATGACATCCACCTCCCACAATCCATTGTGTTCAGCTTGCTGGGTGCCGATTGGGTGGCTGTCTGGTTTGAGGTCATAAAGATAGCTGCTCCCTTACTTGATTGCACCAAGTGCTCCAAAGGCTTTCTTTTATTTTATTTAGTTTGCCCCACAGTATGCTATTCCTGGATCTGGTTGCAGCCCCATGGGCTGTTTTCGATAGTAGTGTGAAGTCAGTTGGCTCTTGTGTTCCCCATCCACACAAGCAGTCTCAGAGCAGCTGGCAAACTCTCCCAGTTTCTTAAAGCATAATGTACCAAATTGTCAAGGCTGCAGCACACTAGAGGATTCTGTGGTTGACTGCCAATGCAGATTTAAACTCTGAGGACTGGCGGGTCCTCCCAGTGCTGAAAAACAATCGAGCTGCAAAGTCAGCTTGCACATTTGAACAGCGGCTGTTCGAATGTGCACATTCACTGAACAAATATGCAGCAGTCTTCAAGTAGCAGCTCCTCCTGACCCTTAAAGCAGCAGTCCTGGGGCTGTAGCAAGCAAGAAGTCCAAAGGTAGGGCTTTAGTGGTGGCACAGCAGCAGTCCATGTAAGCCCCATCCTGAGGAGGAGGTTGCAAATGTGTTCTGGAGTGTGGATGCAAAATACTCAGTCTTTGCAAGTCTTATAGCTTTGGTACAAGCGTTCTGAAGGTGCTGATAGTTGGCCAAAGCAGCCAGGGTGCTAGTGACATTAAATGAATGCCAGGCAAGGTCTCTACTGTGGAGACAAGTCATCACTTGACTGTTAACCAGGAAGACAAGAGCCCCATACTCTGTTTTTCTGGTGATCCCATATAATATAAGTTGGACTGAAAGCACTGCAGAGCAAAATTTATATTATTGGCTGCAGAAATGGTGGACCAATCAGATGCCCATAGGTCAGCTAGGAGAGTACAAGTGCAGTGACCTAAAGGACCTGAGATGGATGAATTTAGTGGGGGCTGTAGGGCCGATGTATCTTCTGCCGCAGTAACAATCTGATGATTACTGGGGCATCAGGAAAGATTCCTGTATTCACGATACAGAGGATGAGATGAGAGGACCCAGTCTAACAGAGAGAGATTTAATGATTCAAATTTAGATGCATGGGGTCAGAAATTAACTGTGTCAAATGTAGTGACTACATTTTGGTAAAATGTATTTGTATTGAGGAACAACCAATTTGTATTAAAGCCACCATGGATAAGTAGTTCACCTCTAGAAGAGTTTGAACAGATAGAGGAAAGCAGCTCAGTAACTTAAGCAGGGGACATAACAGGGCAACAGCAAACACAAGCAATAAAGATGAGGATAGAGAAGGCAAGGAAGCTTTTAAGGAGGAACAGCTCATAGGAAGATGGGGAACAGATGGCAAGCACAGTCACAAACTGGATATTGGTGGTTATGTAAACTGCAACACCACTGACCCTCTTCAGTGCAATCCTGCCTAGCTAATGTATAACCAGGAATAGTCACGGCAGAATCCTGGACCTTACAGGAGAGCCAAGATTCAGATATAACTAGTACCTCTGTCCGTAGTACAAGCATGATAGGTTACAGTTGGTCAATTTTTGAGAGGAGGCTTCAGATGTTTAAATGGGCAACCCTCAATCCTTTGGGAAGTTATAGCAGTAAAGTTGTTTGGGGTCCAGGATTAAGTTCAGTGTCACTAGCTACCAAAAGTAGCAAGCGACAAGGAGCTTTAAGGAATAAGTATGCTACCTGGAAGAGTGGGGCAGGAAAGGTGATGAGGGAATGGGGAGAAAGGGAAAAAAGCACCAGAGAGCTTGAAGAGGAAGACAAGGAGCAAGAAATATTTGTCACCTAGGATGCCAGGGAATGGAGGAGGGCGAGTAGGGACGAAGATGAGAAAAGGCTAATAGAGGGGTAGGGGAAAACAGTAGATGTGGAAGAGAGAAGAAAGGAAGAAAGAGGGTGAGATAATCCGAGAAGTTAACAGAATAGTGGAAAAAAGTGCACCCAAAAATTGAAACAAACTAGGTAATAAGTAAAGAAGGAGACAGATAAGACAAAGGGGAAGCTTCACAGATTGGGAGAGGAAACAAAGTGGGCCTCATCAAACAGTAAATTAAAGGGAAAGGTCAAAATAAAACTGTGAATTACAGGAGTAGGCCAGACCCAGACAGAGAGATAACAGGATAACAATCTCACTAGAAATTCTAGTGAAAAGTAGTCCTGTATCAGGATAGGGAGGCAAAACCAGGCCCAGATAGTGAGGCAACAGGAAGCAGTCTAGACAGATAAGACACAAAAGGGATGATGGGCTAACCCAAAAGGAGGCAATCAAAAAGGAGCAGGAGGCAGTACAGTGCAGTGGTTTGAGGCTCTATGCTGCAAATCTGTGACATCAGCAGACCAGAACTGGTTTGAATCCCACAGCATCTACTTACGATACTGTGTGGCCCTGAGCATGTCTTAACTTCCCTGTGCTCCCAGGTTGTACCTGTGAACAAGCTTTCAACTAGTGTGCTACTCCTGGTTAAACAACTTAAAAAGAATAAATAAGTAACAAGATTATGAAGGAATAAACTCACCAGTATGAAACAAGATCAACAAAAACTAACTAGTTAAAATGGGAAAGGCAGAAACTAGCAGATGGTGGCTGGTATATTCACAATTAACTCCACTCTTCCATATTACAAGCAGATGGTCAGACAATTACAGAGTAAATACCCTTTCACCACAGTAAGAGAATGTTAAGGATAACAAATAACAGCAGTTAAACAGTAGACAACAAATCAGGCAATTGCAAAATAGAAGCAAATAACTAAGCAGTTTGTGTAGAAATATTCACAATAGACTGCAAGTTGCAGCAGAGACTTGACTAAAATAATTACTATTATAAATGCAATAGGCCTAGCTAGAAGCAGACCACAAACAGCAAAATGCAAGGATGATAATATATACTACTCACAGTAGTGACACAGCCAGAATGCAATATGATGATGTAGGAGAGTGTCACACTGTGGGTGCAGAGTCTCCTGCTGATTGCTGCCAGCTGATACCCACAGTGTGACACCCTTGTGCTCTGGCCCTTGGCTATGGACCACAGCTGAGGACTGCTAGAGAGTGGACCTAGAAATAATAAAGAAAGCCCCACCCATTTGACAGAGTTACCCCCCACGAATGGAAGCTGTGCACTAACGGGCACAACTGCTGCTGGCAAGTAGCAGCTCCAGAAGGTCCAGCTAAGTCCAATTGAGACCGAACAGCTCAAAATCTGCAACAAAGTCCTAAGTAGCTAAGACCTGCTGCAGGGCAAAAACATTCCAGTTAGACAGTCCAGTACACTGAGAGGGTCAAACTGCAGCAAACACAGTGGCCCGACTGGCCAGACAAGATCCCTCTCAAGTTCAATCAGCTGGATAAAGTGTTAGAGAGAGAGCATTGATTCAAACAATGCTCATTTAAGACATACCTCCAAATACATCAAGGCTTTCAATTGCAATACGGAGGATTCAGCTAAGTCCTGCTGCTGCAGTAAAAAAACAATCCAGTTTGATGGTTCTATGTCATAGGCAACCGCGAAAGGCGATCACTGTTAGTGAAATCCTGGCTGAAAACCAATTTAGGCGATGTGACTCCCGGCCTACAACAACCAGCGCGAGGACTTTACAATTATAACATTTATGTAGGGGCTTTGTCCCACCCCCCCCTACTTAAGGATTCTCAGCTCGGGGGTTGCATATGCGGGGGTGAAAAATGTAAAATAATTTGGGCGGGCACAACAAAAACTTACCTGCACCTGAACCGAACCCACCCACCATGCTATGGGGCCAGCTCAGCAGCCCACTGCAGCACCACCCTCAAAACCCTTCTGCCCTTACTGGGAGCTTGCTCCCATCCTCCCATGCACATATGTGTAGTGATATCCTGTAGCTATATGCGGAACCCACTCCCATCTGGTCACCCTACCTCTTGGTAGCCCCATGACATGCGCGCCCGCGTGAGTCGCTGCTTTGCAATCGCTCAATCGCAGTCGCATGTCATGGCTACCAGTCTGACAGTCCAGTACACTGAGGGGTCAACTCAGCAAAACACAGTGACCTTACTGGCCAGACAAGGTCCATCTCAACTTCAGTCAGCTGGGCAAAGTGTCAGAGTGTGAGTACTAATTCAAACCGGGCTAATTCAGACACATTATCAAAAGACACCAAGGCTCCCAATTGGAGCACAGAGGGATGCAGCTAAGTTCTGCTGTTGAAGGAAAAAATAGTCTGGTTAGACAATCCAATACACTGAGAGGGTCAAACTGCAGCAAGCGCAGTGGTCTGACTAGCCAGACAGACCCTCTCAAGTTCAATCAGCTGGGCAAACATTCTGAGGATAAGAAAAATTTCACAAAAACTATTCTGTTCATTTGTTACATGACCATAAGCAGTCACATAACCAATAAAAAGAAAATCCTTTTTGCATTAAAATAAAAAAGGCTGTGAGATGAGGCTCACGAAACTTATGTTCACTGACCTATGCAGCCAGTATAGTGTTATGCTTGTGCAACTGTGTTAGTTTGGTTTTGGCCATTCGCACTCTCTGTTCCAGAGGAATTACCACCCTGTGAGAATCTGAAGGCAAGGAACCCTCAGGAGGGTTCCACCCCTAGAGGTGCTAGGACGAATTCCCATGGCTATAGGTACCTTAGGAATACCCAAAGAAATGTAGTGCCATCCCCAAAAGGAGGCAACATGAAGCATATGAGCAAGCAGTAACTGACATAGGAGCAGTAACTGTAACATAGTAGTGGAGAAGCATAGGCAGTTTGATAATGCAATGAGATGCTCGGTTGGTTAATGTAATGAATACCCAGGCTTACGTAGCATGATACTGATGGTTCGCGTTGAGATTAGGGGATCCCTAAGGAGAGAGGAACGGCAGGACATCCTCCACCTCCATCCAACAGCCGGAACCTACCTAAAGAAACTAGGAGAAACAACTATGCTGACTAAGTGTTATGGCCTGAGCAACAGAGGAGAGAAAAACCCTATGAGAAGGAAATCTCTGGGATCCAATGCATAGGTCGCCTTCCCTCCAGGCTTGGGATAGTTTAGTTAGTGATGGCTCTGCAGCTGCAATTTGGAAAACCCAATTAAGGGAGGTGGAAAATATTCCAATTTGGTGGAAGGCTCTCACTCAAACCCTCTAGCGGGAACACCGTGGAAGATTGTGAGAAAACTCTATAACAATACATGCTTCCAATGTGCAGGAGGAGAGCAACAACTGCTGAGAGTACTCACCTTGCCTAACTGCCCTAAATCAAACCAGGTGAACCAGAGGCAGTTGTAGGAGAATGCGTGAAGGTGCCTTGCTAGGGAAACCACTAAAGTCAATGACTAACCATTAAAGTGGAACACTAGAGCCAAAAGGTAACTTTTCACCCTTCACCACTGTCTTAAATTCTATGCCAGGAGCTGCTGTTGCACAGCAGGCAGCTAAGCCAAGCCCGGGTGAGAACATTCCCAGCTATGGGCCAGGTGAGAAGGATCCCATCCCAAGCTGGACACTCTTGAGATGCAGACTAAATGCAGAGCGAGACGTCAGCTGCAGGAACCCTGCACCAGAATAGAATGGCTGGCATGCCCCAGAAATTGAGAGTTGAAAAGCTGGTGAGCTGAATGAGCACAGTGTGCTGAGATCATAATGAGCATTGAGTGCTGAGACCTTGCAAGGTCGAAGACAGATTGAGTGCAGAATCCCAGGGCTGAAGCCGAGGGATGGCAGTAGGCATGAAGCAATGGTTTGCGTAAGCAAGGAGCAGCAGTTGCGAAGCAAGTGTAGACCTGCACGTAGGTCAGTAAGCAGTAGTAGCGATAGGTGGACCTGCCGAGGTCTGCATAACAAACTGTATTGCAATAACAGCACTGGATTGCGGGCAAGCCAGCTGAACATGAACAGCCAAATCAAGGTGACAAATACTCTGAAGATTTTTGCTGGTGAGGCAATTTTAATATCAAAGCTATATTAACAGCCTCAGCAGGAGCTTAGTTGGTTGACCTCAGAGTTGTAACTGCAATAAAACAGGGAGACAATGCTTGAAAGCAGGTATAGTCAGGCAGTGCAATGAAGCTGCAAGTAGAATGTAGAGCAGGAATGAGCAGAACAGCTAGGGTCAGAGTAAACTGTCAGGTGAAAAGAATTGAGTATGCAACATGGAGCAGCTATGGCTGAGCTGAAACACACAGATAATGATTGTAGTTGCATTGCAGAAGTTTGAGCGTAGTGAACACAGTGTAACAACACAAGCACTGGGTACAATAGTAATTAAAGTAAACAGCAGCAGTGGCTACAGCTGTAGGTAACTAAAAGCAGTAGCAGGAGCTCTGAGTAGCAGTATGCTAGGAGCTTAGAAACAAAGCCCCCTTCCAAAAAGGAAGGAAGCACACACAGCCAAAGGCAAAATACAAACTAGAAGCAGGAAAATAAAACAGAAGCCCAGTAGAGACCAGCAGGAGTAGCAAGGGAGGGCAGGCCCCAGCCAGCCAGGGAGGCCCAAGCAGCTCAGAGGACAAACCGACAGAGCCTTGGCTGCAAAGAAAAGTGCTTCACAATGAGGCTGAGAAGGAACTGCTTATATAGCTCAGGAAGTGGGAGTGGCTGGCTGCTTGGCCACTGAACCCAGGCAAAGCCTTTCCAATTATTGACTGTGTGGGGTGGGAGCTCACAATGGTTCTTCTATGACTATCACGCTTTTTTTTTTTTTATCAGTTTGACTGTCTTTTACCAAGCGGTGACAAAACCTGTTTGTGGTATCATCACTCATTTCCATTGTGCACAGTGCAATGGGGGCTCTGCTGTACTGGACTTCTGCTTTTACATATTTTTACTATACATTTACCCAGGATAGACCAGATGAGATCGCTGTCTCATTCTCACTGGTGTCCTCTGCTGACATATTATTAGATTGTATTTACCGAGGATAGGAGCTGAGAGGCAATATCTAATTTTCAGTGGGCTCCGCATTTTAGATCAAATTTGCAAGTCTTTTATGACCTGTCATTATGACCAAGACAGGTAGAATTTTTAAATCTCAACTGAAAGATGATTTTGCAGTCGACTGCTAAAACAAGTTTCAGATGGGATTTGAAAAATGACACCTGTCATGTTCATGAGGTTGTGTAACACAAGGGATATGCTGAACATTAGGGCACCAAAATCTGCAAAAATAAGTTATGAGTAAATGTTGAAACAAGTCAACATTTCTTAACTTTTATGTTTTGACCCCAAGTTTTCAACAGTTTTATGATCCCATGTTACGATCAAGACAGGTGGATTTTTTAAATCCTCTCTGAAGGTGGTTTCACAGAGGGACTGCGAACACATGCTTCAAAGGATTTGAAAATGACACGTCCAGGTTCATCAGGTTGGGTAACAAAAGGGCTACGTGCACATTTAGAGTCAAAATCTGCAAAAATCACAAAATATGAGTTAACATTACGAACATACGAACATACAAAATTGCCAGCAGATACAGGCCATTCGGTCTACCTAGTCTACTTGAGTGTCCAGCACTTCTGTCCATTAGACTGCAGCTGCCCTCCCTCATTGCCTCCCCATCTCCCACCCTCCCGATTTGTACCTTCCCCTTGAATCTGTCCCACCTCCTGAAGCCCCCAACACTCTGCAGCGATAGGACTTCCTCTGACAGAGCATTCCATCTTGCCACCACCATTTCTGTGAAATAGTGCCTCCCAGTTCCCTCTTGAACCTGCCCCCTTCCAACTTCATAGTGTCCCCTGGTTTCCCTTCTGCCCTTCAGATTGAACATACACCTGGTGTCTACTTTGTTCAAACCCTTCAGGTACCTGAAGGTCTCAATCATATCCCCTCTCTCCTTTCTTTCCTCTAGGGTATACATATTGAGCTCTCTCAGTTTCTCCTCATATGGTCTGTCCCCAACCCAGGATCATTTTGTTGCCCTTCGCTGTACCCTCCAGTAGTTTGATGTCCCTTTTTAAGTAGGGCGCCAGATTGCATGCAGTACTCTGGGTGCAGTCTCACCAGGGACCTGTACAGGGACAAGATGGCCTCCCATTCCCTAGTAATCCCCTTGCTATGCACCCTAGCATCCTGTTTGCCTTCACTGCTGCCTTCCTGCACTGAGCAGGTGACTCATCTTCCCAGTTACCAGCACTCCCAGATCCTTCTCCTCCTTGGATTTTGTTAATGGGACACCTCCAGCCAGTAATTACGTCCTGGGTTCTTGCCTCCCAAATGCATCACTTTGCACTTCTTGGCATTGACACCAAGCTGCCAAGTGTGAGATCATTCCTCCAGTTTTGCCAAATCCTCCTGAGTACTTTTGCTCCTCCCTGCCATCTACCTCAGCACAAATCTTTGCATCATCTGCTGAAGAGACTGATCTTGCTCTTAATCCCTACTGCAATGTTGGCTATGAAAATGTTAAACAGAACCCGGACCCAGCACGAGCCCTATGGTACACCACTTGTTACTGCCCTGGTTCAGATGCCTCCCCCAACTACTACCTTCTGCTGTCTACCCTGCAGCCAGTTCTTGACCCATCTGATCAGTTTCCTCCTGCTCCCAGACTCTTCAACTTGCAGGTCAGCCTACTGCATGGCACTGAGTCAAGGCCTTGCTGAAATCCAGGTGAGGACATCCACCACATGTCCTCTGTCCAGTCCCTCATTACCCAGTTGTAAAATCAAGCAAGTTCGTCTGGCAGGCTCTGCCGAGACAAACCCGTGCTGCCAGCTGTCATGGAATTGTTATCCTCAAGAAATTGCACCAATCTTTCCTTGAGATTGTCTCCATCAGTTTTCCCATAATTGCAGTAATACTCACTGGTTTGTAATTCCCCAGTTCATCCTTGGGCCCACTTATGGAGAGGTACCACATGTGCTTCCTTCAGTCCCAAGGCATGCAGGAGTTCAGAGAGGTGCTGAACAGGTCCATGTCAGCCCTGCCAGGATCTCTGCCAACTCTCTCAGCACCTAGGGTGGACTACGTCTGGAGCCAGGTGCCTTGTCCACCTTCAGGGACTTAAGACCCACCTGACCTTTTCCACCATGAGTTTCCCCATCCGTGGTTGCTTCTCCCCACCTCTTCCACCTTGTCCTTCTTCTCAGGTACAGGCCCATCCCTCTCCTTGGTGAAAACTGAACAGAAATATTAATTAAGTTCTTCTGTCTGCTCAGCCCTTTTCTACCCACCCACTTCCCCCCCTAATCCTAACAATTTGATCCTTGCTCTTCCTCTTCTCTCTGATATATCTGAAGAAATCCTTTTTCCTTCTTTGATCCTTGTGCTAACTTGGTTCCTTAGCCGCCTATGCTGCCTTACCACTCTGCTCACTTCCCTGGATTTCTTTACATATTCTTCTCTGTCTTCCGCCCTGTTGGATCTCTTGTAGATCAAAATGCATTCCTCCTTTCCTCACCTTTTCCACAACCTCTCTACTCACCAATTTGGTTTCTTGGTCCTGTCTTTCTTGCTCTGGCTCTTGACACATGTTTTAGTGGTTTCAGCCAGTCCTGCCTGATGACTGCCATTTTTTGTTCCATGTCCATTTCTGGGCAGTTACTTCCATATGACTTTCCAGTATGTGTCCCATCCTGCCAAAGTCCACCCTTTTGAAATCCAGGACCCTAGGTTTTGTAGTAGCTACTTCCCTACCCAGATTGATTGAGAACCACACTGTGCGGTGGTCACTGCTTGCTAGAGGTTCCTCCACCCTTACATCCCTGACCTGTTTACCATCTTCCAGTACCAGGTCTAGTATATTCCCTCCCTCATTGGCTCCATTACCCTCTGGGTAAGAAGCCATCCTGGAATCTTCAGAAGGATCTGCTCCTGGCACAAGAGATTGCTGGGATGCTCCAATCCACCACCGGTAGATTAAAATCCCACAGCCACTGAGGCTCCCTTTGCCACTCTGTCTCCTTATCTGCTCCCCAGTTCCCTTTCAATATCCTCCTTCTGGGCTGGAGGTCTATAAACAATCCCCAGACAGGTCTTTGTCCCTTTCTGGCTGTGTGTTGCAGCCAGATTACTTCGACCTGCTCTCCTCCCGTTCCTCCCTTTTACATCTGATCCCTTCCCTTACATAAATAGCAACCCCCAAGTCTTCCCTTTATCTCTATCCCTCCAGAAGAGTTTGTACCCTGGGATGGTTAGGTCCCAGTCATGTAGCCTGGTTGCCAGCGTCTCAATAATGGCAGCTATGTCCACCTCCTCTCTGCCATCAATGCCTGGAAGGCAGTATAGTGCAGTGGTTTAAGGCTCTGAGCTGCAAATCTGGTGATATTCAGCAGACCAGACCTGGGTTTGAATCCTATAGATTTCACTTGTATGCTGTGTGACCCTGTGCAATTCACTTAACTTCCCTGTGTTCCCAGATTGCACCTGTAAAAAAACTTTCAGCAGTGTGCTACTCCTGGTTAAACTACTAAAAAAAACTCTGCCAATGTGTTCCCCAGGCTCCTAGCATTTAGTGAAACCATTCTCTAAGCTGCTCCTATCCTTCCTGCTTCCTTACCTTTCACTCTTCAACCCCTATTTCACTAAGGTCGTATCTATCCCTTTGGTGGTGATGGGAGGTTCATTGGCCCCCTCTCCTGGTGATTCCCAGCTCCAACATTGAAAAAGCCAATGTTTCCATATAACTTTGTTGTTTTTACATTTTGACCCCAAATTTTCAACACTGTCTTTTTCTGACCCCATTTTATAATCACAGCAGGTAGTATCTTTTAAATCCTATTTGAAAGATGACTTTGCTGAGCAAATGCAAACACATGTTTAGGAGGAAACTTGAAAAATGACACTGCTCATTATTTATGAGTGGGGTAACAAGAGAGTTATGTTGAAAATTAGGGCCAAAATCTGTACACATCACAGTGTCATGAGTAAAAACTGAAAACAATTCCTGTTTCTTCATACCTTCATTTTCTGACATTTTAACTCAAATTTTCAACATAGTCTTTTATGACCCTCTTCTAAACATGACAGGTGCATTTATAAAATATTGGCCAAAGCATAATTTTGCACCACAAGTACAAAAACAAATTTTGGCCAGGATTTGAAAAACAACACCTATCACATTCATGAGGTGGTGTGAAAAATGGCTATGTTGAAAATTTGTGTCAAAATATTTAAAATTACCAATGTCATGAACAAGCGCTGGAAATTTTCAGCGTATCTTCATAAATTTGTTTTAATATTTTGACCACAAATTTCCACAGTCTTCTTATGACCCCACCTCCTGAACCCAGTAGGTGAAAAGTTTTAAATGTTGCCCAAAAAGGGTTTTTATAGAGTGGCTGCAAAATTGCCTTTCTGCCTGAATTTGAATAAAATTCACCTACCTTGTTCATCAGGCGGGGTCCCAAAAAGGCGATGATGAAAATCTGAGGAAAAATATTTAAAATTACCACATCATGAGTACAATTTTAAAATGTAGTGAACTGGGGTGCTGTGGAGCACGCCTGCTGTGTGGCCTCCCACCCTGGTTCACGCCTTTGTGACGTCTAGGCTTGACTACTGTAATGCGTTCCATCTTGGGGTCCCTGAGGTACCCTCCACCAGCTGCAGCTGGTGCAGAATGCAACTGCCAGATTGTTGACAGGGCAGTCTAAGTACTGTCACATCACTCCAGTGCACGTCAACTGCACTGTCTGCTGGTCAGGTGGAGGTCCTCTTTAAGGCGTGTTTGTTCACCTTTAAGGCCTTACACAGCCTGGGCCCTGGTTACCTAAAGGACATTCTTACACCTGCTGTCTCAGCCCACTCCCTCCGCTCCTCCTCTAGGGGCCTCCTTGCAATTCCAGGACAAGGTTAAAACAGCTAGCAACAGAGTGTTTAGTGTCGCCACCCCATCCTGTGGAATTCGTTGTCTCCAGCTGTGAGAGGGCCCTTCTGTTGAGGTTTTCAAAGCCCACCTTAAGGTCTTCCTTGTATAATCAGGCCTTCCCGGGCTTTGATTTATAATCTTTCTCTGTGTCTGACCTACTGTCTATGTTTGTCCCAGCTATATAATTAGTCTTGATTATTTATTACTGAGCATATTATTTATTTATAAAATAGATTAAATGTTATAATAGTGAGTTTGAGTATAGAATATTTATTGTTAGATTTTATATTGTAGTTTTGTTTTATTTATTTTTAACTGCTGGAGTTACTGTATGCAATGTTAATTGTTCAGTGCCCAGGGCCTCCGGATGGGTGTCTTTTAAATAAAATTTCCCTTGCCTTGCCTTTAGCAGCTCTTCAGATTGGCAGCAGTAGTTCAGGTAAAATTTTGTTTTAGTGACTGCATTATGCTAAAAGTGTTAAATTGTATTTTTCCATGTTGTGCACCACAGTTTGATATCTTTTTGTACCACGGGCCTTTGGCAGAATGGTGGTACAAGTGGATCAAAGCTCAGCCCACGACAGAGCCTCAAGCCGCGGGAGTGAGGACAGTTGCAGCTGGAGGCAAGCCCCATGGAAATCTCTACAGCTCTCTATGCAAGCTATTGATCTCAAAGTAGAGACAATCCTGAGTCACATGGGGAAATAGAACATTATAATAGAAGCGGCTATGAAAACAGCAGCCACTGCAGAGTCAGTAAGCCTTGCAAGCTCATACCACCACTAACAAATTGGTGCAAGAGAACTTGCAACTAAAATACTGACTGGAAGCCTTTGAAAATGTCAGCAGAGCAATGTACAGATTGTTGGGCTTCCTGAGGGCTCCGAGGGAGAAGATTTGTTTGATTTCTTAAAGCAATGGTTACGGACATTGCAATTAGTGCTGAACAGTGCTACACATTTCTGCAGGGCTTACCATATCTCTCCACTGCACAGCAGCTGCTCAGACTAACTTACCTCGAACCATTTTGTTGGTGACTGATTGTGTGGGATGGATGATACTATTTTACTATTTAAGGGATCTTGGGGTTATCATCTCTGATGACCTCAAGGTAGGGAAACTGTGTGACAAGGCAGCAGGTAAAGCAAATAGGATGCTGGGATGTATAGGCAGGGGCATCACCAGCAGGAAAAGGAGGTCATAATTCAAGCTATACAAGACACTAGTGAGGCCCCACCTGGAGTACAGTGTACAGTTCTGGAGACCATACCTACGTAAGGACATAGACAGGAGTAGAAAGGTTCAGAGGAGGGCAACAAAGATGGTGCATGGATTGCATCACAAGTCCTAGGAAGACAGGTTGAAGGAACTGAACATGTACTCTGGAGGAGAGGAGGGAGAGGAGATATGATAGAGACATACAAGTATCTTACAGGGAGGAACAGGGTGCAGGAAAACACTATTTTAAGCGAAAAAGATGATCCAGGACTAGAGGGCATGGGATGAAGCTGGAGGAGGGCGATTCAGAGAAGCGTGAGGAAGAATTTCTTCACAGAACGGGTGGTGAGACAAGTGGAACACCCTGCCAGAGGAAGTGGTGGGGGCTGAAACAATCCACAGGATTTAAGAATGCATGGGATAGACATAAAGGAATTCTGGAGGTCAGGGGTAAGGGGCAACAGACTTCTAGGAAAACAAACTGAACTTACAAGCTCAAATGGGCAGACTGGGTGGGCCATAGGCCCTTATCTGCCGACACTGTCTATGTACCTATGTATCTATGTATTTTGAAGGTGTCAAAGCTACAAATCACCTCAGCTACAATGATATCACATTGCATGTTTCCCTGATCTTTCTTATGCCACTAGAGCCTGACAGGACACATTTACAGGATTCATGTCAAACTGCACAGTCTGGGAGCAGTGTACTCACTCCTCATGCCACCCACCTGCATTTTTTGATGGGACACTTTTCAGTATTCTGATCCTACAGAGGCAAAAAGCAGGCTGAAAACATCACCAAGGAGTTTGAGGCAGTGAAACCAGATGCTTCAGAGGACTCAGAGGATGAGAAGACCTAAAGTGTGGTGATGGCCATTGAAGTTGTTCTGGCATTGTGTTTAGATCATTTGGCAAGCTTATTAATAATTTTTAAGGCTGTAACATTCATATGACATTGCCGATTGTTTACTCATATGTTGTTTCGTGTATCAAATTTTATTACAACTGCAGCTTATTTCCTCTATTAGCAGTTATCTAGTTCACAGATTCTCTGTTAATGATGGTGATTCTCTGAGCTGGGGAGGCACAGGGTACTACATATGTTTGTATTAAAACTACATGTTTGCATTAGGGTCATAGCAACACAAGATGTTGAGTTTTGCTCATGGTATGGTACCATTTTATTGGCTTTGACCATGGCATGCTTGTAGGTGTAGCCATCCTAGACTTTTGATGGACTTTTGGACATTGTTGGACTACCCTATAACCATACAAGAATGCTTAGACTACCCATAACTTTGTACTTGCATGAATTCTTCTTTTATTGCCAGTGTCTGGCATGAAGATTATTAATGGTATTGTTCATGCATAATAAAACAGAAGTAAAAAAAAATGCAGTGATTTACATTGACACACTCACCTTATTTCCTCAGTTCTGGTCCATTGTTGAAGAGTGCAGATGTGTCTCTAGTCCAGAGAGGATTACGGCATTGGTCCCCTGGGAGGTAAGTAAGAGGTAAGGGTGTGGGATGTGGGTGCTGATTGGGGGTGTGGTCTGGTGGTGAAGAGTAACAGTCCGTTCTGAAGCTGTGTTTATATGGCCTCTCTTAGTGCCAATGCAAGTCTCTCAGTGCCAATGCAAGCCACACTAGACAGGGCCCATGAGTCTAATTGCTTGGCAACGTCCTGTTTAGGCTTCATGGGAGGGCAGGATGATGCATCCATCATGCATTGGAGCAAGCAGTGCAGCTTGTCTACTGTAGGGGTATAAAATGGGGCCACACAAAGGAATGACACAATGTGGTGATCCAGTCAAGTGACCAGATCAGCCTTGACCACACTCAAAAGATCTGGAAGTTCCCAGGGTATGCGTAAATCCAGTGGATCTAAAACAGAAGGTCATCCTCCCCGTGATCCCATGTAGGACAATGCACCATGGAATAACCGGCTGGGATAGGGCCACAAACCAGCAAATGCTGCAGCAGTTGTACACAATAGTTAACATTTATGGTGGTCGAACATACTGGTGCAACAATTGGGGATGTTGGATCATTATGCTGCAAGTCCCTGATACGTAGCTAAAAATCCAGCCCATAATCTCTGTCTTTGAGGCTACACCATTTTAATGGGTTTAAGATAGTTCACTTTTTACACTGTAACCAATTGCCACACTCACCTATATACCAGTGGTTTTCTTTGGCTGTGCAAGTGTTTTAAGTACAGTACATTTTGCATTAAACTGTCACCAATGATTTAGTTTTGAACTGTTTTAAGTTTGCAAATCAATAGCAATTCACATTGTATTGTTTTCAATGCTAAACAGCTCAAAAGCAACTTATATTCAAATGTAGTCTCAGTGTACCGCATGGTGGTGGTCCCAAATTGCAGTGCACTTTAAACAAGTAATAATTTCAGGCTCTCACAATAGTAAGCACCGGTACTGAGGTTGTACTGGCAAAATGATCAACTATAACTGAAGCTGATCAATCGAAATCATCTTGTTTTACTTTTTGGGTAGTCATCAGTGTTTGCATTCGGGAGGGTAAAATAAAACATGGGGGCTAGTGTTGCCAAGATTGTTCAATGTGAGGAATAGACAGAGGAAAGCAAGTGTTTAAGTTAGGGAGGATTCTTAGGTCAGTGTGTCTGCATTTTGTAACATTTCATGGATGCAGGTTAGTGAGCCTGAATTTCTGTGTAGTCCAACAATTAAAAAGCATGCAGTCTTAACAAAGAGAATTTCTATGCATACACCTCACGTGGCAGCTGCATGTACAAAGAATATTTCGATCATTATTAACAAACAGACGACGGGTGTGCTTGCATTTGGCTGGAGAAATTATCACTAGCATAGCTGAGGTAACTTTATCTCTATTTACAACTAAATAGGTATGTAAGAGCAGCCTTTTAACAACATTTAAAGAGCTGGTGACATGTTCAGGAGAACTTTAACAAAAGCTAATATTTAGACACAGTCCAGCTTGTATTTCCCACTAGTGTTGTATTCCTCCTCCCATTTTAGGGCTGTGGGTGGAGCCAACAGTCATTTGGGATCAATCGTACCTTACAAAACAGTCGATCGTGGAACTTTCTGTTGGACTTTTGGAAGTATCCTTCCGAAAGTCCAAATGAAGCTGAAACCCTCCACCATGATCGGCCACTATGGAATAACAAGCGCACTATTTTGGCTGTTACTTCCACATTTTAGGCAAAAGCTTCATGATAACTCTGTGCACCGCTACAGTTCCACTGGCGTCATCATGTTAGTGAATGGCAAATTGCCATTCACTACAACTACATGCATGCATGCCGTGCATGTGTAGTTGTATCACCCAACACCGACAGTAAAGAAAACCCTCCGCACCCCTCCACTGCTGCTGTCCTCCCACTCCCTCTGTTCTCATCACCATGCCAAAATCAGGGTCTCAATCCCTGTGTCGGCATTATATAGCCCAACTCATGTGACACTGGAAGCCCACCCAGTGTTGCCCCAAATAGCGTATTTATTTGCCCCTGCCTTTGACTTCCAGGTGCCCAATCCCCATGTCAGCATTATCTTTCCCTCAATTCATGTGGCACACTGGGAGCTCACCCCAGTGTGCCCAAATGTATTTTTTCTCCCCTGCTGACATCAGGCTGCCCAGTCCCTGTGTTGGCATCATACCACCACTCCTAACTCTTGTGGCACACTGGGGCCCACCCCAGTGTGCCCAAATATATTTTTGTTTTCCTGTAAATAAAGAAAACCACCCGTGTTTTTACCTGTAAAAAGAAAATGAGTAAGCACAAATCATCATCCCCGTTCCCCCCTCCCCATCCCGCCTCCACTGAGCACCCACCTCCCGCACCCCTACCCCAAGCTTACCTCAGAGGTCAGCGCTGTCATCTGCTCTGGACTGGGGACGTCTGCACTGTTCAAAGCCAAACCGCAAACTGAAGAATCAAAGGTAAGCGTGCTATAATGGAATTCAATGCGATTCAACTTATCTTGATAAATCAGCCATTTTGGGAATTATGACTGAAATTTTCAACCATAGGTTCTTGGGACCCACCTCGTGTTTACTGTCACTTCGTTACTCTGTCCTGAAAGGTGATTTCACAGTCGCTGCGGAATGACCTTTTGGGACTGATTAAAAACAACAGTGCCACTGTTCATTAGGTGGGATCCTAAAAACCCAGGGTCACTGGTATACAGGGATTGAGAAAGGCATATTCCGTTTTGCACATTGTAAAAGCGGTATTGTCATCGGTGTCTGCTAAGTCAAAATCGGTTTTACGGTATTTGGTTCTGTGTACTTTATTTAACTATTTTTAATTCTGCTAACATGCATTTTGTAATTTTGACCTCCACTATTGCACATCCTTCCATCCTTGTACCAATTTAAAAAGTTATTTTAGGTACAAGATGTGATGGCAACAACCTTTTCAGCCCCCATCCCAAAGGTGCCAGTGGAAGCAGCACTATGGCCCCATCCCTCAGGTGCGATGGCAGCACCAACAGCAGTACTGCCCCCATCCCTCTGGTGTGATGGCAGCAGCAACAGCACTATGACATCCCTCCCTCAGGTGTGACAGAAGCAACAGCACTGCGGCCACATCCTTAGATGTGATGGTAGCAGTACTACATTCTCCATCTACCAGTGGTGATGGCAGAAGCACTTCAGCCCCTACCCCTTTGGTGTGATGGTAGTAGTAACAATGCAGCCTACATCCCTCTGGGGTGATGGCAGTAGTGACAGCACTATGATCCCCTTTCTTCAACACCCACAGCCCAAATGCACAAGTTACAAATGACTTGGCCTCTTTACTAGTTAGGACTCAGATGTGAATTAATCTGAACCATCACCACTAGGGTGGACTACTTTTGTTTTCCTATCTATAATTTAACTGCCTGAATTGGATTTCTGCCTGTGACACTGCTGACCAGGGTTAGGGAACAGACTTTTGTTTTGGAGGGCCAGCTGGTGGGTGAAGGTTTGAGTGTCCAATGACCACTCACCTTCTCCTGGGAGGAAAGATGGGTTCATGGCTCAGCATTTGCTGGCCCTGGTGAGGCCAGAGGCATGACAACACGTCGGTCCTCACTGCGGGAGGGAACATGACAGATGTCAGCTTGTGCCTTGACATCCATGAGGCCTATCACGCTCCCAAGAAAATGGGAAAACACCCTGGCCAACTGAAGGATAGCTGCTGGTCCCTCCATAAGCCGTAAGCCCCAGACATGTCTGTTCTGACCCTGCCATGCCCAGGATAAACAGGAAACTCTTTGGGGCAATTCTCCTCCCTGGTAGCCTCCAACAGAGGTAGGGGCCCACTCAATGAAGGGTTACTTTGGGTTACCTGGTAGCACAGCAGTAAGGGGCAGTGGATGGTGGTCGGGACTCAGCAGTGGTGGTAGGGGCCTTGGCAGGCCTGAAGGAGTGGATGGCCAGGGGTTAAGAGGAGCAAAAAAACAACTCCTTGAATTTGCTTCTTTGAAATAAAGTGTCTTCACCTAAAAATCCACAAGTGACAGTGGAGGACCTTCAAATGGATTCATGCATCTTCCAGACATGTGGATAATTTTTTTACTTGGTGTCTATGAAAGGGTGTATCCAGTTTTCATGTCTGAGCTCAGATGTGAATTGAGCACCACTCTGCCTACCAGCATCATACAGCCCCTGGGGTCTTACCATCTGTATGTCATTGAATGTGCTTTCAAAATCCACTGGCCAAACATAAGTACACTTATATACTTAACATTTGCTTTTGGTTGGCGCAGTCTATCAGAAAACTTTTGTTGTCACAGAGACTGAAACAGCAGGTGGGAGAAAAGGTGCAAATGATCCAATTCACCTAAATGGGGTGCTGACTGTGAAGTCTTTTCATAAGTAGTAAGGCTGTTTTTCCTTGTGAACATACTTTCATTCATACTAGTTTTCATTCAAACAACTGAGGATTTTGGATGGCCCTGCTGATTATAAACTTGAATTGGTGGTAGTATTTTATTAGAAAAATCAAACAATACATCAAAAAGAAACTCATAGACAATCAATATGAATGTGAAAAAGAAACTCAAATAAAAATAATACAATACATAATATATAAACAAAGAAAAAAAAAACTGGAAAAGCAATCAGGTGTACATTCAGTTCAAATAACCAGAAAATGCATACAGTATGAAAATATGACAAAAAGACACAGCATTAAATGAAAAGATGAAAAGGTGAACAAATCATACTATCCATGTGATATGTTTCCAATAACTGAAAAAAGTTGTCTATCAATGTTATCATATTCCAAAAGCTTCTGCGTGGCTATAGCCTGTTCTATTTGTTTGATTAAAACTAAGTTAGGAATAACAGTATGTTGTAAAGAATATTGACACCTAGTTTGCCACATATAATATATTATACAAACAAATATAAGTGTTAGTGTACTAGAGCGATATCTCCTAAAACCCTGTATAGTTACCAAGAATCAAACTTTGATAAGAGATGTGATGGGCAATGCCCCATTTCCATCGAAATGCCAAATCTGCCCATAATCGACAGCAAATGAACACTGTAAGAAAAAAATGCTCCTGTGTTTCTACCTGTCCAGAGCATTCCGGTCTAATACACTGCCTTTCAGTAATAGGTTTATGTTTTAAATTACCCTTTACCCCAAGCTTTCCATGACAACTAAGCCATTGGATATTCCACATATGCAATGGAATTCTTTTATCAATAAGAGTTTGTAATGCCTGTGGTACCTTAGAGGGACACACTGTGGAAAATTAATCTGCACAAAAAAACATTTCCCATAGTTTCATTATATAAATATTTTCAAGAAATTTCTTGTAGTTGAGCTTTCTCTAATTTCCATTCTCTTCATTTTTCACTGCAGAAGCTGCAAAAACTGGTATATCCAATGATGATGTTAATTTTGGTACACCTCCCACTCCCATTTACTCATAGAATGCTGAAATAAAGTTTGAGTCCAAACAGTCCAGGGATGGTGATTGGTATTATCAGAAATCTGAAAATAAGAAATCATGAAAAAGAATGATAAAATACAAAAGTTGATCATTCCAATTCCGTCCTGTGAAAATTTCAAATAAGTAAAGCTCACTTAATGGGGTTCAACCTACTCTCCCAAATCATTTGAAAAAACAATTGAATAATCTGGTTTCTAATGAGACCGGAACAGGAAAAACATAGAAAATATTCAAAAAACAGGAAGTAAAAACTTCTTTATAATCATTACTCTTTTTTTTTGAAAAAAGCCCATGATTTCCATTGCTGGACTTTTGTTCTCCACTATTATGTCTTTCCTAGTTTTGGCAAGCCATGTCTGCCCCAAAATGAAGGCCTTAGATTTTAGCCGTATTAGAAATGGAAATACACCCAATTCTCAGATCTGGCTTATCCCCACCTATTGCAAGGCCTACACATTTCTCATAATTTAAAACAGTTCCGTTTAAAGCAGAAAACTGTTCACATTTCTGAAAGCACGGCCCTACCGGAAGAAGCATCTTTAACCAACAAACAAATATCATCCACATATACAGATAACTTTTGAGCAGGGATAGATAAGGAAGAGTCAACCCACATACAGTATGATCAAAATCAATTTCCTGATAATAGGATCCAGTACAAAAGTATACAACAAAGGGCTAATGGGGCACCCTATCGTACTCCTTGTTTAAAATAACCCCTCTACCCATTACATTGTTCACAATGGGATACAGTGTTGCATTAGTATATAATATTTTGATACTATTAATAAAATGTGCAGAAATGCCATATTTTCCAAAACTTGAAATAGAAAAGCATGTGAAACTCTTATCAAATGCTTTGGATTGATCCAAAAGTCACTAAATACCCAGACAGGTTTTTGGTTCCCATACTCACAGATATCCCTAAGAAAACAAAATTTTTCTGTATTGACCTCTGAGGTATAGAGCAAGTTTGTGCAGGATGAATTACCACCTTTGCAATAGCTTGTAGCCTCTTACAAAGAATAGAGGAGAGGATTTTATAATCAGTATTGAGCAGGCTAATGGCATCCAATTCCCCAAATCAGTGCAATCATCTTTTTTGTGCAAAAGGTAAGTATTGCTGAATTAAAACTAGTAGCCCTATTTCCAAATTGTAACATATCATTAAGAAATGTGTTAAAATGTCACTGAGGTCCTCCTAAAGACCTTATAAAATTCATTAGTAATTCCATCCTCTCCGGGTGATATTCCAGCTTTCAGATTGTTTATGGTAGAAAGAACTTCCACATTAGAAATGGGTGCATCTAATTTATCCAATTCAGAATGGGGAACATTGGGAATAGGAAAAATGTAAGACATCATCCACTTTCGGCTGTTGGGCAGAAAGTGGTGCTAAAGTTGATGTCAAATTTTGGTCTATCACTGCCAACATTTCCACATCAGAGGTTTTAATATGCCCTGCTTCATCTTTTAAACCCATCATGATTTTCTTTTCTAGTTTCTGTTTACAAGCAACATAGAGATCTTTAAAAGGTTGCTGCTGTGTTCCAAAATGCATTTCAGCAAACATCGACACAGCCCTATCGTATTGATACAGCCTCATTTTAAGTTTAACCTCCTCTAATTGCTTTTGTGCTGGGATCTGCCACCTGAGAGCTAGACATCAGCTTATAGAACTGATTTCTATATTCCAGATGTTGCAAATAATCAGCGTTATTTTAACACCTGCCATACTGAATAAAAATCTTTTATAGCAGATTTAGTGTCAAACCACCAGGAAGACCAGTCATCATATAGGTCTGCAACACGTCTTCTTGAAAACAATAAATACTTTAGGTGACTTAAAACAGTCCGTCTTCTAGTAATTTAAATTAAATTTCCATCTTTTTGCATAGATGGAAATCTAGATGCAACTGACTGAGCCCAGACTGACACATTAGTACCCTGTGGTCTGAAAATTCACAAGGATGAAGGAAAAAAAGTTTGTGCTATTAAATGTTTTGAAGTAAAGAAATAGTCAATCCTAGTGAAAAAGAAAGCCCTTTGATAGGTAAAACCACCATTCTTATGTAATACTCAATATGCATCCTGAAGGCTAGCAACAGCTATTGTATTTTATTATGCATAGGAATCACAATACACTTTATGTTGCACGTTGTCCTAATACATAGAAACATAGAATTTGATGGCAGATAAGGACAGCTTGGCCCACCTAGTCTGCCCATTTCCCTACCTAATGGATAAGCTGCAGATCCTAGTTAACCAACAGCCTACTTTCTCCTACCCCCCACTAGACTTGCTTCATGTCTGTCCCATGCATTCTTGAATTCCCCCACTGTTTTTGACTCTACAACCTCCTCAGAAAGGCTGTTCCATGTATCCACAACCCTCTCTGTGAAGAAATACTTCCTCACATTACCTCTGAGCCGTCCACCTCCATCTTCAAATTGTGCCCCTTGTTTTTGCATCTCTTTTCTGAAAGATGCTACCCTCTTGGACTTTGTTGATTCCCTTGAGGTATTTGAAAGTTTCTATCATGTCCCCCTCTCCCTCCTTTCCTTGAGGCTATACATCTTTAGTTCCTTTAGTCTTTCTTCATATGTCTTCTGATGCAGACCCTGCATCATTTTGATTACCCTGTTCTGGACAGTCTCCACCCTGTCTATGTCTTTGCGGAGATGGGGTCTCCAGAACTGTACACAGTACTCAGATGTGGTCTTACCAACTGTCTGTATAGAGGCCAACAACTTCTTGTTTTCTACTGGTGATGCCTCTCCTATACATCCCAGTATCCCCCCGCCCTCCTTACTGCCTTCTCACATTGCTGGCCCACCTTTAGGTCATCTGATATGACTACCCCAGGTCCCTTTCCATTTTGTTGTTGTCAGTATCTCACCCCCATTGTGTACTCTTCCCTGGGTTTTTGTTTCCCAGGTGCATTCCTTGCACTTTTTGCATTGAATCTAAGCTGCCATACATTTGACCATTCTTCCAAACTTGCCAAGTCCCTTTTCATCCTTTCCACCCCACTTTGTGTATTAAACTGTTACAGATCTTTGTGTCATCTGCAAAGAGACATACTTTCCCCTTCAGTCCCTCTGCAATGTCACTTATAAAGACATTAAAGGACGGCCCCAGTACTGAACCCTGCGGTACCCAAGTAACCCTCCTTTCTTCACTGTGGACTCCATTTACTATTATCCGCTGTGTCCTGTTGTCCAATCAGTGTTTTACCCAGGCTACCACCCTAGGACCCACTCTCAGGCTGGCTAATTTGTTTATTAATCTTTTATGCGGTACTGTGTCAAATGCCTTGCTAAAGTCTAGGTAGGCCATGTCCACAGCCCCTCCCTGGTCTACTGCTTTGGTCACCCAATCAAAGAAATCAATTAGATTTGTCTGACATGACCTTCCGCTGTGAATCCATGCTGCCTTGGGTCCTTGCCCCACTGGCCTCTAGGTACTCAACAATTCTTTCCTTCAAGTGATTCCATCATTTCCCTACCACTGAGGTCAAACTGACAGGTCTGTAGTTTCCTGCCTCTGTCTTGCTCCCACTTTGTGAGGGAATCACATCCGCCCTCCTCCAGTCCTCAGGTACCACCCATCCTCCCATGATTTATTAAAAGGGTAGTCAGTGGTGTTACTAGTTCTTCTCTTAGTTCTTTTTAAAATTCTGGGGTGAATCCCATCAGGCCCCATTGCTTTATCCACCTTCAGTTTAAGAGTTCTTTCAGAACCTTTTCTTCTGTGAAAGGACTAATATCAACCCCCTATCCAGAGTGCTTCTATTGACTGGATTAGGTATGTCCCCTGCTTTTCCATTGTGAATACTGAGCAGAAGTATTAATTAAGTATCCTGCTTTTCACTGTAGCTCTCTGCCCAACCACCTTCCTCTTTGTTCAGCCTCAGTATCCCTGCCTTAGTCTTTCTTTGCTCCCTAATGTACCTATAAAGGTTTATCCCCCTTCTTAACCGAGTTGGCTATCTTTTCCTCGGTTTGGGCCTTTACTATTCTGACTGCCTTCCCTGCTTCCTTCTGCTTTAACTGGTACAGTTCTCTGTCCTGCTCCTTCTGTGTTTCCTTATACTTCCTGAATGCTATCTTTTTCCTTACCTTCCGTAAATCTAAACTGCAGTTCATGTCCCGAAATTATTTGCTTGGAGGTAAAGAGATAAGGCTTTAACTGTTGAAATAAATCTACTCTAGCAGTTTTAAGCTGGGGAGCATAGGTGTTGATCAGTCGAACAGAAAATCTTTATACAGACAATCAATAACCAAGGCCCTCCCAGGCAATAAATCAACAATTCGGGTAACTTGTACATCCATGTGATTAAAAGGATTCCCACCCCATCAGCCACATCAGGCCCAAAGACCAATAGTAGAGCCCTCCCACCAACCTTTCTTAACTTGTGTAACCTCTGATAAGTTAGAGAACCGTGTTTCCTGTAAAAGATTATATCTGCCTTCAGACTCCTGCAGTACATCAAACAAACCAATCTGTCTTTTATAGTTCTTAATACTACAACAGTTGAGAGATACTATCTTTAAACAGGCCATGCAAATATTATATTAACAGTAAGGGTTTGTCCTGTTTCTGTTTCTACCTTTCTTTTCTTAATCTCCATGAGGTCCTTATATCCCTACTCCTCCAACTCCATTTCTGACAACACGTCTGATCTAGTAGAGGTTTCTGAGCCAGAATCTCCTTCTAAATCAGCAAGAACCTGGAAAGCATTTGCGTATGGCATGCACTAACACCCCTTTCTGTTTACTGGCAGCCCTGGTCACCCATCTAGGATTGGGTACCTGGAAGTCAGAAACAGGTGGAAACATAGTAGCAGTAGTGGAAACCATCTAAGAAGGACCAGGTGTGGGTTCTGCATTCTGCTCCTGAGTAGCAGTTGGTGGGCCTGTCTGGTCCTGATCAGCCTGCCCAGGCCTCAGTATCTCTGCTCCCTCATTCTGTGTATGTGGAGTGGATTTTTAGATTTATGTCTGTATCTCCATCATCCTGATCCATATGCTCCTTATCCTAGCTGAGTTGTCCCGTTACTGAGGCCTATATCTCTCCTGGGCCTGATTTATTAAATGCTCCTTGTTTGGCCCTCCTGTCGATTCTGCCCTGCCCAAGGATACTGATGATAAGCGTGTCCTGTCTTGTTGCATAAGCTGCATTAAATACATTCCTCGTGTTTCACTTCCATGATCCATTTCCCCATAAAAGCACATTTAACCTTATCACAGGCACTGCTTAACTGTAAGCCTACCGCGCATTTATAGCATGCCTCAGGTTGACTCTAGGTAAAAACATATCCCTCTATCTTTTCTAGGAAAACTTTTGGGAATGTTGAGGACATCATTTTCAACCATATGTAACTTAACTTTAAAATGCCAAACTTCAGTCCAAATACCCTCAGTATCTATTATGGGCTCAATGGCCCCAGAACAGTACATTTTTCTCCAACCAATACTGGATGTCACCCACATTTACTCCCTCATTCCTAAACATCACATTAACAGGTTTAAATAAAGGCTTTGTGATAGGAATTGTCAAAAGAGCCATAAAGGCAAAGTCTTACAAGTCTCATACTTATGCCAAAACTTATCAAGTCCACAGAAATGTTTAAAACTGATATTGAAAGTGTCCTCTCCTCAGGTATTTATCAGGGCATAAATGTCTGAGGCCAAAAAAATATAGAATACTTTAATAATTTTCTGTAGCAGAAAGCTCTATCAGGATGCTCAGACATACCACCCCAATATTTCAGTCAACAGCATTCCTGCAAGGGACATGTTCCAATTTGTTGTTTTGAAAATAAATCCAAAAGTGAGGACCATGCATAGCGTCATTCTTGTGTGGGGAATGAGAAGGGATGCCTGGGTGGGGCCTCAGAGGGAGGAACCTCCATAAAATCTGCAGCCTTAGTAGTATCATCAGCAGGCATAGTGCTGGAATCAGTACTGTAATTTTGTAGAAAAAAAGTCTGACCTGATGTAGAAGTCATCGTTGTACATGCAAGGAACCTGTCAGTCAAATTCAAAGGTGTGAAAATGAAATCCAATTTGGGTCTGGGACTCCAGCGACCGTCGGCTGCTGCATCCTGCCTGCCTGCGACAATGCTGTTTCTTTAGACCCGGGCTCATTGATAACAGAATCAGGCGTTCGCATTCCAGTGCCGTCAGAACACTCAGCCAGCAAGCTGACTTCCTCATTCTTCCTCTCAACTGTGAGAATGATGTGCTCAGCGTCATAGGCCCAGAGTTCATCCGACAAGTTTGCAGGTAGAAAGTCTGTAGATGTAGAAGCAGCCCAGTCAAGTGTTTTAGCAGAGTGAATATCTCACCTTCTACGGTCAGGATCTTGCCATCACTCATTTCAGTTCACAAAGCCCCCTGCATGCTCTCGGGCATGCATATCACAATGAAACATCTCCTGCTCACTATCTTGCAACCAGTTCTCCATACTCTCATCTACTTTTACCATCCGACTGCAGAGCTGTAGGTCTGCACAACCTGCTCCTCCGCTTGTCTGTCACCATCTGCCATTACTGCAAGCAGTGCAGCATCTCCCCTACTGACAAGAGTAGGGGACTTTTTATTACAATGGAACATAAATTTGATTCTCAAAAAAATACAACTACAATACTGGAATAATACAACATGTCAAAAATACTTAATATTCATTAAAAGTAAGCTTGTATGTTACAGTCAAAACTACAACATTATTTATATTTAATAATATGTGAAAACCCTTCCACCAGAATTTGACTTTAGACCACGTTATACAATTATCGTCTTTAAAATACACTTTCTATAATTCATTCATTACACATTGACAAAATCCTTTGTAGGATACTTTTTGATCTATTACCCATTGGCCTCTCACCTGCCATGAAGTAGAAACTTAAACACCCAATAAAAACAGTCAAAGTGCCATAATCATAAGTTTGTAAACTGTGTGGAAAATGCCTATTACTAATGTATCATAATTTAAATGTAATAACCACTGTAAGTTCCATTTTTGGCAATATACCTCCATAGAGGTTGCACATATGAGCAATGAAGGAAGAAATGCTCCATAGTTTCTTCCTGGTTAATACAGTCCGGTAAGGACAGTTTCTTTCTTCCTTAGCTTTATATTTTGCTGTACCCTAACATTTAAGCGACCATACATGATGAGCCACTGAGTCTTCCCACATGCGGGCTGGCAATCTGGGGTTATTCAGCTGGTCTTGAATACAAGAATTCTGTGCTATTGGGCAATTCTTAAAGCTAGGGATGTTAGGATGGATTTGGCCCATTATTGCTTTATATAGAGATTTAACAGAATTAGAGCTTATTTGTAATTTGGTAATCTGCCATCTATATAGTTTTTGAGTAGCCAGTCGAAAATAAGCAGGAATGTGAATGTGTGGATTAATTTTTGGAGCACTATTGTGCCATGCTTTGAAGTAGCGTCCTAGAATAATCTCAATCCACTGTCCGTCACAGCTATCTGGATGTGAAATCTTTTGTCTAATAGTGTGTGAGGAAGAATAGCGTAGGAAAAGAATGTAACTGGATCCATCATCCTAAACCTCCTTTCTCTTTTCTAAATAAGTTATATAGCATCTCTTAACAGGGTTTAGTCTGTTTCCTCACAACATCTGAAAAAGCAGCTATATAATCTGGTCTCGTATTGAGAAGGTAGAGGGAAAAGTATAGCTACATATTGTAAGCAGGGTTATGATGAATTGTTTAAGGATCTGAATTCTTTTTGTTTTGAAAATTTATACTGTTTCCATCTGCTCACTTTTAATTACGCCTTTTTAAGACCTGGTCCCAATTTACTTCTGATAGGTTTGTGAGCCAAACCATATACCCAGAATATTTAGGGGTCAGCAGATATTGTAATATTACTGTGATTAAACACATTCTGACTATTAGCTCCCAAAATTAGGCCTCTAGATTTGGTTATATTTAGTTTAGCATTAGAAACTTTCTAAAATAAATTAAATTCCTTAAAAAACCACTTATTTTCTCATGTTTATTAAAAATAAACAGACATCATCTGCATAAAGCTTGCACATTTAATTGTTTATTAAACAGAGGCATTTCTCTCCTTTCCCACTTAGGATCAAGAGTTAAAGCTCAAATAAGAGGATCTAATGATAAGATATATAAAGAGGCTTAGAGAGCATCTTTGGCGAACTCCTGTTTTATATTACTATCTTTAGTTAATGTTCCTTTTATAAAAGGATAAACTTTAGCTGAGTGATATAAGGATTTAATGATTTCCACCAATAAAGGGAATCCCAAAATTGCAACACCATAAACAAATAGGTATGGTCAACCTTATCAAATGCTTTTCCAGATTGACTGAAATTAAGAACCCTGTTCTGCCTTCTAATGATAAGAATTCAATAACGTCCCTTATAATAATCAGTGCTGAATGTATCCATCTATCCTGTAGTCCACAGTATTGGTATGGCAAAATTATTTTTTGCATAAACTTTTAGTCTATTATTTAATAAGATGGTAAATATTTTGTAGTCAGAATTTAAGATCATTATAGGCCTCCAATTTTGATATCACCTTTATCTCCTGATTTAAATAAATGGATCATTAGACCTTCCATAAAAGTTACAGGTATTGGCTTACCAGACATGAAAAACTGAAAGACTAAGTTTAAACAAGCTATTAATTCAGTCATAAAAGTTTTATAAAATAGGTTGGGTAGGCCATCAATCCCAACGAAACATTATTTTAAGGTTATGAATTACTAACTCTATTTTCTTATGGGAAAAAGGCTCCAATAAAGTATTGGATTCCTGAGGTATTATGGGGGTCCTAGGTAATCCATAATATCTGCCCTCGAGGCCGAAACATAGAGTGAAAGATTTAAAATATGATTCTATGATAGAACCAATGGTATTTTCCTCTATGGCCCTGTCACCATTGATATTTAAAATTCCAATGCTGTAGACTCTTTTATGGTTTTGCATGCTTCAAAGGGTCACCTACTACAGATTTCCTTAAGTAGTTAGACAAGAGGGCCTGGGTGATTTAGCTCTATCATTACTGTAAAAAGCCTCATATGGGATTTAATATTTTCAGTTTGATTACAGAAGTCTAATCTTGATGTATTGGCTAAAGAAATTAACTGCTGCAACTGAGCCCTTAGTTTTAAGTAGGAAAATAATTTTGTATTCCTCTGCGAATTCCAAATTTTTGAACCAGTTGCAACAATCTTTTTTGTTTCCATCCACCAAATCCCCAGATCCGGTATAAAAGGCAACTGATAATCACGCTTTTAGAATAACCAACACTGAGTTTTTACAATTCGTCGAGGAGAATGGAGTATTTAATTTCCATCTAGGTTTCCTATATATAGCCATTTAGAATCACCAATTGAATACTGTAAAGTAGGTGGTCTGAAAATTCGGCAGGCACAATTTGGAATTTCCCGCTGGGACTGATTCAGATGTAGACATATAATCAATTGTAGAACATACCTTCCTTTGTGAAGGTGCAACTAGGCTAGTATTCTGAATGAGGAACAATTAGTTAGATCGGCTAATTTTATTATGGACTCTAACAAGTTAGAATCTAATCGTTTTCTTATTGGACAGATTTTTGTCTTTAAACTACAATTGAAATATCCACCCCAAAAGGTCTTGTGTGAGGTCACTAAAACAGTTGAATGTCTCACATGCAGTCTATTCTAAGAGCTTTAGTTTGGGGATTATAAATATTTATAAACCTGCAATTCATTGAGTTCCATTTCCTATCTAGAATTAGGACTCTGCCAGGGATTAAATCAATCAGTTTATTTAATGTGAAGTGAAAAGAACTGAATAAAATACCCACCCCATCTGCACAGTCCCTACTGAATGACCAATAAGAAGGACCCCATGGCCAGTCTCTTTTAAAGAGGCAATTTGATCAAAAGCGAACATCTATGTTTCCTACAAAAATCCCACTGAAATATTATTATCATGTAAATACTGAAAGATCAAGAGCCTTTTCCTGTTATTTAAGATACTGTGAATGTTTAATGACTCCCATTTATTTACCACCATTGTTGAGTTGTAATATTTTCAACCTTTCTATTTTTCCTTCTTTTTTCTTTTCCTTATATTTCTCTACTGGTGCACCCATATTCTCCTGAATCGAGTTTTGAGAGTCTGAGTCACCTACCTCCATTTCTGAGTCTCCCCAATTGGTGAATAAGGCTGCATAGGTGTTTGGTGACTCTACTGATCCAGTAGAAGGTGAAGCTTCCGTTTCAATATTTCTATGCGACCTTCTAGGGGGTAAGGGGGAAAGGGCTAATCCCTCAACCATTGTTGTGTCTGAGCTTTCTGAGTCTTTATAACAAACCAGCTCAAACATGACTGCCTCCCTTGATTCCCATTTCCTCCCTAAACTTTAGACTAGAATTACTTTCACTCTTAACTATTTCTTCACACTTCAACATATTGTCGAGGGGGGGGTTATAGGCAAGGTAAGTCTTTACTTTCTAGTGGCTGGGGTTTGATGGGCTTCTCGTGGAGGCTTTCTGCTTGTTTGCTGCTGCTTCTTGGGCTTGTTGGATCAATAAAACTGGGCTACCACAAGAGGCTTTATTTTTTTGCCGCCTATGGGCATTCCTAAATGCATGACCATACTAGTCACACAGATCACCTTAGTGTGTTTAGTACACTGCATGTACGTGGCCCACTTCCCACAGTTGTCACATCTGGGTTGATCACATATACTTGATAGGTGTGTTTTGACCCGCACTTACAGCATGCTCTAGGCTGTCCTAATAAAACATACCCCCTGTCTCTACCCAACAGGAATGCATTAGGGATATGTTCTATACCTGTATCATTTTGTCTCAACAACTTTATACTTCCAACCCCGGTCCAAAATTGTTCTGAATCAAAATGGGTTCAGGTTCACTAAGTTTCACATTTTTATGATAACCAATGTTTATGTCCTCCACATGTGCCCCTCATTTTTTATTAATAGTTTTGTTAGAAGAATTACTAAAAGGGGTCCATGTGGAAAAACTTTCTGCCCATAGCGTTCCCAAAATAAGTCTAAAGCATAGGATGTTCTGAAACTTATGTGAAATGATCTTCTCCTGAGATATTGATAAAAGCAAATACATCTCTAGGAGAAATGTAATGACTCTTTAATAAGACACTTTCCCACATAATATCTATCCGGTCTTTCATCCAAACCTCCTTTATAAT
Organism: Neoceratodus forsteri; assembly: GCA_016271365.2. Classification (NCBI taxonomy): domain Eukaryota; kingdom Metazoa; phylum Chordata; order Ceratodontiformes; family Ceratodontidae; genus Neoceratodus; species Neoceratodus forsteri. The sequence continues at coordinate 803,213,905 of CM057453.1, forward strand.
GAATCCGAACAGCATTTCGTCTGAGTGCTGCTTCTCTTTTGATTGAAAAAGTTCAGACATTAGTGGTTTCTTTGGTGCATCAGAACCTCTGTTATCATTAATATTGACATCCACATGTGGGTTAGTGTTAACATTGGGTTGTGGTGGAGGCACAGTGTTTTTAGACTTTGGAGATGTGGATAAATTAGGGCTCACAACCATGTCTCTGGGCCTTGTCTTAGATTGATTTTCATCTGTGTTCTGGTAACTTGTAGCTTTTGGCTTCCTCAGGGAAGAAGATTGTGAATCAAATGAGGAGTCCCATCCAGGATCAGGAGACCAAGACCCTGTGGCTGTCTTTTCCCATCCTGCCTCCAAGAGTGCTTTTGGGTGACCATGTATCGTCGTGCTCGCCAGCATTAAATACTTCCTTTGTGTTAGTAACAGGACCCTTTGGTGCCGTTTGCAGCTGTAGTTTATTTTTGGGAGCTCCTTGTTTGTTTTTTAAGTTTTCTATTTGAAATGGAGTTTGAAGAGGTGTTAGTGGCTTCCAAAAACTAAACTCTGTAACTCCTGCTTGCTGGTTACCGACTGTTTGGTAAATTACTTGAGGTGCCATCACCACGTCTTTCCCGAGGAACTGGTGATTTGACAACAAAACCTGCTTCTTTTGTTAACAGCGTTTTCCCTTCTAAAGGTAGACCCAGTGTATTTTTTCTTAGTGCAGGGTTGCCGATGCTAAGAGCTATAGAGTTCGCTGAACCATATTCACATGCCTTCAAGTCTTTAAGCACTTCATTAGGCTTTCGGCACTCGCTATTATCAGCGACTGAACTGCCAGCCTCTAAATTCTTAGTTAGTATTTTACTTGATGAAGTTAAGTCCGAAACTCACCCTCAAGAATCGGGCCTTTTGTTTGATCTGCATCTTGATACAGCTGTCAGGCTTCCTGCCCGGTTTGTCAGGCGCTCAGCTGATGACCGAGGAGCCAAGAGATCGGTATTTTACCCTCTTTAGCATTTAGAGCCAAATGAAATTCTGCTTCTGAAACAGCAACTTGCGAAATCATTCCATCAAAAGCTTTTGAATCTATTCCATCACTGTACATATTATTACTCAGAAAATTGTCCGTAGAAGTAAAAGCTTCATGAAAAACTCATTGTAGTCGGCTTCCAGGTTTCCTACCTTTCCAGCCTCAGTTAGTTGTTCAGTGAGGGTGAGGCCTTCCCTTCACTAAGCCAACGACCTCCTCCTCTGATGTCTCTCCCAAAGTGGTCATCTCTCTGACTGATGGCCCATCCACCTACAGGGAGAGTAGGGAATTTCCCGGTGTCCTGGCCAAATTTCCTCATTCCCTAAAAATACCACCAACAGCTTAATCTGGCTCAAGGTCAGTTGGCATTCATCTGTATCCTCCCTGGGTCGTGCCTGATAATAGGCAGGATTTGTCTAGTGCACTTACCCAGTCAACAAAGACTAAATAAAAAAAAAATGAATAAGCTAGTTGGTAACAGTGAAGCTAGTTGGTAACAGTGATCCTGTGTTTAGCAATCTGCAAAGAATACAATAAAAACCTGAATAAAATCTAAAACAAGCTTATGAAACACATAAAATGTATCTGAACATTTATCTTTACCTATACAAAATAGTTGCAGCCCAAGTAAAACTTAGGTAAATTACATGGTACCAGACTACTATTCTATGATGTAGTAAACATATATTGCTATTTTTTTATATTCTTTGTAAACCAGGTAAGGCCCACTAGGCAGAACTGCCTGTTTTCAGGAGTGACCTAGAAGCACTGGGATGTTAAGGACTTGTTTGGAGTCACACAGTATGCAAGTGGAGGTTGTGGGAATCAAATCCAAGTTTGCTGGATGTACCCAGTTCAATCACTGTTTGTTACTCTAACCACTAGGCTATACTGCCAGCCATAGTAACACCCATATATAATGTTTTAATATATGATTTTAATAGTGGTGCACAGTACCTACAGTACAAATTATGGACATGAAACACTTTACAACATTTTACTAAAATTGAACTATTTGCCACTCCATCTGCTTATTCTTTCTTACACCAAAGTGGGTGAATAGTTGACAGAGCACTGTAAATAGCTTTTGATCAGGCTTCATTATTCTACATCCAGCAACAGATAACATTTGTTTATTCTGGATTTATTTAATATTGATTTTCTGTGGCTCATTAAATAGAATCTAGCGCTGTATGAGGCAGATGTTTTTACATTTTGGAAGAGGCAACATATCTTATCCGTTTAGGATTCATGTCAGAAACAAGTTTTTCTTCATATTTAAAACATATTCAAGTGTCAGTGTATTCATTTAGTAGTTTATGCTGACTAAAATATGCTGTAGAAAACAGTAAAGGATTTATTGTGAAGCACCTCAGGATCTATAGTAGATCTCCTACAATTTCCCAGCAAGTTTTGCAAAAATCTCTGCAATTTCAGGTTACTTTTCTTGCATTTTCCAGTGGCCCCTGCCCATGTGTGCTGATACTTGTATTGTTTTTTTTTTTGGATCATACAGTGTAATATAAATAATAAAAGACTCTTAGGCACGTACTACATGAAAACTGTGGTTTCAGGAAGGAAAGCAGTCCTCAGGTGATGGAGATGTTGGTGGGAAGCATGGGTGGGTAAACTGAATGGCTGATTACAACAAAGCAGTCTGGGTGATTTCCTTACTGACTCTATATGCAGCAAAGCAGAAAGAATGCGAAGCACAGGCATTCATTTAAGATGCTGAATCTGGATTGGCCCACTGGTGCTGCGGTAGCACTACTGCTTGCAATACCAGTGACCCAGGGTCGAAGCGTAACTTGCGTTGCTGGAGGTCTGGCTAGGGAGTAGGTTCAAGCACCCAGGGGACTGCTCTCCTCCTCTGGGGAGGTGGGCTGCAGGTTCTGATGCTTTACCACCACCACCTGTGTGACCACAGGTAGTGGTGCATTGTGCTGCAGAGTGATCAGGAGGGAGGGCGTAGCCAGGATCTGGAGCAGTGGCATGTCTCTATGTGACCTACCTCCTTGGATCTCCTCTAGTGCTGGTGCTGTCAGGGACAGAGACCAGAAAACCAGGAACAATCACCCCACATCAGCCACTGGCAGAAGGGACCCAGGTGACCCAGACTTCATAACCAGTCTGCATGAGGGACCCACTGGGCTGCCTGACACACACACTAAGGGAGTGTGGAGGGGTGACCTGGGGTTCCCTCCCTTCCCACCTGGGGTACAACCCAGGCAGGATAGGGGCAGGCCCACAGGGCTCTGAGCATTACCTGGGGTGAAGTTGGGGATACCCAGCCTAGGGATCTCTGAAAAGTGGAGACTGATGCTGTGAGAAGGGGACATAGAAAATAAAATAAAAAATGTAAAAGATGCTGAAATCTTAGAGATTCTGTGCAGTGACATGCAATTTCCGTGAGGCACCATACGAGAATTCAAAATCCACAAACCAAGCAGGATTCCATGAGATTGTTACCGATTTTACCAGTAAAATGGAAAACCAGGATCCCACAAAACCCCATGTTGCAAATTTGGTGAAAAAATTCCAAAATGACTGTGTTATGAGCGATGTATTGCACAGTTTCTACGCACGCTCCTAACTGCCAATTTTTATATTTTTCACTCCAGATTTTCAACATTGCCATTTTTGCACACCTCCTTTTTAGCAGTACAGCAGTCATATTCCACATCCCGCCCAAAATGTGTTTTCACACATGTAGCATAGAATGGCATAGTCACTCTGCAAAATCACCTTTTGGGACAAGTGAACAAAATGACACTGTCACTGTTCATGAGGAGGGGTCCCAGCCTTGTTGAAAATTTGGTGCAACACCTCTATAGAATTGCCAAGTTACACCCGAGCATTCAATAATTTCTATGCACATGTGTAATTTTGGCCATTTGGTTGCTCATCACAGCCCTACTGGCTCTGGCTAGAATTTGTTTATTACTGAGGTCATCTGTATGAAAAACATGATCTTTGCTCCTGAACAGTTTGTCTATTCCTGCTGTGTTCTCCCTACATGAAGTAACACAGCACCGCTTGTGATATCACAGTTACTCCCATGGCAACAGACTGTGATGTCACAACAGAGGATCATGACTTGACGTAGGGAGTAAGTAACAGAGGCAGATGGACTCCAAAGGAACTCTTACGGGATAAAGATCATATATTCATGCAAATTTCCTTTGTAATAAATAATGGGGAGGAGAAATATATAAAATGTAAATGGAATGCAGGCAGAATTGTACCTAATTATTATGCTTTTTAAAGTTTATTTTTGAGGCGTCAGTAGTTCTTTAAACACTTCCATTCAGCATGGTCTTTTACACAGACCTGACCCAACTGTAACAATGGCAACAAATTGAAACAATTAACATTCACTGATTGCAGTCACTGGGTTCCCCTAACACTTAATCACTTAAACTGACTTTATTTTGAGCTGTTTCAAGATTTCAGATGGTTTTATTAAATAAAATTATTTTTTGTATTTTACATTGGGTTGCTGTGCATGGATGATTTCATTTTATATAATTTTATACACTTGCTTTAGTTTCATTTTGTGTTATTTTGTAATTACGAAATACATAGGTCTCTGTTTATTTTGGCTTTGCCTACCGTATGTCTCCACACATCTCTTTTATTCAGAAAGCAGTTAGAACCTTTCCAAGACTTCGTGCAGGTTGTTTTATCCAACACATATCAGTGTACAGTAGGTAAAGGTCAAAATCTTGCTGCCACACTGCAACCTTTGTTGACTCAGGTGGGATTTTGGCACCTGCATTTGTTTGCAACATAACTTGAATGTAGTAATGGGTAGTTACTTTTAAAGGTAATCAGTTACAGTTACTAGTTGCTTTCAAATAAATGTAATCAGTTACAGACACTTATTACTTTTATATAAAAAATAATTAGTAACTGTAACTGTAAAGCATATTACTTTTTATATTACTTTATATTACTTTTGATAACATGGTTGTATTTACTCATTGAACATAGCTATGTGCTCATGAAATCCCCAAAAGTGTGTAAAATAAATAAAACATATTCTAAAGACAATTAATCTGTTAATTTATAACACAGTGCCCATCTGACATTGCCAGCCACAACAATCCCATTACATTTCCATAACCAAGAGCTCTATTAAAAAAACAACTCAAATACACACCCTGCATCTACTGCTGCACTTCACAATCTTTCCCCCTCAGCTGAATCCTGACTTTGCCAGCCATTGCTGTCCCTGACCTTCTACGTTTCCGTAACACCCACACTCACCCACCAACACACACACCCTGCATCTACTGCCAGTGCCCTTGGGGATCTTCCCATACAGCTGTATATCCTGATAATGTCAGCCACAACTACCCCTTTACATCCCACCCTCACTCACTGCTGCATACACCCTGCTGCATCTTCTGTATTTGGTGATCTCCCCACATCTAACCTGTATTCTCCTCTTGACTATGCAACAGCCACAACTACCCTTTAAATTTCTATAATAAAATCCTACCAACTCATAGCTCCCCTACACACACACACACACACACACACACACACACTGCTGATCTCTGCCCTTTCTCACCTTGGTGATCTTTCTCATTTCCCCACAGCAGCCTGAATCCTAACTTTGCCATTGCCAGCCACAGATCCACCCCACATCACATACAACAAATTCCACCAGCACACACCTGCTTACCCCAACACACAATTTAAACACTGTTTCCCACAACTGAACCTTGACTTGCCACTGCCACTGAGACACAGCTATAATTATAATTAAGTCTACTATGACTATTATGCCACTGCCAGTATGCCACAACTGAAGTCAGACAGTGTTACTTACAATCAATTATCACACAACACAAAACACTTGTTACACTCTGGTACATACTCCTAGGACAAGGATTTTCTTTGAGATGGGCGGTAATGGTGATAGACCAGGCAGATGGGCAGACGGACAATCAAGTGGCCTGCTGTGGCAGTTTGGCACATGGTGTTGATGGAAACAGACTCTGAGCCCTCCCTGCCAATGGACTACTTGCCTTTTCCCTACAACAGCTATTCTGGCCCAATTCCCTCAGGGTTCAAATGGCAACTGTAGAAGGCCACAACTGATTATATGCATGGGTGTAGCAAGCTATCTATAAATAGTACTTCAACTGGCCAATCTGTTGCCCCTCAAACAAATTTCATCAATTCCTATAATGATTCTTAGCTGTACTATATAGGGGTGCATAAGTAGTATAATTTGTATATCAAATGTTGCAAAATGATATATTTAATAATAAATCAACAAATAAAATTGTGTTTTCTGACTTTTATTTGAGCACATGTTACAAATATAGAACAAAATAGTAATATTAAATGCATGCTGAACATAGAAAATTGAGTTAGAATCAATGTTTCAACCATAGGTCTTCTTTAGGAATTATCTAAAGAAAAAAAGCACATTAGGGAAATGAGAGAAACATATGTGAGGAAAGAAAATAGGAGGATGCTGTAGGAGAAATATAGAGTAATACATGGGGTGGTATGTTTAACGAGATTTTACACACACCAGAGTGTTGGATGCCACATAAATCCCTGGAGCAAAGCACAAGGGGTTTACTTAAGCATCCAATACTGAGGGTGATGTAAAATCTAAGTGCTTTCTACACCACCCCATCTCATGTTTTATTTTATATGATTGCTGGGAGCTTTTTTCATCACAACAACTATATAAAATAAAACTACATCCCCATGCAGCCTCCATCCCCAGGGTTCCCTTTTTTTCTTTGTTTTTACAGCTTAGACATAATAGTAGACATAGGCTAATTACAGTATTTCCTTTTTAAGTTAACACTGCCGAGTGCCAGTCACAGTGAAGTGTGCAGGTGTTTCGCTACAGAAAGAGCAGAGGGGAGAGAAGAGCTGTGCTACGTGAGTTGACTAAGGAAAGCTGGTGCATGTTCGCTGTTATAACCCGTGGGTTATAATGGCAAATTATGACCCAGTTTCCTTAGGGAAAACCGCTAACCACTTATTATAAAGTGATAATAGTTAAGGTAAGAATATAATCTGAAAATGAAAAGGAGATGATGGTATGAAAAGGCAGGTAGAAATGAATGGGCTGAGAAGTCCTTAAGTGGGGACTAATTAACAGGATCTAGTAAGAGGCTGAAAGGTGGAAGCTATGTGTGTACACTCATTTTCATTTTCTACAGATTAAAGAAATACTCAAACTGGAGGGGCCAGTGATTTACACCAGATCTGTAACAATTGGTACAAGGGCACCCAGCACAACAACACCTCACCAGAGTCATTCAGCCTAACAACATTTTCTGCAATGAGACAACTGGCAAAAACAACCCCGATACCCATCGGCGGTGGGACTGTAACCATGAAGAAAGCAGTGGTATGATGAATGAGGCTACCTTAGTCATAGCCACTGTGTTAGAGCAAAGATCTCATAGGGCAAACCATTATTAAGGTCAGAATTCCTAGGCTAAATGTTTCAAGGCTGCATGTCTTTGCTCTAGTTGTTGTGCCATGGGTTTACCACCACCCTGTACTCTCGTAGCTCATAATACCGAGACACTGCAACTACTCAAACCTGAATATCAGCAAGGCTACACATAATGGCACATCACAGCCATGAAATGTTGCCTACATTTTTATTGTGAAAAAGGCAAAATATGGTAGACAACTTACATTCAATGTGCAAGGTGAAGATGCTGTGTGTTCATGCAGTGCTTTTCAGAAGGCAGTTTTTTAGCCTGATGTAAGTAAATCGAGCACGCGGTCAGTTGAGCAGCCTTTGTTTACACGGACTCCTGAATATCAAAAGACACCTGCACAGTCTCCGGATTCCTGTGATGTTATAAACCTCTTGAGCTTCAATCTTGAGGCTTATGAAGTCACAGGAACCTCTTGATGGATTACAGCAATCAGAATAGTAACAGATGGATGCCCATCTGTTATTCTATTTATATTACTATTTATATTACAGTAATTAGTTACTTTTAGGGAAAAGTAATACCATTACTGTTACTTATTACTTCATTTTAAAAGTAATCAATTACTATTACTAGTTACCTAGAAAAGTAATCAGATTACAGTTGCTAGTTAAAAGTAACTAGTTACTACCCAACAAGTGGAATGCATCTGCAGTTTTGTCACAATGCAATTCAAAACTGCATTTCGACTTCTTAGTCAACAGTTTTTCTAAGGCTTTATACTGGATCTAGCAACATTTACACAATTTAATGAAAAATGTTAAAGCTTTCACATAGTAAAATACTAACACAGTAATTTAAGGTGGGAAGGAACATGAGACCCATCATCCCCTTTTTCTCATAACTAGTGCAAATGTACTACTTTATAGGATTCCCTTCACACTCTACTACCCAGAGACCCTGTGATTCCTTGGTAGGAAAACATTTGTCCAGACTTAGCCTGAAGGCTTGTACTGTCTTTATAGTTAATTTAAAAAGTTGCATGGCACAAAAACAACACAAGAGTAAATGCTACTGTGAAAAAGTGTGAACTTCATTTATTACTAAAATCACTGTGAACAGTCAAACGCTCCAGCACTTTGAGGCTTCCTGCCTCTTCTCATCAGGGCACTGGTACTGAGTTAGTAGGAAGATCCCATTTTAATCTCCCTTCTCATCACCTGACATTCAACCACAAATTAAACTGCACATAACCCACATTTAAAATTCAAACCACAACCTATTCATAGGGTACTAAGCAACCATGAGTTCCTTATGTTTCATTTGAATACTTTACAGTAATTGGCTAATAAAGGCAACCTACAAAATACCCCACATTTAAAAGCTAATTACTCACAGCCTCAAATAACATAACAAAATAATATTCTATACACAGCCTATATATATACAGCACTAAGTAATTCACTAGTTCATTTTATTTCATCTTAGTGCCAAAATGCGATCTGTTGTTAATGTACGATAACTCATGTAAATGCAAGCGAATCACAACCTTAAGTCACCCAGTGTATTAAACCAACTCTTAATAAATTCTAGAAATATGTGACCATGAATGTAAAGATACTGGGTGGGGATGAGGGAGATGGAGAGTTGCAGGGAGGTCCTCTGGGAAGCAGGGATGCCATGTTTGCAAGCGGTTGGGACTCTTGGTGGTGGAAGCAAAGCAAATCAGGGCTGAGCTCATCATACTGAGGGTTAGCACCCTCTAAGGGAGCCTGGAATCCTTGATGCCTCTCCCTCAGCGGTCCCAGAAGGCTGCAGGAGCAAGATGGTACACAGTGGAGAGGCAGGAATGGTGGACAGGAAGGGCAAGCCCAGATCCCACAAGTGCTGACTGCAAGCTCATTTAGCCTTTGAGTCAAAAGACAGAGCCATGAAATTATATCCCGCTATAGTCTTATTTGACTTTGAGTTGCAGTGGGCGCCACTAAATCTACAATCTCTTTGTGTTATCCAGGTGCCACCTCCCAAAGGGCTACTACCCCTGCCTGCTGCTCAGTCTGCAGGTTGAGTGGCCTGGGTCCTGGTTTGGTTGTTAGCAGGGGCTCAATACCAACAATAGTGGTATTTGCATGGTGCCTAAACCCAGAGTGACTTTAAAGTGGGTTTGATGTTAAGCCAGCACAACCCTCTGGGAAGTTGTACTTACCGACAGCCCCAACCAGTGGTCCCACACATGGGTTGATAGAAAACTCTGTACTTGGCATTCAAGGTTACTGGTGAGTACTAAAAATATGCTCACAGTTACAGGTACCACGCTACAAAGGGATCATGACTGTCTGGATTATTCCTGTGTACCTGTAAAGAATGGTTATTAACCACAGCAATGCACCTTTTAGTCTTTCCCAATAACCCAGCACTTAGTAATATTATGCTCAGAAATCAGTATAACATTCAGACCACAAAACTGATTAATTTGGGGATGTGAACAAGGAGAGGGAGGGATGCAAATCAAAATTTACTTAAAAATGATTTTGTGTTAAAGGAACATTTAGATACCACATTAACCCCTGGACAGTCCAGTTACTGCTATCTTGGTACCCAGGATTAACTAAGATGCAATCCTGAAGCATTGCAGCTGGGTGGCAGGCATTGCAGCTGGTTGGAGCCCTTAAATAAATAACAGGTTAATGATTGGTTTACCCTAGACTGTGAGGGCATAAATGAAACTTTTAAACGCTCAGAAAATTAGTAATCCCTCAGGCCCAATGGCCTGCAAAATAGTCTAAAGTGCAAACTGAGCTATAAATCAAGGCAAATCAGATGGCAACACTGTTATTTTGGTGTAGCAGGTTAATCCTGTTGTTACTCATGGAGCCAGGACCTCGGAATCTGGGATGGTGGACAGGCTGACTTCCCTCGAAACCTGATTTGGCTCTCTGGTTCTTGGCTGCTGCAGGTCATTGTCCTTCTTGGCCAGGACTCAAGTGTGGGGACCAGGGCTATGCGACTCACCCCACGTCAAGACCTTTCCCCAGAGGTGGCCACAACCCACAATGAGCTTCTCCACAGGAACTGACTCCTCAATCTGGTTCTCAAGCATCTCACAGTTACAAGGCAGAAACAGCCTTTTAGAAAAGATTTTAGCAACCCAGTTCCCAATTCTGGCACAGTCTCTGTTGACCACACAGCTTACCCGCTCGCAATCTGCAGTGTTTGGTATATAAGCTGGCAAATTGAGATTCAGGTCTCCCCTGGCAAATGGGCTGGTGAAAATTCCGGTAGCCCCAGGCTTCAGTTTCAAGCTCAGTCTCTGAGGCAAATAGGTCTCTTACCAATACACAGCTTGGCGGTGGTTAGCTTCATTGACACCCTTCAATCTGGAGTCTCAGCTCAGGGAAAACACTTGTCTCCACTTAGACACTTGAAACAATATCTGCAGTGCAGCACTTAGCAGTCTCAGACAATCCACCTGAGTTTTAGGCCAAGGAGAGGTGAACAAGCCTCTCCCAGAATCTTCCAAGCTGAGCGCAAAGCCTCTCTACAGACTAGAAGCTCAAGCCAGACTGACCATTCACTCATTTCTTCTGATTGACTGGAAAAAGAATTCTGTAATCCGGTTGGTTGCCCAGGCTGTGACTCACAGTTTAAGCATTCTGCTTGATTAAAATGAGCACCAAGCACACAGTTCACAGTTTCTTCCCAGTAGCCATAGTAAAAGGACCCATTAGGACCCTTGAGTTCTGATTGGCTCAGCAGCAAGGTCAAGAAATATCAATATGGCCACTGGCTGACCAGAATGCAAACAGTCCCAAATGTTACAGTTCATTTTTAAACATAACAGTTCAACTTTAGAAATAAACGTCTACAACATTCAGCAGGGCAGAATCTGTACTTGTAAGTGACTGCACAATGGGATCTAGAGGAGTGTTGCCTGGTTGGTGTGAGCTTAGTTCCACTCGGACCCAGCACAGGCTATACACATATACAACAGGGTGAACCTCTTAAAGGCATAGCGATGGCATTAATTCGCACATTCATGCTGATGCTGCAAACAAAACAACACTTTACATTTGGACTGCATTGTTTACATTACTGGATATGGGCCAGGCTCTCAAAGGCAGAGCACAAGCTGGGACCCTTTCAGGCAGAGAGCCACCACAGTGCCCAGGGAGATGACCCCAGTTAAGCCCACCATTTGGGGGCTTACATTTGTAAGACTTGTCTCTTGGATGGCTGGTGGCATCACTGATTTGATGAGTGAATCTGTTTTGCACCCACAGATGGTAAAACAAATTACCTTTCTCTTGCGTTCATTATAAATTTAATTTGCAATGCAATTATGTCCCAGCTTCTCTTTATACTCAGTCCAGCACTCACCATCCTTGTATTCTTCAAACTTCCCATAGCCAGCCATAGTGAACAGTTTTATTCTCTTAATGGTAAGTTAGACTTAGATGTCCTTTACAAACTTTAGAAGAAACTCTCTGCTACAGGTCCGTATTCAATGCAACATAAAAGAAGGTCATATTCCAACTCAAAGATGGCTCTTTAGCAAGTCTGCTTCACCCTGTTGCCAAATATGTACTGTAATATCTTAGATGGGGGTCACTGATTGTTGCTTCTAACTGTAATGTAACAGCACTAAGGAGGATACAAAGCATCCTGCTGCTGCAGAGTAGGGGTCTGAGTTGGAGCAGCAAGTCTTGCTGTGTGATTTACGTGTGATTTCAAAAATAAAGCATTTTCTTTTGGATACTGAGGTATTGTTTCACGTTCTTCACTGAGTGCCACTACAACTTTTGACTTTGCTGCAGAGTAGAAGCAGCCAGCACATAATAAACAAGGAAATCACACTCCTCCAGTGGCCAAAATACTTACTTACACCTTTAGATACATTTTGGTGGACTTCAGTGTCATCACAAACTGGTTAACAGCCTAAAAGGAGTTCCCAACCCTTCCGAGGAATATTGGTCTCCCCAACAGCTGAAACCCAAAATGAACCTCCCAAATGCTGTCAGGACATGAGGGGATGAACAGACCACCAGATCCTCGTCTCTGAAATTAAATCACCCATGAATGGAGCTAGATCCAGATCAGACAGTGAGTACATGAGCCACAGCATCTCTCCCACCAGCTCACAGGGATGTGGAGATGAACAAATGGTGAAACAGAGAGGCATACGTGCAACCACTTTGAAATGCTCTTAAAGGAAATTAAAGTGTTTCTTCAAGAAACAGGGTTTCAAACACTGAATAACTAACTTACGGAGTAGAAAAGAGACTTGACAAGGCAAAACAACATGTTGGAGTTGTGGAAGAAAGCACCGTCCAACTCAGCCAGGCCATTGACTCCTCTAATCTACAGAGAGGCACTAAAGGACAAATGTGTGGATTTAGAGGCTCATTCTAGGAGAGACAATTTGTGACTCACGGACTATTAGAGGACTTTGAGGCTAGGCATGTGTGTGACTTTTGGTAGACTAATTATGGGACATGCTCACTTTCCAACCCATGATGCCCTCTGGATTGAACACGCATACACCAAGCTTTGTTACCCAAGCCATTGGACCCTCACTAGACCTTGTCCCATCTTAATGAAATTTGCTAGCTACAGGGTGAAAGAGGAGGTCCTAAGAGCACTATGACAGCAAAAGAAAATAAAGAAAAATGGAGTGTGCCTTCACCTAAAATCAGGATTACTTTCCAGAAATCCTCTGTAAGCGTCTTCAATACACAGAAACTATCCAGCCCTTCAATAAAAATGAATTAAATTTCAGACACCTCATCCTGCTCAACTCTGTATTTATTTGGAGGATGGAACCTGTCTTTACCCTGGCTGAGGCAGTGCAGGCCATGAGAGAAGGGCATAACCACAGTGCTCTGTACTCCAGGCGCCAGAAACCAGACCGAAACCTCAATGAAATGAGTAGTCTACAGCCCGCCACCAGCAGATTTATTTATTTATTTATTTTATTTCTGATCTCGGATTAACCATTTGAGCTCAGAGCTCTTTACATAGGTTCCACGTTAGCGCATTTAGAACAAGTAGGTGATTATACAGAGGATTGAGACAAACAAGGCAATAGGATTAGAATCAGAGCATTTAGGTACATTTGGTCTTTAAACAAAGGAATACAAAAAATACAGCGAAAACTAAAACTGGAGTAAGTAAACACAGTCAGATACATACAGGGAACAGACTACATAACTGTGCCCAACAGAGCCTGTTAGATGTCAACCTGGGGGTTAGGCATAGAAGTGCTGAGACAGGTTGAGAGGTTGGAAACCCAAGTGAAGTGTCCGAGAGAGAGAGAGAGAGAGAGAGAGATCTGTTTGGCAGAAGGGCAGATGGTAGGAGATTAGGGCCACCGGTCAGAAAGTTGCCCATGAAGGAGATCCAGGAGTTGCTCCAGAAGGCTAAGGAACATCAGCATGATTCGGTCAGAATGGCAGAGATACATGAATATTTAAACTGATCCCACCTTGTCTTCACTCCTTTCCTAACAGCCAGCAACAGGCCTTTCCTATATTACAGCACCATCCTCCCCTCCATAACAGCAACCACCTTTCAAGACTGTTCCTTTGTGGTTCCCCATGTCTCCTGAACTGCTCATAGGGACTGGGACAGGGTACATTGGGCAGCACACTGCACTGAACTTTGTTATGGCTACAACACGCTTAGCTGACTCCATCAACCTGAAAACCTCTTTCCCACAACTACAGTGGAAGCACTGACACGACTCCTTCAGCCCTGCCAAGACATCAATGCCAGGATCAGATAATTTTCTCCTGGCTTCCCCGGATGCCATGATGATTTGGCAGCTAGATGGGGAGTACAAACTGACATGACTGAGTGTGGAGTAGAGCTGAATGTGGACTAAAGGCTTTTGTGCTTTAATGATAAATGTGGGTGTAATGAACTGTACTCAGAGGTGTGGTACATTGCTCTTATTTTAGTCAGTAAATGAACTGTGATGTTATATCATAGCAATGGAAAGCCAAACATTTTTAGAATGTGTTTTCTTTTCATATAGCCCATGCCCAGGCTTTGTTGAAGGATGATCTTACTTATGCTGTCAGTACATGGACCTAGATGAAAGCACTTGATTCCCTTGTTGATAGCAGTAACCAAACATTGTTCTGTGTGCTCACTTATTTCCTTGTGGCTCTCAAGAGAAACTCATTTTGTGATGATGATGGAGGGTTACACATGGGGGCTATCATTGGTGGCCATCTGGTTGACCTCCTTGGACAGGGGAGCTGATGGGGACACCTCTTGGCTCGTGCAACACAAGGGAAGACCATATCTCACATCACTCAGCTCTGCTACCTAGATTACAGGGAGAGTGTACACTCATGGACACTGGCTACCATGCTATTTAGGTTCTATTCCTACCATGGGCAGGTTTCTTCCTTGAGTTCTTTTATTGAACGGCTGGTTAGAATGGATGGGAGTATGTTGGACTTGTGGCCGGGAGGGCTGGTGGGCACCCTAAGAAAACACTTCCCTGAGCCTGGATCATCTATCTATAATTAATACTGATGCTGAGCGTGCCATCCCTGGAGAAACAATAACAGTACCAGGAGCACAGCTTTCCCAAGGACTGAGACCACACTGTAAAGGGAGGTTTCAGGAATGTTCTGGCACCTTCTAAGTAGTATCCCAATATGGCAACTTGTGCTTGGAATCCTATGAGCCCTGTTAGTCATTTCTTAAACTATGAAGACCTAGCTGGCCCGCCAGTGCAGTGGTTGCATTTCCACTTCTGACACCAATGACCTGGGTTTGGAAGTGAACCCAGGAGTTAGAGGGCCAAACATGGGGAAGGAGGATTGGGCATCCAATGGACTGCTTTCTCCTCCAGTGGGGAGGGTGGGAAAGCAGCCGGTGCTTGACTACCCCTGGTGGAGGTCAGGAGGCAGCAACTGGAGCTCATATAGCTGGGGAGATGAGCCAGACATCAGCACGAGCATGCCACAAGTCATTGCACACCACGCCTCCTGCCTGATAAACACTGAAAATTACCAAGTTGAGCAGGAGGACATCTGCGCCACCGAGCCCCACAAAATGGATCAAGTAACTCTGACCCTGGATCATTATTCAGTCACCTGTGGGGAAGTAGCCCCCCTTCCCAGTATGGCCCCACACCCTGGGGGTAAGCCAGGGTGCCCTCCAGGGCAGATGGTAAGTCCTGGGGATAGGGTGGTGGGTGCAGACCAAAGCGAGCCAACCAATAGAAAAACAAACAAACTACAAAGACCTATTTATTGTTTGATTGTTCTGACTCCTCAGTGGGTGGTTCTACCTGAGAAATACCGAGATGTGGATGGTAAATTCTTCACCTTTGTATTTCTTTATGCTGTGTTAGGAGGCAAACAGGGCTCATCTGTATTGAAAGTAGCCCAAGCAGTGGCCCCAGAAAATGGAGGGTGGCACCACTACTACCCCAGCACTGTGGTAGGAGTGCCATGTGATGGATCACAATTGCCGGACAGGGAATATTTAGATACCCTCCCCAACCTTGGAAGGGTTCAAAGTTATTGATTTGTTAGATCTGTAGCCCAATTGGCTACTTTTGTAATGTTAGAGTTTCACTGAAGGAATCATGCTGCTGTGGTGTGATCTCTGGTGGCAAGGGGAGGAGTATGAGGAGTGGAACTCCGGCTCTGTTTCCACAGATGTATCCTGATTCTTCTTTAGCACAATGGTAGCCCCACTGACCAACACACTTATCTTTAATTTTAACAGCCTGTCAAACCCGACTAAGAAAGAAGATCATGATGCACGTCCACCAGTCAAAAGCAGATTTTTCTTCATTCAGGAGAACACTACTGAATCAGAACATCAGAAGCTGTCCCAGTTTGGATTCTAGGAAGTCCATTCCTCCTCATATAAATCTAGGTGGAGGAGGGTACAGCTATCCTGGTCCCAAAGAGGGTGCCGTTTGAAATCCTAGAGGTTGTTAGAAATAGTGATGAAAGGTATCTCATGGTCAAAGAGCAATTAAATGGCCAAACACTTACCTTGATTTCTATGTATGCTACCCCAGGCTCAAGCTACAGTATATGCTTTTCCATAAGTTGTTTACCTTAATCATGGAAAATCTGGAAGAGATGCTGATTGCGGTAGGAGAATTTAGACCTTACATTTGTCCCTTCAGTGGACAGTACCTTCCAGATTCCTAGGTAGGACCATGTAGTGACCAAACAGTTAAAGCCCTTTTGGTGAAGCTGGGACTACAACATGTTTGGAGGCATCTAGGGGTTGGCACAGGGGTTTATATGCTATTCTCATGTTCATCAAATATATTGCAGGGTTGAAGTTTTCTTCTCTCAAAAGAGACTATCTAGACTGACATGGTGTAAGGTGGGCCCTTTGGCCCTCTCAGACTGCAACCCCTATTAACATAGAACTTGATATAAAACATACAACAATGCTTCTCATTTGGAGACTTAATTTCCTCTCTTTTTTTTTCTATATAGATTTTTATTATTTTTCCTCATTTTGCCCATAGACCGGGACCCTAGCAGACACATATATGCGCATGCGTGGAGGCACATGCACATGCAGGGCACCGGCTCGACCCTTCCACCCCACCCTCATGTCATTATTGCTGCTGCTCCCTCACCTGTGCTTCCCACTCAGACCTCCACCCGGTGGGAGGAAGGTCATCGGGGAGGGACAGCTGCTCACTGCAGAGCTTAATCCTGCTCTGACCCCTTCCTCCCATGCCGGGTCCCCAGTGACTTGAGGTCATTCCAGAATTCAGGTCGCTGGCATAGCACAAGGTAAGGCGTCCAGCGCCGCAGCCCTCAGCACCACTGGGCCAGCTAGTTTCCTCTTTTAAAGGCAGGGAAGTCCAAGAACAGATCCTAAAGCTCATTACCCTAGCAGTTCAGAAAATTCTATACCAGATGTAGGTCCTGGGATGCCATGGGAGGCATGGGGTCATTCTGCTGCATACAAAACTGCACAGCAACCAATGCTGCAAACAAAGGGAGTGCAATGCAATATCACGGGTAAAACACCGACCTGACGCAAACAGCTCACACTTTGACAATAATGGGCTTCCTTGTTTTTTGGGGAGGGGCTTTTCCTCCTGCACCCCCTGCATGGGAGGATTTGACACCCCCTGGAATTAATAACAAACTCCGGGGTGGACTTAGAGGATGGGAACTAACTTGGGAGGAAGGTTTGCTTTTAACAATACAAAACAACCAGTAAAAGTTGCAGCAGAGCGAAACCTGGTCAGAACCGAACCACAGTCCCAAGTCTCCGTTTCTGCTGTGTGCTGGTACCTTACCCACTCCACCACGGGAGCACATGGCAGCTTGATTCTTCCACATTTGCAGTATGCAGCAAAAGGTAGCGTAATTCCTTATTGCTGTTCTACCCTGTCGCTGTCAGGTCAGTCGCGTTCTACACAGCGTGGTTAATGCTGCGCTCTCTTATATACGAGATATGGACACGGTACTCCATGGGATACAATAAAATCTATGATTAGGGAAAATTTGATTGCCATTGTAGCAGCTAGAAAGAAACAACATAGAGGCAAACAAGCTCACCTAGAACACAGATAAAACAGCTGGAGAGTCAACAGCAGGCCAAACTAGACCGTCAGAGAGGGAAGGAACTGAAGCTCAGAAAAGAACTAAACACCATTTTAAACTACAAAGCTGAGCAAAATCTAAAATACCAGTGCTATTATGAAGCAGGGTCTAGAGCTATAAAATTATTAGCATGTAGACTTAAAGCCCAGAAGGCAAGGGCCAATATAGCAAAATTATTTACCAGGGTACAAGGCAGCAGGTGACTAAGTTGGCGGATATAACATGAGTCTTTAAACATTACTGTGAGAATTTGTATATCACTAGACAAGGTAAATCTACAGACCAGATTGATGCATATCTGGCACAACCTGACCTTCCCAAATTGCACAAGACCAAAATGATACTCTATGCAAACCTATTACCCTAGAGAAATTGAGTTAGCAGTCTCTAATAATAAGACACCCCGGTTCAGATGAGTTAGCTCCAGAATTTTATAAATGCTTAAGGAGGAAACTCTACCCTGTTAAAAATCACATATAAAGGCAGCTCTGGCTGAAGATGGTAAGCTCCCTCCTACATGGAACCAGGCGGTCATCTCAGTGATCGCAAGCCCTACGAGGACCCTACTTTGTCCCTCATATAGACAGATTTCCATCTTGAATGTGGATTATAAATTTCTGACTGCTATTCTGATCAAAAAGCTTGAGGGTATTATAGTTCAGCTAGTCAACATAGACCAGACTGGCTTTGTCATGGGCCGTCAAGTGGTGGATAATGTGAGATGCACACTCCATATAATACATAATCAGAATCATACAAACACCCCAGCCAAAAGCACTTGATCAAGTCAATTGGTTCTACTTATATAGGGTCCTTGCTGGGTCTGTTTATTCACAACAATTTATTCAGCACATATAGAATCTCTACACAGTACCACAGGCCTTTGTGCGGGCTAATGGGTATATTAACAAGGTTTTACCTGGGCCAGGGTACCAGACAGGGCTGCCTTATCCCGGTATTATTTGCCCTTTAAATAGAAACTTTGGCCCAGCAGATTAGACAAGAACAGGGAATCATGTGAATCACTATAAGCAGGAATGAGCAAAAGTCACGTTATATCGGATGAAATGCTCCTGTATCTTTAGAATCAGACACCTCCCTACCAACGATGATGTCCCTCATAGGAGTTTTCTTCTATTCCAAGCACATACTTAATGTTACTAAAACAGAGGTCCTAACCTTGAATTACAACCCCATAAGGATGCTACAAAACAATACCCAATGAAATGGGCCCTGGCTGAGCTAAAAAACCTTGGTATTATTTTAAGTGCTACCACCTCCCATCTACACCAAGACAACTATATACCCCCAATAAAGCAGCTGCAAGGAGTATTAGACAGTGGTCCCTCCATTTTATGCCAGAATCCAGGCAATCAGAATGAATGTCCTGTCCAAATGCTGGCTAGGTGAGATGGAGAGGCAGGCTTTAGATTTACATGGGCTAATGCTAGGCTACTTGTCCGAGGCTCACTTCTCCTGGCCAAGAAAGTCTGGGGAGACTGGACTGTTCTGACCCTAGAGGATTACTGGGTTGTGGCACAATAAGGGTAGCATTCCTATGAAATAACTCATAATTCCAGGTGCACTGAAGCATATAGAGGAAGAGACATCAAAGATGAGGCCTCTTATGTCACTTCTTTTTACCCACAGGTCCTTACAGACAAAGACACAGTTCCATACTGGGCACTGAGGTGTCTTTTAAGGCCTGGGAGAGATTCTTGCTCCCTGCAGGTAGTCATACAGTTATAGGAATTTAAATGGTTAGCATCCCATGAGTAGCCATACAGTTATGAGGATTTATTTATTTATTTATTTATTGAATGTGGATTGAATACCTTTTAACATAACAGCTCGTTTACAGAGGTTTCTTGTTATTGAAGTACAGACAATTTACAGTTAATAAGCATGACACAATGGCAGTTGCACAAGGTGTTACAGAGTTACAAAAAGAAAAAAATTACAGCATCTGAATGAGAGACAATTAAAGTGGAATACATCAGTGGCACAATGTTTTGATAGTTCAAAGTGTTGTAAATAAGTGCAGGGTTGGCCAGCAGAGCTTCCGTGTCACTAGGGGAGGGTATAATAAATAGGGAATTTGCTAGGTATTAGGAAAGCAAGAGAATTAGGAGGGGTGCAACCCAGAGGGAATAGTCAGAATACGGCTAGAATATGGGGTCCAGTTCTGGAGGCCACACTTGCAAGGTGACAGGGACAGGCTGGAGAAGGTCAGAGGAGAGCAACCAGGATGGTTCAAGAAGGCTACATGGGAGGCCATAGAGGAAAGGCTGGAGGAACTAAACTTGCACACACTGGAGATGAGGGAGAAGGGATGTGGTGAAACCTTCAAAAATCTGAAGGAATAAATAGAGTGAGGGAAGGTAGCATTTTCAGGATGAGTGAGAACAAATCCACTAGAGACATATCTTCATGCTGGAGGGTGGTAGATTTAGAGGAGATGTAAGGGGCAGTTCTTCACAGAGAGGTTGTGGATCCATGGAATAGGCTGCCAGAATGGGTGGTGGCGATAGATTCAGTGAACAAATTCAAAGGGCTTAGGACAACTACATAGGGGCTAAATGGAAGGGGAAAGGTATGAGACAGTGGAGGTGAGATGAACTAGGACAGGGGTGGGGTTCGGGCAGACTGGATGGGGCCAAGGTGTCCTTTTCTGCCAGCAAGTTTCTGTATTTCTAATTCCTGGCACTGGGACAGGTGCTGATAAAGTTTTTAAAATCATACTGGAGGACCAGTGGAGGATGGAAGAGGTTGGGATTGACTAGGGTGGAGGAGAGGTGGTTAAGTGGGACCACTTACCTCTATTGGTATCCTGCAATCTCAATGCTATGGAACCAAAGTGTCTTTGGCTAAAGTGTTGAAGCTGAACCAAAGCCTGGGGATCTGAAGTGAACCCAAGTTGCCAATTTCCACATTTATGCATGCTTAATTATGATCCCCATGCCCTTTTCCTTTTCCTCTTCCACTGTAGCAAGAGAAATTCCACATAGTGTGCAGATTCTACCTCTGTTTTTACTCTATAAGTATAGCACCTTGCAACTGGATACATTGGGTTTGAGACTTCAGGCATTGGACCCGATCTCCCAGCTTGTTCAGATTCTTCTGAACTTTGTCCTCAGTTCCAAGAAAGTTTACCATGCTGGCTAGCTTAGTGTCATCAACAAAGAAACAAGGTAGACCCACACACAGGAGCAAGGAGTGGTTTCAAACAACTGTTTGGATTAAAGCTTAATAGCAGTTTATTTTGCCACTTCAAATTAATGCAAAACAATGCAAAACAAAACAGGAGCCAGTCCTGGGTATGACTGTGGGTAATCCGTGATGTGAGCTACTCAAACTGGTGACTCAATATCAGCGACTCAATTTCAACATCTTTCTAAACAGCGGGAGGTAAATAGCGAGGTGGAAGAAAGCTAATAGGGAAGATGATGATGGAGTTAATAGCAAGGAGACTGTGCAAGAAGAGTAGAGAGTATGTTTGGGAGGGCTGATTCGAGCTGGCCATCTAGCATGATGGATAGGGCTATGGTCCAGGAAGCTGGTGGTTTGGGTTCAAGTTTGGCATGTGGCTCTTCCTTTTTATGTTGGCTCTGCGCCAGCCAACATATTGCATTAGTAGCAGATATGGAGGCACGGTCACTGTTAGGCGAATGCAGGACACACATCAGTAGGTCGTCGCTCATTCCCCAATAAGCCAGCATGCAGGCACCACACCAGGAATACATAATGTGTGAGCACATCTAAGCAAAGGCCGCTGCAATGAGAGCAAAGCTCATCATATGCAGTGGCACCACCACGACGGCATTCCCTGCTGAAATATTAGCCTAAACATGGCGGCACACTGCCTGCCACAATACCGAATTTGGGGTGCCCGATCCCCTGTTGTATGCCTGACCCAGGTTATGTGCTGTGAGGGAGCCACTCCCCGTCTGCATAATGCATCCCCCATTTGCTATGTGCCGAGGGAGGCGCCCAATCCCCTTGGCTTGCCTCCCCCCTTCAGTATGTGCCGGAGGCACCCAATCCCCCATCAGCTAGCCCCACAAACACTCAGGTGGCACACTGGGAGACCACCCCAGTGTGCCAAATGTCCTTAAAAAAAAAAAACTGTCCGCAATGTTTTTTTTTAACCTGTAAAAGAAGAAATCGGTCCTCAGAGTCTGTCCAGCTCCCTGCCCCAACCCGCACCCACCTCTGCACACCCTGCCTCACACCCTCTCACCCCATATTTACCTCCAGAGTCTGTCACGACGATCTTTGGTGAACCAGAAACACATCTGCACTCTTCAAAGCCGACCCGAACTGAAGAAATGCCAGTAAGCTGCATGATGGCATAAATAGGTTTTTAACATCTGGTGCATATCTCAAGCATTTTTTGAATTTTGCACCAAATTTTTAACATGGGGTTATTGGGGCCCTCCTCATGAATTCAGTCACTGTCATGGCTTTATTCCGTCCCGAAAGGTGATTTTGTGGTCACTAGATGGAATCACCTTTTGGGACCAAATAACTAAAACGACAGTGCCACTGTTCATGAGGGGCTCTCAAAAAGCCTATAGTTGCAAATTTGATGAAAACCAAAAAATAGCTGTTTTCTAGTGTCGTTATGCTGCTCGCACGTCAGAACTTGTGAATTTGTAATATTTTCACCCACATTTTCAAATTGGCATTTTTCTGCACCTCCTTATGAACCGTATAGCTGTCAATTTACATATCCTGGCGAAATGTGTTTCGCATGTCCAGCGAGAATAGCACACTTGCTGTGCAAAATCAGTTTTCAGGACAGTCTGAGAAAATGACGGTGACATTGTTCATGAGCAGAGGTTCTACAATGCCTATGTTGAAAATTTGGTGACCGAAAGTCCATAAAATGATCAGGTTACAGCGGCGCGCTATAGTTTCCACAAGACCCTGTAAGTTCGCAATTTGCAATATTTTCATGCCAGATTTTCAACACTGGCATTTTTTCACACCTCTTATGAACAGTACAGCTGTCATTTTTCATAGCCTGCCCAATGTGTTTCTGCACCTGTGGTGCATACTGGCGTGGTCACTGTGGGAAACCAACTTTTGGGACAGATTAACAAAATCACAGCACCACTGTTCATGAGGGAAGTCCCAAATGCCTATGTTGAAAATGTGGCTAAAAAACCCAAAACAATTGGGTTATGGACGTGTGTTGTGCAGTTTCTATGCATGCTCATGACTTCACCACTTTTCATATTTTCACTCCAAATTTTCAAAATTGCCATTTTCGCCTCCTCATGAACAATACAGTTGTCATTTTCCACATCCTGCCCAAAATGTGTTTTCGTCCCTGTGTCACCAAATGGCATAGCCGCTGTGCAAAACCACCTTTCAGCTAACAAACTGATTATGCCGCTCTTCATGAGGTAGGGTCACAAAAAGCCTATGTTGAAAATTTGAAGTGAAATACCAACAAACTCCTACAATGTTAGGGTTTCCCAGTGTAACACCCCAGCCTGTAGAGACTGCCAGGAGTCAGGGTGTGACTTGAGGATCGTGGCTGTAATACTCACGCCATTCCACCCCACCCCCACCCTGCAGCCACTGACAGGCAATGATGTGTCTTGGACTGTTCGGCCCTAAAGTTCATCCCATTCTCCTATACTGCACCCATCTCAGCATGTTTCCTTATGGAGCAGGGTAAGTATAATGCCCAAAGACCCCAAAGCACACCACGACACTTGTCGTGTCTACAGGGTAGGATGAGGCCCATTCTCTATACTGCACCCATCTCAGTTATTTCCTTATGGAATGGGGTAAGTATAAGGCCCAAAAGACCCCAAAGCACTCCACGACACTTGTTAGTGTCTACAGGGTAGGAATGAGGTAAAATGGCATGAGCGTTATAGCTGACGCCCCAAAAGGCACCCCATGCCTGCCAGTCTCTGCAGGGTGGGAGAAGGTGAGTTCCATACTTCACTGCCATTCCTATTATGCATCTCTAACTCCTGCACTACTAATGCCAGCAAAACATTTGGCATTGACAAATGCTGTTTAGTCCTGTCATGGTTTTGGTGTTTGGATTTAGTTTTATTTTGTCTGTCTCGGTTCCCGACTTTGTTACCCATCCCCGCCGCAGGTTGCCCCTCAACATTGTCCCCTGCAGACCACTGTCCCATGGAGTAGCCCCCTCCCATGTTTTGTTTTCTCCCCAGTGTCTGCCCCACCCCAGAGTTGATTATTTAGAGATGTGGGGTGTGTGTGGGGGGTTTGCTTGTTTTCATTCAGTAGTGTTGTCTGGTCACTTATTGTTCTCCTTGCTGTAGTGCAGATCCCGATATTTGTTTTGGTGATTTTCAATCACTGTTTAGGTAGTCGCGGATGTCTCTTAGCTGGTATCGCATGGTGCCATGTCTATGTAGTGGTTGATTCCTGTTTTGTTTTGCATTGTTTTGCATTAATTTGAAGTGGCACAATAAATTAATTTAAGCTTTGAATTCAAATGGTTTTTGTAGCCACTTATTGCTCCTGTGTTGGATGTGGAGGGCTGTGGGATATCAGATAGACCAGACACCGAACTTCAAGTTCAACACACAATCTCTGTATGATGATTATTCAAAATGCAGGAGATAACTTTCAGCAATGGCATATCCTTTTTCAGTACATCAGTTTGTAGCAACAGACAATGCACTGATCTCTGATCTAACTTATCTGTTGAGATTTAGCCTCCCTATGCAGGCCTTGTTTGCTTGGGTGGTGGGGACTCAAGTAAAAAAAGAAGCTAAAGACAAAAGAACCTCAGTGCAGAAGCACTGAAACAAGGTTACCCTAAAGAGCATTGGCAATAAAGCCAAGTTTGCAAGAAACACAATATCACACATACTCGAAATGCAAAGCATCATGGGATATATGCAAATTACCATGGCATTTTAGACAAACTCAATTTACAGCAATTTACATGCATTTTACATAGCACAAGTAACTTAATTTTATAATACAGTCACCTAGTAACTTTTTACCTTTATCAAACACACCTAGTGCCATGGTATTTTCAACATTTACAGGTTTCATACACATAAGGTATATACATTAAAGTATTTTATGTCATAGTGCCATTGCATACTAAATCCAACAATGAGGAACACTGCCTGTTGTTTTATATCAGCTTGGAGGTCACAACAATAACCTCCTGTATGATTACCCGAGAGGAAAAGGAAAATTTAAAGAGGACACTATAGCCTAGTCAAGAAAGGGAAGGGTTCCCATAGGTGGCCAACCTTATGGACTAGAAATTGTAAAGAATAGATTAGGCTAAGAAATAGAAGAACTGTTGCAACAGATTTAAGAAAAGGTCAGTCCTCAAGAATGGCAGGAGCTCACTGTCACATATCCCCTTAAGAGGAAGCAGTTATTGCAGACTGATTACCACCTTCCTATACCAGGAAGGGATGGAGCTTCCACCCATCTTCAGAAGGCTCCGTCTCAGGGTCCTATTAACAATAAACATTCCATCATAAACACAGTGGATACCATTATTCTTTACCCTGAGGCATTAACACATTTCTCATCAGAGACTAGTGGTACCTTCCTCTGCACTATCTCCTTTTAAGGAAAGTCCGTCATATTTCTTAACCAAAATCTGAATGGCTGTAAAGCCCAGTACCATAGAAAAGACTTTCTCTGGGGTGAGTAATTACCTGCTTCAACCCCACCAGACATGTCAGTTTTAAACAGGGACACAGTCCTAGGTTCAGCTCCTCTACATCAACCCACTATGTCTCTTGATTAATTCATTTCACTTGCTACTGATACAGACACCTGAGGGTAGACACTCTTTTGGTGTTACCCCAACACAGTTCCAATCCATTTTCCACCCACCTCCTCCTTGGTAGGTTTTCCCTCAGAAAAGAATAACACACACTACCACCTCAGACTCTTAACATATTGTAACATTTTGTCAGCATTAGCATCTTTAGTCTGCAGCATACCCCAGTCAATACTGTTAATAGATTTAGCTGCATCAGTACAAAAAAAGTCCCTTCAGCCTCAAAGGCTTCTTCTTGCTTGCTTAGAGTCTCAACCCCAGCACAATATCACTAGGCACAGTCTTACCTGGGTATCACATTCAGGTTCCATACTTGCATCTCCAACCTCCAACAGGTAACATCCTGGGAACACAGGCAACAAAGGAATATCTTGCACAGTCAGGGGTCCTCCTTCAGCTGAGTCCATGAAAATCCTTCTCCAATTCTTTATTCAAACTCTCCACAAGGGACCTCTCAAGCACCTGGCATTGGTATCCCACCTCTGCATAGTCAGTGTGTCTCCAGTCATTGCCCACTCATCCAGTGGATCATCCTAATCAGGGTCTCCACCTCCTGGGTGTTGTCTTCACACCTTTGGTCTGCCTCGACCCCACGGTAGTTCCTCAGCCCTTTGCATCTCTTCATCTTCTTCATGCTTGTCCTTCCTCTGAGCTCCCAGGTCCAGTCCAGGCAACAGCTTCTCTCTGTCTGTCAGCCATGGTACTGGTCAGAACTCCATGTACTTTCTTCTCCGGGTTCTCCTCTGGCAACTCCTGGTGCATCGGTCCACCTGGGATATCCAGGCAATATCCACCAGAAAATGTCCCTCTACAGCCAGTCCAGATGCTTCCAGCAAGTTATCCCACTTCTAACACCAAGTCTGTGGAGGGTTGTGGGATAACAGATGGACCAGACATCAAACTTCAAGTTCAACACACAATCTCTGTGTGATGTTTATTCAAAATGCAGTAGATAACTTTCAGCAATGGCATATCTCTTCTTCAGTACATCAGTTTGCAACAACAGACTATGCAAGTCTTTTCTCTACACTTAGTCAGCATCTACTGACTCACTTGATCTCTGATCTAACTTATCTGTTGAGATTTAGCCTCCCTATGTGGACCTTGTTTGCTTGGGTGGTGGGGGCTCAAATAAAGAAAAAGAGAAGCTAAAGACAAAGAATCTTAGTGCACAAGCACTGAAACAAAGGTTACCCAAAGGAATTGGCAACAAAGCCAAGTTTCAAAGAAACACATCACACATATTGCCAAAATGCAAAACATCATGGATATATGCAGATCACCATGACATTTTAGATTGACTCAGTTTACAACAATTTATATGCACTTTAAAGCACAACTAACTTAATTTTATAATACAGTCCCCTAGTAACTTTTACCTTTACCAAAAACGCCTAGTGCCATGATATTTTCAACATTTACAGGTTTCATACACATAAGGTATATACATTAAAGTAATTTATGACATAGTGCCATTGCATACTAAGTCCAACAATGAGGAACACAGCTTGTTTTTTATATCAGCTCAGAGGTCATAACAATAACCTCCTGTACAAGGACCGAGAGGACAAGGAAAATTTAAAGAGGACACTATAGCATAGTCAAGAAAATGGAGGGTGTCCATAGGTG
Organism: Neoceratodus forsteri; assembly: GCA_016271365.2. NCBI lineage: Eukaryota > Metazoa > Chordata > Ceratodontiformes > Ceratodontidae > Neoceratodus > Neoceratodus forsteri. The sequence goes on from CM057453.1 coordinate 803,241,394, forward strand.
GCCAACCTTATGGACTAAAAATTGTAAAGAATAGATTAGGCTAAGAAATAGAAGAACTGTTGCAACAGATTTAAGAAAAGTTGGTCCTCAAGAGTGGCAGGAGCTTTCTGTCACAGCAGGTCTGCTTTGTTTCTTTGGTCTTACGTTGAGGAGCACACCCCCAGACTCTGCACCGACTCCTCCTTCCGGTGCAGCTTCCTATTTGCTTCTGCTGTAGTATCATCAACAACCTGCTGGAGATCCCAGCCTTCTGACAGTTTATGAAATGTTGAAGAGCAGTGACCCCAGTTCTAATTCCTGAGGGATGCCACTAAGTACCCTCATCCACAATGAGTAATGCCCACTCACCACTACCTTTGCTCTGTCCCATGCCAGTTAGAAAGCCACCTTCTGTATGCCTCATGTATACAATAATAGTGTACTTTGTCCAGAAGTTTATCATGTGCCATAGTGCCAAAGGCCTCAGTGAAATCAAATGGACTACATTTATGTCCCTCCCCTGCCCACCTCCTTGGTCACGACCTTAAAGGCAATCAGGCTAGTTTGGCACAATATCCCTTATAAAGCCATGCTTAGAGAGGCAGACACTTTTCCCCAGTGAAGTGCCCCATTATTCTGTCTTTGATAACAGTTTCTGGGACCTTGGCCAAGTAACACTCATGTCAAGCTGACTGACCTAGCTGCCTGGGTCTGACCTTGCATTTTTCTTGAAGATGGGGACCACACTGGCCCCTTTCCAGTAATCTGTTACTACAACTGTCCAGACACTCATGAAAGATTACTGGAAATGGTTTCACCAGTTGCTCCTTTAGTGCCACTATGGAACTTGGGTTCTCCTGTCTACCTCATGGTATTCACCTGGCTAGATCTTTACCAGGTAGTCAACTACCAGTGTCCATGAGCTGCATCATGGCTGTATTTGATGCAATGGGCTCCCATAATTAGCCCCATACCCCCATGGGCCTTTTGGTGAACACAGAGGCAAAGTGTTTATTCAGCATCTCAGCCACTGACCTTGGTTCTCTCACAGGTTTCTGCCCTTCCCTATTTTCAAGGACCCAATCCCTCCTTCCCTTTCCTCTTCACATTTACATACTGGAAGAAGGCTTTGGTATGTCCGCAGCTTTTAATGCTATCCTTGCTTCCAGACCCTCCTTGAGTTTCCTAATTCAAATCTTGCAGCCCCAGTGCTGCTTTGTACTCCCTCTTGCCCCTAAGGTTACCCATAGCTTCTTAGCAGTCATAGACCATCTTTTTGCTCAGGATCAATTGCCTTAAAGAGATGGTCTGATTTCCAACAAGAATTTCATAATTTATAGCAGCAGAACACAGTTACATGAAATTACCCCAAATTTGATTTTCAGGACATTCAATTCTTTATAAATAAAATGATTCTCATTAAAACTGGGTCTTTTTACATTTCGACCTTTGTTCAGTGTTCACAGGAGAAGGAGGGCCACAAAAAGTAACAGGTGTTGAGGGAGGAGGTGGACAGTAGTCAAGTCCTAAAGGATTCCATAATTTGAAAGTAGAAAGCAATGGGACCAAATGGGATACATCCAAGGGTATTCAGGAGTTCTTGGCGGTACTGCTGTACCTTTGACAGTCTTATTTAACAGCTCACTGGAAAAGGTGGTTCCAGAGGACTGGAGGAGGCAGATGTAGTCCCACTTCACAAAGTGGTAGCAGTGAGGAAGCTGGCAATTATAGGCAGTCAGCCTGATCTCAGTGGTGGGAGAGTTAATGAAGTCCTTGCTGAAGGAGAGGATAGTGAAATATCTTAAATCTAATAGGTTACAAGATCTGAGAAGGCATGGATTCACAGGCAGGACCAGGAGGTCATGTCAAATGAATCTGATAGAGGGTGACCAAGAAATTAGATTAGGGTGGAGAGGTGGATGTGGTCTACCGAGATTTATGTAAGGCTTTCAACACTGTTCCACATAGGAGACTAGTAAGCAAGCCGGATAGCTTAGGAATGGGTCAAAGGTGGTAAACTGGTAAGAATTAGTTAGGGAAAGACAACAGAGGTGGTGGTGAACAGAGTTCACTCAGAGAAGGAAACATGATCAATGGTGTGACTCAGGGATCAGTACTGGTGCTGACCCTCTTCAATGTCTTTATAAGTGACATTGTAGAGGAGCTAAAGAAGGTTGCCTCTTTGCAGATGACACCAAAATATGCAGTAGGGTGAGTACTCCTGGGGTGGAAAGGATGAGCAGAGACCAGAGAAAACTCGGGGAGTGGTCAAGAACCTGGCAGCTGGGTTTCAAAGTGAAAAAGTGCTAAATAATGCTCATGGGGCACAGAAACCATGGAGCAGCGTACAACATGGGGAATATTGTTGATGACCACCAAGCAGGAGAGAGAGACCCAGAGTAATCAGTTCTGATGACCTAAAGGTGGCCAGTCAGTGTGCGAGGCAGTTGGAAGGGCTAGTGGAATGCTGGGGTGCATGGGAGAGGTATCACAAGCACAAGGAGGAGGTAGTATTTCCTCTGTATAGAAAGTGGTAAGACCTCACCTAGAATACTGTGTACAGTTCTGAAGACCACATCTCCAGAAGGACATAGACAGAGTGAAAGCAGTCCAATGGAGGGCAACTAAAATGGTGAGAGTCTGCATCAAAAGCCCTATGAGGAGAGACTAATGGAACTCAATACGTACATCCTGGAAGAGAAAGCGAGAGGGGGTATGATGGAGACCTTTAAATATCTCACAGGGTAAATAAGGTACAAGAGGAAAGTCTTTTCAGACAAAAGGTGATCAAGAACAATGGGACATGCTATGAAGCTAGAGGAGGTAAATTCAGGAGAGATGTGAGGAGTACTGGTTCACAGAAAGAGTGGTGGATTCCTGGAATAACCTTTTAGTGGTTGTGGTGGAGGAGAACACGGGTTCAAGAAAGCATGGAATATACATAAGGGATTATTAATGGAGCGAGGAGATTTGTTCCCTGTTATTTTTTATTTTGTAATCAATAAATTTATTGTTGCACCTCTATCAGAGAGTGTGCCCATTTTTTTCATTTTTTCAATATTAGTGGAAAGGAATAGGGGGAGGGAGAAAGAGATGGAGATCAAGTAGGGTCTGCAGTGATACTGTAGGCCAGGAAAAAAACAGGCAGACTGGGGACAAGTGGTCCTTATCTACCAACAAATTCTATGTTTCTATGACTTCATCTGCTCATCTTGCCTTTACCTGCTGGGATGTCACAATCCCTTGTTTATGACATCATAGCCTGTTGTCACAGACATGATTTGGTGTCACCAGCATATGATTAAGGTTTCAAAACAGAAAAACACCAGTAACAGATGAAGTCTGGGGGGACAAGAGCCTGTTTCTAGGCAGATATCTTCAGTAATGAAGAATGGAATGTCCAGAAAAATCACATTTATAGGGAATGAGATTTCACTACTGCTAATGCAAACAGTAGTGTTTTTGCAGAAACCTGTAAAATCACTTTAAGACCCTGCTGAGCCAGAGGAAATTTTTTTTCCCTCATTGCTTTCAGGGTTACAGACCTATGTGGCTTATTCAAGCATCCTCTTCAGTGAACCCCACACATTTGCTTAGCATTACCTTCCTCATGCACCTGCTGCAGACCCTTGACACCAAGTCCTTCATCGTAGCAAAATCTGCCTTTGTGCAGTTCTGAGGCCTGGTTACTTTTCCCTGTCACCAAGAAAAAAGACTTCCTGGTTTGGGTCAATTCCTCATCCCCATTCCTTGATGCTCACATTGGTTAATGATGACTCCATCCCTACCACTGGGAACAAGATGCAGGGTGGCCACAGAATTAGTCACCTACTGAACATGTTGCTGCTCAAGAAGCAGTCCTTGAAGGTGAGAAGGAAATCTGTCTCAGTCACATGCCAGTCTATGCCTGGGAGAATTAAGTCTTCCAGGATAAACACTGCATCTGATTTGGCTGCTCTCATATATCCCCAACCAGCTGGGCATTCTACTCTTCTTAGATGTTTGAGGGGCTGTAGCATACCGCCAAAGTGACTCTTTGTCTCCCATTCCCACAGCTTAGTCCAGATGGAATCTGTGGCACTGTTTGCTTCCTTGATGCCCTCCTTGAACTCCACGGTGATTCCCTTCCATGCAAGGAGTGCTACCCCATCCCTTTGGCCTATCCCATTTGGAGTAGCCTGTATCCCTCTATCCTGGTGTCACAGTCATTTTCTTCCCCACCTGATGTCTGTGAGTACCTCTAAAGACCTGGCCTGTGAAGTGCATCAGATCATCAAGGATGCCCATTTTGCTTGTCTCCCTTCATATAATGGCCTGCATGCAAGTAAGGATATAGCAGTTGTCCCATCATTGCTTCCCCAACCCACAGAGGTGTCTTCTCCTTGCACTCCTTTGCCCTGCTGTTGTTCACTTGATTCATTTTCTGTCCCTGGTTCTGACCTGTAACAACCTGTTGCCCACCTCCCACTCCTAGATTAAGAGCTACCCTACCATTCTATCTATTCTCTCCACCAGCACATCAACTCCCTTTTGTTTAGGTGGAGCATGTCTCAACTATGTAGGGCCTTATCTCAAAAGGATCACCAGTGTCCCAGAAAACTAAAATATTGCTTCCTGCACCTTCCTCTCATCGAACTCCCTATTAGAGTTTTGCAGCTTTGTCCTGCACGTGGCATTGGTAGTATGTCTAAGGATACTACCTTGGAGTTCTGCTTCCTGTCCCATTCCTCCATAAATTTGTGTTGCAGGACCTCCAGCCTAGCTTTTCCTATGTTGTTTGTACCCATATGAAGAATGACAACTGGTTCCTCCCTCACCCTGCCAGCAACTTACGTGTCAGTGGCGTAAAATCCATCACCCTAGCATCTGGCAGAAACTGACCAGGCAGTTCTGTTAAGAACTCTTTTGGTTTTACTGTTTATCTCCTGAATGGATAGTTGGGTAAAATGAAGGAAAGAACTACATAACATGCACACTGGGGCACTGGACAGTGTGGTTTATATTTCCCTTACTCTGTTTTTAACAGACGGAGTTCCAGAGGCAGAGAAGGGCATTCAAAGTATGCAGCAGAACACAAGACCTCAATTAAGACAGAGAACAATGTATTCCAGGAGAGTATCTGAAGAGGTTTGCTGCAGGTCTTTAATCATCAACCACGGCATTCCAGGAGAACATATGATGAGGTACATAGCAATCTATCATAAACAACTAAGGGTATTCTGGAGAGCAGCTGAAGAGACAGGTTGCTATCAAAAAGTAATGGGTTTGCCAAAATAATTTCAGCCACGGAATAGAAACATAGAAACAGAAACATAGAATTTGACGGCAGATAAGGACCGCTTGGCCACCTAGTCTGCCCATTTCCCACTTAATGGATAAGCTGCAGATCCTAGTTAACCAACAGCATACTTCCTCCTACCCCCACTAGAATTGTATTATGTCTGTCCCATGCATTCTTGAATTCCCCACTGTTTTGACTCTATGACCTCCTCAGGAAGGCTGTTCCATGTATTCACAACCCTCCCAGTGAAAAATACTTCCTCACATTATCTCTGAGCAGTCCCACCTCTGTCTTCAAATTGTGCCCCTTGTTTTGCCGTCTCTTTTCTGAAAGATGCTACCCTCTTAGACTTTGTTGATTCCCTTGAGGAATTTGAAAGTTTCTATCATGTCCCCCTCCCTCCTTTCCTCGAGGCTATACATCTTTAGTTCCTTTAGTCTTTCTTCATATGTCTTCTGATGCAGACCCTGCATCATTTGGTTCCCTCCTCTGGACAGCCTCCACCCTGTCTATGTCTTGGCGGAGATGAGGGTCTCCAGAACTGTACACAGTACTCAGATGTGGTCTTACCAACTGTCTGTACAGAGGGCCAACAACTTCCTGTTTTCTCTGGTGATGCCTCTCCCTATGCATCCCAGTATCCCCAACCCTCCTTACTGCCTTCTCACATTGTTTGCCCACCTTTGGGTCATCTGATATGACTACCCCGGTCCCTTTCCATTTTGTTATCAGTATCCACCTCCATTATGTACTCTTCCCTGGGTTTTGTTTCCCGGGTGCATTACTTTGCACTTTTGCATTGAATCTAAGCTGCCATACATTTGACCATTCCTCCAACCTTGCCAAGTCCTTTTCATCCTTTCCACCCCACCTTGTGTATCAACCCTGTTGCAAATCTTTGTGTCATCTGCAAAGAGTCATACTTTCCCTTCCAGTCCTCTGCAATGTCACTTATAAAGCATTAAAAGGACCAGCCCAGTACTGAACCCTGTGGTACCCCTAGTAACCCTCCTTTCTTCATTGTGGACTCCATTTACTATTACCAGCTGTGTCCTGTTGTCCAACCAGTGTTTTACCAGGCTACCACCCTGGGACCCTCCCCAGGCTGGTTAATTTGTTTATTAATCTTTTGTGCGGGACTGTGTCAAATGCCTTGCTAAAGTCTAGGTAGGCCATGTCCACAGCCCCTCCCTGGTCTACTGCTTTGGTCATCCAGTCAAAGAAATCAATTAGATGTGTCTGACATGACCTTCCTGCTGTGAATCAATGCTGCCTTGGGTCCTGTGCCCCACCGGCCTCTAGGTACTCAACAATTCTTTTCTTCAGAAGTGATTCCATCATTTTCCCTACCACTGAGGTCAAACTGACAGGTCTGTAGTTTTCTGCCTCTGTCTTGCTCCCACTTTTGTGAGGGGAATCACATCCACCCTCCTCCAGTCCTCAGGTACCACCCCATCCTCCCATGATTTATTAAAAGGGTAGTCAGTGGTGTTACTAGTTCTTCCTTTAGTTCTTTTAGAATTCTGGGGTGAATCCATCAGGCCCCATTGCTTTATCCACCTTCAGTTTTAAGAGTTCTTTCAGAACTCTTTCTTCTGTGAAAGGACTAATATCAACCTCCCTATCCAGAGTGCTTCTATTGACTGTATTAGGTATTCCCCTGCTTTTCCATTGTGAATACTGAGCAGAAGTATTCCTTCAGTATCCCTGCTTTTTCACTGTCACTCTCTGCCCAACCACCATCCTCTTTGTTCAGCCTCAATATCCCTGCATTAGTCTTTCTTTGCTCCTAATGTACCTATAAAGGTTTTATCCCCTTCTTAACCGAGTTGGCTATCTTTCCTCAGTTTGGGCCTTTGCTATTCGGCTGCCTTACCGCTTCCTTCTGTTTTAATTGGTACAGTTCTCTGTCCTGCTCCTTCTGTGTTTCTTATACTTCCTGAATGTTATCTTTTTCTCCCTTACCTTCCCCACCACTTCTTTTGAGAACCATAGTGGTTTTTCTTTTGTTTTGATTTGTTTATTTGCTTCACACAAAGCTTGTGCCTCTGTGATGGTGGTTTTGATGTTTCCCATTGTTGCTCCACCCCCACCTTCTTGCCTGTTTGCTAGTGCTTTTCTGAGGCACTCTCCCATTTTGACAAAATGAGCCCTCCTTTAGTCCAGTACCTTCACTTTTGTGTGGCTTGACTCTATAGCTAAGTTTATTGTGAACCACACTGTTTGGTGGTCGCTTGTTCCCAGATGGCTACCCACTTTAAGGTCAGAGATCCTCCCTCTGTCCCCATTTGAGAGTACCAGGTCTAAGATTGCTCTCTCCCAGTGGGTTCCAAAACTAGCTGTCTGAGGCATGCCCCTGTAGGGCATTGAGACTGGCCTGCTCTTAGATGTGGCTGCAGCAAAGGTGTTCCAGTCAACATCTGGCATATTCAGGTCCCCCATTAGCAATATCTCCCCTTTCTCTGCCATCCCAAGGATGCCTTCTATCATTTTCTTGTTCATTTCCTCCCCTTAGGCGGGGTCTGAATACAACCTCTGTGCAGATTGTGGAGCCATTTCCAGTCTCCAGGGTGACCCACATTGCCTTCTCTCCTCATTGTGTACCTTTAGCTCTGTTGCTTTGATCCCTTCCCTTATATGAGAGCTACTCCTCCTCCTCTTCTTCCCTCCCTGTCCCTTCTGTAGATTGTGTACTCTGGTCTGTTGACATCCCAGTCATGGTTCTCTGTGTACCATGTTTCTGTGACTGCCACAATATCCAGGCATCCCTCTTCCATCAAAGCGATCATTTCAGGGAGCTTTTACCTAGACTACGGGCATTGGTACTATTACCTTCCATTTTTATGACTTTATTTCTTTCTGCCCCATCCCTGTCCCTACTGCCTTTGTCTTTTCTCCATTTACCCCTGCCCTTCTCCCTATCAACTGCTCTATCTTGGTGTTTACCTCACTAATTACCCTGTTTTTTGGGGGCTAGGATTCCCTTCTCCTCTTCAATGCTTCCCCTTGGCTAGTTTAAATGCTTGACATTGAAGCATTTAAACCTATCACCTAGGATCCTGGTTCCTCCAGGTTCCTCCCTCACCCTGCCAGCAACTTACGTGTCAGTGATGTAGTGAGTAAGGAATTTGAAAAAATAGCTTCTGTCAGCATACTGAAGTAAAGTGTTTTGACAAAATGTTTTTTTTTTTATTAAAATGACATAAGAGATTTACCAAATAATTTTCTTTATCAAATAGATTCATAGAGTGAATTCAGGTCCATTAGCTTGCAAAGCCATATATAGGACCTGCCACTAACTAGTGAACATAGCTCCATTTCAGTTCTCCCATGTGTCTATCTAATAGATGTTTAAATGCCCCTAAACTACCAGCACTCACTACTTCCTGTGGAAGGCAATTCTAGCATTCCACCACCCTTTGGTTAAACCACATTCCCTTACTATTTGTTCTATATTTCTCTCCCTTTAACTGTCTATCATGAACTCTAGCTCCTGACATCCCACCTTCCTTCCAGTTCAATTCTGCTGCCTCATATAACATTACATCACTCAGTGCTCTGTAGACAACACAAGTCCCCTTATTCTTCCATACTCCATTGAGAACAAACCTGGTTGCTCTAGTCTGATACCATATTCCTGTTTGGCAACAGCTCCAACTTTTAGTGAATTTTCTTTGAACTCGCTCTATTTTTTATTTCCACCCACACTCTGTACAGAACTGAAGGGGCTCCATACTCCATAATAGGTCTCACCAGGGATCTGTACAGGGGCACAAGGACTTCACTCTTCCTACTTCTAATGTTACGTAACAAATTACCCATAATCCTATTAGCTCTATTAATACACACTATTGTGCTTGTTCAAATCCATTTTATCTGTAATAATTACCCCAAGTCATTTTCACTATCTGAAGCCAAAATTTTCTGTAACTTCAGATTATATTGTGCTTGAACATTGTTGTATCCAAAGTGCATGACTTTACACTTTGTGATATTAAATTCCAATCTATGTTCCTCTGCCCAGGTCTCAAGATAGTATATTTGATCTTGGAACTTCATTATAGCCTCATAGTTATTAACTATAGCTTCAATCTTTGCATCATCTGCATACTTGCAGATCCAAACTCCCTCAGATACCTGCATACTTGAAATTAGGACATTGAAAAGCCTTGGCTCAGCACAGATCCCATGGAACCCGCTAGTCACCTTCACCTCGGTTGACAAATATTCCCTAACTTGAACCTGTTGATGTCTATTATGTAACCAGGCTGCCACCCATTTTATGAGGTAATATTCCACTCCCAACTTCTGGAGGATTCCAAGCAGGACACTATCGAGACAGAATCAAAGGCCTTCCTATAATCCAAATACACCACATCAACCGGCAGCCCAGCATCCAAGGCCTGGCTCACGGCTCAAAAAATGTAATAAATTAGTGGTACAAGATCTCCCTCCAGAAAAACCATGTTGGGAAATGTCATGATGGTTCAATATCCTCAGGTTTTCAAAAATTCATCTATAAAACTCTCCATTAACTTGCCAATAATGGAGTAATACTTATTAGCTGATAATTCTCAGGCTTTGTCCTAGCTCCTGATTTGAAGATGGGTGTGATATGAGCCACCTTCCAATCTTTCCAAGACCTTACCTCCCTTAAAGATTTATTAAAAATGGCCAGCCAGTGGGGAGCAATCTCTTCTGACAAAAATGAAGTAAGGGATTTGCTAAATACATTTTTGGAATAAAGTAATGAGTTTGACAAAAAAAAACATAGGGCAAGATTTTCAGACAGCATGTTGTAGGCACAAGTCCCAATTTTGGATGCAGCCTGCATCATGCCAAATGCCTCAAAACATCTGAATGCTCTTTCCAAGGTTTTGCTAGATTTGCAGTGGTTTCAATGTTTTTGGTGGAGGTGGGAAAGCCAGGAATTTTCACCTAGAGCCAAGACTGAGTCGAGCCAGGAGTCTGGCTTGATTCTGTGAGCTAAAACACGAGCCAAGCTCTGGCTACTGGAGGTTTTTTTTACATAGGATTTGAAAGTTTCAGACACTGCACTAATTGTTCAGGCTGACAAAATGCTTACTTTGGCCATAACTGGCTTGTCTTGACCTTGCCCTCAACTGCCAGGCACTAAGCTTGAGCCAGACTCAAGCCTGCTCTGCCTTGCCCAGCTCTACTTTATGGCAGTTTGCATCATAAATGACACATAGAAACATAGACACTATCAGCAGAAAAAGACCGTTGGTCCAATAGGTCTGCCCTGTTTTATCCCCAGTACCCACTGTCTACTGGGTTGTGCCCTCCTCCCCCACACTTTTCTTTACTGCTTCCCCGTAACTATTAAGCCTTTTACTCAGTCCCAGCCTTGTTTGAAACCATTAATGTTTCTTGTACTCACCACTTGTGCTAGTAGGCTGTTCCACAGTTCTACAACTCTCTCTGTAAAAGAACCTTTTCACATCCCTGTCCTTTAATCTCCATGTGCTAACTTCCACTCATGCCCCTGTGTTCTTGATTTGTCAGTACTCTTGCTGAATATTTCCCCACAGTCTACCTTGTTCATTCTTTTCAGGAATTTAAGATCTCTTATCATATCTCCACTCCTCTTCTGGTCTCCAGTGAGTACATATTCTGGGTCTTGAGCCAATCATCTTAGGATCTGCCCGCTGTCCTGTGGCATGTGTGTCACATTTATGATGCAAGTTGTGTCAAAAGTGCTGTAACATGGGGTAAAACCAAGACTGTGCCACAAAGCTGGGCGATTGCAGAAAGGAGCACATCTAAATCTCAAAGGAGATTAAATGAATGCTAAGTGTTTGCCATTCTTTGCTATTATGCTTTAACTTGTTACCTCTTTATATTTTCTTCCAGTTCTACAAAAATCTGAGCAGAAATGTAACATGCCCTCTGCTGTATAATGTCAAACCACCCTAAAAATGTAAAGGAGATCTGAACTTACTGTACTAAACAGGATCAGTCCTCACAAGTTTGAGACTGCCACCTGGTACCAGGAGAGCTCCAGCATGGAAAACAAAAGTGCTCCAAACTCCCTGAGAGATCTGCAGCTCCCAAAATACAGCTGCTATCTTCCTCCAGGCTACAAAGTAAAGGGAGAAGACATGTGACATTACCTGGCGGTGACGCATCTAAAACAAATACTCTGGCAACATTAACAGTGGTAGTCCAATGCTGGGTGAAAGTAAACAGACCCTGACTCACCTAACAAAAGGAAATTTCCATGGAAACCACAGTAGCTTCAGTAAAAGCAAATGCTCTGCTAGTTACTCTGGGTCCCACTTTATCACACGCAATGGCAATGAACATAACCGACCCAGTGTGTAACCTAGCATTACAGCATGGCCAGACAGAGTTGTTAAAATATGAGAACCCAACTGAGACAATCTTAGGAAAAATGCTCAAACTAGAAACAATACCAGCAACTGTTAACGTAACTGGTAAGATGGCTATTGCAATCAATAACATCCTTTCCTGAACAGATGAACTGAAGGAGAACACATTTTCAGATCCCATATACAGTCAGGTGAAATCCTCACTGTTCAGGGACAGAAACCCGGTCGGGGGCTTTGGAGGCCTAGGAAAACAGTGCATTGAGTGAAGGAGAAAGTCTCTGTCAGTAAACACTAAGAAACAGAGGAGCCCCAGATCAGAAGAAATACCAGGTACAAGACAGGAAGTGGGCAATGCACAAAAGGTGCAAATGTATTAAAAGTTCTGAAAATAATGACGTGCCAATAACTGGGAGCTCCCAGGTAAATCCAGGATCAAGGATTTCAAGTAACATAAATAGAGAGGCAGCTATGGATTGCCTAAGAGGAAAGGATGTGACTATTGGGAAATCCCAGCACTGTCAGCCTACAGAAAAGACCCAGTATTGAATTAGACTATGATGCACAATGGACGAGAACCAAAGAAGGAGTGGTGGTAGCAAGAAATGGAAGAAAAGGAGGATACAACTAAAGACTTCTTTAGGGAAATATTGGAGGAAATTATGGCCTTTTCTTTTTCAGACTGGAGACAAAATAAGAAGGTGTGCACTACAGGATGAAATTAAAAAATAAAAGGGAAGTACAAGATTTACATAACAAGGTGGCTCACTTAGGAGAGGCTCTCCAGAGTAGAAGACACTATTCCAGAAGTTATAAAAGATCTGGGAAACACAAAGAGGAAAACTACTAAAAGTTAAAGGAAAGCTATCGGACCTAGAATGGAGATCTCAGAGATAATCTACAGATACTGGGACTACTTGAGGGTGTGAAAAGACAGATATGCTGGATTTCTGTGAGAATTATTAAATTAACTGCTGGGAAGGAGATATCCAGAAGAGAAGGTCAAAATAGAAAGAGCACATTGATCTCCAGCCAGACAGAACCCAAACTTAAAATACTCAAGGGTGGTCTATGTTAATCTGCACAGGTACCCAGATTGGGAAAGGGTACTGCATGAAACTAAAAACAAAAACCCTGCTATTTGAACATAATCAGATTTTGATCTTTCCAGATCTCGGGCCAGGGATACAAAAGAAATGGAGTGCTTTCAAAGACATTACAAAATTCCTTTGGGATAGGCAGATACCTTTCTCTCATCCAGTGCCAACTTCATTAAAGCTAGTGTACTTGGGAAAATCAAAACAGTAAAATCCAGTGTGAGCCAGTGTCACATAGAGTTGAGGTGCTTCAGTCATCTTACTTCTCCCATGCAGGTTACCTATGTTTGGGAGCGAGCTTGGGCCACCAGTGTTTGGCAGGGGCAGGCTGGGAGAGGGACTGAGTGGACACTTGGCAGCTCTGCTCTCCTGGACTGAGGAGGTGAGCCTTCCCAGCTGTTTGCTGTCACTAAGTGGAGGCTCGGTGGTAGCATCGAGCAAATTGGGGGCTGGTGCTAGAACAGGTGGGTGGATTGGGTCGCCGGTTCTGGAGTGCATGTGGGCCTCCAGGCCCATGCCAACCATATCACTGAGGCCCCATGGAATAAAGGGGAGAGAAAATAGGAAAACACCATGCCCTCCACTGCTGTATATGACAGTCATCAGGGCTCCTGGGTCCCGTACCACATATATTCTGCCAGTATGACAGCAGGGAGAACGGCAGACAAGACTGGGGTCAATGAGTGGCCCAACAAAAGGTGCACAGTAGGCAACAGAGGCAAAACATTCTATAAAAAAGTGGATTCCTCCTTTGAGGCAACTTTTGGAAAGAGGCCCAGAAACAGAGGAGGTCCTCCATGAAAACATGATGACCCTTGTGTAAAAAAACAATAAAAAACCTGTACACTAAAATTAGCAATCAATTTGGATTGTCTTCTTATTTTAATTGGTAGATCGGTTTTGGGTAAACAATGGGTTTTGAGCGGACTGGTCCCGTACCTAAAATTAGCAATCAATTTGGATTGCTTTCTTATTTTAATTGGTAGATCGGTCTGCGTAAACAATGGGTTTTGAGCGGACTGGTCCCAAGAATGGGATCAGTATCCATGGGTGCCTGCAACCCGAGCCTAGTTCCATACCTGTCTCTGGATCACGTTGCTTTGTGGTTTCATATTCCCCATTAGATCACTTTCAACTTTTGTAGATGTTGTTATGTACTGGACTTTAGGTTCAGTTTGCTTTATTACTCCCCTTTATTTTACTTCTTTTATGTTGGTTGTACTGTGGCTTAAAGTTACTGTAGTTTGTTTATATATCTGTTTTGGCTTTTTTTCTTAGACTACTGGATGTCTGGACTGACATCATTTGAGTTAACATATTTGATTTTTAGTAGTCTATTTGTGTTTTTCTGCTGTGTTTTCTAAAATGGTTAATAAACTTTAATTTTCAAAATAAAATATATGGGTTGTTTTCCTGCTTATCAGTAAGGAATGGAAGAAGACCGAAGGAGGTAGAGGAGGGAGAGAAGAAGGAGAAGGGGAAAAACATAGATACTGACACAATTTACTTGCTTAAATGCTGTCTTTTTCTGGAGAGGTTATTGTGACTACACTCACAAAGGAATAAGTAGTAATGTCATTTAGGCAAACTTATTAAGCATTCTAAAGAAATATAAGGGTAATGACTGAAATACTCCAAGAGATACTTGCATCATACAGCAGCAGCACTAGGGCAAGAGGCTCCACTTGTGTTGTATGAGGGGTTATAAGGGTCTATGGGGTATATGCTCCATAATAAGGCGAGGGAGTGAGGGGAATTAGGGAGAGAGGAAAGGTAAGGAAATGGAGAAAGGATAAAAGTGTGGGCAAGCAAAATACAAAACTTAAGGAAGAAATGCAAAGGGGTAGGTATTAATGACAACAAAATGGTAAGGGACCTGGGGGTGGTCATATCAGATGACCAAAAGGTAGGCAAGCAATGTGAGAAGGTAGTAAGGAGGGCTGGGGATACTGGGATATATATATATATATATATATATATATATATATATATGAGCAAAAACTCAATTTAATGCATTAGTTAGGGTTGTTCCACAGAGACAAAGTGAGGAAATTTGGTGTTAGGGTTGAAAACCCCAATTGGACCCCTGTCCACCCACCCAACCGGCATGGGGTGTGCATTGGGGTCGTCAGCCCTAACTCTCACCCCATCACATGTGTAAAAGCAGCAGAAGTATAGGAGAATGTGGTGAGAGTTAGGATCGACGACCCCAATGCCGGTTGGGGGGTGGGCAGGGTCCAAGGGGTTTTCAACCCTAACACCGATTCCTCACTTTGTTGCTGTGGAACAACCTAACTAATGCATTAAACTGAGTTTTGCCTCTAATTCCCTTCTTTTGAGAATGATAATGAGAAATAGTGAATGTAATGCAGCGGTGGGAGCGCAGGGTCCCACGACGATATCTTGAGGCATAGTAACAGGAACAGCAACGCAAACAGAGAGCGCTAACATTGGTGTACATGGTGGCCTTAGCGCGAATGAGAACAGAAAGGGTAACACTACGGTGGGCGTGAGCAGGAACGGTCTGCCACGTGAATGTGTCACATAGTAACATGGTGCCTGCAAACGGAAATGTCAATGGGCATGGTGACACAAAGTGAAACAGAAAGAGAAACAGTACTGTAGACACAAATGGCAAAAATAACAGAAAGCATAAACACAAATAAAAGCACAAAGGATAACGCACATGGTGGTGTAGGCGTCAATGGTAAGTGAAGCGGTACTGAACCACAGCGGAAAGGGCAATGGTAACAGTAATGTAAGCGCACAGGCTGGTCTTCCCAAAACCTGCATAGAGAAAGACAGTGAGTGCAAAGAATGTATGCATAATAATGGGTATCGGAGCAGAAAATGAGGACTTGGAATACTAAATAGGTTATATCTCAGGAACCGTACGACGTAGAAAAAAAATTTAAAAGTCATATGATTTATGACTGTCCTGGCTTCTAGTTTTAGGGGGCTAAGCATTTCTCAACGAAAGTCTGTATCTCGCACCGCTTCCGAATACGGCCCTGAAAGCGCGCGCACGCCGTAATGTTATCCTATGGGAAAAAAGAGAAGTTCGAGCACCATAACTTTGCCTCCCTGTAAAATTTTTTCACCAAACCACTGAAAGGCACATCTGTGGGCTGTTGGCTGTCTTCCTCCAAATTTCAGGAAAAAGACCAAACCATTGATTTGCAGCAGGGTGTCAAAGGATTCCTGTAATGCGTCGGGTGCCGTAATGTTATCCTATGGGAAAACCATCAACTTTGGAGTGCCATAACTTTGCCGCTGTGTAATATTTTTCAACACAACAGTGAAAGGCACATCTGTGAGATGTCGGCTGCGTTCCTCCAAATGTCAGCCCAAAACTCCCAACCGTTCTTTGCAACACAGTGTCAAAGAATTGCTGTCATTTCCCACAGACTAGAAAACTACTGTCGCAATTTGCTAAAGCTGCAAAAATTTGCGACACTTTCATGAGTACGAAAGTATTTTACGAAAGTACTTTTCCAGAAATTTGAAAACATATTTCTGGGGTGTTTTACCCCAAAATAAAGACATGTCTAGCATCCTCAGGGTCCGACTAGGTGAATGCAAAACGAATTAGGTTGCTAGAGGGTCCCAAATTTAAATGGAAAGCATTTTTCTGATCACTAACTGAAAACAAAATGGCAGATTTTGAAAGTAACAGGGCCATTGCAAAGTAAAATGCATTTGCGACACTGTTGAACTTTTAACTTTTCCCATTGACTTATAATGGGAAATTGTTTTTGAATAACTTTTGAACCGTTTAATATTTTTCACCAAATCTTTGAAAGGCACATCAGGGACCCCAGCCACACGTTCCCTGAATATTTCAGGCTGGACTCCAAACCGTACGACCCTGTACCATCGACCGTAGAATTCCAGAAAAAGCATAACGCGTCAAGGCAGATCACGCTAAATAACTCCGTAGTTGTATATCTGACCAGTACAAAACTTGGCAGATCCCAAGGTTTATGGTTCTTGATTGTGTATTCCAAATTTCAGGCAAATCCGTCAAACAGTTGCAAAGTTATTAAGGTGCAAATTTTTGGGGTTTAACATGAAATGGCTCTCAATCCTAACTATGGTAGCATCTACCGCTACCATAATATATATATATATATATATGGAGAGGCATCACCAGTAGAAAACAGGAAGTTGTTATCCCTCCATACAGACAGTTGGTGAGACCCCATCTGGAGTACTGCAGGCAGTTCTGGAGACCCCATCTCTGCAAGGACATAGATGGGATGGAGGCAGTCGAGAGAGGGCAACTAAAATGGTGCAGAGCCAGCACCAGAAGCCATATGAAGAGAGGCTAAAAGAATTTAATATGTATACCCTCGAGGAAAGGAGGGACTGGGGAACATGATAAAAATTTCAAGTACCACAAAGGAATCAACAAAGTCCAAGAGGGTAGCATCTTTCAGAAAAGAGATGTGGAAGAACATGGGGCACAATTTGAAGATAGAGGGGATGACTCGGGGCAACATGAGGAAGTATTTTTCATGGAGAAGGTGGTGGATGCATGGAAGGGCCTTCCTGAGGAGGTTATGGGGTCAAAAACAGTTGTGGAATTTAAGAATGCATTGGACAGACATAAGGCAATTCTAGTGGGAAGTAGGAGGAAGTAGACTGTTGGTAAAACTAGGATCTGCAGCTTATCCGATAGGTAGGGAAATGGGCAGACTGGGTGGGCCAAGTGGTCCTCATCTGCTGTCAAAGTCTATGTTTCTATATATGTTTAGTTTTGCTGTGATAACTAACCAGTGGCCTTTTGTCCCAGCACAGAAGTACAAAGGAAAAGTAGGATTAGGTGATTTGAAGAGACCCAGTTAATTAGGTACATGAAAGAACTTGGACATGGTAAGCATCTTAGGACAAAATTAAGTGAACTGCAACATACAAAATAGATAATTTAAGCCAGCCCATGGGCGTGGTGATACTACCACCCATGATGCCGACAACCGGGTTGGAATGAGCCTGAGTTGTCGGGGCTGGCTGGGGGAGAGAAGTCTGAGCATCCCATAGGATGCTCTCCTCCTCTGAGGGGAGGGCTGTCACACTGCCCCATTACCATCATCTGTGGATGCAAGGGTAGGCGCAGGGATCACAGTGTGGGGAGGGAGGATGCCATTAGGTGCATGGCTGAGATGTCAGGTCTCCAGCCTGAACTTTCATCTTTGTGCCGTGTCCTCAGGGATGAGGTTTCAGGGACAAGAAACACACTAGGAAAAAACAAAAATCCAGCTCTCACTGCTGCACATGATCCCCAACAATCGGGGGCAGGGCATGGATGGTTGGTACTACTGTACTAGTGCTGCCAGCAGTGGCAGTAGGAGATAAAAATGTGATTAAAAAATAATTAAACAGAAAATTGCAGGATTTAATATGCCATGGAAGGTACATTTAGCAATAATACTATTAAAAGAAAAATAATTATTATGTTAAAAACACAAAACAGATTGCTTGATGTTGCAGGAGAACCACCTTAATGAGCCAAAATTTTAAAATATTCTGTAAACTATAATCAATCAATCAATCAATCAATCAATCAATCAATCTTTATTTATTTAAGGCCTTTCTTAAACCAAGGCGCCTTTACAAATGACATAAAACAATAAATATTTAAAACAGGATTTAAACAAGATTAAGATTAAATAATTAACAGTCATTAAAAGCTTTGTTAAAAGGTAGGTTTTCAAAGCTCCTTTAAAGCTCTGGACAGTCGGGCAATTTCTTACCTGATGAGGTAGAGAATTCCACAGGGTCGGGCCATAAAACTAAAAGATCTTGCCCTGAAGTTTTAAGCAAACCCTGGGAATCTCTAGCAATCCCTATCAGTGGATCGGAGGCGGGCGGGGGAGGACGTAGGGACGCAGGAGATCTTTCAGTAAGCAGGTCCCTGATCATGTGGGCCTTATAGGTCAGCAAACTGACCTTGAAGGTGATCGCCAACAAACTGGCAGCCAGTGCAGTTCGCGAACACAGGCGTTATATGACTGGACCTAGAAGAACCAGTCAAAAGCCTGGCTGCCGCATTCTGCACTAGCTGCAGGCGGCAGTTCAACCCCGTAAGCCCTAGGTATGGGCATTGCAATAGTCCAGGCGGGAGGTAACGAGGTATGGACCAAAGTTGGAAGATCCTCTGGAGGAACCAGGTGCTTCACCCTGGCGATATTCCTCAGATGATAAAAGAGGTTTGATAACTGCTGACACCTGAGACTTAAAGGTCAGACAATGCGTCAAATACAACGCCCAGGTTCCCACCGGTCTGAGATAGTCAGCTGGTCACCCCAAGCCATAAGCCCGAGGGTGATCCAGCTAACAAACCCGCCTCACAGTGACCCTGGTCCACAACCAACACCTCAGTTTTTTCAGGGTTCAACCGCAGCCAACTCACATTCATCCAGTCTTGGATTTCGCAAGACAGTTGTTAAAGACCGAAAAGGCAGTATCCTGGCGGGCACAAAGGACATGTACAGCTGGGTATCATCTGCATAGCAATGAAAACCCAAGCCATACCACCTAATAATCACCCTAACAGCAGCATGTACACTGCAAACAACATGGGTGCCAAAATGGAACCCTGCGGTACCCGCGAGGATAGGGAGACCGATGCTGAGGAAAAATTCCTGACACCACCCTCTGAGTCCTACCCTCAAGGTACGATCAAAACCACTCTAGGACTGTACCAGACAGTCCACAGATAGATCATAAGCGCTCCAATAGCACACCATGGTCCACAGTGCCAGCGCTGCAGAGAGATCAAGAAGGACCAAGATGGAACAGGTCCTTCGATCTCTCGCTATCAGGAGGTCATTTAGTACCCGTACAAGTGCTGTCTCGGTACTATGCCTTTCCTGAATCCAGACTGGAGAGAATCATAGACATTGTTGTTGGTCAGATGATCATCCAACTGTGATGTGACCACCTTCTCAATAACTTTACCCACAAAGGGTAAGTTAGAGACAGGCCTGTAATTAGCCAGACAGTCTGGGTCCAAGGAGGACTTCTTAAGAAGGGCTTAACCACAGCCTCCTTAAGAGGATCTGGAAAAATCCCCTCTCCAAGGACCTCCACACTATCTCAGCAAGAGCTGGGCCGATTTTATCCACACAGTCTACTAAGAGATGTGTGGGGCCGAGTCCAAATCACAGTTGGTCGGACACAGTGATTGGATAACCATCACAATGTCACTGATTGTGGGGAGGCTGAAGTCAGACCACACAAACTGGGTGTCCAACATCTCCTGCCAACCATCACAACTCCCATTTGACAGGGGTCAAATGGATCTCGAGATCTGATTTTGGCAATCTTATCTGCAAAGAACAGAGCAAACTCCTCACATCCTTCTTGAGGAAAGGCTCTTCCAGGCTGAAGACAGACTGGATTGCACAGTCTGTCCACAGTCCAGAAGAGCTGAGCTGGTCTTTTCTGTGCAGCATAATCTCCCTGGACAGGAATTCTGCCTTCTTATGAGAGATTCGGATTGATAGACCAAATAATGGTCCATCAAAATAAGTTTGTCACTATCCAGACCCGATCTCTGCCAACACCTCTCCAACCTTCATCAGCTCTCCTCAACTCCCTCAGGGTCTCATCAAACCAAGGAGACCTGGGGCGAGAAGAGTGAGGGGCAAACACGAACAGGAGCAATAGAATCCAGGGCCCCTGCCACCACCTCATTATAGGCACGTATCAGCTCTCCTGGATCCATGCAATCTCTCCGAAAGCCCGACAGATCCAGCACAGCCATCAGGTCATCTGGGAAATGCCCTTAATGGGCAGTACCAGACCATTTCCATAGGGGCTGACCTACTAGGGGTGGCCTCAAATCTGAACCCAATGGAGTGATGGTCCGACCATCCGACCGGTTCCACCACCAGGTCGGATATCTCCATCCCAGAAGGAACACCAAATCCAGCGAATGACCACCAACATGGGTCGAGGAGGAAATTACCTGTGTGAAGCCCAGCGAAATCATTAACTGGAGGAAGTCATGACCAAAGTGCGAGAGCTCATCATCGACCCAAGCACTGAAGTCCCCAGAACCAACCATCTGGGGATCCCAATGTTAGGTCGACAATGAAGTCTGCGACTTCCACAGGAAAACATTCCCATCACCTGGTGGACGGTATATGAGGAAGTATCCTCGCCCCACACCTCGCTAAAATGCATTCAAAGGATTTGGTAACTCCACGGCACCTCCACTAGGCCCAGTTCTGTTTTAAAACAAATAGCAACACCCCACCCTACAATCCACCCTCTGGCGGTGTATCACGGAGTACCCGGCCGGAAATTGCTGCCGCCAAAACTGGTCCAGCATTTTCATCAAGCCAGGTCTCGTGATGCACACCAGGTCAGATGACTCAACAAAACCAGCTATGATAGCCGTCTTGTTTTTAATAGACCTGGTGTTACATAACACTGCCAGTCGGATGAGCCTCAAGGATGACCGTGCTACCTGCTGACTATAGTCAGAACCTTGAGTATGGGCACTAGACAGGACTCCCCTTTCCTGGGCCAATTTCACCCCAGGGCATCTCCTTGTCCTCACTGTCCCAATCCGCTCACTCCTTTCCATTCCCCTCCAGACCCTGCCCCCATCCTCCTCCTCCTCCCCACAATCCCCAAGGCCCTGCAGCGTATAAGGAGAGAAAGCAATTTATACAGGATCTAATAGTAAATCAAATGGCACTGCAATTATTTTTCTAAATTAAAATAATGTGGAAGTAATAAACTCATTTACAGACAAACGTAATAGATATGTTATAACCCACATTAAACTAAATAATGCCACCACAACTTTTACTAGTATATACAGATCTAATGATGGTTCCCCAGATTTTTCAGTGACTTCTTCACCTGCCTTTCCAAATTCCTTGAACTGTACATAGTGGGAGGGATTTTAATACAGTACTAAATCTAGAAATGGATAGAATGGGCATCCACTCAACCCTGTCAAACTGCTAAACCTATACTAAATGTAAACCTGTTGAAACTATACTAAATGGAATGACAGCTTTAGGGTTGGTGGACCTCTGGAGGTACCATAGCGAGAGGGTACACAAATACTCCTTTTTTCTAATTGTCATAACACTTATTCTAGAATTGACTGAGTAATTGGCTCCTTTAGTGTTCTACAAGAGGTAAAAACATAACATATGAAGGAATAAACTTATCGGATCATTCACCAGTAAAATGTAACTTAAACATAATTTATACTTAGAACCCAAAGGAGGGACAATGGACTTACTGCTAAGTAAGAGTCAGAATTTAAAGACTATTCAAAAAGGAGTTTTGTGATGTTTGTGGAATATAACATGAATGGATAAACAACCTTAAATAGCTTCTGGGATTCTATGAAAGCTGTTGTGAGAAGGTGCATCATTAGTTATTCAAGTAAAAAAAAAATAAGGAAGGAAAAATTACAGATTAGAGAAATAAATGAAAAGAGCAGAAATGAAACACATCCAGACAAATAAAAATCAGAAACAGAATGCAATAAAATTTTGAATGAAAAATGGAAAGGCTAATTCTTAGCACTAGAGCTAAATACCATGCACAGGCAGATAAATCTGTAAACATTTATCATATCAACTACAAAAAATGGAAAGCATGACTAAGGAATTAAAAGTGAAGGCATCTCTATTTATTAATTTATTTATTTATTGAATTTGAATGACCAAGTAAGACCTCTCAGACTAACTGTTCCCTTTTCAGGGCGACCGAATTAGTTACATACATTGAAGAATATTGATGGACACTATAATACAAGACATAAATGTACGGCAAACATACAATATAGTACATACAGATATAGACATGTTTAAAAATTAGTGTCACATAAATGCAAACTTACAATTCTTGTACAAAGGCTGTGAGTACTTAAATTCAGTGAAAACTTGTCATCCCTGAGCAAATTCTGAGTATATCTATAATATAACAGTAGGGTTGGGAGGGAAGGGGAGGGAGAGGGAGGGGTCATTGGACTTCAGCAAAAGCAATTGCAGGATGCTGCAGACCAGAAGAGGGATTTTGGTCTTTTTAAACAGTGCTAGAGTAGGGCAAGTTTGAATCAAGGGGGCAGGGAGTTCCACGGATGCTGTAATGGACCTAGATACATAAATCTCAAATTCAAAAATTGCTATTCAGAACTTTACACCAAAGGAACAATGGTGAGAAATGGAAGAGATCTAACTAGCTTAAATATCCTGAAATTACTGATGACCAAAGAGTGGCATTCAATAAAGCAATATCAGAATTAGAAGTAGAAGGGTTATTAAGAATTCTAAAAATAGAAAAACACCAGGACTGGATGTTTTTTGTATCCAGTGTTATCAGATATTAAAACCAGAACTAGTACCAATATTGACAAAACTGTAACTCCTTTATGGAACAAAACTCATTATCTAGTTACTTTAAAGAAGCTTCTAACGAAAGAAGGCAAAATCAAAACTCTGCACATCATGACATCTGAACTCACTAGTAAATTCTGATTATAAAATAGTTACCAAAAATCCTAGGGCCAGATTCCAAGACAGCCAAGCGTAACTTGCGCAGTTGTGAGTTCGTCAGTCTACTCTACACCAGGGACCCTACGTGCATTCCAGAAGCAGCAGGGTCCCAGAATGTGACTCCATATACACCATGAGTGTGGTGGTAGCCCACGATGGTGTATATCTGCCACAGGTCACAACTCATGACAAACACCAGGCAGCCCCCTGAAGCACCCCAGCCCAGAATACCACCAGCCACACCAGGGGGCATGGAAGGGACAGGATAGGTTCCACAGGTGTCAGGGGTGCACGGAGAATGGACCCCTGGGGTCCCTGCTGTTTCAGGGGTTGGGGCAGGGGTATACGATAGGGGACATGTCTGCACCATTGCCACGGTGCCAGGAGGTGGGCAGCTGACCAATGGCATCGTCGGTTGCCACTTAGAGCAGCTCAGAGCTGCCATAATGTAGCCACAACACTGTGGCTTTTGGAATGTGTTGCAGATTACAACAGCCACCCTACTGGAATTGGGCTAGGTTGCTGTTATAACCCACAGTTGTGCCAGGCATTGCAGACTGCGGCATAAGTGCTTGGCATAAACTGCATTTGTCACAGTCCACAATGCCAGGGCACAACCCACATCTTGGAATAGGGGCTGGTGTATTGACTGGTGTAAGTAGTGAGATACATCATGGGGTTTAGGCGTTATCTTGTCTTACGTCAGTGTATGCCCTTCTGAATTGGGCCCCTAGCAGCTACGTTAGAACACATTTTATCATCACTAATGAAAGAAGATCAGACAGGATTACTGAAAAATAGGAAAAGTTTCAATAATATTCAGAGTGCCATAAATGTCATCCTAAATAATAAGAACACAGACACAATACTGCTGTCATTAGATGCAGAAAAGTATTTGACAGGTTTGAGTGGAATGCCTGTTCCATATTATGCATGAAGCAAAATTGTGGGATAAATTTGTAAACCAGATTAAATTGATTTATACCAACTCCTGCACTTCAGTATCAATGGATCCTAAAATCTCAGGTAGTTTTAAATTTTCAAGAGGGACCCAGCAGGGATGCCTGCTTTCCCTCTGCTCTGTGCCTAGAGCAATAGAACCTTTGGCAAATTTAATTAGGAGTAATTCAAACATCATAGGGGCAAAGAGAAGTGATACGCTATACACAGATGATATTCTACAATACATAACAACCTGACACAGCATTACTAAAATAAATAGAACTAGTTTCAAACTTTGGACTTATATTAAGTTACAAGCTCAACTGGATGAAATCAAACGATTAGAACTAACTACAACTATTACACAAAGAGGGAATACTCTTCCATTTTGACATGTAGAAGATAAACTAAAGTATCTAGAGATAGATCTGTCATGAAAGGTGGGACGTAATGATAAATAATAATTTGGACCCAATTATTCTAAAATAAAATCAGACCAAGAAAAATGGGAATGTCTACCACTGTCCTTAACAGCAAGAATGCGAGTGGTCAAAATGAGAGTAACCCCCAAAATTCTTGTATATCTTCCAGTCACTACCACTTCTAATCCTCCCCGCCAAAAAAAAGTTTAAAGAAATAGAGAAGGTCATTAGACAATTTCTATGGTAAGTAAAAAAAAAAAAACAAAGGCTAACCTTGGAAAAATTAAAACTAATTATGAACAATGGGGCTTAAAATTGCCTAATCTATGGTTTTATTACCACGCTTCTATAATCAGCCATAACACAGAAAACTACTCTGACACAGTACCTTGGTGAGCTCAGATGGAAAGAATGTAAAATAAATACCAGAACACATTTCACCATCTATACAGATCTTATACTGAAAAGAAATAAAAAAATCAAACATCCATATACAAAATCAACACTTACATCACGGGTTACTTACCACAAGATAACAAAAGAAAACTTAAGATTGAACATCCATAACCAATCAGTATAGGGTTAGTATGGGGACCTCAATAGACTCAAAGCGAAATCCCTGGGCTTATAAAAATATTACACAACTGAAGAAATCTATATGAAGACAAACAATTCATGTCTTTCCAAGACTTTAAAATATAAATGTATCCTCTCAGAAAATGAATATTTTAATTACTTAAAAATAGATTCCATTATAATAAAATTGCCTGACCAAACCCAGCTTAATGTCTGTCCAAAATGATAATATTTAAAGAATCAAAATGTTAAATAATCTCTAAAGTGTATAATAAATGTATAAAATCACACATGCCCCCAATGCAAAGCATCAAGGGCTGCATATGCAAATCACCACAGAATATGCTGGTTCAACTTTAAGCAGAAATGCATGGTGCCGAAAGGCCTCTCACACAACTTGCAAAGGGTGCCAACAGAAGACATAGACACATGTTTAGGTCCTATCAGGACTCATCAGTATGCCTCGTCTGTTTGACACCCCAGTGGAATGAACCAGCTACCCTAAGATGGTCTATCTGGGTTATGTTGTGGTGGACCCAATTAAAACAAAAACAATTTAAAAGACAAAGAACCTCTGTGCACAAGCACTGAGGCAATAGTTACCCAAAGGGCATTTGGCTGGGAAGCCAAGTTTCAAAGAAATACAAAATCACACATGCCCCTCATAAGTAGCATAATTGACTATGGACTTGTGGTCAATGAGTCCATGAATAATGAGACACTAAAAGCGTGTGAGGGGCTTCTAAATGGGGCATCTTGCTTTGCACTCGAAGCTAAACTAGATACACATACATGTGACCTCTACTCCAGACTAAATCTTCTAACCTTAAATCTGAGATTTCTCTACAACACACTTCATGCAGGCTTCCAAGCACTTCAAGGCATGCTGTCCCCAGGCCATAAACACGGCATACCCTTTTGATAACCAATACACCACCAGAGGTGTGGCAAGTCGCACAAGGCTGCTCCCCAGAAGGAAAACTACAACAGGGCAGAACTCTTTCGTACAGGTTCACCAAACAGTGGAATAGTCTGAACAGTGTTACTAGGAAAGAAACTCTGTCAATGTACTTAAATCTAGGCTGTTCAACTCACTAAAGGACTCTGCACTCTGTAGATGCTTTAAATGAGTTTGGTGTTTCCTGACAAGGAAACTTGTTTTCCTACTACTATTATGCTAGGTAAATTCACCTGTTGTGCACACATTGTTTTTCACTGCTATTACTGCTACAATGTAATGTTGAATAATCTCCAGCCTGTGTGTCCACCTGCTGTTGTGTACATTTAGTTCACTGTATTGTAGACATTGCATTATGTAT
The DNA here is from genome assembly GCA_016271365.2 of Neoceratodus forsteri. Taxonomy (NCBI): domain Eukaryota; kingdom Metazoa; phylum Chordata; order Ceratodontiformes; family Ceratodontidae; genus Neoceratodus; species Neoceratodus forsteri. Next base: position 803,267,889 of record CM057453.1, read on the forward strand.
AACTGTTGTCTATGACTCTGAATCCTTTGAAAATAGACACCGCCTAAAAGATTCTGTCTTGAAGGAAATAAATAAATAAATAAATAAAACACAGTGCCTAGTGTGTACAGCAGCATGACTTCGAAGCTCCACAGCACCAACATGGCACTGTTGGAATACACCAACTATGTTCATGAGGCCCTTGACAGTGGTGACCTAGTTGGAGCTATATACTGTATGTTGACTTTCTAAAGCCTTCAACCTGGTGAACCATAAGCTCCTACTTAGCAAACTCTTTAGTCTGGGTTTGTCACAGAACACAGATGACTGGTTGCACAGTTATCTCACCAATCACCCCAGTGAGTGAAGATCAACAAATCTTTGTCCAACATTAGAGGAGTACCTATTGGTGTTTCTCAGGGCTCCATCTTGGTCCCACTTCTATTTGGCCTGTTCATAAATCAACTGCCCAATGGTTGTCAGACAGCCAATGTACTCCTCTATGCTAATGATGCAGTCATCTATTCCAAAACCCTGACCTTGGCAGCCTTATTGCCACTCTCCAAAGTAATTTTAGGTCATTGGGCAGCTGGTTTCCAACAACAAACTGGTCCTCATTCACAAAAACAAAAGCGAATAACATGCTCTTCTCTAGCCTCCAACAGAAGAGAAAGTTCCACCCTTTGTCATCAGAAATGGTCAAGAACATAACCTTGAACAGGTGAAGACCTTCAAATACCTTGGAGTAACTCTGTATGACACCTAGGACCTGATTCACAAGGTCGGCGTAAGCTGCCACTAAAGGCAGCATGCGCAGATGCGCTGGTGCACTGGGGACTCTGCTCCCAATTCACAATGAGGTAGGGTCCTGGTGGCAGCATCCTCGCTTGCAGCAACCATGGCCCTGTGCCAAATAGAGGGCTCATCTGGAAGGTGTGCTGCAAGCCTCGTAGTGGCCATGTGGCTACAGAACCATGGACAGCAGTCCCTGGTGGCTAGCAGACCCCTCTAGCCCTGATCCTCATTTAGTAAAATAAACCAATGTCCCTGGTGGTCTAGCAGACCCCACCAGTCCTTATCCCTTATAGCAAATAAATGATGGCCTAGTGGTCTAGCAGACCCCCAGCCTCGATCCACCCAGTATAATGAAATTTCTTTCCTGGTGGTCTAGTGGTCCCTCCCTATCCCCAATATGCCCATGTAAGACATCACATATTGTCCCTGGTGGTCTAGTGGACCCCTTCACCCCAACAGGCAGTGCCCAACCACCCTCCTCCCGTCCCATCCCCAAGCCGGCAAGCAGCACAGCTCTGCACTCACCACCATGGCTGGCCGCCGACTCAGCTTTCAATGAGCATGTACTGCATACAGTATGCGCTCATTGATTGACAGCTCAGCTGTCAATCAATGAGAAACATAGAAACAGACTCTGACAGCAGATAAGGACGACTTGGCCCACCCTAGTCGGCCCATTTCCCTACCTACTGGATAAGCTGCAAATCCTAGTTAACCAATAGCCTATTTCTTCCTACCCCCACAAGAATTGCCTTATGTCTGTCCCATGCATTCTTGAATTCTCCCACAGTTTTAGACCCCACAACCTCCTCAGGGAAGGCGGTACCATCCGTCCTCCACACTGTCTGTGAAAAAAACTTCCTCACATTGCCCCTGGCGTCCCCCTCTGTCTTCAAACTGTATCCCTTGTTCTTGCACATCTCTTTTTCTGAAAGATGCTACCCTCTTGGACTTTGTTGATTCCACTGAGGTACTTAAAAGTTTCAATCATGTCCCCCTCTTCCTCCTTTCCTCAAGGGTGTACATATTAAGCTCCTTTAGTCTCTCCTCGTATGGCTTCTCTTGCAGACCCTGCACCATTTTAGTTGCCCTCCTCTGGACTGCCTCCATCCTGCTATGTCCTTGCGGAGATGGGGTCTCCAGAACTGGATGTAGTACTCCAGATCGGGTCTCACCAACTGTCTGTACAGAGGGATGACAACTTCCTGTTTTCTGCTGGTGATGCCTCTCCCTATACATCCCAGTATTCCCCAGCCCTCCCTACTGCCTTCTCACATTGCTGGTGTAAACCCCCTACAAATGGGGGTTCCCAAAAGGTCTTCCTAGAGCTTGCCTAAATGCTCACTGCCAGGCTGGGGTCCTGCAGTTTAGCAGTTTAAATGTATTGCCAGAGAGTGCCTGTGTAGCATCTATGTACTGTCACTTTAAGGGCTGCTTGTTTGCGGTAGTAGTTAATCTGGAAAGGGGGCTGAGTGTTTCCATGCTCGAGTCCAGCCAGGGCTGTTGGAAAATAGCTGTTTCTGCCATCACTAATTGAGCAGTGGGAGCTCTGTTGAAGGATGTAACTAGTTGCTGAAAGTGATTTAGAGTAATAATGATAATGTAGTGTGTTCTAACCTGCCTTCTTTGCAGCAAGGACTGTTCTGATTATCTCCACCATTTTGGTCCCGAACTGCCAAATTGGACCAATCAGTACCTGGGACTCCAAAATGGAGCCTGTCTGAAAGGACTGTGTGGAGTACAGGCTTGGGAATTGTAGTTTTAGGCTGTTGGCACCTTTTTGTAACTGAAGGGGGAGCTATTGCTTTGACTGACAACTGAATGAGCCCACACGAACCTTTTGGATCTAAAGAAAATCCTCGAGCTGCTGCTGTTTAGGCAGATCTAAGTTGGAAGCTGAGAGAGGAGCAATTAGAGATATTAGGTCAAGCGTCTGTGTAGTTTCGGCGGGAGAACTGTGGGAAGGCCTGAGTTGAGGCCTGCAAGTCTGCTCATTGTCCTAAGAGGGAAGAGAATTTCTTTCTGACTAAATCCGAGGTGGTGAGACTGAAGTAAGCCACTGAAGAGTAACCAGTCTCAACCTGTAGAAGACCAAAGATTTTACTGCATGCGATTGGCCTGTCAGGAACTCCAGCTACTTTTGAGCTCCCAATCTGAGCAGCAACTTTGCAATCGTGACCGGGAGCATGTTGCCTGGTACAGTAAGCTTTCCTTGCATATAAATGTGCTGTGTACTAAAAGGGGTCGCGAGTTAGGTCCCCACATTGCAGACTGTGTTCTGCTTGCTGAAAACTGTAGCCCGATCAAGCGGACTGAATCCGCCGTTAACTCCAGGTGCCTGGGCCTTGCAACAAGGGCCTTGCCATCCTACCTACTGCACAACAGAAGAGCCATCGACGAGAGACCTGCCCAGGGATCAGCCCCTGCTCACGCTTGAACAGGAGCGATGCCTCGGTGAATCGTGTGGGCCCTGCTTCTCCTGGCACTCCAGAGGGTTCACCTGCTGTCTCAATTTTCATCCACCCTGTGTCCAGTCCTGGGTATCATGAGTAGCCACCAGGGTAGCTCCCTGCAGCTACAGTTTAATTTAAGTGTGTCATCTGATTGCTTTGTTATTTCTTTTCCTTCACGAACTGAGCCATCTGGCTCCGGATTACAAATAGTGTGTTGTGCAAGTTGTTTTTCCATCACCAGGGCCCCGACCAGCTGCAATGCCGCCCTGGCAAGCCCACCTTTCTTCCAACTGGGTACCCAGAGAGTGTGACTGTGTTAGGGACTCTGACTGCATGCACAGCTGTGTGATTGATAGAGCCATTAAGCTAATTAAGCTGATTACCCCCTTCCTTGTTCAAATCTCCTGAATAAATCAGATCTGCTTGTTTCTGCATTCAACCAGACTGTGGTTCCAGTTTGTGCTAAAGTATTGTACTGTTGCCATTTGCTCTGCCCAACCTTGTTTTACAGGGGTCCCCAGGGCTGAACTGGAGAAATCAGCCTTGGTGGTAAGTGCAAACTGTCTGGAGTGCGTGCAAGCATATCGAGGTATTGTGAAAGTAATTATTGCGTACTGTTTTGGCCACTAGCAGGGAAGAGGGGTTACAGTGTCCAGAGGGCTGTGCCCAGGCCACTTTGACCACTACCATTCCTGACCTCTGGGTAGAGGCACCCGTTTCAGAACTCAGGCCCCTTAACTACTACTAGCCAAGCAGGCAAGGGTAGTAGCCCTTGGGATAGCGCCACCTAGGGTTACACTAGCAAACCTTAAGGTCATCTGATATGATTACCCACAGGTCCCTTTCCATTTGTTGTTTTTAATACCTCCCCATTGTGTACTCTTCCCTGGGTTCTTGTTTCCCAGCTGCATTATTTTGCACTTCTTTGCATTGACTCCAAGCTGCCATACTTCTGACCATTCTTCCAACCTTGCCATGTCCCGTCTCATCGTTTCCACCCCTCCTTGAGTATCAACATGTTGCAGATCTTTGTATCATCTGCAAAAGGCATACTTTTCCTTCAGTCCCTCTGCAATGTCACTTATAAAGACATTAAAAGGACTGGACCCAGTACTGAACTCTGCAGTACCCCACTAGTAACCCCCTTTCTTCAAGTGGACTCCGTTTACTGTTACCTTCTGTGTCCTGTTGTCCAGCCAATGTTTACCCAGGCTACCACCCTGGGACCCACTCCCAGGCTGACTAATTTTTTATTAATCTTTTGTGTGGGACTGTGTCAAATGTCTTGCTAAAGTCAAGATAGACCATGTCCACAGCCCTCTCTGGTCTACTACTTTGGTCACCCAGTCAAAGAAACCAATTAGATATGTCTGACATGACCTTCCTGCTGTGAATACATGCTGCCTTGGGTCTTGTGTCCCACTGGCTGCTAAGTACTCAACAATTCTTTCATTCAGAAGTGAGTCCATCATTTTCCCTACCACAGAGGTCAAACTGACAGGTCTGTATGTAACCCCCATACAAGTAGGGGTTCTTGAAAACTTCCAGAGCTTGCCTAATGCTCCTGCCACAACTGGTGGTCGGCTTGGTGCCGCGTCTAAATGTGGGTATTATGAGTGCTTCTAAAGCCTCCCGTATTGTCTCTTTAAGAGTTGCCTGCTGCAGGCTTCAGTGGGCTGATATGGTGGGGACTGGTTTGTCCCTGTTTGAATCCCGCCTGAGCTGCTGGGTGAAATAGCTCCCCTTTTGGCAGTAGCTATATGTGAGGGCCTTTTAAATGATGTAACTGTTTGGCCATGACTAGCTAGCATGTTGAGGAATTACAGTTTGTTAAATCTGTTTCTGTTGCAGCTGAGACTGTGTGTGCTGTGCCCTCCATATTGGACCAGGACATACTAAAGGGTTCAATAGGAGTAGGGGTGCCCCAAATGGAGTAACACGACCTACTGGATGAGGAGGCTCTCTCGGGAGCTGATGGACCAATGAAGACCCAGCCAGTAATTGTGGGAAGCGAAGGCTAGACTATGGTGCCTTTTCACACCACTGAAAGCAGGACTAAGTGATTGGCATCTGTAGTCAACCAATGGGATCGGGTGGCGCCAGTAGAGAGGATGACCCCAAGCTGTCAAGGGGCAGAGGCATTGTGGCTGTGGATGAGAAAGGAGCTCTGGGCTCCTGCGCCATAAGTGTTTGTGCGGAAGCGCGTGAAAGGCCTGAGGCAGCCATTTGAATCGCCAGGCGATCCATGGACCAAACCGAGGGCAGCAGTCAGAGGAGGCTGTGCACAAGCGCCAGCTACCTACCAGGCTCAGCCTGTAGAGGACTGGAGAATCTGCTGAATCGCACTCGGTCTGTCAGGAAGGTGAAGCTGCAGAGAGGATCCTGAGTAAATGTGTGTTCAGTCGGGCTCTGGGAACAGCTGCCTGGTATGGTACCCCCTGTTGTTTTCCATATAAGTGTGTGGAGAAGGTTTGGAGTGCAGGCTCAGCCCCACAGAGTGTGAGAGTGGTTCTCTTCTGGAGTTGTAAGTACTAAAGCAGGGTAGCTCCCTGTCACAGGTTGCTATTAGAGGCAAGATCTTCTGGTTGTTTTCTGACTGCATTAACTGAGCCTGCTGGCTCCATCTAATCTTCATAGGAATTAAACACTCGTTGTGTCAGGGCCCCAACCAGCTGCATCAAGGAACTAGCCTTTAGGGCTTGGGTACCCATGGACAGCACCTTAGAGGTTAGACCTGTGCACAGAGCCCTAGGTAGATACTTATAGGTTGTAGTGGTAAGCCAATCACCCTGATTCCCCCAGGTCCTTGTTATCTTCCCATAAATAAATCAGATTGCTTGTTTTGCAAAAGCACACTGGCTGGTTTGTGTATTAATGGTGAAATACTGCACTGTGAAAATTGTGTAATTGTACCTTACTTTTCAGGAGGTCCCGGAGTGAGCTGAGTGGATTGAGCGGGGGCAAGTGTCTATGGTAAGGGCACTGTAACTGAACTGTGTGGGCCACTAGTGGGAAGAGAGGGGTTGCAGCTACCCAGAGGGCTGTGACCAAGTCAACCTTGACTGTTCTAACCCCGACCTCTGGGTGGAAGCACCACCAGCGGATCTGGGCCCCTCACCCTGTTACAGTTAAAGCAGGCAGGGGTAGTAGCCCTCAGGATAGCACCCCTGGGATTACAAATTGGAGGCACCGCTGGGATTAGTGTCCCCTAGTGGCGAGAGTGGGCAAAGTCGTAACTATGGATAACTTAAAGGAAAAACTGGAAGGGATATCATGGCTAAGATTAAGTTGGACCCTATTAAAATGATGGTACATAAATTGATGGGGTGGGGTGGCGCTGAGAGCTGGACTCTCAGAGAATTGTGTTACTACTAGATGTACCTCTGGGGACAATGACCGCTGACATTATTTCTGCCGTGGGCGTGTCAAATGTTTGGGCAAGGTAGAGGTGAAGGGCGTATGGCTGACCTGCTTGATCAGACTGTGCAGGTGTTACTCTTGTGTAGCATAGCCATCGACCCTGAGAGGGTACCTCCAGTAATTTACCAGAGGGTGCCCAACAGGTGGAGGGTCATTCACATTCGAAGTGGGTTGGTTGCCGAGGATCTCCTAGACTAGTAGTTTCAAAGATAAGCTACTTAAATTGTTAGCTGTGGAAGGAGGACTGACCAGGAGTTGATGCAGGCTTTGGACCTTTCCAGTGAACCCACCCCTCAGGCTTCCCTGGTGCTTCTCTGGAGCCCTCAAGAGTTCTATCTTGGCTCCACCACCCCTAGTGGTTCCCTCTATACAGCTGGATTCTTACCGTAGACTAAAACTTTCTCTGGCACAGTGCCCGTGCCTTCAGAGGAGGATGATTTGGAGGCATGGATGAACTACGCCACCCCTAGTCCAGGAGTGGCAATGCTCTGAAGGAGTAACGAAAGAGATTGATGGAGAGCTCTCGGGGACCAGCTTTAGAAGCTATTTGGTTTTCGGACCACTAGCCGGAAGCCACTGCTGCAGAGTATCTTTCTGCTCTAGAGGAGTGTTTGGGAGCACAGAAACTGGGGAAGACTTGTTATGAAATTCAAGTCTGCTAAGCAGTGGAGGAATGAGAAGCTGTCTGCCTTTGTCACTAGGGTGGAGCAGGGCTTTACAGAAGGCCTACGGAAGGGGGATTGCTGCCCAGCCTTGAATCAGGTCAGGTTGGAACATGTTCTATAGTCTGCCAGATTTTCCAGTGTGATTCTGTTAAAACTTAAGTTGCACAATCGTGAGCTGCCCGCCTAAATACTGTCAATTGATGAGGAGATTAGGGAAGTGGAGACTGATGAGGAGGGTGGGAACCCTATGTGGGGCTGTGAATTTGAGCCAAACCCCTGAGTCTAGTGAACCTGATGAGACCCACCCTTCAGGAGGGCCTGATGTATCCCCAGAGTTACAGGAAGGGTGGGGTACATGCCATTTCCTCTGATCCCAAGTAGAAAGTGAATTGAGGCCAAGGTCAGGAATTTGCGAGAACTAGTAAGGGACTTAAGCGATCCACTACCCACTCTGTTAGGTCTGGGGAACCTGAGTTGTCTAGAAACCCATGCCCTGGCTCCGGGAATCCCTCACCCCAGAAGGTCCCCAGCAAATGAAGTATCCCCTCCAAATAGAGACCCCGGGACCCCAAGTTCTGTTACCATTGTGGGGAGGATGGACATTTTCAGACTGAATGCCAGTTGCGGAGAATTTAAGGAAGGTCAGCAAGCAGACTGATCACCTGGCATCATAGGGCCCATGTCCGACCCCAGGAAGGGTTTGTGACCCAGGCCAATGCCCAAGCAACTGTTAATGCTGTGCCCTGAATGGTCTGATGTGGTTGGGCCCTCGATGGAGGCCCTGGTGCAGGTAATGATTCCCACCCGAGCTGTATTGGATAGTGGCTCTCAGGTGACCATTATGTTTCAAGACTGGTATCAGACACATCTATCTGAGGTTCCACTACAACCCTTGGATGGTCTACATGTATGGGGCTGAGTGACAAGGCTTATCCATATTTGGGGTATATTCGGATCTGGTTGTCATTTCCTACTTCTGTGGCTGGAGTGGATGAACAGGTGGAAACTTTGGCTTTGGTCTGCCCACCCACTGGACTGTATGATGGGGTACCCTTGTTGATTGGGACCAGTGCTCACATGTTGGGTCGATTAGCACAGTTGTGTTCTGAAAAGCAGGTGTCCAGGACTGGGCAAGCTCTTAGGATATCTGCTTTGATCCAGAGGCCTCATGAGACTCAGAGACAAGCTAGTCGGGGGAGCCTGAAGGCCCGGTGAGTGTTGTCTGGAGGAAGGATCCGGAGCCGTTGCTATGCCCCAAATGCCCAGTGTGTTTTGCAGGGGAGGTTCAGCTTAAAGGATGTCAAGAATAAACTATTGATGCTGGATCGCCTGGGGAAGGAAAGTTGCCTGGAGGACTGCTGGTTAAACCCAGTATTTGCCTGCTAGAGCCCATGCTTATGCCAGGAGAATGATGGTTCAAGTTCATAATGTGTCTGACAAAGAGATTCAAGTAAATAGAGGCTGCACCCTGGCTAGTGTGCATTGTGCAGACACTGCAGTGCTTCCTAATAGTAAGGGTTTGGGAAGGATGACAGAGTCACGCCAGACTTGTTTGATTTCGGTGACTCCCGTTGCCTGCTGAATGGAAAGTAAGGGTCAGTGAGAAGCTTGCCCAAAGACAGGTCTTTTCCTAAAGAATGGGATGTGGGATGTGTGCGGGGCCGAGCACCACATTCGACTGCATGATGACAGGCCTTTTCGAGAGAGGTCTGGCGCTTGGCCCCTGTTGACATAGGCGATGTGAGATGGCATCTGCAGGAGATGCTTGCTGCTGGTGTGATACAAGAATCCAGGAGCCCTTATGCTTCCCCATTGTCGTAGTGGTAAAAGAATGGGGGCTGTTTGGATGTGTGTGGATTACCGTACCCTGAACCGGCGAACCACCCTGACTAGTATACCATACCACGCATACAGGGCGCTTGGACTGCCTGAATGGCAGTAAAGTGGTTCTTTGTGTTGGATCTCATGATGGGTACTACCAGATCCCAATGGCTCCAGAGGACCGGAGAAGACTGTGTTCATTTGCCCTCTAGGTTTCTATGAGTTTATCCGGATGCCTCAAAGAGTTTCAGGTGCTCCAGCTACCTTTCAGCGCCTGATGGAGCGTGCTGTGGGGACATGAATTTGCTTGAGTGTTTGGTTTATTTACATGATGTCATAGTGTTTGGCAGCTCGTTGGAAGAACATGAACCCGATTGTTCAAGGTCCTGGACTGGTTGGAGGATTTGGACTTAGTTATCTATAGACAAGTGCCAATTCTTTCCAAACTTCTGTGAAGTATATGAGGCCATATAGTATCCACTGGACGGCATAGAGACTGACCCCAGCAAAGTGGAGCTTTGACTACTTGGCCTCAGCCAAAGAATTTGAAAGAACTGCAATGGTTCCTGGGGTTTTGTGGATATTATAGGCAGTTTATCAAAGACTATTCTCGAGTGATCTGCCCCTCCTCAACCTTACTCAGGGTACCCTCCACCCGCAAAAATATAAGAAAGCTGTGCTCTCTGAGCCTGAGAAAAAATATTTTCATCGAATGATGTGTTTGGAAACAGCTGGACTACTGAGTGTGAGGAAGCTTTCTATGACATATATATCAACTACGCATGCCCCAGTGCTGGCCTATGCTGACCCGCCAAGCCATACGTTCTCCACACCGAGCCAGCCTACAAGGATAGGGGCTGTGTTATATCAGGAGCACCCAAACGGGCTAAGACCTGTAGCTTTTGCAAGCAGAAGTCTGACTCCTTCAGAAAAACTATCCAGTGCACAAACTAGAGTTCCTGGCCCTGAAGTGGGCCATTGTTGATCAGTTTCATGACTACTTGCACGGTGCCAAGATATTGGTGAAGACTGATAACAATCCTCTGACATACGTGCAGACCTCAGCTAAATTGGATGCCACTGGCCATAGGTGGCTTTCTGCCTTGAGCCACCTACGACTATGCTGTTGAGTACAGAGCAAGCCTAAACCATAAAGATGCAGATGCTGCTCTCGGAAGCCTGTGCCCTGAACTGACTGGGTCAGTTGTCAGAGCCTGGCATAAGGGCCCTTTGCCAAAAGTTTGACAAGGAGGAACAGGTGTCTCCTGATGTTGTGGACTGCATGGTGGATTGCTTAGGGCCATCCGAGAACTGCATACCTGCTGCTTACTGTCACTTTTCTGCATTAGACACTAGTGTGCTGCCCCAATTCAACAATGATAGTCTCCAACAGGCCCAATCCGAGACCCCATGATAAAAACTGTTCTGGAGGCTCTGCAAGCAGTAGAGATATGTCCCAACTGCGGTCCGCTGAATTGAGAACTGCCCTGTTATACAAAGAAGGCTCAGAATTGAAGTCGAACAATAGACTGTTATATAGGGAGACTGGAGACAAGAAGGCGAATAGACAAACAACAACTGGTGTTGCCCACCACTTTTAGAGAACTGGTGTTGAGGTCCCTGCATGACCATGTGGGGCATCTTGGCATAGACCGAACTCTTGACCTGGTACGGACCAGATTCTACTGGCCAAAAAGAGTGCAGGCGTGGAGCAATATGTCAAGACCTGTGGCCAATGTTTGCAAAAAAAGCCTTACCTCAAAGAGCTGCCCCATGGTCAATATCACTACCAGCACCCCTATGGAGTTGGTCTACATTGATTCCTGAGCTTGGAACCTGATCTGAAAATATCAGCAACATATTGGTGGTCACTGATCATTTTACTCGGTGTGCACAGGCTTTCCTACTAAAGATCAGAAAGCAACCACGGTGGCTAAAGTACTTGTTGAAAACTTCTTTGTTCACTATGGGGCCCCCAGAGAATCCATTCCGACCAGGAGGGACTTTGAGAACCTGATTAAAGAAATGCTGTCCTTGTGGGGAATCGAAAGTCGAGAACCACCCGTATCATCCCCAGGAGATCCTCAACCTGAAAGGTTTAACCGCACATTGCCTGATATGTTGGGTACACTGCAACCTAAAGACAAGCCTAGATGGAGCCAGCAGATTAGCACCTTGGTACCTGCTTATAACTGCACCAAAAGTGATGCCACTGGATTTTCTCCATACAGACTGATGTTTGGAAGGTAGGCTAGACTGCCAGTGGATGTGTGTTTGGGTTTCCCTGATGGGGTAAAAGCAGCAAATCATCTACAGTATGTACAGAAGTTGAAGGCCCAATTAAACCATACCTACCAACTGGCCCAGACCATGGCTGCTAAACGAAACCTGGCCAATAAGGAGAGGTATGATAAGAAAGTGAAAGCACTGGAACTGAGAGAAGGGACAGAGTGCTATTGAGGAATCAGGGACTGCATGGCAAGCATAAGGTTGCTGACAGATGGCATCACCTCCCTCATATTGTTGTGGGAAAACTGGAAAGATTTACCTGTATATAAAGTGTGGCCTGAAAACAATTCAAAAGATGTGAAAACTACACACAGAAATCATCTGCTGCCAATTGTACAGGCCTTCACCCCCTCTGATGAAGTTGATTGCCAATCTGTGTCTGAAGACAGTGAGCATAACCTAGAGTATTACCTCTTATGAACTGAGCCAACTGTTTAGGGGCAATCCCTAATTAACTCTGGGGATGAAGTTGAGCTTTCTGGACTGTCTGAGCCCCAGCTTTGTCTCCGGAGCCAATGCTCCCAGAGGATGAAGTGGCGGCAGCAAAGTCGAAGAGGTGGAATCCTTCAGCCTGGCTGAACTGTCTGGCCTGGCTGAGTTATCTAACTTTTCAGAAGAAGGAAGTGATGGGGGAGAACACCTAGTGATATGCCAGAACCTGAAGAATATTTTGAGTGCCCTGATAGCACCCCAGTAGTGCCAGAAATGTCCCTAGCTGAACCAAGCAGTGTGGGTCCTGATATAGAGGTCCTGTTCCTGAAAGTACTATGGGCCCTGGGTCCCTTCCCTATGGAGGTTCCCCTACTAACCTAAGTGAGGCTGAGATGGAATTGGGGCCTGTAGCAGGTTTCCGAGACCCTAGGCCACTGAGCTGAGAAATGCAGCCTGTAGTAAGGTTGAGTTACGAGTCCCTCGGTCAGCCTGTGGACCTGCCTTTAAATGTAGTTCATAAAGGGTGTATGTGTCCCGAGCTTGTTGCCCAAGTTAGCCTTGGGAAATGACTCCAGGCTGTTAGTATTGCCCTCTGAGTATGGTACCCCTGCCCCAGTTAGCCCGCCCAGTAGCTGATAGGGAAGGGCCCTCTTTCAGGTGTCATGGGCAGGAAGTAATGACCTGATCTTAAAAAGAAAAAGGTTGTCTGTATGTGCAACATCGTGTAAACAGTAGTAAACTGTGAGTACAGTGACAATGTATGTAACAAGGTCTATTGTGCTATCAATCTAAACTGTTTACCTAAAAGTAATTTAAAGTAACTACTTAGCGTGGGCCTAAGTTCTTTCAAACCAGAAAGGGTGTAACCCCATACAAGTAGGGGGTTCTTGAAAGCCTTCCTCGAGCTTGCCTAAGGCCTTGCCCAACTGGTTGTCGGCTTAGCGTCATCTAAATGTGGGTATTGTCAGTGCTTCTAAAGCCTCCCGTATTGTCTCTTTAAGAGCTGCCTGCTCATGAGGCTTCAGTGGGCTGATGGGGGGACTGGTGTGTCTCTGTTCGAATCCCGCCTGAGCTGCAGTGAAATCGCTCCCCTTTGGCAGTCGCTATATGCGCAGAGGGAGCCCTTTAAATGATGTAACTGTTTGGCCATGACTAGCTAGCATGTTGAGGGAATTACAGTTTGTTTAACCTGTTTCTGTTGCAGCTGAGACTGTGTGAGCTGTGCCCCTCCATATTGGACCAGGACGTTCTAAAGGGTCCAATAGAGTAGGGGTGCCCCAAATGGAGTAACTGGTGACCAACTGGAATGAGGGCTCTCTCAGGAGCCGATGGACCAATGGAGACCCAGCCAGTAATTGTGGGAAGTGAAGAGACATGACCATGGCCCTTTTCACACCACTGAAAGCAGGACTAAGTGATTGGCATCTGTAGTCAGCCAATGGGATTGAGTGGCACCTGAGTAGAGAGATGGCCCCAAGCTGTCAAGGAGCAGAGGCATTGTGGCTGTGGATGAGGAAGGAGCTATAGGGCTCCTGCGCCACTGAGCATTCACAGGGAAGCACGGGAAAGGCCTGAGGCGGCCATTTGAATCGCCAAGCATCCACGGACTAAATCCATGGGGCAGCAGTCAGAGGAGGCTGTGCAAAGCGCCAGCTACCTACCAGGCTCAGCCTGTAGAGGACTGAGAATCTGCTGAATCACGCTCAGTCTGTCAGGAAGGTGAAGCTGCAGCGAGGATCCCAAGTAAATGTGTGTTCAGTCGGGCTCTGGGAGCAGCTGCCTGGTATGGTACCCCCTGTTGTTTTCCATATAAGGTGTGTGGAGAAGGGGTTTGGAGTGCAGGCTCAGCCCTGCGAGTGGTGTAAGAGCAGTTCTCTCTGAGTTGTGAGTACTAGAGCAGGGTAGCTCCCTGTCACAGGTTGCTAATAGAGGCAAGATCTTCTGGTTGTTTTTCTGACTGCATTAACTGAGCCTGCTGTCTTCATCTAATCTTCATAGGAATTAAACACTCGTTGTGTCAGGGCCCCAACCAGCTGCATCAGAACTAGCCTTTAGGGCTTGGGTGCCCCATGGACAGCACCTTAGAGTTAGACCTGTGCACAGAGCCTAGGTAGATACTTATGAGGTTGTAGTGGTAAGCCAATCACCTGATTCCCCAGGTCCTTGTTATCTTCCCATAAATAAATCAGATTGCTTGTTTTGCAAAAGCACACTGGCTGGTTTGTGTATTAATGGTGAAATACTGCACTGTGAAAATTGTGTAATTGTACCTTACTTTTCAGGAGGTCCCCAGAGTGAGCTGAGTGGATCGAGCAGGGGTAAGTGTCTATGGTAAGAGCACTGTAACTGAACTGTGTGGGCCACTAGTGGGAAGGAGGGTTGCAGCTACCCAGAGGGCTGTGACCAAGTCAACCTTGACTGTTCTAACCGACCCTCTGGGTGGAGGCACCTACCAATGGATCTGGCCCCTCACCCTGTTACAGTTAAAGCAGGCAGGGGTAGAAGCCCACAGGATAGCGCCCCTGGGGGTTACATGTAGTTTCCTGCCTCTGTCTTGCTCCCATTTTGTGAAGGGAATCACATCTGCTCTCCTCCAGTCCTCAGGTACCACACCATCCTCCCATGATTTTAGAATTCTGGGGTGAATCCCGTCAGGCCCCATTACTTTGTCCACCTTCAATTTTAGGACTTCTTTCAGAACCCTTTCTTCTGTGAAAGGACTGGGATCAACCCCCTGTCCAGAGTGCTTCTGTTAATTGGATTAGGTACCTCCCTCCCTCCTTTTTGTGAATACTGAGCAGAAATATTCATTCAGTATCCCTGCTTTTTCACTGTCCCTCTCTGCCCACCCACCGCCCATTCTATTCAGCCTCACTATCCCTCCCTTTGTCTTTCTACACCCCCTAATGTACCTATAAAAGGTTTTATCCCCTTCTTAAACAAGTTGGTTATCTTTCCATAGTTTGGGCCTTTAGTATTCTGACTGCCCTCCCTGCTTCCTTCTGCCTTAACTGGTACAGTTCTCTGTCCTGCTCCTTCTGTGTTTCCTTATACTTCCTAAATACTAGCTTTCTCCCTAACCTTCCCAGCCACCTCTTTTGAGAACCACAGTGGCTTTTCTTTCACTTGATTTTTTATTTGCTTCACACAAAGGATGGCTGCCTCTGTGATGGCAGTTTTGATGTTTCCCCATTGTTGCTCCACCCTCCTTCTTACCTGTTTGCTAGTGCTTTTCTAAGGCACTCTCCCATGTTGACAAAGTCAGCCCTCCTTTAGTCCAGTACCCTCACTTTTGTAGGCTTGACTCTGTAGCTGAGTTTATCTTGAACCACACTGTTTGATGGTCACTTGTTCACAGATGGCTACCCACTTCTAGATCTGAGATCCTCTCACTGTCCCCATTTGAGAGTCGTGGTCTAAGATTGCTCCCTCTTCAGTGAGTTCAATATAATATGCCCAAGTCAGAGGTGTTGTCCTAGTTACCGCTGCAGTCCCCAGTTACCCTAGTTTCTAGTTACACAGTAAGATGCCCTGTGCACACATTTGTAAAATAAAAGAGAGTGATTTAATGCAGTTACAGCAACAATGAGCTTGGATGGAATGCGTATGAGCTGCTCATGCACAGCATTCCACTCAACCATTCTGAAACCAGAAGCCTGGTTTCAAAAGTTTAAACAGTTTTTTGGTAGTCCCTGCCAAGCTGTGGAGAAGAGAGGACACAACAAACTAAGGGAACCTGGTGAAGGCTTACCTGGGGGGTTGAAGCTGTTCCTTGAGGGTTTGTTGGTGTGCCTGCTCGGACTCAGCTGTTGAAGCTCTTCTGAAGACTGCCGTCCGGTCTGTGGTGCCATTTAGGCACTGAAAGTAAAGAAAACAGCTGTTGTGTCCGTGTTTGGCCAGAGCTCCGTCGCTTATTTATTTTGGCCCCTCAATTATTTTAAAAAGTAATCCTGGTCCCTCATCGTGGCTTGCAAGTGCTGAATCGCTGTCCTGTTGTTGTCATCCAGAGGCCATCTGTCACCACCACATTGCCGACTAGCTCCTCTCCACTGCCTGAGCACCTCCACCTCCCTATTTGCCTCCTTGATCCTTGTTGAGTGATGAGTCAGCAGCAGCACGCTGCCACATGCTGTCAGCCTTACAAGCAAAGAGACTGTGTTATTATTTAAAATAAACTGTTAGCACACAGTAGGTGCAGAAGAAAGTGGCTGAGCACCACAGGAGAATCGGGTCAGAAGGACCCCTATTTAATATTCAGGAGGGCAGGGTAGAGTGACGCTCACGGGTGGGGCCATCAGGTAAGGCTGTATAGGAGGCCTTTAAATATTGATTAAAAGGGGCAGGACAAGGTGAAGTAGGAGGAAGTGAGTGGCAGCAAAGCCCAAGGGGAAAGAAAATAATTTAAAAGGGGCTTAGCCAAGAAACAGCCCAGGGTTTTGGAAGGGCACAGTAATAGGGAACCCCACTGCATTTAAAAGGGACCCTGCCCAAGTTAGGCCCATAGGATTTCAAGAGGCCCAGTAGTAGGCCCTGTCTTAAAGGGCCCAGTAGAGGTCAGCCAGTCAAAAGAATTAAAGGGCAATCCAGGCCCATGAAGTGTTGTTTAAAGGGACAATCCAGGCCCAGTGGTACTATGGGCACCAGGTCCAGTAGTAATTAGGGCACGAGACCCAGTGAAGTAAAGGGCACCAGGCCCAGTGGTACTAAGGCACGAGGCCCAGTGAAGAAGGCACCAGGCCCAGTGGTATTAAGTGTACCAGGCCCAGTAGTAATTAGGGCATGAGTCCCAGTGAAGTAAAGGGCACCAGGCCCAGTGGTACTACGGGCACCAGGCCACGAGTAAGAGGCGAAGGCTCAAGGCCCAGTAAAGGCACCAGGCCCAACAGTAATAAAATAATGGCACGCTTTGGCTCCACTGTTTCCACAGATCTAAATAAGGCAGATTAGGCCCAGGGCCTACTAATTCAGTTCAGGCCCACCTGTCCCAAGGGAAGGTCACTGACATTTAAAGGGGCAGCACAAGGCCCAGGACCTATAGCTATCCATTTAGGCCCACAGCTGTGTTAGGGACCCAGTGTAAGAAGCAACCCCAGATATGACAGGACGAAGCTAGCCATGTAAGCCATCCAGTGTGTTAGAGGGGCCCGTCACCTATCTATTGTATAGCCTCCAAGAGCCTATTCCCCATTATAGTGTTTCCATGGTAACAGGAGAACCGAATTAGCTAGAAGGGACCCCATTAGAGCTAGGTCCACCAGAGCTGTGGTTGAGTCAGTATAATAAATTGCCTGTATATTTGTTGTGGTCTGGACACTGAAACTATATATTTATTGACCACTACAGTAGGAATTGAGACTTTGTTTGCATTTGCCTGTATTATTATTCAGCCTACGAACATTATTGAGCATCAGAACTGTCTTGTATTGCTTTATGCCAGCATTTCAGTGCTGGACAACCATCTGAATCAGTCTTCAACTGTCTTGGAGTCACTTCACCCTGTGTATCCCTGTCAGTCTTCACCTGTCCTTCAAGAATCATCCTCAGAGCATCCAGAAGCAGACAACAGCCAATCCACGAAAAGCCGTTACACGAGTCATCTCAAGTTGCATCGTCCCATTTGTTATTTTCCTCTTACAGTTTCCCAGTATGGCTTGGCCCAGTGCAGAAGTCTGCTGTCGTTTCTTGTTTTCACATCCGCGTGGAGTACTGTTTGACTCGTCTGTGTCAGTTCTTTGAGCGACTATTTGGTTTGTTGTTTTAGTGTGTCCTGGCTCTTCCAGCCATGGACCTCCAAGTTTGGCTTGCAGTTTGATGTAACATTTATTGTTTTGGCAAGTGCCCTGTCTCGCCTGGCCTTGGAACTCGGAAGACCGATTCAGTTTGATGCCCAGAGAAAGAGTGGTTGCCTGGAGTCCAAGAGTGGTCCAGAGGTCCTGATCCAGTGGGCGCCAGCCGGTGTGTGTCTTCAGTCCAGAGGGAATGCTTGCCTGGAGTCCAAGAGTGGTCCAGAGGTTCCGATTCTCCTGATTCAGTGTATTCATCAGTCCAGAGTGCATCTTCAGTCCAGAAGCGGACTATTGGTTCTTCCACTTCTTCATCTCTTCACTTGGCAATCCAGAAACAGATTGTGGCCAGGTGGTTTGCATTGCTTCTTCTTTCCAGGTAATCCAGAAACGGACTGTAGCCATATCTTGTGTTCTTTCCAGCAACCCTAGAGAGGTGTGGTGTGGCCGAAAACTCATGGTCTGTTAAATCCTCTCTGCATCCTTAGTTTTCTAACTAAGGTTCCATAACTTCACTGGTAAGGCAGTGGAGTGGTTCCACACTTCTTTTCACGACAGAGAAACGTACGTGCACCAACTGCCAACCATCTACTGCATAGACGTTTCTTGTGGTATTAGAATAGCTGTATGTTAAAACCTAAGTTTTAGGGAGAGGTGCACCTCAGGGTTGAAACAGACATCTGCGTATAGGAAAATGCTCTTACAACATAGCTGTTGCAGCCGATGAATTCAGTCTGACCTACTGTGATATAGAGGTCACCTCTTATAGGAAATAGAGATAAGATGCTCTTACAGTGTTGCTGTTACAGCTGATTATTCTACTCCTCTGCGTATAGTGAAATCTAATCTTGCATATAGTAAAGTATAATCTTGCATGTAGTGAAATGTAAGTCTCCGCAAAGATAAAAGTAGTAGTTTGTGTATGTGATGATTGCCCTCTTTTGTCCCTACCCTATGATCAGTTCCTAATAAACTAGTTCCTTTCTCTAACCGTGCTTCCTGCCTCTCCATTTTGGTGAAGAATTACATCACATAGACAAATAGGAAAAGAACTGCCTTACCACCTGGGTGGGTGTATTTGAAGAGCCTGACATTTATCTTTTGCTTATTTCATCTGGCATCATCTACTCAGTTCTTTATTACCAACCAAACATCACACCACCCACCCTTCCCATCTCTTCTTCGGCTCGCCTTCACCACTAGCTGTCTGAGGCATACCCTGTAGGGCATCAAGAATGGCCCTGCTCTAGGATGTGGCTGCAGCAAAGGTGCTCCACTTAACATCTGGCATATTCATATTCATCTCTGCCATCCTAAGGATGCCTTCTATCATATCCTTGTCCATTTCCTCCTCTGAGATGGGGGTCTGTACACAACCCCTGTGTGGACTGTGTGCCATTTCCAGTCTCTAAGATGACCCACAGTGCCTCCTCACCTCTGTTTACTCTTTTGTTCCATTGCTTTTATCTCTTCCTTACATAGAGAGCTACTCCTCCCTCTTCTACCCTCCCTGTCTCTCCTGTAGGTTGTATACCGTGGTATGTTAACATCCCAGTCATGGTTCTCTGTGTACCATGTTTCTGTAACTGCCACAATATCAAGGCATCCTCTTCCATCAGAGCCACCAGTGCAGGGGAGCTTGTTGCCCAGACTATGGGCATTGGTACTCATTAACCTCACATTTCTTGATGGCCTTACCCTTTTGTCCCATCCCTTTCCTTACTGCCTTTGTCGTCATCTCCATTTACCCCTGCCCTTCTCCCTGTTGACATCTCTATCTTGGTGTTTACCTCACTAACTACCCTGATATTTTGGAGGCTACGATCTCCTACTGCTCCTTTCCAGTGCCTCCCCTTTGACTAGTTTAAATGCTTGCCAATGAAGCATTTAAACCTACCATAAGGATCCTGGTTCCTCCTGGATAGATGCAGACCATCTGGTCAGTATAGGCCTGCATCACTCCAGGTGGACCCCAGTCCCAATGAAGCCATCCTCTGAGTTTGACCATGAGCGCATACAATATATACAGTATAAGGCCACTAAAAGCTCAGTCAGCAGTCAGCTATGCTGGTGAGAGGAGGGCTGTGCTGGGATGGGCTCGAGAATGGGATGGGAGGGGAGTGGGATGGTTGGGCCAGGGTTGGGAGGTCCACTAGATCACCAGGGACAACAGTTATATGGTGTCTCATATGAGCAGATTGGGGACAGGGAGGGGTCTACTAGACCACCAGGGAAGAAATGTTATTATATGGGCAGATCAGGGACATCATTTATTTGCTATAAGGGATAGGGGCTGGGGGTCTGCTAGACCACCAGGGACCCATATTTTTCTACTAAAAAGGATTGGGGTGAGGGGTCTCCTAGACCACCAGGGACCTCATTATTTTAATAGGGATTGGGGCTGGGAAGGGGGACTGTGGCACATTGGCAAGATATGACAGCCTCCTAGAAGACACATGTCTAAGGGTACTTAGAAATTTTCCTTGAGGAGGGTTTTTAATCCCAATAGGGGATACAGTAGTCTGTGTCTGCTGCAAGCCCCGTAGTGACATACCGCCAGCTGCTTTTGTGCCACAAGGATGGTGCAAGCCCCTTTAGGCGCCTGTGTTTAATGCAGGCTGCATTTGTGAACTGCTGTTGGGACATCTTTTCGTGCAAGCTGCCCTTGCACTCGTTCTATGGCACAAGCCCTTGTGCCATTCAGGGCTGTGAATTGGGCCCTTATCTTTGCACCTCATACTGACATTCTGGTGGCCATAGTTAACAGAAGACTGGGTGCCCTCTACCAAAATTAACAATCTCACTGGGGATGTTAGATGCCTTAATAAGCCAGCTCCTTTCTGTCAGTTATAGATTATGGGTTCCCCATCTGTGCAGCTGCCTGTGACATGATGTTAAACAGAGTAAAGTTGATCTGCAATAAGTGCGTGCTTTGTACTTAGTGCAGTAAATGCACTTACAGCTGTACTTTTTATGCACTCAATAACTGGCTACCTTTATCCAGCAGAATAAAGCTCCAGACCTGTTGGCTAGCTAAAAGGCTCTCTTAGGCATGTCTCCAACTAGTACAACACCAGGAACATGTCCAGGAATTCATTTAAACCTCCTTTCCGCATACTCAGCTGGGCAAGCAGTCATTTGCTGTCAGGGCCACTAATTGGTTAATACACTGCTGAATCTCCTAAGTTTGATCAATTCAAGAGTTTAACAGTTTTATTTGGTTTCTTCCCGTACATAACTTGTGACTTTTATACAACGATCTGTATGCATTTCTTTTCAAAACTTTAAATAGTTGTTCAGCTATAAGTGCTTTAAGCTTGACTCGATTGCATTTCTTCTGGAACTGCTTATTGTAATTGTAATATTTTTGTAACTATGTATTTTTTTTATTTGTTAGTTTCTCCCTCGAGCTAGCAAGCAGGCTCTGGTTTCTCTCAGAGGGCTCAGTTCTTCCTGGCGCACCTCCCAACCCAACTTCCTACCTCGGGCAGATTCCTCTTGGATTTCCAGGAGGGAAGGCTATTCTCCGGAGCACAATCCAGATTGTCTGGGGGTGCCAGAGTTGGGAGTGCATATCCAGGCTTTGTGACCCCTGCTAGCTCCGATTTCCATTTTCTTTCTTTCTCCTGCTGACGCAGACCTCAGCGCGTGCATGTGGAGGTGCACATGCTGCTGTCCTGCAGCACCCTTCCTTCTTGGTCATCCTCAGTCCTGCACTACCACCAGGCCTCCACTTGGTGGCAGTTGTTGGCCAGGAGCGACAAAACCACCCACGTGGGAGAGGACAGCAGTCCTCCGGACACTCAATCTTTCCCTCCTGGCCAACTCCCGATGACCCGTGTTCGCTCCTGAACACGGGTCACTGGCATGGCAGGAGGTAAGGTGTCCAGTGCCTCAGCACTCCACGCCACTGGGCCTGAGCTTGTGACTCTGTATTTGACATGGAACCTTTATAAATGAACACTTGGGCTCAAAGATCATCTCAGACATTTTCAATAAATAAATAAAAGTTCTTCTCTAAAGAAACCTATTCCAAGATTGTATGAATGTAGAAACCAACTTCATGTTTTATTTATAGAACTTGGGAGCCAATACAAGATCTGGGGCCCAATATTCAAAAAGCACAAGCGGAGCACAAAGGTTTCGCTGCACTTTGCAATTGCCCAGGGGTCCAAGGATGCTACATGCATTTGGATAGCACACTGGCACTGTGACTGAATTAAAGGTCATGTCAGTGCAGCACTATGTCAAGCAGCGCTGCCCGGACATGGCTCCCTAAATGGCCCCAAGAGTTGATAGCTAGAGGGCTATCTGCAATATTCAAAAGGACCCATGCAAATGAGTCCATTGGGCAGTCAAGGTGCTAAGGGGCCATTGCATGCCCATTATGGTCCCATTTGCATGGGTAGCAGGGGCAGGTTAGTGCAGCTCTGCCCCCCTTTCCTCAGTTCAGGACAGTTTTTAAAATCTCTAGCACCTAGTGGTCCCCCATCCATTGATCATTGGCCTGTAATATAAAAAACTCCCTGGTGCTAGTGGTCCCCTTCATTTGCCAGCCTATAGTAAAGAAAACTCCCTGGTGCTAGCCCCGAAGCCAGCCCTTACTGAAGAAAACTCCCTGGCGCTAGTGATTCACCCCTGATCACCAGCCCATAGAAAAATCTCGAAACAAAAGAGTTGCTCAAAAGTGTAGGTGCCAGTGACAATAAGTCGAATACCTCAGAACAAAGTCATGGCACACTGACCAACCATTCTACTAAAAAGGGGAAAATGAGAGCAGGCAGACGAAGTATATCAATTTATTACAGTCACAGTAAACAGACGATATCACCAACACGGTGGTGGCCAGCAAATCGTGACATTTCACCAAAGGACTTTGTCAAACAAATAGTGCCCCCTGGGGCAGAGCATCCATTTATACTGTTTAAAACAGGAGTACATATGTAATCATTTCCATAACATGACAATCACCAGTGCATTTATTTTATTTATTGAGATATCAGAATTACAAACCTTTTGAGTCAGAGACTCCTTTGCAAAGATTCCACGTCATGGAAGTACAAAACAAGAGAAATGGACAATACAATGAAAGGTATTACAAATGACTACGGAGGGTAAAACAACTCAGAGTCAAGTATGGGACAAAGGTAATGAGCAATACATTGAGAGGTATTTCATCTGAATGCGGAGGGTAAAACAACCCAGAGTCAAACATGGTACAAAGGTTTCAAGCAAATTTAAGCTATTAGTGCATTCAAATTTCAAGGATGATAAAAGGTTTTGTAAGCCAATAAAACAGATACTTAAGATACAGGCACAATACATCAGAAGAATCAATCAGAGTAGAGGGAGAGGAGAGAGAGGGAGAGGGGCAGAAGGCACAGAAGTTTGGCTTGGCACACCAGTGAAAGAGGGGCAACTCTATCGTCATTACATAACCTTTGTTTAATCAAAAGGTGCCATACCCACAATTTAAAAATATATAGTGCAAGTATTGTATAACAGACACGCTTAGAAACCTCCTTTGATTTGTAGTTCTCATTCCATACTAAACATTTGCATTTTCAATTAATTATTAGTGAACAAATCTGTGGTAGAATAGGCAGAGAAGGACTAGTCAGAACAAAGTAATCACTACTTATTTCATTATTTTAAGTTTTGCAAGAGGAGGTTTTAAATGTGTCTGTTTTCAATACTTGCACTATGCATGGCTTTTTTGTTGAACTCTATTTATCCCTCCTGGCTCTCTGGCCCCATAAGACTCTCTCCAGTGTGGGCACACCGGTCGACTTTCTCCTGCTCAGCTGAGACACCCCAACCAAACCTCCTCCTGGCCACCTCCTAGACCCACCTGACCTTCTGAGCCCCCGAGGTGGAGCTGCCACCTCCAGTGCTCTATCTTATAATCTAGTGGGCAGCCGAGTTAGGGTGGGAGCTGCAGGATGGCTGGACGGTGCGGCAGTGAGTGTGAGTGCCTTCCCGTGTGTCCCGCCTTGTCTTCCCAGGTGGCAGGGTATTTCCTCTGTGCTGGTGTACCTGGGGCTCGGATGTTCAATGACATCCAATGCACAATAGGCACGCCCCACACCCATGTACAGGACGTCCGCTGACACCCCCACCCAAGTACATGCTGCTGCAAATGTTGTGCCCCCAGTCTCCACTGGGGCCACTAGAACTGCAGCTGCAACACCCACCCTCCCTCCCGGAGAGGAGAGCAGGCCTATAGATGCCCGATCCTACTCCTCCCATTGACCCCGATGACCTGAGTCCATTCCCAACCCAGGTCACTGGTATGGCATGAGGTGTGGTGTCCCGCACCTCAACCCTCAGCCCACCAGGCTAGTGAACTATGTATGTTTTAAATGGTGGTCACAGCACCTTTTGATTAAATGCACTGGTGACTGTCATGTTATGGAAATTATTAAATGCTTACATCTGTTTTAAACAGTCTAAATGGATGCTGTACCCCAGGGACACTATTCATTTGATAAGACCTTTTGGTGAAACGTCATGATTTGCTGGCAACCACTGTGTTGGTGACTTTGTATGTTTACTAGGCATGTAATAACTGATATACTTCACATCTGCCTGCACTCATTTTTCCCCTTTTAGTTGAATGGTTGGTCAGTGTGCCTTGACTTTGTTCTGAGTAGAAAAATCTCCTGGTGCTAGTGCCTCCAATTACCAGCCCATAGTATAACTTAAACTCCACCCAGCAACCAGTGGTCCTCCCGCACCAATCCATGGTACCTCCAGTCGACATCTTTAATCCCTGGGTTTAGTGCCTCCCCACTGTGGTACCATGGCACTGAGCACCTCAATCACCTTACCCGTACATCCTCAGTGCTGCAGGTGCACATACAGTGAGTGAAGCAGCCATCCTCACACCTCCTAGGCCAGACACTGTATGTCCAGGCAGGCAGTGGGCGCCTTATTTATAGGACAGGTGGGCCAGCCAATAAGGTGTAAGGAGGGCTGCACTGTTCACCCTATGCACACCCACAGCACCGAGGATACTGATAAGGAGACTGGGGGTAGGTGCCTGGTGCCACCGCGGTGGGGGTACTGGATACTAGGATTATGGACATGTGACTGGGGGTGCCATAGATCGGTGCCAGGGGGAACCACTGGATGCCAGAGGGGTTGTTATACTATAGGCTGGTAAAAGGAGTGGGTGGGAACACTAGCACCAGGGAGATTTTTAGTATGGCCTGGTGATCGGTAGGGGGACCACTAGCACCAGGGAGATTTTTACTATGGGATGGCAATTGGAAGAGGTTGCATTGAAGTAAGAGGGGTTTTGTTTGGCGGTATTTGCATGGCACAGAAGGACTGTGCTTACCCTTGTGCAGTGCAAATCTGATGAATATTGGCCTGTGCTATATTCCTGTCCTGCTCCCCATTTGCATACCCCCATTTTGGTTTCTGGCACTAACCCTGTTTGCGGTGGAACTGAGCCTTTGAATATTAGGCTCCAGCACAAAACTCAGTTTGCATGGGGAAACACCAGTTAGCGCCCACACCAACTTTGATCATTGGGCCCTGATCTCCATGCAAATATTATAAGGAGGAGACATAAACCAAAACACTTTAGCATCAATATTGGTTAAGAGGTGGGGATAAGGAGATTGTGGGGGTTAGATATGTACACTCAGGTATGGATGAAATACTTGATAGCAGAGGGCTAGTCCCTATGAATATCTCTAATGAGAAGGTTCTGGACATCCTGCCTGATCTTTGAATAATAAGTATTCTGAACCCGAACAAAAAGGTGCTGTAACGCAACATTTGCACCCCACAGTTAGACCACCTTGTGCCAGAACTATGGCACAAAGCCCCAGGAGGGCTTGACAATCACCCACCCCAATTATGTCCACATACAGTAACTTTTAGTTTTCAATCAGTTCTTGTGCTTTGGTCAGCAAATCATAATTAAGCAGGGGTGGGGGGATCAACAAGCGGCGTTTAGATTAATAAATAAGAACCTATCTATAACAAGGCTGTTCTTCCCATTGAGGGATTCTGATGGAATCTTAAAACCACAAGTCCGAAGCTTGAGTAGTAGCTCACCATTTTGTACAGCCGCACTTTTCTTCAATTTGTTCATATTCAGATTTTGACAGTTAGAGCAGGGCTTGTGTGGTGTATGTATATCAAGCCAGTGGTCAGTTAACAAGATCCAAGCCCAGTATTCACATTGTAAAACCTACATAGGTTGAAATCTTCACTATCAAATTAAAATTGCTTCAATTATCCAAGCCATCTTGAAAATGGGTAATTTCAACCCTCCTTGAAACATTCTGTATTATCATTTAATTTTTATTTAATATAAAATATACTCTAAGAAACTATCCTCTGCTCCACAACATGCATGTCTCCTTTGAACAACAGCAGGACATGTACAGTATATGACTCGTGAGACAGTAAAATAATCTAATAACTGGCATACAAATGTCATGGCATCCCTTCACCCTCCCAATCCAACCTACTCCACCACTGCAGTCCTTTATTACAGGGCTGACCCATAATGCATTAAGACACATTGCTACCCAGCCACAGGGTCACTGCATGGAGTGGAATTACATCTCTGGTTTCCAAGTGTGGTATTCGAGTGCATGAATGTACCCAAGTCATGCATATGGTAGCACGATGCATGACCTCTGGAACATCTGGGATGCCTTGCTCTCCTGTTTTTCATTGGGTGCATGTCTGCTTTGAGGCATGTGCTCATACACATGACCAGATGCACTTCTGAAGATTGGATCCTATGGTCATTATACCGACTAACACTGGTATGGCTGCAACATGTGAGTTTTCTGGAAATATCGGTCCTTGCCAACAACAATGGATGGAATGGTTGAGGAAAGAAGTTAATAATCAATTCTGTAATCAGTTGTACTTTGTTCAAGGGCAGTGGTTTTGTTTTGTAGAATTGTTGTATATTTAAAAGCAGTTGGAAGCGACTCTCATAATAACACTTCTTTATTCTTTCCAGCGAGTCAAATGAAATTATTTTTAGAGGAATGAATCTGTAAATCATTATTAGCTCTCAGTCACTCATATAAAACCGCATCAGAATTGTCATCAGACAGAGAAAAAGAGAAAGGGATGGGGAAGGGAAGCACACCCAAACACTGTTCCAGTATTAACCATTACATTAACCTTAAAGAGCTAGTGGAACCAAAACAGACAGACAGGAAAATAATACAAATTTTAAGAAGCAGTCAGTCATAACTTTTTATTTCTGAAGTATTTTTTCTTTTCCTTTTGCTCATTAGAGAGTCTTCTATGTGATAACATTTTGCTGGATGTGTGGAACAGCTCTCAGCCTAGCAGCTGACGTATCTATCGCTGTCCCCTCAGCTACCTCATCAGCATTGTGATCTCATTGACAGTGACACTGCAGGTGACTGACCTGGTAGCTACTGAGTGGTTATTCATAAGCAGCAGTGATGTCACAGTCAGTGAGGTCATAATGCTAATAATGTAATGTAGAGATAGATATGTCAGCTGCCAGGCAGAGTGCTGTCCCACACATCACACCTACTAACATCAAGTAAACAAAGAGAAAGAAAAAGTACCTCAGATATAAAAGGTAATGTTGACTGCTTTTAAAAACTAATATTAATTTTAGGCAGTACACTAGCTCTATAAATACATAACAAAGAATGTTCAAACTGACATTTCTAAAAAAACGTAAGAAGCAATAAGACATGACAGTGCGTGTGTTACACTACAGTTACTAGGCACTCGGCTGTCATTTTCTTGATATGATCAGAGTATTGTAAGGTATCAGGTATAGCTGAGGGCCTTCAGCCACCTTGACATTCAATTATAATGGTAAGAGTATAGTAGCTGGAGTTTACATAATGAACTAGAAAAAGACCATGGGTCTTTACTGAAAACCACTAGTATAGAAATATAGAATTTGAGGCAGATAAGAACCGCTTGGCCCACCCAGTCTGCCCATTTTCCCTAGTGGATTAGCTGCAGATCCTAGTTAACCAGCAGCCTACTTCTTTCTACCCCACCCCTAGAATTGCCTTATAGGTTGTCCCATGCATGCTTGAATTCAACCACTATTTTTGACTCCACAACCTCCTCCGAAGGCGTGTATCAGTGTATCTTCCAAAGCCTTAGTCTTCAAAAATATGCGAAATATGACCACCCCCACCAATATCTTCTGCCTCTAATCACCCCCACAAATGTTTCCATACAAAGATTCTGTATAAAATATATAAGTTGCAGGTCTCTGACATGGTGCCTGGAGCAGGCCTGTCTTCTCACTGAGCTCCATCATAACCCACTTCCTTCCGGCACCACAGGGCTAATTATCCAAAGAACCTCCCTCTCCCATCGACCCATGCTAAATGATTTAAGCCAGCAGTAGTCCTATTCCAACCTAACTCAATGAGTTTTCCTTCTCTGACACATAGGATACTGTTTGCAAGGCATATTGTCATGTAACAGCAGCAGTACATGAGCCAGGAAGGGGGTAAGAAACTATTTTTCATCACTGAAGATGATAGGCAAAATGACTCTCATCCCCAAGAGTACTCTGATGATGTCATATGACAAAAGGTGACTTACAAACAGTACACAGCAGGTTAGGAAGGGCATTGTCTGAATTAACCTGGAATTAAAGTACCGTCTCCACTCAGGGTCCCATTTGGGATTAAATATCCCTTTGGAAATGTTGGTGGGCTAGGTTAGTAATCCTACTGAAAAGATGATGTCAGCTCCTAGAGCTATAACAGCGGGGTGGGAGTGGTAAGAAAACACACTCCTGTAGGATTCTAAGAACAACAGTGGTTTAAAACTAATTTTTAATTGCATGTTTTAAATAATTGTCAGAATTTGTGTTCTATTTTAGACAACTTAACAAACATCTACCACAATTTCATACATGTACATTTTATATCTTTTTTTTCCTCGCTAGTAGATTACATTTAAGGAGGAGACAGCAAATATTTCTGGTATACAGCTGGTTAGTCCTGGTTATGAATATATAAAATATCATTATATCGCTAGAGATTCTTATCCATTGTTAAGTCTGTATGTCCATTTTTCTTTCCAGAAATTAGAGGTCAAAAAAGACTATTACAATGTATGCTATTCATTCACAGGTAACACCCAACATCTGCATACAAAACATGGGACAAGGAACAAAATCCTCACACTTCTCCATCATATATAATAGCCACCTATGCCATCTGTTGTTGAATAAATCAGATTGATTTCAGAGCCTATGTGTTATTTTTTTCCA
This sequence comes from Neoceratodus forsteri, assembly GCA_016271365.2. NCBI lineage: Eukaryota > Metazoa > Chordata > Ceratodontiformes > Ceratodontidae > Neoceratodus > Neoceratodus forsteri. The sequence continues at coordinate 803,296,792 of CM057453.1, forward strand.
TTTTGTATACCAAGATCATAAGATCCCTCCACTGGTCTATAGTGGGGCCGGGGTTGTAACCATTGTTTTATTATTGCCTTCTTAGCAGTTGCTAACTCAATATTAAATAACTATTTTTAATGCTTATTCAACATTTTTGCTGGGAAGTCCAGAAACAGGACTGTCTTAGGCGTTAACATAGGAATGTGAGGCACAGCTGATGGAGATCTAATCTTATAGCTGCCTAGTATTTGGTCAGAATGGGGCACTGACAAAAAAATACGACCATGGCTAGCAGCATGTTCCCACATAGTCCTGCGGAATGCCACTTGACTCTCAGCCATAAAACAAGTTGTGATGCAAGCTGTTCCAAAATAACAAACTACTGCTTTCCACATGAACTGCTTCCAAGTGTTTGGGGAGGAGTCCTTGTGCTGTCCGTCACAGATTTGTTCCCAAGCTTTGGGCTAACTTGAATGCTAGTTCTGGCTCCCACGTTTGCACTACAGTATTAAAGCTTGTGTCTGGATGAACACCAATGGCCCATATGACTAAGAAATAAAGTGTAGGGCATCCTGTTGCTTGGAGGTAAGAATAAGTGACACTATTGGGTGATATTCAGTATAGTTAGCAATTTGTCCTAATTTTGAGGCCAACAAATGTTGAACTTGTAAATATTTAAAATGATCAGCCTCTGTAAGAGCATATTGCTGCTTTAATTGTGCAAATGTATATGAGAACCCTGCCCCCTGTAAAATAGCTGATATAGGTGTAGTAGTCTCTCCCATTGTTTAAAGTGTGGGTCTACTGAGGTAGGATTGGAGGCATATGGTATGACAGTCAAAAGAAAAGTACCTTATTCAAACGCATATCTTTCTGTATGCCATTCCAAATCTGCAAGATATTTAGAGTACATGTACGTTCTTCCAATTGCTCAGAGGGAGTGGCGGACTAGCAAAGAGAGTTTTAAAACTGAAAATTTAACATTACTTGTCTCTAAAGCTTTCCAATGCATCTTGTAACTGGTATCCAGCCAGGCTACAAGACATTTTATCTGTGTTGCCCAAAAATAACCTTTCAAGTTAGGAAGGATAATGTTCCTTTCCAATTTTGGTAACTGTAACTTATTGAAGCAATCTGTGATTTAGCTCCTGCCAATATAAAACGGAAAATCTTTTTGTTCCAGTCTGCAAAATGTGCCTGTGCTGGGGCCACTAGGATTATTTGGAAACAAAATCTAATAATTGTGTTAGTATAGTCATACATACTGTTTCAGTTCAGTTACTAAAAGTGAGAGGACAGCGATCACCAGTCTATATCTAAATAAAGGAGACTTCAATGCCTGGGTCACAATGAATTCTCGCATTTTGGACAGGACTTCCTCCAACTGATGTCTTCGTTGGGCTTCACACAGGCTGTTGCCTCTGTGACTCATATGTCTGGCCATTCGCTGGACCTGGTCTTCCTCCTGGGAATGCAGGCCTCTGACTTGGTGGTGGAGCCAGTCAGGTGGTCTGACCATCATATCGTCAAGTTCAATTTTCAGGACCCCTTATAGGCCTGCACCTTAGAGATGGCACGGTGCCGCCCATTAAGGGACGGACCCCAAAGGGCCTGATCGCAGTGCTAGATGTCTTGGGAGTTCTGACTGTGAGCAGGAGTTGAGGATGATCTGCTGCAGTCTTACAATCAGGCTGTGGGGCTGCTGTGGACTCGATTGCTCCTGTGTGTGTTCAAACTCTGTCCTTCAGACCTCGTCCCCTGGTTTGATGGGACCTTGAGGAGATTCAGAGAGAAGGGCAAAGGCAGGAGTGTGGTTGGCAGAAGTCCGCCTGGATGCCGACAGGCTTAGATTGATATCCCATTATAGGGACTATCAATCTGAGATCTTCCCATAAGAAGGAGAGCTCCTGTCTGGGGAGATCTCAGCTGCTTGGAATCGACCAGCTCAGCTCTTCTGTACTGTGGACAGGCTACATAATCCAGCTTCTGCAAGTACGGAGACATTATCACAAAAGAAGTGTGAGGGAGTTTGCCCGATTTTTGCAAGTAAGGTTGTCGACATCAGGTCTGAGATCTGTCTAATTCACTCCAGTGGGCAGGGTGACAGTCAGTGGGAGGTTGCAATGTCATTGTTTTGCTGGTCGACTTTAGCCAGCTGGCTATCATGGATGTCATAAGGGTCATCCAGAGCATGCGGCTGACCTACTGTAGTTGGACCCAGGCCCAACTCACCTCCTGGTAGGGTGTGTTGAGGCCATCGTCCCGATCCTGGCGAGGATAGTTTGGTGTTGTTGGAGACAGATGAGTTTCCTGACTCTCTGAAGGAGGCAGTGGTGACACCCATCCTTAAGAAATCTTCTTTGGACCTAGACTGTCTTGCCAACTACAGACCAGTCTCTAACCTACCCTTTGTGGGCAAGGTTTTTGAGAAGGTGGTCATGCAGCAGCTAGAGGACCACCTTACCATCTATGACATCTACAATCCTCTCCAGTCAGGTTTCAGGAAGAGACACTGCACCAAGACTGCGCTATTCTGGGTGCTCAATGATCTCCTAACAGCAAGAGATCAGAGAAGTCATTCCATCTTAGTTCTCCTAGATCTCTCAGCAGCATTTGACACCGTGGATCGTGATTATGTTGCTGGAGTGCCTGCAGGTCTTCTGCGATCTGTTAGGGACAGTCCTCAGATGGTTCCATTCATTCCTCTCTGGTACGCCTCAGAGAGTTGTGTCGGGAATTTATTCCTCTGACACAGTATCCCTACCATGTGGGTGCCCCAGGGCTCAGTGCTCTCACCTATGTTATTCGTAGTGTATATGCTGCCATTGGCAGACACTGTAAGGCGGTATGGCTTGAGTTTTCACTGCTATGCAGATGATACTCAGCTATACATGTCCTTTGCTCCAACCAGGATGGAGTGGTCTTGGTGCTTAACAACTGTCTCACTGAAATCCAGGACTGGATGAATGCCAACTGGCTGAGGTTGAATCAAGACAAGACCAAGGTTTTGGTGGTGGACCCATGTCGCGAGCTATGGGGACCTCAGCTGGGCAGGCGACTAGGCTTTATGCTCGGCGCCACCAGCTGCTGGCCTCTGATCGGATGAAGAATCTGGGCATTATTCTTGATGATGGCTTGACCCTGAATGCTTAGGTGTCTGCCGTCATCAAGGCCTCATTTTACCATCTGAGGAATACCGCCTGGATCAAGCATCTGGTCCTGCCCAGCGACCTTCCAACATTGGTCCATGCCTTGTAACCGCCCACCTTGACTATTGCAATGACCTTTACCTAGGGCTTCTGAGTGTTGATATCTGTTGCTTGCAGCTAGTACAGAATGCTGCAGTCAGGCTATTGGTGGGCTTCCGTGTTCTAGCCAACATCACACCTGTGCTGCACAGTCTGCACTGGCTGCTGATTCAGTGGCGGATCACCTCCAAGGTGGGTCTGTTGACCTACAAAGCCCTCACATAGACAGGGCCCTAGTTATCTGCAAGAGCTCCTGCACTCCTACTGCCCCATCAGATCACTACGCTCCACTGATGAGGGATTGCTGCAGGTTCCCAGGGTCCAGTTAAATTTTTCCGGGGCTCAAACTGCTTTGTAGCCCCAACCCTGTGGAACTCTCTGCCTCATCGGGTTAGGGTTGCCTGACTGTGGAGAGCTTCAAATCCACTCTTAAAATGTATTTATTTTCTCTTGCCTATCCTGAATATTAGTTTGAATTTAATTCTGCTGAATTTTATTTGCTGTATTTTTAAGATTTTAAGATTTTACCTTGTAAAAGTGCTTTGATACTGTGGTGACCTCGCGCATATAAATAAAGTTATTACTATTATTATTTTATTATGAAGTGGTGGATAATTCTGCCAGTATAGAGCTGTTAATTCTCTGGGTATATAGGCACTGAAATATTTTACTTGAGGTTGGTTTCAGTTAAATTTACATCAGTGTCAAATGTCCAGGGCTGGTTGATATAACATATGTAGGGCCCCAGTTTGTCCACATTTAATCTATAGCCTGAAAGAGAGACGATTTGGTCAGGGTTGGACCATAAGGGGGCAAGGAATGGGTGGGATTGGTTAGATAAACTAATAAATCATCAGCATAAAATGCTAGTTTATGTTCCTCCCCAAGGTGGGTGATGCCCTGAATGTCTTCATGCTGCCTAATGGCCTGTGCCATTGACTCTACAGATAAGACAAATAACAAGGGAGACATTGGGCATCCCTGTCTTGTCCTTTGAAAAAAATCGGTGGGATAGGGCTCCATTCACCCATACCATGGCCTGTGGGTGTAGGTATAGTGCTCTGACAGGCCATAAATTAAGGATGGATTCTGAATCTACACAGAGTATAGTACAGGAATTTCCAAGATACCTTATCAAAGGCTTTTTCCGCATCCTGGCTCAGCATCAAAGTAGTTTGCTGAATCATGGAAGCATACTGAAGCAAGTTTGGAGTTCTCTTGATATTACCTTGTGTTTGTCTTTTTGTAATGAAACCAGTTTGGTCCTGATGAATTATGTCTGGTAGAATCCATTCTAATCTTTTGGCCAATATAGAAGTGTATAACTTTTAATCAAAGTTCAGAACAGATTTCAGTCTATAAGATCCCGATTTAATGAGGTTTTTGTTTGATTTTAAAATGCCAATATAGTGGCAAATTGCAGGAGGGGACTCTTACCCTGCTGTATAGACTTTCAGTAAAGGCATTAAAAAGTCGCTTTGGTGCCATCAGCAAGCGGTGGGTGACGCTAGGAGCAGCTGCCGGCAAGGAAAGAGTTCTAGAATTAAGCTAGAAGAAAAATATTTAAAAAATAAATCATTGAAACAGCAAAATCAGTTTGTTTAGCATTTGATTGGAACAGCGCCTAAAGCTGTAAATAATTAGTTATCTTAGTTTGTTTAGTGTTCTCGACAGCTAACTTGTTCAAATAGTGCTCAAACTCAAAAGAAATACGGTCAGGTCGTGCTTTTCTCAAGCATGCATAAAACAACTGATTTTGTCCATTGCAGCAAGAGCCTCTGACATGGTAACATGCAGGGGGCAGATCATTATAGTGTATGATGGAACGTCCGTTCTCCACGAAATCGATCGTTTCCAAACCTTGTAGTCACACAGTAGGACGCATCACAGAGCAGCAGAACTATTAGTCTCACTGCACTGTGCACATCACAAACCATGTCCTCGAGCACAATTTGACAGTTAGGTTCATTCATTTGACAGTACAGATAGCGTTAGCAGCAATGTCGGCGGCGTACTTTCAAAGCCACTTTCTGTGAATTGCTGTGCTGTTCTGGGTGCTGCTGTATGTGAGTTTTCAAAAGTTTAAATGTTAATCTAAACATTTCAAGCGTGAAAACGCAAAGAATGTAAATTTAAGTTGTTCCAGTAACAAGTAAACATTTTATAAGCAGCAATACAAAGTAGTGATTGTTTTTTTGTCAGAAAGCGCCATTCCACCATACACTATAAAGAAAAGTGCATGGGAAGCGGTTGACAATAGCTTCATTTTTCGTTATACTATGATTGGTCGGTTACCTCTCGAGCCGCGCCCGAGGTAAGCCGCTGTCATAGCGCCCAACTCAGTGGAAGAATAACCCTGTTGTCAACTGTTCCCCATGCACTATCCTATATGTTTCTTCTTCCTCGATCATAGAATCGCCTCTGGCAAATAGCAGCATCATCAGCTGGGCCATCTGTGAGGACTAAATCGTCCATGGCCCTGAACTCCTCAAATTCGGTCACAGTCATATTCTGGGGAAGTCGGGGAGCAATCAGCTGAGGATCATCAGAGGCAGCTTCAATCACAGTGACAGCAGCACTATTAGCAGGTACAAAGCCAGCCATTTTGTAACAGTTTACAATCGTGTCCTGCTTAACACTGTGCCAGGCATGATCCAACACCCAGATTGCATCCAGCACAGTTATGTTTTTATTAAGGCATTCGCATTGCTATTGCATCCTTCATCCAGGCACAGAAGGAGTTTCTCCATGACTTGGGAAAAAGTTAAAAGAGCAGTGTTAGTGTCAGAAACAGGTCAGTGGCTAACAGGCTTACAGGTTTACTGGTTTACTGTACCTGGCTACGATACAGATGCTTCACATTCCTTATTATGTCCATGTCCATCTGCTGAATCAAAGCCATCGTATTGGGTGGGATGAAAATTAGCCTGATATTAGACAGGGTGACATTTGGGTGTGCTGAACAGTTATCCAAAATCAATGCAATTCTGAGATGCTTTCACGCATTTGAGCATTAACTTTCTTTAACCAAGTGGTGAAGATTTTGCCTGTCATCCAGGCATTGGAATTGCACTCCCAGTCAGCAGGCAGGGCATCCAAATACAGTCCTGAGAAACAATGTGGTTTCCTTGATTTGCCCACAATAAAAGGACACATCTTATCTGTGCCATCCATATCGTAGCACAACAACACGGATATTCTCTCCTCACCTTTTTTCCACCAGCAGCAGCATTGGATTTAAATGCCAGTGTTCCTTCAGGGACTGCTCTGAAACCAAGTTCAGTCTCATCACAATTGTACACAAGGTCTGGAGGATAATCTTTCAGAAGTTGTGGCAGCACACTGGATAACCAAGTATCCGCTGACTGGGTGTCAGCATCTTTCTTTCACCATGGCATCATTTAAAACGATGCACATCTCTCCTTCCACCTGCTTAGCCATTCACTGGTGGGGACAAATTCAGTGCCCATGTTCTGAGCTAACTGTTTAGCGTTGCTCAACAAAAATAGGGCCATTGACTGAGAGGTCAGCTGTTCTTGTTGCAGAGAACCACCACAATAAAGCAGCTTCTACATCCTCGTTCTCACATTCCTCCTGCACTTTCTATATTTGTTCTCTGCCTTCTCCCACTCTGCATACAATTGCTCCCTTGATTTTAAAATATGGCTTATTGTGGACAAATTAATGCCAAACTCAGAGGCCAAGATATTGGTTGCGCATGGCGCAACAGTGTTGCACCATGCACAACCCACTGACACGCCCGCACGATATTCAAAAGGGAAACGCGGCATGAACAAATCCAGATGTGCTGGAGTGCATCAGTAATGTATGCAGGCACAGGTGGGGGGGCGTCGATGCATAACCTTCACAGCCCGATATTCAGCCCGGGATGTGCAGAGCCATGCATGTGCAACCCCTCAGCTGCGCCAGCACAAAGTTAAGCCAAAAAAGGAACAACTGATGGCCACCCACAGGTGAGCTGCCGCGTAGCAGGGCGCAACACGGCAGCTGTCACCTGTGGGTGGCCACCCGATTTCCGCTGCACCTGGTGGCGCCCCATGCCCGATCACGGGCATTTGTAAAGAAGCGTCGACCAATATCCTGGTGGTCCAGTGGACTGCACTCTGCCCGATCGTAGGCATCTTTTGTAATTATAGAACCCCCATCCAATATCTCACTTTCTGCCCTGATCGCGGGCATCTGTTGTAATAAAAAGAACCCCCGTCCAATATCCCACTTTCTGCCCTGATCGCGGGCATCTGTTGTAATAAAAGAAACACCCCTGTGTCAATATCCACTTTCTGCCGATCGTGAAGCATCTGTTGTAATAAAAGAACCCCCGTCAATATCCGCTTTCAACCCGTTCGCGGGCATCTGTGTAATTAAAGAAACCTCCCTCCATCCAATATCCTGATTTCTGCCCGATCGTGGGCATCTGTTGTAATAAAGACCCCCATCAATATCCCTGGTGGTCTAGTGGTACCCCCTCCCCACTCGCCCACTGGGCCCCACCACCCGCTCTCCCCGGTCAGCCGGCGAGGCGACAGCACCCACCTGCCTGCTGCTGCCGCCGACTGACAGCTCAATAGGGCTGCCGCCCATTGGTTTACAGCGTGAGCCAATGGGCATGCAGCCCATACCGTACTATACATTCCAGATATGTGCTTCATATCTGGAATGTATAGTACAGTATAGGCTGCATGCCCATTGGCTCACGCCAGAACCAATGGCCGTGCAGCCCTACTGAGCTGTCAGTCAGCGGCGGCGGGGTGGCAGGTGGGTTGGGTGCTGCCGCCCACCAGCTAACCGGGGGAGGGGTGGTGGGGCTCAGTGGGTGGGTGGGGAGGTGGGTACCACTAGACCACCAGGGATATTGGACGGGGGTTCTTTATTACAACAGATGCCCACGATCGGGCAGAAAGCGGATATTGGATGGAGGGGGTTCTTTGTTACAACAGATGCCTGCGAGCAAAGTGCGGTCCACTGGACCACCAGGGATATTGGACGGGGGCTTCTTTATTACAACAGATGCCCATGATCGGGCAGAAAGTGGGATATTGATGGGGGTTATTTTATTACAACAGATGCCCGCGATCGGGCAGAAAGCGTGATATTGATGGGGGTTTCTTTACTACAACAGATGCCCGCGATCGGCAGAAAGTGGTCAGTGGACCACCAGGGATATAGGACGGGAATTTATTTTAAACATATGCCCATGATCGGGTTGTAGGAGCGCCGGTCCCCGACAGCTGCTGCCTAGCAGGGGCGCCAGGCGCAAGTCGCCAGGGATCGCCCATGTGCGCCTTGGCATAAATGATGGCCCCATTTGCATGTCACCTTTTGAATATTGTGGGTGCTGTGAATGGCGCAATGGCACTTGGCGCTTAGCGATCTCCATGCTCACTTGACCACTTGCGCTTGATGCAGTGCCACTGCACCATGCACAGTGGGGTGGCCAGGTGCGATATTCAAAGCTGCAGAGTCATGGCACAGCCCTTTGAATATCGCTAGTCCATGCCCCCCGCAGCCAAGTTGAGCTGTGCCCAAGCTTGCACCACAGCCTGGCGCAGTTTGAATATCTGGGCCAGAGGATACATCTGACCTTTGATTCCAGGAGTCTCAAGGCACTGTAGCACTTCAATCTTCTTACCCAATGTAAGTGTAACTCTCTTTTGTTCTTTGCAGACTTTCTGCTGCTAACACTGCTACTGATATGCTGGCAAGGTGCTAAGGTGCCTGTCAATCGATCTTTATACAGGCAGATAGCACCCATTAGCACCCTGCGAATTAATTGCACTAATCCAGAATGCAATTAACACATTTAATAGCAAGTGCATTTCAGAAAGGTTGCACTTAACTGAAATTTGCATTTAAACAGATTGCTTTAAAACAAAATTTTTAACATTGGATGTATCACGAAAAAAGGAAACTGAAAAGTGTGTTTATAACCGAAAATCACATTTAAGCGTAATTGCATATAAGTGGAATTCACTGTATATACAATAACTGTTCCCCTTAATACAGCCTTCAGATGTCCAAAATGATGGGTTGATTCTCTGGGATTTGATTTTGTTGCAGAATCAATGATTTTCTCCTGCAATATTTCCTTGAGTTTAGGGTCAATCAGTAAACTGTTGCTGAACCACAAGTTAATCTGTTTGGGTTCTTGGCTAATTTCTAACGCTAAGGTTAGTGCAGCATGATCCCATAGTAAAATCTGCTCAGTAGGGCATGTGAATACCTTAGACACATGCTCAGTGGTAATAAAGAAATAATATAATCTAGAATACCACTGATGAGCATTTCAGTAAAAGGTGAACGTTTCTTATTTGCATTTTGAGTCATCCATACATCAGTTAGACCATATTCCTTAAATATTTTTTGAAATATCTATGATCAGAAGTTATTCTGGTACCATGTGAGGAGGTGGCATCCATGGAAGGCTCTAAAGCCAGACTGAGATCCCTGCCTACTAATAAAGTTCTCTTCTGATGCTTAATAATTTGGTTAAAGAGCAGTCGTATCACAGAGAGTCTGAGCGGGGGGTGTAAATATAAATTTGCAGTAGCATAAGACTCCCCTAACAAATTTCTCACTACTACCATCATGCAGTCAGCTGGGTTTATGTAGCTGGTCTCTACTACAAATGTAAATTTTGTGGTACCAAAGTAACTACTCCTCTCCTGCTGCCAGATTGCTAAGAAGTACATGACCTCCCTAATACCAAACCTTTGAAGTTTCTTGTGCACCTCTGCTGATACATGTTTTCACACAGCAGAAGGAGACCTGGTTTCATTTTTTAAGAAAGGAGATGATTTTCATGCTTTTGACAGGGTGAGTTAACCCTTACATTTTGTGAAATTAATGTAAACTGCATCATGCCTGCCATTTGTTATGAGAGAGGAAAAAAGTAGCACAAATCATCAATCCCTCCCATATTCTGTTAGAGGTAAGTCCAGAACCAGAAATCTGTTGTATCCATGAAAACAAGAGCTGCAGCTATTTCTGCACCCTCCCATAATACGCATCAACTTCCCAGAGTTTTAACCATAAGTAAACCTCTCCATAACAAGAACAATGTAACAGTGTAAATCAAATTGTAAATACATTTTATACCTTTCATCATGTAATTAGCATTGCATTTCCCAACCAACCCCATATCTTTACGTATTTGCAGGCAAATTTGCTTTGAAAGATCATAAAGTATACATGAGACCAAATAATTTGTAAAGCATACTGTGAATATGAAACACGAGTGGTTTATATTTCTCATTACAAATCTTGTTTTCTCTCCCATGTTGGAATGTATGGAAGAGGCTACAACATATGAAACTATATTATGCAGCCAGGCATGCTTCAGGTAAGTACCTAAGTGGTAAGCAAAGCAAAAAGGGAACGTTAGAAAAAATCTAATTAAAAGCCAAAGGAAAAATGTAAAACACCCTATCTAAGGTCAAGGAACAAAGGGTAAACAAAACAAAAGGGAAATTTAGAAACACCCCTTATCTGGGGTAAGGCACTAAGTTCATTTCCAGGATCATAGGAAGTGTAGAAGCGGGAATGTTGGAGGTGATGCAGTGCAATGGCTCTTCTGGAGCCTAAGGTGCTGCCCCATCTGTGCACCTCTCTGTGCTGAGGGAAGAAGTCACTGGACAAGTTGGCTAGGATTCAGGGGCCTCTTCCCCACCCAGGGATCATGAAGTCTATCACTGTTGCCTTAGAGGGTGCCAAGGAGGAAGGCCAGCTGGACTGTGGTGGGCTCAGGAGGGTGGGGTAGTGGATTAGGAGCACATTCCTCAGCTGGTGCCACTATGCAGCTCATTCACCACTTTGGTGGGATGGGACTGCCAGGAGGAGAAACCCATGGTAGTGGACAGGAAGGATGTGAGGGTCTTTCATAGGGAGGCCCAAGGTAGTAGGTAGAGGACCCCATCAGAGGAGAAAGCAACTTCTGGTTGGGGACACAATTACTGGGGAGGTAGTTTTGGGAACAGGATCGGAGAGAAAGAGTGAGGTAATATGCCTACTTCATGCTTCAGCATGGAGGGATAGAGAGTCGAGCTTAAGGATCGCTAGGTCTGCAAGACAAGAGGTGTAGCTGGATGTCCATCTGGGGACTAATGGCCTGGCAAGGAACACAGCAGGGTGGTGCAGGATAGGTTTAGGGAGCAGGGAGGAGCCTGAAGCAGGTAGCTTGCATGGTGCCCTTCACCGATGTGCTAACTGTATATGGTCAGGGGAGGGAGGCTAGGAAACACCACACCAGGGTGTTCAATGAGTGGTTGAAGGCATGGTGCAGCGAGGATTGTTTTGCTACATCAGGGATTGGAGTCCTACCTGGAGGGACAGAGGTCTGTACAAAGGAGATAGCCTCCATCCATTCAGAAGAAGAAGGGCAGTCCTGGGTAGAATGTTTAGATGCTGTTTTGAACTAGCCAAGGAGAGGCAGTGAAACTGAGGAATGTGGAGACTGCCTCCCCAGAAAATAGAGCAGTAGAGAGGAGCAGCTCAGGTAAATGGATTCCCCAGGGTAAAAGATGTAAAGACAAGGGAGAGGGAGGGAAGGAAGGGCAGGAAGTGGAACTAAAGTTGAGAGAAAGGTTAAGGAGGGTAGGCAGAGGGATAGTGAAAAAGGGAGAAGAGTACCAGGGAAACAGAAGGGGCAAAGGATGGAGACAGAAAAGGAAGCAGACTAGGGGAGATAGGGACAAAAGGAGTCTAGAGCCATGTGTGCCAATGCAAGGAGCCTAGGAAATAAAATTCTTGACCTTAAAGCAATCATTGCAGAAGTAGACCTAGATCTAATGGTCATAATGAGTCATAGTGCATCAACAACCAGCTGGGAAGTGGCCATACCAGGGTACTTCATGTTCTAGAAGGTCAGGATGGGGAGGAAATGGGGGAGGGGTTCTTTTATATGTGAAGGAAAATATAAAGTCCACAAAATTACATGGACACCAGAGAGGGATAAAGAAGGGCTCGAGGTGCTATGGATCAGCTTAGAGACAGGGTATAGGTTTTCAGCCTGTCCTGGGACTAAGTCCCACTCCATAATGGCCCACTGCAGACAAATATCTCTCTCCTGAAGAGGTCCATATTTTAAGCAGGCACAGCTATGGAGGACATAACTCCAGGTCCCACCAATCGTAACTTTTCCTCACAGCGGTGCTGAAAAATTAGTTGCAAGCTGATGTAAATTGGGGAGCTAGTCGTAAACGGGCTCCCTTTACAATCACGTGGGTGTGGAAAATCTGCAGCTCCACAAGTGGAGACCCACATGTGGCAGTTTTCCTGCAGCTGCGGGACTGAGAGGGCTTTGAAAATCTAGCCCAGGGTCTAGGACCTTGATCTGCATGGACCACCAACACAGGAGGAAGAATTAGACAAGGTTTTGGGGAGGCCATTGGCAGAATGGCAAGAAATGGGGAGATATTGATTAGAGGGACTTCAATCTGCTGGATGTGGACTGAAACATTCTGGCCATAGTTACAAGAAGAAACAGGGCTATCCTCGATTCTCTACAGGGAGTATTTCTCAAGCAGCTGGTTAAGGAACCCATTAGAGACAGAGCAGTGTTGGATCTGCTATTTACGACAGTGAAAGCATTACAGACATCACAGTGTGCAGTCCCTGGGTAGAAGTGATTACCATGCTGTGTGTTTTGGCATACAGAATGGTGAAGAGAAAATTCAAACTAAGATGAAGGTCCTGGTCTTTAGGAGGCAGATTTTAAAGATATGGGAGACTGCCTCAGTAAACACCTCAAAGTGGGAGTTGGCCAGGTGTGGAGTGGAGATCCAATGAAAGAAGATCAAGGAGTGAATAGCTAAGGCAACGGTATGCTGTTTAAACAGCTGCTGATGCCTCAAAGAAAACTTTGAAAACATAATATTTTGGTACAATTCAGCTTACGTTCCATATGTGTTCAATAGATTTCTCCTCCCATTACTTATCACTGAGAATTTGCATGGAAACATGCTCTACATCCCTAGAGTTCATCTGCCTATTTTGTTTACTCCTACTTCTTATCATAGTCTCTGTTGTGACATCACAATCAGTTGCCATGGGAGTAATTGTGATGTCACAAATAGAGCATTATGACTTCAAGCAAGGAGAAAACAAAAGGAATAGATGAACTCATCAGCAGCAGAGATCACATTTTCATGCAGATAGCCTCAGTAGTCAGTAATGGGGATGAGAAATACAGAACAAATGTGAAATACAAGCTGAACTGTGTCTAAATAATATGTTTTGTTAAAGTTGTCCTAATGGTGTCAGCTGCTCTTTAAAGGAAGTAAGCAAGGCAGGAGGAGGAGGAAGGCCCAAGATGGTTCTCAAAAGAGGTGGCTAAGGTGGTGAGGAAAAGAAACAGCTTTTAAGAAGTACAAGGAGACCCAGATGGAGGGGGCAGGGAGGTGTATTGGAAAAGCAAAGGGAGGCAGGAAGGAGGGTGAGGGCAGCTAATGCACAAACAGAGGAGAGAATCACCAAGGAGGTCAAAACAGGGATAAGACTTTCTACAGGTACTTGAGTGAAAGAGAAAAGCAAAAGATGGGATAGTGAGAATCAGGAAAGCAGGGGTACTGTGCAGATGAAGGATCAGGAAAAATCTAGAATTTTTAATGTGTACATCTGCCTGGCCTTCCCAATAGTGGAGGGCCAACATGTATCAAGCAGACACGGGGGTAGATACAAGTCCATGTTCTTTCTTTTTCAGATTTAATATGCTTTATTCAACTTCAACTTTATTGGATAACAAATTGAGATAATAATATCCCATTTTCAATTGCATCCAACACTTAACAAAACTAAATATTGAAGTTTGAAGATACAAAAGAAGGTATATACTGGTACAAACAAGTAGCCCTGTGTCATGATATCATCGTAATATAGAAAGGATGAACAAACACCTTAAAAACAGTGATAATATGACTGATATGAAATCCCCGTTCACCCTCCCTCTCAACCACCCACGCTCCCTCCCTCCACCACCCAGCCACCGGAAGAGACTAACCATTAGAACCATTAGATCAGCTAGTATGGGTCAACAGTTGTGCTGGATGTCAGCTTAAAACTGTGTATCAAGATACAGGGCCCTCAAAATATGTGGTAACATCCAGAAGATAGAGGCAACCACTTAAAGGGTAAGAAGAACATAATGGCTCCCAAACCTTCTGATATCTGGATAGGCACTTTGTCATGCTAGAAATTATACTTGCAAACAATATTTCTTTATACCACTCTACGAACTACTGGAGTCGCTTGGTCATGCCAATGTCTGAGTATTACTTTTGACACAGGCCGAGATCGAGGCCATATGGGTTTGTTTGCCAATCAAGTGATCAAGTGATCATTGAATTCACCTAAAAGACATATTTCAGGGAGGAAGGCCTGAGACAAACCTAAAATAGGATCTAAACAGGCTTGAATGTTGTTCTAGAAAGGAATAACCTTTTCACATGCCCAAAGAATACGGAAAGTGAACCCAGATGTTTTTACATCTGAAACAGGCATCTGAAGGGAGGCACCCATTTTATGAAACTTAGTTGGAGTATAATATAAATTATGAATTATCTGGAATTGCATGAGATGATATCTGTCCCATTTTATATATATTTGTAACATCTCCAAATGCCTGGCCAGTCATGAGGAGAATTAGGTTGAGGAAGTACCTGAGCCTAGTAGTAGAACAAATCCCTTCCACATCAAATAGGCCCCATGTAATTTATGGTAATAATACAAAACAGTGTGTGATGTGGGTGCCTTTAAGGCAAAGGAAAGGATCTGTCTCTCATACAAGTTGTCCCACAAATCAATCCCAAAATGTTGTAGTAACATGTGGGACAGTTGAAAATATTTAAAACATAAGGAGGGGGCAACTGATATTTCTCCGGCTTCTTGAAAAGTGAGCAATTTAGCCGGCCCAGTGGCACTGAGGGTTGAGGCGCTGGTCGCCACACCTCGCGCCACGCCGGCCACCCGTGTTCGGAACGGGCATGGGTTGCCGTGGGTCACGGGAGGAGATGGATTGAGCGTCAAGGACTGCTCTCCATCTCCAGGAGGGGGATTTGGGCAGCTGGGGCTTGCCTGACCCCTAGCAGAGGCTGGGGAGTCGACAGCCGTAGCTGCAAGCTTGGGGGCGGGTCGTGGCAGATACTTGATTGGGGCATGCACGGGAGCCGCAGTATGCACCCAGTCGCTGGCGCCATTGCACGCCATGACCCGCCGGGAGGAAAACAGCGAAAAAAGTGAGCCCTGCAGCACGGGTTGTTCTCGCTGTGCCATTCCTGGAAGGGCGCCTCCTGGCATGGATCCATTGGGGTGGGTTGAGTCGCCTCACCACCCTGCCATGAAGGGTAAGTCGCAGGGTGCACAAGGGAGGGGTCTGATGTCCGGGATGGCGCTTGGGGAAACAACGGAGGGCGGAGTTGTAGCCGAGCTCTGGAGGAGAGAAAATAATACCCAAAAAAAAGTGAGCAATTTACCATTATGAAGCAATCAATTTACTGTATTTATCCCTGTTTAAGGCCAGAAAACCTTAGTGAGAATGTTGACAGCAATTCTATAACTGGGATTCCCTACTAAGGGTTGTGTTGTGTCTCACTGGGGTTGAATCTTAAATATATTACACAATTGTATGTGAGCTTTGAGAGATGTCTCTATGGGAGTGCCCTTTAAGAGCTTGGGAAGGGATTTACAGGCAATGAAAAGAAGGGCACAAATGTCCAGTCCCAATTGCAAGCAAAGATGCCATTTTATGTTTAACCATTGAGGAGTATAAGGTAAGGAAGAAATATCTGAGTTCAGTTGTATCTAGGTTTCATAGGTTTTTCAAGCTAGAGAACAATAAGTCCATAATGCTTGCCTATTAGTTTTGGCTGTAATCACATATATTTATCTTTATCTGACATCACCTGGTCCAAGTTTTTTGAATATATCCATATTTGCACTTTCTACTACAACAGTAGGAAAATTATTCCATATTGGGATTGATCTTACACTGAACCAGTTTTTCCTCTTAGTGAGTTCCATTTTCCAGTCAGTAATTGTTTGTTATGTCTGTGACTACTAAGTCTGAATTTGGATTCGAATAAACCTATCCCCTCAGTAAGTGCAGAATCTTGTAGTAGGCCGTAAATGAGGCACAGATCTCCCCTAAGCCTTCTGTATTTTAAGGTATACAATTTCAAATCCTTCAGCCTGTTTTTGTAGTTTTTCCTTTCATTCCTATTATTGCCCTATTGAATCGTCTCTGTACTCTTTCCATTTTGTTAATGTCTTCCTTTATGTATGGGGACCACACTTGCACGCAATACTCAAGATGAGGTCTCACCAGAGCATTATACAATGGCAACAAAACTTCCTCTGTCCTGCTTGCCACATGTCTAAATATACAATTTAGATTCTGGTTTGCCTTTTAACTTGATTGTTACAATGCAATTTAAATTTCAAATCGGGGTAATGATAAGCCCAAGGTCCCTTTCTTCTATAGTCTGGTGCAGTGTTTGATTCGCCAATTTGTATGGAAAATGTGGGTTATGTTTTCCCAAATGCATCACCTTACATTTGTCACTATTTAATATTAATTTCCTCTCATGGGCCCAGTTTGTAACTTCATCAAGAAAGTTTTGCAGGAGAATGTTTTCATCGTTGTTGTTGATAATAGAGCCTATACGGCAATCATCCACAAACTTAAGCAGCCAGATGTTATTTTGTTCGATTTAAGGAAGAGATATAAATATTAAATAAACAAGGACCCAGCACTGACCCCTGGGAACAATTACTAGTCACATTTGCCTATCCTGATAGTTCTCCATTTATGGCTACTCTCTGTTTCCTATTCCTAAGCCATTTTATTATCCAGTTTACAACGTTTGAATTCAGTTTAGCTTCTCTTGGGGCATTGATAAGTTCCAAATGTGGGATTTTATCAAATGCTTTAGCAAAAGCAATGAACATTAAGTCTACAGAGTTGCCTTTATCAATTTCTTCAGTAACTTTATTATAAAAGGTCAATAGGTTAGTTAGGCATGATCTTGATTTGGTGAAACCATGTTGGTAGTTATCAGTAAGTTTACTACGGTTTAAATGTTCCAAAATAATTTCCTTAACAAACTGTTCAAGTGATCTAGAGAAAAAAATCTGGAGCAATGAATGGCCAGATAATAAAGGAAAAAATTAGGTACAGTTAGTCCCCTCTCTTCTTAGAATGCATCAACTTGTGTAAAGCTTGTCGTGGTGGCTTCTTCAACCATAAGAAATTGGAAATTATTACATGTATCTGGGCAAACCATGACTGGGGAAGTGAGATATTGAGCATCAGGAGGGATATAAAAGACATGGGAGGATATTCATTTTTGTGTGTGTGTGTATTTATTTCTGTCCTGCCCAGCTGCCCCCATCAGCCCGACCGGTTCCCCAGCCCCAACATCCCAGAATTACCAGGGCTTACCTTAAGCCTGGCCTGGGAGCGGGGCCTGGGGTCAGGCAACATCCTGCTGCCGGCTCATTTTCCGCTTTTCCAGAAGTCCTCCCAGTTTTAACCCCAGGGCCCCAGGAGCAGAGACACATGTGCGTGGAGGTGCACATGCGTTCTACAGCCCACCCATTGGCCTAGTACCTGGTGCTCCCCTGGCCTGCACTGCCCCCAGCCTCCACCATGGGGTAGTCAAGAGCTGAGGATACCACCATCCCTCCCGGAGAGGACAGCTGCCTTTCGGCAGCTCCATCCAGCTCCGCGCCTCCCCTGTCGACTTCTGACGGTCTTGCTCATTCCCCAACATGGGTTATCAGCATGGTGCAAGGTAAGGCATCCAGCGCTTAGCACTCAGTGCCACCAGGCTGGCTTCAAGGATATTCATTTTGATTATATTCAGCTGCCCCACAGTGATATAGGCAAATGGGACCACCTATCCAGATTGGCCTTAATGTTAGTAACAAGTGAGTCTAAATTATACTGTTTCATTTTAGATGAAGAGACGCTAAGGTAAATGCCATATATTTCAGTTTATCCCACACACACCTCGATGCTCCACACTGGCCTTCGAGGTTGTCCCATCCAAGGCATTACCTCAGACTTTACTAAATTCAGTTAATAATCTGATATCGTATCAAACTGCACAATAACATCCAAGGCAGCCAGCAGGGAAACATCCAGCACCACAACGTGTAATAAAATATCATCAGTGTATACCAACAATTAATATTGGGATTGCCCAAAGGAGATGCCAGAAATGAGTGGAGTAATATTAATTTTCATTATAAGAGGTTCCAAAAACAGATTAAATAATAAAGGAGAAGGGACAACCCAGCCTGGTACCTTGCTGCAATGGAAAACTTTTGGAGACGATGCCATTACAAAGAATATGGACTTACAGGCCAGTGTAGAGCATCTTTATCCAATGGATAAAAACTGGAGGAAAGCAACATTTGGGTAAGAGGTTGAACAGGTAGTCCCATGAAACACTGTCAAAGCTTTCTCTGCATCCAGGGACGCCAACACCGCAGGGGTGCAGGATTCCCTGGATGCAGAGCTGATATAAGATATTTTACGCATAAAGTCTGCTGATACTCTCCAAGACACAAATCCCACCTGTTCCCTGCTAGTGAGGGATACCCAGACCTGATTCAACCTGTTTGCCAGAATTTTGCGAAAAATTTAAGGTCAACATTAATAAGAGAAATTGGCCAGTAATTAGGGACATAAAGGGATCCTTCCAGGTTTTATTAATACCACAATCATGGCCGCTGTTAATGAGGAGTCCGATAGGCCTTCAGAGGAAATATAATTAAACAAATCAAGGAGAATGGGGCTAAAAGAGATTTGAATTCTTTATAAAAATTGGAGGTATATCCTCTGGCCCTGGAGATTTATCTGGTGCTAAAGAGTTGATGGCTTGACAGACTTCGGGTAGGCTTAAAGGGTCTAGATTAAATCTATTTGTGAATCCGTTAGTAGGGGAAGGTCCAGGTCCCAGAGAAAGTCCTGAACTGTGCCAGACAAAAAGAAAGAGAGAGAGACGATATAGCTTTTGGTAATAGGTTTGGAAGCAGGCTACAATGTCTCGGGAGATGTAATGAGATGGCCAGAGTCGGAGCGGATGGAGGGGACAATCCTATCTGTAACCTGGGAACTCAGATGCAGAGACAATAATTGCCCACTCTCCCCGATCAAAATACTTTACTTTAGAATGTAACAGTAAGTGCTCAGCTTTCTCACCTAATAAATGATTATATTGGGACTGCAGAGCTCCAAGTGCTCACATTCCTGATTGGGAGATGTTGGAGAGGTTTGTTGTTCCAGTTGTCTAATTTGAATCGGTAGAGATGAAGTTCCTTGGGCAGCTTGATTTTTGCGCTTAGAGGCTAGACGGATCAGTTCACCTGGTAAAGCACATTTTAGGGCTCCTCAAAATTTCTAATTTAGTCATGGAGGGAAAATTAGATTACATGAAGGAAATGACAAATTGTTGAATATGATCTACCAGGTCCAGGGATTTGAGTAGCTGGTTATTATAACTCAAGTCCTGTCCCAGTCTGTAGATGAAGAAAGGGACAAGTGGAGGATTACGAGATGGTGATCAGACACCACCTTAGCCCCATAATGACATAATGAAACACCTGGGAGGTGCTCAATCCCTAACAAAATAAATAAATTCTCAAAAAGAATTGTGGGGATGGAGTGGAAAGAGTATTGTCATTGAGTGAAATATTGGGTCCTCCAGGGGTCAACAACACCCAGAGCATCCATAAGTTCCCATAATGCCAGCTGACCTGGAGTGAGGAATTGGCGATGGCTGCCAGACCAGTCCAGCTCATTGCAATAGACTGTGTTCCAGTCTCCAGCAAGAAGAATAGGGAGAGAGGACTAGGAGCTAGGAGGGACATGAAGGAGGTGAAGAAACTGGGATCTTCGTGTGGGACCATATATTACTCCTAGTACTATTTCTAAGTGACCCAGTAAGGCACGTAATAATAGAAACTACCCCTGGGGTAGGCCACATCTTGTAATAGATGAAAAGGTACCGTCTAGCCACTAGTATTGCCACCATTTTCTTTTGGGAATCAGAAACAGAACAAAAGTTAGTCCCACCCAGGTTCTCCTAAAATGGAAAACCTGGGTTGGGAGCAGGTGGGTCTCCTGAAGAAAGGCAACTGTAACCCCTAGGCACTATCCCCAAGGTTACTACCCCTGTCTGTATTCCTAAGCACAGGTTGAGGGCCTGCATTCTGTAGTAAGGTGCCTCCACCCATAGTAATAGTATTGGGGTGTCTGTCTAGCCTGTTATAGCCCTCTGGAAAGTTACAACCACCCACTAACCCTCCTAGTGACTTGAAACCTTTAACAGCAGTAGGTACCCACAGTCAGTAAGTAGCAGTAATAATATGCATACACCCTTCACACTCACCACCAGGGTTGGACCTTCAGCAATCTCCCTGGAGACCCCTATCAAATAAGGTTAACAAGACAACTGTACACTTTCAATACTGTAACCCAACTAATAAGACAGACAATAGCCAGGTTAAACCTGAAGCAATAATTTGATTTATTCAGGGGACATGAACAAGGAAGGCGTGAATTAAAATAATTGGTACTCTGATCAAATTCAGGTTCTTGGCATGCACTGGTAAGTCCTAAACATATAGTCCTACAACACTGGGTATCCAGGATGGAAAGCTAGCTAGCCAGAGGCGTTGCCAGGGTGGCTGGCATTGCAGTTGATGTTGGGGCCCTTACTGGAAAAAAAAGTCAGTTAGCATGCACAACAAAATGATTATTTGTAATCCTGGCCAGTTGGCCCAGTCTCATGAAACCCAGAAATTTTAAAAGAAATCAGATGGTACCACAGATAATTATTTGTCTCTGTTGCAGGAGCTGTCCTGATTGTACTCACACTACCAGATTGCTTTGGAATTGCAGGCAATATGGAGACCTTATGGTGTTCACCGATGAGCATGGGGAAGCAGAGGCCAACACGACTCATCTCCTCTTCATGGCCTTTCCCTCTAGGTGGCGCAACCTGTGAGTTGTTTCTGCACAGGGCTGGATCCCAAAGCTGGTCTCTCACTGAAGGCAGTCTCTGGTGCAGAGCAGTCGGGTGGGCCAGATTGGCAAAGGCCCAGGCGTGATGAGCACGTTAGCAAAGTTCATTTGGTTTTGCTGATGAAGCCTCCAGCTGGCATAACGAATCGGGCTGTGAACAGGCAGGTCTCGACCCACAAGAAACATTCAACACATTTAAATCAAACAGCATCAACTTTCTACAATTCAGATACAGTCCATTTGCTATTGCAGTAGATTCAATGAGCAAACCTCTCGAGCCAAAATTTGTCTCACACATTAGCTATGCCAATTGCTTCACAGGAGCAATTCTTCGGTCCAAATTCACAAGCAGTGCTTTTAAACTCTCTGATTCTTTCTGTCGCAGGTTCAGTCCTAAATCGGACAAGTCCAATTTCTGGAATCAGGCAGTCCAAGCAGGAGAAATGTGGCAGGGAGGCAAGTTGGGCCTCTTCCACCGATTCCCCTATTCTCCATTCGAGGAGCAGCTGCTCAAAAGCTCGAGCTGTTCGCACTTCAAGCTCCAACTCAACTGATCCACTGTCTCTCTTGCAGTTCTGGGCATTTCCTTGGATTTCAGGATTTGGGTTGGCTGGGAAAGCTGTCAGTCACAAGTTAGATTCCCCTCTGGTCAGTTTAGGCACCAGCCCAAAAATTGCAAAACCTACTGTTTTCCTTCCCACGAGACACTTGGGCAAGGATCCATTTAGGTACCCTAAGTCCTATTGGTCCAATTACTGGAAGTCCTGGACCTAACATGGTAGCTTCCATTTCGGAAGGCAAACTGCAAGGCAAGCAGGTTAAACAAACTTTTTAATTTAAATGTAACAACACATCAGAAGCAAATAAGTACAGTTCCCACAGAAGCTCCCTCTGCACCACTATCGACTGCAGAGTGGAGCAAATCAGAGCAGTGTCTGGTCAGTCGCAAGCCTTGAATCACTTGGACCCAGCTCAGACCATTCACTATACACAGATTAGCTAGATTCTTAAAGAGACAGGTGTGGAGGCACAGAATGGCACTCTCACATGAATAAACAGAAGCAAGCAGATACACAGGGATCTATTACCTCGACAGGATGTTGGCCTGACAGTGGGCATTAAAGGAGCCCAGGAAGACATTAAGGTAAATCACAAATTTGTGGGGAGTTACACAACATCTGTCTGTAATTTACTCAGATGAAGCAAGACCTTTGCCCTTTTCGTGAGACTGAGTGCCCTTTATATTTCAGGAACAAAATCGATAGCTAAGCGCATTTGTAAAATCTATTAACCAAAAGCTGTAAATCCACATGGAAAAACATTGATAGTACTTGAAAAGGTAAATGAAATGACAGTATCCCTCTTCCGGTGGAACCCTCCCGAGTACCATCCAACGAACTGTATAACCCTCAGCCCCACAGCCACCATAGCAGCTGCTATCCCCACCCAAAACTTCCCTCTAGAACATTTAGCCAGCCCACTGTGAACCATGAGAAACTGCAATTTTAGACATGCATCCAAGAGAAAACTAAACCTGATACAGTGCATGCTCCATCTTGACCATACCAGTAACATACCCTCCAAAAAAGGGTGGCGCAAATAAAGAAAAAATACATTATTTCCCATAATTCATTACTAACAAGGCCAGGGATACATAATCTATATAAACTCTGATACACCATGGAACCCCTTACCGACAGGTCTCTGGAGCCCCCCTATACATTTCAGTGCATGACCCCAGTCATCCCGAGCAAACTACTACCCAGCAACCTTCCCCCCCCTATAAATATAAAGGAAAAAACTTACTTACCTCACCTTATATATAAAACTAGCAGAGTTAAGAAAATAGAGTCTGAAAAACCTTTTTAGCAGGTGTTAAAACAGCAAACCCTTAGCAGGAAATTTTAATACCTATCATAATGTCTAGAAATAACTGAAAGGAGTTTGAAAACAAAACAACATCCTGGTTTACTCAAATACCCAGGAAGTCACTATGAGTCAGACAGCCTCTGAGGTATGGGGGACAGAAAATCCACCCCATTGTGAGGTAAAGTACAAGACCAATACATATCAAACAGGAATACAGCAAATAATAATAGAACTCCTATGTCTGCTTATGTCCAAAACAGAGATCTACTCAAGAAAATAGTAAATTAAATACAAGAATATAATGTCTTTAAAGTTTGTCAGCAGAGCTCACTATTGAACAATAAAGCAGACTCAATGTGTAATAATAAGTTCAAAATAGAAACCTTCATCGAACTTGTGAAACAGCTTATTTACAATTTCCATCTGCATAACTTCCCGACAGCTGAACCTATAAAATGTATTCTAAAAGGCTTTATTCAGTCCCAACTGAAGTAGGTTAAGGTGAAAAAACACTTTGAGAAGAGCCCAACCTTATGTCCACGGAGATAAGTAGAACAAACATGCTCCTGTAAAAGCATATCCAAAAGGCTCCACATACAATAAAACAAAATAAAAAGTCCTGGACGCTGAGGAGTCCTGGAGTTAATGTAGAAAGGTGGAAAAGTGAAGTAAAGCCGACCAGGAATTTGCTAATATTTTTCAGCATCCTCCATTGATGCAAGGGCAGAGGCCAGCCAGAATAGTGTTCTATTTGTGGTGTGAGCTGTAATCCTGAATTGATCGGAGAACTCATCCCAGAGACTCCCAAAGAAACAGTAGAAATGTCGGGCCATTATTAGAAGACAGATGTGAGATGCCTGAAAAGGAATCCATAGAAAATAACAAACGCAAAGCAGGAATGCTATATAAACTGGTAAGGGCTACTTAAACAGATTCATGGGCATACAAACAAGCCTGAAATTGCATCCTGATTTGAGCAGGCTCTAATACTTCTGCACAATACCGCTTTCCAGGTTCCACATAAGATTAACTAAGGATTTTTCTTTTTTTTTTCCATAGAGGTTTTTATCCTCTGGAGCTCTGGCAGGCAGCTTCGTCCTCCCAATGGAGGGATTCTTTCTCCAGTCCCACTGCTCCTGCACTTGCCGATCCCAGTAGTTCCCCGTGGATTGACCCCTGCAGTGGGGCCAGGAAGGAGGTTGCCAGCTTCTCCTCCCTCCCGTGACCCAATCCAGAATCTGGGGATGGCCCCAGGAGTGGCAGACCATTATCGAGCCTGCCAGGCTCATTTCCTCCATTTTCCTGCCCCTCTCCCACTGACGTGAAGGCGTTGGATCAAGCCTCCCGACCTGTACTGCCCTCCAGCCACCACCAGAGGGCAGTCAACAACAGGGACGACAAGACTCCCTTCCCTGAAAGAGAAGAGCAGTCCTCCAGATGCTCAATCCTCTACACTCCTCCTGCCGACACCTGGCAGCCTGGCTCGTTCCTGAAGCTGGGTTACCGGCGTGGTGCAAGTGTAGCGACCAGTACCCTCAACCTGCAGTGCCACCGGACGGATATCTCAGAATTTTTCTTCAAATAGAATCTCCTTCTGGATCTCAAAACAGTAGAATAATTGTCCAGAAGAAGATATAGGGCATGGTACAATCTCAATAATGCCTCAATGAGATAATCCCGTGTTGGAGAACAACAAATTCACGGTACCTCAGTAGTGCAGCAAATAAATCCAGCAGCTGCTTTTTAAGTTTGCTTTGGCATGCTCAGGGTCCTCAAAGGTGTGCCAGATGCTCCCAATAAAAACTTGAAGATGTGCCGGTAGAGCATTTTGAAGCGAATGCCAGCTGCAATAATTTTAGATACCACTGGATGAAAGGAGGCATGCTTTTGTCTAACACTTGCTGGTAGATCTTGTGTAATCTGGATCTTGTTCCTTCCCATAAGATTTATCTGAGGTCCTGGAGCTTACTTAGAATGTGCTGCTTATCAAGGTACTTAAGCAGACCTAAGTATTAAAGGTCTGGGTGGGGATCCGCTCACTGGCCTTGGACAAAGCGACTAATGTGCTCTCTCCACTATTTATACTGGATTATTGGAAGGGGCCCTGCTACTTTCTTTAGGAGTTTTTGTGAAAATATGACCAGAGGGAGCCTTCCAGCCTCCTCCGGGAGGCCAAAATAACCAGGTTATTTAGTCTGGATCTCCTTCCAGATCCTCTAATTTAGAGTCCATCTTACTGAGTTGCTGCCGTAGGAAGGTGAGCTCAGGTTCAGTGCGATCCTCCAGTGTTTGAGTAAGACTGTAAGGGCCTCATTGTCATCAAGCCAGCAGTTCAAGTCATTCAAGTCTGCCCTCATAGATATCAACTCTTCTTTTAGCTCTTTCATCATGTCCTTCATAGGCTGCAGCTCCTCTAGGAACCTTTCCTCTGACAAATGGGTTACAGCAATAGGTTGGGGAGTTTAGCAAGCCACTGGAGCTCTGGCCTTTCGCTCTTTTAGCGGCCTTGTCTAGAGTTAAGGAGGTGTGTGGTATGAGGCGATTGCTTCATCTCGATCTCCATGCTTAGATCAGTCCTTGCTGAACTGGACCAACTTGATGCAGAAGAATTCTAACAGTGAAGGTGGGTAGAAAAACTTGAATAAAGTAGGAAAATTGAAGTAAATCTCTTTTAATAAAGCATGAGGAGGGAGCTAAGGCAGAGTGTGTCTACCCACGACGAGGCATCACGTGACTCCACAAGTCCATTTTCGTAGAGAGAGTCCAGAAGGGATTGGCAGCCCTACAGGAGAACAAGGTGATATGACCAGATGGGATTCACCCAACGGTTCTAACAGAACTGAGCACGGTGCTAGCTGTCCCTCTGCAACACTATTCAGCATCTCACTGGGGGAAGGTAGTTCAGAAGACCACAGCAGGGCTGATGCAGTGCCTCTGCACAAGAGCGGCAGCAGGGAGGAGGCTAATTACAGGCCAATCAGTCTCACATCAGTGATGGGGAAATGAATGGAAACCCTGCTGAAGGAGAGGTTGATGGAGTACCTGCAGGCAAATGGGCTGTAGGCCACCAGCAGCACAGATTAATGGGGGTCATGCGAAACAAATAATAGATTTCTTTCACTGGGTGACCAGGGAGGTGGATCAGAGAGGGCAGTGGATGTGGTCTATCTGGACTTCAGTAAGGTCTTTGACACTGTGCCACCCAGGAGGCTAATAACAAACTAAGCAGCCTGGGGGTTGGGGAGAAAGTGGTGAGCTGGGTATCGACTGGTTGAAGGATGAGGTAAAGATTGGTAGTAAATGGCAGACACTCAGGCAACAGGAGAGTGGCTATCAGGTGCACATGGATCAGTACTGGGACCGATCCTCTTCAATGACTTCAAAAGTGACACTGCTAAGGAACTGGAGGGAAGATGTGTCTCTTTGCAGATGACACAAAAATCTACAACAGGGTGGACACACAGGAAGGAGTGGAGAGAAGTACAAAAGGATCTGTGGAAACTAGAGGAGTGGTCTAGGGTGTAGCAACTGGACTTCAACGCCAAAAGTGCTAAGTCTGCACCCTGTGACTGGGAAACCAGGAAGCTGTATATAAGATGGAGGGGAGATACTGACAGTCACCAAGCAAGAAAGAGACCTCAGGTTAATCATATGTGATGATCTCAAGGTGGCAGGGCAGTGTGGCAAGGCAGTAGGCAAGGCTACTGGAGTGCTGGGGTGCAAGGAGGAGACTTCAGGAGAATGGAGGTGGTGTTGCCACTGTATCACTCACTAGTGGAACCCCACCTAGTGTACTGTATCCAGTTCTGGAGGCCATACCCAAGGACACTGACAGGGTGGAAGCAGCCCAGAAGAGGGCTACCAAGGTGTGGGGGCTGCATGGGAAGCCATACAAGAAGAGGCTGCAGGATCTCATCAGGTACTCCCTGGAGGTGAGATGAGCGAGAGGGGACATGATTGAGACCTATAAATACCTCACAGGGGTAAACAAGCTGCAGGTGGGGAGTTTCTTTCAGAGGAGGAAAAGCACCCAAACATGGAGGCATGCAATGAAGTTGGGGGGAGCTTAAGTGGGATGTGAGGAAACACTTCTTCACAGAAAAGGGGATGGATGCCTGGAACAGCCTGCCACAAGAGGTGGTGGAGGCAAAGACAGTGGGGAGCTTCAAGCATGCATGGGAAGGCACACTGGCATAATAAGTAGAGGAAGTGGAGGAGTGAGGGACACGGTGACCAAATAGAGTCTGAGGTATCGGACAAGAGAGAAAAATAGGGGAGACTAGAGGGAGCTTTTCTGCTGACAAATTCTATGTTTCTATGTAAGTAGTTAACATAGAAACATTAAAACATGGTAGTTGACAGCAGATAAGGACCAAGGCCCATCCAGTCTGTCCATTTTCTACCTCATGGATATGCTATAGACCTTTACTTTGTCAATGGCCTATCTATTCATACTGATCTGTATTGCTCCTTATGCCTATCCATGCCTGTTTGAAGCCCTGCACTGTATTCATATCCACCACTTCCTGAGGTAGGCCATTCCATGCATCCACCACCCTTTCTGTGGAAAATAACTTCCTCACATTACCCTTAATCAGCCTCCCTCTAATATCATGCTGTGTCCTCTTGTCCTGCTATTTTCTCATATTGAAACATGTTAGACTCTTTCACCTTGTTAATGCCCTTAAAATGTTTGAATGTTTTTCAGTAATTGAGTTCATTGATTCAGACATGCCTTTGATTGAACTGTTTATTTCTCCCATAACACTCAACATTTCTGTTCACATTAAAGTAACTACACTCATTAAATTATTTAAATCCGTGGGGGTATGTTCTCTAGTCAAATTCTGTGATGCTGCAGTTTGCTTATCTATCTTAGGCTGTAGCACTTGTATTTCGAAAGCCAGTACTTATTCATTAGCAGATTCTCTTCTCTTCTTTCACCTTCCACAGTACCAGCTGAGTAATTATTTCTGACTAGGTCTGTGTCCTCCTTGCCCCCATTCAGTATGTTTTCTATGTCACATGAACTACCTTTTCCTTCTGTTTGGGGATTAATTTGGTCATCGTTTTGTAAATTACTCATATTTAACAATGCTTGGTTAGTTTCTATAGCCAACTGGTGCTGTTTTGATTCAGCATCCTTTTCTTTCGAGATACAATAAAATTCAATTTTGCCAGGAGAAAAGTTTTTGGTTGTTCGATTATCTCAGGTTCCACTAGAGGAGAAAAAAGCTTTGGTTTACTAACCGTATGTTAAAGATTCCCAGAGAGCACAATAATTTACTTGGTGCCTCTTATAGATCAGTGGAAGTTTGTATGGCGTCTTCTTCCTTAAGGGTTCAATTGTGCTCGCAAGTAATCTCTTTAACTCGTCAGACTGATTTTGACATTCCGTCACAGTGGTATGGAATGTATTCACCAACGCAACTTAAAGTGCAGCTAAGTTAAGGACACCGAGCCAGTTTGGGATTCTTTCCCTGGTCAAGCAATATAGTTTTACTCTTTCCCACCGCTGGTATCTCGCAGTAAAGGGAGACTCCGTTGATTAAAACAAAAGTGCATGCAACGGCTATAGCCCATAAGGTACGAAGTACATTACAGAATAAGAGATTTACTTTATCCGACTACGCCTGACCTGCAATTGCAATTGTGTTTTTCTGGATCTTTGTTTCCAATTGTAGTTAGTGCCTCAGATAAGTTCTCACTATTCAAGTGCAACCTGACGCAGTAGTTTCAGCTGCTTTCAAACATGTCGCCACTGGAAGTGCGGACAAAGCTCCGGTATATTGCTCAGCTCCTGCTCCTAGACAGAACTGACATCATCTCCTAGCTGAAAAATTACAGGACTTTCATTAAGAACTCAAGAACTGGAAACAAGAGTTTCACAAATTGAAGACTTAAAAGGCCACTTGGTTAAAAACAATCACTGCATGAAAAACAGCTACAAATATGAACTCAGAAGACAGCAGAGCTGGAAGATAGATTTAGATGTGATAATATTCAATTGGGCAATGTGCCAGAAGGACAAGAAGGTTCAGGGGACCCCGTCTCGTATTTTGAAAGAATGATTACAGAAGCCACGGGTAGAAATTACCCGAACAAAAATCTCACTAGACAGAGCCCATAGGAGGGTCATGATTTTCAAACTTGAGGCAAAGATTTCCAAGAGCCATCTACATAAAGCCACATAAATACTTAGATAAAGAAGCCATCCTGCAAAAAGCGAGAACTGAACGAGGGTTAAAGTTTCAAAAATGTTCAGTTCAACGTGTATCCCGACTTGTCAGCAGATACAGTGAACAAGCGTAAACTGTGAAAAAAAAAGATGTATCAAGGGTATTAAGTTCTCGATGTTATACCCTGCTAAACTGCATTTTGTGGTGAATGGTAAGCTTATGATGTTTGATGATGTAGAAGAGGCTAATGAAGCATATGAAATGGCTTACAATAAAAACCCAAATCAACATACTAGACCCTCCCATGCAAACAAAGACGACACCCATATCAACCTGCAACATGATTGCATAAACATCAGAAAGAAGTAAAAGGAGGTGAGGCATACAGTATGATTGGGTGATTGGGACTTAGAAGTAAGAAGGATGTTGGAATAACATGTCACTCCCTTAGAATATTTGTGAAGATTGATTGGGCAGGGACAGGGAGGGGAAAAAGGGCAAAAATATATATATATATATCTATCAGTATACAGAAAAAAAAAAGAATTTAGGAAAATGAAAATTTAGATATAAATACCTGCCACCAAATGACAAGGGAAGAAGGAAGTGGACGGAGATATCCGTGCGCATGAGATGACACTGTGGTTATCTTGACTAATAGGTAGGTGGGTTGGAGAAAAATATTTTCTCCATCAAAGGGAGGATTAGGGCACATGGGTGCAGTGTGGGTAGAGGGAACACATAAAAATTCTACAGCATGGGAGAGAAAACTCGAAAAAGAAACAGTAAAAGATTTGTCTGATCCAGGAAATAGAAATAAAAATAATTAATGGCTAAGTATCTAAAAATAGCCTCATGGAATATAAAAGGACTAAGGCAATGCATCAAAATGAACAAGGTGATTAATTATCTGGATAATAGACACATCAACTGTATTGGTTTACAAGAAACAGATTTCTCAGATAAAGACTTTCAATGGTTTCAGAGAAATGGAGAGCAGGGATATACTCCTCTTATAATACTAATTCTGGGGGTGGCCATTTTCTTCCATGAGGCAGAAACTGAAACCTGAAATTATTAGATCAAATATAGATCAAAATGGGAGATTCATCATTGTGGAAATAAAATCGGCACCAGTAGATTAACTATTGCAACAATCTATGGACCAACGAAATTCCTACCTTTTACAGATTTGTTTTTTATAAATTGTAGCTTTCAATTTGCCTTATATTATTGGAGAAAATTATAATGTGGCTATGGGTAATAATGACAGAACATCTTCAACTATTAATAACTTTAAAACATCAATTAAGGTCATTAAAACTTTATGTTGGACTTAAAAATAATTGACCCTGGGCTGAATCCAAATCAATAATTTAAAAATACTCATATTACTCACCTCTGCACCATTCATATTCTGCATAGACTTTTTGTAATATCTGAAGCATTAGCATATAGAAGTGCAAGGTGGACTATCCAGGGATAATGATCTCTGATCATTCTCCTGTTTAATAGATACAGACTAATAAATCAATCTCTGAGTCATACATGAAAATGGACATTACACTCTTAAAAACAAAATAACAAATAAATAAATTATGACAGAAATTAAAGACTTTTTATAACAAACACTGAAAATGATACTAACATAATACAGCATGGCTGTGCAGTAAGTTACAGACATTAAAAGGTATAAGGAAAAGAAATTGGAATCAACAACAAAACAGTTGGAGCAAGATTCATGATCATTAGAAATAACTCATTCCACCTTAATGGATAAAAAATGTTCAATACTTTAGCACAAAAAAAAAGATGTATAATAAATTAGCTACGGAAATAGCGGAAAACAAATGCTTCAAACTAGATCCAATTATTATATTGCCTTAGACAAACCACTCAAATGAATGGCCTGGCAATTAAAAAAGATCAGGAAAATAATAATATAGTAAGTATAAAAGACAAAAATGGAGAAGTACATAATCACCCAAAGGAAATTAATAAAATATTTACTCAATATTATCAAGATCTGTATACAACACAGATAACTAATGATGCAAAACTGTCAGAATACTTAGATAAAATTGACCTTAAAAAGTTCGGAAACATTTAAATTTTCTTTATAAGCCCTATAACAAATGAAGTGGGATTAGCTATAGAAAAATGAAAGCAGGAAAAGCTCCAGGTCCTGATGGATTCCAGATGGAATTCTATAAAAATATAAAGAGATATTAGCCCCTATTCTTACAAAAATTTTCAATAAAATTAATCAGGGAAACCAAGCTCCTCCATCATTTAGTGAAGAATATATATTATTATTCTATAAACAAGATAAATACCCATAATTATGTAAATCTTACCCCACTTTCACTCCTAAATGCAGATTACAAAATTGTTGCCAAAATTCTTGCAAATAGATTGGGGTATTACCCTACTTGATCACTCAAGATCAAAATGGTTTAATTAAAGGTAGAAATATAATGGAGAACATAAATGCACAATCAATAAAACAAATTAAACAGGATCTATATTACTTACAGTGGATGCCAAAAAGTGCTCAACAGAGTCGAATGGAAATTCATATTCTATACTCTACAAAAATGGGGTTTGGGGTTAACTGTATTAATTGGATTGAAAGTATATATTCCAACCAACAGCTATAATAAAAACTAATTCCACCCTCTCAAATTCATTTAAGTTAACTAGATGTATAAGAAAAGGTTGCCCTCTCTCTCAATGATATTTGTAATGGTGATGGAACCAATGGCAGAGGATATAAGGAAAAATAAACAACTAAGTGGGTTAAATTCAAAAATTAATAGAACACAGGATTAATTTATATGCAGACGATGCATGAGTTTATTTGGGGGATATGTCCAACTCATTAGAGGAATTTATAAAAATTACAAATAGATGTGGCTTATTCTCGGATATAAAATTAATTGGCAAAATCAATGATCCTAATATTGGAGAAAAATTTAAGGGAATATACTAAAACTTGCCCTTGCCCCAAAGTAGAATCTTTTAAATACCTTGGGATAATTATAACAAATTCACTGGAATTACTATATCAACAGAATTTGGAATTACACTTACAAAAATTAAAGTCGAATCTAGCTAGATGGCCAAATCTCCGTTAACATTGATAGGATGGATTAATGTTATTAAATGCAAATTTTCCAAATCACTATATATGTATATATATATATATATATATATAGATAGAGGCAAACTTCAGCGACGAGTTGTTAGTTGAAGACAGCGACAAAAGTGAATGGTGCTGTTGAAAGCCCCTGCTCAGTTTCACCCCCCAGCATGGTGCGCATTGTCGCCGTCTCAACCTCACCCCATCACATGAGTAAAGAAGCAGCGGTATAGGAGAATGGGGTGAGAGTTAGGATTGACGACCCCAATGCGCACCCGATGCCAGTTGGGGTGGGCTGGGGTCCAAGGGGTTTTAACCCTAACACTGAATTTCCTCACTTGTCGCTGTGGAACAACCCTAACTGATGCATTA
Organism: Neoceratodus forsteri; assembly: GCA_016271365.2. Taxonomy (NCBI): domain Eukaryota; kingdom Metazoa; phylum Chordata; order Ceratodontiformes; family Ceratodontidae; genus Neoceratodus; species Neoceratodus forsteri. Next base: position 803,329,627 of record CM057453.1, read on the forward strand.
AATGGAGTTTTTGCCTCTGATTTCCTTCTTTTGAGAATGATGACGACAAATAGTGAAAGTAATTCACGCCCTGCCACGTGATGTCTTGTGACATAGTAACAGGAACAGCAATGCAAACAGAAGTGCCCACAGTGGTGCATGGTAACAGAAACGTAAATGGTAAAGGAAACGTTAATAGAAGTGCAAGTACAAAGTGATGCCAAAGCAAACAGTGATGCAAACGGACATTGAAGCGCATACAAAATGCAACTGGTAACGCAATAGTGATGGCAGTGGTATTTTAAATGGAAATGTTATGTCACAGCAAAAGAACGTGAAAGGAACAGAACGGAAACGCGAACGCAAGCTGCATACACGTAAACGCAAAACCGTAACGCACAGGCGTGGTACTGCAATTGTAAATGCAAATTGTAAAGTTAACATGAAGAATAACACCAAAGGAAAGAGAAATGGAACGGGAACAGAAGCGTGTATGGAAACGCAAACCAAAACACGACGGGCACAGTACCGCAATTGTTAACTAAATGGTAATGTTAACAGCAACAATAACACAAAGGAAAGAGAAATGCAAATGCAAGTAAGTACAGAAACACAAACCATTACATGCACGGTCATGGTACCGCAATTGTAAAGCAAATGGTAACAGTAACAAAACAAAACAAAAATAACGGCAAAGGAAACAGAAACGAAACAGAAATGCAAGCGCCAGTATGGAAACGCAAACCGTAACGCACGCGGCATGGTACCGAGTTGCAAAATGAAACAGGTAATGGTAACAGCAACAATAACGCCAAATGACTCAGAAATGCAAATGTAAGCGCAAGCAAAACGCAAACTGTAACGCATACAGTGGCGGACGGTAATGGTGCCGCAAACGGTAACGGAAACGCAAATAGACACGCTAACTTGCACAGTAACAAATGGACACACCTTCTTTTCCCAAAAATGCATTGAAAACACAGTGAAAACAAAGAACGATACATAACAATGTGCCTCGGAGCAGAAAATGAGGACTTGGAATATTAAATTGCTTATATCTCAGGAACCGCATTGACATAGAAAAAGAATGTTAATTTCATATGAATTATGACTTTCCTGGCTAGTTTATCACTTAGCCCTACGTAGATAAGCATTTTATGATGAAAAGTCCATATCTCGTACCGCTTCCAAGATACGGGCCCCGAAGGCGCGACGGACGCCATAATGTTATCCAATGGAAAAAGCGCCAAATTCAGAGTGCCATCACTGTGCTGCCCTGTAATATTTTTTCACTAAACCACCAAAAGGCACATCAGTGGGATGTTGGCTTTCTTCCCTCAAATTTCAGCTCAAAAGACCAAACCGTTATTTTGCAGCAGGGCAGCAAAGGATTCCTGTAATGCGCGGACGCCGTAATGTTATCCTATGGGAAAAGTGTCAACTTTGGAGTGCGTAACTTTGCTGCCCTGTAATATCTTTTCACCAAAATAGCGAAAGGCACATCTGTGAGATGTTGGCGTTCCTCCAAATTTCAACCCAAAAGACCAAACCGTTCTTTGCAGCAGGGTGGCAAAGCATTGCTGTCATTTTGCCATAGCCTGAAAAGTACTATCGAACTTTGCAAAAGTTTTCGCAAATTCATTCAACAGTGTTGTAAGTGTGAAAGGTTTCAGGAAAGTACTTTTCTAGAAATTTGGAAAACATATTTCTAGGGTGTTTTACCCCAAAATAAAGACATGCCTAGCATCCTCAGGGTCCGACTAGGTGAATACAAAAGAATTAGGTTGCTAGAGGGTCCCAAATTTAAATGGCAAGCATTTTCTGATCACCAACTGAAAACAAAATGGTGGATTTGCAATAGTAAAGGGCCATTTTGAAAGTAAAAACTGCATTTGCTACACTTTCGAATCTTTTGTTAACTTTTCCCATTGACTTATAATGGGAACTTGTTTTTGAATAACTTTTGAACTGTTTAATATTTTTCACAAAATCTTTGAAAGGCACTTCAGGCACCCCAGCCGAATGTTCTCTAAAGTTTTAGGACTGGTCACAAAACCGTGCGACCTGTAGGCGAGGAGCAAAGAAATCACAAAAGCGACTGCGCACCGTTGTTGGGTTATCAACTGGCAGTTGTATATCTGACCGCACGAAACCTGGCAGATCCCAAGACCTAGCATGCCCAATCATGCATACCAAATATCAGTCAAATCTGTTGAACAGTGTCAAAGTTATTAAGGTGCAAAATTTGACCCTTTAACCATAAAAGTGCTTCTCAACCCCTTATTGTGGTAGCACTACCATGCTACCATAATATATATATATATATTCCAAAGTGTACCTATTATGGTCCCAAGTTTGTTTTTTAAACTAAAAAAATAATTACTGACTTTTGGAATAATAAAGCACCCCAAATAGCATCTGAAAAGTTAATACTCCCAAAGGAAAAGGGGACTTAGCCCTTCCAGATTTCTATAAATATTATTTAATAGCCCAAATAACGATAATTTGGAATTGGCTAAACATAGACAAAGTTAAACTAATGAGTGTAGAGATGGAAACAAGACAGTATGGATATGAAAATTAATGAATCTCTTGTTTTCAGGGTTTCAACCAAATAAACAAAACAAAAATAATGGTAACATGGCAACAAATGCAACTATACAATGATGGGATTAAATTCATAAGATCCTGAAGTTTAAGATATGAGTTACACAATATACTCATATATATATATATATATATATATATATATATATATATATAAAAAGCAATTATAACTTTTGCCTTCAATTAATGAAAAGATCTATATAGAATGGCAAAGACTGGGGCCAGGATATTCAAAGGGGTTGCGCCAGTAATGCACCCGGTATGATACTGAAAAGGTGGGACTAGCACAGCGCAAGTCCCAATGTGCTGGGTGCAAAGTTAACGTATGCCGCGCAAATGCAGGGCGGCTCCATGCATATGTGGTACATCCTGATATTCAGCCCGGGATGTGTGCAGAGCATATGCTAGCCAACCCTGCTTTTGTGTTACATGGGGCTCAAAGTTGAGCCCAAAAAAGGAACAAAGCCAGGCCACCCACAGGTGGGCTGCTGTATGCAGGGTGCAACACAGCACCCGCCAGCCGTGGGTGGCCACCCTCCCAGCAGGCACACTGTCCATGAGCACCCACACCTCCTTGGTGGTCTAGTGGGTCCCCACCATCCCATTATGCCCAATGGGTGACCGTACAGGCTACAAACCTGGTAGTCCAGTGGTAACCCCAACCCTCCTGTAGACCCAATTGCAGGTAGTAGTAGTAGTAGTAGCAGAAATATATTCCCTGGTAGTCTAGTAGTATCCCCCCGTAGATCCGATCATGGGCAAATGTTAAATATATAATCCCTGGTGGTGTAGTGGTATCCCCTCCCTCTGTAAACCTGATCACAGGCAACTGTTAAATATATAATCCCTGGTGGTGTAGTGGTATCCCCCTACCTCCATAAACCCGATCGGGGAAACTGGTAAATAATATCCCTGGTGGTCTAGTGGTACCTCCACCCACACAGGCACCCTGCCCACCCAGCTCCTCTCATCATCGGCAGGTGGCAGCAACCCACCCACATACCTGCCCTGCTGCCTGCCGAATGACAGCTTACAGTAGCAGCTGTAAGCCTATTAGTTCACACTGTGGACCAATGGGCTTGCAGTGCATACTGTACTAGTCATTCACCGATTTGCTACTGTAAGCTGTCATTCAGTGGGTGGCCGGGCAGCTATGCGGCAGGTTGCTGCCACCCACCGATGATGGGGGAGCTGGCTGGGCAGGGTGCCTGTGTGGTGGGGGTGGGGGTACCAATAGACCACCGGTATATTATGTTACCAGTTGCCCGCAATCAGGTTTACGGAAGGAGGGGATACCACACACCACCAGGGATTATATATTTAACAGTTGCCTGCAATCGGGTTTACGGGAGGGGATGCCACTAGAAGGTGAGTTATGCAGGCACCAGCATGATTTCGCCAGGATGCCCTAACATTGCATGCAAATGGGGCCATAATGACATGCAAATGGCCCCATTTGCACCATGCATATATTATGACCCATTTGCATGCCCACATCTGAATATCATGGGTGATGCGCTGGCGCAACTACACTAGCTGGAGCATTCCCAGTCCCATCTGGGGGATGCGCTGGCACATTCTTCTTGTGCTATGTGCATTCTCTGCCATATTGATGGTGATGCGCCATGCGTATCTCCTCTATTATCACCCTGTCCTGGCCCCGTGCAGCTCGGGTTGCACTACGCTTCCACTTGCACCATTGCCCGGTGCAGTCTGAATATCTGGGCCTGGGTCTAAAGGAATGTGGACAGATATTTGATAATAAATGCTTCAAAACATTTGAAGAAATAAAATTACAATTTAATATTCCAGAACATCAATGTTTCAAATATCTACAAATTAAAACTTATATTTGTAAACAAACGGAGTTTTGAAGTTCCAAACAACTCCTTTACTAGAAATTCTTATATTATAAAGGAGAAAATAATCAATTTCAAAATTATATGAGGCAGTATCCAGGACAGATCTAAAGAACCTGCAAAACCTTAAAACTAAATGGGCTAAAGATTTAGGTATACTATGACTAAAGAATTATAGAGCGAACCTAGCTAACCCAATGCAAAAATTAATATAAGTAAAATACAGCAAATACAATATCTTGCACAGTATACTATATACCTTATAAACTTCATAAAATTAATCCAATAGTCTCAGAGAACGTCCTAGATGCCCGTGTACAACTGGTACACTTAGTCATATGATATATCAATGCCCTTATCTTACAAATTTCTGTTATAAAATCTTTCACATTTTTAAAAACTCAATGGGGCAACAGGTAACATTTTACCTTTCATAACACTATCAGCACAAGCCAAAGAAATAGATAACCTTGATCAATACCAGAAGGCATTCTGGTGATGGCTATGGTTCAGGCAAAGTGTATTCTGGTAAAATGGAAAGATGCAAACTCGCCAGTATATACTGTATATGTATGAGTCATGGGTTAATTTTATGGTTGATGCTATGAAACTAGAAAGAATATATTACTTAAAAAAGGTGAATTAGCTGCTTTTAAAAGAATCTGGAACCCCTTCAGTATTCAAATATAGAAAAGAATTAAATAAATAGGTCAAACTAACTAGTTAATAAATAATTACTTTATAGTCCTGGATCAGAGAAGTATAGTGTAGGAGGTGATGATGATGAGAAATAGCGTAATGTATGACAAACCTGATGGAAGATATCAGACAAACCATGTCCTGAGATCAAGTTTTCTACTGAACCTCCAAAAATATATAAGGAAAAACAAGAAAAAAGAAAAGAATAAAGAAAAAGAAAAAAAGATGTTTGAATATTTCAATCATATCACCTCTCTCCTCCTTTCCTCTAGGGTATACATATTGAGCTCCATTAATCTGTCCTCATATGTTTTCTGATGTAGTCCCTGCACCATTTTGGTTGCCCTTCTCTGGACTACCTCCATTTTGTTAATGTCCTTGTGCAGGTGCAGCCTCCAGTACTACATGCAGTACTCCAGATAGGGCCTAACCAGTGTCTTGTAAATAGGGACTATTACCTCCTCTTACAACTTGTGATGCCCCTTCTAATACACCTGAACATCCCTCTAACCTTACCTACTGCTTCAGTGGTCTGCTTGGATGATTTCAGGTTATCTGATGATGATGCCCAAGTCTTTTTCTTCCCTTGTGATTGCCAGCAACTCCTTCCCAACCTACTGTATAGGTAGCTCCAGGGTTTCTCTTCCCTATGTGTATGATAGTTTATATAGTGTATGGTGGAACTGTTCTCACCAGAAATCCAGCCGCTTCAAAAACGCTGTTCAGCCATTGTCAGTAAAATGAATGGAACTCTGTACTGATCATACGCGTAGAACAGCTGCCCATTCATTTAGATTTGAAACTCAAGGCGCAGGGTTGAAATCATGAACAGAAAACCGCCGCTTGTCAACATTATTTACAACTGCCTGAAAAGTAGCACAGTGGTTTTCTGAAATGGGCACTGTTCATTTTAATGCAGGATCAACGAGATATTTTACTTTACTTATAGTTTTCAGTGGAGTGTCTATTTTTTCTCTCACTAGCGAGATATCTGACTGCCTTTTTTTTTTTAAAAAATCACCCCCACTAGAGAATCAACCAATGGCAGCGTGACTGCTAAGTTAGGGATGCCCAGTCCCTAGCAACCACACAAACCCTTTCATAGCGTCAGAGACAATTTCTTTCAGTATGAATAAAATGAATTTAAAAAGCCTAAAAGGACACCATACTATTAAAATACCAAATGGAACCCATGCAGAACCCATGTGTTCTGCTACCTCTGGATCTGATTCCCAAGGACCTCTCAAGCTTCACTCTTGAGGTCAGAGGGAATCAGACCTCTGTGGCAGAACACACTGGTTCTGTATGGTTACCCATTCGTATTCTCTAGTTTGTTTGGCACCCATCCTGCAGGCTCAGGGTGCCTTACAAAATACTGACATATACAACAGTATAATGAGCTCCTAATACTTTCGGTATTAACTGAAGCCAATCACATGTTTCAAACTTAGCAAAAATATAAATATTCACTATTGCACAAATTCCAATATAGGCCTAACTCTTGACCAAGATGGCAAACAAGTCCGAGAAAGCCAATGCAAACAGATGACAGTTCAAGCCTTTCTTCAACTGCTCTACTGAAGGACCTCCCTTACATAACGTGACACTGAGTTCTAAATAAGTGTTGCAGCCACCTCAAGTGTCCAATCCCTGTCTGCTTCAAGTGTGATATAGGGACCATCAGAAGACCCACCTCAGTGAGTGAAAAGGGCAACCAGGAAAACAAGCTCTTTCAAGCAGCCAGGGCCAAGGTCCTGTAGGTTTATTTTTTTTGCAGTTAATTCTTTTTTTTTACAAAACAAAAGGAATATTATAATTGCAATGTAAAAGAGATTACATCAGCCTCAAACTTAGCATCTGTTAAATACAGAAACATTTGAATACAAAGTGGTATAAACTCAAGAGTTTGTGTAGTTTGTGAGACATAGGAATGTTATCTAGTAATCCTTAGCAACATTTTAGCACAAAATAACTACAAAACTGTGATAAGATAGAGGAATAGTGCACAGTATTCATGTGCTGGTACTCTGTAATAACATACTGTAAATGTCAATGCCTCTTCCACATTGATTTATCCCAGGCATATATTGAGCAGACATTGGTGGGGAGGATAAGGAGAAGTGGAATGAAGAGGGAAGAGGGAGGTTTGGGGAGAGAGGGGTGAGGTTACATAGGGATGGGACCGGGGAGATATCCCATTTAAGTGCCAGCCAGATACCACCAACAAGGTGGGATACTCCCTAGGTAGCTACTGGGGCAGTGAGCACAGGGACCTAGTCTAAGTGGGAAACTGTGGAACCTGGCATGGTGTGTGTATGAGCTCTCATCCCCTTACTACTGGTGGGCATGCATCTCAGGTTTATAAAATAGATATCAGAAAGGGCTCCAAAATATCCCTGTAGAGCTTTGGAGTCTTATGGGCCATGTTGACGAGCCATTCCTGAAATGGTGGAATATCTTCTGCTCTCCACTGCCTAAGTATCAAATGTTTCGCCCACCCCTACCATTAGCAGCCATCTAAGGTGTAAACTAGTTACAGGAGATTGTGCTGGGGTGAGACCAGAAGATATAACTGAGGGCAGAAGGGGTATTGTAGACCCAGGATATGAGTGCAGCATGTGTAAACCTTTTCCAGAAGCCCCTTGATATTTTTGCAGGACCAGAGTATATGTACAGGGTCTGCCCTGGGAGCATTACACCTCCACCCTGCACCTCCAGCAGTTGTCCTGTGGGAGTAGACCAAGAACTTTAAGTTGGGCAGGGGCTTGATAGCAGTGGTGCAACACTTTGTTTTGTATCAGTAAGCTATGGCTGTCTGGATAGGTCAAATAGGCTGGTTTCCACATACCTGGCCATTCTTTGCACAATATGGAGATTTCTAGAACCCCTCCCACTTTGCTGTGCCAAAGTCATTGGATCAGATATAGCTCCTATAATATAGAGGATAACTGTAGGGTCATCTATTGGTAACCGTCAATTAACCAACCCGAGGTCACCAAGGCGACTATGTAAACCCCCGAGCAAAGCTCAAGAGGGTTACATCGCCATGGCAACCTCCGAGATGGTTAATAGTAACCGGTTGCCAATAGAGGACCATACATTGTTTTTTATAGTGCATGGTCCCAAGAAAGATTGAAGAGGGCCTTACGCTTTAAATAAGTCACTGCCACGGCCGTCAGTTATTCCATCACCACCGCGCATATCTGTCGGTCCTAAGAGAAAAAATGTGCACACATACAGATCAGCCTTAAAAGTCAACCCATCGATGTGACATACCATCGATGGGTTAACAAGGATGAAATGTCACATCAGTGGGTTAACAACACTGGAAAATGATGATTTTTGTGGGTTAACAATGTTCTACCATCCATTATTAGTCTATAAACCTTCCCCACTCACCCTTCAGTGGTAGTCCCCAGCAAAGGATCTGAGAACAGCTATTTAGACTGATTCGAGGGGGCCATCTTTCAACATGGTAGATAATAAACTCCTAATCTACAGATAATGTCAAAAGTCAGTTTGGGCTTGACAGTATCTGTCCCAGAGAACCTCACAAGAGTCCAGGCATATAGTATTAGACTACAGGAGGTTGCCAAATTGGCATATGCCTCACAATTCCTGGAAATCCAGTTCTATGTTCTCCTCAGTATGAAATTTTGATTTGTGCCAGAGTGGAGTAAGTTCAATGGGAGTCATAAAGAGTTTTTTCATCATCCCAAGCTTTGGCCATGCTTTAATCAAGCACAGATGGTGGAGAGTTTTTTTTAACCCTGGGGGGTGAAGAGTAAAGATATACAGCAGGGACATTCTCTCCCATTACGTCTCACTCTATGGTAAGCCAAAGGGAGATGCCTTGAAGAGGGCTTAAGCCAATGTATTGTCTGGGTACCCTGAATGCAATATAGTATGCCAGGAACTGAGGAGGTTCCACCCACCTGTACTCCAGGGCACCCTCATCTTGATCCTGCTATACCTGAGCTGTTTACCCTCACTTAGGAAGTTGCCCACAAGAGCATTGATTTTTCTGGAACCAGTGCAGGGGATGTCCACTGTCAGATGAGCAAGGCAGTGCAGCAATGTGGATGTTGTGATCATTTTCAGAGAGATGGGGATTCATAGCTATACCTGACACACATTTCCATGTTTCTATACTAATAACCAATATAAAATCCCAGCACAATCCACGTCTCAGACCCACCCTCAACATAAAATTAATTTATCCTCCCAAAGCCTATCCATAGAAAAAACAACCACCAACATCCCCACATACACATATTCTCTAAAACCCAATGCACGTACACCAATTCACATACACCACCATTAGAACAGATAACAATAACTGTCTCTTATCCTGATTCAATTCACCCCAACCCAACTAACACATCAAATACACAAAACACAAAACAATAAAACTACAGCTTTTGTCAGTGGTGCCAAAGTTCAGAAAATTAAAGTCAGTGCAAATGAACAAATGTCCATACAGTTTCTATTGCTTAAGTTATAGGATAGAAACCCAAAGTAAAGATATTAGTTCTGCTCACCACCCACAACATTAACAGTCTCTGTCACAGGAGACTTTGACAAGTCAGCACTCACACTGCTACCTATCACAGAACAAAGTGCCCAAGTAAAGAAGTAAAACAAAGTTTGAGCCAGCAGGCTCTCTCACCACCTGCTAGCAGCCCCAGTGCAGTTCTCCTCCTCCTGGCTCAGTTAATCTAGAATCCAGGGTAGGCTAACATGATAGGGCCATGCATCCAGCACCGATTATGCTGACGGCAAATAGTCAGTCCTGAGATCAACATCAACACAGGTAAGTTGAAGAAAGGCCTGTCTCAGTTCATGCAGCTCAGACCCTCAGCCTCAAAGACTGATGTAAACACTATGCACACCAGCACCCACAACACCTTCCAGCAGCCAACACACTCTAGTTTTGACTGCCACAGTCCCTTAATGCTTCACCTTCAGATGCAGTCAAGTCGGGAACCTTTCCTTCAGTAGGTGGAAACATTATATTTGGACGCTACAACATGCATCACAACCAGTGTAATCTTATCAGTCCCCTTCCTCTGCAGAGGAGGACACGACAGGATTGCCCCATCCCTTTGTTAATTGCGATGAGCATAGAGCCACTGGTGATAGACATAAGAACACTAACTGACATTGCAAGTGAAAAGGTAGGAACATCCCATATGCCACTCACTTGTACACAATCTTTTGTTACCCTCTCCAACCCTGATCAGTCAGTGCCAGGTCTCATGTCCTCCTTACAAGATTTATGCAGCTGTCTTGACTTTGAATATAGGACAATCTTATGTCCCCCTTGTCACACAAAAGGGTCTCAAATGGATACCCACAGGTATCACTTCTTTGGGAATCAAATAACTACTAATTTATAGCAAAGCCGCCATCTAGAAGAAGAACTAGCATTTATATAGTACTTTTCATACACTGTATCCCAAAGTGCTTTACAAAAATGAGAGGCTAGTAGTGAAGTGACTATAAACGTGTCTTGGCAGCCTGCTTCACACATTATCAACTACACACAGCCTTGGACAATTGCATAAACCGTTTTTATGGGAAGGGAATGTTAGCCAGAACACCATGGAAAATCCTCTACTGTTGCTGGGAGTCAAGGACAATCAGAAGCATATAAGCATAGGTGAAAGGTTTTGTCCACAGCAGTGCTATATTGCTCAGTTTGAAACCCAGGCATGTCTATTCAAGGAATGCCTATTCATCATAGATTTTTGAGTCAGATGAATAAGTAAGAACAATGCTAGTACACTCAGAATGGTTTTGTCTCACAATGAACTTTTTATATGGCAAGTTAGATGCAGGTTCGCTTTTGCAACAACTGGAAAAGTAACCAAAGTCTCATACAAATGGTCAAAAACTGTATTAAAAGCACACAGAGTGGAATATAGATCTCTGACATCAGCAAAATATTTTGACTGCTAAACAAATGTATCTTGGGCAATATATTGTGTAAATTTTTTTCATATACATCTCTATCTCTTTTTGGTGGACTACATGTGACACTGTAAGTTGGTAGAGCCAGGTACTGGTTTTACTTATTTCTTTTCTTTAGTGATTTTATTCCAGTGGTGTTCTTCTTCCTTCCTTTTTGTATGGATTGTATTTCCTTCCCTTTCAACATTTTGAAGTATTAAATGAAGCATGCTTGACCCTAATATTAAATTATCTATGTATTGTTGAATCTGTAGACTTTCTATCACTGTGATGATGATGTTCTGTACTGTACTGTCCTAACCAGGGCCTCCATGGAAATTAGTCCTGTTCAGTGGAGCTTTTCCTGGTAAAACAAATTAAATTAAATGAAAAATAAGAATTAATCTTGCTTTATAATTGTAGGAGAACACTTGTATATTTCCTTATGTTATGTGTGCCAGATCTTTTCCTTTGTTTGTTAATTGTAAGCTGATTTGTTTTGTCTAATAAAAATGTCCCTCTTGCCAAAAGTCCCTTAGGATCTTTTACTTCCACCTGGACACCCACTAGGAGAGGTCCCGAGAGGACGCAAATGTCTCATCCATAGGACAGCTCACCATGACAGTACAGCATCCCCTTGTACTCCTCTCAGTTGTCATCATTTATGATATAAGCCCAGTCCCTATGTGGGGCTAGAACCCACAAACTTCTGGTGCAGGGGCAGATGTGCTAACAACTGAGCTAAGCAGACACATCTAAACCTGACACCATTACTGTACAAGTTTACATGCAGAATGTAATAGATGGCTCACTCTTCATCTATAACTAATAGGAAAGTAGAGGCTCTGTGGATGGTCACCTACACAAAGCTCCTGTTCTGCCATAGTTATCTAGCTCTCTCGATATGCCTTACATGTAGTTTCAAAAAGATAGTTAAACTGTTTGACTTTTTCTTGTGGGAAAATAACCTTCCAAGATATATCAGGGGAAAAATTAGGCTTGACTGGCAACAAGGGGTTGGGGGTCCCTGTATGAAGAGGCACCACTTAGTATTTGCAGAAGCACAAACTATGAAATGGTTTGATGAAGTCACAGACAGCTCTCCACAGTGGTTGTGCACTGAGTACAATGGAAGAGGTTTGCCTCACTATATGTCTTTTCAACCTCTCACAATTTGGCTCCTATCTCACTCCACTACCTGTGGCCTCCTTGAGTAATGGAAGGGCTAGTAAGCTCACCAAATGAATGTATGCCCCTTTACATTGCCTCTTATGGGGAAATGACCAAATCACTATAGAGAGCAAAGTGGGTCAGCGGCCCCTGATGGTGGTAGGAAATAATGGCAGACTGGGTGGGCCTAGCTGTCCTTATCTGCCGCTGTTTTATGTTTCTAAGTGGTCCAGTGGATGGGGTGGAAGGAAAAGTAGATATACACTATAGGGTCAAAGACCTCCTCTTGTCCGGTACAACTACCCTGGTATGCAGTGGGCAGACAATGCAAACCAGCAGATACTATGAACATACAGACATCACAAATTGCCAGCAGATAAAGGTCTTATGGTCTATCGTCTGTTTGACTGTGCAGTTAGCAGCCATTATACTGCAACTGCCCTCCCCCTCCAGTGACCTTCCCCTTACCCTGTCCCGATCCCCTTTGAAGCAGCCCACTGTTTTACAGGATACCACTTCCTCTGGCAATACATTCCACCCAGACACCACTCTCCATAAAAATGCCTCCTTGTTTCCCTCCTGAACCTTCCCCTTCCAGTATCAGATTGTGCCCTTGAGTGTCCCTCCCACTCCTAAATTTGAAAAGCCCTCAGAGCCCATCTTATTTATTCCTTCATGTACATGAAGGTTTCAATCATGTCACCCTATCCCTTCTTTTCTCCAGGGTACATGTTCAACTCCCTCAGTCTGTTCTCATAAGGTAAGTACCCTAGCCTAGATAATTTTTGTTGCCCTGCACTGCACCCTCCAGTAACCTAATGTCCTTCTTCAGGTATGGTCATCAGAACTGGAAGCGGTACTCAGATGTGGTCCAACCAGTGACCTGTATAGCATCAGGATCACTCCTCCCCACCTTGAGGATATGCTTCTGGCAATACAACCCAGCATCCTGTTGGCCTTCGCAGCTGCCTTTCTACACTGTGCTGAGTTGTTATTGCTCCCATTATGATCACCCCAGATCCTTCTCCTCTTCCATCTTGGCTAGTTGTATCCCCCTTGCTGGTAGCTCCTCCTTGGGTTTTTTGTGCCAAAATGTAGCACCTTGCATTTTTTGGCATTGAACCCCAGCTGCCAAGTGTCCAACCAGGCCTCCAGTTTTGCCAGATCATCTTGCAACCCCTGCCACCCTTCTAAGTCATCCACTTCTGCTCCCATCTTGGTGCCATCTGCAAACGGACTGATCTTGCGCTTGATGTCTGTTGAGACATCTGCTATGAAGATCCCAAACAACACCGCCCCAGTACAGAGCCCTATGGCACCCCACTTGTCGCCACCCCTGGGAGATGAAAGCTCCCTCCCATCACCACCCTCTGCTGTCTCCCTTGCAGACAGTTCACTACCCATCCACCATCTTTGCCCCGCACTTGTGCCTTCCAGCTTACTTCCTAGCCTCCCATGCAGCACCGAATCAAATGCCTTACTGAAGTCCAGGCACAGGACATCCACTGCATGGCCACTGTATAACTGTCTGTTTACCCACTGACAGTACTCCACCAGGTTGGTCTGACAGATCTGCCTGAGACAAACCCATGCTGTCTGCTGTCCTGCAGCCCATTAGCCTCTAGGAGGGAATCAGCCTCCTCCTTCAGAATTGTCTCCATCAGCTTTCCCACAATGGATGTGAGGCTTACCAGTCTGTAGTTCCCTGGCTCATCCTTGGGGCCACTCTGTGGAGGGGTACCATGTGTGCCATCCTCCAGTCCCGAGGTGCACTTTCCGAGTCCAAGAAGGCATTGGGTAGGTTTGCCAAGGGTTCTGGCAGGACTTCTGCCAGCTCCTTAAGCACCCTGGGGTGTATGCCATCTGGCTCTGGCACCTTGTCCACCCTCAGTGCCCTCAAGCCCTCCAGTACTCTGCCCACTGGATTTCCCCATTTGTCACCCCTCTATGACTGCAAACTGTGGAGGGATGAGTCAAAGCTTTAGCAGCAGCCCTTGGCACGAATGACCAAAATCAATACAGCATATTTATTTATTTAGCTTTTGTTTACCAGGTAAGTACACTAGACAAGTAGTATGCCTATTTTCAGAACGACCGGACAGCACAAACATACAGTATACATACATGGCAACATTGGAGAAACAGCATGATACAGTAAAAACAGCTATAACAACGCTTGTATAAGGGCAGAGATACTGCCACACATAGTACAAATTGTTACAGTATGCAATAAGACCAATGGATAACAACAAAGAGCAAGCTATTTTACATTGGCTGTGCTTACGCATCCAATGTTTTGTGGCAATGATAAGGATTTGGTGGGGTCGCTGCCAAGCCCATTGCTGTTCACAAAACAAGGGCTCAGCAGTCTACACCAATGACCATGGGTTGTGGTCCTGACATCACTCTCTGCTTGGTGGGCTGAAACTCTGTGTATTGCAAAATACCGAGACACTCTAATTAGAGAGCTTCGGTCCTTTGATTTGCATAAAGCCATTCAGCAAACAGATGAGCTGGATTTCAAAGGAGCCTGTCAGCTTTAGTCTTGTTACAAAAGAAAAACCTGTCCATGGATGTCTGTTTCTGCCCCCACCGACCCTCCTCACAACACCCACCACCCTACATCCCCAGACATAACACTGGGGTGCCTAATTCCCAGTGTCCCACTTCACAGATTTTTTCTTTTATTTATGTACTTTCTGTAGAGAAGTCCTTCAAAAGGAGAAAGCTCTCTGCCTACACTGAAAAGGGCACCACCGTGTGCTGACCATGCTTTTCTTTAATAAACTTTATCTGCACACCAGGAGGCCCCCAACCCCGGTGGCAGTGTATTTATTTGTTTATTTGTTTATTTTTCTTTTCTGTATGATCTGACACTGAGGCCCACCCGCTGGTGTTGGACCCGCCCCAGCCCCTTGTTTTATTATTAGTTGTCGACATCATAGACCCAATCTCCATGTTGGCATTTACAATATCCTCCCCCATTGCAGTGTGGGACACTGGGAGCCCATCCCCAGTGTCCTGAAATAACTTATATGTTTCCTGTCCTGCCCAAAAATAAAACCTCTAACAATGTCTTTGTTTTAAAAAAAAAACCTGAAATAAAAAAGCGGTTCCTAGTCATTGCAGCCATCCCTCCCCCATCCAACCTCCCATTGAGCACCAACCCCTTACCCTATACTTAACTCTGGAGGTCGTACTCTATCATCCTCTGTGGACCAAGCCATGTCTGCCCTCTTCAAAGCCCAACCGTGAACTGAGGAATCAAGGTAAGTGTCGTTTAATATATTTCAATAGCAGTTTGAACTTATGTTCATAACTTTCCATTTTTGGAATTTCTTTTCACCAGATTTTCAACATAACCTTTTCGGGATCCCAATTCATGAACACTGTCACTGTCATTTTGTTAACTGGTTCGAAGGTGATTTCAGAGTTGCTGCATGAAATCACCTTTGGGACAGAATAATGAAATTTAGAAAGATACAAGATAGATATTGATGGCAGATAAGGACCACAAGGCCCATTCAGTCTGCCCATTTTTTCAACCTTATGAATGTGCCATTGGCCTTACTCTGTCAATGGCCTATCTATTCATACTCATCTGTATTGCTCCTTTATGCCTATCCCATGCCTGTTTGAAGCCTCTGCACTGTATTCATAGCCACCACGTCCTGAGGTAGGCAGTTCCATGCATCCACCACCTCTTTCAGTGAAAAGAACTTCCTCACATTACCCTTAATCGGCCTCCTCTAATCTCATGCTGTGTCCTCTTGACCTGCTATTTTTCTTACATTGAAATATGTTAGACTCTTTCACCTTGTTAATGCCCTTAAGATGTTTGAATGTTTCGACCATATCACTTTTCTCCCTCTTTTGCTCTAGGGTTTACATATTGAGCTCTGATTAATCTGTCATATGTTTTCCGATGCAGTCCCTGCACCATTTTGTTGCCCTTCTCTGTACTGCTCCATTTTGTTAATGTCCTTGTGCAGGTGCAGCCTCCAGTACTGCACACAGTACTTCAGATGTGGCCTAACTAGTGTCATGTAAACAGGGATTATTGCCCCTGTTATGACTTGTGATACCCTACTAATATGGTCCAACATCCCTCTAGCCTTACCTACTGCTTTAGTGGTCCGTTTGGCTGATTTCAGGTAATCTGTGATGATGATGCTCAATCTCTTTCTTCCCTTGTGATTGCCAGCAACTCCCTCCCAACCTATAAGTAGCTTCAGGGTTTCTCTCCCTATGCACATAATCTTGCACTTCTTAGCTTAAACCCCAGTTGCACCCTCTTCTGACCATTTTGCCACTTTATCCAGATCTCTTCTCATCCTGCCCACCCTATCTCGATCATCTACTCTGTTGCAGATCTTGGTGTCATCTGCAAACAGACAAACATTACCCTCCAGTCCATCTGCAGTGTCCAATGAAGATATTGAAGAGGACTGGCCCCAGGACTGATCCCTGAAGTACCCCACTTGTGACTTGCATCTCTTCTGACTGTATACCGCTTACCAACACTCTCTGTTTTCTGCCCGCTAACCAGTTTGTCACTCGGTTGACCAACCTCTGACCCATTCCTACCCAGTTTACTACTCAATGTTCTATGTGGAACAGTATCAAAAACTTTGCTGAAGTCAAGGTACTGACGCACATCAACTGCAACCCGAGTGCCTCCATAATCTTGCCCACTACTGAGGTAAGACTGACTGGTCTGTAGTTAGCTGCCTCCTCCTCCCTGCTTCCCACTCTTGTGAGCGGGATCACATGAGCCCTTCTCCAGTCTTCTGGGACCTCTCCTGTGCTCAGAGACTCACTAAACAATTCTGATAATGGCTCTGCAATTCCACCCTTCTTAGCTCCTTTAGTACCCTGGGATAAATGCCATCAGGTCCTGTTGCTTTGTCCACCCCAAGCCAAGTGAGCTCTTGTAGGACCCCTCCTTTGTGAAGGGACTTCAGCATACATCCCTCCCCTGTGTCCATGGTGCAGAGTCATGGGTTCCTGGCCCTACCTTCTCTCAGTAAATACCGAACAGAAGTAGCTATTTAGGATATATATTTTCCTTAGTCTTCCCACACACACACCCCCTTATCCCTTTGACTTTAGCAATAGCCTCTGGACTTTCTCATTTCATTAATGTAGCTATAGAAAGTCTTGTCCCCTTCTTTCACTGTAAATGCTAGTGTTTCCTTGGTTTGGGCCTTTGCCTGCCTTACTGCCTTCCCTGTTTCTCTTAGGGAATTTTGGTATGCCTCCTATCTTCGCCCCGCGCATTCCCTTATTTTTCCTGAAGGCCAACCTTTGGCTCTGATCTTTTCTGCTACTGTTTCTGAGAACCAAAGTGGTTTCCTCCTTCTTTGCTCTTGCCTTTCTCTCTCTTACACAATGGGATGTTGCTTCAAGTACTGCATCCTTAATACTTCCCACTTTGCCTTGAACCCCTCACCTGTATTTCTTCTTGCCAGGGCTAGCTTAACTCTGTTGGCCATCTTAACAAAGTCAGCTCTCCTCTGAAGTCCCATATTTTTGCTTTGGAATGGGATGGTTCAGTTCTAGTGGCCAAATTGAACCATACCATGTGATGGTCACTGGCCCCCAGGTAACCTTCTACCTGGAGATCTGTGATCCTTTCCCCATTAGTCAGTACTAGATCCAGGCTAGCCCTGTCTCTTGTGGGTTGTTGTACTAGTTGTTTGAGGTCCCCTGCAGGAATCCACTATGTGTCTAGTTCTGGCTGATGTTCCTGCTGGTATTGATCAATCTGTATCTGGCATGTTGAAGTCTCCCATTATCAGAACATCCCCTTTAGCTGTCATGTTTTGTATATCTTCTAACAGTAATGTGTCTATGTCCTCCCCTGGTCTGGGGCCTGTAGACAACCCCTGTTCATATGGCTGTCACATTTCCTGTTTCCAGGATGACCAACAGTTCTTCTGGCTCATATGTGTAATCTGAATTTCTGTAGCTTTGATATTTTCATTGACATAAAGGGCTACTCCCCTCCCCAGTTTTGCACTCGGTCTCTCTTCTGGAACAGTACAGAGCCAGGTACTGAAGTCTTCCAAGTGTGGCTACTGGTGAACCACGCCTCGCCATGGCTACTTATGTCCAGTTTAGCCTCTGTCATTGTTGCCTCCAGGTCTAGGATCTTGTTTCCCAGAATGTGGGCATTTGTGTACATGCTTTTCCATTGGCCAGATTTCGTGTGTTAGTTGTTGGAGCAAGGTCCAGCGTTTCCCCTGCATGTCGATTTGGGAGCCTGACCTTTTCTTTACCTGGTGATGCAAATGACCACCAGTGTTCAGCGGTGGAGTCCCAAAAGGCCATGTTGAAAATCTGGTGAAAAAATTCCTAAAAATGGCTGAGTTAATGAAGCGTTCGTTGAAATGTTTCTATGCACATGCATAACTTTGGTGATGTTCAATATTTTGACTCCAATTTTTCAGCATAGCCATTTTTTCACACCACCCGTGAACAGTATAGCTATTATTTTTCACATCCTGTCCAAATGCATTTTCGCACATGTGGCAAAGAATGGCATTTCAGTGAGGATTTGAAGATTTTCACCTATGGGGTTTATGAGGTGGGGTCATAAGAAGACTACATTGAAAGTTTAGGGTCAAAATATTACAAAACAAAGAAGCTATTAAGTAATATTGTTTTCAGGGATGTCTGTTGCACCACTGGGGAACATGCTGCCTTAACATGCCAGTGAGCTGAGTTCAGGAGTAACTCAGTGAGCTGGTTTAATGGGACAAGGCTGATAGGAAAGGTGCTGCAGCATGCAGCACCAACCCAGGCCTGAGTAGGGACACAGCAATCTTTAGCAGAGATGCACAGCCTGTGGTGGGTCAAGAAACCTCACCTACAAGGTATCGACATGTGTGCCAGGGCCTGCTGGGCCCATGCACTGGGTCAGGACTGTCTTTAATATTTATTCGATCTAATTTTGCACACTAATATGAAGGCTATGCTGAACATTTGGCATACAAATACAATAAAATGCCCAGGTTATGATTGAACATTACACCATTTCTATGTTCCACTCATAACATTACTCATTTTAATATTTTGACTCAGCCTTTCAACATAATAGTTTTTCACACCACCTCATACATGTGATATGTGTTATTTTTAAAATCCTGGATGAGATGTGTTTTCACACCTCTGGTGTGAAATGACATTTTGACCAATATACTATAAATGGCACATGTCATGTCTATAAGGCTAATCCTAAAACAAGTATATTCAAAATTTGTGGTCAGATTGCAAAACTAATTGTTTAACAAGCAGCCAATGTTCAGCACTGACAAATGCTTGTTAAATGTGACTCTATATAATATTTGATTTTGTGGCTTCTCTGTTTTTTTCTCAGTTAGACCTCTTCTGGATATGAATAGTTTTGCTTTATATTCTGTTAACAGCCTGCTTAGGCATGACAGTCTGTAACATCTAAGAATTACTGGAGTGGTAGATTTGGCCTACCTAGACTTCAGTAAATCATTTGATTCAGTTCCACACAGAAGACTATTTAGCAAGCTAAGTAGCCTAGAAGTGGGTCAACAAGTGTTAACTGGGTAACAAATTGGTTAGGTGAAAGGCAGCAGAGGTTGGTTGTAAACAGAGCTCACTCCAAGGCGAGGAGGGTGACCAGCTGGGTGCCTCAGGGATCAGTGCTGGGAATGTCTTTATAAGTGACATCTCAGAGGCTCTTTGAGTGGAAGGTCTGCCTATTTGTGGATGACACCAAAATCTGCAATAAGGTGGATACTCTTGTGGGGGGATGAGCAGAGACCTGAGAAAACTTGACGTGCTCGTGAGTATGGTAGCTGGGTTTTAATATGAAAAGTGCAAAATAATGCACTTGGGGCACAGAAAGCCAGGGCTGAGTACAACATCAGTGGAGTGTTACTGATGACCACCAAGCAGGAGAGAGATCTGGAGGTAGTTATCTCTGATGTCCTAAAGGTGACCAGGCAATGTCACAAAGCAGTTGGGAGGGTTAGTGCGATGCTGGGGTGCACAGGAGAGGTATCTCCAGCAGAAGAAGAGAGGCATGTTGCATCTGTATGGATTATTGGTAAGGTCTCACTTAGAATACCATATGGTTCTGGAAGCCACATTACCTGAAGGATATAGACTGAGTGGAGGCAGTCCAGAAGAGAGCAACTAAAATGATGTGGGGCTGCATCATTAGCTGTATGAGGAGAGACTGAAGGAACTCAATATGTACACCCTGGAAGAGAGAAGGGAGAGGGGCATATCATAAAACCCTTAAACATCTCACAAGGGTAAATAAGGCATAGGAGGGAAGTATTTTTCAAAAATGATGCACAAGAACAAGAGGACATGCTGTGAAGCTGGGGGGTAGATTTAGGACAGATGTAAGGAAGTACTTCTTCACAAAGGGGTAGTGGATTCATGGAATAACCTACCAGCCGAGGTGGTGGGGGCAAAAACAGTGATGGGGTTCAAGAATGCATGGGATATGCATAAGGGCATTAAATGAGAAGAAATGGGGTGAAGGGAAAGAGTCAGAGATAAAGTAGTGTCTACAGTGACACTGTAGGCAGGGAAAAATAAGCAGACTGGTGGGCCAAGTGGTCCTTATCCACCAACAAATTCTGTGTTTCTAAACTATGTATGTTGAATCATTTATCGGTATGATTTCAATTTTAACAATGGAATTGTTATGTTGTGTTGGGCTGGCTCAGTCATTTGTTCTTAGCCACCCTCTTGCCTCTGGAAGCTCAGTTTATAAGGAGGACTGTGTCCTTGGTTTTGCTCCTCCGTGCCTCAAGTAGTGCAATGGATACACCGAATTAACCACTATGAAAACTGACTCTTTTGTAAACAAATAAATAATTTGTCAGAATGTAATGTTTTTATACAGGGCTCTCAGAGGTTTAGAAAATACATAATTGAGAAGTACTGCAATTATTTATTCCGTTAAAGAGGGAGTTGTGGATTTTACTCACAGATTAAATGCTAATATTGTAAGTCCTTGCCTGTATGCATTTATTGATTCAGTATGAATTTTGCTATGAAGAGGTCCATAAAATATTAAATAGAAGGTGGTCAATATTTGTTGTGGACTTTAGAATAAAATACAGCTTCAGGGATTGTTTTGAATATGTGGTTTATACATGGTAAGAGTAAAGTGTATTTTTGAGAAATTAAAATGTTGAGCCTCGATTCTCAAACTTGGTGCAAGCTGTGCCAATGGTGGCTTGCACTGATTGTTGGTGCACTAGGAACCCTGCTCTGATTCACTATCAGGTAGGATCCTGGCACTAAGTCCCACAGCTTGCAGCAACAGTGGCACAGCACCAAACAGACTGTGCATCTATGAGGTGTGCCGCAAGCTACAGGGTGGTTGGCAGCAGCTGCGCCTTGGACAATGGACTGTAGCATTCCCTTTAGCCCTGATCTTCTTAGTAATAAAACAAATAATGTCCCCTGTGGTCTAGTGGCCCCTCAGCCCCAATCCTCATATTAATTTATTTTACTGTCCCTGGTGGTCTACGCGGTCCCCTGGCTCCGATCCTCTTATTAATTTATTGTAATGTCCCTAGTGATCTAGGTGCTCCGCCCCAGCACCAATCCTCTTGTTAATTTATTGTAATGTCCTGGTGGTCTAGAGGTCCCACCCCTACTCCTCTTATTAATTATAAAGTAGCCATCCCTGGTGGTCTAGTAGACCCCCATCATCCACCCCTGCTCGTAGTGCCCACCACCCCTCCCTCCTCCATCCTGAACCCCGAGCCAGCGATCATACAGCTCTCTACTCACCACCACGGTCACCAGCCAACTGAACTGTCACTGAGCGATACTGTATAATAATGTGCAACATCTTCTGTTTTTAAAACTATCTAAAGTGTTACCTATTTGACAAGTCTGTATGTAATTACACTTGACTGCATGCAATATCCTCCGATACTGTTACCCTGACTGTACCATGTAATTATATGTCTTGTTTGTCACTGGATGCTTGTGAAAATGGACAATCTTGCTCACATGCCTTCCAGTATAAAAATAAATGAAATGAACTGAAATAAAATATAGCAAGCACTCATTGAATGACTGCTCACTTGAGCTGTCAATGGCGTGTACTATATTATACAGTATGAGGTCACTGACAGTTCAGTTGGCAGCCCAGCCATGGTGGTGAGAGGAGGCTGTACTGGTCGCTGGCTCAGGGTTCGAGATGGGGAACAGGGTGGTGGGCTCTACTTGCAGAGGTGGTGGGGTGGGGTCCACTAGACCACCAGGGACACTACTTTTATAACAAGAAGACTGTGGCGGGGCAGGACCACTAGATCACCAGGGACATTAAAAAATTAATAGGCGGATCAAGGCAGGGCAGGACCACTAGACTATCAGGGACATTACTTTTATAATTAATAAGAGGATTGGGGCTGGGAGGGACCACTAGACCACAGTGACATTAATTATTTTATTACCATAGGGATCCGGGGCTGGGGGGCAACAGTTAGACCACCAGGGACATTAATTAATTTATTACTAGGGGATCGGAGCTGGGGGTTGGGACTGTGGTACATTGGAGCAGGATGTTAGTCACTCACAGAGCAAATTTCTAAGTACCTGAGAACAGCCCTGGCTGGTCTAACGTACTTATAAATTTGTCCTCTGGGAGAGTTTTGAGAATCCTTTAGAGATTTGGCAGCCTGAGTCTGCTGCAAACTGTTGCACCACGCTGCAGCCTATTACAAACGCAGCAAGCCTCTCTCTGGGAGCCCTCGTGAGCTCCGCGCTTGACACAGGCTGCCTTCGAGAATCACTCCCAGTGCATCTTTTGGCAACAAGGGTGCTTTGTGCCATTCTTTGTGGCACAAGCTCCTTGTGCCATGCCAGGAGCTTTGAGAATCTTTCCTGGTGTATTAAATGGGTGTGTGTGTTTGGGGCGGGTATGTAAAATTGTAACTCTAAAAGGTGATTAATAAATAGGAATAAGTTATGCTTTAAGAAGGTCATAGATAAAGCCAACATACAGCCAACATACTTAACTATTTCACCTCAGCGTAGTCAAAAGGACAGACCAATACCTGAAAGCAAAATTAGGTACCAGAGTAAAGGGTGACTGCTTAGTTACTAAACACATTTCAGAGGATTGGGTCATCGTCATCATCACTGTCAGCATCAGCACAGTTCACCAATCACCTTTTGGCATTACCATTTTACAGAAAACCCCATTTAATACAGCAACAATTCAGTTTCTCAAAATATACTTCAGTCATCACAAATATGATCCCTGAATTAAAGAAGCTGAAATGTGAAATATGTTTAATGGCTAATCTGCCATATGTTTACTCTTGTACCTATTTTTTTTTCCAGGTACTGTCTGTCCCTTTTGACTTGTACACTGAGATTAAATAGTGAGTTATGTGAGTTGGCTTTGTCTGTACTTCTCAAAGCATAACTCATCTCTCTTTAGCCTCTTAATGCTCTTCTTCCTTTTAACTTTTCTCTGTAATGTATCTGAAGAAAGTCTTGTCATTCTTCTTGATTCTTGATTCTTTCTGCAATCCTCAGTTCTGTGTCCCTTTAGCCCTCTTAATTATATCTTTGCTAGTGGCCAGTTTCTCTTTGTATGTGGTGATGCAAGCAGCAGCTCTGTAATCCTGTGTAGCCACAAGCAAGCAAAATGGAACTTAAATAAAAAAAAGCTGCAGTGCAGACCCAGGGTTAACAAAGAAAAGTATACAGTTTATTACATTACAAACTCCATCGCTGTGTTCATAGCTATCCCCAACACTTTGAAGTGAGGTGCCTCTCCCTCAGGGGTGTGTACAAAATGTATACTTTTCTTTGTAGTCCTGAGTGTGCACTGCAGCTTTTTTCCAGGGTTGGCTCCTGACTCCCCAGAAAGGAGCTCAGTCCCCACTAGCTTGCCGCCCCCATGCCCAGGCTTACCTCACTGGGCAGGGCCTCTGAGCCAGCACCCCTCTCCACAGTCTGTGGTAGCTTGCCCTGGCTTACCCCCAAGGTGGGGTCACAGGGTGGTACCCTACCCAGTGGATACTGTTGGCAGCAGGGTTTCATGCTTGGGGCGGGGATTTTGTGCGCTGTACCTGGGGGTGGGGATGTGCAATGATGGCCCATGTCCGCCCTGCCCCCCACACACACAGATAACAGCACCGCGACAGGATCCCCCAGCCTCCTCCAGGGGTCAGTGACATGGCAGACACACCCCCCAAGAGAAGGACAGCAGTCCCAAGGATGCTCAATCCTTCTGCCCCCGCCGCCCACCCGACGCCCTGAGTCCGCTTTCCAAATCCAGGTAGTCAGCTATTTTCATGCTTGAGTTCTCCTTGTATGTAGCCCTGTTAGTCTCAGTTGGATCTTTTTACACTCCCTGAATTCCTTCGTTTTGTCATTCACTGCGTTTTGTTAATTCTGTTTTAACCCCATCACCGGAGCTGCCCACCTCAGCCTGACCCTATCCTTCCATTCCTTGTTACTTACTTGCCTTCATGGTGTCCACAGAGACCCTTCTTCACCGTACTCCATTTTTACCCTGTTGTTGAACCATGATAGTTCCTTATGTTGCTTAACCTTCTTTCATGCCGTGCAGTAGGGCTGTGCACTCAGCTAATATTATTTCTGAATACCATGAATAATGCACTATTCATCCCTATTCAGGAAACACTGTCTAAAAAAGATGAAAAGGAACAGTCCCAACCCTCCTCCTAGCCCAGATCATTTCAATATAGAACCCATCCCCCACCCTCAGTTTGCACCCAAATTACTACCCCCGCGCAGCTCCACATTCTGATAAAATGTAAATCAACAAGTAGCTATCACAACCGTCCACCCTCATGGCCCGGCCACTACTTTCATTATTACTTCCTTAGAGGCGTGGGTAAAACAGTAGGGAAAATGGAGCGAATAAGGTGGGTCAAGCTGTCCTTATCTGCCGTCAAATTCTGTTTCTATGTGCTGCTGGGGAAAGATTTGGGTGCTAACTGAAGGTGGAGATGGGGGCTTCTGTATTGAAACAATCTGGGCTAGGAAGGTAGGGGCCTGTTTCTGCCAGTTTTTCTAAGCTGAATACCAAATATGGGACCAAATAATGAATACCTGATGCACAAATACTGAATATTAGGAAAAGGTATTAGTACAGCCCTGCCATACAGTACATCACACAAAGCTAGTGGCCTCTGATATCACTTTCTTTCTTCTAACCTGTTTATTTTCTGCCCCTCACTCGGTGCAGGTCTGCTAGCTGTAGTTGTGTTATTATCTTCATTTTGTCGCAGACTAAGTCAGGTACCTCAACTAGCTTTAAGCAAAACACAAAACAACAGCCTACACAGGAATGAATGCAAAAAAAGAGGTTGAAATGTATTTACCACACAGGTAGTCCTACTCCAGTTGCTTGAGTTGCTCTGACTCTTCATTAGGGGACCCTGTGTGCACTGTTGTTTTGTGCTTTGTTTTATGCTTACCATTTTTCATAGCAGCACCTGAAAGTGAGCTTAGTAACATGTGGTTCTTTTGGCCTGTGACCTCAACTAGACTTATTTGCTCACCTCAAACCCTATGTTAAAAGTATTAGTATTCTGGCCACTGAGTTCGTTGGGGCTTTGTTTTTAATGTTCTTGATTATGCCTTGATTCGTCAACTTAGGTCAAGTAATCCCTCCTCTTGTTGAATTATGGACCCACTGTGTGTGGAACCTATCCAGTATTGTTTACATGAATCTTTGACTTTTAGACCGCTTGCTGCACTGTTTTGAAGTCTCCCATGATCACTGTTCTGCTTTGGCCAGCTACCTTTAAAATCTCTCTCAGGCAAAGCCCATTGCTTCATCCCTAGTCTCTCTTCTTAACAGGAAGGGCTGTATTGGTTCTGTAATTGTGCATAGTATTTCCGTCCACCATGGACTAGTAGTTGTAGCCAATGTGACTCCACCCCACCCCTGCTGCAACTGAATTGTCTTCCATTACCTTTGTACCCTCTTTCACATATATTGCCCCCTCCTTCTTTGGTTAACTCTCTATCCCTTATTAATAATGTGTATCCAGTGACTGTTTCACTGGAGTGACACACGTCTCAGTGACAGCAATGATGTGAATATTAGGCAGGAAAAAGATGGCATGAGGGACTTTAAATAAGGGAAACACAAAACTATTTAAAGAAACACATAAAATTGTATACTAGAGAGATCAAGCAGACTACAAACATGCTGTGTTTGTGACATCACAGTCTGTGGTCCAGGTGACCACCATGATGTCATACCAAGGGCACTATGAAATCAGAAAATCCTGATGAAGCTTTTTATACAGACTTTATGGATATTTTGACAAAACACTTAGGAATATGTTGGCAATTTACAAAACATTGTGCTTTACTTAAATGATAAGGCCTGACAGAAGGGGCCTTACCAATCAGTTAATGCTCCAGGCAAGTGGATAAGGGCCCAAGGCACAGCCAAGGGTGTTTAACCACCGGGACATCATCTCGACAGATAAGGCCCACACAATAGGCCTTATTGCTATCATATGCAGCTGTTTTGGGGATTTTTTTGTGAACTGAAATAAAGCTAAGAATAACTAACTGTAATTTAAAACCTGTTGCTGAGCATGTGTAGAAGTCCAACACTGTTTACGTTAGAGGTCTACCATGTTGCATACACACTCCGGTAACTCTTCTCCTCTAAACCTCCCCTGCCCACCTTTCTTTTTCTTCGTAAACTGTGGTACCTTCTCCTCCTATCACTAATGCTGGCAGGAGATATTGAACTAAATCCAGGTCCGGCTGGCTACATCACCCATAATGATTCAGCTTTGAAAGATTTCAAGGGGCTGCGATTGTTCACCTAAATATCAGGAGCCTCCCTCATAATTTAACTGAACTAGAGGCTCGGCTACTAATATAACCCTAACATCTTGTGTCTGTCTGAAACCTGGCTAAAACCCTCCACCCTGATCACCTGTGCATGTTACCCAACTACAAAATACTCCGTCAAGACAGACCCTATCACTACACCAAATGGCCCTTTCACCCTCTCTCACTGTGAAGCCATCCATGCCACCCTTCAACTAGGCTCTAAGAAACTGCACATAGTGTGTGCCTATAACCCTCCCACTGGTAGCATTGCTGGTCTCAAGGAACTCCCATCCCAGGTGGACACTGCTGTTGGTCGAAATGAGCTCTCCTCATAATGGGAGATCTGAATCTAAACTGGACTGGTAAGCTAGTCAGTCCTTTCACACTGTGTACATGGCCATAACCTCCACCAACTAATCAATCGACCCCACAAGGGACATGGCCCCTCCTCGTTCCAGTACACTAATAGATTGGGCCCTTACAAACCACCTCGACAGTATAGTTACTAGTGGTACCCTGGCAGATGTTATAAATGATCACTCCCCAATTTTCTGGCTCTGGCGTTCCGCTAGACCACCATCTCCTCCTCCAAAATTTATCACTTTCCCAATCTGGCTAATATAAATCAAGCTCTTTTTATGCATGACCTATCATTGATCAACTGGTCTCCCATCTTTGCCTCCTCAAATGCTCAATCAGCACTTGACTACTTCCTTGCCAAGTTTGGCTGTCTCCAGGGCCTCCATGCCCCGAGTCACTCAAAGCATACAGGGTACGAGACCAAGTGGCTCACAAAGATCTTCTTTCTCCAACTCAGGGTAAGGGATAAAAGTTGGCAGCGCTTCAAGACCTCCAGGCTGGGCGGATTATAATGATTATAGAGCTCGGAGGAATTCCTGCAAAAGGAATATTCACTTAGCTAAAAGCTCCTTCTGTAGGGACTTACTAATGAAATCCACTGGTGACTCCAAGAAATTCTGGTCTGTCGTTAAAGCTCTCCTTGGAGCCAATAATTCATCCACTGCTAATGACATGCTGCTAAATGGTGTGCATTGTAATAATCCTGTGACCATAGCTAATGCACTGAACAGCCACTTCTCTGACCTATCTATCTACTCGGCCTCTTCCCCCTACTTCCAGTTCGTGGACACAGAACCAGAGCTTTCTCACCCACCATTCTGGTTTAGTTCCTTCACCAAAACTGACATTCTAAAGCTACTACTCTCCAGCCCTGACAGTACTAGATCTGGTGCTGATGGACTGAAACCAGGCTATTGAAAGTCGCTGCCCCTCTTATCGCCTTCCCGCTAACTAAATTTTTAATTTGTCGATATGTCACGGCATAGTTCCCAACATCTGGAAGCTAGCCAGGATCACTCCCATCCTTAAGAAAGGTGATCCTAAAGACATGTCTAACTACCAACCCATTGCCATTCTTTCCGTGCTTAGTAAAATCCTGGAAAAATTGGTGGCAACCCAAACTATAGCATACCACAGGTGCATAACCGCCTCTCACGCTCCCAGCATGGTTTCCAAAAGGCCATAGTACCTCCACTGCCATCCTAAAACTTACAAATAACATCTATGCTACTATGGAATCTGGTCTCTTGACAGGTGCTATCTTCATTGACTTAACTAAGGTTTTGACCTGGTTAACCATACCCTTCTCCTTACTAAACTCCACTCTTTTGGTTTCTCCTCCGAAACAGTTGCCTGGTTCAAGAGCTATCTATCCAACGGATGCAGGCTGTAGCCTTTAACTCGGCTATGTCCAGTCCTTCTCCTGTACTCATGGGGTTCCCAAGGGTCCATACTTGTCTGCTACTTTTCTCAATTTTGTAAATCACCTCTCATCGCCTGCACCATCCTGATCCTCCTTCTTGCTGTATCAGCGGATGACCTCGCCATTTACCGCAGTGGTGATAATATCGCTGATATTAACCACTCCTCAGCCATGGACTTCTTAAGCATTCAATCCTGCCTAATGGAAAACAACCTTGCCCTAAAATGCAAGCAAAACTAACTCTATGCTTTTCAGATCTCCAGCCAGACTCAAGGCAAACCTAATGCCCTTCAAATATCAAGTGCTGATGGTTTCCCAGTAGTTGGCACTAGCTCCCTCAAATATCTATGCATTCTCCTTGATTAATCCCTGTTTTTGACCTCCTTATTGCGCCACCTGCAAATCTTTAAATGCTAAAATCAGAGGTACCTACCGAACTAGCTATGCCCTTACACCAATGGCCAGGCTTGCCATAGCTAAAGGCCTGCTGCTCCTGGCCCTGGCCTATGGCTCAGTCACCTACCTAGGGGCATCAAAGACCTCACTCCATAAATGGGACAACACCTATAATAACATCTGCCGCTATGCCTCTGCATCACCACAGTTCAAACATCACTGTCAGCTTTATGCTAACCCAAAATGGCCCAGCCCTGGAGCTCATCAGCTACTGTCCTATGGTTCCCACTAATGATATAACTAGATCAGGCCTTCCCAACTCCTTGCCTCCTTGCTACACCCTCAAACTCCTTCCTATTGTCTCGATCTAATGGCCATGCCCCTCTCTTGATCCCTAGATGCAAAACCACTATGGGTACTCCTGCTTTCTCTTATGTGGCCCCAAAGTACTGGAATTCCATCCCTCAAGCTATTCACAAGCTCCTACTCATGCTGGTTTCAAGAAACTCCACAGTGAACACCTATTGGCCTCAAATCCTTGTACATGCTTTCATCCACCTTAGCTCATTCATTCCTTCTTTCCTCACTCCTGTCTTTTCCTGCACGATCCTCTTACCCTCTCCTTCATGCCTTCTTTCCTTACCCCCTTTTCTTCCTCTGATCCCTACCACCCTTCCTTCTGTCCTACTTCTCTATGTTTTGAGCCTTGTGATGGCACTTACTGTATTTTGAACTTTTCTTGTTGTACCTAATACTGACTTGCACACACTTGTTTATATTTTGACTTTTTCAAACCGTATTATGCACTATTTTACTTTTGACCTTGTGTAACTCTTTATATTGCCTAGTGTCTAGTTTGTATTTTGACCATCCGCTGTCTAGCTTTCCTTGTGCTCGTCATTATGTGCAGCTCATGTATTTCCCTTGTATTCCTCCTGGAGTGGTGCCTGAAAATAGGCATCTATATGTCTAGTGCACCCACCCGGTTATCAAAAGCAAATAAAATAAATAAATTACCAGTAGAATAAGGACCCCTGGTGGACCATTCAAAAACACAGGGCTCCTGCTGAGCATTCAGTGCCGTTGGGAATAAACTGAAATAGCAGAACAGAGTATGTCTATAAAAGCATACTTTTCACAGTTTCTTGCTCTTTAACTAACATTGTCTCATCTTGGAAGAGAATTCCAGTGCACCGTTTGATATGTTAACTTCTCTGAACTGGGCAAACCTCTTTCTGTGCTCCACAGAAAACAGAAGGCTGTGTTTGTTTTGATTTGTAAATCATTTGCTCTCTGGATGGTACCGTAAGACAGTTCAGGCTGTTCAGGTGAATCGTGTCTTCAGAAAGAAGGATATCTGAGTTATCCCTTGAATAGACTTCAGAGGTTACCAATAGGTCACTTGAGTCGTTTATCAATATGTTGCATTCTTATTAAGTAGGCTTTGGAAGATTCATATGTTTCAGTTCCTGTCTAGGTGCATGTATGGTATGTGCTTGTTGTGAGGTTAAGCAATAGCAATGTTAGTGGTAGAGTGATGTGAGAAGCAGCTAGTTTATGATAAACATGCAGTCCTCTGTACAATGTTCTCTTTATTTATGAAAGTAAAAATAATCATGTTTTGAGAGAACAGACCGTGTCTTTTTTCTTCATAAGAAAGGTAAAATATATTGTATAGGCAAGGATTATTTCCTACGTCCACTGTGCCTCCTCCAATCCAAATTCTGGCTTGGTTCCTTCCGACATCTCTCTTCTTACCCCACCGTCCCTCCTCCCCACTTTGTAACACTGTTTCTCACTTCCTGCCCCCAACCAGGAAATTCACCACTGGCCGAGCTGACTTCTCAATTTGCTTCTCTACGCTCTGGGACTTGATTCCCTGCCCATCTGCTTAGACTCTTCCTTTTCTCCCTTAAGTCTCTTTGTGACTTAATATCTCCCTTCTGGAACCGTTCCAAACCCAGACCTTAATGCCGTCCTCTGCCCACGGATGGGGTAATCGCAATGTTATGCCCTGGGAGGCCTCACCCTACCCCCCAGGTATGGAGTTGCTCACCGCTGCTGATCTAATGCAATTCTATCTACCTTAGGCACCTTATTTAACTGTTTTACCTTGCACCAATATTGGTTGTGCACATCTGTTACTGTATTGTACTTTGTAGCAACAGTAAAGGACTCAGCACTCGTGGGCACAGAATGCCATCATGACACTGCGGCTGAGTGTTCAGGATACATCTTTAATTGCAGTTACTCATATCAGAGGAGTCATGGCTATGCCAGTTCAGCCTAGGAGGTTTCCCATAGGACTAATTGATTTTGTACTTTGCACATTACTTTGTTGGCACTATTTCACCTGGTACTGAAATTATTGTTGCACACAACCATTATTGTATTTTTTTCTTGCACCTATGGTATTGTCTACGCATCTCCCCCTCCAACATATCTGGAAACAAGCTGTTACCAGCTCAGTGGGCTCTTTTTCACTATGGCGCAGTACATGTAGGCTTCCTAAATCTAACCATCATGCATCAGGGGCGAGGCCCATTCTGCACCTGATACCCGGTCCATCTGCACCTCTGGGCACCTCAGACAGACTGCAGAGGGATCCTGCCATAGCTACAGTGCAACCCTTCTGACTTGCAATGACTGGCCACGGTGGGGCAATGGCCCCTGGACATGTTGCCCTTAGCCCTCCAAACATGCAGAGAGGGCTGGGATCAGCCATCAGGTCACGCACACAGACCATGTTGTTTTATGGGATCTACTATATCTCTGTAATTCTGCTCAATGCAGAGCAGGGCATTCAGTTGCTGGGCAGGGCAGGCTTTCTGATTGGGTGCCCACCTGTGTCACTGGTCTGCCCCACTGTGCACCAGCATGTTGGTGGGACAAAGCTGCAGGCAGAACGTGCATCATGCATGCCTGTCTGGAGTTGTGGAGTGTGCAGGCTGGTACATGTTTGTCACACATACCTGGCCTGCCGCAATGCACAGGCCCCAGTATGTCTTTCCTGGTAAAACATTTAAAATAAATAAACTACAAAAAATCCTTAAATTTTGAAAATCACTGTACCGCTTTAGTGATGATGTTAATCTGCCTATATTGCCAGCCTGGTAACAAGGTACAGAGAAGGAAAATACATTGGAATACAATAGATGCAAACCCTGCAGTCACTAGTCTTGGATGTATCGCCAGGATGTTCAGAGCTCAGCAGAGCCCTAAACAGACAGTTAGCCTAGCCTGACAGTCAGACACCTGGGAGTATGAGCGAAGATAACAGTATAATATATACGGTCCATCACTGTTAATCAAAGTGAAGGCTGAGGTGCAGATCCCTGCCCCCCGATCACTGTTAATAGGGCTTGCAATTGTCAGTGTGAATATAGCTGTTCTGCAGAATGTGAATCAAGCAGGCATTGTTTATCTAAGAATGTTCTACAGTAAATGAAACTTTATAGACTGTTTGAGTGACACAGACATTATAAAAAGCCATAATTCACAGTTTTGACATCATAATTGTTAATTACGGATTTCTGATAACACCGCTTTGATATACAGCACAAAAGTGTACATGCTATCTCTGTATTACAAGTGTTGACCATGTATTATATAAGTAACATTATGAAACAAATAAGAATTTACCAACCTAATTGGCTAAGACCTCCTCTTCTGCGTGATTAAATCTCAGCATACCATCACACTTTAGAAAATGTCTGTGACAACAGCATTTTTATTTTCCTGCATAGGACTCTGACCCTCTGCCCACAGTTTGGAACATACAGCATGGCTGTCCTGAGATCAACTGCTCACCACTGTTTAAAATCAAACCCACCTGCACCACCACCACAAACCCACAATATACTGTACAACCAGTTATAATCTTCTAAAACCCCATTCTCACAAAAGCCCCTCTCATAGCCAAGCATTTACAATAACAGCCACGCTTGTGGCATCAGGCAGCCCCATCAACCTGCCCACTCCTGATATGAACTGTGCGTCTCAGCCCTGCTCTAACTGTAACATCACCTAAATACTGCATACTACAGAGCTATTATTCTCATGACTGTTCATGTTTAAAAAACTGTTTGGAGGCACTAGAGAGCCCTCTTCTAGGTAGGAAGCAACTCACCAGAGCCTCTCTTCCTCAACAACATTTTCTGCTAAAATACAGAATTAAAGTGAATATTCATATTTTTGGACAACAGTTGCTGTAGGACATTGTGCTGAACCTTTGATGTCTGATGAAGGATGGATCACCCAAAATCACAGCACCCAAGTCCCACAAAAGGACAGCAGTCTGCATCAAACCAGGCTGGAGAATTCTTAGGAGGCATGGGTACCACTGGCAGCTCGGGATCCTCGGAGCCCCTGTGGCAGTGATACTTGAGTCCATGTGGGCCATGGACTCAGAAATAAAAAAAAAATTTCAAAAGCTTGAATCCACCATCACGCAATCAAGGCACTAACTGGGTCCATAGCACACACTGATAGGCAGACCATTACTGCTCTGTCAGTAGTAGCTACATTAACAAAGGAAAATGGGCAGCTGCAAGGCCAGCTGGGGTACATAGGTACTTGAAAATGAACAGCAATCCGGCAATGTTCATTTTGTCGGTGTCCCAGATGGCACCAAGGGATTTAATTTACTGTTATATCTTAAGGACTGCCTTGCACAGAGCCTTACATACCTGAGGATTTTGAATTGACATATCTCAGAAAAGCATGTCATGTGAATCCTAGAGTCAGACCACAGTCCCCTCCCAGCTGCGTAACAGCTTGCTGCTGAGAACTGCAGGTTCGGAGGTCAGGGATCTCCTAGCCATGGCACAGGCAGCCTACCCACTGAACATTAATGGCTCGATATTAAAATGTACCCTGACCTCTCATTTTAGACCTGAGCCCGGTGCAAGTGCTTCATGCCACCCACCAACATCTCTCGGCCCTCAGGATTGTTCATTCATTCCTGCTCCTGGCCAGGTTGCTAATAGTGTACAGAGGGAAAATCTAGCAATTTACTGACCTGCAAGATGCAGTCATTGGCTCCAGAAGATCGAGGCTGAATTTGCAGCCGAGCAACGGAACAAGACAGTGCACAGTCTGTATCAGACGAAGATTGAAATGAACATCAATTTGTAACTTTTCAGCTGGACTATAGCCCAAATTGCAGCCATTGGTTTTAAACAACTGTTTTGTGTTTTTTTTCTTCCTTTACATGGCACGTTCGATCAATAAGTACTACTATGCTTGGTGGGGCTGCTCCAGAGGTGGGGGAATATACTACGTATTTTTTGGGTAGTACTAAGTTAATGCCTGAGGCATGATAATGGAAGCTTTGACCATTTTGGGACCCCCACATGCTGGTTCCAGCACTACGCAGCAAGTAAAGGAGACTGGGCATCTAGTAAGAAAAGTTCTTTTTATCTGCAGCATTGTTGCTAGTTTACTGTTTGCAAGTTTCTTTTTAACTTGCTATTGGGAAATTACAGCTCCACTTTAATGCCTGTTTGTTTAATGGTTGATTGGGGGAGACAGCAAGTTTGATAGCGAGTTCATAACATAAAGTGTTCTACCTAGCTGTAACCAGGTTTAAACAGCAATTTTCAGATTGCGTATGGTCCCATTGCCTGTTTGTTCTCCCTGTGCAAACACCTATGATCACTGAGTGTGGCTAGCATTTCTGTATGATTCTTTAGGGTGAGTTATATTTCAGGTCCCCCAATTCCTACTGTTCGTGGTTCTATGGTGATTCTCAATTGTATATCAACTGTAACTGATGAGTGCCACTTATTGCAGGCTTGTTATTATGGCCATATATGAGGAAAAATGTTTCTGTATGATTCATGCCACCTAATAAACATAAATTTAAAATAAACATTTGCTTACTAAGGGTTCAGCCCCAAACATCACACCTTCAGGCAACCACCAGTACCATAACAAAACACAAATGCCACTGGTAGAGTCAAACTGGTGTGGTACTTCTCTTGCATGTAATAATGGGACAGAAGTGTGCATCAAATGGCAGAGTAATGGTCCTGTAGTACTGGCAGAGTGGCAAACAGAGTGACGTGAGAAGCAAGCACTAAGGTGGGACTCAACTGAAAGAGCTGTTAGTTAGATGCTCTTCCATATTGTGTGTGGAGTGGGGTGACATCTACATACCCAGCTACACCAGACTGCAGTACAACAGTGCCACTTACTAACACCCAAGTAAGAAGTACAACCAACCTTAAAAATCCAACAGAAATGTATTTCTAAAAGCATTTTTCTTTTTTTTTAATAAAATATCTATTTTATAACAGCAACAATGCACTTCAGGGTGTGGTATATCATGCATATCATCACTTCTTGGGTGCATGAGGCACTCGGTCTCCCAACACACCCACCTTGGACATAACAACATCCCATGATGTATCACACTTTGTTGTGCATTGTTGTTTATGTAACCCCTAGGTGGTGCAATCCAAGAGGCTACTACCTGCCTGCTTGGCTAGTTGCAGGTTAAGGGGCCTGGGTACTGAAATGGGTGCCTCCACCCGGAGGACAGGGTTGTTAGTAACAAGACTAACCAGGTATGGCCTCCAGGATACTGTAACCCCTTTTTCTCCAGTGGCCCAGACAATATGCAACAAACGCTTTCACAGTAGCCCCATTCAACATATAAATCTGCACACTGTTTGCACTTACCACCAGGGCTGGTTCCACCAGTTTGACCCTGGATACCCCTGTAAAACAAGGTTAGGCACAGCAAATAACAACAGTAAAAGCACTTTTAGTAAAAATTGGAACCACAGTCAGATTAAATGCAAAAGAGTTAGATCTGATTTATTCAGGGAATTGAACAAGGAGGGCGTAATCAGGTTGATTGATTCTAAAACTGATCTAGTGAGGCAATTATGCATGCACTTTTAGTCCCTAGTACAGTCACACACTCTGGGTACCCAGTTGGAAGTAAAGGTGGGCAAGCCTGGAATGTTGCCCGGGGTAGGCAGCGTCGCGGCTGGTTGAGGCCCTGTGATGAAAAGAAAAGGTATGCACAACCACACACAATTTGTAATCCGGAGCCAGGAGGCTCAGTTCTTGATGATTAGACAAAACAATTAAATCAGATGACACACTTTGATTGAGCTGTTGTTGCAGGGAGCTACCCTGGTGTTTACTCACGCTACCCAGCACAGGACACAGGATGGATGAAGACTGCAGGATGACTTGCTGGTTTGCCAGGAGAAGCAAGGCCCACAGGATTCACCGTGGTGTTTTTCTGTTTGTGATGTTGAACAGGGGCTGATCCCCAGGCAGGTCTCTTGTCGATGATGTTCTCTGTGCCTGCAGTAGTTGGCTAGGCCAGTGTGGCTGGGCCTAGGCCAGGTAAGACAGTTCAGATATCAGTCCAGGAAGGCTGGATGTAGCTTTCAGCAAGCGTGGCACAATTAAACAGTGGGGAACCAAATCACGACCCACTAATAGCAAACAGCACATTTATAGAAAAGTAAATCACCATACCACAATGCGGATAGCAGTCCGGCAGCAATATCAGTGTCTCTGAGCAAAATCAGGAATTCTGTGGCAACTGGATGTCCTGACAGGCTGATCGCGTACAGCAAATCTTCGGTCTTCTTCAGGTTTAAATCTGGTCACTCTTCAGTGGTTTTGTCACACTCCAATTCGGATACAGTCTGATTGCTAAGTCTTTCAAGGACTCCATTTCAATGGACTCTCCGCAGACAGGCCAAACTCAGCCTTTCCACCAATTTCCGCACAAACTACGAGGGGGCTGCTGCTCGAATCACTCAAGCTGTTTACTCTTCAAACTCTAACTCCAGACTGACAGACTGCAGCAGGCAGCTTGGGAATTTATCTTTGTCCAAAAGGTTCAATTGGTTGATCCATCTATCTATCAAAGCAGCGCTTCCACGCCAGGTCTGTTTTGGCGCCAAAATGTAAAAACTACATTTTCTACAGAAATATGTTCCCACAAGACCCCTGGGGACAGACTCGATTTAGGGTCCCCAATGGTACTGACTGGCCCATTCTGGCAGTCCAAGATCAAGATGGTGGTGATAAACAGAACTGTCCATGCTGCAAAGAAGGCAGGTTAGACAAACTACAATATCATTACTATTCTAATAGATAATCAGCAAATAAGTATAGCTTCTTTTTTTTGCCAGCTATCACCGAACTCAGCCCTAGTCACAGCCCCACCACCCCTGCACCCACATGAGGTGCTCTCTCCCCTTATTCCTCCTGGCTTACCCCCAGGGCAAGGTCTTGGCACTACCAGTGCTCACGAACGCTTGCTCCTAGTCAGGGGACCCAGCCTGGGAGCACATCGGGGTGGTGGAGAGGGCTTCATGGAGGCGCTGGCTGGAATTTTTCTTGTCCCAGAAAGGACATTATTTCCTCAGGGTGGGATGTGCAATGATGTCCCACATCCCCTCCCCTAGACGTCCCTGACGCCAGCTGCATAGGAGCCCCCGGCCTCTGCCAGGAGTCTTGTGTGCACTAAACATTCGTCCCCCTCCCCCAGTGAAGGGAGAGCTGTCCTGAGGACGCTCCATCCATCTCCCCAGCTGGCCCTCCAGCGACCCAGGTCCATTCCTGAACCCGGTGCTCGGCATCGCTCATGGAAATCCACCGCGCGCTGAAGGGCCGTATAAGTACTAGCTTTAACAGAGCTCCCTCTGCACAAATAGCAATGGCAGAATGGAGCCGATTTTCGGCTAGTCTGGTGGGACGTTAGCATAGAAGCACTCCAGCCCCTCCCAGATTAAATAAGCACCATGTTACTGGCAGCTTTTAAAGGGACAGAGCACAGAGGCATTAAGGCACTCTCACAGAAACACTTCTAAAGTGCTAAGACACAGGATACCAGCCTAGCAGTGGCATTTAGGCACACCCAAGGAAGATTCTCGAACCCCATTTGTAGGGGTTACATTTATAACATGGGTAGGAAATTCTCAAAATATGATAGGCCAAAACACATGTCATGACAGTGCATTGATTTTCCTTAATGCATGGTCATCCTGCTTCTGAACGGCATCTCATGCTCCAGGACACAGTTTTTAAAACATTTTGCCAGCCATTTTTTTTCCTTAAAAGCTACCCATGTTTGCCCCTATGTGTGTATATACAGCATAAAACAACACATTAGTAGGTACAATTGAGAAGAAAACTCCGTACTTGTGGTGGTTTATTCAGAAAGCAAGTGCTTATTTTATTTTGGCAAGAAAGCCTGAAAAGACCAAGAAGCCCTAGGCCTCTGCCTTACAGCAGGTCTTCTAACGGGGCAAATCTAAAGAAGTGATTGACACCAGGTGCACAATTGAAACAATCAGATTTAAAGTGACACACACACACACACACACACACACACAAATAAACATACTTAATACCAGTTAGTGAGTAAAATAATTAAGAAAATTTCTTTTTACACATAAAGTATTTATTTTGTTTTGGACACTGATAACATAGCCTAAGTAAATTCTTCTATATCATAATGTTCACTTTAGTAGTCATATTCAAGTGAAAAGGTTGATTATTTATTTTAGGCATGTAACAAAATGTTTTAGGTCCAAAATAAACAGAGAGACATAAAACAGGTTAAATTGATTCATATCTACTTTAAAGTATAGTACACTTACATTGTTTATACCTTTTTACTACCATATTATATTAATAAATTTTAGGCTGCAAATAAGAATGGAGAAAAAGGGAAAGGAGGGGCCAAAATGGAGGAGTTTTTTTTAGAAAAGAAATAGAGAGGGAGGGGAGGAAGGAAAGATTTCACTTAGGTTTCCTTAACGTTGTTACTGTACTTGAAATGTCCTACTATTAATGCACATAGAAGATTGACACTAAAGGACAAATATCACATTTTTAGCTTAAGAAGTGCCTTAGCATTATTGCTACATTTCGGTTCTCAAGGTGACAGTACATGTGGAAGGTCAATATAAGGTGCAAAGGTCACTTTCTCAGACTGGGTGGAGATTTCCATTTTATCCTAACCCAGTCAGAGTGTATTACATAAATACTGAAGTAGAGAAAATACAGAAAAGAAGGGGTTATGGACATCTCTCATTTTACCCCATAAAATTGCTCTGCCCCTCATCCATCCCTCATGGAAAAGGTGCTGCCGACACAGAGGATGTGCTGTATCTTCAGACTTTACAATAGAAATTAATAATATTGTAAGGTGCTTATTCAAAAATAAACTTTGTACTAGTAAACACAATTGTTTCCACAGTGTTTTGAGCATGTATCTTCATGTTTGAGCATGTATCCCTCATTCTATGGGTCAGTGTCCCTCATTGTCCCTCATTTTGAATGTCCAAAATGTCCATATCCCTCATTTCAATGACAAAAGGTTGAGAGGTATGTGGAGGGGAGGGGAAATTTCTAAACATATATGATTAAAAAGAGGGAGAAAAGGACAGGGGGCAGTACAGGAATAGGATTTTAGAACTTCAAAGATTTTTGTTTGAAAAAGGCTAAGCTAGATTCCAATGAGACAAAAGATTCTCCTTAATATAATCTAATTAAAGATTCAAGCTTTACCAGATCCCAGAAAGCAATATTGTTATTTTATATAGGTGCCCTCTTTCAAACATGTTGTGTCACAATGAAGTAACATTTCACCAGGAAAATTAATCAGAAATAATACAAGTATACAGAAAGCACGCTTCAACATCATTTTGAACTTTTACATTTTGCAACAGGGCATTCGATATTCCAATCTGATTCTCCTTCACCAAGGAAATCATCTCTTAGTCCAAAGTAATACTGAAACTTATCTGTGCCTCATGGGACTATTATTATGACCCATTTTAAGTGATCAGGCTGGTAAAGCAATAATTTCCTAGAAAGAGAAAGAGGGAGGAGTAATAATAAGGTCTTAGTAAACTGTCCTATTATAAATATGGAAAAATCAACATCCTCATTAAGACCAAGGGGTGTGACGGTATCCAAAGACAGGATTCATTTTGTCTCCCTTTGTGCCAACAAATTGGCTCTATTGCCTCCCTTGATGCCTAACGATGTGTTCCAGGACTGTGAATTTTAAACAGTCTGGTTTACCATTATGAAGCTGTAGGAAATGGAATCCAAGGGCATTGTTACAGTTGCCATTAATAATGGCACGAACATGCTCCTGGATTCTGACTTTACAGGTCTAGTAGTCATGCCTACAGTAGTGACACGGACAATCACACCAACAAATATAGATAACAAATGGGTGGTACATGTAACAAAAGTATCAAGTTCCAAGTTTTGTCCTTCCTTTGTAAATGTTTTCCCTGTTTTAGCATTTGCACAAATATTACAGCACCCACATTTATATAGGCCCTTAGGTCTATTGCTCAGCCAGGTCTTATTGTACCTAGTCACAGATGAAACAAAGTGGTTGTTAGTGATTCTATCACCTAAGTTCTGGCCTCTAGAAATGACACCTGGGTTTGTTGTAAATGTTTTCGCTAGCACAGAATGTGTCAACAGAAGTGGCCAAAATTTATGTACCAAAGTACCAATTCTCCTGCAACTGACTAAATTCTGTTGTAAAATAAATCATATTTTCTGGTTATTCTCATTTAGTTGTCTTTGGTGTGTCCCTCTTTGTTTGATTTCAAAGGTCTTCTGCTTAGTTTTATAACTTTATCATAGGCTATGTTCAATGTCTCATCTGTATAACCTCTTAGTTTTAATCTCTCCATTAGTTCCTAGATTGTGTCAAAATGCACTTTTGCTGTGCAGTTGCATTTCAGCCTTAATAGTTCCCCATATGGCATGGAAGCAATTAGTTTTCTGGGATGTGCACCATAGCTTGCAAAATTGTATTTGCCACTGTATCTTTTCTTGTGCCCTTGACACGTATTGTTTTGCTTATGACACCAATAAACTCTAAGTCCAGAAATGTAATATTGACTTACGAAATTGATATGTAAATATAAGTCCCATATCAATTTGATTCAGACATCCAACAAAACCATGGATCATATTTTCATCCCCATCGCAGATTATCATTATATCATCAATAAAATGAAAATAAGATGCTACGTAGGGCTTAAATTTATTGCTATCCGGGTTATAGATGTATTTTTCTTCAAATTGTTCCATAAATAGGTTTGCATAAGATGGTGCAAATGCTGCCCTCATAGCTGTTCCTAAGGTTTGCAGGTAAAATTCAGTATTAAATGTGAAATAGTTATGAGACAGTGCGAAATCAATGCTCCAGTGCAAGAAGTGTGTAGAGACCAGGTCATCATCCTTAAAAAAAGAATTTATTGTTTCGAGACCCAGATCATATTTTATTGAAGTATGTAGGCTGTTAACATCTATTTTCAGCCAACAGAAGTCAGTATCCCATATTTTGCCTTTCAGTTTATTAAGAAGGTCCATGCTATCTCTCAGATGTGATGCCAATAATAAGACTTCTAGTTGCAAGAGTCTATCAATGTACTTGCACAGATTGTGCGTTACTGATCCGATTCTGAGCATATTGGTCTACCGGGAGTCACTCATATTTTTATGAATTTTGGGAAGTATGTAAAAGTTGGTATGATAGGGAAATCTGTTTTATAAAATCTGATTTGTTTTCTTTAGCCACCCAAACCTCAAACCCCAATCAAGGACTTCATGTAGCTTCTTGAAACCACCCTTTAAGATTTTCCAGATCCTTGAGTGCCTTATATT
The DNA here is from genome assembly GCA_016271365.2 of Neoceratodus forsteri. Classification (NCBI taxonomy): domain Eukaryota; kingdom Metazoa; phylum Chordata; order Ceratodontiformes; family Ceratodontidae; genus Neoceratodus; species Neoceratodus forsteri. The sequence goes on from CM057453.1 coordinate 803,371,612, forward strand.
CCACATTAGTTAAATTTTAGAATAATAAAATGGGGTAGTGGAGAAAATCTTAGAAGTTTCATTTAACAAACACTTCTCAAACACTGCTATCACTGGCTTCACAATCTGAGAGCAGAATATAGACTTACAGTAGGTTTAAACTTGACAGTACTATCAGACTCATGGGAAGGAACATCACTTGCAGTTTCAGTTTCTCTCTCCACCTCTTGTAATAGTTACAAGTTATCAATATTGTCCAGAACATTGTGGTCCCAATTTGATGTTTCCCATTCTGTTTCATCATAGGTTAAAAATCAAGTAAATCCACTTCAGAGGTGATGGGGTGGGTTGCATTTGAACAGATCTCATTTCTCGTGCTTTTTAGTACTTCCACACCCATGTTAGCTTCTTTGAGTTCTTATTGCTTTCCAAAATAATATTTAAGCTTGAGCTTTCTTATCAATTTGTAAATATCAATCCGTGTCTTAATCCAGTCTGGACCAAGGTTGGTACAAACGAAAGTCCCTTAGGTAACAGAAATTTGAAAGCTGTTAAATTCAAATTCATAAGGTTGATAATCTTAGTGGCTCTTATTTGTCCTTGTCTTTCTCCTCTTTCCTCAGATGCCTCTGGTTTCCGTTTATTTCTCTGTCCCCTCGTGTTTTTTTTGGTATTGACTTTTAGATTTGTTTGTCCCTTGCAGTTTCTTCTGCTCCTCCCTCTGAATATCTTGCTCTAAAAAAAACCTTTGGGATTCCAATAGAAAGCAGTGCTAGTACTAGCTGTATTTTCTATTGTTTTGTCTTATTCTGGTATAATTTTTGTATCTTCCTGAAAAGTAACACTTCATGTTTGAACACTGTTACTTTCATCACATTTGATTTTTCCATGTTCTTTTCTTGTCCAAGAATGCCCTCTGCTATTAGATCTGTCACTTCGCTCCCACACAGACACCTCTTTTCTACTATAACCCCGATGTCTCTTGTGACTTTTGTGCACTTTTGACTATTAAATCTTTCTCATGTTTATTTATCTTCTTAGAGCAAAATTTATTGAAATGATCAAAGTCTCTTTTGGTCTTCTAGTCATCAAGTTTGCTTGTATCAGTTTAATTTCTTCATTAACCAATGATGTCTGTCTCATGTCCCTCGGATCAAAGCTTTGATCCATGCAATAGCAAAGATTTGCTGCTTCCTCCCAGTCCCTTTTTAAGTCTTCATCTTCAAAACCTGTACTAGGTGCTTTATCAATGCATAAACCTCTTGGTGTAATACTTAGTTCGAGATATTTTTCCAAAGTAATCTTGTTATAGTAAAGATTTAATTCTTTAATTCTAAGCTTTTCAAGTTTTGAAATAACTCACATAAAGTGGGATTTCGTCACAGCTCTCTCTGTTTTCAAAGATGTTACGTTTGAATTTTTCCGGCGTCAATCAGCTACTTCCGGGTTTTCCAGGCAGTCAGGGTCTTCTTCTTCTTCGAACTTGTGTCTTCCCCTCGAATACTTTCTGGATTCAAAACAGGGTAGCACTCAGATTACTCATTGTCAAGTGGCTTTCACAGATGAAAATTTTTTAAGCCCAAAGGGCCTTTCGGAAGAAAATCGAAGAAAGGTAATGTGTTCTTGTCAAAATTCATTTAAACACACCAACCAAAAACAGGACCAGTGCTTCTGTAGTTCGGCTGCACTCTAAAAGCAAATTACTGATTACTGAAGTCCAAGAAAAGTGTGCACTGAACTCCATGGTGCATGAGTAGAGCAGCAAACTCATAAATATCAAAATTGAGAAGAAAACTCCACACTCGTGGTGGTTTATTCAAAAATCAAGTGCTTATTTTATTTTGGCAAGAAAGCCTGAAAAGACCAACAAGCCCCTTGCACCTCAGCCTTACAGCAGGCCTTCTAATGAGGGCAAATCTCAAGAAGTGATTGACACCAGGTGCAAAATATAAACAATCAGATTTAAGTGACACATACACATGAACATACTTAATACCAGTTAATGAGTAAAATAATTAAGAAAATTTCTTTTACACATAACATATTTCTACTCATGCATCATGGTGTTCAGTGCACAATTTTCTTGGACTTCAGTAATCAGTAATTTGCTTTCAGAGTGCAGCCAAACTACAGAAGCACTATCGTGTTTTTGGTTGGTGTGTTTAAAAGAATTTTTGATTTTTGGCAAGAACAAATTACCTTTCTTCGATTTTCTTCCGAGTGTCCTTTGGGCTTAAAAATCTTTCTTCTGTGAAAGCCACTTGACAATGTATAATCTGAGCGCTTACCCCTGTTTTGAATCTGAAAGTATTCAAGGGGAAGACATGAGTTTGAAGAAGAAGAAGAAGGCCCTGACTGCCTGGAAAACCAGAAGAAGCTGATCAATGCCAGGAAAATTCAAACATAACATCTTTCAAAATGGAGAGCTGTGATGAAAATCTCACTTTATGCAGTTATTTCAAAACTTGAAAAGCTTAGAATTAAAGAATTAAATCTTTATGATAACAGGATTACTTTGGAAAAATATCTCAAACTAAGTATTACACCAAGAGGTTTATGCATTGATAAAACACCTAGTACAGGTTTCAAGATGAAGACTTAATAAGGAACTGGGAGGAAGTGGCAAATCTTTGCACTGTTGCATGGATCAAAGCTCTGGTCAGAGGGACATGAGACAGACGTGATTGGTAAATGAAGAAATTAAACTGGTACAAGCAAAGCTTGCTGACTACAAGACCAAAAGAGACTTTGAACAATTCAATAAATTTGGCTCTAAGAGATAAATAAACATGAGAAAGATTTAATAGATAAAAAGCATACAAAAGTCACAAGAGACATTGGGGATTATAATAGAAAAGAGGTGTTTGTGTGGGAGCTAAGTGACAGATCTAGCAGCAGATGGCATTCTCAGACAAGAAAAAGAACATGGAAAAATCAAAAGCGTGATAAAAGTAACAATATTTAAACACGAAGTGTTACTTTTCAGGACGATACAAAATTATACCAGAAAGACAAAACAATAGAAAATACAGCTAGTACTAGCACTGCTGTTTCTATTGAATCCCAAAGGTTTTTTTAGAGCAAGACATTCAGAGGGAGGAACAAAAGAAACTGCAATGGACAAAAAATCAAAAAGGCACAATACCAAAAAAAACATGCAGGGACGGAGAAATAAACAGAAACCAGAGACATCTGAGGAACAAGGAGAAAGACAAGGACAAGTAAGCACACTGAGGCCCTATACACACTACACCAGTAAAACAGTTCAGTAACGTTACAGAGGGTTTAAACCGTTACCGTAATGGTTTGCATTTACACTGGTAATGTTACAGAAGGTATTTTGGAACTGTTATAGAAACCTGCTGTAAGAGTGGTTTCAATAGCAGTCCCTATATCGATTGCAGTTCTATAACGTTACCCGTTGTGTGTCTAAACACTCACCGTGTTGCCTCAGTCCCCACCATACCTGCATGCATTGCAGCACTGGTGTAATGCATGCAGGGTGGTGGCTACCAGGGCATACCAACGGCAATGTGAGGCACTAGCATAGGCTGCAATACTGGGCAGTCTCCATAGCAGGGTAACCCAACCTACAGCGGTATGCCCACCCCTGGAGTTACCCATGTGTCCCCACTTGACCTACCCCCTGTCCTCACATGCCTCCGTGAGCCGCCTCCTGAGTATCCATATCTGTCCGTGATGATGCCTCTCACTGTGACAGGCGCGAGTACCCGCCTGCCCATCAAAGCTGTGGCATCAATACTACCTGTGGAACAGTGCCAGTAGTGCACACATACAGCGGTTGAGTTCCTGAGTGCATCGTGTAACACCGCCATGGTGACCAATAGATGTGTGGCACTGTCTACAGGGGAGTGGTGGGGTACATCAATGGCAGTAGTGGAGGGGCTGCCATCAGCCATTTGGCAGCAGTACCTGACCGCCTGTCATGCCCTGGTGCCCTACCCTGTTGGACATGTTGCCATGTCACACACTCTCCCTCCCTCTCAGCAGTACCTCCCTGTATCCACCATACAGCCCCACCCGCCTTCTCCCTGTTTCCTCCTCACCATAGGTGTGTAACAGAATCATTGCCATACTTGTATGTTGCACATTATGGCTTGTACAGATGCATACTACCCCATATGTATTGCGGGTGGGTGCCTCTCATCAAAGCTGCCCTCACCAAGTGTACCATGGGATATTCTCTGCTTCAACGGGTTGGGACCACACATACTATCACACACAATGTGGACAGGCTGTACCATTTTCAATCCTTTATCAAACTGTTCACTGGCAGTGTGGACACACTGTACCATTACGGTCTGTAGCGGTTTGGAACAGTTACAAATTTCAAGTGGTGTAGTTATGAGCCAGGGGCCTGAATTATCAACCTTACGAATCTGAATTGAAACAGCTTTCAAATGTCTGTGTTACTTAAGGGACTTTCGTTTGTACTAACCTTTGGTCCAGACTGGATTGAGACACGGATTGATATTTACAAATTGATAAAAAGCTCAAACTTAAATATTATTTTGGAGCATAACAAGAACTCAAAGAAGCTAACATTGGTGTGGAAGTACAAGAAACAAGATCTGTTCAAATACAAACTCCCATCACCTCTGAAGTGGATTTACTTGATTTTTCAACCTATGATGAAAGAGAATAGGAAGCATCAAATTGGGACCACAATGTTCTGGACAATATTGATATCTCAGAACTATTACAAGAGGTGGAGAGAGAGAAACAGAAACTGCAAGTGATGTTCCTTCCCATGAGTTTGATAGTACTGTCAAGTTCAACCCTAAGTCTGTATTCTGCTCTCAGATTGTGAATACAGAGATAGTAGTGTTTGAGAAGTGTTTGTTAAATGAAACTTCTAAGATTTTCTCCACTACCCCATTTTATTATTCTAAAAATTTAACTAATGTGGAATATAAGGCACTCAAGGAACTGGAAAATCTTAAAGGGTGTTTTTAAGAAATCAGACAAAGGTGGGAACATAGTAGTAATAAATGAAGATAGAAAATACATCACCACACATGCCCACACAATGCAAAGCATCATGGAATGATATGCAAATCACCACAGAATGTTATGCTGGTTCAACTTTAAGCAGAATTGCATGGAACGAAAGGCCCTCACACAGTTTGCAAAGGATGCTAACAGATGACATAGGCATGTGTTTCATCCTACCAGGACTCATCAGTATGGCTCATCTGTTTGACACCCCAGGCAAATGAACCAGCTTCCCTAAGACGGTCTGGCTGGGTTATGTTGTGGTGAACCCATTAAAATAAAAAACTATTTAAAAGACAAAGAACCTCTGTGCACAAACACTGAGGCAAGGGTTACCCCAAAGGGCATTTGGCTGGGAAGCCAAGTTTCAAGAAAATACAAAATCACACATGCCCACACAATGCAAAGCATCATGGGCTGCATATGCAAATCACCACAGAATGTTATGCTGGTTCAACTTTAAGCAGAACTGCATGGTGCCGAAAGGCCTCTCACACAGTTTGCAAAGGATGCTAACAGATGACATAGACATGTGTTTACGTCCTACCAGGACTCACCAGTATGCCTCGTCTGTTTGACACCCAGGGGAATGAACCAGCTACCCTAAGACGGTCTGTCTGGGTTATGCTGTGGTGAACCCAATGAAGATATGTGCATATCTAAGTGTTTAGACTTGCTAGTGATGACACCAACTATAAAAACTGGGAAGAGATCCAACTACAAAGTTTCAGGCCAAGTTAAGTGAATTCCTTGATTTGGGTTTGAGGTGTAGGTGGCTAAAGACAAATGAATTAGATTTTATAAAACAGAATTCCTATCATACCAACTTTTACATACTTCCCAAAATTCATAAAAATATGAGTGCCCCCGCAGACCGATGCATCTCAGGAATCGGATCAGTAATGCACAATCTGAGCAAGTACATTGACAGCCTCTTGCAACTCAGAAGTCTTATGATTGGCATCACATCTCAGAGATAGCATGGACCTTCTAAATAAATTGAAAGGCAAAATATGGGATACTGACTTCTGTTGGCTGACAATAGATGTTAACAGCCTATATACTTCAATAAAACATGATCTGGGTCTTGAAGCAATAAGTTATTTTTAAGGATGATGACCTGGTCTCTACACACTTCTTGCACTGGAGTATTGATTTTGCACTGTCTCATAACTATTTCACATTTAATGGTGAATTTTACCTGCAAACCTTAGGAACAGCTATGAGGGCAGCATTTGCACCATCTTATGCAAACTTATTTATGGGACAGTTCAGAGAAAAAACATCTATAACCCAGATAGCAATAAATTTAAGCTCCACATAGCATCTTGTTTTTGTTTTATTGGCGATATAATAATAAACTGCGATGGGGATGAAAATATGATCCATGATTTTGTTGGTGGTCTAAATCAAAATGATATGGGACTTAAATTTACATATCAATTTCATAAGTCCAATATTAAATTTCTGGGCTTAGAGTTTATTGGTGTCATAGGCAAAACAATACAGTCAAAGGGGTCAAGAAAAGATGCAGTGGTAAATACAATTTTGCACGCTACGGTGTACATCCCAAAAATGAATTGCTTTCATACCATATGGGGAACTATTAAGGCTGAAATGTAACTGCACAGCAGAAAGTGTATTTTGACGCAATCTAGGGAACTAATGGACAGACTCAAACTAAGAGGTTATACAGAAGAGACATTGAACATAGCCTATGATAGTTATGAAACTAGAGAGAAGACCTTTTGAGACTAAAAAAAATAAAGAGGAACACACCAAAGACAACTAGATGAGAATAACAAGAAAATATGGTTACTTTACAACAGAATTTAGTCCAGTTGCAGGAGATTGGGTAGTTTGGTATATAAATTTTGGCCACTTCTGTTGACAGATTCTATGCTAGCTAAACACATTTACAACAAACCCAGAGTGTCATTTCTAGAGGCCAGAACTTAGGTGATAGAATCACTAACAACCACTTTGTTCCATCTATGACTAGGTACAATAAGACCTGGCTGAGCAATAGACCTAAGGGCCTATATAAATGTGGGTGCTGTAATTTGTGCATATGCTAAAACAGGGAAAATTTTTACAAAGAAAGGACAAAACTTGGAACTTGATACTTTTGTTACATGTACCACCTCATTTGTTATCTATATTTGTTGGTGTGATTGTCCGTGTCACTATGTAGGCATGACTACTAGACCTATAAAGTCAGAATCCAGGAGCATGTTCGTGCCATTATTAATGGCAACTGTAACAATGCCCTTGGATTCCATTTCCCAGCTTCATAATGGTAAACCAGACTGTTTAAAATTCACAGTCCTGGAACACATCGTTAGGCATCCAAGGGAGGCAATAGAGCCAATTTGTTGGCACAAAGGAAGACAAATGGATCCTGTCTTTGGACACCGCCACACCCCTTGGTCTTAATGAGGATTTTGATTTTTCTCCATATTTATAATAAGACAGTTTACTAAGACCTTATTATTACTCCTCCCTCTTTCTCTTTCTAAGAAATTATTGCTTTACCAGGCTGATCACTTAAAATGGGTCATAATAATAGTCCCATGAGGCACAGATAAGTTTCAGTATTACTTTGGACTAAAAGATGATTTCCTTGGTGAAGTACAACCAGATTGGAATATTGAATGCCCTGTTGCAAAAATCTAAAAGTTCAATCTAATGTTTGAAGTGTAATTTCTGTATACTTGTGTTATTTCTGATCAATTTTCCTGGTGAAATGTTACTTCATTTGATACATGTTTGAAAGAGGGCCACCTATATAAAATAACAATATTGCTTTCTGGGATCTATTAAAACTTGAATCTTTAATCAGATTATATTAGGGAGAATCTTTTATCTTGGAATCTAGCTTGGCCTTTTTCAAACAAAAAATCCTTGAAGTTCTAAAATCCTACTCCTGTACTGAACTCCCCCACCTTGTTCTTTTTCCTCCCTTCCTTTTAATCATATATGTTTAAAATGTCCCTCCCCATCTGTTTCTGTATTTTCCTAGTTCAGTATTTATGTAAATATACCCTGATTAGGTTAGGATAAAATGGAAATCTCCACCCAATCTGAGAAAGTGACCTTTGCACCTTATGTTGACCTTCCACATGTACTGTCACCTTGAGAACTGAAATGTAGTAATAATGCTAAGGCACTTCTTAAGCTAAAAATGTGATATTTGGCCTTTAGTGTTAAGTCTTCTATATACGTTAATAGTAGGACATTTCAAGTACAGTAACAATGTTAAGGAAACCTAAGTGAAATCTTTCCTCCACTCCTCTCTCCTTTCTTTTCTAAAAGAAACCCTCCACCTTATGGGTCTCTTCCTTTCCCTTTTTCTTCTTTCTTATTTATGCACCTAAAATGTATTAATACAATATAGTTGTAAAAAGGTATAACAAATTTAAGTGTATTATACTTTAAAGTAGATATGAATCCATTGAACCTGTTTCATGTCTCTGTGTTTATTTTGGACTTAAAAATTTTTGTTATATGCCTAAAATAAATAATATATCTTTCACTTAAATATGAATACTAAAGTGAACATATGATATAGAAGAATTTACTTAGGCTATGTTATCATAGTCCAAAACAAAAGAAATATGTGTAAAAAATTGTTCTTAATTATTTTACTCACTAAATGGTAATAACTATGTTTATGTGTGTGTGTACTTTAAATCTGATTGTTTAAATTGTGCACCTGGTGTCAATCACTTCTTGAGATCTGCCTCGTTAGAAGGCCTGCTGTAAGGCCAAGGCGCTTAGGGCTTGTTGGTCTTTTCAGGCTTTCTTGCCAAAATAAAATAAGCACTTGCTTTTGAATAAACCACCACGAGTGCGAGTCTTCTTCTTCTCAATTTTGATATTTATGGGTTTGCTGCTCTCTTACTTTTACGCAGAGTTCAGTGAGCATTTTCTTGGACTTCAGACATTAGAGGCACAGTATTGCCAAGTTCCTTAGAAAGGCCAATTTTCACCACTACCGGCCTCTTCATTAACCCATTACCTCAGTTTGTACAGCACACATTGTGCTCTATGCTGATGATGCCATCATTTCTGTACCAGCAGAAATCAGTCCTCAATCAGTTCTGAGTTGCAAGCCAACTTCCTCACTCTGGAATCATGGTTTACCATGAATGAGGTAATGCTCTACTACCAGAAGACAAAGACCATGCTTTTCACTGTGCCATAGAACAGGAAGACGTTCAGACCACTGCAGGTGCTGGGCCATAAAGGAGACACATTGGAACAAGTCTGCACTTTAAATATCTAGGTGTACACCTAGATGACACTCAGTTTCTCTACTCATGTCGACCATGTCACCAAAACTGTTAACATGAAACTGGGTGTCCTCTTTCACCACCGCCACTCCATGATCCTCGATGTCTTAAAGCTTGTCACGTGTTGCTCGGTCTTATCAACCACAGACTACAGCCTTGTGATCTATGGAGCAGGCACTGATACAGCACTGAAAAGGGTTAAAACACTACTCAGCCAAGGCCTGCCGCCTGGTTCTGTGGGCCGACTGTCTAACCCACACATCCACCCTCTACAAAGAAACAGGATGGCCCCTCTTCACCTTAGGGCACAATACCAGACTTGCCTGCTGGTAAAGAAATCTTTGCTAGGGCTTTTCCTGACCCTACCTCTGTTCTATTCAAAACTGCTCAACTGACTATCAACACTAGAGATGCAGGGACTGGAGGGTAATGGAAGCCATTTAAGCGCCACTGCGCTAGCCCGAGATCCTCTCCTATCAGGGGCCTCACGTGGATCAATGACCTCCATATCAGTCTAACTAAGAGTAGTAAGCTCAGTCACTTCAAATCTGGTCTCTGGTCCTACCTAGCTGTTGCCAATGTCTGTGGATGCTCAATTTAAATCTAACCTAAACCTGATCAATAGCACCTGCCATCCCCTAGCTCATCAACCACCACCCCTCCCCCACCCCTGACTTCACCCCTGACAAAGCTTCTCTGGCTGCTCTCCCTCAAAAAATACAGCCACCTGAGGCTTTGTCCTCAGGTGCACTCTGCACTTAGCTAATGTTGCACAGCACTCTAGAAGTGCTAGCAGTATTTTTAAATTCTTAGTCTGCTGTTTTTTGCAAGTGCCTCCAATTTTGATGTTGTCATACTTCCTAAGTAAGTAATGAAATGTTTGTCTGCTGTTTGTCTGCTGCTTTGCAAGTGTTACCTAATTAATGCTGTCATGTTTCCTATGTAACCAATGAAATGTATGTCATATCCGTATCTGTCTGACTTGGAACCTTGTAAACGAGTCCTTTACTCAAAGGTATTAATCCTAAACTGAAATAAATAAAAAAATTAAAAAATTTTTGTTTTGTTAAAATGGAAAATGTTTATCACAAACCTCATTGCAGTTTAAAATGTTACTGTTATCTTTGCTCACACTCCCAGGTGTCTGGCTGACAGGCTAGGCTGTTTAGGGCTCTGCTGAGCTCCAAATCTGTTTAAGTTCTGGGTCATTAGCAGAAAATCCATAGTCATTAGTGAGGTTATTCTGCTTCATTCGTAGCTGTTTTGTTTTAATTTTGTTTTAATAACTCTTAGTTAGTGGTAGTGGCAGGGTATAAACGTAGTTAACGGGTAAAGTGAGGAATAGTAGAAGCTAGATTTGTTATTTTTAAGTAGGTCCCCATTCAGACCGTGGTGCTATTTGGATTATTTCATTCATTATATTTCACTTTACTTGGTAAGCTTCTGGTGCACTGCTGTGTCATGTGGTGAGAGGAAAAGGACTTACTGGCTGCCTGTAGTTCCATTGTGCGGTATGCTGAAGTGAATCTGTGGAGGACTGCTGTGACCAGGTGCACTGCCCAGCGTGAGCAGATGTAGTGGAGGAGTGAAGCTGTATCTGCATGGTGCAGCTGGGCTGGACTGCTCAGACTGTCACACTCTGAGAGGAATCTGCAGTGGGAGATTTGTGCAGCTGTGGTGGAAGGAGCTGTTGCAGTGCATGGACATGGTTTGTCTGCTGGAGGTGAGAGTTTGTCTGCTTACTCTGAGAACTTTTCTCTCCTGTGCTGTCACGAGCTGGTGTGTCTGGGAGAGAACTGAGACAATTCTTGTATCTGAAAAGTTTCTATGGTCCAGCTATAAGTGGTGAGAGAGCCCTCGGACTACAGCTGTTTTACTGTTTCCCTTTTTTAATTTTTTTTTGCATATTTTTATTAAACTTTTATCGGTTGAACAATACAAGACAAAAAACACAGACATACAAGATCAAACATTAACTCATCAAAACTATATACACAGGATCCAGTTCATTCCATTTTGACTTCATTATAATTGCACAATAGTTGTTCTGTACAACAATAACTCATTCTAACAGAAATCAAAAAGTGATGAAAAGAAAATAGCATGTTATAATACCACAATATTGCACAGTGAGTCTTTAATCTGTCAGCGGTCAAGATAACATGGATACACATTTTGTGTGTTGGTTAGAACCATCTGTTTCATTGATGGGGAAGCACCTGATCACCACCAACACCCCACGTCTGCATACCCCCACTCTGATAGTACACAAACCTTAGACAAGCCCTCTCACAAGATCTGAGTTTTCAACCGGTTCAGGAAAGATATAAAGGGGTCCCATGTATAAAAAATTGCTCTCTCTCTCTTTAATCATGTAAGACAGCCATTCCAATGCCAAGGTCTGAATGGTGAGATTGAGCCACTGTTGGGTTGTGGGTTTAGCCCCCAATACCCAAGTATTTAAAATGCAGTGCTGCACCAATGCAAACATTATGCGGGCCCATCTTGGCAAAAGGCCCCATCCTTCAGTGTCCAAGTCCTCTATTCCAAAAGCAGCAGGAGGGGTGTTATGGGTATTGGGCACCCCATCAGAGCTGAAACTCCTGCACAATCTTCAACCAAAAATTCTGTAGAACCGGCAGGTCCAGAAATAATGAAAGTAGGAGCCCGCTTCTCTGTTACACTTCCCACACATCGGGACACACCCTATGAATAAATGTACAGAAATATTCTTTATATTTGTTACAGATTAAGATCCCTTTATGCAGGTTCAAGATCATTTGCCAATTTTCTTCTTATATAGACATCACTAGGTTTCTTTCCCAAAAGCTCTGATTTTGTACTGCTAGATCCTGGAGAAATTTCTCCCTCGGTGGGCAGCCTTCTGAATAAGGCTTCTAGTTTCTCTCCTAGTCATATTTATCAGTTGTTCAACCAAGGTCAATGGAGAATCAGCCACTTGGTCCTGGCCCAACCCTCTGCTGTACATGCGGAGTTGCAGATATCAAAGAAGTGTGTGCAGGTTAGCCCCATAATCTCCTGTATCTCCACGAATTACTGCAACTCATCCTTTGTATATAGGTTGTCCACACTTAACCCCTTTCTTCTCATTCCTAAACCCAGTGTCTGACAACCCGATAAAAAAGGGATTCCTAGCCACTGGGATCAGCATTGTTCTCCTCTACTACCCCATCAGGCACCTTATTTACTCTCACCCTTCCAGAACTGATAAGACCAATGGATTAGCTTGCTCCATGTTGAGATATGCTCTACAGCCCTGTTTCAGCAAGTAGGAGGACAAGCAGCCTGGACAGTCGCGTTCTCCTAAGACAACCCAACCAGCCTCGCTGGCCTATTCACCCAGTCTTGGATGTAGCGGTACTGAATAGCTAAATAGTAGTTCCTAATATCTGGGAAGTTCAAGCCACCCCTGTTAACATCAACTTTGAGCCACTGTAAGCATGTGCGCGGTGCTTGCCTGCCAAATGAAAGCTGAAAATGCATTCTCCAACCTTTTAATGTCCGCTCTGGTAGGGCCCACATAGAGCACCAGTTTCCCATTTTTCCAGCATTTGCCCTGGCTGGGGTGAGAGTGCCACCTGGGATTTTACTTTTCTTTAATTTTGGTTCAAAGAACTACAGTATCCCTTTTGCAAGAGAAAATGATAATATTTCTGGTGCAAGCATTGTACTTGACTTGCTCTTATTTATCATCCAGAGTTTTACTGGTGCATCGTGAACTCTAGTGTGGCTTCTCCTTGTTTGTTTGTTTATTCGAGTATTTTCCTATTTTGTCTAGGGAATTGGTGGGAAGTCATTTTGAGAGAGGGTGTTGTGTGTTGATAGGTTAGGAGCAATATGTTGGTTGTGAGGGTAGGATAAATTTGTATTAGGGTGTGAGGATTTGTGAGGCTGTGTGTGTTAGTAACTTGGAGTGAGTGTGTGGGTTTTGTAGACTGTTATTGGGGTGTAGGACAGTCTGTTATTGGTGAGGGTGTTTCATATAGTACTATCAATTAGGTCTGGGATGTGTTGTCTGCAGCTGACCCCAAAGCTTAGTTACTCCTCATCCCTCCTCCAGGATGTGCTCCTTCTGCAGCCCTCCCTCACCAAGTGTAGATTACCATCGGTGCTGGAAGTGGAGATTGTGGAGAGGGCGTGAGATGGAGCAGGTGACTTGGGAAGGGCTGACAAGGAGGATGCCATTAGGGTTGTGGAGGACCAGGAGACACCCTGGGGCAAAATGGGAGCTTGAGAGAAGCCAGATGTGTTTAGTCCTGATACCCAGGGATCCCACCAGACCGAGTGAGCAGGTAGCTGCCGCCATTCATCATCTTTGAGTGGTGCTGTGCAGTGCAAGATTGATGAGGAATAAATCCACTATTATGGCAGATCTTATTTCCTCTGTCAATCTGGCTTACATTATGGAAACTTGGCTGGGTGATTATGCCAGCCTGATCCTGAGTCGCAGTCCCAGCTGGGTTCTCCATAGTGCACTACCTGAGGAAGGACCTGGGGGCATCTGTTTTAGATCTGAGCTGAACTTAGTAGTGCTCCTAGTGGGAGATACCTTGTTGTTTGAATACATGGCTGTGTGTGAGAGTCTGGGGCAGGTTGCAGAATCTTCCTCTGTACCAGCCTCTGGAGCATTAGGGAAAGTTCTCCAGGAAATCATGGACTTCATCCCCAACAGAGTGTTAGAGTCACCAGATGACTTATTGAGGGTGACTTCAATGCTTGGGTCAATGCCCAACTCTCACAGTTTGATCAAGATTTCCTGCAGGGTATGGTAGCCCTGGGCCTTGTACAAGCTGTTGCTTTTGTGACCCACCAACATGGCAATGCCTTAGACTTGGTATTCTCTCTGGGGCACTAGACTGGCAACCTCAAGATTGAGCCTGTCAGTTGGTTAGATCATTGTGCCATCAGGCTCAGTTTCAAGGCCCCTTTTAGTCCACCCCTATGGAAGGTTCCAGTTCCACCTTTGTTAGGGCTCTGGACGGAAGGACACTTAGCAGCACTGAGCACTGCAGATATGTTGACAGCATGCACTAGGGGACCAGAAGAAGCAGTGGCAGTTCATAACAGGGTGGTCACTGTGACTTTCAATCTAGTGGCTTTGTCATGTACACCCACTGGTTTCATGCCTTGGTTTACCTTGGGTTGACGGTGAGCAGAGGGACATGAAACCAAAAGGGAGGTTGAAGCATTGCTGGAGGACATCCAAGACCCAGGAGAACAGATTAACTTTGGTGGCTCACTATGGTGAGTATCAAAATACAATCACCTCTACAAATGCAGTGTTCCTATCCAGGGAGATTGCTGCTGTGAGGAACTGACTAGATCAACTTTTTCAGACTGTGGACAGGCTTCTCCATCCAGCCTGTCTGGAACCTGTGAGAGCTGTTTCACCCGCGTAATGTGAGGAGTTTGCTTGGTTCTTCTAGACTTTGTGTCCTTTTCAGGGCTGAGATTTCCACTGGGGGCTGTCACAGCCCAGCTGTGTTGAACCTGTGAATCTAAGGTGCATTCAGTGGTTATAAGGAGAGTTTTGACCATTGGCGGTGGAAGAGGTGAGTAAGGTTATCTTGCAACTGCAGCCAGCAATTTGTGACATGGTCCTAGGCTCAACATATCTACTTGTGAGTTGTGTAAGGCAGCTGGGCCTGGTGTTTGCTGGGAGTGTCTGATGCTCCTTGTCACAAGGAGTGTTCCCACTGTCTCTGAAAGGCATGCAGGTGAAATCTTTTCTGAAAAGCAATCAATAGAACCGAACATCCTAGCAAATTACTGACCTGATTATAACCTGCCCTTCTTAGAAATGGTTAGTTAGAAGGTAGTTGTGCTGCAGCTTGAGGCACACCTCATTGCCTTTGGCATCTATGAGCCCTCCAGTCTGGATTTAGGTCTAGACACAGCACTGAAACCACATTAGTTTGGATGCACAATGACCTGCTCTGTAAGATATAGAGGAGGATGGGCAGTTCTTGTTCTCCTTGACCTATCCTCAACATTTGACACTGTGGACAATAGGTTGCTATTGGACCTGCTCAGGGAGTAAGTGGGACTCACTGGTAAAGTCATCTGTTGGTTGCAGTCCTTCCTCAGTGTCAGAACACAGGCGGTTGTGTTGGGAAGGTTTTCCTCACTCTCAGTGGTTCTGTTCTGTGGCATACCTCAAGTCTCGGTCCTTTCACCAATGCTGACTGTGGTAGAAATGCCACCCTGGGTAAGATCATTAGGTAATATTGATTGGGTTTCACTGCTATGCAGAGGATATCCAACTCTATATGTCTTTGAACCTTGGACACCAGGGGCGATTGATGTGCTTAATAGGTGCCTGGCTGGGATCCAAGACTGACTGTCATCAAGCTGGTTGAGGTTTAACCCAGATAAAAGTGAATTACTGGTGGTGGAGCCAGGTCATAGAAGGGAGTAGCAGCTACTAAGAGGGAGACAGGGCTTTTATATGGCCTGCCTGGGCTTTTGACTGCCACAAAGGTGAAAAATCTGAGAATCATTCTGGATGAAGAGCTGACGCTTGAGGCTTAGGTGTCAGCAGTAGTTTGAATGGCTTTTACCATCTATGGAACATCAGCCAGATTAAATTCCTTATCCCCACAGTGAGCTGGCCACACTGGTGCACACATCTGTGACTTCAAGGTTTGATTACTGCAATGCTCTTTACCTTGGGGTCAATGGAGGTATGCTGCGTACCTGCAGCTGGTGCAGGATACAGCTGCTAGGTTGCCAACCAGGCCTTCCAAGGGCATGTCATTGCTCCCGGCACTGCATGATCTACACTAACTGCTGGTTAAGTATCATACTTCCTTTAAAGTTGGCTTGCTTGACGCACAAGGCCCCACATAACCTGGGCCCAGATAACCTGACTGATCTCCTGAACCCTTACATATCCTCATGCCTTCTCCACTCCACTGAGGAGGGCCTCCTTGTAGTTCCCAGGGTAAGGTTAAAACCTCTAGGGACTGGGCCTCTGAAGTGGTAGGTCTGACCTTTGGAACTCTCTCCAGACAGTTTCCTGAGGGAGGCCCCTTGGAGGAGGCCTTAAGAGAGGTCAGAAACCCATGTGTTTGCACAGGCTGCTCGGGGACTAATTTTTCCTTTTCTGCTATCATCCCAGTCTGCTATGATTGATTGGTTCTACTTGTTGCTATTCTGTAACTTACTGTATTTGAACTATGTTGTATTTAATGTCTGCTGTTTCTGTATTTTATTTGTATTATGTTACACAGTACTTTAACAAGCTAGCGTACTACCTAACACTAATAATATTTTTTAAAGCAGTCAACTATTACCTTTTATATCTGCTGTACTATTTCTTTCCCTTTGGTTAATTAGATTGGTTACCTGATGTTAATAGGTGTGATGTGTGAAACACAAATCTGCCTGAGAGCTGACATATTTAACTCTTTTCCTTCCATTATAGAAGCAGCACTGTAACTTCACTAACTGTGATATCACAGCTACTCAGGAAGAGCCACTCAGTGGCTGCCAGGTCAGTGATCTGTGATGTCACAGTGTTGATGATTTAGTGGAGGAAAAGAACTACTTGTAGATACGTCAGCTGCCAGGCAGAACACTGTTCACACATCCAGAATATTACTATCACATACAGTAGAAAATGTTCTAATGAGCAAGAGGAAAAAGAAAATACTTCAGATATAAAAAGATACATATGACTACTTCTTAAAATTTGTGACATTGTCCTGTTTGCTGTTTTGGTTACATTAGTTGTCTAACTCATCCTGGAACTCAGATCAGTCCCTTTCCTGGATACATCTGTAAATGTGATTTCCTACAGTAGTTATAGTATCTCTGTATGCTTCTCCTGGATTAACATAGAAACATAAATAATGATGGCAGAAAAGACCACTGGTCCATCCAGTCTGCCCATCAGACCCTAACAAACCCAGAACCTATTGACTATATAGGGTTTTAAACTCCACATTATCCAACCCCTGCTCCCTGCCTTTCTGCTACCACCTTGAGCAACCACTAAGCTTTCACTGTAGCCCAACCTTGTTTGAAAGCATTGATGGTTCTGACGCCATCACATCAGCTGGCAGATTGCTCCATGGCTGCACCATCCTTTCTATCACATAAAGCTTTCTTCTCAAGTCCCTCCTGAACCTCCCTCCTATCAGTTTCCACTCGTGCCCTTTTATAGAAACATAGAATTTGATGGCAGATAAGGACCACTTGGCCCACCTAGTCTGCCCATTTCCCCCTACTGGATAAGCTGCAGATCCTAGTTAACCAGCAGCCTACTTCTTCCTACCCCACCCCCTAGAATGGCCTTATGACTGTCCCATGCATGCTTGAATTCCACCACTGATTTTGACTTCCACAACTTCCTCCGGAAGGCTGCTCCATGCATCCACAACCCTCTGTGAAAAAATACTTCTTACATTACTCGCTGAGCTGCCTCCCATCTTCAAATTGTGTCCCCTTGTTCTTGCACACCTTTTTCTGAAAGATGCTACCCTCTTGGACTTTGTTGATTCCCTTGAGGAACTTGAAAGTTTCTATCATGTCCCCTCTCCCTCCTTTCCTCGAGGCTATACATATTAAGCTCCTTAAGTCTCTTTCATATGTCTTCCGTGCAGACCCTGCACCATTTTAGTTGCCTCTTCTGGACAGCTTCCATACTGTCTATGTCTTTATGGAGACTGGGTCTCCAGAACTGCACACAGTACTCCAAATGGGGTCTCACCAACAGCTGGTCATGAACTTTTGTCCTTGAACTGTTACTTATGCTTAATAGTTCCTCATAGTTCCCCTTCTTTATTCATTTCAGGAGCTTGATGGTCTCTTCATCTCCCTCTTGTCTGGTATCCGTGAGTGCATGTTCAGTGCCTTGAACTGATCCTCATAAGATCTGCCCTGCTTAGCATGAATCATTTTGGTCACTCTGCATTACACTGTCTCCCAGCCTGTCCTTATCTTTTCTCAGATGAGGACTCCAGAACTGGGCACAGTATTCCAGGTTAAACAATGCAGTGCTCCCGATTAAACAACTTAATAAAAATAAATAAATGTTTATGACCAGCTGTCTCACTATCTTTCCAGCTCGTTGTTACTATGTCATTCTGTCAGTACACTGCTCTCACAATAGAGTTCTCTCTCTCTACCACACACATAGACCCAAAGAGCCACAACTGTCTACCACACACACACTCGCGCAGCCGCAGCTGCTTCACCACACTAAAATTTACACCCAACAGTACATTATAGAAGGAATAATGAACTGCATGGCATGGATAATTGGTGGATTTCACTTCTCTCATGTGGATAAGTCACTTGGCTGTGCCTTGTGACACACCAAAGGAGGTTTGGGTAATTCCCCAATAACTCACACCTTGTCATGCCTTATTGCTTAAAATAAGCATATCAGGAGGCAGAGCCTGTAGCTGACATGTGCAGATGGATTTTTATTCTAGCTCTCTCCTTCGAGCCCTTCTAATTTAAAAGTACTTCTTTTAAAAGAAATAACCTGAAGTACATTATTTAATAGAACTTTATCTCCTGGATATTTTCAGTGGTCAAATGAGCAACAGCACATATACACAGTCAAAAACCCTGCAAGCATAACAGCATGGACAGTTTCAGTGTTTATTTAATCAGGCGAGTTTCGGACAGTGCAGTTTTGTAGTAACCACATGGCGTTGTTTTTGTCTGCGCCATATTGACCGGTGCCACTGGAGGAATTGAGGGAGTGGATCCATTAACTTTTATACAAAAACATTGGTCTGAATTGCTGAACCTTGAATCCATAACCCTGCTCCTCTGGGCTTATTAGATTCTCCCCAGGTACAAGCCTAAAAACCTTCACATCCCCATGCACATTGCCAGTAGTGACTGCAGGGTGCATGTTTGAGATCTGATTCTGGCTAAGGTTCAGCCCATAGGAACATTACAGTTGTTGGATGGCACTCACTTCATTGCTTCCTCAATCTTGGCTTTGCCACAAGGCAGAGAAAATGGGGTTCTGAAGCAGTTCGAGAAGGGCTGTGAGCCCTAGGAATTTCTATACCTTACAACTGCCAACCTGACATAAGATCATGTATACAGGAAAAGTGCTTCTTTTTTGGTGATCCATTGGAAGCAGGCAGCAAATCAGAGGCAATCCAAAAGCATTTTGAAGATGGGGGGCAGATTTTCAAAGGGTAGTGCAGCACTTGCGTCAAGCCCCACGGCTCACCACTTTGTTCCGCAGCTACACCATTTCTGCGTGCCACAACTGCACCCAATTTTCCAAGTCTGGGTTCAGTTGTGACGAGTTTTTTCCACTTTACGACAGCTTGTGCCAAATCTCAGGCACAAGCTCAATGAAAATAGCCCCCATTATGGATGCAATCTGTACCACAAAAGATGGTCTAACATGTCAGTTACTACAAGGAATACAAAATCCCTATGAACTGCTGCAAGCCTAATGTGCCATATTTTTGTGCACAGGGCTTGCAGCAATCATGGAACACTTGAAGATCCGGCCCTGGGGCTCTGATTGGGATAAAGAGGAGGATACCTGAATGACTCTTTCTATGAGTGACTGTTGACACTGTTTAATACCACAGTTCCTCGCATTTATTGTCTCACTGACCTAACAGGCTGTGCAAAGTTTATTCTACAATAGAAATAGGTTTACCTAATGGCTAATTACACATGCAGTTCCCACCACCAGATCTCCACAATCCTTAGCACTGGAGAAAAGAGCGGCACTAGCTGTGTGGCTGAGATACTTCTCAGGGGTCTCTACTCCTGTGAATTATTCACAGCTCCAAGTGGCTCCAGAGGGAACATAGACAAAGTGCTTTCAATCTGAGCCCAAATGTGCCATAGAGGAACAAAGATAATCAATGTTACACTCTTAAATTGTAATTGTGATATTACTAATGATGACTAAGCGATATTAGTCAAAAACGCTATTTTGTTTCTGTCTTGCACAACATGTTGAGGTGACTGTCTTCAGATGATGGCACTGGTTAATTTCAGCACACATTTTTCTGTTTTAGAGTGTGTTGCAAGGGACCTATGTATTTTGTGCTATGTTCATGCTGTTTTCCACCTGTTTTGGGGCATGATGCTGTTATTTTCTTGACATCATGACTTTTTAATCTGTTTTATTTATTGTTTTACTTGTTCTTTTATTAATCTGTTCGCACTCTTGAGCCCCAGATTGGTCGCATAAATAAAATTGCCCTTGCCATTGCCATTGTCTGTATAGGTTATTCAGCACTATACCTGACCATTTTATACTGTATTTGAAGAGTGCGGACGGATGCGTAAAAGTCTATCAAAAGGAGGGTTTTTTTTGTTTTTCATGCAATAAGTGTTACAGTTCATGGATCCAAAGCCTAAATTGTGTGTTTCTACTGAAGTGATTCTATTAGGACTTTAATAAAAAATGCAAAAAAGTTGTCCATGGTCAAGCTGCAACAAGATGATTTGCAAATATTTTGAATCAACTGTTCATTCTAAGTGAGTTAATGGTTTATAGAGATTGCCAGATACCCTCAAGTGTAGCAACAATCTATGAGGGAGATTTGCGTTACCTAACGTCATATTACTTCCATCTATCTGATCTGTATGCACTTAACCAATATTTTTAACTTTGTTGTTCATTGCCAACATTAATAAAATGTCATTGCCAAAATTAATAAAATACAGTTAAAAAATACCAGTGTTCATAAAAGACTGCAATGACATGGACAGGTGTTGACATTAATCCCCTCCCTCCAACCAGGAGTGGCACACTAAGCTAAAAGCTTCTTTGCAGGTGCAACCTGAGAGCACATGGAAGTTAAGTTATTTGCTCAGGGTCACACCATATACAAGTGGGGGCTGTGGGATTCAAACCCAGGTTTCTAGATTTACAGCTCAGAGCCTTAAACCATTGCACTATGCTGCCTCCCATCAAATATGATGAATAAGTTTCAGATTTGTCACCACAACTCTGTGATTCTGTAACAGTCATGTATGTACACTTGTGGTATATTTAACCAATTTTTAATTACTGATCCACCTGGGACTGCTCCAGTGACATGTTCATTTCATTTTTGGTAGCAGCAACATAGGAACTCACCCTTTACATAAGCAATAAAACACAATATGGCGTTGGTTGTCTGGGGTTAATGTAAGGCCAGATGTGGTGAGGCACGGACCTGGGGTGTCTTACTACACTTATAAAATGGGTAAGTAGAAACAATTTATAAAATAAAATTGCACACTTTCTTTTATTTAAAATAACTGCCTTTTGCACAGCATGTTAACACTGTCACTGAGACCACGCTTAATGGCTATGAGTGGTCTCGTGCATTCTTAGACCATGAAACCACAAACCAAAGGTGAGCGTTTGTGATACCTAGGGATGTATGTGAGAGCACTCTAACAAAAAATAAGAGTAGATCTCGAATGCAGTGTTAATCTAGAGTGTATGGTTAGGGCTTATTGTGCACGAATTCAAGCAGCTCAAAAACCTTCTTGTGCATGTTCTAAAGTTGTTGTGCACGTTCTAAAAACCTTATTACGCATGTTCTATCATTAACTGCAGCTGTGATTCCTCCACTGACTCCACTGCCTGTTTTCACTTCTCTGCTCACTATACCTCAACATTATAGTAACCAGGTTTAAAAAAAGTCAGCCATGTTTTTTAAACCATATACCATAACAAATAAAATATGGGTTATCATAGACAGCTCACCTTATAATGTATGGTGGAGCACAGTAAGTGATCAAAATCCATCACTAGAATATCCTTTGTCGTGCTGCAGTAGCTATGTCATTGTGTTTTGTGCTGCACTAGATACATAGCTACTGCAGCACTTTGAACATCCATGCATGCACTCTCTCTGAACCTGTGGCTCCTATCGCCAATGCTGAGGACAACCTAAAAAGCGTCAGTGATCATGAAAACCCCTTTTATGTTCAATACCAGTGATCTTGCTGTGACAAACAGTTGGGCTGTGGCAGTGAGAGACGAATGTTTGAGAAAGAGTGGCAGTGGTGGTGAGAGACAGGAGGACTTAGTACTGAGTTGCAAGAAATAACAGGAAGAGTAACAGCAGGAGCTGAGCAGGGTGAGGGTGACATTTTTTATACACAGGCTTGTTTTAATGGTGGTCATACACTATAAAGATTGTGTATGGTCACCCATACACACCAAGCCTGTGTCTGACTCTTGGGGTTGCCATGGCAACCAGTAAACCTCTCAAGCTGTGCTCTCAAGGTCTCTAGTTGCAATGTCAACCTCTCAAGTCATACACAGGCTTGTTGTGTATGGGCATCCATACACAATCCTCTATGTGTTTCCATCTTGGGGTTGACATGACAGCATGGACCTCTGGTGCTTTGCTCTCAAGGTCAATACACTGTTATTTCAATTCCTTGATGGAAACACATGCTCATTGTGTATGGGTGCCATACATTCTTCCTTATATTAGTGATTGAAATTGATCAATAATGTATTAAAATTTGAAACAACCTACCCTGAATGTGTCCATTTCTAGGGCAGCTGCACATAAGACACTCTTCACAGAATGAGTGTCTCAAGTGCAGAGGAAAGGATTGCTCCAATTGGCCAGGAGCACTCCTCAATCTATAATGTCAAAAGTAACCAGTAAAAGAAGTCCTTCCTACATTTCAGTCTTCTGTCTTGCCACATATTCAATAGATCAGTTTCATAAAATAAATGAAATTTAAACTTCTGTAGAATCCTCTGGCAGAGAACAGGCAGAGAACACCAAGAAGAAGGAGCTGCTGTTATAACTATACTTCTCTACTGGGACAAAGAACTACAACTCTATTACAGGGACCTTCAATTTAGGGTAAAAACAAAACAAAAAAAAAAAGTTAGCGTGTTTGTCTGAGTTGGCTGAAGTGAATTGTTATCTGTGCAGTAATCTAGGTGTTTGGCTAAGGTGGCTGAAGGAATTTTATCTGTGCAATTAACTATGTATAAAGAGCTGTGAAGTAGGGGAGGATTAGCTAGAAGGAAGCCAGGTTAAAGCCAGATTTATAAACTGCCCTAGATAGCTTCTGCCAGAGAACAGCAGAGAGAACACCAAGAAGAAGGTCTGACCCTGTGCAAGTAAGAAGACTACTGAGAAATATAGAAACTTCTTGTCTCAGAACAGGAAGATCAGGAGTGCACAGAGGCAGTAAGTAATGAGGAAGAAAAATAAACAGAAGAAAGAGTAAGCATTCCAAACAACAGTTAAGGGGCAAGAAATAAGACATAATGGGAGTGGTGCAGTGGCTGTGGAGCAGCAGCAGTCTTCAGGAGATGTTCTGGAGGATGCGGTGTTGTCCCATCTGTAAGGCACTCTCTGGGCTGAGGAAGAGGTTGCTCATCTTCAGGCTGAGCTGACCAGGATTTGGGGACCTCCTCTCCCACCAAGTGACCACCAGGGCCACTGCCGTTGCCTCAGAGGTTGCCAAGAAAGAGGAGTGGTTGGACCACAGTGGGCTCAGGGAGGGTGAGGGTGGTGGAACAGAGGTGCAACCCTCCAGTTTTAGCTCTCCACAATTCATATGCCATTCTGGCAAAGTGTGGTTCCTCTATGGAGGCACCCGCAATGGAGACCAAGGAGGATGCTGGGAACCTCCACAAAGGACACCCAAAGGAGGGTGGCATGGGACCCCACAAGGGAAGGAAACAACTCCTGGTGGGGATTCCATTGTTGGGGGTAGAACAGGGGAGGAAGGGAGAGGGAAGTAAGATGCCTGCCTGGTACCATGGCTTGGAGGGGCAGGGAGCAATCCTCAGAATCGCTGGAGCAGCTGCATGAGGGAGGGAGCTGGATGTCACTGTCCACCTAGGGACAAATGACCTGGCTGAGAAAGGGATCAGAGCAGTGCAGGAAGAGTCTGTGGAGCTGGGGAGGGCCTTAGACAAGTAGCTTGCATGGTAACCTTCTTGGAGGTGCTGCCTGTCTATGGCATGGATGAGGCTAGGGTGCTCCACTCCATGGGATTCAATCAGTGGTTGGAAAACTGGTGCAGAGCTTAGGGATCTGGCTTCACTGGGGACTGGGGGTCCACCTGGAGTGATGCAGGCCTCTACTGGCGTGATGGTCTGCATCTGTCCAGGAGGGAACCAGGATCTAGTGATAGGTTTAAATGCTTCATTGGCAAGCATTTAAACTAGCCGGAGGTGGGGAGGCACTGGAAAGGAGCAGGAAAATCCAGCCCCCAAAAAAATCGGGTAGTAAGCGAGGTAAACACCAAGATAAAGATGTCGATAGGAAGAAGGGCAGGGTAAATGGAGAAAATGACAAAGGCAATAAGTACAGGGATGGGGCAAAAAGGTAAGGCCATCAAGAAATTGAGGGTAATAAATACCAATGCCCATAGTCTGGGCAACAAGCTCCCTGAACTTGTGGCCTTGATGGAAGAGGGATGCCTGGATATTGTAGCAGTCACAGAAACATGGTGCACAGAGAACCATGACTGGGATGTTGACATACCAGGTACACACAACCTACAGGAGAGACTGGGAGGGTAGAAGAGGGAGGAGTAGATCTCTATGTGAGGGAAGGGATAAAGGCAACGGAACAAAAGGCAAACAGGGAGGAGAGTAAGTAGCAAGTAAGTTTTATTTACATAAGGCACCCTTCCAAAGCTCAGCACGCTTTTACAATTATAACATTAAAATTCACAACATAAAACATATTAAAAAAATCCATATAAATTCAAACTCATTATGTTCCTGGGAAGGCTTGATTAAACAAACATGTCTTCAAACAATTTCTAAAACCTTCTACGGTCTGGCTATCTAGTATCTGGTGAGGTAGAAGAATTCCACAGGGTAGGAGCCATAAAGGCAAAAGATATTCCTCCGATGTTTTAAGGGATACCCTGGAATCTCTAGCAATCCCTCGCCAGTGGAACAAAGCAAGCAGGAGGGACAGTAAGGATGCAGGAGCTCTTTCAGGTAGTGAGGATCCTGCTCGTGGAGAGGCCTTATAGGTCAGCAAAGTGACCTTGAAGGTAATCTGCCACTGCATTGGCAACCAGTGCAAATCATGCAGCATAGGTGTATATGACTGACCTAGAGGCTCCAGTCAGCAACCTGGCTGGTGCTGCTCTGCACTAGTTTGTAAGCGCGCAGATATCTACCCATGGTAGCCCTTGGGTAGAGGGCGCTGCAATAATCAAGACGACTGATGACAAAAAGCGTGGACCAAGGTTGGAGGATCGGCCGGAACCAGGTGCTTCACCGGGGAGCATGACAATTCACTCCCGTCAATTCCTCCTGTCAATTGGCTCCAGTCAATACACTCCAATGTCAATTTATCCCCACACTTTCGGCTCCCATCAATTCACTCCCCTGTATTACCTGAGAGCATGAGAAATTGCAGCTACTCACTTACCAGACCAACTGGCTGCCAGTCAATGAACAATTATAGTGAAGCCACCCAGGAAAAAGAACAGAAAATCCCAACTCGCATAATAAAAGTTGCTTTGATGCAGAATGAACTTTGATCTATATTTATGGAACCAATTCTCCTCTCAGGTTGGATTAGGAGTGCATGAGAAGGAGAGTGTGCAGAAAATTGGTAGACTGTTCTGCAATGTCAAAAGCAATACTGGGCTTATTCCCAGTGAGCTGATGGTCTACTGTTACCTATTTCTACCTTGGGACCCCTATCTCATTACATTTCAGGAGGCTGATCAAACATTGCAAGATTCTTTGAAAAATAGAAAGCAGTACCTTATGCATTGCAGGCATTTTGCCTTCGATTCCTTGAACTCGTTCTTCCATCCGATGCCACCCACCCACTGACATGCCTTGTCTTGCAGACCCCTTATGCACCAGGTATGTTTCCAACTACTGAATGATGTCTGGGTAAATGGCATTTGCATTTTCTCCATGACAACTGGCTGTCAGTAAAGAATATGTCTACAAGCCAGTAATTTAATTAATTCTATAGGACTGAAATGTCATGGGGGCTGTTGTCAGCAGGGTGAATTGTCACCTGAGCCAGTTGTTGGGAGCCAGTTGTCATGGAGTGAATTGATGGGAGTGAATTGACATGGACCCCTTCACCCGGGCTATGTTCCTAAGATGGTAGTGGAAAGATTTGACTACAGCTGAAACCTGTGCCCTCAGGTCAAGCCTTCATCAAAAACAATGCCCAGGTTCTGCCCCTGGCAATAAGCGGGATCCCACCAAGACTTAATCCTGATGGTTTCCCCGCCCATGTCCTCATCATCCTATAACCAGGGTACACAACCAATACCTCAGTTCTTCCAAGTTCAACCGAGCCAACTGGCACTCCTCCAGCTCTGAATCTCCAGTAGGCAGTCATTAAACACACTTAGCGGAATCTAATTCTGATTAGGTACAAAGGACATGTACAGTTGAGAATCATCAGCATAGCAATGAAAATTCAATCTGTACTGCCTTATAATGTCCCCTAATGGAAGTAAATACACTACGAATAACATGGGGGACAGCACTGAGCCCTGTGGAACCCACAGGGTAGTCCATGAGGGCTGAGGAAAAATTCCTAACACCTCTCTGAGACTACTCTTGAGGAGGACTTAAACCAGTTGTGGACTGCCCCCTCAGTCCACAGAAAAAACCACAGGCACTCGAGCAGCACTGTGGGTCACCTTAGAGACTGGAAATGGCACCACAATCCACACAGGGGTTGTATACAGACCCCATGTCAGGAGAGGAATGGACAGGATATGACTGAAGGCATCCTTTGGATGGCAGACAAAGGGAGATACTGTTGATGGGGACCTGAATATGCCAGATGTTAACTGGAGCACCTTTGCTGCAGCCACATCCAAGGCAGGGCCATTCTCTGATGCCCTACAGCTGCCATGCCTCAGACAGCTAGTTTTGGAACCCACTCATGAGAGCAATCTTAGACTCATACTCTCAAATGGGGACAGTGAGAGGATCTCAGATCTAGAGTCGGGTAGCCATCTGGGAACAAGAGACCACCAAGCAGAGTGGTTCACAATAAACTCAACTACAGAGTCAAGCCATAAAAAGTGACTGAACTGGACTTCAGGAGGGCTGACTTTGGCAAGATGGGAGAGTGCCCTAGAAAAGCACTAGCAAACAGGCTAGAAGGAGGGTAGAGCAACAATGGGGAAACACCAAAACTGCCATCACAGAGACACAAATCTTTGTGTGAAACAAATAAACAAATCAAAACAAAAGAAAAAGCCACTATGGTTCTCAAAAGAGGTGGCGGGAAGGTTAGGGAGAAGAAGATAGCACTTAGGATTATATAAGAAAAGACAGAAGGAGCAGGACACAGAACTATACCAGTTAAGGCAGAAGGAAGCAGAGAGGAAGTCAGAATAGCAAAGGCCCAAACTGAGGAAATGATAGCCAACTTGGTTAAGAAGGGATAAAACCTTTATAGGTACATCAGGGAGTGCAGAAAGACAAAGGAGGGATAGTAAGGCTGAATAAAAGAAAGGATGGTGGGTGGGCAGAGAGGGACAGTGAAAAGCAGGGATACTGAACGAATACTTCTGCTCAGTATTCACAAAGAGGAGGAGGGAGGTGCCTAATCCAATTAACAGAAGCACTCTGCATAGGGGGTTGATCCCAGTCCTTTCACAGAAGAAGAGGTTTTGAGAAGAACTAAAACTGAAGGTGTACAAAAGCAATGGGGCTTGACGGAATTCACCCAGAATTCTAAAAGAATTAAGAGGAGAACTAGTGACACCACTGACTACCCTTTTAACAAATCATGGGAGTATGGTAAGGTACCTGAGGATTGGAGGAAGGCGGATGTGATTCCCTTCCCAAAGTGGGAGCAAGACAGAGGCAGGAAACTACAGACCTGTCAATTTGACCACTATGGAAGGGAAAGTGATGGAATCACATCTGAAAAGAAAGAACTGTTGAGTACCTAGAGGCCAGTGGGGCACAGGACCCAAGGCAGCATGGGTTTACAGTGGGAAGGTCATGTCAGACAAATCTAATTGATTTCTTTGACTGGGTGACCAAAGTGGTAGACCAGGGAGGGGCTGTGGACATGGCCTGCCTAGACTTTAGCAAGCAATTAGACACAGTCCCACACAAAGATTAATAATCAAATTAACCAGCCTGGGAGTGGGTCCCAGGGTGGTAGCCTAGGTAAAACATTTGCTGGACAACAGAACACAGAAGGTAGTTGTAAATGGAGTCCACTCTGAAGAAGAGGGGTTACTAGTGGGGTGCCGCAGGGTTCAGTACTGGGTCCAGTCCTTTTAATGTCTTTATAAGTGATGTTGCAGAGGGACTGGAAGGAAAATATGTCTCTTTGCAGATGATATAAAGATCTGCAACAGGAATGATACACAAGGAGGCGTGGGAAGGGTGAGAAGGGGCTTGGCAAGGTTGGAGGAATGGTCAAGTATGGCAGCTTGGATTCAATGCAAAGAAGCAAAATATTGCAGCTGGAAACAACAACCAGGGGAAGATTACACAATGGGGGTAGTAACAACAACAAAAATGGAAAGAGGTAATCATATCAGATGACCTTCAGGTTAGCAAGCAATGTGAGAGGAAGGCAGTAAGGAGGGCTGGGGGATACCGGGATGCATGGGAGAGTCATCACCAGTAGAAAACAGGAAGTTGTTGGTCCTCTGTACAGACAGTTGGTAAGACCACATCTGGGGTACTGTGTACAGTTCTGGAGACCCCATCTTCGCAAAGACATAAACAGGGTGAAGGCTGCCTAGAGGAGGGCAACCAAAATGATGCAGGGTCTGCATCAGAAAACATATGAAGAAAGACTAAAGGAACTAAATATGTATAGCCTTGAGGAAAGGAGGCGAGGCGAGACATGATAGAAACTTTCAAATACCTCAAGGGAATTAACAAAGTCCAAGAGGATGGCATGTTTCAGAAAAGAGATGTGGAAAAACAAGGGGCACAATTTGAAGATAGAGGGGACAACTCAGAGGTAATGTGAGGAAAGTATTTCTTCACAGAGAGGGTTGTGAATACATGGAACAGCCTTCTGGCGAGTTGTAAGGAGTCAAAACAGTGGGGAATTCAAGAATGCATGGGACAGACATGAGGCAGTTCTAGTTGGGGTAGGAGAAAGTGGGTTGTTGGTTAACTAGGATCTGCAGCTTATCCGTTAGGTAGGGGAATGAGCAGACTAGGTGGGCCAAGCCGGTCCATTATCTGCCATCAAATTCTATGTTTCTATGTTGTGGGAGTAGGAAGAAATAGGCTGTTGGTTAACTAGGATCTCAGCTTATCCTGTAGGTAGGAAATGGGCAGACTAGGTGGGCCAAGCAGTCCTTATCTGCCGTCAAAGTCTATGTTTCTATATTTCACACCCTCACAACAGAAGGCCTTATATGATGCCAAGATCCCAAGTTTATCTGTAGCACAGTAAGCAGGAGAATTGCCCTGTAAGCTGGTAAGGATAGTAGAGGGTTTTTCATGGTCACTAAAGAAACACCAGGAATTAAAACTGTAAATCAAACACAGCTGTTTATTGTTATTTTTTATTATTTTAGGTGTGTAATGGGAGACTCATAAGAGGCAAGAAGATATATTTATTATTAAAAACATTATTTTACTTTGTAGGGCCTTGTTGAAGGTTTTCAGTGAATAAAACTGGTATTCCTGTTTGTGATGTCTGTCAGGAGTGAGTGAAGTGACTCATTAATTTTGTGTGTGATTGCCCAAATTCCAAGTCACACTGCCTAAACTTTTTAAAGGTGATAGGAAAGAGTTTTACACATCTAGATGCCCTCTCGTTTTTTTATTGGCTACTCGGTATTCTGATATGTTTTGACATTTTGTTAAATTAATAATCTAATTTTGTTGCCTTTGTAACTACTCCTGGATCCCTCTCTCCTCAGTAGTTGCTGCTCTCTCTTTTCATACTGCCTAGACATTCCATGACATCACAAACTCCTTTCCATGCCATTTAGATTAATAACATGGAATGGGAGTTTCTGATATCCATAGAATATCTTAGTGAATGTCTTAGATGTAAGAAAATCAAGAGCAGTAGCTGGTGAGAAGAGTGGAACACAATGTATATCTGAGGGCACCCCACAAATAAATTAGTTGTCAAAACATCAGTAAAGCATATCAGAATACATAACTGTCATGGAAAGGAAAATGGAAGGGCAGTTAGCTGTGTAAAATAATTTGCTATCTCCTTTACAGGGAATTAACATATGAATCAAACAACACTTAGCTAATCAGGAAATTTTTAACTATTACTAAGACATATAATCAATGAGTTCCTATGTCAGAACTATCGGATAATAAAAAACTAGCATTAGAATTCACCAATTACTAGGCTACAAATCCTAAAGTTCACAGGTAAGCTAACTTTTTAATTTATGTAACTTTGCAATGCACACATTATTCCAGAAACATAACACAGAAATGGTCGGCAGACAAGACCCTCAGGCCCACGAGTCTGCCAGCGTGTGCATCTAAATGTTACCCAGGGACCCTAGTGTCCCGGGTTGATTGCCTCCCTGCCCCAACTCTAGAATTCCCTTGTACCTATCCCAAGCAGCCTTGAATCCTGTCACAGTTTTGGCCCCAACACTTCCTGTGGGAGTGCATTCCAACCATCCACCACCCTTTCTGTAAAGTAGTGTTTCCTAATGTTTCCTTGAATCTTCCCCTTCTAGCTTCATTTCATTACCCCTAGGTTTTGAGAGTCTCCTATTCTTGAAAATGCTGCTCTCTGGGACCTTGTTGATACCTTTTGGTACTTGAAGGTCTCTATCATGTCCCCCTATTCCTCCTCTGTTCTAGGGTATACATATTGAGGTCCTTCAGCCTCTCCTCATACATAAATATGCTGAGTCCCTGCACCATTTTGTTGCCCTCCTCTGTACCCTTTCCACCCTATCCATGACCCTCCTGAGTACGATCTCCAGAACTGGACACCGTATTCAAGATGTGGCCTCACCAGCTGTTTGTACAAGGGCATCACCACCTTCCTCTGCTTGAGTCCCCTGCCTATACATCGTCGCATTCTACTGGTCCTCACTACTGTCCTCTTGTATTTCTTAGTCACCTTGCGATCGTTAGATATGTTTATACCAGGTTCCTTTCCTGCTCAGTTGCCTCCAGTACCTGACCCCCATCATGTAGTCTGCTATTTGATTTCTGCTACGTATGGCACTTAATTTTGCATGTTTTGTAGTAAAGCAACTGCCACACTTTTGAGCACTCCTCCAATTTGTGCAGATCTCTTCTCATTTTTCAACCCTAACCAAAGTGTTTACTCTGTTGCAGAGCTTTGTATCATCCATGAATAAACAGATGTTCCCTCAAGCCCCTCTATAATGTCTCCTATGAAAGCGTTGAACAGGACTGGTCCCAGTACCAGTCCCTGTGCTTTACCACTAGTCACCCTCCTCCCTCTGATGGAATTCCATTTGAGCACCCTTTGTCTTCTTCCCTCCAGCCAATTTTTACCCACACTCCACGTCTGGCCCCACCTGCCCCCAGGATCTTAGTTTGTGCAGAAGCCTTCTATATGTGAAGGTGTCAAACCTTTGCTGAAGTCCAGGTACCACATCCACTGCCCCACTCAGATCTATCACTCTGGTCACCCAGTCAAAGAATTTAATTAAGTTCATTTGACATGACCTCCCTTCCGTGAATCCGTGCTTTCTGTGATCTAATTAGATCATTTAAAACAAGATACTTGGTAATTCTTTCTTTGAGTAATTTCTCCAACTTCCCCACTACCCGATGTCAGGCTGACTGGTCTGTAGTTGCTTGCCTCTTCCTTGCTTCCATCCTTATATAGCAGGACCACATCCAACCTTTTCCAGTTGTCTGGTACCACCCCATCCCTAATGATCTATTAAACAGGCCAGTCAATGGCTCTAGCACCTCCCTCAGCTTCCTCAATATTCTGGAGTATATCCTGTCAGGCTTCATGATTTTGTCAACTTTCAGTCCTGCTAGTTCTTTTAAGACCCCTTCTACTTTGAATGGGCTGATGTCCACCCCTCCCTAGCCTTCCCTTCTCCCTGATCCGCCCTTCATCCCCATCTCCTCCACTGTGAACGCAGAGCAAAATTAGATGTTTAGGATGTCTGTCTTATCCTGATTCCTTTCCACTGTTTCCCCACTCTTCTCCCTCAGGCAAACTATCCACTCTTTGTCTTCCTCCTTTTGCTCACATACCAGTCAAAGGTTTTGCCCCTCCCTTAAATGCTTGTGCTATTTTTTTTCAGCCATAGCTTTTGCTCTCTGACCTCAATTCCTGCCTCCTTTGCCTTTCCTGGTATCTTTTCCACCTTCCTCCTCCTCATTTACTTATATTTCCTGGATACTGCACTTTTGTCCTGACCTTTATTTCCACTCCCTGCTGAACCATAAGGGTTTCCTTTTTTCCCGTTTTTTCTGACCTGTCTGATGCAGAGATTAGAGGCTTCTACTATGGCCCCTTTTTTTTCCCCATTTTTCTTCCACTGCTTCCAGATGCAGTCCTTATCAGAGTTTTCTTGCAGCTGTTGCCCATTCTCTTAAAGTCTGATTACCTGAAATCTAGGACTTTTACCTTAGAGTATTTCCTTCCTGGCACTTGCCTTAGCATGAACCATATTATATAATGGTCACTTGTGCCTAGGCTTTCCCCACTGTGACCCTCCCACTCTGTCACGCCCTTTGAAGATCAGGTCCAGTACAGCCCCTTCTCCTAGCAGTTCCCCTAATAGCTGTCTCGGAATGTCCCATGTGGGGAGCCAATGATATATCTGCTCCTGGCAGAGGCCGCTGTTAAGGGTACTCACTCTACATCTGGAAGGTTGAAATCCCCAACAGCAGCACCTCCCTTTTGTTTGGCACCCTTTGAATTTCCTCTATCATTACCTTATCCACCCTTCTTGTGACAGCTGACCTATGGATCACCCCAATACAAATAACATTCCCACTCTTCGTCTCCAAGAAGCCCCTACCGACTCTATCCCCCAACTTCTGCCCATTGCTTCAGTAGCCTTTCTGTCATCCTCACATAAAGTGCTACCCCCCCTTGTGCCTTCTCACCCCACCACCCCACCATTTACTTAATAAATGGCAGGACCTGTAGGTCTCCTTCAGATATTCTGTATGGGGTTAAGAACCTGCCCCACCTAAAATTAATAATAATAAAATCCACCACTATGTAACTGCTTTCAGTCTGTTTTAATACTGGCATATACACTAAAAATTCCGGAAGAAAGAGCAGCATTTGTCCGACCTCCTCCAAAAGCAGGCACTCCTAGTGCAAGTGCAGAGTCCACAGTGTGATGAGAGAGGAGGTACTGGCAGTTTGTGTCTGGCTTTACATTTCGTAGTACGGTAGTGACACATAGTGCAGAGGAACAGCGAGAAGAGGCGCATCAACAGTGCAGGGAACGAGAGAGAGGAAAGACGAGACAGAGAAGACAGCACGCATACGGTACAAAGGCTCCAGCAGCAGAGCAGACGCGGTTTACATACTGTGTGCACCGTATATGTATCACTGAAAACTGCCTTGCATTTTAAGGACTCGTTCGGTATTGACCCTTTACCTGGCGCTGAAATAACTCTTAATTTTCAACCATGAGGAAGAAATCGGGAAGGGATGCGATTTCAAAAGCTCCCTGAAGAGGAACTGGATATTAATCGCGACCGTACTTGCATTGGTTTAGGTGGCCTTTTCTGTTTTGTTGTGAACACAGACGGTAGCAGTCGCGACGCACGCCTCTACCGATGATCTGACACGCTGTACTGCAGCTTTGTTAAAGGCTGCTGTTATCACGAGCGAGGACTCGGGGCCAACTGTGTTATGTAGGCAGTGCAGCCTCATCTGCAGCAGCAGCAGCAGCAGCAGCGTTCTACTCCTGTCCAGAAACACGACCAATGTTTGGCCTAATAATGATGAGTGCCTAAATCCGAGAGCTGTGCAATGATTTAACCATTCCATTGTAGGAAATGCAGAAAAAAAACAGATCTAAAACTAAGTAAAGATAATTTTATTGATTTATTTTCCTTTTGTATAGAACGTCTTTTCATTTAAAACAAATACTGATGTCCGTCTATTATATGCAAAATATTTCAGACTGATGAAGCAGACTGGATTTGTAGAACAGCTCCTGCCCCTAATTAAATGTGTTTTTTCACCTTTTACCACAAACTGACAAACCTATAAAATGTGTTTTGAATGAAGAGGTGTAGTCAAATCCACATGACAGGTCCAACCTATATGAAATGCCATAGTGCATACCTTCCGAACCCAGTCCCCAATTTCAGGTAATGTATTTTCCTGGTTTTGCCAATGCTACTCCCTCTTTCAAGGCATTCCTCCCCAGTTCCTCCAACTCAAACAGCAAATTGTTCCTCACATTTAATGGACCCAGCACTGCCTTTCTCCCATCTTAGATACAAGCACACAAATAAGGGCCCACTGAAAATGTCCCTGATTTGAGGGTCTACCTTGGAAACAGTGACTGTCAGTATCCATTCCAGTGTCATTTAATGATTCTTCATCCCCCGCCACTATCCAGTCCTACTCAAACCCTGATGACCCCTTAATTCAAAGTGATTCTGCACTGTTTCAGTTTAGACCAAAGCATGTTAGCATCTTGATCCAGTGCTGGGACAGGTCCTCATATTTGGGGTGAACAGCAATCAGATAAGGAACATTCCTTTCTTGCTAACAGCAAATCTTGTGAATAGTTGTATGAGGGAGAAGCGATAGTGCACCACAGTATACTCAAGGGGTGTGCACTGTGAGTGCGCTTTTGAGATTCCTCCATGTTTTCTGCTAGACAAGATGCATCTGATGTGAGATTATGCTGCTAGCTGGGTGCTTGCATCTAAAAGTGGGATAGGTTACAAGGGTATTTTGGAATAGGGATCCTTGGGCAGTGTTGGGGTGGGACTGGACATCAGGCGAGATGTAGGAGGGGATTTTTGTGTTCCATACATGGTGGGTGTTGGATTAGACAGTGAGGGATGACAGTGGACAATGCTTTATTACATGCTGTGTTTAGGGTTGGGGTGGGATTAGTCAGTGGGGTGCAGGAGGATAATTTTTCTACATATAGGAATCATGGTTTGGGGTAGGATTGGACAATAGGGATGCAGGTGGGGATTTTCATTTATAGTTGGGGATCAGGTAGGAGTGACATTGGACAGTGAAGAATATAAGGAATAATGTATGGGTGACCATACACAATAAGCCTGTGTTTCCATCTGGGGTAGAGATAAATCATCTACAGGACCTCAACAGGGAAGCTCGAGAGGTCCAGGCTGTTCTCCCCAACCCAGAGATGGAAACAAAGCAGTTGCAACGGTCACCTACATTTTATTTTTATAGTATATAGTTTTGCAGAGGGAAGTAGTGAGTGGAAGTGCAAGTGGCACTGGTAGGGGAGAGAGCACCCAGGAAAGTGAAAGTGGGCTGGTAGGTGGGTGTCAGCATAAGCAGGGACACAAGTACACTTGATGATAGAACGTGCACAACATATAGAATAATGGATGTGTGACCATCCACAACAAGGCTGTGTTTCCATCGAGGAGTTGACATCATAGAGACCTCGAGAGTGAAGCTCGAGAGGTCACTTTGATGTCATCTACTCCTGAGATGGAATACCAGCCTTGGTTGTGGATAGTACCTATCCACTATTTTATATAGTATATGGTTTCCCCAAATGCAAAGTTGAATTTCACAAGGTTCATACCTTGTGTCCATGCTCCTGCTTGCTCTCGAATTCTCCAGACTTTTCCTCGCTCTGCTTCAGTACCGTCCCTGAATATGCTGTTACTGCTCGCTGCTGTCCCATTCTGCTCTGACCTAGTAACTGCATCATCGATTTAAAAAAAAAGAAAGAAAGAAACCTGTCAACTTGATAGATTGGTTTTACAGACCCACTATGCGTCCATGTCTAAACTTTCCTAATTACCTGCTCACCCGACTGCCGCTAAGTGCCCATGCCATTTTCAAGTCTATTTTTCGATCACTGCTGTTTTAACCAATCGGTAACAGCTCAAGGCTGAAAAGTTGTACTATTGCTCTGACATCAGAATGATAGTATAACAACGTTTTGACCTTTGAACTGCCCTACAACAAGATTTGGAAAACCACTGTTTTTCATACACAATAAGCCCTAACCGCATACTATAACATCTTTAGAATGTGCACAGCAACTTTTCAATCATGCACAACTTTCTAAGAGCCACTGAATTCCATACACAATAAGCCCTAACCATATACTAGATTTTTAATTACATATGGGAATCAGGTAGTTTTACCATTTATTTCAGGATAAATCTAGAGCATAGCTCATTTGAGAGGATGTCTTGAGAAAAATAGAAACAGTTTGTTACAACACATCACAAAATTATAAAACTAAAGTGGGTTAAAGTGTGACTGGATAGTTAGGGAAGGACACATATGGGTGAGGTTTAATTATATGTGGGATCAGGATGTAAGGTTTTGGTGGGATTGGATATTCTGGATGTGGGGATTATTTTAGTTACTTACTGTATGGGGACTGGTTCGGGTAGGATGGGACAATGGGGCATGTGACTGGGTAATTTGTTAATTACCTACAGTATGTGGATCGGGGTTTGGGAGGGATATGGTAGCAGGATGGAAGTGTTATTTTTATGAGACTGAGATAGGATGTGGCAGTGGGAGATATGCACGGAAGGACTCCTCTCACTGGGGCATCTGAGTTGCAATAGCTCTTCCTCTACAGGCAGCTGCTGGAACTGGCTGGAGCTTTATCACACTGGGGCAGCTGAGCCTTTATTGCCCTTCCCAGTGGCAGCATCCAGGACTGGCTGGGCTTCATCTCACTGGGCAGTTGATTTGTGATCTCCCTTAACCCATTGGCCAGTTGCAGAACTGACTGGGGCTTCATCTCACTGAGGAGCTGAGCCCTGATTTCCCTTCCTTCAAAGGCAGGCACTAGTATTGACTGCAGCTTCATTCACTGGTGCAGCTGAGCCCTGATTTCCTTAACTTCAGTGGCAGGGTCAAGGACTAGCTGGGGGCTTCATCTCACTGGGCAGCTGATCTGATCTCCCTTAACTCATTGACAAGTTCCAGGACTGACTGGGACTTCATCTCACTGGAGCATCTCAGCCATGATCTCCTTTCCTTCCCCTGTGGCAGGTGGCAGGACTGGCTGTTTTCTTTTCTCTTTGAGGCAGCT
Source organism: Neoceratodus forsteri (assembly GCA_016271365.2). NCBI lineage: Eukaryota > Metazoa > Chordata > Ceratodontiformes > Ceratodontidae > Neoceratodus > Neoceratodus forsteri. The sequence goes on from CM057453.1 coordinate 803,409,066, forward strand.
GAGGTCTGATCCCTTTTCCCGACTAACAGGTGCCAGACCTGGCTGGGGCTTCATCTGACTGGGTCAGGTGAGCCTTGAGCTCCAGTTCCCTACTGCCAGAAGCCAAGAGCTCTCCTAGGAAACCAAGTGCTACAAGTGCATTTTAGAGAGTTGTCTGCCTGCACATCATTATTACTCTTCCAATAGCTACTATACAGTACAAAAAAGCACAGATGCATTTTACTGACTGGAAACTTTCGTTTTGTTTTGAACTTTCCTTATGCCCCCCTCCCCTCTCTCTCTGGCTCCTGGACTCTCTCCAGAGTGGTCACTTGGTACGGTCTTACTCCCACCTGCCTGAAGCCTCCAGTCCTGCCCGGTATGGAGCCATCTCCTCCACTGCACTGACTGTGAGCCCACCAGCTCTGAGCCCCCAGAGTGGGACTGCCAACTTCTGCCTGGCCCTTTATCTAGAATCTAGTGGAGTGGCCAGGGCAGGAGGGAACACTAAAGCAGGCTGGAAGGCCCAGCGTTATGCATGGGGCTGGCCTCTGGACCCTCCTTCACCTACCAGGAGCCAGGGCTTTTCCATGTTTCTGAGTCCCTCCCAATGCAGGATGTGCAATGCCATCCAGCATGTGACATGTCGCTGCCACACACACCTGCAGGACGGACCCCCACGTCCCCTGCTTGTCAGTCCCCGACTGCAGTGTGCCCAGTCTTCACCAGGCAGACGTCACTAGTGTCATGGACAGGAACCTTCTCCTCCAGAGAGAAGAGCCATCCACCGGATGCTCAATTCTCTCCTCCCGGCCTACCTCGGCTCCCGGGCTCAACTCCCAAACCCGGGTCGCCATCATGGTGCAAGATAAGGCAGATGCCTCAACCTCAGCACCACCGGGACGGCTTAGAACGTTTCTTGACAGCACGCATCACCAGTAATAACAGGAATTTGCATATTCATTCTCTAGCCTACTTCCAGCCTCGCCTCCTACCTGACTAGCGCTGCCAGCCTGGACAAATGGAATGTCACCTACAATAATATTTGCAGGTTTGCTCTGTCCACTCTTATATTGACCCACCACTGCTTTCTGTATGCCAAGCCAGGTTGGCTACCCTTCCTCCAACTGACTACTTGCTATCGGATGTTTGATCAATAACTTTGTTAGATTCTCTAAACGTGCTCTCCTTGCAGCACTGTTTACCCCACAAGTAAATTCGTATTCCTGCACTCCTGTGACTAATCTTTCATGGATGTCCTCAGGTCTCCACTAAAATGGGTGAGCAGGCCTTTGCCACTTTTGCCCCACAGTCTGGAATGCCTCCCTCTCCGTCTCCGAGCTGCACAGTCTCACTTCAGTTTCAAGCAAACCTTTCTCAAGCACTTAAGCAAGACAAACGCCTGCACCTGTGACTGACTCTCAATTTTTCCCTTATCAAATTCTCTTAATCTCATAAACACCTTTTGTGTCTCTATCCCTCAGGCTTGAATTCTGCTGCTCGTGTGTCTCCTCTTTGAACTCCCTTGTAGTGTAATTGCAAAATGTTTTCCCTCCAATATTCCACTTATTATGCAATTAGTCGCTGTTTTCTTCTGTATTTATTATTTTTGGTGTGTCTTTTATTCTGACTTTGCTCACTATGCAGTGCCTTTTCCTTCTGTAAGTGTATTGTACAAAATGATGCTTTATCTGCTACACTGTATACCGATGTATGCTTCCTGTACTGTTGTGCAGTTGTTCTGTAACCTCCCAGGTCGTGCCTGAAAATGGGCAACGTTTTTGTCTAGTGCACTTACCCAGTCAACAAAAACTAATTCAGTAAATAATTACTGTACATAGCTGCAACTTAAAGCAGCAGTGCATGTTACTGTGAACATTGAAAACCTACTATACTTTTTTGTATCATCCTTTTCTCTTGTAAATGACCCTTTTCTTCAACTTGAATTTGCTTTAGCATTTCTTTTAGATTTGGAATAATTAAAGCGTGTGTCTGTTACTCGTGTACCTGTATTATGACTACTGTGATCTACCTGTTGCTGAGCAGTACCACCAGTGAATTCCTGTAACACTGGTTGCTTTTTAATCTAAGCGTTATGTATTGTACTGTTTTCTTTGCTGTGATGTATTGCTGTCTTGACGAGGTGCATTGTAAATGAGTCGTTGACTCAAAGGTCTGTAAACTGACGATCTAATAAATAAATAAACATGGCAATCCCCAGGCCGGCCTGTTGGTGCAGCAGTTGGATTTCCGCTATGACATCGGCAACCCTGGTTCAGGAATGGACCTGGGTCATCGAGGCGGCTGGGGAGAAAGGATCGAGCAACCCATGGACTGCTTTCCTCTGGGGAGGGTGCGGTGTGTGACCAGTGCTCGAAGAACCCCTGGCGGAGACTGGGGCACCACAGCGACTGGCACCAACAAAGATCTGAGGGCAGGACGGACACTGGCGTCCATTGCATGTTCTCATCCCTGCCACAGGGGAGAAAAGCCTGCCACCCACCTCCTTGATGATGCCCAACACCTAGCTGCAGTCGGCTCCCAGGCAAACTCCCACCCTATCCTGTTGATTATGGCACCTTTCAGAGGTTGGGTGCCGTGATCCCACCCTTGGGGTAAGCCAGGGGTACTGGGGTGGCTAATATTAGAAGCCTCAGCCGTGGGGTCTGTGACTGGGCAGATGGTGGTGGGAGGCACCAAAAGTAGTAAATAAAAACAAATAAACATGGCAATCCCCAAGTTTTCATCATATTCACAGCTGTTTTGGAGCCCTTCCTTAGTGCTCTGTAGCTGTTTAGCTGTAAAAATCTCTGTGATCTTGATTTACTAGAACATTTTGGATGCTGTACATGGGGATTTGCTGATGATGGCTTAGAGTTTTAGATGTCCAGTTTATACATCTTAAATGTGGGATTCGTGACTATGGCAAACTTTAAAACTAACAGCACAGCACATGATAGAAACATCATGTAGTCTTTCACGTATTTTCGCACTTCCTATTACTGTTAATTGTTGCAGATATTTTTGATTAAAAAAAGGCATTCCCCTCACAAGCCACCTACAGTGCCCCTAGGAAGAAACAATCTTATTAGGGGTTCTGTCAGTAAAGGCATGTATGAGCCTGCAGGAACATACCATGATCCAATGACAGTTAATCCATTTTTTATTTAGTTGTTTAACCAGGTATAGCACACTAAGCTGAAAGCTTTTTACAGGAGTGACCTGGGAGCACAAGTGACTTGCTCAAGGTCACACAGTATGCAAGTGGAAGCTGTTGGATTCAAACCCAGAGCTGGTCTGCTGCATGTCAGCAGATTTGTAGCTCAGAGCCTTAGACCACTGCGCTTATACTGCCTCAAGTTTACTCCACAGATGTGACATCTTTTTGCAGAGTGCGTTTTCTTGGTGAGCTGCACTGCATTGTTCCTGTTTAGGCGGGCATGCAGTGAAGTCTCAGTCCTACAGGGGTGCTGTGACCCCAATTTCTATAGCAATGGATTGTATCATGTCATAAAACTACAAGACTATGTCATCCCAGCCATGTATATCATTTATGGAGTTGTGAAGGGTTGCAGTAAAGACATCGATCGATTCTTTGCAACCCCTTCTATATCCAAATTAGCCCATAGGAAGCCTTAAAACAAGGTTATCCTTGCATTTATTTATATACAGTTTGTTGGTGCGAGGATTTTGCAACTCCTGTGTGACTAGTGAAATGGTACCCCTGCTCACAGCATCATTGCCAGCTTGAGGTATTGCTCGGATGGGGCCCAGACAGAGTACTGTAAGCAGAATGTTAATATAAGCTGTACTGGCAGCTTTTTATACTTTCACTGCTGGGTCCTGCCTGGGCATAGCGTATTGTTTGGCAGTGCCTCGCCTCATCAGGGCCCAGCCCTGGAGCCTCCTCTGCCCGCTCTAGCAGTAAGAGTACAGGAGATGAGCTGTGAGGCAGAAATTTATTTCATGTTATTATATTTGTCCCCACTTTTCTACTTGCCCTCCATGAAAATGGGTCACCACCGCTGCACTCTTCTTTTGCCTGGGAGGACCAGCAAGCGGCTTGCTTCACAGCTGATACCAGTGTAGCTTCAGGATTGGCTAGCAGTGGTGTAGTAATGCTAGACAGTCTGCACTATCCCTTTACAGGAGCCAAATGCCTGGATCTGTGTCTCGCTCAGTCCCAAGCCTGCCTCGGTGGGATTCTGGAACAGATCGCTTTTTAAAGCAGTAGTATTTGTTAGTAAACGTTTTTATCATATATAGTTTTTTGGGCACAAATGTATTTCCAACCTCTTATGATTTGTAGTCTGTTTTTTACTTCCTCAAATATGTAAAATTAATTTCTGTAATTGACTTAAGTCTTAAAGATGACTGCCATCTGCGCTATTTCAAAATCGCTTCTGTTAAGGTTACCCTGTGCCTTTTAATCCTAAATTTATACTGTGGACGATTGTGATGATGCTGACAGAAAGTGAAGCTTGGCTACCTGTATATACAGGACAGAATGTCAAAAGGATGAGGCTGGACCAGTATAATGTTTCTAAAGTAAATTTTACTCAGTAGCCAAAATTCAAAAAGTAACCACAGTGACAGCTCCATTATCCGACATTTCATGCATAAAGGCCAAAGAATGCCATCACAATACTGTTGTCACCCTTTTATAGACATAAATACATTGAAAGTGACAGGTGCAATTTTTAAAAACATTCAAATGTGACAGTATTGAAAACACCTTCATACAGCATTCAGTGGGCAATTGGTCAAGGTCACTAATGCTCTTCTATTCAATATTTAGAAACATTGCAAATAAGCTTAGTAAAAATATGTAAAATTTTCTTATGGAAAAGTTGTATATCCTAGCACCAGTTTGTGTGTTGCAGGAGGACAAAAGGAACTGTTGTTAATAAATGATCAATAGCTGTTGTTTTACCTGTCCTGCCTCCACTTTTGTTTCACCCAGCCCGCCTTTCCTTCTTCCCCCTCTCCTCTGTCCTTTACATATTCAATGATCAACTGTGCATTACATTTTGTGCGATTATTTGTGTTGTTTTACACTGTCATATTTGCACACCAGGTTGTTTTTAAATTGCACCTGCCGATTAAAGTTATATCTATGAAAAGGTGATGACAGCATTATGATGGTATCCTTGAGAAAGTGCCCATGCATGAAATGTCAGACACTAGGGCTGTCACTATGGTTGCTGTTTGAACTCTGACTGATGAGCAAACATTTTTTACAGACCTTATACTTGTCCAGCCTCATTCCTTTTGATGTTCTGTCCTGTATATATGGTTAGCAGAGCTTCATTTTCCTCTGTACGCTTTTTGCTCTGTGTGTTCTGCTCCTGGAAGTGATCTGTGTTTACAACTGAAGCATTTTGATAGTGCCAGCTCATGTTAAAGATGCTTAATAGTACCTCATCACACCACAATTTTAAGGTTTTACGGTGACCATTGCAAGGGTGCAAGAACTTTTAAAAATCAGGTATCTCCATAAAAGAAGGAAAGCAAATGAAAAGAAAATGAGTATTGCAATGTTTTCATCAGAACTACACGTGATTAAAAACTACTGCTGCTTTAAAGACATTTTCAATAATTAGTAAGAAAGGGATTGGAAATATAATAATGGGTTAATGGTTTTGGTTTAAATGTCACAAAAACATCAAAGCATGGTCAGGAATTAGTTTACTGTCAGTTACTCTAACCTAGGTGGGTCATGAGGCCCAAAGTGACTCCAAGTGCCTTAATGCCCCTGAGTTTGATGAATGATGCTAACCCAACCCCTTGAGTGCCCTATTGCTATTTTTAAATTAACACTTTGAGCTTTTTCGATTGGGTGAGCTTCTCTACATGTCCAAAGCACATATCTGGCCACTGTCCATTTTATACTGTTGTCATTCATTATATATTTGCCCAGTTGTATTGTTACGTAATTCTCCCAGGCTGTGTCTTGAAAATAGAGTAGGCATATGTATGCCTAGTGCACTTACCTGGTAACAAAACAAATAAATAAAACAAATTATTTGTTTAAATTAATTTTGTATTGTTTCAGTTCTAATTGTTTTATTTACATGTGGGCTTTCAGCCATTAACTTAACAATTTAGAATGCATATCAGGCAATCAGAAAACTGTTTCCAATTATTGTTCAATAATTATGCAGTAATACACAAAGGGTGTGGTATATCAGGAGATATTATAACAACTTAAGTGTGTTGTGAGACACAAGTTAAAAGCAGTGCCTTCAACCACCCTAGAAGTGATGATATAGCATGATGGAGGAAGAGCAGCACAATTCACTGAGGCAGCTCCAGAAAATGACATTTTGCCTACCTTAATTTGCAGTAGGACATAGTTTATTGAAAATGTCTCCCATCTTCTGATTTGTAGTAACCAGAATCTGGCTTAATTCAGTGGTACAGATAAAAGTACATTGCATGTACATCTACTTACAGTAAGCTAGGGTTGGCAACATTGAATTTCAAAAATAAGGGACAGATGGGACAGACCCTACCCCTGCCATTTCCCAGGCCGACAGCACAGAAATATATTGATTATTTTTGGTGTGGCAGCCTGAATAATAATCTATTTTACTCAGTAAATTTTGCAGCATATGCAATTTGAGGTGCGAAGTACGTCTAACAGTGGTGCAGCCCTCAGCACAAGTTAGAAGCAGACCTATATTCACCAGCGACAACAAGCCATCTTCTTGATGAACTACAGATAGACAAATGTTAGCCACCCTTCTTGTTTTAAAGCACAGAGGAGACCAAGGAATACTAAAATGAAACAGAGTACCCCCACTGCCCAGAACTTTCATTCCCTTCCCCACGCCTAGTTGAAAAAATACTGCACTTTAAAAGGATGCTTTCTAAATTAATACCTAAGATTCTAAAATTGCAGAATCATGTAACCTGCAAACTTTATTGCAGAGAAAATCAGTTGCATGCATTCTTTCGTTCCCACCCTCGCTCAACTTGCCTGTGTGAGAAGTGTTTATAGCAGAGACAGACAAACCCAGCAGTCTAAGGCAGCTTGCTCTCAGCCTCCACTGATTCTTTTAGCTTAAACCTAGCTTTTGGCAAACCAGTCCGTCTTCTGGCTGGCTCAACCTCCCTCCCCAGCACCAGCCACCCTGCCCTGATCCTCACATCTGCCCTCCTCCAGGCCAGGTTACTCGGACTCCAGCCAGCTAGCCATGTCCCCTAGGCGCGCGTAGCAAGCTACCAACTGGTCAATGCAGAGAAAGGCACCCGCTTACCACTACTGTCCTTGTCTGCACTGATCTGCCATTGCTAACCCCCTCCTTCAGTTTTGCAGCTTGAATAAAAGTTAACATAGCAGTAGCCAGCCAGGAATCCTACGTTTGCTTCATTCACTGCAGCGAATCCCCACACACCTTCGTGGAAGTCAATCAGTTCCTCTTGTGTTGCTGCCTGAACTGAACCCAGAACCAATACTCAACTGGCCCCTTCAAGTTGCCAGTGACCTCACTGCATCACTCACCGAGTCACCACCATTAGCTGGCCAAGGCCTTTCTTCTGGAGACCTGCTCTCTCTTCCTCTCCCTCCGAATCCGGACTGTCCAGGCAAGGCGATGTCTCTGATTTCAGGCCTGTCAGGCCTAGCAGGGCAGCTCAGCAGCACATGCCGCACTCCAGCCCTCCAACCTCAGCAGGCCAGTCAGCCACAGCAGCCCGGCAACGACTTTCACACGCTTAGAGCAGTGGGAACTGGGATTAGATGGATCGGGAACCAAGATACATAAATCAAACTTAATTTGCACTCTCTTTCCATCTGGCTCACTCTAAGACACACACAGGAATCCAGTCAAGTAGACCATGCAGCTTGCAACAGCATGAGCATGCTTAGATGATTCCCCCACTTCCTACTCTCTGATGACATCCCCAACCCTTCCTTGCACATGCGTATTGTGGTGCCGGCTAGCTCCAGTCACTGGGTAAACTGGGACGCTTGAGTCTTTATCTAGCCCAACCTGAAAATATGGGATAAAGATGTTCCATTTGGATTTAATACAGGACAGGCAATTTTACCTTTGAAATATGGGATATTCCTTAAAATCCGGGACTGTTGGCAACCCTAATTAAGCAAGGTGATTAGATGCATACACCAGCTCTGGGAAAGGCTTTTTCTCACCTGGCATATTTTTGCTTTACTCTTTAAAATTATTATATAGTTATGTTATCTTTAACAGTTCTTCCTTATTTTGTTCTGTCCCCTTGTATGACTGTTATTCCTGACAATGTGATATTCACCAGCATGTTATTGTACCTATTTTGTATGCACTCTCATTCCAAACTATATAATGTTTACCAGTGTGTATTATTGTACCAAATTTTGTCACTGGATGTGTGTGAAAATAGGCAGTTTGCTCACATGCCTTTCCAGTATAAACAATAAAAGGAAATGAATTGCCAAAATATTAGCATCCCGAGACACGCGTGGTGATGCATGCACCTCCTCTCGTGTGCCATCAGGTAGACACACCATGAGATATTACTAAAAACGTTTTCAATTCTGCATCACTGATTAAACCACAGACTGTTTACCACAGCAGATGGATCATACTGCAATAAAACTTGACCTACTGTGAATTACGGTAGACAGATTTTCATGTTTCAGAGTTGCTGTTAGTGAACTGTGCTGATTTGTCCCGCATCTCAGTGTGGGTTTGTGTTGTTACAGGAATCTCTGTTGGAGGAGTGTACTGAACCTGTAGCTCATCTAATGAGATTTGATATCCCATAATATACCATATCCTGGAATCTATTATTGTTGTCATAAAGTGTTCAGTAAAGTGATAAGATATGGCTGTTCTTGATAATTCTCTGACCTGTGGTGATTTACTGAGATATCATCATGGGGTCAAAGACTGCTTCAACAAGTCAGCTTTCAGGAATTCTCCTATTCAAGGTCCTAGACTTCAGGAGGGCAGAATCTGGGAGATACGTGAGCTACTCTCGGGGTCAAGCTGAAGATGCTAAAGTGGAAGAGGGAGGAAGGAAATAGCGCATAATTAAGAAAAGCCTGCAGGAAGTCACAAACTTATGTTTTAGGCAAATATGAGACTAGAAAACAGAGGAAACCTATGTGGTTTACAAAGCAGTGGGGAGGCAATCTGAGAAAAAGGGGTGGTGTACAAGAGGGTCAATGCAAATCAGACAGAGGGAACAAGGGATTTATACCGGACAGATTAAAGGAGACCAAGAGGATGGTAAGGAAATCAATTGCTGGTGCAGAATTTAGGACTGCAGTAGCAGTCAAGGGGCAACACAGCCTTCTTTCTCTACATCAGCCACAGCCAGCAGTCACAATACGGGAGTGCAGAATGGATGTGGCAGGGTCCCTGCTTGTGTATCCTGCACCTGCCTCACCAAGCACTCTGCGTCTTTGTGAATGCCACACAGTGGGGATGACCCCAGACATGCCCCCTAGACTGACACACGTAGCTGTATGCTCGACCGGGAATCCAGTGCGGGAGGGATACATGTCCTTTTTCTGCATGCATGCAAGGGTTCAAGGGACTTCTGGTGTGTGGTATTTTCACGTGGGATTGCCTACATGCTATGGATCCGTGCATGGCAACCACCCTACACAGGGACCATTGTGGTTGACTCAATAAAACAAGAGAAGAAACATGCTTTGCTGATGAGACAGCTTGAAGAGCAACTATTACAGTTTCTGAAATCAGCTGAATTAAAGGAGTTAAAGATAATTTAAATACCACGAGTAAAACATTTGCTGAGAAAATAAGGAATAAAGCAGAAGTTCTTTAGGTACAAAAGTTGTAGTGCACTATAAGAAACTGATTGCCCCCATCCACCCCTCCACCCTATAGTACACCCCTCACACCCTGCATCCTCCCCATGCACCTTGCATCATAATAAATTTGTAGGAAGAAGATGACTCACTGACACAGTCTCCTCCATGGCCAGCTGCTTTCTTCTAAACGAAGTGCTCACATAGTAAAACCAGCCAGCTGGTACGTGATCAGCTGGTCTCACTTTACAGCAAGCACAGGAGCACGCTCACGCAGAAGAAACTGGGTGGCTGTGGAGGAAGGTGGGCTGTGGTCACCTCTTGCCCCTTCAGAATTAGGTGTGGGTTGGGGGTGTGAGCATGAGGGAGCTGCTGCTACTAGGTGGGGGACATTCAGTTTTCTGTAGTGCACTGCAAAGCACTGAAAGTTGGTGGCTGGCCATGAGGGCAGGCAGGTTGTGCCAGTCACCCAACACTGGAGTTTTCTCGAGATGCACATTATTATAAAATGTGGATGCTGAGAGAAGGAGGGGAGATTGGGATGCTACTAGAGAGTGGGGGATGGGGGGCTTCTATTTAAAGGATATGAACTAGGGAGGAGGGTGGGGGCCTGTTGTTTTCCTTTTGTTAAATATATTATTTCCTGAATAGGATAAGTAGTGCTACTATTCATCATTCATGCTCTGAATAACTACTAGTGCAATATTCATGGTATTTGAGAAGTAATATTCGATGTGCTTGCACATCCCCAGATTTCAGACTACCGAATTTCAAAACTGTGCCCCCAACAATTCAACACCTAGGGCATTCCAAAACAGTATATGCAACAGAGACGGAGGGCAGTAAAATGTTAAGAAAACTGCAGATTTAGGAGCTTTAGTAACATATACATTAGGATCTCCATTTTATTATTTTTTAATTTTCATTTGCTGTAATGACTCTTTATGTTTCCAGTCCAGGGCAGCAGATCAGCCCTGTCCCATTCCCCTGATCCAGCCATTGCCTCCCGGGACCTACCTCAGTCAGTTTCTTCCACAGATATCCCTTGTGACAGGGCCAGAGGAAGAGGCCATCCTCCACCCTAATACACATATCCAGAGCAGACCAAGGCTCGGTCCGGGGCAGCGTGGGCCCAGACAGATCAAGTAGGCGTCCATTAAGCCCCAACTTCTTTTCTACTTTTGCCTCACCCCTGCTGTAGGATGTCCAGCATCTCAGTGGAAGCACTCATGCAGAACGTCCCTTGTCTCCCTCTCTTCATGGTGCCTACACTGCTACACCACCAGGCCTCTAGCTGCTGGCAATCATAGGTTGGGCTGATGTGTCTCTCTTCCCCAGGAGAGGAGAGCAGTCCACTGGATTCCCGATTCTCTCCCACCCTGACCGACCCCCAGCAACCCGAGCTCATTCCTGAACTCGGGTCCGCCACATGGGGAAAAGATAAGGTGCATATATGCACTCACCCTTTCACCACTGGGCCAGCTTAGGCTCTCCATCTTCAAATATAGTTACATATTCTAGGGTATACAGTAATATTTACTATCATCTTAAAATGTCAGATACAATTTTTTTGAACATTTCTTGCGCGTACAGTTTTATGAAATTTAGGAGACAAAGTCAGATAGTGTTGCTGGCAGTGGGGACTAGGCTGTGAGTTCTTCGCTGACACCACATGCCATCATCATCTCTTCGCTGAAACCAATATTGTTAATAGGCAGTGAAGTCAGTGTTGCAAAAAGGCTTGCAGTTGCTATGTTTAAAAGCATTATTTTAGAAATCGAAATTTTAGCATGATGCTTATTGATGGGATCTGCTACTCCTAATTCTGAGTACAGTTGATATTGGAAAGGTTGAGTGAAGGCCGTCTTGAAAAGGACGTTGTCAACTCCTAAAGGCTTTAAAGTGTCTCCAAAACATTTCATGCTTGATCACGTTCTGTAGAGATTGCTGATGTAGCTATTAATTTGATTCTGATTTTGTTTTCTTTTACAAGTGAAAATAGGCAGCCCATCAGACTGTTGTTACCAGCTCCCCAAAATGTTTGTTTACAATCTTGGATCAACTCCCTGCGTCTGTCCTGGACTTGAATCACCCCATCACAGTCTAGCCACCTGTGATTCAGCAGGAGGAAGAGGCTATTGCATAATGAGTGGTTACACTGTTTGGGGTTGTTCCTACTGTTCAGGAAGTATGCAGTAAGAGTTGATCAAGGACAAACAAGGTTGGTTATAATTACATCATGAGCATGCATTTCAGTTCTACTAAGAAAGGAAGTCCTAGGCTACACCATGTTTAGGTGGGATAGAGGAAAGGTAAAGGAGGAGTATTCCTCTCTCATCAGGAAGGCACTGAGGCAGTGTAGAATGCATCCATCAGGGGATGAAATGGGAAATAGAATTGTAAAATTGAATTAACTCCATATACATATATACATATACAGTATATATATATATATATATATATATATATATACACTAAATCGAGATTAAATATTTGTGTTGTAATGCTTAGCCTAGCATTGCTGTGTTCTGTTAATTTTGTGCTGTGCCATATTGTTCAATTGTCTTTATCTGTTTTTCTCTCCTTACATTTTTTTACGATTTGAGCGTATACTGGTAGCGGATCAGTCATAGCCCAATCAACATTTTTGTACTGAAGGACATGATATGAAGTGCTGTCTGCAAAACTTGTGTTTTTCTCACTATTTTAATCTCCTTTTCCCTGTCTCTTTAATTACATGTATTTAAGGGTATATTATGTGCGAGTTGCTGTCTCTTGACACAGTGGCTTCGTGAAACATTGAGATGTTTCTCGGTGAGTCAGCTGCCACTGGGTACTGTGCACTTTGTAGGCGTTTCATTCATTAAATTTGTTTGTAGCATACAAGTCTGGCTTTCAGTGCCGCTTTCTCATTTTTTGTGCTGCAGTTTAAAATTACGCACGGGTTCTGAGCTGCCTTTAACTTTCTTTTGTGAAATAGAATTGCTGTGGATTCAGGTCACATAGAAACATAGCATTTGCTGGCAGATAAGGACCACTTGGCCCACCCAATCTACCCATTTTTTTCTGCCTTCAGTATCATTGCAGACTCTGCTTGATCTCTGGTCCATTCTCCCACCCCATTCTCTTCCACTAGGATTCCCTTTGCCTGTCTCATGCTCTTGAACCCCACCACTGTTTTTCCCCACCACCTCCACAGGAAGGCTGTTCCAGGAATCCACCACCTTTCTGTGAAGAAGTACTTTCTCACATCTAGCCTGAATCTAACCCTCCAGCTTAATAGCATATCCCTTTGTTCTTGAGCACCTTTTTTCCTGAAAGATACTTCCCTCCTGTACCTTGTTTACTCCCTGAAGTATTTAAAGATCTCTATCAGGGCTGGGAACCGAAACGGGCCAAATGTTCTGGAAAGAAATTTCCGAATCGGGTTTCACTGCCAAAACCCGAAAAGCCTGGCCGAATTATCCCTAAGTGAGATGTGTTCTGCAGAAGCCAAGCTACACCATGATGTAGCACTGCAAAATCCTCGGATGAGCATGCACAGTAATGGGGGGGCCACGAGAACAGGGAATGGCAGGGAAGTACAGAGGCTGAACATACCTGAAAGGTCTGATCCTCCTCCTCCTCCTCCTCCATTGTTAGTGCTGTGAACGAAGCTGTGTGCTGCTGCCTGCTCTTCTGACATTGTTGGTGGCATCCCACCTCCAAGACAGTCCTCCAAGGAAGTTGCTGTCAGCCTGAAGAAGAGACAGTCGGAGGAATCATGTGACTGCCCTTATGGCAGTCCAATCAAACAATCTGTCTCTTTGCTCGGACTGACGCTGCTTTCTGCTAGCTGTACTCTGATTGGAGCAGGTAGTTTGAGGAAGAGTGGGTTTATAAACTCCCTCACTTCAGCTCAGCAGGGTCAGAGGCGAGCGAGCAGCATGGCAGGCAGCAGGAGCTTTAGTGCAGCGTGTCTGAGAGGCTGAGTTCATCGGTGTAGGGTGGCACAATGTAATTCCACAGCTAGTGTGTTGAGTGTTCTTGTAGAGGAGGAAAGACAGAGTCTGGTGAGCAGGAATAGGCTTAAAAACAGAAGTATAGCAAAACAGCAGACTGAGAGAAATGAATTTCTAAAAATGCAATCCAGCTGGCTCTTGCAGTTGGAAGAGTGAAAGAAAACTAACAGGATCAGCAGCAGTTGATTCAGAGGATGGAGGGCAGGGAGGGACTGGCTCTAATTCTCCAGAGGCAAAATGAAAAAAAAGGATTTTGGAGGGGGTGCTGGCTGAGTACTAACAAATTTTGCAGCAAGGCCCATATCAGACTGCCACAAGCTCTGTAGTGTTCTTTGTCACCATTTTGAAAATATTGTTTTAAACCTTTCTTTCTGAATATTTTTGAGCAGTGCAGAAGAATTGCACTGAGTGCATTTTGTGACTGTCCAATGCAAGTGGCTTCTCCTGTTATCGGGTGGGATGGAACAGAAGAGGAGGAAGGTGTTGCCCAGGGTGTGCTCCAGTGCTCTCCGTAGCCTTCCACAATATGCTTTGCATTTGTCTCACAGTCTATCAGTCTCATCAGCACTTCAGCAGCACAGCTCACTCGCATTTTTCTGATTGCTGACTATTTTCATTTTCTCAAACTGTCTTGCTATCGTCGTCATCATCACCTCCTCATCATCATCATCACTGCCATGGGGAGTACTACTAAGTAAGGGAGAAGGTTTGGGTGGGATGAAACAGTGGAGGAGGAAGATGTTTTAGGTTTCCCACCGACTCTTAGCCTCTTGGTATGATACCGCACCCTACGCCACTCATCATGAAGGTTTACTTACACATGCAGTTCATTGTTTATCATGCAGTTCAACAGCATATTGTAATAATACTTGAGAAGCCATTAAAATCCAGTGTGTTTAACACTCGAAACCCTTCATTTAATTTCAGGCCAAATGGGGCCAGTTCAAGTTTTGCCTTTCGAAGCTCAAAAGTGGCCTATTGGGCCAAATTTTCTGACTCATATGACGCCCTAATCTCTACTCATACCCTCTCCCTCCTCTCTTCCAGGGTGTACATATTTAGGTCCTTAAGTCTCTCCTTGTATGGGGTTCTGAGGCAGACCCTGTGCCATTTAGTTACCCTCCTCTGGACCCTCCAGTCTGTGTATGTACTTGCAGAGAAATGGTCTCCAGAACTGGACACAGCACTCTACATGGGGTCTTACCAGTGATCTATACAGAGCAACATCATCTCTCTCTTTCTGCTGATGATTCCTCGTTCTGTGCACCCCAGCATTCCACTAGCCCTTGCATTTGCCTTGTTTCACTGCCTGACCACCTTTAGATTATCTGATATGGTTACCCCAGGTCTCTTTCCTGAATGGTGGTCCAGTATCACCACTCTATGTTGTACTCCACCCTTGGTTTCTGTGCCCCAAGTACAGTATCTTGCACTTTTGGCACTGAAACTCAGCTACTATACTCTTGACAACTCCACAAGTTTTTCAAGTCTCTGCTCATCCTTTCCCGACCCCCAGAGTGTCCTCATTGTTGCAGATTTTAGTGTCATCCACAAAGAGGCAGACCTTTCCTTCCAGCTCCTCTACAGTGTCACTTACAAAGACATTAAGAGGATTGGTCCATCACACTGATCCCTGAGGCACCCTGCTGATCATCCCCCTTCCTTAGAGTGAACTTTGTTTATCACCACCCTCTGCCACCTTTACCCCAACCAATTTCTTGCCCAACTGACCACTTTGCACCACTCTTAACTTATTCAGCTTGCTTACTAGTTTCCTATATGGAATGGTGTCAACGCCTTACTGAAACCTAGGTAGAGTTACGACCACGCACCACCCTGATCTGGTTCCTTGGTCATCCAGTGAATTAAATCAATCAAATTAGACTATATGACCTTCCTCATGAATCCATGCTGCCTTGGGTCTTATAACCCACTGGATTCAAGATCTTCCACAATCCTTTCTTTCAGCAGTGGTTCCATTAACTGGTCTATAATTACCAGCCTCTTCCCTGCTACCACTTTTGTGAAGTAGGACTACATCTGCCCTCCTTCAGAACCAGTTCTGTTTCCAATAAGCTGTTAAATAGGACTGTCAGAGGTGCAGCCAGTACGTTCCTGAGCTCCCACAATACCTTGGATGCACCCTGTCTGGTCCCCATTGCTTTGTCCAGTTTCAGATTAGTGAGTGCCTTCAGGACTCTCTCTCACCTCTTAAAATGGGCTAGTCTCCACTTCCCTCCCCAATGCTCCTGTTACTTTTTGTGGCCCCTCCTTCTCCTTCCACTGTGAACACTGAATAAAAGTATTTGTTCAGGATGTCTTTCTTTTCCTGGCCCCCATCTGCACAGTCCCCCATCCTTTTTAACCTTACAACCCCACCCTGGCTTTCCTGTTTTGCCCACATACATAAACAAGCATTTGTCAATGTTAAATGTTTGCTTGCTGGCATTGGCGTTGGTGGGGTGTGCCTTTGGGTCATCAGGCATATTGACCATGCCATTTCACCACACTCTATATTGCAGACACCCGACAAGTGTTACGGTGTGCCTTGGGTGTTGGCTCTTATGCTCACCCCATTCAGTCAGGAAATATGGTGGATGGGTGCAGTATAGGAGAATGGGGTGAACTTGGGGCGAAGAGTCCAAGGCACACCTCGATGCCTCTCACTGGCTGCAGTGCGGTGGGGGTGGAATGGTATGAGGATTACAGGGGACAATCCTAGTCACACCCTGATGCCTGTCATTCTCACAGGGTGGGCGTTATGGTAGGAAACCCTAACACCTCAGGCTTGTGCTGGGCCAAATACGTTTGTACCACCTCTACCTGCCATTGTCTATGCCAACAATTTATAAACACTCTCAAGTACAGTAATACTTTGTAAATGCACAGAAGTACCGATTTATTTTAGCACAAACAAATTCTTGCAAGCAGCATGCAGGGCAGTCAAGGTGTGCATGCAGTGAAACTGTGTGGCATCACTACCTGGCCCTAAACTGTGGGGGGGGGAGTGCAGTCAGCCGACTGCCTCCGAGACTGCTGGCTGCTATTGACTTTCATGAAATCTGAGCCCAACCTCAAATTACATGACCAATATTTTTAAAGACAGATTTCTAAAGCAGAACTACTGTAATACTTTGTATTTTTAAATGTACAGAAGCACTGATTTATTTTCAGTGTACCCTAGGTGGCAGTATCCCAAGGGCTACTACCCTGCCTGTTAACCACTAACAGGTTGAGGGGCCTAGGTCCAGGGGCGGGTGCCTCCACCCAGAAGTCATGGTCTGCAGTAGTTAAACTAACTTGGTCACAGCCCTCTGGGACACTGTAACCCCTTTCTTCCCACTAGTGACCCACACAATGCATTAGGAATATCTCCACAATGTACACTTACCCCAGGACTGGCTCCATCGACTGGACCCGGGGACCCCTGCAAAACAAGATGATACAGTGCAAAACCACAGTACAATACTTTAACATAAACAAATACCGCAGCCAGCGTAACTTTGCTGAAACCAACAGATCTGATTTATTTATTTAAGGAGCTGTAACAAGGAAGATGGAAATCAGGTTAATTAGGTTAAAACATTAATAATCACAGTACTGTGCGCATAATCAGAGTCTCAAATTGTCACTTTCACTGGGTACCAGGATGGGAGTGGGCTAGCCAGGATCAGTTGCAGCTGGTTGGGGCCCTGTGATGGAAAAAACACTGGCACAATACCCAAATTGTAATCCGGAGCTGGTTGGCTCAGTTTGTGAAGAAATGAAAAAAAAACAACAATTAGATGACACACTTGCAATTCGATAAACAGATGGCAGGAGCTACTCTGCTTTGTACTCACAAACTCAATCCTGGGAACTGGATGGAAGGCAGATTGTTCTGGATTGCCAGGAGGAGCAGACCATGTGGACAAGGTCCTTGTGACTGGACCCACTGCAGTTTAGAGCAAATGGATGTAGTCTGGATTAAGCTGGGTTTACTTCCAGCTTCATGCACTCTGTTCACTGTATAGAGGATTTGAAACGTGATTCCCCACAAGCACTACACACGTTTATATGTAAAGGAAAGTACTATACCAGGCAGGCTGCTTCTCTATCCGATCGCAATTACTGCACAATACCGGGAGAACACACAGCAGATTCAGTTCCTGACAGACCGTAGCGATTCAGCAATTTCTTCAGTCTTCTACAGGGTGAGTCTGGTTTCTACTCTTCAGATCTCCTTGATTCTCTTCACAGGTCGGTTTCAGTCCGAACAGGTGCTTGCACAAAGTGCAGACCGAAACTTAGGGCATTACACGAGATCCCCGCGCTTAAACTACACACCAGAAGAAGCACACAGCTCCCTGTCACTTCACAGCCCAAACTGATTTGATCTTTCCAGTAGACAGAGCGGACATTTCCTTGTGTTCCTCCCAGTTCAGTTGGCTGGTTTGGCTGTCACTCACAGTAAACTCCCCTGTTGGTGGAAAAAGGTGCCGAAGTCAAAACTACATTTCCTAGAGTCACTGCCCTTACAATCCCCTTACAGCAGGCTCCAGAGGAGAGTCCAAGTTCTGATTTGCCCAGAGCAGGCTCCATTTAAAGGATCCCCACCATGATTGGTCCAATTCAGCAGTTCAAAACCAACATGAGGGAGCTAGTCTGCACTGTTCTTGCTACAAGAAAGCAGGTTAAATCAAACTGCATTTTCATTATTACTCTAACAGGTTACAAGCAAACAATTACATCTTTGAAGAGTGCTCCTTCTGCCCACTTAGCGATGGCAGAAATGGAGCAATTTGGCAATAGCTCAAGCGGGACTCAAGCAGGAAAACACACAGTCCACCCCATACAAACTTATTATGTCTGCAAGCAGACAGCTCTTAAAGACAGTACCAGAGGCTCTAAAAGCACTCACAGATAAATGAAGACAGCTGAAACACCATTCAGGCTTGGAGCATTCAAGCAAGCTCCTGGAAGACTTTTGGGAACCCTCATTTGCAGGGGTTACATTCGCATAAAAATTCTTGCAAGTGTAGCAGGCTGAATGGTTCCCTAAACAGTTATAGGATAGGCTGGACGAATCTGAAGGCAGGCAAGAAACTTTCTCAGTGACCAAGATGCAAAAGGTTTATTTACCAGGGACCATAAAACCCAAGATAACTGTGTTCTACAATGTTACAGGATGATAGAAATAAACAAGAAAACAATGTGATTGGGACCAACAATTGGTCAAACTAAGAACAGGGGTTAACTCCTTCCAGTTTGAGTCTTCGTGCACTTGGCTGAGATGAGACAACTACGAATGAACCAAGCTTGGGCTTTCCTATGTGCCAGCTGATCAGCAGGTGGCCATTGACCCACAAAGCACTTGTTACTAACAGGCTATAACGGGTGTCCCTGGATGAGCAACACACAAAGAGGAACACTGTTAGCTGGACCAGGAGGAAGGTGGCGATCCTCTGCGGCTCCAGGCAAGAAGCTGAAGACTTCTAGTCAGCCTGTGGTTTTCTGGACGATCAGCAGCACTGACCGCTGGCAGGTTCCCGGCACCCAGGAAACCTCCCAAGAAAAAGACTGCTGGCGAAGGTGACTCCCCTGGGGCCTCAGCAGAGCGACACGGGCACGTACACTTATGGACGGCTGGCAAAATAAGAAAAGGGCTTGCAAGATGTTAACTGTGGTCACTTAAGCTTGAGCCAGGGGCTCCTAAGCTGACTCACTACTGGATACCTCACTAGCGGCTCTCTACTACTTACCCTTGCAGGGCTGATGCTGGAACACTTGTGGTGGAACTTCAGAACAGGCTGCCATCACTGGAGGTGGTTCTGCTGCAGATGGCAGATGGGCCTGGGACCTCCCTGGGTCAGCATTAGGCTCTGGCGAAGCTGGTCCGGGCAGTAATGGTGAAGATGGATGTCCTGTACACCAAGGTGCAATTCGGTAACATTGTTCAGTAGCAAACAAACAGTTCAGATTTTTAAACAGACAGTTTAGTTTTGCAGGAAATAGTCTCTAGGGGACACTGGGCAGCCAACAGTACAGTTAGGTTTGGGTGCTGGGCCACTTAGGCCATAGGACCATCCTCGCCCACCCCCAAGGGTGCTGCAACTTTAGGGATGTTCTTGCTCTGGCTGTTTCTGCAGCCACACCCTTGTGTCATTAATATTGCTAACCACCTCTATGCCTGGGTCTCTGAAACTCCTGGGCCTGGTCCCACCCTCTTTATGGCTACCAGTGAGGGCTTGCCTGGTGGGACTGGAACCCAGGTTCACTGGATGCACCAAGCCCATCCACCATGGACCCCTCCAACCCCTAGGCTATACTGCCACCCTGGACCCTCACAGCATGCCCTCCCCACCCCTTGGGGCTTCTAAGTTGTGGTACCCTTTTTAGCTACTACTGACAATAATAATGTAACACCAAACAAAGTGCTTATGGACTCTTCCCAGCCCTGGAGCCTTTCTTGGTATTGGTTTGGGCACTTGGCCCACTGCTCTTTGATCCCTTTCCTCCTCGGGGCTATTGGCCCAACCTGGAAGCCCACTGCGCCTCCTCCTCCCTTATCTTTATTAGGGCACTGGCCCTTTAACTTTTCCCCTGGACACTCTGTCCCTTTAACTTTTATTTCCTCCTCCCCACTTTCCTAGCGCCTGTGGCACTAGTGCAATGTAAACTGCACCCTGGTCTCACCCACTGCCACAGCCTTAGACTTCAGTGCTGCTGGGCAATCAAGAAACATGTATGGGAGCCATGCTCCCACCCAGATTCTGTCTGGCCTGCATGGCTGCTGGGGCGGAACTGCAGGGTCCCGGTGCGTTCTCTTCCTGGATCAATTTTCTGATGCACCTCTTCGGTCCGCTGGATTTTAGTTCCTCCCTCGCTGATCAGGGCTCTGCCCAGGAAGGACAGGACACATCAGGAGTTGCACTCCACCAGACTGACCCTGCTGTCGATGCCACCACTGCTGGACCAAAGGAGGGGGAGGTCATTGCCAGAGGAGCCACAGACCCGATTCAGGTACATTTTATGTTTATCCATGATCCTCGCGTCCTCCACCCTCCACTCTGTGCCACGGACTGCTGTCCTGTTGCCCTCCCCAGCCCTTTTGTAGGGCAGGGAGGTCCAACTTCAAGCCAGGAGATTGAGCACTACCAGCCCAACAGGGAGGGTCTCCAGCCCATGACCCCCCTTTCCCAGCACCAAATAACGTGAACCAAGACAAAGGGACTGGGAGGGGGTCTACATGGCTACAGGCAAGGGGCTGGAAGGGAGGGATGAGGAGAAAGGAAAATCCCTAACTTTGGGGTACTATACAAGCAGTATGCAAGGTAGGCCTAATGTGTGCCTTCAGTACAACTGTGCGGCATCACCACCTGGCCCTAAACGTGGGCAGTGGGAGTGCAGTCAGCCGACTGCCCTCCGAGACTACTGCCTGCTACTGACTTTGTGAAACCTGAGTCCAAACTCAGATTACACCACCAATATTTTTAAAGACAGATTTCTATAGCAGAAGTACTGTAATACTTTTTATTTTAAATGTACAGAAGTACTGATTTATTTTAGCACAAACAAATTATTGCAAGCAGCATGAATGCAGGCAAGGTTGTACACGCAGTGCAACTGTGTGTGTCACTACCTGGTTCTAAACTGTGGGCAGTGGGAGTGCTGTCAACCGACTGCCTTCCATGATTTCTGGCTGCTTCTGGCTTTAGTGAAATCTGAATCCCCCAGAATACTTATTATTTACACCACCAAATTAAAGACAGATTTTTTTATCAAGTACAGCAGTCAAGCTAGAAGTTAGAACTACTGTAATTAATAGACATAAAATAGTTTCAGTAACACTGCTTTCTTCTCCTTCACCTCACACAGATCAGAGGCCTGTGAAATCAAGGAGGTAGTGAAACTGCAAGTCTGTCTTTGCAGCTCCTGGCAAATAAATTACTAGATCAGATGGTTTCTCTGGGGAAAAAGCCCCCACTAGTACCAGGCACAAAGAAACACAGTACACTCCTTCACCTCAACAGAGCACAGCACAGAGACCCCTGAAATGAAGGTAGTGAAACTGCAAGTCTCTCCCTGCACAGCTCCTGGCAAATAAATCACTAGGTCAGACAATTTCTCTGGGAAAAAAACTCCCACTAGTACCAGGTATTAAGAAGCACAGTACAAAACAAAACAAGCATTTGTCAATGCCAAATGTTTGCTTGCTGGCATTAGCATTGGTGGGGTGTGCCTTTGGGTGCGTCAGCCATGTGACCTGCCATTTCACCACACCCTACCTGCAGACAGCGACAAGTGTCATGGTGTGCCTTGGGTCTTTGGCCCTCATGCTCACCCCATTCCATCAGGAAATACAGTGAGATGGGTGCAGTATAGAAGAATGGGTGAACTTTGGGGCCAAAGAGTCCAAGGCACACCTTGATGCCTCTCACTGGCTGCAGGGTGTGTGGGTGGGGTGGAATGGTATGAGCATTACAGGCGACGATCCCAAGTCACACCCCTGATGCCTGTCAGTCTCTACAGGGTAGAGGCGTTGTGGTCGGAAACCCTAATGCCTCAGGCGTTCATTGGTATTTTCACTCCAAATTTTCAACATGGGTTTTGTGACCCCACCTTATGAACAGTGGCAATATCAGCTCGATAGGCAGCTGATTTTGCACAGTGACTACAGCATTTGGCACCACAGGTGCGAAAACTTATTCGAACAGGATGTGAAAAATGATAGCTATACTGTTCATGGGGAATTGTAAAAATGGCAATGTTGAAAATCTGCATGAAAATAGTAAAAAACTGGTGAAGTCATTAGCGCAGAGAAAGTGCGCAACGCACACCCTTAATGCTATTAGTTTGGGGATTTTTACAGCAGATTGTCAACACAGGCATTTTGGGACCTCTGCTCATGAACAGTGTCACTGTCATTTTCTTAATCTGTCCCGAACAGTGATTTCCCACAGCGACCACACATTTCTGCAGAAAGTGTGAAAACACATTTCGGCCATGTTGTGAAAAATTACAGCTGTACTGTTTATAAGGAAGTGTGGAAAATGCTAGTGAAAATCTGGACTGAAAATATTACAAATTCATGAACTTACGAGGTGTGTGGAAACAGCACAATGCTCCTTGTAACACAGTCATTTTATGGACTTTGTCACCAAATTTTCAACATAGCCATTTAAGACCACTGCTCATGAACAGTGTCACTGTGATTTTCTTACTCTGTCCCAAACATTGATTTTGCACACGATTACGCCATTGTGTGCTACATGCACGGAAACACATTTTGGGTGAGATGTGCAAAATGACAGCTGTACTGCTCATAAGGAGGTGTGGTAAAATGACAATGTTGAAAATCTGGAGTGCAAATATTAAAAATTCATGAACTTATGAGCGTGCGTAGGAACTGGGCAGCATGCGGCTCGTGAAACAGTCATTTTGAGATTTTTACAAATTTTCAACATAGGGTTTTGAGGCCTACCTCGCGACACTGTCACAGTTTAGTACATCAGTCCCAATAGGTGGTTTCACAGTGACCACGAAATCACCTTTCGGGACTGAATAACAAAAATGACAGTGACAGAATTCATGAGGTGGGGTCCAAAACCCCATGCTGAAAATTTGGTGAAAAATTCAAAAATGCCTGAGATAGTCATCAAAGTTGAAAAAACTATTTATTCCATTATACAGCTTACTGGCATTTCCTCAGTTCTTGGTCGGCTTTGAAGGCGCAGACTTGTTTAGTCTACCAAAGATCATCTGCGCCGGACTCCGAGAGTAAGTATGGGGTGAGGGGAATGTGTGGGGAGGCAGTGTGCAGTGGGTGGGCACGGGTGGGGGCAGAAGTAAAGACAGTCAGTGAGGACAGTTTTCTTTTCTAGGTTTTATTTTACTTTTAGGAAGGCGGCGGGATGTTTGCCATGCTGGGTGAGCTCCCAGCATGGCAGCTGGAAGTTGTTTTGGGGAGGGGGCAGCAGAGCTGACAGGGATTGGGTATCCTGTCAATATAGAGAGGTTTGCCATGTTGGGGTGGCTCTATGTGCACGAAGTGTGTGGGGGCGAGATGGATGTTTGCCACACTGGGTGGGCTCCCAGCGTGGCACCTGGAAAGCTGTTTGGGGGCAGTGGAGCCGACAGGGGATTGGGCACCCTGTTGGCCATACTGTGTGTATGGAGGCACGTGAACACACTGGGTAGGCTCCCAGCATGCTACTTGATGGGGGCTGTCTATGACAGCTCTTGTAGTGCAGTGCTGACGTGTAGGCACTTTGCATCCTGCTGATAGCGACAGACATGCAAATTGTCTACACCTGCAAGCTCATTCTTTCAACTGTACACCACTGCATTTGCAAAAGCTGTCATAGACAGCTCTTACATTCATTGGTATGGTGGTCTGCAAAAGGCAGCAGGGCACTGGAAGTAGGAGGCACACCTACAAATTCTTGTATGGTAGCACTATGTTTCTTGCACATGCATGCAAGCAAACATAAAAAGCAAAGGTTTTGTAATGTAAAATATAATTTTCTAGTGCTTCATCTCTCCCACTCTCAGAGCTCTCTCACTATGTCTTTCTGCTGCAGTGTGGCAGCTACATGATCTGGCTTTGGCAAATGCTCAGCGATTGGACAAGTCCTGTGAGATCTTAAAATCCAGAGGAAAGCTGACCTCAATATTAGCTGAATAGTGCAGCTATTCAGTATTCGGAGTTCGAATACTGAATAACGTATTATTCATGGTGTCGAATTTAATATTAGATTATTGGCACACCCCTACTTCTCACTCACTCTCACTCTCCCTCCCTCCCTTCTATTCTCCTTAATGACTGCAAACAGACTGTGCTGCAGAAATGTACCTTTCCTTCACATGTCTTCAGAAAATCCAGGAAAGCTGGTGTTGGGGTATCTCAAAATGGTGCTGTTTGTTTCCTGTGATTTGCTGCTGTGCTGAAGTTGCCATGTGTTTGTGGTAACATTTTTCAGTCTGTAATTCGATATTTGAACTTATGAGCAACATCTAGGTCTTTCTTCCTAAAATGTTTCAGCAGGTTCTTGATGGCCCAATGGTAAATATCTCAGTGTTCCATGCTGATGATCCAGATTCACTTCCCAAGCCCGAGGGTGTTCCACCTTAGACAGCAGAAGCAGGGCTGAGGCCATATCAGATGTCTTCTGCTTCAACTAAAGTTGGTGGCTTCTGCCAGTACACAGATGCCTCTTGTTGGTGGGGAAGTGAGTTAAGTGATGCGGCTCCAGACAAGTGACATCTTGACATCAGCAGGATGCACAGTGCGGACGTAGGGATGCAGTGTTCTACGTCCAGTACTGTGCCAGTACAGTATGTAGCAGATTGATTGCTGTGGGTGGGTCTGGTCAGTCCCAGCTTGCTTCTGACTATCCAGAGTTGTCTCCTCTACCAGGGATAGATCAGAAGGGAAGCAGATGAGAAATAGGGAAACACTGGTTATGCCCAGGCAGATGGGTATCAGGCAGTGTTGTGGGGAGGAGGCATTGGTAACAGCTCTACTAGGCATGGTATCACCAGCTTGGGAACTAGCTGAAGGAGAGTCTGAACCATTGAGTATGGAAGGAAAGTAGGCATTCATTGGTCAAATCAAGCATTCTGTCTTTGCTTAATCATGTTTAATCACTTTTTGTTATATCTATAAATCTGTTTTAAATTTAAAAGATCTCCAGAAGCTGTTGGGGTATTCTGCCCTACACTCACTCCTATCCTCCCTACCTCTTCACTTCTCCCTCCTTGCACCTATCTCCCTTCATCTCTCTTCATCTTTCTCCACTTCCTTCAACTCCCAATCTCAACCTTCTTCTCACTCACTCCTACCTCCTCTACAACCCTTCTACCCCTTTCTCTCCTTTATCTCATCTTCAATTCTCCTCTTTCAACCACCCTCCATACCTTTTTAACCCTATTTTGCCTCCCTTCATCTATCTATTCCCTCCCACTTAACCCTTTGCTCTCCCTCTCTCTCCCTCTACTTTTTTAGTCACCTGCCTACTCTATCCTATATTTGGATGTTACAGTTTTGTGAGTGCAATCTTTTGATTGTTAAACTTCAGACATTGTAGTCTTTTGAGATCAGTCTTCTGATTGTTTTAATCCTGCATTATTTCACTTGTCTGGATGTTATTGTTTATTATAAAATGGCTTTAGGAATCCAAGTCTCTGATTGGCTACTACATCATCTGAGCATGTCCTATCAGATGATATAGCAGCCAACGGATAACTGCTTACCAAAGATGCCTATGACGACAACAAATCAGTGAGCTCTGCCAAGGCTAAACAGAAACGTTGACTGGCAGAGCTTCACTGAACCAGCAGCAGGAAGCTCTCTTTTCTCACACCGCACCAGCAATGAAATGATAATTAGTACACTGGTAGCCATGGCAGTTGCAAAAAAAAAAACACATATCTAAAGCAGCTGAGTGAGTCACTTGCACTCTGTTCTCTCACCTATATTTTTCTTTCACTGCCCCGGCCAGCGTAATGCTCTCCCAGCATTTGAAATGGCATCGAGACCCGTGACTGTTACGATCTCGCTCACGCCACAGCTTGCTCCTCTTCAACGAACTTCACTGCTCTGTGTCACCAGCCACCTCCTCACATACATAATCAAATTCTTTCTATTGTAGTTCACTGCATACTTCCCTACCTTACTAACCACCATACTCCGTAATAATTCATTCATTTCAAGAACCTGAAATGCAAACCAGGGAACGGCAGTCACCACGGACACACTCGCTGACTGACGAAGGCACTTTGGGGACACACTACAGAAAATAAAACAAGCTAAGCATGTAACTACAAGCATCAAAACTACAAAATTAATGTAAAAAAGAGAACAGACACAGAGCTGTGACCTAGTCACACACACACCACCGGAAAACCGCCTCTAAGTCACCCCCATACACACGCTAGCTCACTGTAAAGCAGGCAACTGGCTAATAAAAAAAAAGCCTCATCAAAAGAAAAATTAATTAAAACTATTTATTTCAACAGGCACAGAGATGGAAAGGAACAGACACAAAAATACCCTGTACTGAGTCATATATATATATAGCCTGCAACTCCACAGTACAGAGGACTATTTTTATCTTCTACATATTACCATCTTTAACATACTTTCAAATTATTTTTTAACTAGCAACAGTTATGACGGGGATGCTCATTTTATAAGTGCATAAACACTCCGAGGGGTGGTTTGTCACCTGATAAAACACCCAGTGTGTTAATGCACCAGCAAGTGTCTTGTGCCTTAGTACACCCCTGGGTGTGCTCTTATCAGGCGATAAACCACACTCATGTGTTATTGCTTGCTTATTGAACATATAGTGTATTACTGTACTACTGTTCTTACATGTTTGTATTCATCCTTTCCTCCCAGGACACATTCTGGAAACGAGCTTCACAGCTCAGTATGTCTTTCCTGGTAAATCTCTTTTAAATAAATGAATTATGGAAACGTGATTTTAGATACACTTCAGCTTGAATTTCATATGTTTTCAGTGATTCTCACCTTTATTTTTCTCATTAAGGATATTTGCATGAAGAATAGGACCCTGCCTAATCTGCTATCACTGCTTGTCTACAGCTGAAATCATAGTTATTTTATAATATCACACTGTTTGCTGAAGAGATAATTATGGTGTTATAAACAAGAGTTATTATGTCAGGTGTAGAAAAGCAGCCAGAAAAAAAAAGCCCAGAGTACAGTGATCATGTTTTCATACAACTGTCTCGGCAATAAAGAAAAAGAGAAAGAATTACAGAAAATATATAAAATATAAACTGAATTGTGCCCAAATCTTACATTTTCCAAAGTTTACAAATAGCATCAGGGGCTCTTTAAAAGGAAGAAATAGGTCTTACTGAAGAAACATTTTTTCCCAGCTCCACCAATTAAAAAAAAGTGGTTTCCACTGTGACGTTGAAGTGGTTGCATACCTTTCTTAGTTCTGATTGTGTATTTGCTTACAGGGCTGGTGCAGAGGGCCCCGAGTACTTGAAACAGTTAAGTGGATGCAAATAAAAGACATTCCCATAACCTATGTCTCAGTGTCTAAAGGTACTGTAGCTACTGATGTTGTTGATGAGAATGAAATCCAATATAGCAAGTAACTGGATGCCACGCAGTATTACAAAACTGCTTTGAAATAATAAACCACAGGTGCCTTGTTGAGCCATTAGCATTTTGAAATGCTGTGCACCACTTCCTTAGGGTGGACAGGTTATGGGGCAACATACTGTTAACAAATTCGTTGTGTTTTGTAATATTTAAAACTGATGGAATCAAGACACTTACTGTACATGTAAGGAAGTTACTGGCATCATGCTGGGAATGAGTGGGAGATAATCAGAGCTGTCTAAACCTCCCAATAATCAGACTCAGGAGTGAAGCCAGGAATTTCAAACTTGTATACACTGGCTCGTCAAACCTCTGTCCCCTGCCCAAAAGTTTATGTGTTACCATTCGTACATCTGTCAGTTGACTCACTCTAGCTGCTTTTGTATTTTGCGATTTAGTACACATGTGATTGACTGTGTAGAGCTATGCAAACATAGTGAATCAGACATGTAGACCGCATCCAGTCTGCCCATTTGTCCCTACTACACTATTACCACAGACCATGCCTCATCTATAGCTCTTTCTTCTTTTCCCTTCCTTTCCACTGTAATTTCTTGTGCTTATCCCATGCATTCTTTTTTCCCCATAGAGATGTGTTTTCCACCTTGACAGGACAGGCAGCCGCATCGGCCCTGTCCCTGTCAGCCCGCAGCCGTCCTGAGTCTCCTCCAGTATTAGGGACCTAATTCTCCATGGATTGCTCCCACGACAGGGCCGGGAAGGGAGGCCATCTTCCCCACCCAGAATACAAATTCAGACCATCCCCAGATCCGGAGAGACCGAGTGGGTTATCGGTGTGACGGACAGGGCTTCAGAAGCCGTCCGCTACATTTTGCTCCCGCTTTTCTCCCTTTGGTCAGCACAGATATGCAGTGAGCACGCGGTGTGAGCTCCACCTCCGCAGATATACCCCGGTGCTCTTGGAACGCACCTCCCACTGGGTTGTGGCTCCCATGCACCACTGCCTAGATTCCTCCAGGTGGTAGTCAAGCGGCAAGGCAAGGGATGATGTCCCTCCCTCCGTGAGGTGAGCAGTCCTCATCGGACACTCAATCTTCCTCTCCCAGCTGGGACCCTGAGCGACCCAAGTCCATTCCTGAACCCAGGTTGCCGGCATGGGAAGAGGCAAGGCATTGATTTTTTTCACTTTATCTTTTTATTGAAAATTTCATTGGTAATACAAACAAATCATACAGGTACATAACATGTTATATAAAAGGAATAGATATGTCAGTTAACTAGGAACATAGAAGAGAAACACAATATACATATATGAAAACCGGATTACTGTACTAAAGTTAGGATTAGGATATAATTGTAAGGAAATAAGACTACAAATAAATGGTATTAGAGTTGTAATGCAACAACAACGAGGAACAAAAAGAAAGTTACGTTTATATTGTCCATACAGTGTAAAAGGGAAGTTAAGTAAATACCTAAGGGGTAAACCTATTGCTACTTGCATATTGTTAAATGTAGAACAAAATAAGGTGGTTGCATGTAACCTGTAAAAATAAAAGAGAATAGACAAAAAGTGTAATACAAGTATAAAAGAAAGAAAAGAAAGAAGAATAAACAAAATAGAGAGCATCTGTGCAATAAGTTGTTATTACCCTAATTCTATTCGTAAATGGTAGGAAAAAGAAAACGGAAATTGAATACTTATAAATTAGGGAATAAAGGTATTAGTAGTATCAATATACTTAAAATAACCCTGCCAGCATCTATTGTATGATTTGAGTCCACCAACAGTACTATGAAATAACTGGTCTAGGGATGCATATTGAGATAGGTTTTGAAGAACATCTGAGAAAGTTGGTATATGGGTTGATCTCCAGTTCATAAGAATGAGACATTCAACTAGGAGAAACAATATATTCAGCCATCTAAAATGAGCACGTGAGAGGGTGAGATTGTTTGGGGTTAGTTATACCTAGCAAAAAATTCTGATCAAAGGGAATTTTATGTTTTGATAACTCTGGAGGCAAATGTATGAACTTTATGCCAGAATTTATTAATGGGAGTGCACGTCCATAAACTATGAAAAATATCACCATCGGGTAGGTTACAACGCCAACAGTTGTTATTATTTAAAACCCATATGATGAAGTACTGAAAGGGTTCTATACCAAGAATATAAAATCTTAATTTGAATTAAAGAGCTAGGCATCTTTGAATATATTATAGGGTATACTCAACACTTACTCCATTGTTTATTTGTTATATTATAATTGAGTAAGGTACTCCATTTGTTTTTAGCTGATAGAGTTTGATCAGGTAAGGCATCCAGAATGTCTCTATAGATAAAGCTATTGCATTTTGTAGTTAATTTTATCCAGCTGGTAATGTAGTAATCTTGTAAATTATGATTATGAACATAATGAGAGAGAGAGAGAGGCATAAGCAGTATGAATCTGTAAATATTTCCAGAAATCTTGTTTTGGAAGATTCCAGATGTTCTGTCATTCTAAGAAGGGTTTAAGTGTGAGTGAGTTCTGGTCTAGAATATCCCCAAGAAGAAAATACCTTTGTTTTTCCAAGAGCTGCCAAAAAATAGTTTGTTTCTCTAGAGCAAATAAAGGTTACCCACAAAGGGGTATAAAACCAGGGGTTAGGTTAGACTTTAAAATTTGTGAGTTAACTTCCAGTAAAGGACGGAAACTGAAATAGTGGAATGTGATTTTTGCTTTAGAGGGGAGAAGGTTAAAATGAAAGCTGGGGACTCCTCCGGTGAGGATATGGATTCCATTGTAACCCATAGTGGAGTGTGAGAAGAAGGGTTATGAAACCATTTAATAGTTTGGGAGTTCGAAAGGCCCAGAAATAAGCTTTAAACCAAGGGGACCGAACCCTCCCTTTTTCAATGTGTGCGTAACTTGTTGCGACTTGTTTCTCTAGTTTTCTCAGGTCTCTACTCATCCCCCAGTGTCCACCCTACTGCAAATTTTCATGTCATCTGCAAAGAGGCAGACCTTCCCTTCCAGGTCCTCTGCAATGTCACTTGCAAAGACATTAAAGAGTGCCAATTCCAGCACTGATCCCTGAGGCACCCTGCTGGTCACCTCCCTTCCTTGAAATGATCTCCTTTACCACCACCCTCTGTCGCCTTTCCCTAACCAAGTTCTTATCCAATTTACCACCTTTGGACCCACTCCTAAGCTACAGCTTGCTTACAAGTCTCCTATGTGGAATGGTGTTGAAGACCTTGCTGAAATCTAGATAGATCACGCCCACCGCTCCACCCTGATCTAAATCCTTTGTCACATGATCTCCCCGTGAAACCATGCTGCCTCAGGTCTTGTAGCCCACTTAATTCAAGACATTCCACAATCCTTTCCTTCAGCAGTGATTCCATTAACTTTCCACCACCGATGTGAGGCTGACTGGCCTGTAACTGCCAGCCTCCTCCCTTCTACCACTTTAATGTGAGAGGACCTACATCTACCCTCCTCCAGTCCTCTTGAACCACTCCTATTTCCAGTGAGCTGTTAAATAGAACTGTTAAAGATGCAGCCTGTATTTCCTTGCGCTCCCTCAATAATCTTGGATGCACCCCATCTGGCCCCACTGTTTTGTCAACCTTCAGATTAACAAGTCCCTTTAGGACTTGCACTCCAAAGCAGGACTAGTGAACTCCCCCTCCCTCCAAAGCTTCTGTAACTTTTTGTGGCCTTTCCTTCTTCCTCTGTGAACACTGAAAATATATTTGTTCAGAATGTCTTCAGTTTTTGGTCCCCTCTGCACAGTCCCCCTTCCCTTTTTAACCTTACAATCCCACCCCTGGTCTTCCTCTTTTTACTGATGTACCTAAAAATGTCTTGCCCTTTACATTACCTCCTGGCTATTCTCTTCAGCTTGCACCTTTGCACTCCTTACTGCTTTCCCTGATTCCTTTTGTTTTCCCGATGCACCTCCTATCCTCCTTCCTCTGTGTCTCTTTGTACCTTTTGAATGCTACCCTTTTAGTCTTTACCTTTTCAGCCACCTCTTTTGAGAAGCATAGCCATTTCTTGTTCCTGTTGCTTTTGCTCATTTGTTTGATGCAGAGGTTCGTGCCATTACTGTGCTCCGTTGTATCTTTGCCCACTGTTCTTCCACCCCACCCAGGTCTGGAGTCTTTGGTTCCTCAGATTCAAGTGAATCCATGGTTAAGCTCAATGCTCCACTGAGGCGACTCCAAAAGTTGAGTCCTAATCTGTCCTTATTGAAAATGTGTTTTGTTGCACTCTCCTGAGTTACTCAACCAACATGGACTGTTCTTGTTTGAGGCACTCTTTAGAGGCTAGAAAGTTGTGTACTGGGCTGGCCCCGATCCTATCTGCCTACCACATTTGGGAGGAGGGATTCAAACTAGCAGCTGACTGTGTGATTGGTCAGCACTCCAACTACCAGTATCTGGAGGCTGTGGATGGGACTGTGTGGTTGCCAGCAGTAGGCAGGGAAGTGTCCAGGATGAAAATACTGCTATTTAAAAATAAATAAATAAATGTACCAAAACTTAGAAAGAAAATGGTCACTGTCCCTTATCAGATTAGTAAGAATCACAGCTACAGACACTTTGGGCATAGGCAATAAAGT
The DNA here is from genome assembly GCA_016271365.2 of Neoceratodus forsteri. NCBI lineage: Eukaryota > Metazoa > Chordata > Ceratodontiformes > Ceratodontidae > Neoceratodus > Neoceratodus forsteri. The sequence continues at coordinate 803,441,530 of CM057453.1, forward strand.
TTTTTAGCAAGGGTCAGGTGTTTACTTCTCATATCTATCCTGGAATACATCCTTGACCTAAACCAAGGGGTGAGTCAACATTTTCCATATCCATACACTGATTTCTGTTACTCTTCAGTTTATTTTAAGCAAATTTGTCTCAGATCATTAACAGTATACTTCAGCATTAATACAAATGTTTTTTTTTTTCAAAAGTGGCAACAGTACTAAAATGCATTTCCATGCCCAGGCATCCTTTCTGCTGCCCTCTCACAGAAACATAGAATATGTCGGCAGATAAGGACCTCCTAATCTACCCAGTCTGCCCATTTTCCTACCTACAGTATCACCGTATACCTTACTTGATCTCCAGCTCTTTCTCCTTCCACTCATTCTTTTCTAGTAAGATTCCCTTATGCCTGCCCATGAATTCTTGAACCCACCACTGTTTCACCCTATCACCTCAGCTGGTAGGCTGTTCCACAAATCCACTACCCTTTCGGTGAAGTACTTCCTCACATCTCTCCGAAACTCCACCCCAGCTTCATAGCATGTCCCCTTGTTCTTGTGCATTGTTTTTCTGAAAATACTTCCCTCCTGTACCTTATTCATCCCAGTGAGGTATTTAAAGGTCTCTATCACATCCCCCTCCTCCTCTCTTCTAACGTATACATATTGAGTTCTTTGAGTATATCCTCGTAGGGCTTTTGATGCTGACTCTACACCATTTTAGGCTCAACCCAAAGTAACAGACAATCAATCAATGGAGTACCTTTTTAGCATTAACCCTCTTGGAATTCTGGAAGGTTCATAAGGGTATGGATGCAGCAGGGTATTGATACTACCAACTTTGTCTGAAAGGGTTAAAGAATGAGTAAGGGTGTAACATCTGAACATATGAAATTTGCCAGCAAATAAAGGCCTAGAGGTCTATCAAATCTGCTCGAATGTGTAGCTTACTACTATTCTGCAGCTGCCCCTCCCTTCCACCCTTCCCTCCATTGACCCTCCCTTACTTCTGTCCCATCCCTTTGAAGCAGTCCACTCTTCTACTGGATACTACTTCTGCAGGTAATGCATTCCACCCAGCTACCACCCTCTCTGTAAAAACTGTCTCCTCATCTCCCTCCTTAACTTTCCTCCTCCAGTCTCATATTATGGCCCCTGGTGCCCCTCCCTTCCTTACTTTGAACAGCCCTCTGTACCTGTCTTGTTTATTCCTTTCATGTACTTAAGGTTTCAGTCATATCCCCGTCCTTCTCTCCTCCAGCGAATACATGTTCAGCTCCCTCAGCCTCCTCTCGTAGTGATAAGTCCCCAGCCCTTGATCATCTCTTGCTGCCCTCGCTGCACCCCTCCAGTAATTTAATGTCCCTCTTCAGATACAGGCACCAGTACTGCATGCAGTACTCCAGGTGCGATCTAACTAATGACCTATACAGTGGCAGACTCACCTCCTCCCTCCTCGAGGATATACCCTTGCAATGCAACCCAGCATTTTGTTGGCCTTGCAGCTGCCTTCCTGCATTGTGCTGAGTTGTTCATTGACCCTGTAATGAGCACCCCAGGTCCTTCTCTTCCTCTGTCTGGGCTAGCTGCACTCTCCCTAGCTGGTAACTCCTCCTTGGGTTCTTCACCCCAAAATGCAGCACCTTGCACCTTTTGGCATTAAACCCCAGTTGCCAGGTGTCTGACCAGGTTTCAAGCTTTGCCAGATCATTCTGCAACCCCTGCCATCCCCATAGGTCATCCACCACCGCGCCTACCTTGGTATCATCAGCAAACAGACTGATCTTGCTCTTGATGTCCAGTGATATGTCTGCAATGAATATCCCAAACAACACTGGTCCAAACACTGAGCCTGTGGAACACCATTTGTCATTACTGTAACCCCTAGGTGGCTATCCCAGGCTAATACCCCTGCATGCAGCTAGTAGCAGGTTGAGGGGCTGAGTTCTGACAGGTGCCTCACTCGAGGTCAGGGTTAGGTAGTGGTCAAGCTAACCTGGGCACAGCCCTCCGGGACACTGTAACCCCCTCTTCCCCTCTAGTGGCTGAACACTGTACAATAATCACTTTCACAATATCCCTGGTACACCACACAAGTACCCACACTGTTACACTTACCACCAGGGCTGGTTCCTCTGGCTCGACCCTGGGGACCCCTGTAAAACAATTTTAAGCACAGCAAATAGCAATAGTACAGTACTTTGAGCACAAACTGGAACCACAGTCAGATTACATGCAGAAAAGTTAGATCTGATTTATTCAGGGGACTTGAACAAGGGAGGGGCAAATCAGGTTAATTAGCTTAAAGGTTATAACAATCAAGCAGTTATGCATAAGCTTTGAGTCCCCCACAGTCCACTTCTGGGTACCCAGGTAGAGAAGAGATGAGCTAGCCTGAACAGTTGCCTGGGGTTGCAGCTGGTTGAGGCCCTGTGATGGAAAACACAACATGCACAGTACACAATATTAGTAATCCAGAGCCAGAGGCTCAGTTCGTAAAGGAAATGAAACAACAAGACAATCAGATGACACACTCAGATTAAGCTGTTGTTGTGAGGAGCTACCCTGGTATTTACTCACAATACCCAAGACTGGACACAGGCTGGATGAAAATCAAGACTGCAGGTGGTTGATCTGGAATGCCAGGAGAAGCAGGGCCCACACAAATTGCAGGCGTCATTCCTGTTCAAGCGTGGAGCAGGGGCTGATCCCAGGCAGGTCTCTCATCGATGGCTTCTCTGTGCAGTGGGTGTCTGGCTGGGCCAGTCTGGCAAAGCCCAGACTGCATAGAGACAAGTTCGGAAGCAGTCCGCTTTGGGCTGGATACAGCTTCTAGCAAGCACAATATAGTTCACACAGTGGGGAACTAACTCACAACCCACTAGCAGCTCATAGCACGTTTACATGTACGGAATTCTACTACCAGGCAAGCACTCCCAGGCACAATCATGAAGTCTCTGCACAGGGAGCTAGAGGTAGCTGGAATTCCTGACAGGCCGATCGCATTCAGCAAAAATATTCATTCTTCTTCAGGTTAAGCCTGGCTCACTTCAGTAGCTTACTTTAGTCACACAAACTTGAATTTGGTCCAAAATAATTCTCTTCTCTCCCTCTTAGGAGCAGCACACCGGCATGCAGGCCAAACACTCAGCCTTTCCCAGTTCTCCCATGTGAATCCACTCAGGATTTCTGCTCAGAATTACTTCAGCTCCTTCTTGCTCAGCTTCCAGCTTAGTTCTAACTGAAAACTTCAAGCAGCCGGGACTTCCCCAAGATCCAAAGATTTGGTTGACTGATTGGCTGTCAGCCAAAGCAAAACTCCTTCAGTTACAAAGGCGCAAAAAGCTCCAAACTAAAGTTCCTACAGATTTTGAATTCAGACAGCTCTCTAGCCGGCTACATTTTAGGTCCCATCAGTACTGTTTGGTCCAATTTGCAGTCAGGACCAAGACAGTGGAGACAAACAAAACAGTCCTTGCTACAAAGAAAGCAGGTTAGACAAACTACATTATCATTATCACTCTAAATGATTTTCAGTAAATAGTTACATTTTTCAACAGAGCTCCCTCTCAGGTTACTTAAGCTGAAATTAGGCAGTTCTTAAAGAGACAGTACACAGAGGCTATACAAACTCTGGTAATCACATTTAAACTGCTAAAAGCATGGGACACCAGCCTGGCAGTGAGCATTTAGGCAAGCTCAAGGAAAACTTTTGGGAATCCCCATTTGTAGGGTGGTTACACCCTTCTCTGCCTGGGAAAACTTGGCGTCTGCGTTAAGTCTGTACCATCATAACATTGAAAATGAAAATATACAAGATATTTATACCATTAGCATGCTATACAAGTACTATATGATTCGTCAATTGGTATAACTTGTCACTTTACTATACATTTCAATGTACTCCACTATATAATTTCCATTCTGACAATACATTATGCATATTTCACACAGTTAAATTGAACATTACTGTACAGAATCATGTAATAACTTCTTGTACTCTAAACAATGCAAGAGGGGCCCTTCCTATCAGCTTACTTGGGGCTGGATGGGCAGGGACACCATGGTGAAGAGGCAGAACAAGTAACCTGGAATGGGCTGTCAAGCTCAGTTTTAGGCAGTGAGCTCTGAGAGACATAAACACTTTTGTGGACTACATTTGAGAGGCAAATCCACTAGCCTCCCGGAGAATCGTAACTGAAGCGCACCACTGGCTTGACAGCTTGGCCAGTCTTTCTGGGGTGAACAATCACAGTCTCTACACTTTCAGCAATGGTCTTGGAGCTTTCATCACTTGTGAGGGGTGCCTCTGCATGAAGGGAATGTCAAGCTGGGAGCACTGTCAGCCCTTGCTCTGTAGTCTCTGTTTCTACAACACTTGGCTCATTTAGAAGACACTCTGGCACGAGAAGAGGGTTTTCAGCACTCTCATCGTGTTCCTCAAGTTCTGGCATGCCACCAGAAGATTCATACCATCAGCCTCTCCTTCAGGCAAATCATCAGTTCCATGATACACAAAGACTCAGCATCCTCAGACGTGATACTTTGTACTTCACCTTCAGGGAGGCTCAAGGATGATGCTGGGGCGTTAGGCAGTCCAGAAGGCCCAGCTTCATCCCCATAATTCTACATAGGATTTCCACAGAAACAACTGACTCCAGTTCATATGAGGGTAATAGGCATTATCACACTCACTGTCATCCGAGTTAGACTGGCAGTCACTATCATTCTGGGCCTGCTGCGGGAAAGTCTTAAATCGGCAACCACGGGGCAGGCTGACTCTGTTTCTTTCTTGCAGCAGCACAAGTCACTGGTTCAGGGAAAGCAATATCGTGGGTTCAGCCTTAATTATAACTTGACCAATAGGTAGCAAGTGGTTACGGTGCATGGTCGTGACAGCTTTGGAGTTATTCTCTGGCGCACTTTGTACACTGGCAAATCATCCAGCTTTCCAACTGTGACATGAAGAAGATGGTGCCATTGATCAACAATTTTGTGTTTACCATGCAATCTAAATTTCACAACAACACACGGTCTCAGGCCTAAGCTCTTGAGCCTTTACTTTTCTATCATGTCTCTCTTTGTTGGCTAGATTTCTTTGGCAGCCATTGTCTGGGCCAGTTGGTAGCTATGGTTCAATTGAGCTTTAAGTTTTGTACATATTGCAGGTAATCTTCAGCTTGGACCCCATCGGGAGAAACCCCAAAACAGACATCAACAGGTAGCGGGCCTCTCTCCTGAACATGAGGCGGTAGGGAGAGAACTCCGTAGCATCATTCTTTGTGCAATGTATCGTGTACCAAGGTGCTAATCTGCTGGCTCCATTTATGCTTATCTTTGGGTGGAGGTGCCTAGCATGTCTAGTAAGGTGCAGTTAAAGCGTTCAGGTTGAGGATCCCTCTGCGGATGATAAGGGTGTTCTTGACTTCGCACTCCCTATAGAGAGCATTTCCTTTGATTAGCCGACTCTCAAAGTCCCGGCCCTGATCAGAGTGAATTCGCTGGGGAGCACCATAGTGGATGAAGACATTTTCCACTAGCACCTTGGCCACGGTAGATGCTTTTTGATCTTTGGTGGGGAAAAGCTTGTGCATACTTGTGAAATGGTCCATAACCACTAACACATTGCCAATGTTTTGCTGATCAGGCTCTAAACTCAAGAAGTCTATGCAGACTAGTTCCATTGGGGTGCTGGTAGAAATGTTGACAAGGGGCAGCCCTCTGAGGCAGGGCTTTTCTCTGCAGGCAGTGACTACAAGTCCTTACATGGTGCTCAACATCAGGCCCCATCTTGGGCCAGTAGAATCAAGATAGTACTAGGTCAAGGGTCCGGTCGATACAGGTGGCCTATATGATTGTGGAGGGACCTCAGTACCAAATCTTGAAGGCTGTGGGCAGGACCAATTGTTGCTTGTCTATTGGCCACCCCAATCTACAGTCTCTCTATGCAACAACTGATTAAGCAGCTTCAACCTGGGGCCTTCTTTAAACAATAAGCGGTTCTTAGATCAGAGGAATGCAACTTGGACATCTTTTCCTGCACGAAGGGCGTCAAGTGCTGTCTCAATCACAGGATCTCGGGATTAAGCCCATTGAATGCTGTCATTGTCAAGTCGAGTAGTGCACTAATATCTAGAGCAGAGAAGTGTGCAACCAGCTGGTATGCAGGTGTCAGAGGGCCCAAGCAATCTGCTAAGCAGTCCACTGTGTCCGTAGACATGTGTTCACTTCTGTCAAACTTTTGGCACAATGCTCTGGATGTCAGGTTCAGACAGCCTGACCCAGTTGCTCTTGGAAATGCCTCCTAGATAGGAAGTCCAGCATCAATATGATTCAGGCCTGGTCTGTATTCGACAGCATAATGATATGTTGACAATGCAGAAAGCCACGGTGCCCCATGGCATCTAACTTAGCTGAAGCCTGTACATAGGTCAACGGGTTGTTGTCAGTCCTCACCAATATTTTTGCCCCATAGAGGTAATCATGAAACTGGTCGATAATGGCCCATTTTATAAAGGAACTCCAACTTGTGCACAGGGTAGTTTTGCTCTAATGGGGTCAAGTTCCTACTGAGTGAATGCCACTGGTCTCAAATCATCCTCACGGTCTTGATACAGTACAGCTCCTAGACCCTGCAGATTGGCGTCAGTATGCAGCACATAGGGTTTGGTGGGATCAGCATAAGTGAGGATGGGGGTGGGTGAGCTGGTATATGACTTAGTGGAAAGCTGCTTCACAGTCAGGCATCCAGAGGACTCAAAAGTTCACCTGGGCAGAAATATGCTTTGTCTGGTTCTTTGATGGACCCTTTTTTATTTCCGATTGGTAGAGGGTAACCCTGTAAGATTCAAAAGTGGCGGATCAATTTGGAAAAGTCCATTATGAACTGGCAGTGTAGCACAGAATCCCAGGAAACGTTGTAGTTTTTCAAATTGTGGGGCTGGGGCCAAGTAGTCAAGGCTTCAACTTTACTAGGATCAGTCTCTATCCCTCTGTAGACACTATGTGCCCCACATACTTCACAGAGGTTAGGAAAAACTGGCACTTGTCGATGGACTGCTTGAGGCGAAATCTTCCAGTCGGTCTAGTACTTTGAACAGTCGACTCTCATGTTCCTCTAGGGAGCTCCCAAACATAATGACATCATCCAAGTACACCAGGCATTCCAGCAAATTCATGTCTCCCACCGCTTGTTCCATCAGTAGCTGGAAGGTGGCTTGGGCGCCTGATATCCTGTGGCATTCTCAGGAATTCGTAGAACCTGAAAGAACAAATGAAGGCTGTCTTCTCATGGTTCTGAGGCCATCGGAATCTGGTATTATCCACTGCAAAAATCAACACCGAGAACCATTTGCTCCTATTCAAACAATCCAGAGCATCTTGTATATGGGCATGGTGTATTGATCGAGGATGGTCCGCGATTCAGAGTTCGATAATCAACACACATTTTCATAGATCCGTTCTTCTTACACACAACCACAATGGGAGAAGCATATGGGCTCCTGGTTCTTGTATTACACCACCAGCGGCGTTCCTGCAAGTGTCTTCTAACATCGTCTATGTCTGCAGGGCCTAGGCGTCAAAGCCTCTCTCGAAATGGCCATTCATCGTGCAGGCGATGTGATGCTCCATACCCTGTACACATCCCACATCCCATTCCTTCAATGAAAACACTTGATCTCTCTTGACAAGTTTCTGGCTAATTCTAGTCTTCCATTCAGCTGGCAATGAGAGTAAACCAAAATCAAACAAGTCAGGAGTCACTCTATCTGTCTTGCCAGGGTGCTTGTTGCTGGGCAACACTGCAGTCTCTGCACAGTGTACCGTAGCTAGGTGCATCCTCTGTTCACCCGGATCTCCCGATCTGACACATTATGAATCTTGACCATCACTTGTCATAGGCATGAGCACGAGCTGGCAAGATGCTGGGCAACAATAATCCTTCCAACAATTTTTCATCGCCTAGCGTCTCAAATATCAGTATTTTGTTCTTGACATGTTTGCAGAGGCGGACCTTCCCTTGAACTGTACACTGGATGTTTGGGGCCAGTACCATAGATCGGGATCCTTCTTCCACATGACCCCTACTGGTTCATCCTGGTCCCTTCTTTGAGCTTCTGTTGCAAATCATAGGCCCTCTTGATCAGAGCGGAATTCTTAGGGCCCTCCCAGTCCGCCTCCCTTGTTTCTCATGACAGAGTTGTGCCAGTCTCCCAAACATATGGGCATTGGTCCCAATTAACAGGGAACATACAGTCCAGTGGGGGACACTAAGGCCAGTGTCCCGACTTGCTCCTCTACACCAGTTAGCTGCAGGAAATGACAACCAGAGGCAGACATATCCTAGGTAGGGATAAGACTCTCGCCAGCCCCCACACATGTAGGCCTTCCAGAGATTGTAAGGGCACAGCAGATAAGTGTTTGTCATACCAGTCCTTAAGTACAGTGGTTACTTGCAACCCACTGTCCAGCACAGCCAGTAGGAATACCATTCACAGCCACAGTAGTCTCCATTGAAGAGCCCACTATTTTGAACCAGTTTAGAGGGACAGCAGCAGGGCCTGGAGAGTGATTTAGCCACATAGGGATTTGAGTTACTACTTCTTGAACCCTCCCTGCTGTGATTTGGGTACTCCTTGACAGCTGATTCGTTCTCCAAGCTCTCCTTGAAGCCTGTATACAACTTTATCGAGATCTTTTGTGGACCGGCATTCCTCTTCATGTGCCCATCCTTCCCACAATTATGGCAAAATATGTTTTCTGGGATTTGGGTGGCTGAGGCATCACACTGGGAGCTGGGCGGTGGTACTACCAACTGAAAACCGTGGTCGCCATCTCTGTCTGCTGTGTGGTGAACATTTGGAGACATCTCGTCAATTCTCTTACTTCCATAGTCAAGACAGCGGTTTGAGCTGATGTCAGCAGGAGATGTCTGGGTGGACACCCCAACCCCATAGCAGATGCAGTGGATAAGGGTCAGTGCCTGTACTTGCAGTAGTTGTCTTCATAAAGAGACTGTTTCTTGTTTCTCTTTACTCCCTCAGCAGTTCATCCCATGTGGCACACCCTCTTTGGTCCCCACTTCAGAAGGGTCTTCTGATGCCGTGATCACTTGGGCTGCGCTCACCCTAGAATTACAATCCCCTCTTCATCTTCAACCTCCCGGAGTTCTTTTATCAAGTCACAATAGTTCGGTGGGTTACCCTTCTATCTGGAAGCCATAATGAAGAAGCTGCAATTTAGAATGTTTTCATGTTGCAGTAAGTGCCCCAACCTCACATGGTTTAAGTCACTGGCGGCTACCCCACTTTTTCAGTAAGCCTTTTGCAGCATTCTTATCAGGCAGTAACATATGCAGACAAACTTTCCCCTGGCCTTTGTTTTGTACCTCGAAATTTCCACATCAAGTTCTCCTGACTCAGTGCTCCCAAAATTGCTTTCAGTGCAGATAGGTACTTCTGGGCAGAAGCTTCAGAGTTTGTGGACCTCAGAAATTTAATGGCCTCTAGGGGCGGGACCCTCAAACTTTCTATGATCCTTTTCCATTTCTCAGCCTCCACACACTGCCATTCAGGTACCAAATTGGCAACACAATCTATCCAGGTCTCCCAATCATCCTCCACATGGGGGTTGGGAGGGTGCGGAGAAGATTCTCAACCTCGGTAAGAGTCGTGACTTATGGCAGGTACAGACATAGGAGCCAGCATTGGCATAGGCACAGAAGGAGGGGCAATAATGGGTGCTGGAGCAGGAGGGGGTGTTGGGGAGGAACACCCCAGGTGGCAGGAATAGTTTCTTTAAGTCCTCCACAGTTTTCCTTCCTCCAGCAACAACTTGGCAAATTTCTCCTCAAAGTTTCAGATAGTGGAGCTCATTCTCCTGGGTCTTTCTCTTTTTAGTTATCACTCTCAGGCAGTGAGGGCTCCTTTGGGGTGATAGTCTGTTGCACTTTGGAACTGTCTATTGGGTCCGTACACTCTACTAACGCCATGGAACTTTGTCCGAGCAGATTAGCCAGTTGACCCACCACCACAGGCTTTTGTAAACATTCAGCCTTGGAAAGTACTCCTTCTATAGTGTCCTTATTGGTACCCAGGGAATATCCAGGATAAGTATAGCATTTTGGGGTCGATTTCGTCCAGACACCACCCACCAACTGGTGTACAGCCATACCTGTTGGGTAGCATTTACGTTTGACAATGATTCATAGTTTCGGCAACTAGAAGACACAAAATCCCAGCGGTGAGCCTCCAAGATGTAACCCTAGGTGGCGCTATCCCAAAGGCTACTACCCCTGCCTGCTTGGCTAGTAGCAGGTTAAGGGCCTGAGTTCAGAAGCAGGTGCCTCCACCCGAGGTCAGGGTTGGTAGTGGGCAAGCTAACCTGGGCACAGCCCTCCGGGACACTGTAACCTCTCTCCCTCTAGTGTCCTGAACACTGTACAATAATCACTTTCATAATACCCTGGCACACACACAAGTACCCACACTATTTGCACTTACCACAGGGATGGTTCCTCTGGCTCAACCCTGGGGAACCCCTGTAAAATAAGGTTAAGCACAGCAAATAGCAACAGTACAGTACTTTGTGCACAAACTGGAACCATAGTCAGATTACATGCAGAAAAGTTAGATCTGATTTATTCAGGGGACTTGAACAAGGGAGGGGCAAATCAGGTTAATTAGCTTAAAGGTTGTATCAGTCAAGCAGTTATGCATGCTCTTTGAGTCCCCACACAGTCCACCTCTGGGTACCCAGGTAGAGAAGAGATGGGCTAGTCAGGACAGTTGCCGAGGTTGCAGCTGGTTGGGGCCCTGTGATGGAAAACACAACATGCACAGTGCACAATATTTGTAATCCGGAGCCAGAGGGCTCAGTTCATAAAGGAAACAAAACAAGACAATCAGATGACACACTCAGATTAAGCTGTTGTTGTAGGAGCTACCTGGAATTTACTCACGATACCCAAGACTGGACACAGGCTGGACGAAAATCGAAACTGCAGGTGGTTGATCTGGAATGCCAGGAGAAGCAGGGCCCACACAAGTCACAGAGGCGTTATTCCTGTTCAAGCGTGGAGCAGGGGCTGATCCCCAGGCAGGTCTCTCATTGATGGCTTCTCTGTGCAGTGGGTTGTCTGGCTGGGCCAGTCTGCAAAGCCCAGACCGCATAGAGACAAGTTCGGAAGCAGTCTGTTTTGGGCTGGATATAGCTTCCAGCAAGCAGAACACAGTTCACACAGTAGGAACTAACTCACAACCCACTAGCAGCTCATAGCACATTTACATGTACAGAATTCTACTGTAACAGGCAAAGCTCTCCCGGGCACAATCGCAAAGTCTCTGCACACACCAGGAGCTTAGGGGTAGCTGGAACTCCTGACAGGCCAATCACATTCAGCAAAATATTCGTTCTTCTTCAGGTTGAGCCTGGCCCACTTCAGTAGCTTATTTAAGTCACACAAACTTGGATTTAGTCAAAATAATTCTCTTCTCTCCTCTCAGGAGCAGCACACCGGCATGCAGGCCAAACACTCAGCCTTTTCCCAGTTCTCCCATGCAAATCCACTCAAGATTTCTGCTCAGAATTAATTTAGCTCTGTCTTGCTCAGCATCCAGCTTAGTTCTAACTGAAAACTGCAAGCAACCCCGACTTCCCAAGATCCAAAGATTTGGTTGGCTGATTTGGCTCAGTCAAAGCAAGAGCTCCCCCTTCAGTTGCAAAAAGCTCCAAACTAAAGTTCCTACAGGTTTTGAATTCAGACAGCTCCTGTAGTCTGGCTACATTTTAGGTCCCACCAGTACTGTTTGGTCCAATTTGCAGTTCAGGACCAAGACAGTGGAGACAAACAAAACAGTCCTTGCTACAAAGAAAGCAGGTTAGAAAAACTACATTATCATTATCACTCTAAATGATTTTCAGTAAATAGTTACATCTTTCAGCAGCGCTCCATCTCAGGTTACTTAAGCTGAAATTAGGCAGTTCTTAAAGACAGTACACAGAGGCTATACAAGCTCTGGTAATCACATTTAAACTGCTAAAATGCCAGACACCAACCTGGCAGTGAGCATTAGAGCAAGTTCAAGGAAGACTTTTGGGAACCCCCATTTGTAGGGGGGTTACACCACCCTTGGGTGTGAGGCTCCCACCCACTACCACCCTCTGTTGCCTTCCCTGAAGCCAGTTCCCTACCCATCTCACCAGCTTTGCACCCACCCCTGTGCCTTCTAACTTATTTCCCAGCCTCCCATTTGGCACCGAGTTGAATGCCTTTCTGAAATCCAGATACAGGACATCCACTGCATGGCCCCTGTCCAGTTGCCTAGTTACCCAGTCATAGAACTCTAACAGGTTGGTTTGGCAGGATCTGCCACATATGAAGCCATGCTGTCTGCTGTCCTGTAGTCCTTTGGCCTCTAGGAGGGCCACCAGCCTTTCCTTCAGGCTAGTCTCCCCAGTACAGACCCCCATCTCAGGGGAGGAAATGGACAAGGAAATGCTAGAGGCATCCTTAAAATGGCAGAAAAAGGGGAGATATTGTTGATGTGGGACCTGAGTATGCCAGATGTTAACTGGAGTACCTTTGCTGCAGGCACATCCAAGAGTAGGGCCTACAGGGCATGCCTCAGACAGCTAGTGGTTGGAACCCACTTGGGAGGGAGCAATCTTAGACTTGGTACTCTGAAATGGGGAAAGAGGAAGGATCTCAGATTTAGAAGTGGGTAACCATCTACGAACAAGTGACCACCAAACAGTGTGGTTTACAATAAACACAACCATAGAGTCCAAGCCATCCACAAAAACAAGAGTATTGGGACTTTAGGAAGGCTGACTATGGGAAAATGAGAGAGTGCCTCAGAAAAGCACTAGCAAGCGGGCAAGAAGGAGGGGTGGAGGAACAATGGGAAATAATCAAAACAGCAATCATGAAGCAACAAGCCTTTGTGTGAACAAATCAACAAAACAAAATGAAGGAAAAACCACTATGGTTCTCAAAAAAGGTGGCAGGGATGGTTAAGGAGAAAAGGACAGCATTCAAGAAATATAAGGAAACACAGAAGAGCAGGACAGAGAACTTTATCAGTTAAAGCAGAAGGAGGCAGGAAGGCAGTCAGAATAGCAAAGGCACAAACTGAGAAAAGATAGCCAACTCTGCTAAGAAGGAGTATAAAACCTTTATAGGTACATTAGGAGTGAAGAAAGACCAAGGGAAGGATACAGAGACTTGATAAAGGGGAGAATGTGGGCAGAGGGTGACAGTGAAAAGCAGGGATACTGAATGAATATTTCTGCTCAGTATTCACAGCAGAAGAGGAGGAGGAGGTACCTAAACCAAACAAGGAGAAACACTGAATGGGGGTCAATACAAGTCCATTCACAAAGAAAGGGTTTTGAAAGAACTCTTGAAACTGAGGTGGACAAAGCAATGGGGTCTGGTGGGATTCACCCAAGAATTCTTAAAGAACTAAGGGTAGAACTAATAGCATGACTGACTACTCTTTTTAACAAATCATGGGAGGATGGGGTGGTACCTGAGGACTGGAGGAGGGCAAATGTGATTCCACTTCACAAAAGTGGGAGCAGGGCAGATGCAGGAAAGTACAGACCAGTTAGTTTGACTTCAGTGGAAGAGAAAATGATGGAATCACTTCTGAGGAAAGGATTGTTTGTACCTAGAGGCCAGTGGGGCACAGGACCTAAGGCAGCATGGTTTCACAGCAGGAAGGTCATGTCAGACGAAACTAATAGATTTATTTGACTGGGCGACCAAAGTAGTAGACCAGGGAGGGGCTGTGGATATGGCCTACCTAGATTTTAGCAAAGCATTTGGCACAGTCTCACACAAAGATTAATGTATAATTAGCCAGCCTTGGAGGCGGGTCCCAAGGTGGTAGCCTGGATAAAAACTGGCTGGACAACAGGGCCTAAAGGGTAATAGCAAGACTGAGTCCACAGTGAAGAAAGGAGGGTAACTAGCGGTACCACAGGGTTCGGTATTGGGACGGTCCTCTTCAATGTCTTTATAAGTGACATTGGAGAGCACCTGAAAAGGAAAGGTATGTCTCTTTGCAGATGACACAAAGATCTGCAACAGGGTTGATACACAAGGTGGAGTGGAAACAATGAAAAGGGACTTGGCAAGGTTGGAGGAATGGTCAGATGTATGGTAGCTTAGATTCAATGCAAAGAAGTGCAAGGTAATGCACCTGGGAAACAAAACCAGGGAAGCGTACACAATGGGGGTGAGTTAATAACAACAAAAAATCGAAAGAGACCTAGGAGCAATTATATAAGAAGACCTAAAGGTGGGCAAGCAATGTGAGAAGGCAGTAAGGAGGCTGGGGATACTGGGATGCATAGGGAGAGGCATCACCAGTAGAAAACAGGAAGTTGTTATCCTCTGTACAGACAGTTAGTGAGACCCCATCTGGAGTACTGTGTGCAGTTCTGGAGACCCAATCTCTGCAAAGATATAGACAGAGTGGAGGCTGTTCAGAGGAGGGCAACCAAAATGGTGCAAGGTCTGCACCAGAAGACATACGAGGAGAGACTAAAGCAGCTTAATATGTATACCCTGAGGAAAGAAGTGAGAGGGGGGACATGATAGAAACTTTCAAGTATCTCAAAGGAATTAACAAAGTACAAGAGAGTAGTATCTTTCAGAAGAAGAGATGTGCAAGAACAACGGGGCATAATTTGAAGATGGGGGCGGCTCAGAGGTAATGTTAAAAAGTATTTTTCACAGAGAGGTTGTGGATGCATGAACAGCCTTCGGAGGAGGTTTTGGAGTCAGGAACAGTGGAAGAATTCAAGAATGCATGGGACAGGCATAAGGCAATTCTAGTAGGGGTAGGAGGAAGTAAGCTGTTGATTAACTAGAATCTGCAGCTTATCCATTACGTAGGGAATGGGAAGACTAGGTGGGCCAAGTGTTCCTTATCTGCCATCAAATTCTATGGTTCTGTATGTTTCTATGTCTCCATCAGCTTACCCATGATGGTTGTGAGGCTCACCAGTCTGTAGTTCCTCGGTTCATCCTTGGAGCCACTCTTGTGGAAGGGCACCACATGAGCCATCCTCCAATCCTGAGGTACACACCCTGAGTGTAGTGAGGCATTAAATAGGTCTGCCAAAGGTCCCACAAGGACCTCTGCCAGCTCATTCAGTACCCTGGGGTGGATGCCATCTGGGTCTGGAGCCTTGTCCACCCTCAGTGCCTTCAAACCCTCCCGAACTCTGCCTTCCATGATTTCCCATCTGTCACCCCTCTCCTCCTGTTTCTGCCATTCCTCCCCTTGGTATCACCACCCTCTTCTCCTTAGTAAATACCGAGCAGAAGTAATCATTTTAGCGCTTCTGCCTTATCACACCCTCTTCCACCACCCCCCCCTTCCTAATCCTTACTATGTGGTCCTTACAGCTCCTTTTCTCCCTGATTTCCCTAAAGTCCTTCTAACCCTTCTTAATGCCTTGTGCCAGCCTGAGCTCCGTAGATGCTGGCTCCCTTACTCGTGTGTCACCTCCTTGATTCCATTAGGTATTCCTCCTGTCCTCCACCCTCCCTGTTTTCTTGTACCTCCTAAAGGCAGTTCTTTTCCTTCTTACCTTTTCCATGATCTTCTTGCTCAACCAGCTTGGTTTCTTATCCCTAACCTTCTTGCTCTGGGCCTTGCAGCAGGTTTTGCTTGCCTCCACTATCCCAGCTTTATGAGCTCCCACCTCTGGTTAGTTCCCATAACTAGGTTAAATTCTGACTAGGTATTCTTTACCACTTCTCCTATCCTCCCAAAGTTGGCCCTCCTGAAGTCCAGCACTCTTGTGCCAGATTCCACTCCTTCCTTGCCCATATCCAATGTGAGCGATTGAGTGATGGTCACTCCCGACAGCGTTCTTCCACCGTAAGTTATCTAACAACCCCCATTTGCCAGCACAAGAGCAAGGGTACTCCCTAACCTGGTTGGTTCACTGATCATTTGCAGTAGAAAGCTGTCCTGGAAGGCATCCAGCAGTACCTGCTCCCTTCCATTCCTGGTTGTTGGGGTACTCCAGTCACTCCTGGCATGTTTTAGAGGGCGTTTCTCAGGTAGCTAGAGAAAGGAGGGTCTGCTTGGGCTTAGAATCCGAGACTGATGTGTGAAGTGGGGAAAATTCACTCCACAAGATATTTTGTGGAATGGATCGCTGTGCAACGCCCAACTTTGCCCTCCCTAAACTCTGCAAATGCGGATTTGGCAACTCGCCAGTGGAGCTTAAACTTCACATTTTTGGAGTACTAGTGTTTGTTGTTAAATCATCCCCTAGTGGAAATCCCTGGTGTCTAGTGGACTTCCCCAGCCCTGCCGATCGCTGGCCCCACTATAAAAATAAATAATCTTAAATCTCTGGTGGTGTCTGGTGAGACCCTCAACCCATGTCGTTGGCACCAATAAAAAATAAATTATCTCTTAAATCCCTGGTGTCTAGTGAACCCCCCCACTCCATCAGGTTGTGCCCCTCCACCCCCTCCCCCACCTCAGCCAGGCCACAGCACAGCCCCTCCTCTTACCTCCATGCCAGCCCGACTGACCTCTCAAAGAATGAGACCGTGCTTGTATAAGCACGCCTCATTCTTTAAGTCAACCAGCTCATCATTGGATGAGAGAACATTTTCAGGGAGCTAAGAAGGGAGGGAGCTGCTCTGGTTGCCAGCGGGAGGAGGCGGACAGTGCCATTCCCCGCTCCCCTCCCGCTAGGGACCGGAGCAGCCCCTCCCTTTCTCTACCTGCCTGAGAAACGCCCTCTACAATGATGATGAGCTGGCTGACTGTCAGTGAATGAGCACTGCTTGTATGAGCACATGCTCATTCATTGAGAGGTCAGGCAGGCTGCCGGCCATGGAGGTGAGTGGAGGCTGTGTTGGTGGCCCATTCAGGGTCGGGTGGGGAGCAGGGTAGGGAGGACTACCTTATGAGGTGTGAGGATGGGGGTCCACTAGACACCTGGGTTTTAAGATTATTTATTTTTTTATTGCAGCTGGCAATTGGCAGGGTGTGGGGTCCACTAGACACTAGGAATTTAGATTATTTATTTTTATATTAGGGCTGGTGATCCACATGGTGGGGTCCAGTAAACACCAAGGATTTAAGGTAATTTTTTTTATATTGGGGCTGGCAATTGGCAGGGTGGGAGGATACACTAGACACCAGGGATTTAAGATAATTTTTTTATATTGAGCTGGTGATTGCGCGGGGGTTCACTAGACATCAGGGATTTAAGATTCTTTTTACAGTTATAACTTTTCTCTCAGAACCGGCTATCATCCGGAGGGAGCCCCCCAGCCACATCCCCGAGGCGTCCACCAACGGTGGCGACCCAAACTCCCCAGAGCTTGCCCCCAGTGGGGCCGCAGGGTTCCCCAACCCCACTGGAGACCAGATTCAGCAGGCCAGCCGGGCTGGTCGGGAGTGGAGCTCATGAGGCACCCTCCACCATTGTGCCACGGCTCTTTCTGTTTCCTGGTTCCTTCCCAGGAGTTGAGGCGTGTACTGACACCTGCAGAGAGGAGTGCATGCGTCCGCACACGCCCCTTCAAGTGTCTGCCCCAACTCCCCTTCTGTAGCACAGTGCCCTGTCCCCAGCCTCCGCTAGGGAGCAGGCAAGTGCCAACCACTGTGGACCCTTCTCCCTTGAGAAGGAGAATAGTCCATTGGACGCCTCAGTCCTTCTCCTCCCCTGCTGACCCCCAGCAGCTCATGCTCTTTCCTGAACACAGGTCTCTGGCATAGTGTGAAGCATGGCGTCCAGCGCCTCAAGCGCCACCGGGCCAGCATTAAGATTATTTTTTTATTGGGCTGGTGATCCAGTGGGGGCACATTCAAAGTTTGTAACTTCTCTTAGCTTTTGGGTTCTTTTAAATGCAATTTGCACTTTTTAAAATAAACAAAGCAAGGTGAAGTTACAAATGGTGAATTTTCAGTTTATAGCCGCAACTTTGCACACTGGCTTCATGGAGGCGACTCGCAACTTCACTGAAAGTTCACAAGTGAGTAAAACTTGCTGCATCTCTAGGTGTGAACAAGACATAAAGTCAAATACTTCAGCTGAGGGGCACCTCCTCACTGCCATGTTCACGCTTGTTTCATTCATTGCTGCCGTAGTGTTAGTCTGTTGAAAGTGCAAGTTTAAAAACAAATAACTTATTAAAATGTTTTCAAATTATTACAGCATGTTTCCCTAAAATATTAAATGAACAGTGCCAGTGGAATTTTAATTTCAGATGCAGAATTCTAGACTGGGGTACGTCCCCACCCCTGCCCCTTTCTTGCCTGACAATGACAAACATCATTAATTCACAAAGAAAGGCAGTGCCAAGAGATTGTTAACAATTTAAGGCACTTTCACAAGTGATTGTCACTTGCACCCTCCCGCAGCTGTGAAACTGTTACACAAAGGGAAATACAGTTTACTAAGGGAAGGGATGCCTCACTCACTACTACCTGTGGTTGTCTCTTGTTTTCCTTGGCTGATTGCAGGCATGAATCAGAACAGAGTTTTTATGTTTGCTTATGCTGCAGCGACAAGAAACATGTTGAGATAGTAGAGCATTGCAGAGTATGGCAGTGTTGTGGCCAGTGCGTGAACGCTTAATGGGTGTGTCCTCAGCCACCAATTATCGCTGAAGCTGCCAATGATGGCAGTTTCCAGAGCGAGCACCACACTTGAAAGAAATCTGTCACTGCAGTCAGGGACAGTTTCGCCATGCAGCATCAGCTCTCCCCAACCAGGCACACAGCAGGACAACACTGCTGCTGCCCACCCTGCAGCCTCCGTTCTCCATCTCCTGCCGACATTGGAGTGTTCAACCCCATGTCACCATGTATCTGCCCTCCCATTAATGTGGCACACTGGGAGCCCACCCCAGTGTGCCACAAAATACTTTTGATGTTTCCAACACCGGATGCCCACTCCTGGTGTTGGATGCCACCTCATGCCTCTATTTTCTCAAGCCGACCACGGGTGCCCAATCCCTGGGGTCAGCATTGATCCCCCCTCCCAGTAGCCTGGCACACTGGGAGTCCTCCCCAGTGTGCTGAAACTGCTTTTGTTAAAATTTCACTTATAAAAAGAAAACAGTCCCTGACTTTTTTTTTTAAACCTGAAAAAAGAAAATGGTCCCTTGTCGCTCCGCCGCCCCTCCTCAACCCGCACCCTCCTCTGCACACCCCCACCCTCCCACACCCCTCCTGACCCATACCTCTGGAGGTCAGGAACAGTGATCTTCTGTGGACCGGAACACGCCTGCACTCTTCAAAGACCAACCGAGAACTGAAGAAATGACAGTAAGCCCTATAATGGCAGTCAGTGAGGGTTTTCAACTTATTGATATCTCAGCAAATAAAGTTTTGGTCCCAGATTTTTCAACATAGGTTCTTGGGACCCCTCGTGAACACTAGCACTGTCATTTCGTTTCTCGGTCCCGAAAGGTGATTTTGTGGTCGCTCACGGAATCACCTTCGGGACCAATTAATGAAATGACAGTGCCACTGTTCATGAGGTGGGTCCCAAAAGCTCTTCTTGCAAATTTGGTGAAAAACTCTAAAAATGATCATGCTATGAGCGCTTGTTGCGTAGTATCTTCGCAAGTTTATAACTTTCTCAATGTTTAATATTTTTACTCCAAATTTCCAGTATTGCCATTTTTCACACCCCTTATGAACAGTACAGCTGTTATTTTTCACATTCTTCCTGAAATGTGCTTTTGCTTCTGTGGCACAGAATGGCGTGATTGCGAGCGATATCAACTTTCAGGACAAATTAAAACAAAATCACAGTGCCGCTGTTCACGAGGGAGGTCCCAAAAGGCCATGTTGAAAATTTGGTGAAAACATTCAAAAAATGATCATGCTATTTATGTGTGTTGCACACTGACGCATACTCATAACTTCACCAATTTTTCATATTTTCACCCAGATTTCAACATTGCCATTTCTTCACACCTCATGAACAGTACAGCTGTAATTTTTACATCCTGCCCAAAATGTGTTTACGCACCTGTGTAATTACTGAATAGCACACTCACTATGCGAAATCACCTTTTGGGATCGAGTAACGAAAGGATACTGCCACTGTTCATGAGGTGGGGTCCCAAAAGCCCATGTTGAAAATTTGGAGTGAAAATACCAACAAACCCCCAGGGCATTAGGTTTCCAACCATAACGCCCACCCTGTACAGACTGACAAGCGTTGGGGTGTAACTTGGGTCATCGACCGTAATGCTCACACCATTCCACCCCTACCCTGCAGCCACTTCTGCACCCATCTTGGCTTATTTCCTTATGGAATGGGGTGAGAGTAGGGGCTGAAGACCTCAAGGCACACTGCGACAGCTGTCGATGTCTGAAGGGTGGGGTGAGGTGGAATGGCATAAATGTATTATGGCCAATGACCCAAAGAACACACCCCAATACCTGTTGGTCTCTGCAGGGTGGGGGGGGTCGGCATTACTCAGTACTTCACTGCCATTCCTATTATGCATCTCTTAACTCCCAGAACTACCATGCCAATACCAGCAAGCAAACATTTGGCATTGACAAAGGCTTTTTTTTTTTACTTTGGTGTGTGGACTTTCAGTGTGTACAGGTACTTCAAAGTATATGCAAGCCTGACTTTAAAACCATATGCAACTGTGTATAATGCATATGCCTGCCAACTCCAGTGATCAGTCTTGCAAACTTTGTTGAGCGGACCAAACAAGTCCAAATTGTTGGTCAGTATTCACCTTGGTTTAACCCTGAATACTCTGGGTTGTGGGCTAACTAGGAGCACTTTGGTTTTCTATTAATAAACATTTGCTTTCACACTAACATAGCGTGCGCCATTGTCCTGTTTTTACCTGATATCCATTTGGCCCTTTACGGTGGTACACCAGTTTAGTTGGAGCAACGTTGAGCAGTGTGGCTTTGTTTCCTATTTAACTCTATCACATTATTTGAAGTTATTAGTAGGTCTGACAGTATTTACTAACATAATGGCATGAAGGAATAGCCACATACACTCAAATGTACAGTGCAGCTCACCACATGTGGCAGGTTGCCAGCAATGATGTTATGTCGATGATGGACTTAGCAAGTAGTCATTCAGTGAGCTGTCTTTCTTAAAATGCTATTGCTTATGCTGCTGTCCCATGCAGGACAGGTCGACAGCAGTTCCAAAATGTTAATAGCTCCACAACAGACCAGAAAAGTAAAGAATGCATGAATATGGGGTGGACTCAGAACAAATAGAGCAAGGAAGACAGTATGGAATGACCAAAAAGGAGTATTTTAATATACTGTAAGTTATAATAGTGAATTCTGCAGCAACAATGGAATTTACAGTAGGATACCCCGGAACCACAGAAATGAAGGGACCCTGCACCATTTTGTATGTAGCCCATGGTGAATGGAAACTGTCAAACTCCTATTAGAATGGAAGAGGGCATTATTGTGTGTAAAATAACCAGTTGATAACTATTGTTTTAATAGGCCATTTTACCCCCAACCCAAACAGACTGAGACAAGCAACATGCTTTGGAGAAAATGGCCACAGTCATGTATTATTAAACAATGTAACACCCGTTACAGTCAAATTAGTGTGGCGTGTGCAGCAGTGTAGTTATAGCAAGTCATTCTTTAAATCATCATAATAATGGCCATCTCCTTACCCGAGGAGATGACAGAATGGGTACAAATCTCTTGCGGAACCCTGGCCTCCGAGGCATAAGGGATGACTTTGGGCTGGTGCAGATGCACCCTCCCCTCAAGAGGGTGCTGTAAAACTGTGGGCAGTGCCGAAGAAGCTGCTCACTCAACTGCTTCATGAAGAGGAAACTCCAGCCATTCAGGCCTTATCTCTTGCCAGCCTCAGGATGATTTGGCTGCAAAGATGCATGATTCCTGTTCCCCCGCCATACAGACTGTACAAGACTACTGTGCTGCCACGTATTACATATGGCTGTGATTACCTAACGCTAACCTATCCTGAACCAAACCTGACTTAAACCCTTATGGAGACAGCGAAGCTGGAAAAACACTAGGGGAAAACTGGAAATTCTTTCTTGATCCATAAGGTGATCCCCCATAGACTAATTGCGAATGCCTTATGCCCTGCTTTTATGAGAGTGGATTTGGATGGGTTTCAACTAGAGGGAGGAGCCAAAAATAGAAAACCTTTCTTGTCTGTGCTTGTATAGGCCTTTTGTTCCTCCCTCCAGCCGTAAGACTCCTTACCGCCAGGAAGCTTCTGCTTACCTTCCTAACCCCAGCCCTAGTGGGTATCTGCCAAGCAAAGCTACCTGCCAGCTCAGGAGGGTAACACAGACAATGTTAAATGTGCAGCAATGTTTTTCAGGCTCCTAATCATTTTAAGTCTGGGCTGACGAGCAAAATTCATCACTGGTGTTACACATCTGATTTTCTCAGTACATTCTGAGTCATTATTTTGTGTTATGGACTAGTAAATCATAGATAGTCTACACAGTGTCCTCAGGCTGCCATGTTTATAGTATACTGTTTTAAACATTAATTTAAAATGAAACATTTTCATTTGAATAAAACAGAATTGTACTAATGCCATTTGTATTCACAATTGTTTCCTAGTTGATGTATCTTGATTCTTTTAAAATACCGTCAGTGCATTCATGTGCAGAGTGTGCCATTTACTATTTGTTGCTGTTCCTCAGAAAGAATAAGCAGTAGGAACTGAATGCTGACCCTTATTAATGCAATAGAGGAGTCACCGCCAGTGGAGTAGGTGATTGTTTGTCTGTTGTAGGTGATAGTTTGTCTGTTGTAGGTGGTTGGTTGTGTGTTGTAGGTGATTGTTTGTCTGTTGTAGGTGATTGTTTGTCTGTTGAAGGTGGTTGGTTGTGTGTTGATATGGTAGCAGTGACTGACACAAGTCCAGAAATCCAGTCCCAGTCTTCGTGACACACCATGAATTTCTTTCCTCACTAGCTGAATATATATTGAGATATACACCCTCTCCCAGTTGGCTCATAACATTTGTAAGTGAATACCAGAGAATATGTTTTTTTAATTTTTATTGAGTGAGTGAGACATAATGGTATTTAGGATAGAGATTTTGTTAAGCTTTTACAAGGTTGCTCCAGCTAAAAGAAATCGTGTTCTTTTAACAGTAAGAAATGAAATCCATTGCTTTTCATTTTTGTTATACATCAACTCATGTGTCTAATACCAAGGGTTACAACTTTCCACAGCCCTAAATAATATGAACTGTGTAAGGCAGGTGGCCAGACCTCGTCCTTGAACACATTGAGTTATCAAGGAATCCCTAACTATGTAGCCATTTCTTCCCCAGACACGAAATAAAGGAAGAAGGTAGTACCTGACCTCTCAGGGCAATTAACCAGTATTTAGTTCCCTCCCACCAGGGCACAAATTCGGGTCTATCAAAGAGAAATATATACCCACTTTCACCATTTGACTTCAAAAGAGCCTTGCTTATTGTTTAATTTAGCAGTAAAGTTTTCTAAGTTGTATATTTCCAGGGTTATTTGCGCCAATCAGACACAGATGGTATAACAGTGGACCTCCATTTATGGTAAGGGCTTCCCGGGCTGTTAAAATGTACAGTGGCAGAAGGGTGTGATCCCATTTGGGTCTGTGTGGAGGATAAATGGAGAGAAGTGCTATTTTGCAGATAATTCTAGTTCTTCATCAAAGCATTCCTTCAGTTCACACTGGAGGTTACACCAAAAGGGTGTAAGTTTAAGGCAGAACCAGAAAATATGACCTAAGTCCAGTAAGTACAGTTACACCTCCAGCAATGTCCATAGGAGGCGGAAGATAGTTCGCTAGAATTGTAGGAAGAGAAAGTATCTAGAGCGAGACTTCCATGCAATTCCCTCCAGATATGAGGTGAGAAATTTTAACTGCACCCAGAGTTGCATTTTCCCATAATGGGAAGGGACTTTGAGCTCCAAATCTCTATTCCATGCTGCTAGGACAGATTGAGAGGAGTCTCCAAGAGACTCTCTCAGTAGTCTGTAAATGTGGCTGATCAATTTGTTCCAAGGGTTTCCGTTAGGAATCCTGTAAAAGGCCCATAACTTAGGAAGAGGGTAGGGCGGGTGGCTGTAAATTCCTTCTGCCATAGAATATGGTTTCTTACCTGGGTATAGTGAAATAAGTCCCTGTCAGGAAGGGAGTATGCAGTTTGTAGTTCTGTAAAGGGAATTATGCCTGTCTAGGTAACAAATTGGTGATAGTAACTAAAAGGCCAACCTACATATGGGCAGAAGAGGAGAGTCAAATGAGACCAGAAGAAAACCTTCATCCTGTGAAAATAGTGTAAAGAAGAAAATTGTTGGCTTGAGGGCTTTTTTTTTCTGGACATACCATGTTTTAGAATTTGGGCTAAAATTTCAGAAAGTCTCAAAGGGAGGAGTCTTTCCAGGAGGTGAAGGTGATTTTCTCAATATAATGTAAGTCATTAATTTGAAATTCAATATTCTTCCAATCATTGTGAGCATTTGGGGAAAGCCAGAGAAAAGGAGTTTCAGGAAGGCGGCAGATGCATAGAACTCGGTTAGGAAGGTTGACCCCTGGTTGAGGGGAGACATATTAGAGAGAATCTCACATGTGGTTTCTGACCATCCCAAATAAAGGAAGATATCATTTTGTTCCAGGATTTAAAATAGAAAGATGCAGGAAATATTGGGATATTCTGGAAGAAATAGAGAAGTCTAGGGAGGATTACCATGTGGATGGTTTCAATACGTTGGAAAAAGAAAGCTTTAATCTTCCCCATTTAGATAGATCTTTGGATGTGGAGAGATATAGGTTCATAATTAATAAGGTCCAGATGTATCAAATTTTTCGGATGTGAATTCCAAGATATTTAATTTTGATTCCACGCCATTTAATAGGTAAAGCTTGTCTCATGTTATTGGGAGGTTGAAAGTAAAGCATTAAAGCTTCTGTCTTGGAAATATTAAATTTGAAATTGGCTAACCTTTCAAACCTTCATAGAACGTCCCATGCCGCTGGTGTGGAAAGTTCAGGTGAAAGAAGAGTTAATAGGACATCATCTGCAAAGGGAAACTTTATATATTTTCTTTCCTGGTGGATTCCCTCTATTTTAGGTGTAGTCGTGGGCTGCCACTAAGGGCTGCATGTGAGGGCAAAGAGGAGAGGAGATAATGGGCACCCCTGTTGTGTTCTCTGATGTAGTGTGAATGGGGGTAAGTGCCCCATTGATATGAATATAGGCCTTGGATTGAAGATACAGTTTCTGGAGCCATTGGATTATGGATTATGGAAATGAGAAATCTTGAAGTGTGTCCCATAAGAAATCCCAAGAGACCCTATCAAATGCCTTTTCAGCATGCAAACTTAATATGGCTGAGGGAATCCATCTGGAATGTATATGTTCCAAGAGGAGCATGGTGCACCTGATATTATCCATAGTGCTCCACCGCTTGATGAAACCTGCTTGATCTGGATGAATAAGTTTTGGAAGAAGTGTTTCCAGTCTAGAGGCCATATTGCCATGTAGATTTTATAATCAACATTTAAGATAGACATAGGGCGGTGTGAGGTCATGTCAGTTGTGTCTTTATCTGGCTTGGGAAGGTGTTATTATTGCATAATTCCAGGATGGGGGACTCATTCTCTGCTACCGCCCATAAAGGTGGGCAGAAGAGAAGGGAGAAGGAGACCAGAGAATTTCTGATACCATTCCACTGTGAATCCATCCAGCATTGGGTATTTAGTTAACTTTAAGAGCTTAATATGATTGAGAATTTCTGCTTGGACTTATTGGAGATTCCAGGAAGAGCGTTGTGAGTCCGTAAGCTTCGTAAAGAGAGTTGGGAAAGAAAGCCTCCTTCATCTAGATGTGAAGAATCGGGTGGTTGAGTATATAGTGTTTGATAAAAGGAAAGGAAAATGAGGGAATATGGTCATCAGTGTGGGAAAGTTTCCTAGAATCTGGGTGTTTGATTCTGAGGATAGTTGAAACTCGTTTTCTACATCTACGTTTTATGCCAGTATTCGAGCACCTCTTGCTCTTTCCTCATAACTGGATTGTTTAAGATATGTTAGGGACTGCAGAACTTTAAGATCCATAATTTTCTGAATTTCTTTTGATTTCCTGTATTTTCCTCTGTAGTATCTTATCCCTCTTTATACTTGAATTTATGATCGCTTGTAACTTTTGGTGACCTTAACTCTGTGAGTGTCTTATGCCTTAAATGTTTTCCCTCTAGAAATCCCTGTAGGGTTATTATCTCTTCATGGCTTTTGCGGCGTTACACCTTACTCATCCTGCTGTCTTTTACATATTGCTTAATCTGTGATTGTTATTCCCCTGCCCCTGTACCATTTAACTGCCCTATTTCATCTTCGTATTCTTCCACTGCATTCCACTCTACTGTCTCTTTCCTCTGTCCCCTAACTCTTTCCCTGCCATAGACTAGCCCTTCAGGGGCTTCCTGCCTCAGGTGGGAGAAATTGGATACCAGGCGGTTTTCGCCCATAGCCACCGCCTGAGACACCCAGACCTGACTCCTCACTTAAGTAGGTGCTGGACACGATACCCAATCGGAACACGAGCGCTTTCTGCTCTGGTGTCTGATTGGCTCCTGCAGTCTGCTCCTGTGTCTCTCTCAATACTAAGCTAAAGTCTGATTTTCTGTCTAAAACTTGCACGGAAAAGAGATGTACTTATTGCCTAACAGCTATGACTCTATTTTTCTTGTTAAGAGTATCAAGAGTTGGGACTCTGTTTGATTACACTCTTCTGAATTTCTGTGGTTGGGCCAGTCTTTAGGTGACAAGGAATACCCAATTTTGTTGTCCTGCTGCTTTGGTCCTCCCGCTGGTCCAGATGTTCCAATGTCCATGGCCCAGTACTTAATATCGACACTTCTTCTTCCATCCCCTGCCAAGGATATGCCTGCTCAATCTCCAGCTTCAAAACCGCACTAAGTCAACTGTTTAACATGCGTAGCTGTGCTTGTCCCTCGGTCATAGGTGTTGAGGCCTTGTACCAGACAAAACTCACTGAGTAGCTTCACAATCAACAACTGACAAACTCACAAAGTGGCTCGCCCCTCCTCTCATTTTTCTACCCCCGCCCCTTAGCCACCTGTTTTTACTTATTCGAGCAGCCCCTGCTCATGACTTGTTGTCTGCCTAACCAATGTATGCTTACCTTCTCAATCCTATCTGAATAACTGTATAAACCTGTAAATACCTAACCTGTTACACTGTTATTGTAAACAAAGTAACTACAGCATATATCTGCCTAAACTGTTGCCTGCTATGATGTGTAAAAAGAAAACAAAAATGCTGTTATCTACAATGTTTTAATGAAATGTTGTTTGTGTTTGTCCTCTTTGTGATGAGGTACCTTTGAAACGAGCCTCTGGCTCAAAGGTTGTAAACTAATGTATAAATAAATTAAAAAAAATAAAAATATGCTCTCCACGGCCCCTGCCCTTAGGCGTGGGAAATCCAGGCACCGGTGGTCGACGCTGCTCACCGCAGCCTGAGAACCAAAGCTCAGACTCTCCATTAGCAAAGCACAGCATTAGCAGCCATCCAGTTGGAACGTGAACGCTTTTTCGTGTTGACTTGATTGGTTCCTGCAGTCTGCTTCTGTGTCTGTTCTAAACCAAGCATAAATCTGATTTATGCTGAAATTTGCCAAAAGAGCTGTAATTACTTTTCTTTTGCCTGTTAAAACCCTCATCCTTCTGTTTAGAGTGTTACATTTAGGGAGACTGTGTGATTACACTACTTTTGAAATGATGTGCTTGCGTCAGCTCCCTACACAAGCGGCTGATCACTTCTCTACTGAAGTTCCTACTAAGCCTCATCTTATGTCCTTCTTAAATATTACAGAAGCACTCCAAACTGATATGACTGATGTAACATTGAGTACTTACTTGCATTAATTGTTTTTACTTGTGTTATTTGGCTCTATTGTAAATATCTCTGTACGATGTACCATTATTGACCCGGAGCTAACCAGGTCCATCTTGTAAATGAGCTTATAATGATGTTTGCCTCGATAAATAAAGATTTTGATTGATTTGATACAAAAGTTGGTAGGAATGTAATTGTTCTACTAAATAATTGTAGAGTGCTTCAAGCCTTTGCCTTTTTCTGAGAGGAGAAGGCTATACTCCCTCTAATTACCGCTTGTTAAAGTGTCCCATTTTATAGGGTCCTAGATCTCTTCTTGGTCATTTTCTGTTAAAACTTGTAGGATTTTGGTGTTTATATAGTCTATAAATTCTTGGTCTCTTAGCAGGATGGGTTAAGTCACCATAGTTTTGCTTTTAAGGGTTTGCCAAGGTTTATTTTAAGGGCAAATGTGTGGTGTTCCGACAGTAGACAGGGACCGAGAGTCAAATCCTGGACCAACAAGAGGTGTTCACATGAAATAAAAAATAAGCGCAGATGAGAGTAGGAGGAAAGCATGGCAAATAACAGGAGAAACCCGGAGCTGCCAGGAAGTCTCCTCCAGGCATCGCCTGTACAGTAGTAGCACTCAATTAGTCAAAGGATTTTAAAAATCCCTATTGAGAATTGTAAACCTTTAGTTAGGGATTTTGTTTTGTTTGTTAGTGTATTCACTGCTACCCAGAGAGGGTTGTTTCATCTGATAGTGTAGTTGACAATCTACCAGATGGCACTTAAGTACTTGTAATAGGAACTGGCCACTTTCTGAAGGTATAACAAAAGAATTTTAGAGGATTTTTTCTCTAAATTTTGTGAAGGATAAATAGGAAATCTCACAAAATTGCTTGACAAATTTGGCAGTATTCCTATACCCAAATGAGAAAGAGTGGCCTTTAAATATTTCAAAACACTGGAAGATCTGTAGGCCCTTAGAGAAGAGGTATCCAGCTGGGGGGACAGAGCTATGTTAAAGTCTCTGGCCACTATTAGAATGCTCGTCGAGGGCATCTATGACCTTATTGAGAAAGGAGCGAATTACTGGAAGGGAGGCCTAGGGTGGTAGGTACGCATTCACCAGGGTAACCTGCTGAGAGAATACTGTGCCTGTTAAAATTACATATTCTCTGTGCATCTATGACTGCATTTGTACTTCCAAAGGGGTAGAAGCAGGACCAATATAATGTTCCTCTTTGCGCTCCACTAGAATGAGAGGATGCATACACCCTATATCTATGGCCCCAGTTTAACTTTTGGTGTTCCACCTCTGAAAGGTGGGTCTCTTGTAAGAAATACAGGTTGGCACGCCTGCCTTTTCAAATGTTGCATCAATCGAGATCTTTTTATGGGGCTGTGGAGCCCGTTAATATTTAAAGAAAATAACAGAATTAACTGCCATTTTACAAGAGAAAAATTAAGGTAAGTTGAAAAGGAAGTATAAAAATCAATCTGGGGAACCAAAGTCTCCCAGGCAGAATTCTTTGTGGGACTGGGGCACCCCTGTCTTTCCTTGGAACCCAGTTATAATAAAGGCTATTGAAAAACAAGGTGTGACTTTCTTTGTCTCGTTTTCTTTGTGGTAACTAAACAGAAATTAGGCTCAACTTCAGGCCAACTAACCCACTTAACAAAAAAACATCCCTATATACATGTAGCTTTTACCTCAACACCCCCCGCAACAGTCCCCTACAAAAGGTGTCAACAAGGTTTAGACTGCTACTAACTATATAAGTTTTAATACTTAACATGACCTCCAAAATGGAAGGAATTTTGATCCCATCTGAAGGCTCCTGAGGGTTCTACAAGTGAGAGCCCCGGGAAGTTGAGGTCAGCTTCCCCTGTGTAAGGAAGGGTGGCCCTGGGGGATAATGACCTCCTAAAAGTAGGCCTATCACTCTGAAGAACGCCAGCTTACTAAGATTAGTAGAACCATGAAACTGTGTCCCTATGAAGTCCAGACCCCTCAAATAAATACTAAAATCCCTCCTCCCACCAACCACCTGCTCCCACCCCCTTATTACTGTCAGGGAGGTCCATTCCACCACATTTATGGCTATGTGCAACAAGTCCTCGGCTGTACATGGGGAACTAATCAGCAAACTTGATTAGCTTTCTCAGTCCAATTGTTGTCCCCCTCCCCGTACAGGCAAGGATTCCAAGGTGATCCTCCTGACCAAAGCCAAGAGGCTAATCCACCAGAAGGCCAGACCACCCACACCCACCAGACCTCTCCCCGAGTTCCATAACCCCAAACCACCCCGAGCCCCGCCCCGTGGTCCCAGATAAGCTCTTGTAAGTGCCTAGATCCGGAAACATGGATGCATTTATTTTCCAACCAGGTCACTTGTATAGATACAGTCCTATATGTCCGAAATGTATCTTCTTATTTATTGATAGAGTCTCTTTTCCTTATATGTTATGGTAATCAGCACTGCTAGGATGAAAGTAACTTGAACCCCCAACTCCCAGGCCCGGATACAGGAGGGAAGATGGATGGGTGGAGCGGGTGGCACCAAGGGCAGTGGGGTAATCCACGGACAACCCGTGCCCAATTTAGAATGAGGCCCTCTGCCTGTCTCATAAGACTGCCATTGGGGACTGCCTGGCCAATTTTAATGGGAGATCACAATATCTATGCAAGGTATTCAAATTTAGATATTTAAAGCCTAATTGTATCTCCCTTTTTGTTCTGAGCTTAAGCATGGAATCCTAATGTGGACACTGGGTCCCGGACCCTCCACCCGGCACAAACCCCAGAACCTCCCTGTCTACCTTCACCCACCTGAGGTCTGCTATGCAGTAGGAGTGAGTCCATAAATCAGTCTCCTCATTCAATCTGCATTAATTCGGGATAGTGTAGAACTCCGATATTTCTGCATGCCCTCAAGCAGTTCCTCCAGGTTTGTGGGTTGGAAGCTTGTGAATGTCCATCAGACTGCAACCTCACTTTAAAGGGCTTTTCCATGTCTTGGGCTTCTTTACTTTCCCCTATTTTCCTGGTCCTTGAACAATCCTCTGGAAGTGGGTCCTGCTTCACTTCTTCAGCGAGGAGAATTAATGGGGACTGATGAAAGAAACCACCAGCCTAGCGGGTAGAGAGTTTTAAATCTTAGCTTGTTCTCTCTTAGATATGGGAACAGAGGAGAGTATTCATGTCTGTTTTTGTGTCATGGGTGCATAATCATTATCTAGAGAAATGTGTCTATTTTCATAATAGACTTGTTTTTGCGCCCATGCCTTTTGTAATATAGTTTCTTTAGTTGCAAGTGCAAGAAACGTGCCACAATTGAACGTGGGTGAGCTTCTGCTGGGAGTTTAGCGCCCAGGGCTCAATGCCTTTCAATATCAATCAGAGGTCAGGGCCTAACTCGAGGGAGGATCTCAAGAAGTGGTCAAGAATGGTTGGCATATCTGTTCCTTCCTCCTCCTTAGCTATTCCGTAATTCTGTTCTCTGCATCTTCTTGCCGATGCATTATGGCTAGGTGCTCTTGGGCCATTTCTTGTACCGAGGCCTGCACTGTATCCAGGTGCTCGGTGTTGGCCGATATTTGCTGGTCTGCCTCCTTGAGGCGGGTTTGGAGAGAGCCCAGGTCGGAGCAAGAATCCGGAGGGTCTCTTTTACCTCTGACTGAAATTCCTGTATCACCTATAGTATCGAGTCAGAGGAAGGTAGTGTTTTGCTGAATTAAGTTTTTTTTAGTCTAGTTCATTTTGGGTCGTCGAAGCTAGCCATTTCTCCCGTGTCTAGGCTACCGCCATCTTCAGTAAAAATCCAGAATCTAATTGAGTGGCCAGTTGGTGGTGGTATACGTAATGACCATAAAGCTGCAGAGAAACTCTGAAATGATGTTCTTTCTGTTTCGGGGTTAAACTTGCTTAAAATAGGTTTTAATTAGTAATGCTGGGGAGAGCTCCAGATTCGCTCTGCTTAGCATGTCATGGCTCCACTGGAAGTCCAGTGAATATGTTTTTGTATATTCATTATTGCCAGCATATATCTCTCCTTCTAAAACGAAATCCAAAATATATGGGACTTACCATTTAATCAGTCTTGTTCCATCTCTGTTGCAGTGCTGGTTGCTTTTACCTTTGCACTTTCCTTTTAAGTTCTTTTTATTCAGGAATTGCACACTCCCAAGTTAGCTGCATTTAGTGTACCTGACACTCATGTAAGTATAACAGCCCCCTGACTCACCCTGGCTGTTCCGGGTCCCTCAGGTCCTCACTACACACACCCTCTGAGGTGACTGGCCTGGGTTCACAAGTGGACAATGACAT
Organism: Neoceratodus forsteri; assembly: GCA_016271365.2. Classification (NCBI taxonomy): domain Eukaryota; kingdom Metazoa; phylum Chordata; order Ceratodontiformes; family Ceratodontidae; genus Neoceratodus; species Neoceratodus forsteri. The sequence goes on from CM057453.1 coordinate 803,473,744, forward strand.
GGAGGAATAGAATGGCAAGGTGCCTCCACCTGGGGTAGTGATATGGCATACCTGTGGAATGAATTCGGTTACTACCCTTCAGGAAAATACAGTAACTGCCCCCACAGTACCTTCCCACACAGTAAATACATACACTTTCCAATAGCTAGCAATACTAAATTGTACCATAAACCAGCTTTCCATTTTATTATAGTGAGGGGTGAACAGGGAAGAAAATAGCACAACAATAATAAATGTCAACAACAACTATACCCACACTGTCCCCACGCCTCTCCTGCAGGTGCACCAGCTTCCCCAAATGGCTGTTAGAAACAGTCAGTGAGTCAGTGGGTACCTCACTGAAGTTGCTCCTAAAGGCAGGGATGTAGCCAGGATAAACAGTCTTGTAACTGGGAAAAGAATACTTTCGTTGGGCCCAGTAACTTTTAAACAGATGCAGACTTTAACTTTTTTCTGCCTGGGCTCAGCTTAAAGGTCGGCACAGTCCTGCCCGGACTTAACCCCTTGTCCTATCTAGTGAACTAGCTAAAGTAGAAGACTCTTCGAGCCTCAACCCAGAGGTACTTATAGTTTGTAGATTCAAAAGGGGGTTTTGCAAAACATGGCACTCAGTAGTATCAGGAGTTGTGGTGGTGCACCACAGCAGTAGTTTACAGGAAAACAGTGGCTGGACTAAGAAACAGAGAACATGGGGCTTTACCTGCCTGGTCTTTTTGGACTTCGCCTCTCAGGCCTTCGTGGACAGTGTTTGCCAGGCAAGCCTTTCAATGTCTTCCTCACTGATCTTCTTCTCCATTGGTCTGGGGACAGGGCAGGCTGGTTGTCCCCAGCCTTGTCACTTGGCACACACTTTTCACTGCTACAGTAATGTAACTGGGCTTTGGCTCAAGTCTCCAGCCCCAGCACACACTGTTACTTTGGCGTGCAGCAATAGCAGTCTCCAATGCAGTCACCCCACCAAGGGGAAACACAGTTTGCTAGTCACTTTTTCTGAGCTGCAAACACTGTTCGCTTTTAAGGCTGCAACCTTATGGTCTCTGTCTCCAGCTGCAAACCCAATTTCACTTTCCAGGCTGCAGGGCATTCAAACTTTGTCTCTGCGGCAGCCAGACTCAAAATCTCTGTTTCTCGGCCACAAATTCTGAGGCTGCAGTCTCAAATGCTTACACCCGCCACAGGTTCAAATCTCAGCAGCAGATTCAACTCTCAGCAGCAGGTTAAATTCTCAGCAGCAGATTCAACTCGCAGATGCAGGTACAGTTCTCCTCCTGCTACCCTTGTTTCCCTACAGGAGCGCTGCCTCTGGTCACAACTGGGGCCAGAAAGGCCATTTGGCTTATAAAGCAGGTCTTTGGGTTAAGCAGTCCACCACAGTCTCTCCTGTTCTGTACTCGGAACTCTCTGGAAAAACTCCCTTTGACGGGCTTGCAGTCCCTTTTATAATTTTTTCAATGCCCCTCTGATTGGCTGCAATTGTCCCAGGCACTACAGATGCCTCTTCACCTTTCCCAGTGGCCTCCCTGCTGCCCTAAACCTATGGGGCCACCATATTTGTTTACATTTCTTGCTGCCTGCTCACTTGCCCCTATAACATTTAAAAAAACCCTTACAGGGCTAGAACTTATATGTCCTGGCTCCACTCAGCCTATGGTGACCAGGACAGCTGTATTTTATTTGTGGGAGCCCCGTTTGCCTAATGGGGCTCCCCAATATAGTAGGCACCCATTTATCACCCTTTCCCCTGCCCTCATTTTAAGATTCTCCACCTGGCGTGAAGCGCAGAAGGTGTGTGCCACCATGTTTTCTATTTGTAGTTTCAGTCTGGGGCTTTCAGCTCACCGGACCATTCCATGCCTCCCTATGAGCCCAGAGACACAGAAACAGAGACTGGTCCTTGGTCCCATCTGAACATGGGCTCCATGAAGTTCCGGCAGGCACGCTGGTCGAATCCCACCCAGGACCACTGATTAAAGCCCACTGGTCCTGATTCAGAAGTTTGGGGACTGGAGGCAGAAGGAGGACTCACGATGCCATACCCTTCCAGTAAACCCAATCTGGGTTGGGGCTTACACAAGGAATTGACATAAAAGCTTGTCTTTCAAACATAATTTGGAATTTAAAAAAATAGCTGCAAGGTTAGTATCCTAGTCGGGCCAAATGTTAAAGGGGACAGGAATTGTATGGAATATATTAGAACTATGTTGTTCTTCTTATTTTGATATAATAAACATTCATTTTCAGTAGTGTTACGGGTCATTTATTTGTATAGTTTTTATGTTTCTCCGGTCAGTACAGGTCTGCAATCATCTTCATTCATTTAGACTCACTCACTGGATTAATCTGATGAAGTAAACATGATGACATCTCTGGGCCATTCTTGATATGAAGGGTTACTCAGAAAGTTTGTTTCCCAGATTTTAATACTGGTGATTGAAATTATGTGTCTTGATGTTTTGCTTACTTTTAGTTTGGTATGAGTACGGTAGTTAATTTTTGTATTTACTCAAGTATATACGTAGTGAGTTTGGTATGTTGAATGTTTTGCTGCCTGCACTGTATTATTTGGACGATTTTATAAACATACATGCCCGATCACTATAATTTAAGAGGTTTACTTACTTAGTTGTTTATTTTAAACTTTTCTACTTTGTTGTTGTTGACCAAGACCTGTATGGTATATACCTAAAGATGTTGTAGATATTGGTCCATATATAATTTTTGAACTTCTCATCTCACATTCTTGTTCTAAGCTTTTATTCTTCTTATTTTATTGCAGTTTGTGCCAGTGATGATGGGGGATTGACAGAAACCATATGCAAAGTATGCAAGTAAAGTTTATTTACTGTGTAATTTTTCATGAGCATTTGTTTCTCATCACCAGTCTTGAAAATAGAAACAATTTATAATCATTCTCTAGTATTTTATCTGGTTGTGTTTTTTCAACACAGTGGAAATTAATTTTCACCTTGTAACATGGCTCTGGAGGCAGTCGTCAAATGGAGCTCAGCGATTGAGGCAAAGGCGCATCTGACCAATCAGCAGCTGTGATTAACCCAGCACTACCGCCGGTAGCTCAGTACCTCAAGTGTGCACAGGGAAATCACTTATGAAACGCCCACTGGGGTAGTACCTAAACTGTCCATCAGGCAGAGGGTGCAGCACTGGGATGGCAATGAGCACTGTGGAGAGTGAAGCAAGTGCAGTACTGGAGCGCGTGAAGTCAGTAGACTCTGCCACCTTGCTATTGGGTAAAAGGCAGGAGTGTGTTCTTCACTGAAGTTTTTTTTATTTTTGCTGTTCTATATGTAGCCAAGAAATGTAGTTTAACTGTATCGTGCTGTATTGCTGGAATCTGTAGAGTGAACAGTCCCATTTGAAGTAACAGCGTAGTGGTTTACCATCGCTCTTTGATTCCCCTCAACTTCCCTCTGGCTCTGTGCAGTCGGCGAAATAATGTTTTAAATCTGTGGAACACAGTTTTACATCTGGCACACTAGTCGTAAGGATTACCACTAATCCGTTTCTCCTCTCACTCTAGTACCTAGCTCTGTGCCATGCCCTCGGATACATGTTCGACGACTGGACACCACAACCCCATAGCATCAGCTGTGCAGTGCCAGTAATGATCGTGTCAGTTTCTGTGGTGTTCCAAGTTAGACTGCGATCTGCACAAAATGGTCCTTGCGCTTCCCCATATTCTGGCGCGTAGTCACCTCAGAGTCGGGCTCTGCCGGTGATTAATGCTCGCTGGGTGGTTGGAACCCTCGGGCTTCACCCTCATGCACCCCAGCTGGCATCAACCACCGGCAGAGCCCTCCTCTGTCGGTGATTAATGCTCAGATATATTCTTATAACTCTCCTGCAGTCCACCCCAACACATCATTATTGGAACAATACATAATTGAATTAAGAGAGCAGATGAACCTTTACTTTATTTGCTCATGTGCAAACTTAGCTGCTTTTCTGGCTAGTTGTAGTTTCTTTTATAATTTCTGGTCCTCATTTTTAATGTCTGGATAACCAGACCTTAAAATCACATTATTACCACTGGTTGATATTTTGCGTTATAACCAGGCAGTTGTAACTATTATTTGTTAGTCAAGCTTGTGCTACTGAAAGGACAAGTGCAAAGACAGCAGACTTAACAATGTTCATGAAAGCACATGCACACTGGTATACAGGAACAGAGGGTAATAAACCCACACATGCACACTTGTATACAGGAACAGAGGGTAAATAAACCCACACATGCACACTTGTATACAGGAACAGAAGGTAAATAAACCCACACATGCACACTTGTATACAGGAACAGAGGGTAAAAACCCACACATGCACACTTGAAATAAACCCACACATGCACACTTGTATACAGGAACAGAGGGTAAATAAACCCATACATGCACAGTAAAAAGAGCATAAAATACCACCTGCCATGATATGAGCAGAAGAAAAATGTGCAAAAGTTGGAAAAAATAGTAACCTGCCTCAGGTCTGATAGGCTTGTGATTTAGGCAGTTCCAAACATAAGTGGCATGGATTTTGGAAAACAACCTGCCGCAAAATGGCAGAATTGGATAATTTACCTGTTGGGATTATGCATTTTCAGGTGAAGTTGTACATTACCCAATTACATGCACGTTATTACATTATAAATACTTGTCAGAATAGCAGTTCAGCAATTTATTTCACATTTCTTAATGAACATATGCCCAGATTTTGTCTTGATTAGGTTCCTTATTAGTTTTATGGCCAATTCAGCCATCATCACTTTTTCCACAGTGATATTATCAGTAAACTCTTTATCTGATACCCTTATCCTTTCATACTCTATCAGTAAGGTTCATCTACTCTTCCCAGTTCATGAAATATTTTGTTGCAATGATTAACCCATGTTTCTGCTGAAACATACACTGGAAACTTTCCTATACTTACGAGTTAATTTTGTAGCTAATGTTTAAGTTTCTTGTCATTATTTGTTTCATCATTGCATTTAACCGCCTCTGCTGGCGGCCCCATCATCCCTGCACCTGGCCATAGCCCCATTACCTACCGTCTCGGGGACTTACCTGGCTCCAGTCAAGTCCCCACAAATTTCCACCTGTGGTGGGGTCAGAGCTGGGAGGGTCACCCCCACAAAAGCACAATGCTGATGGTCTCTAGAGCCCTGCCCAGTCAGTGACATAGAGCCTGTGGGGAATGAGGAGTCCCCAAGTCAGTTGTGATTTTATCTGAATTTTCTCCCAGGGCTCCCAGTGTGAAATGTTGCTCGTGCATGTCACGATGCATGTGTCAGCATCTGTGGCTGGCCCTCTCACTGATGTAGTGATTCCAGAGCTGTGGCAGTCCTGCTACACTACCATCTGGTCTCTGTGTGTGGACACCAGGACCCACCCCTGAGAGAGGAAAGAGCTGTCTCTAAAATACACCATCCTCTCTCCACATCTGACCCCTAAACAACCTAAGTCCACTCCAGAATCTGGGTCACTGGTGTGACAGGCCATGGCACTACCACTGTACCACAAGGCTGACTATTTTTGTCATTTTCAGTTTCCTCCATCAGTGTAAGTAAATATTTTTTATGTTTGATTTTTTTTTCCTGGGCTGGAGTTTCAGATGGGTCAGACAGAGATGCAGATGCATGCTGTGCTGGCATCTGCCAAACTGAGTCAGAGTATCCCTGCTGCTATTTTCAACAATGCATCCATTTGCAACAAAAGACAAGACACAGTTGCAATTTATGTCACATTCTGGCCATAACTGGGTCTTTTTCTGGGACACAAAATGCAGACGCAGTTTGACCATCTAATGATACTGTAGTCAGAGAGAAAAGATGATATAACAGTTTGGGTGGATTTCCTTTGACAACAGTGGTGGCAGACAGATCTGGGATGGATCCTTTGAAAGTCCCACCCATTGTATTCATCCTATCTTCAGTTAGATATTGTACTTCTGACTTTCCACTTACTGTACCCACATTTCGTTTCAGTTGCCAGTCATCTTCTTTCTCAGAAACATAGAAAGACTGGATAATATTGACAGGAAAATGCCATTGGTCCATCCAGTCTGCCTGGTTTTACCTTACCCCATGACGTGTTGCCTAGACAGAGTTTCTCCCTCACCTTCCCCTGCTCCTGCCTTGCTGCTATCCCGAGTAGCTATTAAGCCCTTTACTTTCTTCAAGCCATGTTTGACCTCATTAATGTTTTTGTGCCCACCTTCTCTGCTAGTAAGCTGTTCCAAAGTTTAACCACTCTTCATAAAGCAAAACATTTATCATTTACAAACATATCAGAAATACAATTCCAGATCAATCTATCATTGCAAAAATAGATGGAGTACCATTATAAATTATAACATAACCAATTCACAGTGGCATAACTGCTGGCTATCCTGCCATAAATCTTTCAAGGATAATCGCAGTTCACTCATACAAACCAAAATTCTGCATCTATGGTACAGAACTCCTGAGATTTTGCAAAGAATGGGCTTAATGAACAACAATAAATGTTGGCGCTGTAACTCCCCAATGGCAATTTGCTACATATTTTATGGCACTGTCCTCCCATACACAATCTTTAGGCGTCATATTCATTTATTTGCAATGAAAGTGATTGATCTATCCTTTGCATTAGATCCAAAACATTGCATAGTTGGTATTTTCAATGCTCATTCATACAAAATATCCCATTCTCAGAATAGGTGGTTATCCCTACTATTCCTTTAAGTTAAACGCCTATACTAATGCATTGGAGATCCAACATCATTCCCACCCTCCCGGATATTCTCAAACAACTATCTCAATACGCATCCTTGATCGTATGTTACACTTAGCCTCTGACTGACTTAATTTATATAATAAATGCTGGCAGGACTATTTTAAATATTTAAACACGCCTACACATATCGTCACTTAACCCATGGGTTGTTATATGTTCACATTGAATATTAAGTGCTAGTTCTTTCATTCCTTTTCATCTCTCTATCTTTTCATCTCCTTTTCTTCTTCCCTTTCCTCTTCATTCTTGTTCACTTTCTTAGATATTTTTCTTTTTTATGTTCTTCCTTTGTACAATCTTACACATACTTGTATTAAATTACAGTATAATAGAAGTACAATCACGACTGCTCATATTTCTTGTTTGTATCTACTCCTTTTACCCTTGAAGCATAAATTACATATTTTCTCTCTATCATACAGATTGTACTGCTACATATTGTTTTCTCAACATTTGTTTTCCCTTTAATATCATTGTATAATACTTCAGACATCATGTTTTTTTCCTACTCCTATTAAGAATTTATGTAAGTGTATTTGGAGAATGTAGTGTATTTGTATGAATATTCACAATAATTACAATACAAAGATTAACTGTAATAGAGTAAAACATTCTCATATCCCTCCTGAATCTCCCCCTCCTCCACCAGACCACCAGATTCAACTCATGACCCCTTGTGCTTGACTCACCATTTCTGTGGAATACTTCCTCTCAATTTACCTCATTCATTCCTTTCTGAAACTTGAAGGTCTTTTGTCATGTCACTTGTCTCCAATTTGGCCTCGTGAGAGTACATGTTCAGAGACATGAGCTAATCCTCATAGCACTTGCCCTGTTGGCCCTGAATCGTTTTGGTTACTTTATACTGTACCATCTTCAGCTTGTCTCTGTGTTTCCTGAGGTGGGGACTCCAGAAATGTGCACAGAATTCCAGATGGGGTCTCACCAGTGATCTATAGAGAAGTGGTAGTACCTCCTTCCTCCTGCTACTGGACCCCTCCCAATACACCCCAACATTCTGGTTGCCTAGCTGTAGACCTTGTTACATTGGTTAGTTTGTTTTAAGGAGTCCTTATGATGACTGCCAAGTCCCTTTCCTTGGAAACAGTGTCCAGTCTTCTTAATCCCCAGCATCTACCAGCCTCATTAGTATAAATTCTCTGCAAAATGAAATTACCTTATTTAAGGCCAGTGACTCCACATCAGAAGAGTATGTTAGAGGGTCCAACACTGACCGCAGTTGAAAGACACTGGTGACTTCTTTTCTAGTCTTGTGTCCCTTCATGACTTCCACTGGGCCCCATTGCTTATCTAGTTATCTAGCACCTACCTTTTAACTGTCCCTGATTTTCAGGAACATCCCTGATTTTGGTTCCTTCTAAGTTTGGCATTTTGTCAATGAAAAGTATGTTTGAAGCATAAAATATTGCCATATATTTATGTTACAGTCTAGTTCTCTTCAGAGAATTGTTTTCACATTAAGCCCCACAATACTGCAGTTCTTCTGTGCTTGTAATTCCATTTTGTAAAACTCGTCCATGATTTTAGCTATTGTTACTGATTTTTATAAGTCGTGACCCTGATTTGCAAGGCAGGAGGTTGAGAGGATGCTGTAGCTAACTAGTGATAATTTTAGCTATACTGGAGAAAGAGGAAAGACAATGAATGCTATAGAAAGAATAAAGAAGAGAGAGGTATGGACAGTGGAGGATTCTGGGAAGACAAACCTACTAAACAAATATTTGGCCTTGGTGTTCACAAGGGAGGCAGGGAACCCACTTTTGAAGTGTGCCACCAAATCAGTGGAGGGCAGTAGGCAGGTGTTAGCACTTGGGCTTATTACGGGGAGAGGGTATTCCAGGAGCTAAAGAAATTGAAGGTAAACAAGGAACCTGGGCTAGATCTAATCCACACCAGGGTGCTGAGGGATGTAGAGGATGAAGCACCAGCAGGGCTGCTGGCAGATCTGTTTAACAGCTCTCTAGTATCTGGAGTGGACCCAGAGGACTTTAGAATGGCAGACATAGTCCCTCTTCACAAAGGTGGGGAAACACGGGGCACAGGTAACTACAAGCTGTTGAGTCTGGCCTCAACAGTGGCAGAGCTACCAGAGACTATCAACAAGATGATGGTAGATTTTCTTGAGAAGAATGAACTATGGGACATGCAGCAGCATGACTTTGTGAAGGGAGGTAATGCCAGATGAACCTTACTGACTTTTCAACTTTGTATGACAGGCAGTCTACAAAGGCCAGGCTGTAAACATCCTATACCCGGACTTCAGTAGGGCCTTTAGTTTAGTGTCACACAGGGCTAGTGGAAAAGTTGAGGAACCTGGGATGGGTGATAACTTACCAAAGTAGATGAACAACTGGTTGCGTTTCAGAGTGTGGTAGTGAATAGGACTCATTTGGAGGTCAGGAAGGTGACTAGCAGGGGTGCCTCAGGGGTCTATCATGGGACCACTATTCTTCAATGTGTTCATCTGTGACAATGGAAAGGGCATAGAGGGAAAGATTAGCCTGTTTACAGATGATGCAAAGATGAGTGGCAAGGTTCTGTAGACACAGTAGCTGGAGTAAAGGCAATGAAAGACCTAGAAAGGTTGGAAAATGGTTCTGGGTCTGGCAGCTCAAGTTCCATGTGAAAAATAAAAGTTATGCATTTTGGTAAAAGGAAACCCAAAACAGGGCATTGCATTGGACATGTATGAGTAAGCTAGGCAACAGAGGAGAGAGACCATATGACTAGTAATAATCTCATGTCATCATTCTATTGAGAGGAGTTAGAAGTATCAGTACAGGAAAAGAATTTGGGGATAATTGTGTCAAAGGACCTAGCTCACTCAGAACAGTGTAAAGTAGTAACTAGCAAAGCAAATCACATCATGGGGTGTATTCTGGCAAATATTACAAGCTGAGAGAGTGACATGATAATACCTTTGTATATATCCCTGGTGATGCCACACACAGAGTACTTATGTTCAGTTTTGGGCTCCCCACAAAAAAAGGGTATTGTCATGCTAGAAAGGACCCAGAGAAAGGCTACCAAAAGTATAAAAGGGCAAAGAAGAGTACCTTATGGAGCAAGGTTGCAACATTTTAAACCTTATAGCCTAAAACATAGGCAACTAAGGGAGATTTATGTATGGTTTACAAGGCATATAGAAATCAAGATTTATGGAATGTGTGAGTTTAGTAAGTAACAATGCGAGAAAGAACAGATACCACTGATGTGCAATTAAAAGGAGATTTTTAAGATAGTTCTCAGAAAAGGCTGGATCAATCAGAGGGTGGTAGAGACATGGAACAAACTCCCAAGAGAGAGTGTGTGACAAATCCTACTCTAGAGGCATTTAAGTCATCCCTCGATGATTACATGGGAGATGTGAAATATGCCCATTAAGGTACAGTGGTCGAGTCACTATAGCCTAGAGCTACTGATTAGTAACATTCTCTGATTCTAGGATATTGCAGAAGGGTGTATGCTAAGGCCAAGAGCATACTGGGCTGCATAGCAGGGCCATCACTAGTAGAAGGAAGATGTAACTCTTCCCTATACAGATCCCTGGAGAGGCCACACCTTGAGTACTACATGCAGTTTTGTAGCCCACATCTCAAGAATTGTGAGAGCTTAGAAATGGTGCAAAGGAGGGTCATCAAATGGTGCAGGTGTGCCAGGAAGGCCGATTAGGTTCAAATTGGCTATGTCCACTGCCCTACCCTGATCAATGTCCTAGGTCCTCCAATCAAAGAAATCTATCAGATTCATTGGCATGACCTTCCTCCTGTGATTCTATGCTGCCTGTGGTCTTGCAGACCCTTGGATTCAAGATAAGTACCAGTCTTTCCTTCAGTAGGGTTTCCATTAATATTCCCACCACTGAAGTAAGACTGACAGGCCTGTAGTTGCTAGCCTCCTCCCTACTGCTGCTGTTATGTAGAGAGACCACGTCATCCCTTCTCCAGTTTTTCTGAACCATGCCTGTTTCATGTGAGCTGTTGAACAAGGCTGTCAGTGGGCAGCTAGAACGTCTCTGTGTTCTTTTAGTACCTTAGGTTGTATCATGTCTGGTCCCATAGCCTTGCCCACCTTTAGGGCTGCAAGTTGCTTCAGGACTCTTTCATCTGAAAATGAACTTGTGTCTACCCCCCACTCCTGCTTCTCCCTGGTGGTCCATCCCCACCCCTCTCCATTGTGAAGACTAAGCAGAAGTACCTGTTATTTTTATTTATTTATTCGCGTCCGGATTACAACGCTTGTGCTACAAGCTCATTTGCAAAGGTTCCACGTCATACTGGGTACAGTACACTACGTACATACAGTCAAAAGTTCCATTTCACAATGGGTACAATACAGGCTATACATATTCATTTCTTCCTCCCACTCCCATTTCTATCCCACTGCAGTCGAGTTGCTATCAGCAGCTGCTTCATATTGGGATGGGGCTCTCCCTTCCTCCTTGGGGCTTCCACTTCTGAGGCCCCCACCTTCTCTCTTCCCACTGCAGTGGGTACCTCTTCTTGGCTACTCTGTTCTGCCAAAATGGCAGAAAAGTTCAGCAGTTGTATAGGTGAAGGAACATGCACCTTCCTGCCAGCACCACCTTCCTGGAGCCCACCTAGCTCCATCCGCTCTGCCTCTACATAGGCATACTGTGAGGGAGTCTTAGCAGACTTGGCGGCACCTGGGTAGGGCAGAAGGTCCACTGTACCTTGCCAGTTTCAGCCTGGAGTTCAGCAACCTGTGCCTGTAACCTAGAGAGGTGAGTACATATAGGGCAACACCTCAACCTCCAGAAGTTCTCAAGTAAGACTGCAGCCCTAGAACCATTGATGTGCACCACTCCCATGATTTTATCTCCCTATGCTTAGTGTCTTTTCAACCTCAGTGTACTGTTCTACCTTTGTCCTACTTCCTGGTACTCCTACCCTCCCTTTGCTTCCCGGAAATAGTTTGTTAACCTACCCTAGATAGAATGCCTTCTGCTTTCCCTTTCTTAACCCTTCCACCTGTTCCTACTTTTCCCTGGTAGCCTACTGCCCCTTATACACTTTTATTGTACATAGAAGTTGTAACCACCTGCTTCCTAGCTGATAGCCACAGTATACTGTTAGTTCAAGTTTTATTTATATTTTAACAGGAGAAGGCACTAGGTAAAACCTGTTTTTATGGCCTTTCTGTGTTTGAAAAAGTGTTACAGTACATACAAACATGTTTATAAAATACATACATTACAAGTACAGTACAATTTAAGATAATTAGCAGTCACAATGAAAGTGATGTAATTCAGTGTAAGCCTTCTTAAAGCTCTCATGTTATAGGCAAATTAATGAAGTTTGGAGGAAGGAATTCCATAAGGTGGAGACAATATAATCAAAGTTCATGCTTCCATATTTTGTTTGTATTCATGGAATTATAAACCTCATATCCTTGATATCAGGTAAAGAATAGCTTTACTTCTAAGTGACAGTTTAGAGGTAAGATATTCTGGAACTGTGTACAAGCTGATGGGAGGCAAATTCAGGGGATGTGAGGAAGTACTTTTTCACTAAGAGAATGCTGGACAGATGGAACAGCTTGTGAACAGACGTGGTAAAGGCAAAGGTGGTGCAGGGTTTCAGAGGGGAACAGAATCGGTAGAAAGGGTGCCAACTGTGTGAATTGAGAGTGTGTGGAAGGGGAAGGGAGCACGCCATAAAAAGGACTGTGTTACCAGTAGGGGATCAGCCTAGACTCTAGAGCCTGACCAGCAGTTGACTGGAGAGTAGTAGATAGGGTCAGAGCAGACTGTGTGTGTGTGTGTGTGTGTATGTGTGTGTGTGTGTGTGTGTGTGTGTGTGTGTGTGTTGTGTGTGTGTGTGTGTGTGTGTGTGTGTGTGTGTGTGTGTATTGATTGATTGATTTAAAATTGGTGACTAGAAAGGCCTACTGAGCCAAGGCTCATTTCCAGGTATGACCCAGGAGGAGGGTACAGGGTAAAAATACAGATGGTATATAGTAGCACAGGCACCAAGACAGTGCAAAAACACAATATATTGCAGGCAGTTAAATGATGAAACAAAATTTGAGCAGTATAATTTATCATAAATATACTATGGGGAGCTATATACTGTACAAAGGAGAGCAGAAAAGGCAATGAAATAGAAGGGTTGCATAATTATTTAGGGTTGAGATATGAGTAGAGTTAGCAATATAACACAAGCAGGAGTAATACGGGTAACTTAAAACTGTGGGGTGGGGTACAGATTGCTGTCTGCGGCAGCACTGAGAAAATACCAGCTGCCTCGATGATTTCTGATCAGCTGGAACCTTATTGTACCACAGATGAGTACAACCGTATTCCAGGACCTTTGAACTGTGGTTAGATTCAGCTGGCATGGAAATCCATGCAGAACAAACCCTCGCTATACACTGTATATAGAATAATGGATGGGTGACCATCCACAACAAGGCTGTGTTTCAGTCAAGGAGTTGGGATCTTTATGATGTCATCAGCTCCCGAGATGGAAACACAGCCTTAGTTGTCGATGGTCACCTGCCCACCGCTTTATATAGTATATGGTTGGGGCTTGATTTTGTGTTTTTTTTTAAGTTTGTCATTACCTGCTGTGTTATGTGTGCTGCCACGCCACTCCTGCTTGTCCCGCCTCCTGCCTCTCCAGCTTTTCAGTCAGACTGTGTCGGTCCAGAGAACTCCTGTGTGGTGGTTATGTCCATCTGTGGCCGCACTGTTTTTTTTGAAAATGAAAAAATGTACTTTTGAGACATGGAGCCATGCGAAGCTCTTTGTATCTGCACTAAATGGGTCAAGGCTCTACTGCTCGGGCTTGCTAAATCGCATGCTGGTTTCTATTTTTCCAGTTGGAGCCATGTCGAGTGAGCCAATCAGGTGACTGGACAAGGCTGAAAAGTTGCACCATCGATGTGACATCAGAACGATAGTACATCAACATTTTTGACCTTTGAACTGTCCTACAACAAGATTTTCAATGCAGCAGTTTTCCTAAACAGTAAGCCCCAGCCATAGACTGTATTCCAGCACTCATCATCGCCTGGCTGATCAGGAGTTTCCATTTTCCATTTTTAATAAGTATCCATCCAGCCTTTCTTTAAAGATGTTAAAATTCCCACTGTCCACTACCTCTGATGGCAAGCTGTTCCAAATATTCACCTCTGTCTGTGTAAAGCATCTCGTACATTTCTCACGTTTAGATTTATTAGACTGGATTTGTTTGTTGTGTCTTCTTAAGTTATGTTGAGTTCTGTATTTAAAGTTCAAACCATCCATAAATACTTTATCACTGGCAATTTTATACTTCAACAATAAATCCTCTAATTCGTCTGTTATGCAGTGTGTTTAATTTAAGAATTTTTAGACGGTCATCTTAAGTTTTGTCCTGTAATCTCTTTATTGATCGTGTCACGTTTCTCTTCGTCTTCATCACTACGCATGAACTGAATCAGACCACACCTTTAATTTGCCTTCCATCTGGCTAGCTTGGTAATCAGATCCTTCAACTGCCTGAGCGATAGACTGGACCGTCACAGGAGTGAGGTCAGTTTCCTTCAGTAGTCCATCCTATGTTGTGTTGAGTAGCATTTATCAGTTAGCTGGTCCCAAATCATTTTGTCTGTAGTTGCACCATTTTCACATGTTTGCGCCACTTCCGCAACCAAATTATGAAGCTATCTATTGTATCTGACTCCAGTTGCTCTACCTGTCGCAAGGCATGGTGCTCAAATGCTACATTTTTCTTTGGAACAAAATATTCTTTCAGTTTAAGAAGTGTTGTGTTATAGTTCTCTCCAGTATTTGAGAGTGTATCAAACACATCCTGCACCTTAGGTCCTGCCAGACGAAGCAGTAAAGCTTTTCGTTTGCCGCTTTCAATTTATTTTGCAGTGAGTTAATACTTAGATTGCTTTTGCCATATTTTGCCACCTCTGTGATAAACGTGTATGCTCACCACTGAATTGAAATGGTGTGATTGGAAGGCCTTGCCTAGACTTTGACCTTTCTATTGTTTTTCAAATGAGTTAGGCTCCAGGTCAAACCTAAATTAGTTCACAGCCACAGGCAGTCTTTGCAGTTCTTTCTGTGGGCTCTCCTTTTTATTTGTTCTTTGTCGCCAATATAATGTCTTAATTCTTTGGCGTAAGAGTCAGCAGAGAGTGCTCTGCTCCATGCCTGCTTCTTTTATTCTTTTATTCATCATTAAGTCTGAACAACTCATAATACTCTGTAGCTAAGGATGCAGACCTCCAGACTACCCACGGAGTTCTCCGGAATCCTAGTACCTTCACACACACTACACCTAGCACGCTGAAAGAAACTAGGCAGGTACTGTCAGAGTCTCTGATAGTCTTCTGTGGAAAATCAGTAGCAATAACTGCCTTTAGCTAAAAATCTTAAAATTACTTGTTTAAACTGCTGCTGTAACCTACTGTTAAATCTGCCATAAAGGAATTATCTTTTGCCATCCTTACTCCAATGAATGCCTGCTGTCTAAAACTAATTTAGCCTATTCATCTCTTGTTTTTTTGCTAACACTTAATTTACAGCTCGATTACTTTGTGCTGCTTAATTTTGATTTAACATTTACTATTCAGCTCCGTTTACTTTGTGCTGCTTAATTTCTGTTATAACATTTAATTTACAGCTCCGCTTACTTTGTGCTGCTTAATTCTGTTATAATTAATTAATTTGATGCTAAATCCATTTAATACTGCTCAGCTTTTGTATGTTATTTAAAAGTGCCATTGTTTGCTTTCTTCCGGTTTCTTCCCTGTTTAATCTTCTGCAACTTAAACCTACTTCTCCTTTTTTCTTTCTGGGTCCTTGCCTCTGTCCTTATCTACCTGCCATCTGGACACCCCTGGGTCACAGGCTGTCTATTGCTTTCCTGGCTGGACTATTTTTGGCCCTTTCCGATCTGATTCTATATCTCTCCTACTGACTCCCTCCCCACCTGGCTGCCCATGACACTCAATCCCCATTTTCTCTCTCTGTCTGCTCTTTTGTTCTGCCTAATCACACGGTTGCCCTGTGTTGCCATAAGCCAGCCCACCCCCAAGCTTTCTCTCCTGCTCCCTTACGTAGGCCCTCCTTCCCTTCTCACCTATACCCCTGCTTTGTCTCTGCTCTTCTGCCCCACCCCTGATTAGCCGAGCACTCAGTGCTTTTTGCTTATCTACTAACTCCCCATTTCTCTTCCTTCTCTTGCAGACTAAGCCTCCAGGTTTTTGCGGCTGTAGACCGGCTCCGCCTCCTTGCTGGCCGCACTTCATCGACCCTGCCTGCCCACCCAGCATCAAGAAACAAGTATAACTGCCTGGCTTGAAAGCCATTAATTTCACTGGCTGTCCCATTCTAGCTGCTACTCCTACATTGGCCACAGCACCTTCCTCTTCCGCTGTGATTGGGCAGCGCCTTCCTACTCAGAGAACTTACATTTTCAGCCATTGTGCTCTCCTCTTAGGGACTGATTTGAGGAAAGTGACTAATTTTGGGGAAAGAATTTTGACCCGCCCCCACCTCCACCCTCGCACTTTTAAATCCTCTTACTCCCTGGGAGTGCCCCACCTCCCCTTTTCATTTGTTAATACTCTAGTTCAGCTTACCATCCTCTTAAAGGGCCCTACATTGCACTCACAGTCCCCCATTATTGTTGTTCCTGCACTGTACTCCATCTATTTTTACTACCTCTCCTCCTGACTGTACCATGGCCAGCCTTTGGCTAGTTATCCTGTCCTGTCTTGGCATTCTTTCCTGGGCAGACCACTTTATTGCCTTATCATTAAATTACTCCCCCTGGCCAGCACCCACACCTCCTCCTTCTCCTATAACTCCGATCCCTCTCACTTGTACATATGCTTACCTTGTATCCCTAGGCCAGGTGCTGCTCTTCTTGGGCTCTGGCTCCGTGAAATGGCTGCGATCTCCTATCCTCCAGTTATTCTCAAAGCGCTACTCCTTGGAATCACGCCTGACTCATACTTAACCATTCTCCTCCTCTTAGTATGTGCAGGGACATTGAGCCTAATCCTGGGCCCACTGGTTTTATCACTACATCAGTCCCTACCAATGGTACACTACTGCCTATGAAGGGCCTGAAAATTGGTCATATGCAGCCTCCACCCTAAAATGGCTGAATTGGAAGCCTGGGTCACTCAGAAGTCCTCGACATTTTATGCATCATGGAATCCTGGCTCAAGCCAGCAATCAAGACACATGAGGGCACTACCTGGAAATAGCTGCTTCAGAAAGGATAGATTAGGTAAAAGGGAGGCAGTGTTATGATGTACACCCGCCTGACCTGTATGTCACTGAACTCCTGGACCGGACGTTGATCCCCTGCTGTGGAATCACTATTCCTCTCTCTGATCCTAGGCAAAGTAAAATTTAATTATTGAGTATGTCTACCACCACCCAAAGAAACCTCCACCGGTCTCTCCTCCCATCATCTCCCTAGCCACTCTCCTCATCACGACCTTGTGCTTATGGAGATTTCAACACTGATTGGCTTAACCCCTCTGCTGACAAGGTGCGTGTATCCTTCACGACTCTGACCTGGCTCAACTCATCCAAGACACAACATGTATTAACTCTTTTAAGTCTGGACACCACACTGTGTTTGACTGGGTGATCACTAACTGCCCCACTAAGGTCAGGACTGCGAGTCCTCTCAGATAGCATTAGCAACCATTCTCCTACTTTCTGTGTCTGGGGAACAACTCCCGACCCTCCTAAAATTCTCCAGGTCTGGGACATGTCCAAATTTGACTCTTAACAGCTTTATTGCTGCTATCAATGATACTGACTGGAGCCCTATCAACACCCTTCCTGACATAAACAGTGCCCTTGATTTCTTTATATCCACCTTCACCAGAATAGTTGGCAGTCATGCTCCCTGAAGAGGTGTAAAACTAAGAGTACCAAGCCACCGTGGCTCACTAAGGACCTTAGAATGCTCATGTCCTTATGCTACCATGCCTGGCATACCTATAAAAGCTCTGGGCTGCCCTCTGATTGGCAAGCCTACAGACAGCTTAGAAATAAATGCAAAGCTCCTCCACAAAACCAAATGCCTACACTACAAGAAGCTCCAAACTGAGCACCTCTGCAATTCTAAGGGAGTTCTGGAAGCAGGTGAACCTCTGATCAAGGGAAGGCTGCTGATCTCCTCAACTCCATCACTGCCCAGGGCTCCACCCTTACAGACCCTCTGGCCATTGCCACCAGTTTCAATGAATTTTTCACCAACCTCCACAAATACACATCACCTTCCCTGTCTCAGTGGGACCCCTCGTCCCCAGTGTCCCCTGGTGTCTGTGGGCCTGCCCTGCATTCCATATGAAACTGGCCACAGTTAAAGAGGTCTGATGGCTCCTCACTAAACTTAAACCTGATAGCTCTCCAGGCCATGACACCCTCAAGCCTAGGTTTCTCAAGCTGGGTGCTCCTGCCCTTGCCTGACCAGTCTGTGATCTGTTCAACCAGTCCTTCCTATCTAACACTGTCCCTGACAAATGGAAAGTCACCATGGTTGTGCCTGTTCATAAGGTTGGACCCAGCACTGCTGCTGAAAATGTTTGACCCATTTCCATTCTCTGTCCACTGGCTAAAATCCAGGAATGGATCTTATATGACCACCTACTGAACTACCTAGAGCACCATACTCTATTATCCCCCAACAGCATGGGTTCAGAAAGAACCATAGTACTCTCACTGCCTTAATTGAAGTCACCTTGGATATATTCCAGGCCATGGACAGTGGCTTCCACACGGCGCCATCTTCTTTGACCTCACCAAGGCCTTTGACCTGGTCAGCCACAACCTACTGCTTCAACAGCTACACTCTGTCGGCCTTGATGCTTCTGCCTTAGCCTGGGTCCAAAGCTATCTTATCTGCTGCTCAAAGGGTTAAGTGGTCTGGCTCTCTCCAACCTCAGACCCATGACCCATGGTGATCCTCAGGGCTCCATATTGGGCCCTCTGCTGTTCTCCTTATTCATTAATGAGTTGCCTAATAACTGTGGAGGGGTGTCAGTGCACTTATATGCAGACGATGGTATTATCTACTGCTCCTCCTCTGATGTTGATTGGATCAACGACAAGCTAGCCACTGACCTCATTGTTTTGAAGACTGGTTCCTATGGAACCAACTTGTCCTTAACACCAAGAAAACAAAGTGCATGTTATTCTCCCATTCTCCTCCTGATCCATTCCCAGCGTCTTCTTAGAAGTTCTTCCCTCAATGGTGATGCCCTTGAAACTGTCCTTACCTTTTAAATACCTGGGAGTCACCCTGGATACCTCACTCTTTCCTTCAATGCCAATGCTACCACCCTAGTCAAATCACTGAACCAAAACTAAAGCTTTTCTACCATATCCTCCCTTCCTCTCCGTGGCCTCTTGTCTTAAGATTACAGCCCTCTCTCTTCTAACTTATGGGGCTCCACTTGTGCTCACTACATACTGTTCTACATTATCTAAACTTAAACAGGCTTACCACAGAGTGGATATGTTAGCCCTGGGCATCAGTGCCCTATCCACCCCTGTAATGTTCTCTCTGCTCTGGGTTGGATATCCTATGAATCCAAAATAAGATACACACTACCCTGAGTTTTACCACAAGCTCATCCACAAGTATACTCCTCCCTGCCTCAGTGAGTATATCTGCCTTAGACAACCTAGTCGTGCCCTGAGATCTGCTTCACTACCTTTGCTCATAATGCCTAAACCGCTGGCTAGCCATGGCACGCAAAGCCTTCAACTTCAAGAGCTGTGTGTGACTGGAACTCCCTTCCCAAAAATTATAACAAAGCAAATTTTTCTAAAATCAATGACTACTTACAAAACATAAACTGGGAATCTAATCTTCTTAATTGTACAACACAACAAGCTTGGGACTTTTTAAAAACATTGTACATTATTTGGAAAATACCTTTATTCCATCTAAGAAGAAATTTAATAATAAAGGAAAAATCCCTTGGTTCAACAAGACAATTAAAAATCAGATTAAAATAAAAATTAAACTTTTTGAAACTTAAGAATAGTCCTGTTCCATTTAAAACTACTCTATTATATAAATACAGACTATCTGTGAAAACTTAAAAATTCTATTAAATTGGCAAAAATAAGCTCGAATTTACACTAGCTCACACAAAAGACTGTCACAAATCTCTTTTCTCCTATATAAATAGTCAAAAGGTGTATCAAGGACCATTGGTCCCATTATAACCAATTGCTCTTTTCTATCTGATATAGAACCATGAATCTCTTTAATAAGTACTTTCGTTCTGTCTTCTCTAAAAATCACCTATTAGTACATTTATAGTTCACCACATAGATTATCATAGGTTCTATCCAACTGACATTATACAGGCTATCAAAAACTAAAAAAATACTAGTCCGGCCCAGAGGTATTCATCCATGGTTTCTGATCGAAACCTCTATAAATATTTCTATACCTTTGTCAATTATTTTCAATAAATCCTTAAGAAAGCATTGTACCAAATGATTGGTGTTCAGCAATAGTTACTCCTATATTTCAAAAGGCAATAGAGGTTCTGCAAAATTATCGCCCAATTAGCCTGACCTCAGTGGCTGGTAAATTAATGGAACGAGTAATAAAGTCTCTAATAGATCAAGATTGTAAAAATTAGGAATTTATGATTCAAATCAGCATGGGTTTACTCCCAAGTATTCCTGCACCACCAATCTGATATCTTTTACAATAATATAAGTACTCTACTAGATGTGGGTATCCCTACTGATGTAATTCTTTTGGACTTTAGTAGGGCTTTTGATAAAGTCTCACATGAAAAACTCATTACTAAAAATGCACAATCTAGGTTTGTAACCTGATATTGTCAACTGGACTTTTAAACTGGTTGACAAATCATTCTCAGAGAGTCAGAATTAATGATATCTTGTCTGATTCGGTAGTGTGACAAGTGGTGTACTACAGGGGTCGGTCTTGGGACCAACATTGTTTAACCTCTTTATCAGTGATTTGCAAACAGGGCCAAATAACTTCATGGTTAAATTTGCAGATGATACTAAATTGGGGGCAAGGTTAATAATCAAGAAACTATTTCTGCATTAAAGAAGGATTTGGAAAAATGAACACTGGGCAAATGAAGATCATATGCAGTTTAATCAAGATAAATGTTTAGTAGTGCATTTCAGTGTAAATAATCCAAAACGATATATCATATGAACGGACTACCACTTCACTTATCAAATTGTGAAAAAGATTTAGGGATATATGTTAATAATAAACTTACATCAAATGATCACTGTGTTAGAACTGCTTGCATGACCAACAGACTTTTGAGGCAAAAAACGCAATTTTGTTAATCGACTGAACAATGCCTTATTCCATTGTATAGGCATACATTAGACCATATCTAGACTATGGCTCCCTTTCTGGAATCTAAACCAAAAAAAAGACATAGCAATTCTTGAACAGGTTCAAAGGAGAGTAACTAGAATGATTCCAAGATTAACAAACTTGGATTATCAGAACAAATTAAAAGCTACTGGTCTCTTCTCTCTTCATACTAGAAGATTAAGAGGTGATATGCTTATGGTTTTAATTTAATAAATTCACCAGATCTAATGGAAAATGTGGTCTAACACTCTCCAAAAGGAGACATGTTCCGAGACTGCATAATAAACAGCTTGAAGTAAAAACTTATAAAACCAGCAAAGGGGAAACTTTTTTCCAATAAGAGCATCCATTGTACGGAACACCTTGCCACAAGAATTGGTAGAGGCAACTAGTGCCACTGTCTTTAAAAACAAATTAGATGTTTGGTTGAGGGATAATAGATAAATAATGTCCCACATAGTGTGGGGAACAGTCTCGATGGGCTCTGGCCTTCTTCTGTTCTTTCAACCAAGTAATACCATCCTGTCTTGCACTACCCTCACTAAGTTCCAATCCAACTTGCTTTCCTTCCTCTCTGCCTCTGGATCTTGCTCCTGCTTCTGCTTCTGGTGATCTTAGAACCCGATCATTATAACAGCTCTATTTCTCTTCTCCTCTTTTACTAGCCTTCACCCAAGTCCCCCTTGCCTTGCCTTATACTTACTTAGTATTCTTGCCTTCCCCGTCTCCTGTATTTGCTATCTCTAGCTATTTATGCCTAGGACCTTGTCTTTGTTGCAATATTGTTTAGTTTTTCAGTCTATTATCTTATTTGCCACCGGCTGTATCTGTATGTACCTTAATTTACCGTGGAACTTTGAACTGCTGTATAATTAATCTGTTCCATTGTAATTGTCATTGCCATGGTATACTTTTTGTACTTCTGGGTTGTCCCTGAAAAGGGACTGTAATTGTCTCAGTGGACTTACCCGGTTACCAAAACTCAAATAAATAAATAGTACAGTACCTGAGGACTGGAGAATTGCAAATGTGTTTCTCATACAAAACAGGATGAAAGGGAAGATCTAGGAAACTACAGGCTGGTGAACCTGTTACTGATAGTGTAGAAATGTCTGGAGGCCGGCACCCAGGTTTGGGAATGAGCTCTGGGAGCCGGAGGGCCGCCGGGAGGAGGCTTGAGCATCCCAGGGACTGCTCACCTCTCTGGGAGAGGGGGACTAGGGCTTGGTGCTTGGCTGACCCTGGGTGGAGGCCTGAGGTACAGCAAGCCCAGCCACTTGTAGGGGCTGCATAATGGATATCAGCGCCAGCACCTTGACATCAGGGCACACATCACGTGGCACAGAAAATGAGAAAATGGCTCACGGCACTACGGCAAATGGAGCGCCAGGCTCCGATCCCCAGTGCCCCTACCTGTCCCAGAGTACGCATCCCGATCTAAACACAGGAATTCAGGATATACGGGCCCCACCTCATCTCTGCCAGGGGCAAACCACGGTTAGATAGGGGATGGACCGCTCTGGGCTCCAGGTAAGAGGGAGGGAACTAGAAGATTATAGGTGACTCCTGAAGGGAGCGAGTGCCGCAGGCAGGGGGAGCATAAACAGCAAGTTAAAAAAAAAGAAATGTCTGGAGTCAATTATTAAAAAATTTATAGGAAGGTGCTTAAAGGATGTGAACCAGCATGGATTCACTAAGCAACAATCAGGTCAGACTAACCTAATTGACTTTTTAATATAGTGACACTAATGGCAGGCAGGGGTCAGCCAATGGACATACTGTGCCCGGAAATTGGGAAAGTCTTTGACCTGTGCCACATATTAGACTGGTTAAGGTGATCGATTTGGGGATAGGGAAAGAATAACTAGATGGGTCAAAAACTGGCTGACTGATAGAACCCAGAAGATGATCATAAATGGTCAATTTTCAGAGGACAGAGCAGTGACTACTGGGGTACTGCAGGGGTTGGTCCTGGGACCACGTGACATAGAAGAGAGTTTGCAGGACATCATGTGCCTGTTAACACATGGCCCTAAGTTTTATTGGAGGGTTGACTGTGAAGAAGGGATTAACATTAAGAGACAGGATGTGAGGGACTGGAGAAGTGGTCCCATATTTTGCAGTTAAAATTTAATGCCAAAAGGTGCAAGGTGATGCATATAGGAAGGAAAATCCAGGAACAGTCTGCTACATTAATGGGATGCTGGTAGAGAGTATGGAGCATAAGAGAAACCTGAGACTGGTGATAAGCAATAACTTAACACGCTGTTCTTTGCAACAGGATATTTTGAGGGCTAACAGAATGCTGGGGTGAATAGGAGAGGGATTAACAGAAAAGGAGGAGATGATATTGCTCCATATAGATCATGTCTGAGACCACAACTGGAATAAGATGTCCAATTCTGGGGCCTCCACCTAAGGAAGATCACGTATAGATTAAAAGCAGTTCAGCAAAGGGCTACAAAGGTGATCCATGGTCAGCAGGGCAAGGTCTATAATGGGACACTGAAAAGCCTCAACATGCCTTCATGAGGACAGAATAGAGGGGGACATGATGGAGACATTCACATTCATGAAAGGGTTCAACAGAGTGGACACAGCACATCTATTCAAACTAAGAAACAGTGCACCCACCAGGGGGCAGGTGCTCAGCTTTGGGGGAGTTGAAGAAAGACATTACAAAGTATTATTTCTTGGAAAGAGGGTGGATGGGCGAAACAGACTTCCTGACAAGGTTGTAGAGGGGTGAAGATGTGACTGGGAGGAGGGCGGAGACTAGAGCATATATATGTAGGGAATGCTGGGACAGACTAGATGGACTGTTCAGGTATTTTCTGTCACTTTTCTATGTTTCTATGTTGCCTGCTCTTTACATAATTATTTCTGTCTGTCTCAGAAGGGGTTTCCAGCATGAGACCATTGTTGGGTTT
This sequence comes from Neoceratodus forsteri, assembly GCA_016271365.2. Classification (NCBI taxonomy): domain Eukaryota; kingdom Metazoa; phylum Chordata; order Ceratodontiformes; family Ceratodontidae; genus Neoceratodus; species Neoceratodus forsteri. The sequence goes on from CM057453.1 coordinate 803,497,855, forward strand.
TTACGTTGTGTTTGAAATGCTAAAATAATGATTTGAGTCCAAACAGCTGTGACAGATGTTGCAGATTAGAGCCACAGGCTGTAATTAGGGCTGGGTGAAATTAACAAATTCGATTTCATGGAATTTTCATAAAATTCTTGGAAATTCCATGAAATTGTGTAGGATTTTCTGAAATTATTTAATTGGTCATAACACAGTCAGTATTATAGTTAAATATCTGACATTTGGCATGCATATGGTATGGAAGGGGCCCTAAGAGCATATCAAGTTTTATAACGTTTGGATGAGGGGCACAGACATTATAGGGACTTAAATCTGGCAATTTATTATTCATGTGAACATTTCTGAAATATTTCTGTACTTATAATTTAGCTACCTTTACAGCTAGATAATTGGAAATTTATATGCATACTTTCTTGAAAGTGTCATAGAAACTGCTAAATAGAGAGGTAATTGATTGTGTATATTTCTAAGTTACAGGAGTTCACAATTTCACAGTTTAATTATTTGTTACATTACGTGAAAATTGTCAAAATATTTGAATGTTTATAGCTCTGCTGCTATTGCAGGTATACAGTCAAGATTTGGCACTAGTATCATGACCCTACAATACGCCTCAGACTCCTGCAACATTGATGCCTGGCACAGGGTGTAGCTAGAGATTTCAGCTCTGCACACCAAGTGGACTCACTGCTACCCCACCCCTTGTCAGGGTGATCTACCCCTCCCCGGGTGTAGCCAGACAATACACAAATGTACACCAGGACCGTGATTGTTGCCTCATTTGGCACAATAAATACAACTTTCATATCTCATAATAATGACTGTTGCCATGCATGGGTAAATACAAATGCCATGCATTGTTCCTAAGACACCATGTACCAGCCCAGAGCCTGTAAAGTTGTATTGTCCTTGGGATGCAAAGAGAGTATTAGTGACCAGTCCTTTTAGTTTCAACTCCTATGAATAAAATTACAGAACTGTTCAGTATTTTCTTTGCTAGTTTTCATGGAAAAGGAAGCAGTTCAGAGCCTATTTGCTACCCCTTAAATAAAATTGCACACCGTGGAGTGCTTGGAGTATGTCTGCCTACACCCATGGCCTGGCATCATGTTCCATCAGGACTAAAGATGTCCAGATACATCTGTCACAGTGGCCTAGTCACAACTAGTTGTAAGGCTTGAGGCTTGGCATCACTTGGTGCCACTGCTTTTGAATAGCAGAAGTATACATTATCTACACGGCTGCTATAGAGTTAGCAGGTGGCACTGTATAGAAACAGTGCTGCACCGGCATGTGCTTACACAACACAAGTCATTAAGTGAGTAAGCTCTAGTGGTTACCTGGCATATTGCAAGAATTCAGACTAGTGCACAGTGATGTCCATGACTATTCTTCATGGTTCGCCACCAAGATAGTGACCTGACACTTGGCACCTCTATATGTTACTGTGGAGTCTCCTATAAATGCTACCTTATTGCCACTTTACCCAGCCTTTACCTTCCTCTGTAATGGTAACTGAAGTGTATGATCGGGTAAAATGTATGGACATGGCTTCGACAAAGTGTAACATTCCATAATTTCACCAAAGCTCATGAAAGTCAACTTTAATTACTGATGCTATTTTGGAATCTTTAGCTGCTTATACCTTGGCTAACCTTGAGCAAGAGTTTAAAAGTTGACACACACAGACTTTTTTTTCCTTATTCATTTTTCTCCTGTCTGGCAGCTCATCTCTAAAGGATATAGTCTGTTCATAGGAATGTACCCTGATCAGGCTGAACTCAGCCATCATTCAGTTGGCTACCGAGTTTTTCTCCAACATTTTTCCTTCCATCTCCCCTGGTGGGGTGGTGCCTCTGTCAGCCTCGCACAGCAACAGCTTCTCCTGTGGCAGGAGCAAGCTCCTGGCTCAGCTGCAAGGGTCACTCTGCTGGAACCCACTGCCACCCTTCCCTGACTAAGATGAACTGCCGAGCGGCAGCTGTCTTGCCATGGCTTGCCTCCCAATGTGAAATCCTGGGCTCACTTCCAAACTCGGTCGTCAGCATGGCAGTGCAGTGCTGTGCTGCTGGGCCATGGGGTGGCTTCAAAGTCGAATATTTAGGGTCAATGAACTTAACAAAATTGGTGATATTCTGTTCTCTAGTTTTAAAGTTATAGGGGAGTAAAATTCTACAGTTTAAATAATTGTGAAATGTAACTTTAACAATTTCCGAAAGTTTGGAGGCTTATAACTCACTCACCTTTAAAGATAGAGATCTAAAACTCGACTTCCATATGGACCTTGTTAAAGTCAACATGCTAAATTTGGTGCAATGTGACAAATACTTTAGTTTACATAACTGTGTAATATAATTTTAAAATGTCCAATGGTTTGGAGGCTTATAATTCAGTCACCTTTAAAGACAAAAATCTAAACTTGGTACACTCCTGTGTGGACCATGGTACTGTCATCATACCACATTCGATACAATTTGGACAAACACTTTTAAATTAGATGGAAAAATTGAAATCACTATTTTGGTGAAATCTCGCAAATGTTTGTAAAATGTCATGAAAATGTCATGGAAGTGAAATTGAAATTTCACCAGAATTTCACTGGCAGAAGTTAAATGTTGCCCAGCCCTCGTAATAATTCACAGTCGTGATGTCATATTTATGAAAGGCAATAAGCATGTCATCACAAGTCTTAATTATGAGTCTAGTATCTATGACATAAATTGTGAATGAAAGGCCTTAACCATGTATTATACAGTAGGAGACTAACATCTCGTGCAAAACGTGCTGTATAAAACCAACACTCAGATCCAGATTGGTGCTGAGTTAATGACCCTCAAAACTCAGTCCTTGCTGCATAGCAGCCCATATCAGGTTGCTGGATAAGAGTTCCTTGTGTAACCATACTGTAGCTTAAAAATGATATCCTAAGTGTAACCCTAGATGGCGCTATCCCAGGGGCTACTACCCCTGCCTGATTTGCCACTAACAGGTTGAGGGGCCTGGATCCAATGAGCGGTGCCTCCACCCAGAGGTCAGGGTTTGCAATAGTTAAACTTACTTGGTCACAGCCCTCTGGGACACTGCAACTCTTTCTTCCCACTAGTGGCCCACACAATATATCAGAATTACCTTCACAGTATACACTTACCCCAGGGCTGGTTCAGGCACTGGGACCTCCTGTAAAATAAGATACAGTGCAACAATCACAGTACAATACTTTAACATAGACAAATACCTCAGGCAGTATAACTTTGCTGAAACAAGCAGCTCTGATTTATTTAGGGGAATATAACAAGGACAGGGGAAATCAGGTTAATTAGCTTATCACTTTACTCATCTACTCATGGCTCTGTGCACAGCCTATCCCTACCAGTTACTGTCCCTGGGTACCCAAGCCCTAGTGGCTATAGTCCAAACCGTGGCAGCTGGTAGGGCCCTTTCCCACAGAGAAAAGAAAAATTAGTTTAAACAGTCAGCAGTACAGTGATTCCATTTGGATTCAATGTGGCAATTCAACAGGAGCGACCTTGAATTAGTACTCATGACCTCCGAACAAGATAGGGTCCTTCAATGTCAGCAGGGCTACTCTTGAGCTCCACAGACTCACACTTTTATATGGCAAACTGCAACAGGCAAAAGTCCTTTAATGGCAGCAGGATTCACTTGAAGTACACAAGCCTCTTCACACATTTATATGGTAAAACAGAAAGTACTATACCAGGCAGGCTGCTTCTCTATCCCGATCGCAATTACTGCACAATACCCGGAGAACACACAGCAGATTCAGTTCCTGACAGACTGAGTGCAATTCAGCAATTTCTCCAGTCTTCTACAGGGTGAGCCTGGTTTCTACTCTTCAGATATCCTTTGATTCTCTTCACAGGACGGATTCAGTCCTAACAAGCAGTTACACAAGCTGCAGACTGGAACTCTGGGCCTTACACACGCTTCCCGACTAAAACTTCACACTGAAAAAGCACAGGGCTCCTTCCTTCTTCACTGCCAGAGCTCAACTGAAACTCCAACAGACAAAACCGGCACTTCCTTTGAGTTCCTCCCAGTTCTTGACTGGATTGGCTGTCACTCACAATAGACTGCTCCTGTTGGTCCAAAAGGCTTCAAGTCTAAACTACATCTCCCAGAGTCACTGCCCATACAATCCTCTTGTGGCTGGCTCAGATTATGAGTCCAAGTTCTTATTCGTCCAAGGCACCATTTTAGAGCTAGCTTACCCACACTGATTGGTCCAGTTCAGCAGTTCAAAACCAGAATGGGGAACTAGGCAGACACAGTTCTGACTGCAAAGAAAGCAGGTTAGACAAACTGTAATTTCATTATTACTCTAAATGATTTCTGGCAAACAGTTACATCTTTCAGATAGGTTCCTTTGCACTCTAGTGACTGCAAAAATGGAGTGAATTGGCAGCAGCTCGAGTGGTACTCAATCAAAGAAACACACAGTCCCCCATACAAACTAATTATGTCTGCAAGCAGACAGCTCTTAAAGAGACAGTACCAGAGGTTCTAAAACACTCACTGATAAATGGCTTAAACGCCAAACACCATTCAGGCTTGGAGCATTCAAGCAAGCTCCTGGAAGTCTTTTGGGAACCCCCATTTGCAGGGGTTACATAAGGTTATTTCAGCTGCATTTTGACAGATTTGTTGCCAGTAAAGTTTCAGGTGGTAGTGAACATAGTGTAATAATAACCCCATTTAGGATCTGCAACTGCAAAGGCGCAGGCAGAAGACAAAAGCAGAAAGAATAAAAAACACTGTGCATACTGTTACTCTCCAGGATACTACACAGCGACATTACTTCTAGAGCTGCCCTCTTTCATAGTCAGTGCTGGCCCTAGATATCCTGGGGCCTGTGCAAACCTCCTTGCTGGGGTCCCATATCAGATGTTGGAAAGCCCCTCAGTCATGGAACAGGATGATATCCAGGTTTATATGGGCTGGACAACGTCCCAAGAGTTTTCCTCTCGATACTGCAGCACCCACAGGTGTTGGGGAGTGAACCTTCCAGACCTCTTAAATTATGTGAGAGCTGCACACCTGCGCATCATATTAACATGAATATCATCTAGTAATATAGCAATCTGGAAAGTGTTGAATTCCACCCTGAATGATATGTATGATATAGGACATATATTATTTGCTACCCCTTTAAATACCCTCCCACTCACAATCTTTACAGTACTCACCAGGAATATACTCGGGTCTACTACATTAAGAAACATAGGACTCTGGCTCAGATTTTTTCCTGTTGTAAGATATTAGAAGCCGATGAGGAATTTCTCCCATCCCAGATGGACCTGGTGTTTCATTGATGGTTTGGACTGACATCATTATATCAGCTCCTAGACCCACACAGGGTAATACCCTTTAATAAACTATAACAGGACTTTGGACTAACAGGAAGAGAACATTACCACTATCTTCAGGTCTGTAATTACCTGCTTCATAAGCAAAGTTCTTACACCAAATGACCCAAACAGTCTCCTCTCTAAATGGCAATGATAATTGATGCCCTGAAGGGAGCTCTGTGGGGCACTTAATAGGAAACTTATATAAGAGCCTCCAGCAGCAGTTGGGGACACAGCTCAGTCGATACTAGTTACTGTAGCTGGAACAAGGAACTTAACACTACAATTGATTATGACAGATGGATTAAATATGCTGCCCCAGCAGTAAAGATTATCTCCTCAATGGTGTGGACAGAATTTGTCTGAAAACAGAGGCACGGGGTCAAAACACCGAATGAAACAACAGCGGTCAAATATCGTATATAAAAAACAGGAAAGGGGAAAAATGTGATGAATGATAGCACTTGGAAAAACAGCAAGTGCTACCACCAATGAAACATAAAAAACAACCAAACTGACTTTTGCGGGGGCTCTGCACCCCTGCTGCCACACACGCCACCGCCACCACTGTTACCGGGTGGGGGAGAACTGTTCGGAAGGGACAGGGAACCAGAGACCTAAAACAAAGAGTAAGAAAAGGACAAGAAAACGTGTTCCAATACCAGGAAGTGAACCCCAGTCCATTGCCACCATCCACTGCCTGTGGCTCTACTCACTGAGCCACAGCAGCTGCTTGCGCAGAGTGCCCCCCAGCAGAGCCTTTATCTTCTGTTTACAGCTCTTTGTATCACGTTATTCTTACTGCTGTTATAGCTACAGGGATAGCGCTAAACCGCATCTGCACTATAGTATCCCTGTAGCTGTTTTTCACCACACTATTTTTACAGCACATTTTGTTGCACTATTCTTCCTGCACTATATTGACCTGGTACCAAGAAGAGATACTGATTCTTCCAACCCAAGCTGTCCTGGTGAAATACATGCCGAGAGCTTAGGAACTACTGGAGGAATTAGGTGCAAAACCCTGCAGACCATGAGCATAATGCTCTGGTACTGCCTGAGATCCCAAATTTTGACATGACATCCTGATCCAGAGTGAGGAGTTACTGGGAGGTCCCCTTCACTTGACGTGAGAATTAGCCCTCTTATCAATCCCACCTCGGACGTACAACTTACAACCAAGTCCCCTATCTGGCTTTATCTAATGGCTGCTAAAAAGCCATAAATAGACAATGGATAAACCAGACCCTCCTACAGTGGAAATGTTGTGTAGTATAATGAACAAAATTTACAATTCAGAAAACTAACAGCCATAATCCACAATAGAGTCGAACAGTTTATGGCTAAATTGCAATGGTGGGTGATATATGTCTTGGCTGTTGATTCAGTCTTTATTCCCTAGAGATCTCCTAGGAACTCATTATTAGACCTCCCTTGCTCAGGTGGCGAGAATTATGGCCAGATAAAGGGTATTGGTGTCACATAAAGGAGAGGCTGCTGGGCGGGTGAGGAGAGTGGGGCCTGTCATAATGCATGTGAGGAACTAGATCAATGAGCTCACAGATGGGCAAATCTAAACAGTTAAATAAGTAAGTAAATGTAATTGATTTAATGAAAGCAATACTCAGAAACCATTTACAGTATTACGCCCTCCTGAATTTTCAGTCTCGTTTCAGAGTGTTATTTTCTTTTTCTTTAATGTTGTTATCCAAGTTGATAATACTCTGTTAAGTTGTATAAGGTAAAATAACTTCCTTTTCAAACACACGGTGCAGTGTGCTTATTTATGGAACACATACAAACAGAGGAGAGAATGAAGTAAGTGTTTCAGCTAGGACTTGAACCCAGGCCACCTGAAATACTGTTTTGGCTGTGTTTACCAGCTGCGCCACCAAAGCAACTAAAACCTGGGCCCTCCCAGAGGACACATTACTCTTTCTCCAATGCACACCTGGTGGTGTGGAAATAATTACTTTTTCAATCCATGGGTGGGGTGTGTATTCACGAACACATACAAACAAAGGAGAGAAATAAGTAAGTGCCTCAGCTGGGACTTGAACCCAGGCTGCCTGAAAACTCCTTACGTCTTTCTCTCCTGGTTGTTTGTGTTTCATAAATATGCACACCACACCCATATGATTGAAAATGAAGTAATTATTTGTGCAGCAGCAGGTTGTACATTGGAGAGAGAGTAATGCCTCCAGGATGGTCTAGGTTCCAGTTGCCTTGGTGGTACAGCTGGTTAGCAAGACCGAAATGGTATTCTGAGGCACACTAGGACTCATCCCTGGTACTTTCCCAATGTTTTATGGTGCTGTACTGCTTTGAGGGGTGGGATCTGCATGTTTGCTATTGTTTGGGGGATCTCTCATGTTTGCTATTTGCATTTCTGGTTGCTCAATAAATGCATTTTGCTGCTGCATTTACCCTCAGGAGGTGATCTCTTCATTAGTAAGTGGATGTGTGCACTTCTACTCTCTTTAGTGACTGTTTGTGGGTGTTCATCCATAGATGGCGGCACCACTTGCCTGCATTCCTGCAGTGTGTCACTTTCTCTGTTTTAGGACTCGGTGTTCATTTGGTGCTACAGTAGATGTGCTGTAACAAAGCATTGACACAAAAGTACATTTTCATTATTTACAACAGGATATCGAATACTTAGCAAAACCTGATACAGAAACATAGAACATAGAATTTGTTGGCAGAAAAGGACCTCTTGGCCCACTCAGTCTGCCCAGATGGCTCTTGTTTAGTCTGTCTCCACAGACCCTAACTGGTCTTAGGCGACCTCCTCCTCCTTGCCTGTTTACTAATATTCTATGTGTATCCCATGCACACTTTAAGACCCCTAATTTTTTCACCCCACCATTTTCACTGACAGTCTGTTCCAAGTGCCTACCACTCTTTCAGTGAAGTAGTACTTCCTACATCTCTCCCATCTCTTCCTCCCATTCCGCACGGCATGCCCTCTGTCCCAGTGCTCTTCCTCATTTGAAAAACTCCTCCTGTACTCTGTTCATACCTGTGAGGTACTTGTATGTCTCTATCATGTCACCTCTTGCTCTTCTCCTCCAAGGTGTACACGTTGAGATCCTGCAGTCTCTCCTTGTAGGACTTTTATTTCAACCCTGAATCATTTTAGTTTCCTCCTCTGGACTGCCTCTACCCTGTCTATGTCTTTTCTGGGGTGCGCTTCCAGAATTGAATGCATTACTCCAGATGGGGGTCTCTCCAGTGAGCGATATAGGCAGCACCACCTCTCCCATCTTGCTTGAGATACCTGTCCCAGTGCATTCTTGCACTGCATTAGCCTTATCCGCTGCTTTGTCACACTGCCCTGCCACTTTGAAGTAATTAGATATGAAACCCCAAGCTCCCTTTCCTGCTTAGTGACTGACAGTACCCCCACATCCTATACTCAGTTCCTGGGTTCCTATGCCCAGATGCATGATTATTTGCAACTTTGGCATTGAACCCCAACTGTTTCCCTACCCCTGACAGATCCCCCATGAGGCAGTTTCTAACACAGTCTCCCATTTCTTTAAAATAGGGCTAGTGGGATCTCCAGCAGGAGGAGGGAGGCATTGTTTCCACTGTATCACTTGCTGGTGAGACCCAACCTGAAGTACTGTGTACAGTTTCGGAGGCTGCACCTCAGAAATAACCTAGGCAGGATGGAGGCAGTTCAGAGGTGGGCAACTAGAATGATGCAGGGGTTGCACAAGAAGCCCTAGGAGGAGAGACTGAGATGTCTGAACATGTACACCCTGAAAGAGACAAAAGCAAGTGGTGGGATGATAGAGACCTTCAGGTACCTCATATGGGAGAATCAAATGCAGAATCAGCATCTCTTTCCAAATAAGTAATAGCAACAGGACCAGGGGCATGTGATGAAATTGGAGGAGGGGGGTTAAGAGAGATGTAAGGAAATACTTCTTCACTGAAAGGGTGGTAGGCACCTGAACAGACTGCCAGCAGAAGTGGTTGAGGCAAAAATAGTGGGGGCTTCAACATTCATGGATAAACATAGAGGGATACTAGAATATAGACGGGAGGAGGGAGGTCTGCAGGGACAGGGTCTGCAGAGACAGATTAGGCATGGAACATCTGGGCAGACTGGGTGGGCCAAGCGGGTCCTTTTTCTGCTAACAAATTCTATGTTTTCATGCCTCATTGCACATCCTTTCTGTCAGTATCATTTGTTTGCTCCAGACAGGCCAAATGAGTTGTAACATCTCATTTCTAGTGGTGTCTTTTTCTATTCAAGGGTATACTAAGCAGCTGCAAGACAAGGCAGCAAACATATCCAAACACACTGTACAAGAAGAAAGTTACTTGCTTCTTCAATGGGTGATCCTGCCACACCTTAGTATGTTTGAACTCTGGTCAGTCAGTTGCACATTATTGATTAATGGTATGGATTTTTTTTCCTTTGGCTTGTGTTTAACACACTGTATGTTTGCAGTTCTTTTATTGATGTGGTATTACCTTCTACTTTAGTGCTTATATTTACTACCTGATTAACTATGCTGCACAAAAGTGAAACTCTGCCAGTCAGTTTTCATTAACCATATATAAGTCTGAGTAGCAAAAATCAGACTGTTTATTACAGTAACAAAATTAAGGCACGTATCGCGATGCCTGGATTAAAAACAGGTATGAGATGCATTCTGCATGTAGCTCATTTAATATATAGAGAATATTGGTTGAGTAACTATGTAGAGCCTTTGTTGTTAGCACTTAGGGTTCTGATTCCTTGTGATCTTGAGAATGAAGTTCAAGAGGTCCATGGGAATCAGAACCCCAAGGTGGCATAAATACATCGGCTGAGAATAGAGTTTCCTCCAGTATTTTTATAGTGTATGGTGCCCCAACAAAATAAATCCAGTTTTAGCACTTTTTATTTTTAAATAAAAAGGAACTGGTTGTTGCCACGTCCTATAGATAGATATTTTATTAATAGAGTGCCCAATTCCTGAGACTCTGGTGCTAAACAGTAAAATCACAATTCAATATTATTTAAAATCACCAAACATACATAATAAAATCAATGTGAGTACAGAATTTCATACTATCAACAAACTCACGTTATAAAAGTCAATTCGAATAGGCACGCTTTCAGTCCCTTTTAAGGCTTCCGCTGATGGGGCTGGTTGCTATGGTGAGATGTATAGTTGGTAGGATCAGACATCCTCACGCTTGTAGCACAGCCTTCTATTGGTTGCTAATTAGATGTGGAGGGATTTAAAAATGGTAGCCATATTCCTCGCTTATCGAGAAGACGGGATCATGAGGAACAGACTTCATTTGTGTTATTTTAAATGTCTGGTTGATCCTGCATTTAATTTTTCTATAACTACACCTATCTGGTTGATTCTGTGTTTGCTTTTGTGGTATCTGGTTGATCCTGTTGGAGTCGCGGGTTCAAGTGATCGTGCACTCGGTTGATCCTGCCGCTTCTGTTGTCTATGTTCGCACTTTCCAAATCAGTTGAACGTTGTTGTACCCCAGAAAGGTACAGTCACATTCCATGACCTTTGAACTGTGGTACAACAAGGTTTGAGCTGAGATGGAAAGTGCATTAGAACCACATTGCACCATGCAACATAATACACTGATCTATCAGGTAGCTGAGCTCAAATGCATCCACTGCCTTTTGATTTTTATCTCAAGCTGTTTGTCTTCTGCTATCTTTGGCTTGGTCCTCAGGTAGAATTTTCCAGTGATTTTCCCAGCCCCAACAACCACTGTCCAAGAGGGTTCTCTGTGGCATGGGGCCCAAGAGTGACTGCAACCATCATCAAGACAGCAGTGTGTTTTTTTCCTCTTGGCCTTCCTCCTCCCTCAGCAGTGCGCATAGCCTGGAGGTGGCCTCAGGTGTGAGCAGTGTGCGTCGATGGAGGAGCAAGCTCCTGCTCACCGTGGTAGGTTGCTGCAGTGGCAGAACTCACCCCTACTATCCCTGCCAAGACTGAGATGCATTGCTATGGCAGCACTCTTGCAGCCAGCTGCCCAATTGCCAGCATCTTGGGTCCATTTCAAACCCAGGACGCCAGCACGGAGAAAGCGCTGGGGCCTCGGATGGCCCTGCATTCACTGTGTCATCACTGAATTCCCTTATAATCCCCAGCAGCTGGAACCTAGTAGAGCCCAATGGTTGCAGCACAGACCTATAACGAGGATGAGCCTGGTTCAAATCCTAGCACAGCTTCTGAATGCTATGCTACCCTGAGCAATTCTCTTAAGGGATACATTCGTTACAGTGGCAGACGTAGTTTGAAAGCCATGAAGTTCTTTTAATTGAGGTGGGCTTACCTGTAGTTAGAAACGAGTCAGAGATATAGATGACTGAATCTGTGCAATATAAATACTACATTAAAGCCATTCTTAGAACCTTGTGATGTCACAGACGAAGCAGTGCCTAACTGCACTTGAGTTAAGCACCGCTTGATCGTTACTGACATCACAGGGTTCTAAGAAGGGCTCTAATGTAGTGTCTATATTGACAGACTCAGTCGCTCATATCTCTGACTGCTCCTAGCTACAGGTATGCGTAATACCTCAATTAAAATAACTTTTGTGGGTTTCAAACTATGTCTGCCACTGTACGTGAATGTGTCCTTTAACTTCCCTGTGCCTCAGTTCTTCCCAGTTGGTTAGAAGCAAGACCCCACCGAAAAATGCCTTGTCATACCTCAGATGGCCCATCCTGGGTAAATAACTTTAAAAAAAAAGAGACCGATAGAGGAGCAATTCTGCTACAGCCCTTTAGTGGTGAAGTGGGCTGGCTCAGCTGTGGGCGATTTATTCTTATCTGATGCTGGCTCTCATTCAGGAGCAGTCAGCAGTGTAGTCAGATGTGATTGATTGGTACAGTGACGCTGCCATGATCGATCACTTTTACAGTACTTGCAGAATCCAGTGATATCTTCGTAATAAATCAGAGCAAAATGTATCAGGTGCTGCAAGGTTTGGTAAAGCCCCAATAATATTTTTAGCCATCGTCAACTTATTCTGCTGGTCACCAAAGGCTGTATAATATATCTGTTTGTGTGTCGAGACAAACGGGAGTAAACAAATGTCATCTCACTTGCTACTGTGGGACAGCGCTGTTCTCTGCTGTAGTGGAGCCTAGTCCTGGTGACTAGCTTTGTTGTGTGGTTCTTGTATTACACTTCTGGATAGAGCTCATCACTGAGGTCATCATGGCCTATCACCCTCTCCTACTGACTCCCAATTCCCCACCACCACCACCATCAGCATCACCTCTGTAATCAAGAGCCAGAAACGTGGTCATCTGACCCACAGTAACCTCTGGTGTAGTGCTTTGGATCCTTCACTTTATTTTATTGCTCTTGGTTGCTGTCTGTGAAACGGAAGAACTGCAGATTGCATCTTCATCAAAATGATCAGTCCCAGCAGAAACATTCAAGTTAAAGGTTGCTGAGGAGATAAAAATCAATTGCTTGGCAATAAGCCAGACAAAAGTAAGTACCCTTATTCTCAGATTAGATCAGTGGGATTCTTTGGGGTCTCACCATGTAAATGGAGGTGCCAGGGATGGCGATGGGTGGGGGTTGCTAGAACTTTAGGGCCTGATTTTCAGAACTTGGGGTGTATTCCTTTTCCCACCAGTACTTGAATTAATTACACTGTTTTCTTTGATAAGTTTCATACAACACAGAGCAGGTCCTGTCTTCAAAAGATTTGCATAGCAATATGTTTGTTCTGCAAACTTTAGAACACTTTTTAGGAAGGGGAGAACGGTGCCCATCTCCAGTCTCCAGTGACACCACTATGACTGAATCATTATTATAATTTCTACTGCTGTCTCTAGCAGTTCTGGACAAGAGCTGCAAAGCATTTTCAGATTTGCAGAAGTACTGTACAGCAGTCAAATTCCATGTGCAAGTCATTGAAAATAAGAGATAAAGCTATGGACAAATGTATATTTTGTACCTAAACTGCTTTTTACAGCTGTGGGCGGAGCCTACTGCCATTCTAGCATGTCTTGCTTTAAAATGGCAGAACATGGCACCTTCCATTGGACTTTTGAAGTATCCTTCCGAAAGTCCAACCAACAGAAACACTCTGCTACAATTGGCCAATATGGAGTAGCAGCTGCACTATATTTGGCTGTTACTTCTGCATTTCTGGGGCAAGAACTGGACATGCACGACTCATGCATGTTCAGTTCCACTGGTGCCACCATCTTGTGAATGACAATGCCATTCACTGCAACTACACGCACGAGTGCCATGCATGCGCAGTTGCATCACCGCCATCATTCGGATGGCACTGCTCCCGCACCTTCCCACTGCTCCTGTCCTTCCCACTCCCTCTCAGCACTGGCAGCAACAAAACCTCCCACTCCTCCCACAGCTGCTCTCCTCCCCTCCTCCATTCTCTGCCTCCGATGACATTGGGGTGCCCAATCCCCATGTCAGCATCATGTACCCTCCCAATCTTCATGTAGCACACTGGGAGGCCAACCCAGTGTGCCCAAATTATGTTTCTTTCCTCTTTTTTTCCCCGCTGACATCGGGTGCCCAATCACCATGTCGCCATCATGTACCCCTCAACTCGTGTGGCACACTGGGAGCCCACCCCAGTGTGCCCAAATGTATGCTTTGTTTTCTTTTTTTCCTGTAAATAAAGAAACCATCCCCCAAAGTCATTTTTTTTTTTACATGTAAAATGAAAACGATCCTGGTTGTTGCCCCAGTCCCTCCTCCCCATCTCCACCCCCCAGAGCACCCACCTCCCTGCACCCCCAAAACCCCATACTTACCTCCGAGGTCAGCGCTGTCTCTCTGGACCGACACGCCTGAACTCTTCAAAGTCGAACCACTAACTAAAGAATCAAGGTAAGTGCCATATAATGGCAGTCAATGGGGTTTAAACTTATGTTACTATTTCAGCCATTTTTAGAATTTTGGTCTATCCTTTCAACATAGTTTCAGATTCACCATGAACACTGTCACTGTCATTTTGTTACTCGGTCCCGAAAGGTGATTTTGTGGTTGCTGCATGGAATCACCTTCTGGGCTGATTAATGAAATGACAGTGCCACTGTTCATGAGGTGGAGTTCCAAAAGCCCATGTTGCAAATTTGGTGAAAATTAAAAATGACTGGGTTATGAGCATGCATTGCGCAGTTTCTCACGCACACCCTAACTTTGTCAATTTTTAATATTTTCACCCAGATTTTCAACATCGCCATTTTTGCACACCTCCTTATTATCAGTATAGCTGCCATTTTCACATCCTGCTCGAACATGTGTTCGCACTTGTGGCACAGAATGGCACAGTCGCTTCTGTGAAATCACCTTCGGACAAGTGAATGAAATGGCAGTGGCACTCTGCATGAGGTGGGTCCCAAAAGGTCATGTTGAAAATTTGGTGACACAACTCGAAAAAATGACCGAGTTACACCAGTTCAAAATCTTCTACACCGTGTGACTTGAGGTCATTTGCAGCTCTCCACAGCCGTATCGGCTCTTGCTAGAACTGTTAAACTGGTATCCATGGCACTAATCATATGGGCATTACACACAGTTCAGAGGAGTAGCCAGGCCATAGCCCAAGAAGGCATGGGCCTTCCTTGCATTTGAGATGTCTGGGCAACTCTGCCCACGCTTGAGCAACTGTGCATACCAACTCTGCCATTCTCAGGAGGCCAAGAACCCACCTTCCCCACAACCATGCTCAAATCTTCAGTTTCCAAAATCCTGCTGACTCTTCTGTAGTGCTATGAGAAATTGAAATTTTGTCTGTTGAATGGGTGCAGAATTACCAATGCTGTTTCCGTGAAATTTTGCCAAAATTTATTTTGCAGTGGCTTCTATCCAATT
Source organism: Neoceratodus forsteri (assembly GCA_016271365.2). Lineage (NCBI taxonomy): Eukaryota > Metazoa > Chordata > Ceratodontiformes > Ceratodontidae > Neoceratodus > Neoceratodus forsteri. Next base: position 803,513,081 of record CM057453.1, read on the forward strand.
TTAAAGCTACATAACAAACATTCACTGCACTGTATTTGGCAGTTTGTAGCACAATAATTTAAGAGCACACCTGCCATTTTCAAGTCTCTAGCTCTAATGGCAGTGGATTTATAGGTCACCAAATATCTCACACAGTTTTACAAATAAGTAAACAGCATTATTGTGGGCCTCTGTAACTTCAAAACAACTTGCAGGCTTGCCTGAGGTTTGTGGGACAGTAGGTGACCTAATCATCCCCTCAACACTGAGTGCTATAAACATACCACTCAAACATCTATCACTGAAATTAGGGACATATACACTCAATAAGAGGGACAATGAGGGCAGTGACCTCATAATGAGGGACACATCCTCAAACAAGGAGATACAAGCTCAAAACACTACAAACACCATTGTATTTACCTTTACAAAGCTTAGTTTTAAGTTAGCATCTTAGAACATTATGACTTTCTGCTTTAAGGTCTAACTTTATTGTACATTCCCTGTGAGGGCAGCACCTTTTCACTGAGGGGCAGATGAGGGACAGCAATTTGAGGGTAAATGAGGGACGCCCTCGAATCAGGGACAGTTGGAAGGTATGGTAACAACAGCACACATGCAATCTGTTGCGTGTCTGCTGGTTTGTTTCTGCCTGCCATCCATTACCTCTGCTGTGTACCGCAGTTCTTTCAGTAGTTGCTCATTCCTGGCTCCTCCTGGTTTGTCTCCATCCTGGGGCCTGTTCTGAGCTACTGCCAATGGTGCTCTCTTCCTTGTAGTGTTTGCTCTGCTTCTCCTCTGTCCCCGGCTTTCCTTCCTCTAGGCATTGCCACTCAATCCTTGTTATTGGTGGGGCCCAGTTATTGCTCTGCCTCTGGTAGTCTCTTGCTCCTCTTCTGGGCCCCTCCCACCCACTTGCTGTTGCAGGGGCTGTTCTGCTTGCAGCCTGCAGGGCGCTCTGTCTGTGCCTCTTGCTTCTGCTGCTTACTGGCTTTGGTGTCTACTCCCATTCATTCTTCCCCATGCCTGCTGGTCTTTGGTACTCCTGGAACTGTTTTTTTTTCTTCTCCGGCTTCTCCAGAGTTCTACTGGCTGTGTCCCCTTTTCCTTCCTACCAGGGTTCTCTGGGCTGCCTTACATTCCCTGCTGCTCCCTTCCACCCTGTTGCACTTCTGGGGAGGCTTGTGTTTTTTTTTTCACCCGCTGCTGGGCTCTGCTTCAGCATCTGTTGCTGTGTCTGTGCTTTCCTTTGCTGTTTTCGCCATTGCTTCCGACTTCCTCCTCTGCCTTTGCCTACCTGTCTGTCCTGTATTAGGCTGATCCACTGCTCCATATGCACCATCCTTTCTGTATATCCTACCACTAGATAATTGCATTTGCATCAGGGCTGCCCCAATAGGCTCACGCCTTATGACCACCAGGTCCAGGCCCTTATGACCTCTGGGCATTTTCCTCAGGGACAACTGGGCTTATGCCTATGACTACCTGGCTCATGCCCCACTGACAGCTGGCTTTTACCCCAACTAATGCTCTATGATTTAGTATGCATCGTCCTTCATGGCATCATACTGCAACTAACGAGCTCCTCTAGGGCTTACTACACTCACACACACAGCTCCATACTGCACCAATCGACCCACAACTGACCTCTCTCTGTCTGCACATTTTTCCTGCTAGCACTACCTCCACTACTCCTGGGATCAGTCAAGTCCTACTTTGACAAAGATAGCTTGACGCCTAGCTTAATATGGACAAGTGGTGGTAGTCAGATTTCTCCTTCTGTGATGTAGTTCAGAGGTCTGGCCCAAACTGTTCTGTAGTTTGAGTGGTGGTTTAGTTGTCCTGTAGTTCAGGCACAGTGCAGAGATGGACCCCTGTTTAAAGGTTCCTTTAGACATCTGACTGCACCGCTAAGCCAACCTCAATCTGTCAAACTCAGGAAACATTTTGAAAGCTTGTTTGCTTGGCACTGATTCATCCAATGCATCTACTCTGTACTTGCCCGGTCTCTACCCATATGCCTTCCTTGAGCAGGACCTCGCCCCTAACTACTCAGGGTGGGGCCCTTATGCTTAGGGCTCCATTAATCATGTGACTACAACCTGTGACACCCACCTTGATTTAGGCTTCCTGCAAGTTTGCAGGTTTGACATTCCTCCATAGCAGAGTTCAGCTTCTGCAGAAGGCTAATCATCCTTATTATGGGAGTCAGGCCCATGCCTAGGCCTCCTTCCTCCAAGGATGTGGCCTTCTCTCTGATCCTTTTAGTTATACAGTATCAGCTCTGTGACACATTCAAGGATGAGCCTCCTGTTAGACTGATGGTTTGAGTTTCTAAATCCTCCAAAGTATGTCAATTCATTGTCCCTTTCTTGATTGTACAAAAACTTAAGCCATTCAAGTTGCCTGCTTTTTCTTCATGTTGTTTGTATCCAGTTTTTAGCATTTCCAAGTATGCCCTAACTTAAAGAACAATTGTGCAGCCTGGAGGATAACAACCTAAAGCCTTAGATCCTGTGAGGTTTCCTCCACGGGGGTCTTCTCCATGCTGAAGATGATAAATTTAAGATAGGTGCAACCTCTTGCAAACGGGTGTTCCAAAAAGTACTCTAGGAGCCGCTAAGTGCTCCCAGCCTGAATGGTATTCGCATTTAAGCCACTTAATTGTGAGTGCTTTTAGAGCCCTGGTACTGTCTCTTTAAGAGCTGCCTGCTCGCAGGCTAAATTAGTTTGAATGGGGACTGTAATTAATGCTCAAATCCCGCTCTGAGCTGCCGCCTGATCGCCCGCTTCTGCAGTCGTTAAAAGTGCAGAGGGAGCCCACCTGAAAGATGCAACTGCTTGCCTGAAATCATTTAGAGCATTAGTAAAATTGCAGTTTGTCTAACCTGCCTTTATTGTAGCTGGGACTCAATGTGTGATGCCCCTCCATTTTGGACCTGAACTGCTAATCTGGGCCAATTGGGTTAGGGGAGCCCTAAATGGAGACCGCTGGAGCCAACCAGAACTTGGACTCACCTGGAGCCTGCTGAAAGGGGAATGCATGGCAGGTGCTTCTGGGAACTGTAGTCTGGACCTCGCACCTTTTTTCACCAACAGAGGGAGCCCCAGTGATTGACAACCTAATCCACCAACCGAACTTGTCTGGAGCCTAAGGGAAATGCCCTGAACTGTTGCTGGAGAGCCAGATGCGAGTTGACTGTGAAAGGAGTAGGAACTCTGTTCTGCTGCGGCGTGCAGTTCGCTCGGGGCGTGTGTAAGGTCCTGAAGTCAGCCTGTAGCGGTTAGCCAGTGCTCACCAGACTGAATCCGGAGTTGTGGAGAGAAGGAGGAAGTGTGCAGAACTCGGTTTGTCCGTAGAAGACTCAAGATTGGCAGAAGTGCGATCGGGAGCCTGTCGGGGACTGCCAGCTGTGTGTGCTCCCCGGTATTTTGCAGTGTTTGTGATCGATCGAGAAGCAGCAGCCTGGTATAGTAATTTCTTACATATAAATGTGTATAGTGCTTGTAGGGATCGTAATTCCATTTCCCTATTACTGAGAGTTGTGAGCTGAAGCTGGAAGCTGAACTCAATTTAATTGGACTGAATCTGCCTGCTAGTTAAAACTGTAGTGACCTGCTACAAGGGTCTCATTTCCATGCCCTGCTCATCTGGCAATCCAGAACAACCACTTCCATCAGGTTCTCTGTTTGGGGTATTGTGAGTACAAATCGGGTAGCTCCTGCACCAATAATTTAATCAAAGTGTCAACTGATTTCTTGGTGATTCCTTTCTGTGGACTGAGCCATCTGGCTCCGGATTACAACTGTGTGTTGTATATATTTTCTCCCACAGGGCCCTATCCAGCTGCACCAGCTGGCCAGCCCTGGGCAACGGACCTGGCAACCCCCCATCCTGGGTACCCAGAGTGTGACTTTTGGACCCTATATGTATGCACAGTACTGTGAATTGAATATTGCCAATCAACCTGATTTCCCTCCGTGTTCCAGTCCCCTGAATAAACCAGATTTGTTGTTATTGAACTTTATACTGTCTGAGGTGTCAGTGCATATAGAACCAGCATTGTATTGGGTTGTGTATGTTGATTAATCTTGTTTTACAGGGGTCCTCAGAGACATGCCACTGAATCAGTCTCGAGGGTAAGTGGTATCTATGTGTATACAGTGTGCATATGTGGGGTATTGGGACGGTAACCCTGTGTGACTGTGGGCCACCTGTGGAACAGAAGGGGGTCACAGTGTCCTGGGAGGACTGTGGACCGAGCTAGCTTTAACTACTACCGACCCTGACCTCTGGGTGGAGGCACTCACACTGGACCTAGGCCCTTAACCTGTCACTATCCATACAGGCAGGGTAGTAGCCCTTGGGATAGCGCCACCTAGGGTTACATAGGTAGTTTCCATTCCTTAGTTCATCCTCTGGTCAAGTTGGGACTCGTGACTCCTTCATTTGATACAGTAGTGGTCTTGCTCACTCCTTAGTGGAACGGTGTCCTGACGTTTTCTGTGCCTTCAGTTTTGGGTTTGGCATCCTTCCCAAGGTACCTTCAGCCAAGGGAACATGCTTCTGTAGCACCTTCTGTGGGTGGAACCCTCCACCAGAGAGTTCCATGCTTCGTACTTGAAAGTGTGGTAGTTCTTTTGGAACAGAGAGCGAAAGGTCACATACATATCCAACTACATAACTTTTCCTAGTAGCACAAGCACTACCATGCTGCACAATTATCCTGCAAACTCTGGACCAGTGAACTAAAAATGTCTCATTTGGAAGACTCTTTGTCACTACTGCAAAGAATGTGCTTGTTAACAATCAGGTCTCTATTTCTAAGGTCAGCTGAAGTACAAGCAAATATTCTTAAATTTGACTCAAGTTCGATGTGTGTCAGCTGTTAAGCACCTGTAAGATTAAAACTGATAACATAATGTCACCACATTTGCAGGTGCATAGACCTAGATGAAGTGTGTGTGTGTTTTCCTTTAAATCTCTGACTTAAAGGATGGCTAGGTACAAGCAGCCAAATGTTTCAAATTAAGAGAAGGAGTTTTCAGAAAATTTTGAATTTCATGTTCATTTTGCAGAAGCTATATCTATGCATTTCACCCAACCATGCACCTGACCTCACATGGAGGAGAAAGGAAAAGGTTGAGTGGCGTGGCAAGATGGTAACAGAATAGGGGACACTGTACTGTAGTTAGGGCAGTAGTGAAGGTGCAGATGGACAGGACTTACGGAACCATAATGGTAGCGCATGGTGGGTCTTTCGCCGGAAGCACAGGTTGAATGAGTGCTGAGGAGTAGCAGGCTTTTGTCGTTGAATGACCTAGGAGCTCAAGGCCAGAAGTCATGAGGAGGTCATGTACAGAACTAGAGTTGTGTTAGAAAGGAAACATACCCAGGGTGATCTTTTCTGAGATCCTTATGATCGTGAAGGCCCTTGACAAGCACTGACAGCAGACCATTAGACAGGCTTTCTTTCTACGAGTCTGTTGCAGGAGTAATGGTAAGAGTAAAGGTGTTACTGTTCAGAACAACGGATAGAATTCTTGGGCAAGAGATGTCTGCATGCCCAAGATGGACGACATCTGTCAAAGGGGAGGGGGGATGAGTGGACAGTGCAGTCAGGGGATTTGAACAAGAGGACAGGGAGGGGTTAGTGCTAGCAGGGAAGAACAGTAGAGCTCAGAAGCACCAGAAGAGAAAATCCCAAGAGAGAGAAAAGAAACACAAAGGGGCAACAATATTTTTACCTGAATGCAGGCAGATATGAAACTCTGTACCCATCAAAATTGGCAGTCTCAAGAGCCTGATGCACTTGGAAGGTCAGAAATAAGTGCTTTCCCCAGAGATCTTTTGGGGAGACAATGAGTCAGACACCAAGAAGGAGTAATTTGGGCTATTCTGAAGGACTAGTGCTGACAAGAAAGGGAGTGGGTAACTCTCTTTAATGGAGGGTGTCATTGTGGGGAGAAAGAGGCTATCAGGTGGACACGACACTCAGTGCCACGAGTCCATCAAGGCATACCTCTCAAATGTCCTTGATTTTCAGGGATGTCTCTGATTTTGCCTCACCATTTTCCTCTGTCCCACCAAACATTTCTAATTTTGTAACTGAGCAATGGGGATTGTTAGCACAAAATAATGTCAAACATTACAGTTACAGACTTGTTCTTCTTCAGAAAATGCATCTTACACTAATCTCTTATTCTATTAGCTTTTGAGTGAATATTATACATTTTTAAAGATGTGTCCCTGATTTGGGTATTTATCCTAATTTCTTAAGCCTTGTCCCTTATTTATGAGACAAGAGGTTGAGAGTATCGCATCTAGGTCATGCTAGTGGACAATTAGGGCCAAATTTTCATGGGAGGGCTTTAAGTCCTGAGGTTCGATGGGCAGAGCAACAATACTCCTCCATCGAGCTTAAAAGGTCACTACATCCTGGGCCTCGCCATGATTCTGTTTTCACTATGGGCCGGATGCGCTGCTCCTCCTTGCTCTGCTGTGGTCCTGTTTATTGGGGCGCCTCCTACCGATGGATCTATCTCTCCTCGCCTGCTTGCCCTGGCATTTGGTTTCTCCCTGCCCTTTTTGTCCTCCCCGCTTACCTTGCTATTGAGTTTCTCTGCTTAGTTAATACCATGACAGTTGCTTCTTTCTTTTGACGCCGTCCTCAGCCCCTGCTGCCTGGATCTGCTTCTTATTCTACTGGGGACCTGCCACGATTCAACCTTTCCAGCCGCCCAGCTGTGATCACTAGTTCTCGAGTCCATATTCTCAGGACTGCCATCTCCACATTCCTCCCGCTCTGCATCGGTGCCTCCCGTCCTTGTCTGCCTTCCCGCACCTCACTTGGTTTCTCGTAGTCAGCAGTGTGTGCCATTTCTAGCCACTCCATGGTATCTTGTGTCTGGTTGTTCATCCTTATTCCTCACCCTCCTGCATCCCTGTGCCTTTGCCAGTGCTTCGCGGAGTCGTCAGCTGGCCACAGCTTGACTCTGTATCAGTGCTTCAATTCTTCCTGTCCCTGTGCCATGGGGCTCCCAGCTGCTCAGGACTATGCTCATCGAACTGTTTTATAGAGGGGAGAACTCAGTTAACCCAGGTACCCTGGCTCCTTCCACATTATAGCCCACTGCAAGTAATGATAGGATGACGTGCTCTCTCTCATAGCGGTTTGTCGCAGTCGGTATGTCTGTCTGGTTTACTTCAGATTTCTGAGTCTGCTTTCATAATTTGAGCAGCATTCCATTTCCTCCTCCATTCTGCTTATGCCTCACCTCCTGTCAGTATTACAAGTAGTAGCACTAGCATTCATGTATCATAGGAAGTGCCCGTAGTGTAGCTCTTTCTTATTTATCAACTACAATAAATAAAAGTCTACTGATAGCGAGCCCTATTTAGTTTGTATGTCCGGACATAGCTCTCAGGACCATTATACCTATGTGGTGCACTAGGTACATTTGAGTGTGGACATGCATAGTGCTATGTGAAATTCTTAACAGTTGAGAGGTATGGTTCTGCTTGATTTTCTTATCCCTTTACCTCTCTTTGGTGGGGGAGGGTCTGCATTCTTCCAGCATCTTTATATTTTACTGCTTTGGGGGTTCCATGGAACCTGCATTGTTCCTTTCATTTGGACTTTCATATGCCATTCCTCTGTTTGCTACTCCTGGACTACCACCTGCTCTAGTGTATTCCCCATGTATTGTTTCTCTTGTCAAGACCTCTTATAGCCTTTAGATGGCACTGTTTAAATGATGATTCCATATCCGCTTCCCACCAAGTTCTTGTGGTTCGCTGCCCAGTCTGTGGTATTCACTTGTTTGCCTACTAGGTCATTTCCACCGTTCCTCTTTGGCATTCCTATCCTTACTCATATGCCTACCTCATTGATCCGTAGCCCTCATGCCATGTATCCAGTTCCTGATTCCATCTGTCGTCAGCCCTCAAGTTCTCCAAGCCGTTTCTGTTTTCGATCTTGGCTCCTGGTATTGTGCCTGGGATGTCATGTCTTTTGGGAGTACCCATCTTCAACACCGGCATCTCTTTCCTGCAGCAGTCCTTCCTGCTTGCTTCCTTATCTCTGCCCCTTGTACCTTGCATCTACCTGTCGAGGGCTTCCCCTACCTCCCTTTGGACACGATGAGCTGCCTCGGTGTTTCGTTTCCTACCTCCTTCCTCTCTCCTGCCTTTTGCATTGCTGCTGGCCTCTGGACTGGTGTGCTATTGACTTTCCGTGTCTGTGCTCTGGCGGCCCACCACACCACCTTTTCACTGCTATACCATCGTCCATGGCAGCACCTCACTTGGTTTGTATCCTGATTGATCACTATGGCTCTCACAACTGTACTTGTTCCTAGTATTCACTATGGCAGCTGGTTACCTTTGGAGTGCTGCTTTATTGTTTCTCCAGATGTTATTAGTATTGGCAGTATAGCATAGTGGTTAAGGGCACTAAGTTGTAAAACCTGAAGACCTAAGTTTGAATCCCATGCACTTGCATACTGTGTGGCTTTGAACAAGTTACTTAACTTCCCTGTGCTCGCAGGCTGCACCTGGAAACAAGCTCGCTAAGTATACCTTTCCGGTTAAACAAGGTCCCCTTTCTTTTTATCATTTTATGCTTTAGATTATACTGCTTTTGGCTCTGTTCTGTACCTTTTAGTTTTTGCTATGACCTAGGAGACTATACACTATTGTAATTTATATTATTCATTAATCTGTATACTTGTCATTGCTGTGTTTCTTCTGAACTGTACTGTCCTAACCAGGACCTCCTTGCAAATGAGTCCTGCTCAGTGGAGCTTTTCCAGGTAAAACAAATGAAAAGATATGAAAATGAAAGCACACAACACTGAAGAAGGCACTTTGACATTGCATTTCTTCCCTCTATGCTGGCGTGTAGCAAATGATAATTAATGTTGTCTGCTGGATCATTAAGATTCCTGCCAGCAAACACAGATCCTGCTGTTCTGTATTTAACTTTGGGTAGTCTTGCACAGATGCCCACAGTGAAGATTCTGGGTTGCCACTGGACTCAGATTGTTCACACTATTTCTGTCAGCTGATCAAGACTAAGCTATCACAGATGCTAGACACAGATGTGACGGACAGATAAAACAAACGTTCATGCAATCTGCTCTGTTCCTAAAACCCTGTTGAGAAGGGTTTCCAGATGTTCAGCCATTCCATCTCCTCACACAGTGGGGCAGTGGCTGTAGCCCTGGCCCAGCTGTTCTGCTCTGCTCATGACTTAGTATTTGTTTGCCGCCTCCTTGCTGCATTTAGAGGGTTTTGTAATGCACCTCGCCTCCGTATTCTTTTAATGGTGTTCATTAGATAACATGTAAGCTTAAAATTAACAACATTGGTTCATTCTACATTTCACTGCAACAGATGCATGAGCACACTCAGTTCGGCAGTTAACTTTATGCCAGCGGTTATACACAAAATAATGTGCTGGGAACAAAGTTTAACAACTCTACCCAGTAACTGGTATCTTGATTATAATCAAAGATTAACTTTGAAAACCTTGAATTATGATGTTTTATGAAAGGACTTAGAGCCAGTTTTAATCTTCTAAATGTGTTACACGTTTTGCCAGGAGGGCATTCTGAGACATTAGCTGGTTTCCTAATGTGATATGGAGGGTTGAATAACGCAGTATTAGGAGAAAGGGTCACACACTAATTAGTAAAAACAATAAAAGAAAAAGTTACAGAAGACTTCACACACTTCACAACTACTGGCAAGAGATTTTGAGCCCAATAATGATTTAGAGATAAGGCAAAAAAAGGAAGGCGCATGAAGAGGAGGAATGACTAATTATTACAGGAACAGGGAGTGAGAAGTGGGTTCATGGAGCTGGACTTTAAGAAAAGGGTTTGGAAGATGATTAGAGGGTGGTGGAGGGAGAAGAGTTTATTCCTGACAGAAAGAGTTCAGACAAAAATGAGTGTGCTAATTTCACTGAACCCAGTAAGTGAGAATACAGTGCAACTTGCCAGTTCAGGAGACTACATATTTAGGACATCATGATGTTAAGGTCAGTTCTTGTAGTCCCACTGCAATGTCTTAAGTAATGTGCAGCTGGTATCCCATCAAGACAACGGCATCAGAGGCGATGCAACCAGTTCGCCTGTCACAGTGGGGACTGGTTGTGGTGTGCCATGCAGTAAGAGCACCACACGGGTGTTAGCCCGTTCCCAACACACCTCTGCCATGGAGGTGATTATCATAAGTTTCAAGGGTGCGGGGAGCCCGCTTGAGGTCAGGCGGCACAGTGCCTGGTGCTGTGATCACTGTTGGCATTGTACTGTCGCCCTAAAGATAGTAACCCCGCGGTTATCACCCCAAAGTGGGAAAATCTGTGCAGCCTGCCTGTTAAGGACAAATTGATATTAAAGACAGTGGGCCGATTCTCAAAGGGGTTTAGAGTGGTGCAAGCTGTGACAAGCAGCAGCTTGTGCCAAACCCCTGTGCCAGGGACCCTGCACTAGATTCTGGTACAGGAGGGGTCCTGGCACCTAAGTCCCCACACTTGTGGCAACCCCTCATGTGCAGCAAACACCGGCGCATGGGAAGGGTCTGTCGCAGGCTTCATGCGGCAGGCACAAGCAGCCCTGTCCTGATCCCCAATGTTGCCTGTATTCCAAACTGTATCTGTCCCCATTCCTGTTGGTCTAGCACCCCCGATCCCCGATGTACCCCTATCTGTAAAAGTGCAAACACCCTCTTTGGTAGTATAGTGGCCCCTTGCCATCCTGATCCCCAATGTACCCCGCTTGTAAAAGTGCAAACACCTCTCATTGGTAGTATAGTGCCCCCTACCTCAATCCCCGCAGTTGCCACTATGAAAATTAGGAAATTCCATGCCCCCCACCCCATTCCCTGATGTTGCCATAATGATACATTGGTAATTCTATTTCCCCACTCCAATCCTTGATGATAACATGATTAATACTAAGGTAATTCAATGGCCCTCTTCCCAAACCCGATGGTGCTGGTCTTAATAGGAAGTATGTCCCATGCCCCCCGACCTGAAAGGTGTCAGCACTAATATTAAGAGCCAGCGACAGCACATCCACCGACTGAACTGTCAGTGTGCTGCATATAACATGTATGTGCGTACACATTACAGTAGGCTCATTGACAGTTCAGTTGGTAGCCAGCTGCAGAGGTGTGAGGTGGGCTGTGCTGGTTGTTGGCTCTTAATATTAGTGCTGGCACCTTTGCAGTCAGGGAGGGCATAAGACATACTTTCTATTAAGACCAGCACCATTGGGGTTCGGGAAGGGCCATTGGAATTACCTTGTTATTAATCATGTCAACATCAGGGATCAGGGTGAGGGCATGGGATTACCTAATTTTCATAGCGGTAACATTGGGGATGGGTGGGGTACCACCATACCACCACCAAGGGAAGTTTTCACTTTTATATATAGGCCACATCTGGGATCAGGATGGGGGCACTATACTAGGAGAGGTCATCCTGCCATTGTATAGATCACTGGTGAGGCCACACTTGGAATACTGTGTATAGTACTGGTGCCCTATACCTCAAAATAATGTGAGATTACTGGAGGGTGCAGCATAGGGCTACAAAAATGATAACAGGACTAGGGAAGTTGCCATACCAGGAAAGGTTGAAAGAGTTCAACATATACTCACTGGAAGACAGAGGGTAAGAAGGGATTGAAAGGCATAAACAGAGTCAGAGGGAGGCTTGTTCCACTTAAAGGGGTAAGGGTCACTAGGGGCACAGTTTGAAGTTGGAAGGAGAAGGTTTAGGAGGGAGATAAGGAGGCACTACTTCACAGAAGAGTGGTGTCAGGTTGGAGCAGCACTGCGGAGGAGTTAATCGCTCAAAGGACAGTGGATAGCTTTAGCGGGATGAGATAGAGTCATGGGCAGAGTTAATACGACAAAAACACAAAGGGGGTATGACCGGTAGAAGGAAGAGAGAGTTTTGGATGGTGGTGGGGCAGGTGGTAGTGATTTGAAACTAAGAGCTGCACAATCGGGCAAACTTGATAGACCTGTGGGCCTTTTCTGCCGGCAATTTTGTATGTTCATATACTTAAAATCTGCCTTCTGGGTGAGTTATGAGACTAGGGTTTCAGGTGCTTTGGCAGCCTGTGTCTGCTGTAAGCCCTAGCGCCTCGCTACCATCCATTTGGTGATGCACCAGTGGCGCAAGCTCCATTTGGTGCCAGCAGTCTGCGGTGGATGCAGGCTGCCTTTTGTGAATTGCCTCTGGCATTGTTTGGCACAAGGGGCACCTTGCACCAATCAGTGGGATGAAAGCCCTTGGCGCCACCCAGGGAGCTTTGAGAATCGGGCCTTGTATCTTTGGTCCTGAAAGAGCCCTTGATAGACAAGTTCCACTGTTCACAAATACAGTGGAGCCCAGCACCAAGTTCTATCGTGGTTACAGATATTAGGATACCACCACCATTTCCTCAGTTGCAACTCGTTGTAATGCTTGGTGCCACTGTTTTAAATGCTATAAATATACATCGTCCCAAGGGTGTTGACTATGGGGGCTGCAGTCATCCTCAAGAGGGTTGTTAAAGAATCAGCATGTTACGTATGCAGAAACAGTGCTGGGCACGTGTGTGCCTCTGTAGACCGTGCCCATCTAGTCTGCTCTCAGTGCTTAGCTGGTCAGATGCATGAAGACAGGCCCGCACTATTCTTTTTAGCTTGCAATTATACATACAGAAGCTGATAGGGAAGCTTTGTACCACGCATATAGTAAAAACTTAGTCAGAGCAGTATGAAAAAAAACAAATACAGAAAATGAATTGACTATTAGAATATCTTTTTCTTTTAAAGACCAAGTGTATGACACCCAAAAGTTTAAGGTACAGGCCCATACAGTAGCAGTTAATAAAAAGAAAATGTTTCCCTCATTCCACATTCTGCCACCCACACTGTCAATAATGAATATGCTTGTTCAATCCTATTGTACGTGTGATGAAATATATAATTAAAACCAAACCAGATTATAATGAACCATACTTACTACTAATAAATGTGTGTAGCATCACTATAGAAGCTCTAGACATATCGTTCTTTACTCAATAACAGACAAGCACATTTAATAATGTAACTTAACAATCATTAGTAGCACAGTTAATGTTTATTATTCTTAGTGTTACTGTTTACAGCAGTGTCGCTGGTTCAGTAGTTAGCCTACTTGCTTCTGGAGCCAGAAGATCTGATGGTCTCTGGTTCTAGCCCTACACCAGGAACTTGGGGTAATACTCATAACTCACACTGTAGAGACAAAGGGTGCCACACAACTGAGGTGCTATCATTTTGGATAAGATATGAAACTGAGGTTCCTTCTGCTCATCTGTGGTCACTGTGCAGGTGGAAGTTAAAGAATTCCATGGCACTTATCGATGAAGAGTAGGGGAATTTCCTCTTTTGTTATGGCCAATATTACCTCATTAATAAAACAGGTCCATGTAAGCCACCCCCAGGATGCACCTGGAAGCAGTCTTTCACAGCCTAGTGTGCCTTTCCTGGTCAGAAATGGTAAATATATAAACAAATAATATTGCAAGAAATCTAGATGGTAATGCCATTAAACTTTACCGATCCATTGAACTCCTATAAATTATTTCTCAAGAGATTTGAAAAATGTATATATTATGGGTAGTATTTTATTTTATTTATTTATTAGAACATTAGTTTAACAACCTTTGAGCCAGGGGCTCATTTACAAAGGTACCTCGTCACAGTGAGGACAAAACAGTGCAAGAAACAAACATCAAGGCAGACAAAAGATGGAGTACATTTAGGAATCAGCAAAAATACAGGCATATGTCAAACACAGTATACAGCAGGCTTTACATGTCGCTTTACAGAGTAGACAATATACAGTAGTTACATGGAGATTGATTCAGTGGGCAGATAAAGGTGAGGCTGGGTGGAAGACATCAGAAGAGGAGTGTGGGGAAGATAGTAGCAAGTAAAGGCAGAGCTGGACAGAAGGTCAGAGAGCGGCTCAGTGAGCTTTGTCTGGAAGGATAGGAGGAGGCTTAGAGGCAGGTACAGCTGCGTGTTGAGAGCAGGTGATTTCTAAGACTAGTTTTAAAATAAGATAACGAGGCGGCATCAGTGACTCCGGGCGGGAGTGGCGTTATACCAACAGGGGCTCTGTAGAGTAGGCCTTTGACCTTGTGGAGGTTCTCGCCTCGGTATAACCAGTGCAGTTTTATGGATGCGGGTATGCACTGTAGGTTTGCACGGTGGATAGTGGTTGACAGACCCGTGGGGATAGCCCAAGCAGTGATTTTTTTGTTAGAGGCAGGTTTGGTATTTGGAGCTCATCAAGGTTGAGTAGATTAGCCATGGTGTACAGACGGCAAGTGTAGGTTAGACCACAAGCCCCAGTTACAGCCTGCAGCCTTGTTTAAGGTGTGAGGTGGATCTTGTGCAGGGCAGTCTGTCTGCTGCACCATACAGGTAGGCCATAGTCTACAAGAGATAGAACAGAGGATGTGACAGCAAGCCGGAGGGCGTCCGTGGGGGAGGCAGTTTTTTATGACGATAGAGGATACCCAACCGAGTGTTAGAGGCTGAGGCAAGGGCAGAGATGTGGGCATGAAAAGAGAGGGTAGGGTCAAAGGTTATACCTAGGTATTTATAAGAGTGAACTAGCTCAATGGGGTGTTTAGAGGTGGAGTGGACAGCGAGAGGATAGTTAATGGATTTATTTTGGGGTGGGCAAAGAGCATGATTTTGGTTTTCTTTAGATTAATTACGAGCCTGTGCTCAGTAAACCAGGCTTCTGCATCATTGTAGGATTCCTGCAGAGAATCCTGAAGTGAGATGGGATTACGGTCGAGGCAAAGAGTACAGCATCATCTGTGTAAAGAAGGATTTTACCAGTGCATGCACTGGGCAGGGAGTTGAGAAAAGGGAAAGAGCAAGGGCTCAAGAATGGAGCCCTGAGGGACTCCAGAGCAGATAGGGCAGGTGATGGAAAGTTTCCTTGTCGATTTTCACCGTTGTGAGCGGGCCGACAAGTAGCTGGAGCACCAGGAAACAGGCCCAGTTGCAAAGCCTAGGTGACTAAGAGTAGTTAACAGGAGGGGTGGGAGACAGTATCAAAGGCTTTGATAAGTCAATGAACACTGCACCAGCTAGGAGCCAGAGTCCAGTGAGGTGTGAAGAAAGTTTGAGAACTCCAGGAGGGCAGTATTGGTACTGTAGCCTGCTCTGAAACCATGTTGTTCTGGGCAGAGGATATAATATTTATCGAGGTATTCAGAGATTTGGGTGGCTATAATTTTTTCTAAGGCCTTAGAGAGAGGAGAGAGGATTGAGATAGGTTGATAATTGCTAGGGAGGGTCCTATCACCACCCTTGTGTATTGGAGTGACAGTAGCTATCTTCCAGGCAGAGGGAATTGCCCTAGGCAGAGGGATTTGTTAAAGAGGCTGGTGATTGGTGAGATAACCAGATCCAGAACCTGTGGAGAAGACTGGGATCAAGGAGTCATTGCCAATTGTGTTACTCTTTAAGGCCTTGAGTAGGTAAGGTCTGACTTCCTGGGCAGTGACTGGCAGGTAGAACAAGGGTGTGGGAGAATAGGGGCAGACCTGGAGAGGGGAGCGAAGAAATTATCAGGAGCACCGGGCTAAGGTCTGTGAAAGATTTGTTGAGGTGGTTGGCAATGAGACAGGGTCTGAAGAGACTGAACCATTAATGTTGATAAGCGAAGGTGGGGGAACGTGCCACCATTCAGCTGCTTAATGTTGTCCCAGAAGGTCCTAGTGTTCCCCATGAGGAAGTGAGGGAGGCTTGATAGTGCTCAGCCTTCGGCTTGCGGATGGCCTATGTACATATGTTCTGGGCAGCAGCATGAGCCAGCCACCTGTCAGCTGGGCGGCCTGTTCCGTGGCAATGTGCAAAGATTGTCCCTGTGCTTAAGGGGTTGGCGCAGGGTGGGGTAATCCAGGGGCATGCCTTACTTTGGATCAAGGCAGTTATGGGTGCAAAATGTCGCAAGCAGAGTTGAAGGTGTGGATAAAGAAGGCAAGGGCCGTCCAATATCTGGGGGCGTAGCATAGGGGACCAGTCTATGAGGGCTAGGAGTTGCTTAAGACCTTTCAGCCCACCAGGTCTAAGCCGTTGTTGAAGGGTAGTTTGTGCTGTGGCTTTGGGCAAGGAGGTTGACCAATAGAGAGAACCAGGGAGTGGTCACTAAGGCAGTCTGGGAGGATTTGGATATTGCGGATGCGGTTAGGGCGGTTTGTGAGGACCACATCCAGTAGTGTGCTAGAGCCCATTCTAGGATTCACTCTAGTGGGTTGGGAGACTAGTTGGGTTAGGTCAATGGCTGTAAAGGCATCACGAGAGGAAGTGGATGAAGGGCTGAGCCAATTGATGTTCAAGTCCCCCACAAGGATTTGGTGGGAGGTGGGGTAGGGAGGTAAGATAATCGATTAATGGGCCTAGTGCTTGTGCTTGATTGTTTGGAGGATGTATGCTGTAGTCAGGTAGATGGGACCCTAGAGGGATCAGGAGATAGTTTTAGGGTTAGGCCTGAGCCCTAAAGTCAAGGACCGGGGCTGGGAGGGCTAGTCCAACAAGAGGGTGTTTGACATAAATGGCACAGCCTCCACCGCTACCAACATGGTCCTCCTGATAGAGGGAGTAGCCAGGAGTGAGACCAGGAGTCAGGGTAGAGTCTGACAGCCAAGTTTCAACTATTGAGATAATGTCAGGTTTATGAACCGCAACCCAGCAATTGAGAGAGTTGAATTTTTAAGGAGGCTACATATGTTCATGGAAGCAATATGAAGCCCGGTGGATTCCTTTGAGGAGCCTTTGCAAGCTGGGCCGAGTTGGGATGTATGTTACCAGTCAGGAGCAGAAGGAGGAGAGCTGCTCTGGACAGAGGGTGGCAGAAGGAGAGTTTCCCGGGAGTGATAGGAAGAGAGGGGGTTTGTGCACAGGGGTGGGTAGAGCAGCACAGGCTGAGAAGGCTTGAGTGATAAGATACCTGAGGGAGCAAAAGGGGAGAGGTAGTGTCTAGATGGGGGTGAGGTGGAGAGGAGCATGGGGTGAGTGGAGGAGGAGGGAGGGGGGCAGTGGCATAGGAGGAGGGAGGGCAGGAGGGCAGGTAGAAGCACTAGAGTAGTGAGGCTGAGGTTAACAGGGACATTAGGGTTAGGAAGGCAAAGGAGGAGGAGGAGGAGAGAGAGGCAGGTAGGCAGGAGGTGTGCATGCATGATTGGTAAGGTGTGAAAGCTGAAGTGAAGAAAGATGGGGAACTTGGATGATAGAGGGAAGATGGTAGTGATAGGTCTACCTCTAAATGTAGTTGCTACCTTGGTACAGTGGCAGAGCCCCTGCCTCAAGTGCACAGGGTGATAGAAAAGGACCCAAGACAGTGGCTGCAGCAGTAGAGAGCAGGGCTCAAAGCCTGCAGTAACACTCAGAAAAAATATTTTAGCAGACTATGAGGGTTAGAGGGTTTTAGAGTCCCAAAACCTATCACAAACAATAGTCTGATGTGATAGCTGTGGTGGAGCTGCTGACTGAAACAGTGAGGGTAATAGGGTTTAATGCCTGCAATGGCAGCAAAAGAGAGAGGTGGTTAAACATTTTGGCAGAGTTGGGGGTGAGGTACTATGAAAGTCTTAGAAAGTAGGAATCAGATAGCCAAATAAAATGGTTAAGAGGTAGAGCTGCTGACTCTGATAGCAAGGGTATTGGGTTTGAGAACAGCTTTGGGACAGAGGACAGAAATCTTTGTAAGGAAGGGTTAAGAGCTTGAAAGTAGAGAAGATGTTGGCTTGGTGGTTGGGCTGCAGACCTTATTCCAAGGTGTATGAGGTTTGAGGCACGGGGATGTATTGGTGGGCTCATGGGAAGGAGTGAGGAAAGAAGATAGTAGAAGGGATTGTGAGAGACAGGAAGTGCAACAGTTGCTAGGAAGGAGTAGAGTGGGTAGATGTGCCAGAGTGGAAAGTGCATTAACCCTAGTGGTGGAGTGTATAAGCTGCAAATGGGAAAGTGGACAATAAATAAACTGAAGGGTATGACAGGTGACCTGCCAGCAGCAATAAATTAAATGCTGCCTGTGGGTGGAAATGCTACATGGCAGGCTGTAGTGCAGGAGGCTTTACCTCTTAAAGGCTCTGGCAGTCCCCTTGCATGTATCAGGCACAGTGGAAGCTGAAAGAACTAATGAAGCCAGAGGACTCAATGGTGCGAGTTGCAATAAGGATGAGTCAGGTAACTGATAAGGTTATTTATTTGACTCAGGAGAAGCAAATAACCAGCAAATCTGCTGATTGTGTTTCTGGTGAGGAAGAAGCAAATGAGGGAGCCACATGAATGGGTAGACCACCAAAACCTATGAGATTAGCATATTAGGGTGAAGGCCGCAAAAATATTTTTCTGATGGATGGATTTTGGAGATTGATACTCTTCTGAGAACGTTGTTGACCTAGCTGAGTGGAAACCAAGGTGCCAGGATATGTTCTGTTCAGGAGGGATAGGGAGGTCAAAAAGGGGGTTGTAGCACTGTATGTCAGAGAAGGTATAATGGCAACACTGGTACAAGATATACTGGGAGGCTGAGGCACTGTGGGTCACCCTTCAACCTGGAAATGGCACAGCAATACACACAGGGTGATATACAGGTCTCAGGACAGGAGAAGAACTGGACAATAAGCTAGTGGAGGAAATACACGAGATGGCAATGAAAGGTGAAATTCTAGTGCTGGGGTATTTCAATATGCCAGACGTGGAGTGGAACACCAGTGTAGCTGATTCAGCCAGAAGCAGAGGCATCCTTGATTATCCTTGATTCACTCCAGGAGGCTGGGCTCAGCCAGCTTGTGTTCGCTCCCACCAGAGACAGGGCAATTCTGGATCTAGTAATGACCAATGGGAAGCGAATTGCAGATGTCCAGGTAGAAGGGCAACTGGGATCCAATGATCACAACATTGTGTGGTTCAGCAGAGGGGCAGAGACTCTCTCAAGTCATACTAGGACAAAGTTTTGAATTTCAAAATGCTGACTTTGCTGAAATGACGAGGTGTATCAAAAGAGCCCTGGAGAGAAGCGGGGCATTAGGGGAGTTGAAGGACAGTGGAAGGCTTAATGGAAGCCTTACTTGAAGTAACAAACCAATGCATGAGATTGGTATCCAAAGGCAAGAGAAGAAGAAAGCCACTGTGGTTCTTGAGAGGGTGGCAGTAAAGGTCAGGGCAAAAGGAAAGGGTCAGGAAATATAAGGAGACCCAAAGGGAGGAGGACAGAGGAGTACCTAGAGTATCTAAGGGAAGCAGGAAAGGCAGTAAGGAGAGCAAGACACAGACTAAGGAAGGTTTAGCACAGTCAGTTTAAAAGGAGGCAAGACATTCTTTAGGTACATCAGTGAAAGGAGGTAAAACAAGGTGGGGATTACAAGGCTCAAGTAAAAGGGAGGGAATGCAAGGAGGGTGACATGGAAAAGGCAGAAATACTGAATAAATATTTCTGTTCAGTATTACAGAAGAGGGAGGGACAGGGGCCACAGCATTACAGCAGCTGCCAAGGGGGTGAAGAGGTGGACAGTAAACAATTCACAGGGAAATAGTCCTGCAGAAGCTCACTAAATTGAAGGTGGACAAAGCAATGGGACCAGATGACATACACCAAGGATATTAAGAGAACTGCAAAGGGAGATAGCAGAACTTCTGGCAGCCATGTTCAACCTGTTATTCGATACAGGGGTGGTACCAGAGGATTGGAGGAGGGTACATGTGGTCCCTTACACACATCTGGCAGCAGGGAGGAGGTGGGGAACTATAGCCGGTTAGTCTAGCCTCAGTAGTGGGAAAGATCATGGAGACATTGCTTAAAGATGGGATAATGGGGCATCTTGAAGCCATTGGAGCCCAGGACCATATGCCACACAGATTCACAGTGGGAGGTCGTGTCAGACAAATCTGGTTGATTTCTTTGACTGGGTGACAAAGGAAGTAAATCAGGGTGGGGCAGTGGATGTCGCTTACCTTAATTTCAGCAAGCTTTGACACCGTCCCACATAGGAGGCTGATAAACAAGCTGAGTAGGCTGGGCATGGGGGACAGGGTGGTAAACTGGTTAGAAACTGGCCAACAGACAGGAGGCAGAGGGTGGTGGTAGTAACCCCTAGATGGCGCTATCCCAGGGCTACTACCCCTGCCTGATTTGCCACTAACAGGTTGAGGGCCTGGATCCAATGGCGGGTGCCTCCACCCAGAGGTCAGGGTTTGCAATAGTTAAACTAACTGGTCACAGCCCTCTGGGACACTGCAACCCCTTTTCCATGGCCCACAAATATATCAGAATTACCTTCACAGTATACACTTACCCCAGGTCTGGTTCCGCACTGGGACCTCCTGTGAAATGAGATACAGTGCAACAATCACAGTACAGTACTTTAACATAGACAAATACCTCAGGCAGTATAACTTTGCTGAAACAAGCAGCTCTGATTTATTTAGGGGATATAACAAGGACAGGGGAAATCAGGTTAATTAGCTTATCACTCTAATAATTCATTTATGGCTCTGTGCACAGGCCTATCCCTATCAGTTACTGTCCCTGGGTACCCAAGCCCTAGTGGCTAGTCCAAACCGTGGCAGCTGGTAGGGGCCCTTTCACACAGAGAAAAGGAGAATTAAACAGTCAGCAGTACAGTAATTCCATTTGGATTTAATGTGGCAATTCAACAGGAGCAACCCTGAATTAGTACTCACGACCTCCAAATAAGATAGGGTCCTTCAATGTCAGCAGGGCTCACTTGAGGTACACAAACCTCTTCACACATCCATATAAAAGAAAGTACTATACCAGGCAGGCTGCATCTGTATCCCGATCGCAATTACTGCACAATACCCGGGAGAACACACAGCAGATTCAGTTCCTGACAGACCGAGTGCAATTTTCAGCAATTCTTCCAGTCTTCTACAGGGTGAGCCTGGTTTCTACTCTTCAGAGATCCTTTGATTCTTTTCACAGGACGATTCAGTCCTAACAAGCTGTTACACAAGCTGCAGACCGGAACTCTGGGCCTTACACACGTTTTTGACTAAAACTGCACACTGAAAAGCACAGGGCTCCTTCCTTCTTCACTGCCAAAGCTCAACTGAACTCCAACCGACAAAACCGGGCACTTCCTTTGAGTTCCTCCCAGTTCTTGACTGGATTGGCTGTCACTCACAATAGACTGCTGCTGTTGGTCCAAAAAGGCACTGAAGTCTAAACTACATCTCCCAGAGTCACTGCCCATACAATCCTCTTGTGGCTGGCTCAGATTATGAGTCCAAGTTCTGATTCGTCCAAGGCACCATTTTAGAGCTAGCTTACCCCACACTGATTGGTCCAGTTCAGCAGTTCAAAACTAGAATGGGGAACTAGCAGACACAGTTCTGACTGCAAAGAAAGCAGGTTAGACAAACTGTAATTTCATTATTACTCTAAATAATTTCTGGCAAACAGTTACATCTTTCAGATAGGTTCCTTTGCACCCTAGTGACTGCAAAATGAAGTGAATTGGCAGCAGCTTGAGTGGTACTCAATCAAAGAAACACACAGTCCCCATACAAACTAATTATGTCTGCAAGCAGACAGCTCTTAAAGAGACAGTACCAGAGGCTCTAAAACACTCACTGATAAATGGCTTAAATGCCAAACACCATTCAGGCTTGGAGCATTCAAGCAAGCTCCTGGAAGTCTTTGGGAACCCCCATTTGCAGGGGTTACACCCTTCCTGGCCTGGGAAAGCTTGACGTCGCGTCAAGCAAGTACCCATAAGTTTCAACTGCAACCATATACATTTGCATTAGGCTCCACATGTAATCATCAGTCAATATATCATTTTACCAAGAACACATTTCTGAAACATTGCAGTCGTCACTCTTTACACAGTATTACATACACATTGTACCATAACTCAAGTTATTACCTCTTGTACATGAAACCTGAAGAGAGGGCCCTTCCTATCAGTTACCTTGGGGCTGGATGGGGCAAGGGCACCATACTTAGAGGGCAACACAAGTAACTTGAGTTAGCACTGATGCTCAGTTTGGGCAATGAGCTCGGGGACACATACACTCCTTTATGGACAACATTGAGAGGCAAGTCCACAGGCCTCCCAAGTGAATCATAACTGAGGTGCACCACAGGCTTTACAGCTCGACCAGTCTTTCTAGGGGAACTGTTATAGTCTCTGCACTCTGAGCCTCATTTTCAGCATTGTCCTCACTTGTCAGGAGTCTCCATGGGGGTAGAGAGGCTAGAACTTGGGGCACTTTCAGCTCCAGGAGTTACAGTTTCTGAGTCCACAACATTTGGCTCGCATGGAGAGCTTTCGGACACTGGCAGTGGACTGTCAGGGCACTCAAAATACTCTTCTTGTTCGGTGTATCACCAGTCTGCCCCAATCTATCATTTTCCTCCCTGAAAGCTCAAACAGTTCAACCATGCACAATGATTCCATTTCATCTGATCTGATGCTTTGCACTTCACTTTCTGGGAGCATTGGCTCCAGGGATGAAGCTGGGGCTTAGACAGTCCAGAAGGCCCAGCTTCATCTCCAGTATTGACTAGGGATTGCCCGAAACAATTGACTCAGTTCGTAAGAAGGATAGTATTCAAAGTCACTCTCACTTTCTTCCGATATGGACTGACAGTCATGCTCAACTGGGACTTGTGGAGGGAACACTTTAACTTTGCTTCTGTAGGTGCAGACTTTCTTGATCTTTTCTTAGCAGCAGCTCTAGTCACTGGTCCAGAGGGGCATCTTCTAGGGGCTCAGACTCAATTAAGATTTGTCAATGGGCAGTAAATGATTTCTATGCATTGTTTTTACATCTTTTGAATTATTCTCAGGCCTTACTTTGTACACTGGCAGATCATCTAGTTTGCCCACTACAATGTGAGGGAGATGGTGCCATCTGTCAGCAATCTTGTGCTTGCCATGCAGTCCCAGATTTCTTAGCAATACCCGATCTCCCTCCTGGAGTTCCTGTGCTTTCACCTTTTATCATACCTTTCTTTGTTGGCCAGATTTCTTTTGGCAGCCATGGTTTGAGCCAGTTGTACGCATGAGTTAGCTGGGCCTTTAACTTTGCACATACTGTAAATAGTTGTCAGCTTGAACCCCATCAGAGAGACCCCAAAACACACATCTACTGGTAGTCGAGCTTCTCTTCCAAACATCAGGCGGTGGGGAGAATCCAGTGGCATCACTTTTGGTGCAGTTATAAGCATGTACCAGGGTGCTAATTTGTTGGCTCCATCTAGGCTTGTCCTTTGGGTGCAGGGTGCCTAGCATATCTAGCAAAGTGCGGTTGAAACGTTCAGGCTGTGGGTCCCCTGGGGTGGTAAGGAGTGGTTCTGGACTTTCGCACTCCCACAGAGAAGCATCTCTTTGATCAGGCGACTCTCAAAGTCTCTCCCTTGATCAGAATGGATTCTTTGTGGAGCCCATAGTGAACAAAAAGTTTTCTACAAGTACTTTGGCCACAGTGGATGCTTTCTGGTCTTTGGTGGGAAAGCTTGGGCATATCTCGTGAAATGGTCAGTGACCACCAGCACATTACTGATATTTCTTTGATCTGACTCCAAACTCAGAAAATCAATACAGACCAGCTCCATGGGTGCACTGGTGGTGATGTTAACAAGGGGCAGCCCTCTGGGCAAAGCTTTCTAAGCAGCGACTACAAGTTCGAATGTGTTGCTCCACATCAGCCCCCATCTTAGGCCAATAGAATCTGGATCTCACCAAGTCAAGTGTTCTGTCTATACCAAGGTGCCCCATGTGGTTGTGCAAGGACCTCAGTACTGAGTCTCGAAAGGCAGTGGGCAGCACTAGTTGTTGTTTGTCTACTTGTCCCCTCTGTCTACTGTTTCTCTGTATAACAGTTTATTGATCAGTTTCAACTTAGGACCTTCTTTGTATAACAGTGCAGTTCTCAAATCAGTGGGCGTAATTTGGACACATCTTTTCCTGCATAGAGGGCTTCTAAAGCTGCTTTGATCATGGGATCGTGGAGTTGAGCCCGCGAATACTGTCATTGTCCAGCTGAGGCAGTGCACCAATGTCTATTGCAGAAAAGTGGCAATAAGCACAGGTATAGCAATTCTCAGAGCTCCCAAGCAATCCACCATGCAGTCCACTGCGTCCGTGGACATTGTTCCTCCCTGTCAAACTTCCGGCAGAGTGCCCGAATGTCAGGTTCTGCCAATCGGACCCAATCATTCTGGGGAACAGGCCTCCGGAGAGAGCATCAGCATCTATGTGGTTCAGACCTGCTCGGTATTCGAGAGCATAGTCATATGTAGATAATGCAGAAAGCCACCTATGGCCAGTGGCATCCAACTTAGCTGAGGTCTGCACATAGGTCAAAGGATTATTGTCAGTTTTTACTAGTATTTTAGCCCCATACAAGTACTCATGGAATTGGTCAACAATAGCCCACTTCAAAGCTAGGAACTCTAACTTATGTACAGGATAGTTCTTTTGGATGGGGTCAGGCTTCTACTGGCAAAGGCCACTGGTCTCAGGCCATTCTCGTGCTCTTGGTACAACACAGCCCCCAACCCTTGCAAGCTAGCATCAGTGTGCAGGACGTGAGGTTTTCTTGGATCGGCATAGGCCAGCACTGGAGCATGGGTAAGTTGATATTGATCTCATGAAAAGCAGTCTCACAATCAGGAGTCCAGCGGGCCCCAAATACTTCACTCGGATGAAAATACACTCTTTCAGTCTTGAGGGACGCTGACTTTTGGTATTTTTGTGGGTTGGGGATACCCTTGAGTAAGGTTAAGTAAAGGCGGATCACTCTTGAATAGTCCTTGATAAGCGCCGATAATAACCACAGAATCCCAGGAATCTTTGCAGTTCTTTTAGATTTTTGGGCTGTGGCCAGGTGGTCAAGGCCTCAACTTTACTTGGGTCGGTCTCTATTCCCTCGGTGGATACTATGTGTCCCACATACTTTACTGATGTTTGAAAGAATTGACACTTATCAATGGACAGTTTAAGGCCAAAGTCCTCCAGTCGGTCCAATACCTTAAATAATCTGCTCTCATGTTCCTCCAGTGAGCTGCCAAACACAATAACATCATCTAGGTATACCAGGCACTCTAGTAAGTTCATGTCCCCACTGCACGCTCCATCAATCGTTGAAAAGTGGCTGGGGCACCTGAAACCCTTGAGGCATCCTCATGAATTCATAGCCAAGCGGACAGATAAAGGCTGTCTTTTCACGGTCCTCTGGGGCCATCGGGATCTGATAGTACCCACTCCGGAGATCCAGCACAGAGAACCACTTGCTCCCGTTTAGGCAGTCAAAGCATCCTGAATGCGGGGCATTGTGTACTGATCAGGGATAGTCCGCCCGGTTTAAGGTGCGATAATCCACACACATCCTTACTGTTCCATTCTTTTCCTCACTACCACAATGGGGAAGCATAAGGGCTTCTGGATTCTTGTATTACACCACAGCTAACATCTCTTGCAGATGCCGTCTCCACATCATCTATGTCAGCAGGTGCCAGGCGTCGAGACCTCTCACGAAATGGTCTTTCGTCATGCAGCCGGATATTGTGCTCAGCTCCTTGCACGCATCCTACATCCCATTCCTTTAAAGAAAACACCTGGTCTCTCTGGGCAAGCTTCTCACTGATCCTCACTTTCCATTCAGCTGGCAGCGGGGGTCGCGAAATCAAACAAGTCAGGCGTTACTCTGTCATTCTTCCTTGAACTCTTGCTGCTGGGTAGCACTGCAGTGTCTGCACAATGCACATTAGCCAGGATGCAACCTCTGTTTACTCGAATGTCTCTTTCAGACACATTATGAACTTGGACCATTACCCTTCTGGCATAAGCATGGGCTCTAGCGGGCAAAATACTAAGCTGACCAGCAGTCCCTCTGGCAATTTTCCATCGCCTGGTGCATCCAACATTAATATTTTATTCTTAACATCCTTTCTGATACGGACCTCTCCCTTAAGGTACACTGGGCATTTGGCGCCAGGATCAGAGACTCAGGATCCTTCTTCCATACAATTCCGACCGGTTCCTCTGGTTCTGTTTTTTCAGCATCTCTCTGTGCCTCATAGGCCTTCTTAATTAAAGCCGGAACTCTTAAAGCTCTACTAGTCTTTGACCCCTGTTTTCATAACACAACTGTGCCAGCCTTCGAACATATGAGCATTTGTTCCAATCAACAAAGGACACCATCATACAGTCCAGTGGGGGACACACTAAGGCTAGGGTCTCTACTTGTTCGGCCACTCCAGCCACGGAGGTGGGAAAGACAGCCAAATTCGGATATACCCGGAATAGGGTAGGCCTTCTCACTTAACCCCCATACATGCAGTCCTTCTAATGGTTGTAAGTACGTCTGACAAATGCTTCTGATACCAATCCTGGAACATAATTGTCACTTGGGAGCCACTGTCTAATACAGCTCTTGTAGACACTCCATTCACCTTTACAGTGGTCTCCATGGAGGGACCCACTATTCTGGACCAGTCTGAGAGGCGGTAGGGGGCCTGGGCAACTGACCTTGCCACAAAAGGACGTGAATTAGCATTTTGGTGCCTCACTGGGATCATGTCGCACCTCTTAACCACTGATTTCTTCTCCGAAGCTCTCCTTGTAGCCTATATGCAACTTTGTCAGTGTCTTTTGGGGACTGGCATTCCCTTTTCATGTGCCCATCTTTCCCACAATTATAGCAAAACATACTTTCTGGAGTTTGAGCTGGCGAGGCGCCACACTGGGAGCCAGGGCGGGGTATTACTAACTGGAAACCTGGGTGCCATCTCTGTCTGCGGCGATGTAAGCATTTGGAGACATCTCGTCAGTTTCTCCACTTCCATGGTCAAGGAATCGAGTTCGGAGCTGTTATCAGCAGGAGATACATGGGTGGGTACCCCACCCCATAGCAGATACAGTCGGATATAGGTCAGGGCCCGTACTTGCAGGCGTGGCCTTCATAAAGGACTGTTTTGAATTCCGGATCTCTCTCAACAGTTCGCCCCATTGTGGCATATCTTTTCCTTGTCAGAGCACTCATTGACTGCCAACCTCTGCCCTGAACTTCACTTGATGGGTCACCCTCAGTCACTCGGGTCGTAGCCCAGCTATTGGTGCAGGTCCCTCCCGAGGTCGCCTTTTCTCAACTCCTCGAATTTCTCTCATTAACTCATCATAGGAGGGTGGGGATTCCAGTCGATCTGCCAGGCGTAACTGAAGCAACAGCAGTTCTGAGAAGGGGCAGACTTAAGGATCCTGTCCAGCCTGGTTCGGTCCAGTTCAATCGCTGGCAAACTACCTTTCTGAGGCATTCTTGCAACAATTTTTCCAGCCGAGATACATACACAGACAACAACTCCCTTGGTACTGTTGTGCATTTCTTACTCTCCACCATAGGTCCTCATCAGAATCTGGGCTCCCATACATTCTCCAAGGCCTCAAGATAGGCCTGTGCAGTCGCTTCAGGGTTACTGGCCCGTTTAGCACGGATGGTAGCCAGGGCAGGACCTCGGAGGCTCTCACTAACCCTCTTTAGCTTTCCCTTCCGAGCATTGCCATTCTAGCACTTGGGGCAACATAGTCTATCCAGGTCTCCCAGTCATCCTCCCTTGGGGGTGGGGAGGTGCCAGAGAAGATCCTCAACCCTTGGTAAGAGTCGTGACTAATGGCAGGTGCAGAAATAGGAGTCTGCATTGGTTCAGCCACCATTACGGGCACTGGAGCAGGAGAGGGTGTTGGGGAGGAACACCCCAGGTGGCAAGAATAGTTTCTTCAAGTCCTCCACAGTTTTCCCCTCTCCCAGCAACCATTCAGCAAATTTCTCCTCAAAAGTTTCAGATAGTGGTGGGGCTGATTCCCCCCGGTCTTACTGTCCTTAGTTATCACTCTCCAAGCAGTGAGGGCTCCTCTGGGGTAATGGTCTGTGGCACTTTGGAGCTATCTATGGGATCCTTAAACTCTACTAGGGCCAGGAAAGTGTGGGTGAGCAGATTAGCATGCCGACCCACCACCACAGGGTTTGTAAACCTTCCACCTTGGAAAGTACTCCCTGCACAGTGTCCGTATTGATACCGGGGATGTCCAGGATAAGCATAGCATTTGGGGTCGATCTCCTCCCAGTACACCACTCCACCAGCCGGTGCACAGCCACTTCTGTCGGGTACCCATTTTTTCTTAACAGTGGTTCGTAAATATGGCCACTAGAGGACACACAATCCCAGCGGTGAGCCTCCAAGATGTAACCCCTAGATGGCGCTATCCCAGGGGTACTACCCCTGCCTGATTTGCCACTAACAGGTTGAGGGGCCTGGATCCAATGCGGTGCCTCCACCCAGAGGTCAGGGTTTGCAATAGTTAAACTAACTTGGTCACAGCCCTCTGGGACACTGCAACCCCTTTCTTCCCACTAGTGGCCCACACAATATATCAGAATTACCTTCACAGTATACACTTACCCCCAGGTCTGGTTCGGCACTGGGACCTCCTGTGAAATGAGATACAGTGCAACAATCACAGTACAGTACTTTAACATAAACAAATACCTCAGGCAGTATAACTTTGCTGAAACAAGCAGCTCTGATTTATTTAGGGGATATAACAAGGACAGGGAAATCAGGTTAATTAGCTTATCACTCTAATAATCTACCTATGGCTCTGTGCACAGGCCTATCCCTATCAGTTACTGTCCCTGGTACCCAAGCCCTAGTGGCTAGTCCAAACCGTGGCAGCTGGTAGGGGCCCTTTCACACAGAGAAAGGAGAATTAAACAGTCAGCAGTACAGTAATTCCATTTGGATTTAATGTGGCAATTCAACAGGGAGCAACCTGAATTAGTACTCACGACCTCCAAATAAGATAGGGTCCTTCAATGTCAGCAGGGCTCACTTGAGGTACACAAACCTCTTCACACATCCATATAAAAGAAAGCACTATACCAGGCAGGCTGCATCTGTATCGATCTAATTACTGCACAATACCGGGAGAACACACAGCAGATTCAGTTCCTGACAGACCGAGTGCAATTTTCAGCAATTCCTCCAGTCTTCTACAGGGTGAGCCTGGTTTCTACTCTTCAGAGATCCTTTGATTCTTTTCACAGGGCAGTTCAGTCCTAACAAGCTGTTACACAAGCTGCAGACCGGAACTCTGGGCCTTACACACGTTTTTGACTAAACTGCACACTGAAAAAGCACAGGGCTCCTTCCTTCTTCACTGCCAAAGCTCAACTGAAACTCCAACCGACAAAACCGGGCACTTCCTTTGAGTTCCTCCCAGTTCTTGACTGGATTGGCTGTCACTCACAATAGACTGCTGCTGTTGGTCAAAAAGGCACTGAAGTCTAAACTACATCTCCCAGAGTCACTGCCCATACAATCCTCTTGTGGCTGGCTCAGATTATGAGTCCAAGTTCTGATTCGTCCAAGGCACCATTTTAGAGCTAGCTTACCCCACACTGATTGGTCCAGTTCAGCAGTTCAAAACTAGAATGGGGAACTAGCAGACACAGTTCTGACTGCAAAGAAAGCAGGTTAGACAAACTGTAATTTCATTATTACTCTAAATAATTTCTGGCAAACAGTTACATCTTTCAGATAGGTTCCTTTGCACTCCTAGTGACTGCAAAATGAAGTGAATTAGCAGCAGCTTGAGTGGTACTCAATCAAAGAAACACACAGTCCCCATACAAACTAATTATGTCTGCAAGCAGACAGCTCTTAAAGAGACAGTACCAGAGGTTCTAAAAACACTCACTGATAAATGGCTTAAATGCCAAACACCATTCAGGCTTGGAGCATTCAAGCAAGCTCCTGGAAGTCTTTTGGGAACCCCATTTGCAGGGGTTACAGTAGTAAATGGGGTGCAGTCTGGGAGAGGTGACCATTGGGGTGCCTCAGGATCGGTCCTGTTCAGAGTCTTCATTAGCGACATTGCAGAAGGGCTGGAGGAAAAGTGTGCCTGTTTGCAGATGACACCAAGATCTGTAACAGAGTGGATATCTCAGAGGGGTGGAGAAAATGAGGAACTGATGAAGCTTGAAAAGTGATCTGAGGACTGCAACTAAAGTTTAATTCAAAAAATGCAAAATTATTCACCTGGGACACAGAAACCCTTGGGGAAAGCTACAGGATGGGGGAGAGGAATTACTGACAGTCACGAAGGAGGAAAGGGACCTGGGGTTATTATTTGGATGACCTGAAAAGTCAAAGTAGAGTGCCAAGGCACTTAGGAGGGCCAGTGGCATGCTGGGGTGCATAGGCAGGGGTATCACCAGCAGGAGAGATGTCGTGATGCCATTATATAAAACCATGGTCAGGCCTCACATGGAGTGCTGTGTGCAGTTCTACATGCGAACATAATGAAATTGCCAGCAGATACAGGTCATATGGTCTATCTAGCCTGCTCAAGTGTGCAGCACTTCAGCCCATTAGACTGCAGCTGCCCCCCATTAACTCTTCCTCCCCCAATTTGCCCCTTGGTATGTACTTTCCCTTGAATTTGTCCCACCCTCTCTTAAAGCACCGCAGTCTGCACTGATACAGGTTGTTCAAGCAGTGCATTCCACCTGTTACCACTCTTTCAGTGAAGTAGTGCCTCCTCCTTTCCCTCCTGAATCTGCCTCCATTAACTTCAGGGAGTACCCTCCGATCTCTCTTCCATTCTAGAGAGTGAAACTACCCTGGAAGCCTACTGTGTTCATCCCCTTCAGGTACTTGAAGGTCTCGATCATGCCCCCTCTCTCTATCCTCCAGGATATACATGTTGAGCTTTTTAGTCTTTCCTCATAAGTTCTATCCCCAACCCTGGATCATCTTTGTTGCCCTTTGCTGCACTGCCCCCAGTAGTTTGATATCCCTTTTCAAGTATAGGCGGCAGAACTTCACGCAGTACTCCAAGTGTGGCCTCACCAGGGACCTGTACTGGGGCAATATGACTTCACTACATCTGGATGTAATCCCCTTGCTATGCACCCTAGCATCCTGTTAGCCTTAGCCACTGCCTTCCTACACTGGGCCGAGTGGTTTAATTCCCTGGTCACCAGCACTCCCAGATCCTTCTCCTCGTTGGATGTGGACAGTTTGATACCATCCATTCAGTAGCTGTATCCTGGGTTTTGGCTCGAAATGCATCACCTTGCACTCTTGGCATTTAACCCAACCGCCAGGTGTGTGACCACTCTCGAGTCTTGCCAAGTTCTCCTGCGGTAATTGCAACTCTCCTCCCCATCCACCTCAGCACAGATCTTGGTGTCACGGCTGAAGAGGCTCATCTTATTCTTGATCCCAATCACTATGTCTGTGATGAAAATGTTGAACAGGACTGGTCCCAGTACTGATCCCTGTGGGACACCACTTATCACTACCCTGGGCTCTGATGCTTCCCCCACAACTACCCTCTGTTGCCTGTCCCTCAGCCAGTTTTCTACCCATCGGACTAGCTTCCACCCAATATCAAGACTCCTCAACTGGCAGGTCAGCCTTTCGTGTGGCACTGAATCAAAGGCCTTGCTGAAATCCAGGTAGACTACATCTACTACATGACCCTTGTCCAGTGCCCTTGCCCAGTCCAAAAAATCAACCAAGTTTGTCTGCCAGGATCTGCCAGTGATGAACCCGTGCTGTCTGTCATCTTGCAGATCATTATCCACAAGAAACTGCACCAGCCTTTCTTTGAGGACAGATTCCATCAGTTTCCTCACAATTGCGTGAGGCTCACAGGTCTGTAGTTCCCTGGTTCATCTTGGGCCCACTTTTGAGGCGGTGTACCAAGTGTGCCTCCCTCCAGTCTCTGGGTACACATACTGTTTTTAGTGAGGTGTTGAACAGATCCATCAGTGGCTCTGCCAGGACCTCTGCCTGCTCCTCAGTACCCTGGGATGTATACCATTTTGCCCAGGTGCCTTGTCTACCCTCAGAGACCTAAGGCCCTCCAGCACCCTTTCCCACCATGATGACCCCATCTGTGGTTGTCTCACCCCCATGCTTGTGACCCCGTTCCTGCAGGGAATGGCCCATGCCTCTCCCTTGTGAACACTGAACAGAAGTAGTCATTAAGTACTACCTTCTTGACCTTGTCGACCCACCCACTGCTTTTCCTGATCCTAACTCTGGAGGCTGCACCTTCGTAAGGACATTAACAGGCTGGAGATGGTCCAGAGAAGGCGACTGAGATGATACAGGGCTTACAACACAAAACTTATGAGGCGAGATAAAGGGACCTCAATATGTACTGGCTGGAAGAGAGAGAGAAGAGAGGACATGAGAGAAACATTCAAGTACCTCAAGGGTATAAACAAGGTGCAGGGGAGACATTTTCCAATAAGGAGGAACACAAGAACGAGGGGTATGACATGAAATTGGAAGGTGGGAGGTTAAGAGGAATGTGAGGAAGTTTTTCTTCACAGAGGGTAGTGGATGCATGGAATGGTCTGCCTCAGCAGGTGGTGGGAGCGAGCACTGTGGATGGATTCAGGCATGCTTGGGATAGGCGTGGGGAACCATAGAGGTACAGCAGCGGTGGGTCAGAAGCAGTAATCCAGTTCAAGGGCTTACTGGCAGACTAGATGGACCAGGCGGTCCTTATCTGCTGACAATTTCTATGTATGTTTTTATGTTTCTATCCATTTTAGTTGGCCATCTTGTTTCCCTTTAGGTCTTCACAATTCTTGACTGTTCCTCACTCAAGATACTGATACTAGACATAACAAAACCTGGCACTGTGCACCACTGCATAAACCATACTGTTTTGTTCATTAAACAATAAAAAGCTTCCCTTATTTGAGTGTGAAAGAAAACAGGAGAAGTGCATTTAGTTTGCTTCCTTGAGCTCGTTTTGTCTTAGGGTAACCGCTGAAGAAGAGGCCTGAGCAGCCTGAGAATAAGTGCACTGGACTTTTTAATTTCCATTCAACAAAAGTATTGTGCTGTTCTCAACATTTATGATGGTTCAACAAAGGAAAGCTTGCTCTACAGAAAAGTTAGACTTTTCTAAACCTAGGGAAGATAGTCACGTTACCCACTAGGCTCTGCAAGATGATACTCAATTATAGAGACTGTCTTCTTCAAGATTTCTACCACAGAGCTGCCACCACCTTCCTGTTTCATTTGCCATTACTGTGCTTCATCATGATAAGAACAAATGCACTACTAGACCACAGATGGTCTCATTATTATGATATCACTGCAGGAAGAAACTGGTAGCTAACAACTACCTCATGTTTGGAGTCACCTAGGTTGATGGTGCTGGAGTGATTTCAATACCTGGTCGACTACTAACTTCATAATTTGGTCAGTTCCTTCAACTTATGACTTCATTGGGCTGCACACAGGTAGTTGCCTCTGCAACCCATAACCAGGGTCACTCACTCAACCTGGTTTTCCTCCTGGGGAGGAGACCTCCAACTTGGTGGTGGAACCAGTCGGCTGGTCCGATCATTGCACTGTAAGGTTCAATTTCGAACTCCCCTCATAGGCTTGCCCCTGTGGAGATGGTCAGATACTGCCCTTTGAGGGATGTGACCTGATGGCCTTTGGGGGTATTAGACCTATTGGGATTGCCAGATACAAGTGAGGGTCCAGAGAACCTGGTCAGGCCTATAACAAGGCCATGGCAGGAGCTCTAAATTCTATCACACCTGTCTGTGTTTGTCCTCTCACTCTTAGCCCGCAGTCCCTTGGTTTGATAGGACCTTGAGGAGTTGAGATGAGTTGGATGAAGGTTAGAGCAGTGCTGGTGGAGATCTGCCCTTGATGCCGACCACCTTAGATTGATGGAACATTATTGGGACTATCAATCAGCAATCACTCATAAGAAGGCAGTGTTCCTGTCTGAGGAGATAGCTGCAGCTTAGAGTCGACTGGCTCAGCTCTTTGAACTGTAAACAGGTTGTGCAGTCCAGCCTATCTGCAAGTTTGAAGTGTGTTTTCACAAGGTAAGTGTGTTCAGTTTGCACAGTTCTTTGCTGATAAAGTGGCTGACATCAGGGACGAGATCCGATCAACTCTCTCTGTGGGGTTGTCAGTGGTCAGTACTTGGTTGCTACTCCCCAGTTTTCTCAGGCATACTTTGAGGCTGGAGATCATGGATATCATGCGGATTGTCCAGAGTATGCAGCCGACTTTCTGTAGCTTGGATCTGGGCCCAACATGCCTCATAATGAGATGTGGATACCATTGGCCCTGTCCTTGCAGAGATTGTTTGGTGTTCTTTAGAGTCAGGTGAGTTTCCGAACTCCCTGAAGGAGGCGGTGGTGACAGCACTCCTTAAGAAATCTTCTCTTGACTCAAACTGTCCTGCCAACTACAGGCCAATCTCTAACCTTCCTTTGTAGGGACAGTGATTGAGAAAGTAGTTGCACTGTAGCTGGAGAACCACCTTACCATCCATGACATCTATGATCCCTTCAGTCTGGTTTTCTGAAGAGGCATAGTACTGAGACTGCTCTGGTTCAGGTGCTCAATTGTCTCCTGATAGCAAGAGATCGAGGCGTTGCTTCATCTTGGTGCTTCTTGGTCTCTCTTCAGCCTTTGACGCCATGGACCATGGGGAATTGCTGGAGTGCTTGAGGGTATCTGTGGCCTGTCAGGGACGGTCCTCAGATGGTTTTATTCTTTCCTCACTGGCAGGTCCCAGAAGGTGGTGTCTGGGATGTATTCCTCGGTCTCATTCTCTCTGCCATGTGGGGTCCCTCAGGGCTCCATACTGTCCCCAATGTGATTTGCAGTGTATAGAAACAAAGAAACATAGAATCTGATGGTAGATAAGGACCGCTTGGCCCGCTTGGCCCACCCTAGTCTGCCGATTTCCCTACCTAATGGATAAGCTGCAGATCCTAGTTTACCAACAGCCTATCTCCTCCTACCCCCACTAGAATTCCTTATGTCTGTACCATGCATTCTTGAATTCCCTCACTGTTTTTGACTCTACCTCCTCAAGAAGGCTGTTCCATGTATCCACAACCCTTTCTGTGAAGAAATACTTCCTCACATTAC
This sequence comes from Neoceratodus forsteri, assembly GCA_016271365.2. NCBI lineage: Eukaryota > Metazoa > Chordata > Ceratodontiformes > Ceratodontidae > Neoceratodus > Neoceratodus forsteri. The sequence continues at coordinate 803,548,102 of CM057453.1, forward strand.
CTCTGAGCCATCCCTCCTCTATCTTCAAATTGTTCCCCTTGTTTTGCACATCTCTTTTTCTGAAAGATGCTACCCTCTTGGACTTTGTTGATTCCCTTGAGGTATTTGAAAGTTTCTGTTGTGTCCCCTCTTCCTCCTTTCCTCGAGGCTATACATCTTTAGTTCCTTTAGTCTTTCTTCATATGTCTTCTGGTGCAGACCCTGCATCATTTTGGTTGCCCTCCTCTGGACAGCCTCCACCCTGTCTATGTCTTTACGGAGATGGGGTCTCAAGTGTGCACAGTACTCCAGATGTGGTCTTACCAACTGTCTGTACAGAGGGCCAACAACTTCCTGTTTTCTACTGGTGATGCCTCTCCTGTGCATCCAGTATCCCCCAGCCCTCCTTACTGCCTTCTCACATTGCTGGCCCAACTTTAGGTCATCTGATATGACTACCACTAGGTCCCTTTCCATTTTTGTTGTTGTCAGTATTTCACCCCATTGTGTACTCTTCCCTGGGTTTTGTTTCCCAGGTGCATTACTTTGCACTTCTTTTCATTGAATCTAATCTAAGCTGCGATACATCTGACCATTCCACCAACCTTGATAAGTCCCTTTTCATCCTTTCCACCCCACCTTGTGTATCAACCCTTTGGCAGATCTTTGTGTCATCTGCAAAGAGACATACTTTCCTTCCAGTCCTCTGCAATGTCACTTATAAAGACATTAAAAGGACAGCCCCAGTACTGAACCCTGTGGTACCCCACTAGTAACTCTCCTTTCTTCTGAGTGAACTCCATTTACTATTACTCTCTGTCCCTATTCTCCAGCCAATTCTTTACCCAGGCTGTCACCTTGGGACCCACTCCCAGGCTGGCTAATTTGTTTATTAATCTTTTGTGTGGGACTCTGTCAAATGCCTTGCTAAAGTCTAGGTAGGCCATGTCCACAGCCCTCCTTGGTCTACTGCTTTGGTCACCCAGTCAAAGAAATCAATTAGATTTGTCTGACATGACCTTCCCACTGTGACCATGCTGCCTTGGGTCCTGTGCCCCACTGGCCTCTAGGTACTCAACAGTTCTTAGTCCAGAAGTGATTCCATCATTTTCCCTACCACTGAGGTCAAACTGACAGGTCTGTAGTTTCCTGCCTCTGTCTTGCTCCCACTTTTGTGGAGAAGAATCACATCCACCCTCCTCCAGTCCTCAGGTGCCACACCATCCTCCATGATTTATTAAAAGGGTAGTCAGTGGTGTTACTAGTTCTTCCTTTAGTTCTTTTAAATTCTGGGGTGAATCCCATCAGGCCCCATTGCTTTATCCACCTTCAGTTTTAAGAGTTCTTTCAGAACCCTTTCTTCTGTGAAAGGACTAATATCAACCCATTGTGAATACTGAACAGAAGTATTCGCTCAGTATCCCTGCTTTTTCACTGTCGCTCTCGCCCAACCACCTTCCTCTTTGTTCAGCCTCAGTATCCCTGTCTTAGTCTTTCTTTGCTTCCTAGAGTACCTATAATAGGTTTTATCCCCTTCTTAACCGAGTTGGCTATCTTTTCCTTGGTTTGGGCCTTTGCTATTCTGACTGCCTTACCCGCTTCCTTCTGCTTTAACTGATACAGTTCTCTGTTCTGCTCCTTCTGTATTTTCTTATACTTCCTGAATGCTATCTTTTTCTCCCTTCCTTCCCGCCACTTCTTTTGAGAATCATAGTGTTTTTCTTTCATTTTGATTTGTTTATTTGCTTCACACAAAGGCTTGTTGCCTCTGTGATGGATTTGATGATTCCCCATTGTTGCTCCACCCACCTTCTTGCCTGTTTGCTAGTGCTTTTCTGAGGCACTCTCCCATTTGACAAAATCAGCCTCCTGAAGTCCACTACCTTCACTTTTGTGTGGCTTGACTCTACAGCTAAGTTTATCGTGAACCATATTGTTAGGTGGTCACTTATTCCCAGATGGCTACCCACTTCAAGATCAGAGATCCTCTCTCCATCCCCATTTGAGAGTACCAGGTCTAAGACTGCTCTCTCCTGAGTGGGTTCCAAAACTAGTTGTTGGAGGCATGCCCCTGTAGAATATCAAGAACGGCTCTGCTTTTGGATGTGGCTGCAGCAAAGGTGCTCCAGTCAACATCTGGCATAAGGTCCCCATTAGCAATATCTCCCTTTCTCTGCCATCCGAAGGATGCCTTCTATCATTTCCTTGTCCATTTCCTCCTGAGATGGGGGTCTGTATACAACCCTGTGTGGATTGTGGAGCCATTTCCAGTCTCAGGGTGACCCACAGTGCTTTCTCCTCCTCCTGTTTACCCTTTAGTTCTGTTGCTTTGATCCCTTCCCTTACATGAGCTACTCCTCCTGCTTTCTTCCCTCCTTGTCCCTCCTGTAGATTGTGTACCTGGTATGTTGACATCCCAGTTATGGTTCTTTGTGTACCATGTTCCTGTGACTGCTGTTGGGAGACATTGTGAGGCGTGATGAACTGAGGCTTCACCGTTATGCAGATGATACCCAGCTCTACCTGTCCTTTGTGCCTGACTAGGATAGTGTGGTCTCATTCTTTAATAGCTGCCTCATGAAATCCAGAACTGGCTGAAGACCAACTAGCTGAAGTTGAACTCTGATAAAAATAAGGTGTTGGTGGTGGATCCAGGTTGCCAGATAGAGGGTCAGTGGCATGAGTCTCCCTCAGGGCTTTGGCTCATGGGTAACCACTGCCTTCCTCTGAACAGGTGTGAAACCTGGGGGTGACTCTTGGTGATGGGCTGACATTGTGCTTGCAGGTGTCGGCAGTAGTCAAAGTCCTCTTTATCATCTGAGGAACATCGCCCGAGTTAAGCATCTTGTTCTGTCTAGCGATCTTCCAATGCTGATGCACACCTTGTAACCTCATGCCTGGACTACTGTAACTTCCTTTACCTAGGGCTTCCAGGGGCTGATATCCACTGCTTGCAGCTAGTGCAGAATGGCAGCAAGGGTGTTAATGGGTGTTCCTCATTTGAGCCACATCTCTCCTGTGCTGCATGAACTACACTGGCTGCCTGTACAGTGGTAGATCACCTTCAAGGTCGACCTTTTGACATACAGGGCCCTACATGGACAGAGTTGGGCTACCTGCAAGAAATTCTGAATCCTTACTGCCTGAACCGATCACTCCGCTCAGCCTAACGAGGGGTTGCTAGAGGTTCCAGGAGTGCAGTTGAAAACTTCGGGTCATGGCTTTTATGCACGTGGTCCCCACTCTGTGGAACTCTCTATCTCATCGGATTTGAGAGTGCCAGACTGTGGAGAGCTTTAAGATGGCCTTAAAGATCCATTTTGTTCCATCTTGCCTTTGGGGATTTTATGGTAAATTGTTTTAATGTATATTGGTCTGAAGTTCAGACTTGCACTGTGTTTTATTTTATTGGTTTTAACGTGTTCTTATTGACAAAATTTGCACAGTGCTTTGGTATCTTGAATTGCACTATAAAAATAAATATTATTATTATTATTGGTGTAGTATAAATAAAGCAATCCTCAACTGCATCACATATTTCTAAAGAAAACTGGTAAAGAAGTTTATATTTGAAAGGTAAGCTGTGAAGAAAATTATTTTTCCTGTAGAGTATCCTTCCTCTGGCTGACTTTTCCTGTTTCTAGCTGCATTTTGCTACTGTGTTTTAATGTTTTAGTTTTTGACACTCTAGAAGAACGTATCAAAACTACCAGCAGTTTCCTGTAAACTGAAGGTAGTACTCTCAACCAAGAGGACAAACACAACTCTTTCTTTACAAACATTTGAATAAACCAATGGAAATCCTCTTAATAAAAACAAAAATGCTACCAAAGGTGCCTAACTAGAAAAGTGCCTGGACAATGGTGCTAGGGGTACAGCATTGTGCAGCCATGTGGGAGAACTGCGGTTTGTGGCACAGATCTGACTGCCACTCTCAGATTCCCGGTCCGACTCTGACTTTGGCTGAAGGGCTTCAGGTGGACTACAGAGGTATCAACTCAAACTCCAGGGCAAGGACTTGTTTGACTTTGCCGCTACAGTGTCTCTTTGGGCAAGTAATGAAAGCAGCCTGACACTGTGAGCTCCTCCACGATGTAGGTCTTCCTTCCACAAGGATAACGTGGCACAGGCAGCCTAACTAAGGGATGGGGAGAAAACATGGACAGAGTAGCAGTAATAGCATGACAGTTTCCAACATTCTTGGGCTTTGTCCTTCCTGGACCACATTACAGGTCATGGCCATCCAGTGTTGAGGCTTGGAGTCTGTTGGAGGAGTGGCCTGATAGGGAAGCTGATGGAGAAGTGTAAATTAATGAATTAAAAAAAAAATAGGAAATATATTTCTGGGAATTAGGGTGTTGAAACATAACACTAGTCATCTATGGTTCCTCCTGCAGAATTTTACAAAAGAAATTAAACTGCATGCTCATAGAAAATACATGCATGTTTACCCTACTTTAAAACATATCAAATACCGTTTTTGGTGTTTTTAATGCACAGGTCATGTGTACAATGCCATATAACAAAATAATATATAAGTAGAAAAGTCATAACACAAAGGCTATGCCTGCAGTTCAGTGGGCAAGAACTACCAGCCACACTCTCTTCCTAAACTGTTTAAATCAGCAGTGCAAGAGTAAAAAAAAATCTGCGCTTTTGCAACAGTTTATTTCTGTGCTCTGTTGAGCATTTACCTGGTACTCTTTCTCCCAGCATTGTACTATCACCTGTAATTTGCTGATTTGTGCTTTGTTTTTGTTTACATTTCTGCCACCTGCCATGTTGAAAACAACAGTAGTAGATAGCAACCACCATTTATTGTAGTGCTATAAAACTGGAAACTTATCTAGTAGTGCTGCTTTAGCCAGTTTCCTCCAGCTTCACTTGGAAGCACAGTATCTGTGTTGCAGCTGGAGGCTTTCTGGGACTCTGCCAACCCAACCTCTTCTCCCTATATTTGTTTGCCACTTTCTATTTGTGCTTTAGAGCTTTCTGTTCGGTTTGTGCCTTTAGTGACTTTCAAAGTCAGTATTTAGTTTTTCTACCTTTTCTGACTGCAGCTAATGCTCCTTCTTTCTCTTGGTCAGCTACTTCTGCTACACACACTTTTCCTCAAGTAACTCCTGTCATGAGTGCCAGAGCAGGGGGGACCAAGGGCCATGGGCCTACCACTTTTATAAGTGGCCCCTATCACTGTTTGCATTATTACCATAGGAAAATTTACACCTTACATCCTTGGCCCTACCACTTTTCAGCCTGTTTGCACCAATGACTCCTGTATTTCTTTCTGTTTTTTTTTTTCTTGTGTGTTTGTCAGTCTCCACAGTATGTCTTGTCTGTGTCAGTCTGCTGTTTTGGCTTGTGCTATTTCCAGGCTTTCCATTTTGTTGTTCATACCAGGCCATATGAAATTCTCTCTGTATTCCTAAATTGCCTTCACTTGGCTTCTTAGCAAGGCGCCTGCTGTTGTTTCTGTTATGTTATTTAATTAGATTACTCAGTCTGCTCTTCATTTTGCCATTTACCACCCTAGTGTGTCTACAGCTTCCAGATTTTCCTGCTGAGGCTGGGGTTGGCCTCTCATTTTGACCCTGATGTATGTTCAAATTCAGTACCTTTCCATTGTTGCATTTTCCATCAGTCAAGTCATTCTGTTCAGCAGTCATTATTCAACTAAAATCTTGCCCTTGGGGTTCTCTTTGTGGGTAGACAGCTTTGCTCTCCTTAAGTCTGCATCTTGAGGGTGAGTCCCTCATCTTGTGCAGGAGTCCTTCTCTGTCGGCGCTTGTCTTCTGTGGTGTCTTCTGGTAGTCCCACTGGGTAGTAAGGTCCAGTGCTCTGGGGAGCTTTAGCTGTGCAGACCCTCGGTTGGCTACACCCTGAAGGTGTAGTATTTAATACTTCAGCTGCTAGAGGGTAGAGCCCTAAGCCTAGGGGTTCCTTTAGCTGGGCATACCATATCGGCAGCACCTCTGAAAGCTATTCTCCTGCATCTGCCTAAGACCCACTTAGTCTCATTCCATTTCCCTTTCGTTTCGTTTCGATTCAAGGATAGGCCTCCTCACAGTCCTGAGGCTGGGTACAGCCTTTCAGCAGTCACAGCTCTCCTGATTCCATGTTTTGTGGATGGGCTTCTTTGCAGGTAACTTCCTTAAGCTTCAGAGATAAATTCACAGCACCACACCACACTATTTCATTAGAGGGATAGAGAGAATGAGCCTTCCTAAAAGTTCCTGAATTTCGAATGCCAAATTTGCATCCTGAGCTATCACAATAGTAAGATCCCATGCCAGGAGAGATGGTGACCAAGGCCATGGATTTCAGAGATTTCCTTCACTAGGTTTTTTCTTTCCTGAATGCCAAAAGTCATAATTTACTGTATGTATTAAAGTATAGCGATTACCCCAGTACAGTAGTAGGTTTCCACCGTGAGTTGGGGTTGAATGGTGGCTCTCTTATCCTTCAGTCCTGCCAGTCCCTCTCTCCTTATGGAAATTGTGCCTCTGTCTGCTATCAGTTACCAACTGCTGCCAAGCATTGATCAAATCAGCCTCTGTCTGTTATCCTTCCTCTCCATCTGCTGTCGCATTGCTCAAATCAGTCTTATTTTTATTTTTTATTTGTTTATGACTTTGATAACCGGATAGGTACACTGATCCCAGGGACCATTTTCAGGTACAGCCCGCCATGATAGTGGCACAGAGACAACGAAGCAAATACAATAGTGCAAATAAATAAAAATACAATGATTCACATAGAACATGGAGTTGACACAGCGATGACAAGTTAATACAGGAGAAGAATGCAACAGTGGCCCAAACAAGAATAGATACATAAGCTTAGATAATCAGGCAAATATACATGATTCCATGAGGTAGCTAAGAAATGCAGCAGACTAGAAGTGGGGGAGGGAAGGTGGAGGCTACCTGGTCATCACCAGTTGCTGTCAGTCAGTACTCCTCTCAGTCTCTGTGTTCACCACCTGCTGTGCAGTACTTTTGGCTCCTTCTACAGCACCTTAAGCTTAAAAAGTGTGTTCCTTGGCACCTCAAGGGTGGAACCCTCCTCAAGAAGGTCTTTGCCTTAATGTACCCTAACAGGGTGGTAGTCCCCATGGGTCAGAGAGTGCAAACAACCAAAGTATCTACATATAACAGTCACATAACACATTCATTCAACTACCTTCAGACTAGCAGCAATGTTGCACAAGCATAATCCCTCACTAAATTGTGTACACCCACTGAACACAAAGGATATGCTCTGTAGTTCAGTGGGTGGGAGCTATTAGCCACCCCACCCTTCCTGAATATTTAATCCAGCTTCCTCCAATCTCATTCAGAAGCACTGTTTCTTTGCCCTACCTTCCTCCGCCTCCTCCTCCAGCAGGGTACCTCTCCCTTGGGGCTGCTTCCTATGGTATCTTTAGCCTAAAGGAATTATGTTTCCATGGCACCTCTAGGGGTGGAACCCTCCTCAAGAGGGACCTTTGCCTTCACAGTAGCCTAACAGGGTGGTAATCCCACATGGAACAGAGAGTGCGAATGATCAAAGTATCCATGTTTAACAGTCAAGTAACACATTCTTTCAACTACCTTCGTACTGTCAACAATGTTGACACATATAACCCTCACTAAGTGACATACACCCATTGAACCCTTGCCCAGGAAACCATAGTTAATATGTTCTGTATTACACATGGTCTAAAACAATATCCTTTCATTCCTGGAGAGAACATTGCCTTTTTACTGCCCTTTGAACATGAGAAACATAAAAACAGAGAATTTTTCAGGCAGCAAAAGACCAGTGGTGTAACAAGTCAGTCCAGACCTATTCTATGCCAAACCAGTCTAGCTACACTGGTTGAAGGAAGAATAGAATGTTCCTTATTCATGAATCCACCTTGATTTAGAACAGTCGAATTGTCTTTATTTTTAGCAGAGTAGCATCAAGACATGTTTTTGTTGAAGATGGGCATATAGTGAAAAAGCTGCTGTGGCCATTATGTGGATATCCTCTACCAGTCAAGGAAAATTGCTCAAATGAGAACACTGCATATGGTAAAACTCCTTGGACAGGATAATCCATTACCTATACCTTGCCCATGACTATCACTTGAATGGCTATTTTGTTATGATTACAGGAAAATAACATTTGTGAGAAAATTTAAGCAGAGTGTAGTTATATTTCCTTAAATTTAATTTCAAATTAGTTGGATTATTTGAGAAAGGATTTCCTTTTGCCTCCTTCCCCAGCCATTGCCACTCCTCCGACAATGCCATGCTTCCAACACCCACTGTGTATATTACAGATGGCCTTCCAGATCTCTGACCCTTAGAGGTGCTGATCCTCTCTTCCTAGGTCGAGCTTGTGTCCCTGGTGGGGATTCTCCCTCCTGCCAGCTGAGGGGTTGGAAGAAAACTATTCTGAGTGCATAGTAAATGCTGAGGGACCTGTGGCCTGCAGCTGTCAGCTAGCAGGAGAGTGGCACTTTTCTGTGTTTAGCCTCCATGGATGTTTGACATAAAAGCAACACTCCCCCAAGTGTCTAACATTCTGCCATCCCTCCATGCCAGCCTGAGCATCCAGTCATTGCCTTCTGCCTAGTTCAAGAAGGCAGCCAAGCAATGACTCTCTCCTTCTGACATTCCAGGCTCAAGGCACAAACACAGGTCACCAGTGTGTTAAGTGGTTCCCTACTGTTTGGTGTCATGGAGCTGGCCAGGATTTTTAAAATCAAGCCCTGTTGGGTCTTTTATCATGGAACATGTACATTAGTGGGGACTGACACGCCTGAATTTGCAGTCTCAGGCTCTAGGAATAGATCCTACCAACACAGCCCTGTATCTGGCATGTTTTATTAAGTCTGTGTTTTACTCCATGGTTTTGCTATTAACTGCCTCAAGCCCCAGTTCTCACCTTGTTGACAACAGCCACACAGTGGCTCTTGACCTTGGCTGTAAAAGGTACAGGCAGTGGTCCTATCTGTAACTCCACTAAGTCCCACTCGTAACAGGACAAAAGGCATGCTGGAGAGAAACGCAGTTCACTATGTATCCCCATAGCCTGGAGGACTTGTACATTACTATTCTGTGCCCTTCCTCCACCGATTCAGTGAATAACACAGGTATTCAGCATGACAGCTTCAAAAGCAAGGCTAATATGTGAGAACTAACATTAAAAATGTTTTTATTTTCATGTCACAACCAAGTCATTGATTAGTGAAGGAAGCAACAAGAAGTAAAAGAGAATGTCATATTAAGACACTATGGAAGGGGATCATTGATTGAAAGTAGAAAAGGGATATTGCATCTCTATGGAAGGGGTTATTGGTTGAAAGTGAAAATGACACATGGAGTCACTATTAAAGTAAGATCAATCGGTTGAAAGGGGAAAGACAATGGCACAAAGGATGAAAGAATGAGGAATCAAACCCTCAACCACTTAGGTCTCTGGTTCTTGTATATCCCAAAAGTCAAAGTGGTAGTAGCTGGACAGAATGATATTGGATGCAGCCCAAGAAAGAATTCAGACATATGCCGTCCTTGTAATGATTTAAGGTCTTTGCCAGCTTCAAATGTTATTTCCAGATCTGATGAGTAAGAGAAAAACTGTTGGATTCAGTCTTTTGTCTCAGGTTCCTATATTTTGCTACTGACAGCAGTGCTTTTTTTAAGTCTCTTGCTCAGCTAAGAGCAATGAAGAGGCAGGGATAAAATAAAATTGCATTAGAAGATTTCAGTAAAGAACACTTTCTGCATCATGAAAATTGATCATCTGGGTCATCAAAATCAATAAATGTCAAAGATATCAAAGGAACTAAAAACAGTTGATGTAAAATATAACATTACACTAGTTTACATGAGAAATGGGAGACAAAGCATATTCTGTTGTGGGTTGTTGTTACTATGGTAACAAATTGCCATGTAGAACAGAAGGCTAACAAATCTGCTGTTGGGGTGGGGTGGGATTAGGCAACCACTAAAATTAATCTTTGAAGCAAGTTATTTTGTATATGAGCACAAAATAAATCTTCCTAGAGTATTAAAAGAGTAGCCAGAATATATTTCCTCTGTAGTTTGTCTCTGTACCTCCCAGGTCGTGCCTGAAAATAGTCATTTTGGCTAATGCACCTACCCGATAAACAAAAACTAAATAAGTAAATAAAATATCATAAAATGCCATTAGATTTTCGAGACAAGTGAATTGACTTACAACTGATTAGTTATACATAGAAAAAGATGGTGTCAGCAGAAAAGGCCTAAAGGTCCAGCCAGGGAGCCCATTCTGTGCAGCATAGCACCACGCACAGCCTAGCACCAGCCTGGATTTAGAGTTTTGATAGTCCTAGTGGCTGGTTATCACCCCTTCCCAAGGCATCCCTTTCCATCTTCTGCCTGTGGGTCCCACTATCCCATTATGTTTGACACATCCAAGTTTAAACCCAGTCACTCTCTTGACTTCAACCACCTCTCTGGGCAGTCTATTCTATTTGTTGACAACTTCCTCATGTCCCTCCTAATTTCCTCCCCCACCATTCTGTACCTCTGTCCTCTAGTTACTGTGCCCTCGTTCTTTGTAAATAGGTCCTTACAATCCACCATGTTGATTCCTCACAAGAACGTATATGTCCAATCATATTCTCCCTTCCCTCCTGCCCTCCAGTGTAAACATGTAAAGGTCTGCCACCCTTTATTAGATGACTTCCTCTGCCCTGGATCTTCTTTGTGGTCCTACATGTATGATCTTTATGGGGTCCCTGCCTGCTGAGGTGTAGACCTCAGAAGTGCCCGCAGTACTCTTGGTGCAGTCTTACCAGGGACCCATACAGGGTAGTATTGCTTCCTTCCTCCTGCTGTCAAATCCTTCCTAATATAACCTAACTTCCTGTATGCCTTCCTAAATGCATTGTACAGTGGGCTTGAGGCTATCACTAAGATGACCCTCAGATTTCTCTCCTCAGTTGTCTACACCATCCTTACTCCCTCCCCATCCAGTACTCCTTTTTATTGAAATGTTTCACCAGGAAGGCACACTGAGACAAGTCACTGCCTCAAAAGGGAAAGGGGTACATAGGAATGAGATATTAAACATTCTGCTACAAGAACAACATTAACATACAGTTGTAAGGCAGGTATTACAAACAGTGTTACAACAGTGTTACGATAATATGTAGAAAGAGTGGACAATAATAAGTGCTAGGTTGATAAGTAAACATGTTCTTACGTGAAAGAAAAAAGGGAAAGGAGAGGAGGGATGAGGTGGTGGGGAGGGGAAAGTTGGTCCCTGGAGACCCCTTCAAGATGTGAGAATCCTGCCAGGGACTGGGGGACCAGTGAGAAGGGATAAGGCAGTGTCCCAGAGAGACCCCTTCAGGATGTGGGGAACCCTGCAAGGGCCAGGGCTAGACAGAAAGGGGCAAAGGCTGTAGGGATTTAAAAGGAGAAGAGGAGGAAGAGTAACTTAATGCTAGGAGAGAGAACAGGACCTAACCCAAGAGAGGAACCTTCAGGATGCGAATTGCCCTGCAAGGGGTTGGGGAATTTCAGTAGATAGGGATTAAGAGAGTGATAGGGTGAGGGAGGGAGGGAGGGAGGGAGGGAGAACTGAACCCTTGAGATGAAGAGAATTTGCACCTTTGGAGGGATGGAGCCTTATCAGTAGTCCATCAGGATGTATTGGACCCTGCTAGTAGTCATGGAAAGCCAAGATACTAGCTTTATAGAATAGGGGAGATGTTTAGGCTCAGTTTGACCCCTTCAGGATGCTGAGAACCCTGCAAGGGAACTGCGATGGCCAGGGAGAAAGGTAGATGGGGAGGAGAGGAGACAAGACTAGGTACAGGACCCCTCAGGATGTGGAGAACCCTACAGGGCGGACTGCGAAGACTAGGGAGAAAGGTAGATGGGGAGAGGAAGGAGAGGAAACAAGCCTAGCACAGTGAGGACCCCTTCAGAATGTTGAGAGCCCTGCAAGGACTGCGAAAGCTAGGGAGAAAGTAGAATGGGAAGAGGAAGGGAGGAGATAAGCCTAGATGTAGTAGGACCCCTTCAGGATGTAAGAACCCTGCAAGAGGACTGCAGGTCTAGGGAGATAGGAGGGATGTTGGGGAAGGGAATAGATGAGAGATACAAGCCCTTGGTGGGGTAGGAGAGGGACCCGTGGAGAATATTTGGGGTCCCTTACAGTCTTTGAGAGATCAAGGAGGCCAGTAAGGGGAGCAATTTGGGGGAAGGGGAGGAGAGCAAGAAATTTGGGGGTGGGGTACACAGTTAAAAAGAAAGTGACAGGAGAGGGGTAGGATTTTTCCAGGGCTTAGAGGAGGGAATTAGGAGGGACATGGCAGGAGCAGCTAACTGCAAGGTAATTATTGAGGGCAGAGCTGATGGAGTAGGCAGAGGATGAGTGCCGGATTTGAGGGGAGGGAATTCCAGATTTTGGGAGGCAATGAGAGTAAACCAGATTGGCCAATTTGGGTGGATCTGTGGGGACTACCAGGGTGCAGGAGTCAGTAGATCAAAAGGAATGGGAGGATGGGGGTCATAAAGGAGGAGGACGTGACGTAGGAAGGGAGCTCACCCAACCAGTGCTTGGAGGTGAATTTAACACAGTGGGAGAGTTGCCTATTTATAAGAGAGGGAAGGATAGGACATGATAAAGATCGCAGTGGTGGGTGGGGGGCATCCAGGGCAAAGCGGCAGAAGGAATTGAAGAGGGTGTCCAGTCTAGCCAGGGAGGACTTAGGGGCAGCACCACAGACTACGTCATAGTAGTCAAAATGGGCAGTATCATCTTCTGAACAAGTTCACACCTACCCGTAGGAGGGATGCAACTATGGTACCTGAACAGGACACCAAGCTTGGGGTGCATTTTTTCTGGAGGGCATCAATATGTCCAGAGAAGTTTACGTGTTGGTCCAGCCAAACACCCAAGTACCTGAGGTAGAATGTGTCCTTAGGTAAAGTCCTATCAAAGGTGTGGAAAGTGGGTAGGGAGGGAAGCCTAGAGAGTCTCTGTCTTGTTCCAAAGGTCATGGAGACAGTCTTCTTGGTATTGAGGAAAAGCTGAAGGTTAGCAAACCAGAGCTAAACTTTGTTGAAGTCTTGCTGTAAGCTGGATGTAACCTCAGCAGGACAGGAGCCAGATGCATACAGAACTGTATAATTGGCATACATATGTAGAGCAGAAGAGTGGGGGCAAACAGGGAAGGTCATTTAAGAAGATGGAGAACAGGAGGGGCCTAATACAGAGCCCTGGGGGACACCAGCTACCAGGAGGGAAGGGGAAGTGGCATCCAAGATCTTAACAGATTGGGTTCTGCCTATAAGGTAGGCCTTGAACCAGTTTGTGGTGGAGGGAGATAGGCCAGCCGGGAGTGAGTCGAGGAGAAGGGAGTGAGAGGTGATGTCAAGGCCTTGGCCAGGTCTACAAAATGGCAGAGGTAATTTGGCCATGTCCATCTCAGTTAGAATGGTGTCTGTGAGCCATAGGAGAGAGGTGGTGGTTGAGTGGTTTTCCAGAAACTAGATTGGAAGGGGTGAAAAGGAGGTGTCAGAAAAGAGGTTAGTTGGGAGAGGACAATATGTTTTGAAGTTTGGCAAGAGTAGGGAGGAGAGAAATGGAGGAAGTTGCCAGGGATAAGGGGGCATCCCTTTGTAGAGGGAGAACCACTGCTTGTTTCCATGAAGAGGGACCGAGGCAGCAGAGAATGAGAGATTTAGGATTATTGAGAGGGTAGGCAATGGCCAAAGCACAGAGGAAAGGAGTTTTGGGTTGAGGCCAGGGGAGGCAACTCAGAGGGGCTGATGGTGGAGAGGCACTAGGGCATCTTTGGGGTTACAGTAGCAAAGAGAAGGGAGGTGGGAAGGTGATGGAGGGGCACACTGGTAGAAGGTGGGAGGGATGGGTAGGAGGGAGGGATTTCAGAGCTCAGTGGTGCAGGAGGTAGGTAGGAGCAACTGCGGCTATGGCTGGTGGGTCGGACACTAGTGAGCTATTTCACTTTAAGTACCGGGTGGGTGGGCGAGATGAGTGGGTAAATAGGGCATGGACCACCTTCCAGAACTTTGAAGGAGAGTTTATATTGATAATGAAGGCAGATTTGACATATTCGGACTTGGCTAACCTTGTAGCCCTGGTGCAAGTGATTCAGAGCATGTGGTAGTTTGCGAGGTCACTAGAATGCTGGGTAGCTTTTGATGCTTCCAGATTCAATCTCTAGCCCTGAGGCAGGCCAGATGTTCAGGGGTTGTCTAAGGTAAGTGGTTACCTCTGATTCTGGTTTGTTTGAGTAGGGCAAAGGCTGCCCAGTTTACAAGAAAGATTTCTTTGAAGTAGGCAAGGACCTTATCAACTAAGGGAGGAGGTTAGGAGGACCAGTCAGGTAAGTGGCAAGGTTACTACGGAGAGGTTCAAGGTCAAGAGATTTGAAAAAGCATAGTTGTATGGTTTTGTGTGGTGATTTTTCTGCAGACTTTCCTAACTATGAATATTGGGTTATGGTCACTGAGAGCATTGGGAAGGATGCCAGAGGTGATGACGCGGTGGAGGTGGGAGGTAAGGGCTCAGCCTAGTAGGGAGTTGTTGTGTCTTTTGGTTTGAGCGGTGGGATCAGAGATCAGTTGTGAGAGGTTTAGGGCTCCATTTCGTTCTTAGTTTTGGTAGTTTTAGGTGAAAACCAATTTATATTTAAGTCACCTAGAATGAATAATTCCCAGAATGAGCAAGGGAAGTGATGGAGGTTAGAGGCCTAGCGTGACCAAGGATGGACATTTTGGTGGCAGTATATGCCAGCTATGAAGACTGGGAGAGTGAAGGGAGGGTCACATGGATAGCTAGGGCATCATGGGTCTTAGGACTGGAGGATGAGTAGATGATGGAATATTGATGGAGGCTAGACATAAATGGCCACACCACCACCCCCTGCCAGCACGGTCTTGCCTTAGCAGTGAATAGCCAGGAATGGAGACCGAGTGGTCTGGGATAGTGCTCTTTAGCCAAGTTTCAGAGATGATTAGAATGCCTGGTTTTAGAGTGCACACCATGGTCTGAATCTGGTCTATTTTTGCAACAAGCTGCGGTGTTTAGATGTAGGATCTTTATGCCGCTTGGGGAGGGCTGAAAGAAGAGAGTGAGGGAGGTAGTAGAGGAGAGGAAGCTAGGGTAGGGCCTGGCTGGGGTGGATATCCCTGGTGGAGAGCAAGAGGAGACTAAGTATGAGAAATTAGAGCATAGGGGATTTTAAAGGGGCTGGTGAGGAGCTTGGGCATTTTGAGGAGAAGGGTGGATGAGTGAGGAAGAAAATGGTGGAGAACCGCAGTGAAAGTGGATACTGTTATCAAAGCCTCATGAGGAATAGTGGTAGAGTGAGACCAAATGGGGATGGAGTGACAGCATGGATGTGGGTAGGGATTGGAGATAACTGATGGGGTTGGGAGAGCTATTATGAATAGATGAGTAGTGAGCAAGTGGAGGTGATAAAGAGAGGAATATGAGCAGAATAAGGAGGAGAGGAGAGTAAGGGATGCATTATTCATAAGAGTAGAGAATTAGTGAACAATTGATTTAGGAACAGGAAGAATTTGTGAGCAGGGAGTGCGGAGGGGCTGGTCAGATGGAGGGGTAGCTGTAGTTTAGGAAGATATCTATATGAACAACAGACATGGATCCCTTTTAAATAAAGATTGTGTCCTCTAGTGGTAGTACAGTATAACTTGCTAATCGGAAAAAAATCACAGATGAAGATATTGAAGAGCATCACTTAGCACTTTTTGCATTGAACATTAGTTACCATTAACGGATCTGCTCTAATTTTTCTAGGTCTTTTTATCTTCTAACTCCTGCTCAGAGTCCACTCTGTCACAAGTCTTAGTGTCATCAGCAAATAGATATACTGTTTTCTGATTCCTCTGTTATATCACAGATGAAGATAGTGAAGAGCATCAGTCCCAAAGCTGATCCCTACAGTACCCAGCCTGTGTCTACCTTTGACTTTGGGTGTACCCCATTAATGACTACTCTGCATCCCGCCTCCTGACCAGTGCCCTATTCACATGATAAGTTTGCCCTGTGCCCCAGGTCACCAAGTTTTTTTACCAAACTATGTTTTGAATGGAATCACAGGTTTGCTAATGAAGTACAGCACAGTTACTGTTTGCCCCTTGTCCATTGCCATTGGGAACCCATCAATGAAGTCAATCAGGTTAGTCTGGCAAGATCTCGCTGCTGCAGACCTGTGCTGCCTCCTGCCCTGCAACCCATTTGCTTTCAAGAATTCTACAGTTTGTTTCTAGCGATATCTGGGTCACAAGAGGGCCTATTTAAGGACCTCTCTTATTTGGTCTTTGCACATTGTCACTTAGTAACATCATCACAAGTGGTTGTCTCCTGTGTCACTACTGCAGAGATGACACATATTTGCTGTTCCATGGATCACTCTTTACCTGGGCAATTTTTAGTGATAAATGGTGTCTTTTGACTGTTAAATGGATGTCCAATAATCACATATACTCACTATAGTCACAACTGAATATCATCAGCATATCTTATCACGTCAGTAAATACTGCAAAGATGGCATTTTATCATTTTACTATCTGGCCTGTCCCAGCACTAGTGCAGGCCATCAAACCCAATCTGGCTTGGGGGAGGGGTTTACAGTAGGGCAAGTAGAAATAGCCACAAAAGGGAGCAGAATATGGGTAAGGAGGAAGGAGACAAAGGAGGTGGTGGAAACACAGCAGGAGCAGGAGGAAGTACAGAAACAAAAGGTCTCAGGGGCATGCAGTATTTCTGAGGAGACCAGATATCAGAGGAGAACCAGCAGGTATGGAAGATGATGTGTGCTGGCGCCAGGAGCTTAGGCAAGAAGACCTGTATCCACCAGGCAAAGTTGTCTAAAGCACAATTGGATATTGTTGCTGAGCTAGAGACATGGTAGTGCATCATCATGTGTGAGAAGTGAGTGTACTATGGTCACAAAATGCTCACGAGGGATAGGGGAAGAAGGTAAGGGAGACAGAATGATGTAATACATTAAAAGGGCATTTTAGTCTAAGAAATCCAGGAAGCAGGTGAGTCAAGGTTATTGAATGAAACTGACAAACAGTATGCATAGAGGTAATTTTGGGGAGGGTGATTAGGGTCACAGTGATGTACAGGCCTCCCATCAAAGAAAGAAGAAGCAGACAAAGAGCCGGGAAAAGACCAAAGGATGGCAAGACTGGTGGAGGTGCTGATATTGGGGATTTCACTTGTTGGGGGTAAAATGAAGTATCCCAGTAGGAGTTTGTGCAAAGAGCCAGTGCCCTACAGGAAAGAAGAAAGAGTAATTTCTGAGCAGGAGGATCATGGAAACCCCTAGAGAAGGAGTATACTGGACCTAGTCCTGTCAATCAGGGACAGAAGGGAAGGTCCTGGGTGAGGGAACCACTGGGTTCCAGGAATCACAGGACAATGTGGGTGGAGGTCAAGCTAATAGCTGATAGGGTACACTCAGGACTAAGGTCCTGCACTTTAGAAAGACAAAGTTTGGAAGGGTGAGGGAAGTTTGTGGTGTGGTATTGAAGAATGTGATGTCAGCTGTAAGAGCAGCCATTAAATGGGATCTGATTAAAAAGGGAGTAGTGGAGGTGACAGGGTTGTGCACAAAGATATTAGGAGGGAGGGAGAGAAATCAAAGCAGCTTACACAAGTAGTGGCAGAGTCAGTGATGGAATAAAAGAAAGGCATTCATCAGATACAACACAGGTCAAACAGAGGCAGACAGGAGGTATATAAAAATAAGATAGGAGGAAGGCAAACAGTACTGATGGCAAATGTGGAGACACACTTGAAGCTAATGGAGGGGATTCAAGAGAGTGACAAAGCATTCTTTCACTACATATGAGAATAGCACAAAACCAAGGAAGGAGAGGTCAGCCTTATGAAGGGAGGAGCGCACTGAGGAGGAGAGCTGTAAGGTGAATTTATTGAACACTTTTTAGGGCTGCAGTGAGCGAAGCCCTGCTGATCTTTGCTTTGAGTAAAACGGACTCTGTATTCTTTCCAATGAATAACATGTTGGACTTGCGTCACAGCCACCTCTGTGTCTGTGAAGCAGTCCAACCACATTGATTCTATTGGGACTACACTGCACTTTTTAGAGTGCCGCAGTCACGTGGAAAAGTCACACCTCTGTCACGTCCAAGAAGGTTGCTGCACTGTACTGTGCATGTGCTAGTAGTCGTGCATGCACAGTAGCATGTGGTGGCCATCTTGGTCATGGCAGAGTGGGCCATGTCCCACCGTGACTACCAATTGTATTTATTTATTAATTTTTTATATTATAAAAATTCCCACACCTGACCCTCCCTCTTAGCAGCCCCCCCAGCAACATAACTGTGACTGGGGGGAACAACTCAGTGTCATGATCAGGGATCTTGTCTTTTTTATTACACTGGGGTGCCCAGTCCTCAGTGTCACGATCAGGGATCGTCAGTCTTTTGTGTGTTTTTTCAGCTGTAGAAAAAATGGTCCATCAATGTCTTCCCCACATAACTGTAACCCGGGGTGCCCAATTTCAGTGTGACGATCAGGGATCGTTGGTCTCTTTTTCCCCACCTGTAAAAAACGGTCCTCAATGTCTGTTGCATCTGTTCCTTACTCCCCACCCAAGCTTCCCACCCAGCATCCATCACCCTGCACCCCCAAGCCCTTACTTACCCATCGGGGTCCAACACCATAATCCTCTCTGGACCACAGACACATCTTCACTCTTCCAAGCCAGACAGCAAACTGAAGACATAGGTATGCAGTTCAATGGATTTCAATGTGATTTTTGAACTTAGTACCATAACTTGGGCATTTTACATATTTGTGGCCCAAACTTTCAACATTCCTTCTTTGGGACTCCACCTCATGAACGATGTCACTGTCATTAGGCAGATCTGTCCCAAAAGGTGATTTCATGATCCCCTTGAAATCATTTTTTGGGCAGGAGTTGAACATTTTCTCTTCTTGTTCATGAGGTGGGTAATAAGAAGGTCATGTTGAAATATGGTGTAAAAATATTGAAAACAACAACGGTATGAGCCTATATTGAATTTTGCGTAATGCAGGCTTGTAACTTTGGTACTTTTCAGTATTTTTACCCCAAATTTATAACATACCCATATTTTACAGCACCTCGTGTATGTGACATCTATCATTTTTCAAATCCTGGTCAATATGTTTTCTTACATCTCAAAAGGTGATTTCATGGTCCCTGCATGAAATCATCTTTTGGGCACCAGTTGAAAATTTTTCTGCCCTTGTTCTTGAGGTGGGGTCATAACAAGGCTATGTTGAATGTGGTGCAAAAATATTAAAAACAACCAAGTTATGAGCCCATATAGAATTTTTGCGAACACAGGCTCGTAACTTTGGTAATTTTCAATATTTTTACATACAGCATACCCATAGCTTTACAGCACCTCATGAATGTGACAGCTGTCATTTTTAAATCATGGCAAAAATTTTCTTACATCCTGAAAGGTGATTTTGGCGGTCCCTGATTGCAGTAGAAAGGCCTATGGGGAATCAGGAAACAATAGCTGGTATCAGTAAGGAGCCCATGATGGAGAAGAGAGTGCTAAAGAGCCTACAGGCCCTGAATGTGACTGAATCATTGGGCTTGATTGGATGTATCTGAGAGTGTTAACTCATTCCCTCCGTGACCATTTTGGGTCGGGCTCAGCAATGGATGGTTCCAACGCCATATGGTGGCTATGGGACCGAAGGAGTCAAAGGAATTGACAGGTTCTTGCTGGCCAACTGGCATATCTCGTTAGTTTTTCAGAGACAGGTGAATTGCCAGAAGACTTGAGGATAGCAAATGTGGCCCCCAACACAAAAGTGGGGCCAAGACAACCCAGGAAAATATACAGTAGATCAGTCAGTTTAACTTCTATTGTAGGAAACTATTGTAATCTATTATGCAAGAAAAGATAGCAGGATTCTTGAGGCCAGTGGCCTGCAGAATTCTAGTCAGTGTGGATTTACATTTGGACAGTCACAACAGACAAACCTGACTGAATTGTTCATTTGGGTTACAAAGGCCACAGACAGAGGTCAGGTAGTAGATGCCTTGTACCAAGAATTTTAGCATTTGCCTGCATCCCACATGGGGGGTTGTCCTGGCCCAACTAAGGTGTGTTTGATGTGCTGCTCAGGTTTAAATGACATGCACCGGAGTACTCCTTGAGGTGCACACCTCAACTGCACTACTGTCTGAAAGCTGTGCATGAGGTTCAGCAGCAGTGCACGTACAGTGTAATTTAGGTGTCTCTAAAATGCACATCTAAAATGCGATTCGTGCAGCTTAACTGTGTTTTAGGGCAGTGGTGTGGTTTATGTTCATTTAAATATGCTACTTACGAGGTACACCCTCAGTAAGTGAAAGAAAATGTGACAAACGTATCTTAAGATATTATTAAAATGTTGTAAACAGGAATATGTGAAATATTGGCCTTTTCAGCCACCTCAAGCTCTTTTAAGTTTAGTTTTTTTCTGCACTGCAGTGTTAAATAAATTTAGTGTCTGGCCACTAGGCTCTGAAAGCTGCCATAATTGAAAAAGGGTTGATAAAAGTTTCAAAACTGCTATATTGGCTGGCCCAGTGGCACTGAGGGTTGCGGTGCTGGACGCCACACCTCACACCTTGCTGGTGACCCGGTTCGAAAATGCACCCAGGTCATCAGGGCCTGCAGGAGGGCAGGAGGATTGTATCAACATCCGAGGGACTGCTCTCCCATCTTGGGAGGGTTGAGGATCCCATCGCACTGTTGTGGTCCCTGGTGATGATTGGGAGCACTACCAGAGTGGTGCACTTGGGGTAGAGTGCGGCAGACGTTGGCATGTTGTGCCTTTGACATCATTGCATGCCCACACTCCAAAGGGACATTAATGGAGGAAAAGGCTGGGTGCAAGTGAGCAACTTGATAGCCACACTCATACCACTCAGAGGTCTGTCGTGGAATCACGCTGGGGGTCTGGTCTCGCCCGGCATGGGAAGGCATAGGGGCCTCCCAGTGGGTCGGTGAGTGGCCGCACCAGACTCCCATCATGTGAATGAGCCTACTGCCCTCCGGGCAGGGGGAGCCAGTGGTTGGATGCTCTGCTGCACATAGTACAGCAGAAGAAATGGATGTGATAAAAAACTGCTATATTCATAGGTAAAGTTTGAACTTTAAAAGAAGTTGTCTTTGTGTAAAATACTAGCAGCATGCATTTTCATAAAGTAAGGGAAAACTCTTAATTAAGAGATATACAGGTGAGAGCTGGGGACTGTCTGAAAATGCCACTTCATTTGGGGTTGTAGACCTGCTTGAAGCATGCAACCTTTAGGTTTACTAGTGTTATTCGTCATATGGCATTCAAGGATGGACAACAAGTTTTCACAGGTGTAGGGAAAGAATGCACAAATAGGTCGCTTTGGTCTAGAGGAAGGTGGGGAAGAAAGCTAAAAGAAAAAGGTGTACAAGTTTGATAAAGGTGAAAAACATAAATATGTACAGGCACAGACAAATGAAAACTTGAAATTCAAAATGTCATCAAGTAATATAAGTATTAATATAGCTTCTTGTAACATTAAAAGGTCCACTCCCATCAAAAGAAAAAAAAGCTGCTAGCATATGACAATATATGACAATAAAAAGTGATAGATATTTTATTCCTGCAGGACATTCATCCCTTAGAAACAGAATTGAAAAAATTGAAAAAAAATTGGGTAAAAATCTCTATTATACAATATGTACAAATAAAAGCAGGGCTGCATGATATTAATCATGATACAAGATATTGGTTGGTAAGGAGTATATTTTAGCTTCAACATATGCAACTTTTCTACATTATCAGACTTTTATTAATACAATTTATGAAGGACTATTAGAGCTTGGTCCTATGAAAATTATAATAGGAGGAGATTTTAATGTCTACTCACACACAAATAAAGACAAATTCTGTGGACCAACATTAGAAGACAAATAAAAGGCAAAATGTTTAATAAATCTATACACAACAACAATCTATCGAATATTTGGAAATGTAAAACTCAATAGAAAAATGTCACACATTTTTCAGTTCCAACAGGCACATCATCCAGCATACATTATCTCCTGTGCTCAAAGACTATTTTCCAAAAACATATAGAAATATTACCTAGTGGTATCTCAGATCACTCAGTGGTCACAATCATTTTAATTCCAGCAGTGGAAAAAAGCAGACAATGGACCATCAGTAATGTTATTTTAAGACTTCCAGAATTTCAAGAACTTACAGAAGAGCAGAAAAGTAAATGTTGGTTTCACAACTGTGGTTACTTGGTTACTTGGTAGTTGGACAAAGAAGGTCAAGCCCATCGAGGATGTCCTCCACACATTGTGGATCATTGATAAGTTATGTTCTATCCAGAAGCCATTTATCAAGTTTGAATTTAAAGATATTTATATTCTGACAGTCAACAATATCCTGTGGCAAGGAATTCCAAATTATCGGGCTCTGACAGTAAAAACTTCTGTCTTTTGTTTGTTCTTGTTCTGTCGATTCCTATTTGTTTATTGTGTATTCTAGCTACAATTTTCTGGATGTAAAGGATAATCCACATTGGCTCATTAACGTAGCTGATTGTAAGATCTTAAATAACTGAAGGAGATCGCTCTTAATCTTCTAAATTTGAGTGAATAAAGCCTTGTTTTATGAAGCTTAGTTTCATAATCCAATGGAGAAAGATGTATAATATTTGTGGCCCTTCTTTGAACTTTTTTCAATTCATATGATGTCCTTAGCTAGATAGGGACTCCATAAAGGTGAACCATAGTCTCAAGTGAGGTCTAACATGGGTTTTATACAAGGCCATAATGACTCTCGGTTTTAAGGATGAAAGTATTATTAATTCTACGTAAGAGGGCATTGGCATGATTAGCAACCTTATTACAATGGTTTGAAAAGACAACTTGTTGTCAACCAGTATTCCAGATCTTTTCAATGGGAGATTCGCTAAGTATCGTGTTGTTAAGATAGTATGTTTGCTTGAGGTTCTTTTTACCTATATGTAACACTGAACACTTAGACACATTAAATGACATTCTGTTAGTTGTCGCCCATGATTCAATTCTTTAAGATTGTTTTAAGAATACTCCTGTTGGTATCGCTATCAACTGGTCCTCCTAATTTAGTATCGTCCGCGAACTTTGATATAATATTATTTGATGAGATGGTAAGGTCGCTAATGAAGGTACCGAACAGAGTGGGACCCAACACCGAGCCCTGGGGAACACCCCTTGACACCAATCTTTCATCTGATTGTTCCCCATTTACCCTAACGGTTTGGGTTCTATTATAAAGCCAGCTATTGATCCAAGACACAATACAATTAGAGAAACTTAGAGCTACAAGTTTATTTATTAGTATGAAATGTGAGACTTTGTCAAGGCTTTACTGTAGTCAAGCAGAATAACGCCCACTGGAATGTTTATGTCAAGATTTATACTGACTGAATTATAAAAGATAGCAAGTTTGTTGTACAAGAATGCCCAGTTTAAAATCTGTGTTGTGTAATATCATTTAAGTTCAATGCCAGCATTTCTTCTTCAATTAAGTATTTAATATGTTTTTCTAGTAATTTACATGGAATGGAAGTAAGACTGATAGGTCTATAATTTTCAGCTTTATAGTGTAACCCTTTTTAAAGATTGGCGTGACAGTAGCTGTTTTCCAGTCTGAAGGAACATTAGACTCACTAAGGGATTTATTAAAAATAATGGTGAGTGGAATAGCGATATTGTTGTATGTTCCCAAAAGAAATTTAGGGGTGATGTTGTCGGGACCTGGACTTGTTGACTTCAATGTGTTTAAGAGCTTGAGGGTATCAGAGATGGTGATGGATAGCTAGGTGATGTACCAGAGTTGGCGATGCTAAGGGTTCGTGTCTTGTTCAAAAACAGAACAGAAGTATTTATTAAACTCAATTGCAGTAACCTTATCTGAGAGGATGGTGGTGTTGTCTATAATTAATGGGCCTATTTTTTTGTATCTCCTTTTGTTATTTAGATATGAATGTAAACTTTGTGTGAATCCTTAGTATGAGCAATTCTGAATTCTAGGTTCCGCTTAGATAGAACAATTAATGTTTTAAGATCCTTAACTGCCTTCCTATATTCTAATAGTTTTCCTCTGATTGTTCAGGTTGACACTTTTTTAAACATGTGAATAGTTTGCATTTACGGATGCTGAGTTTTTAATTTTATTGTTATACCAGGTGGGAACTTTGCCTTTGTTGTTGTATTTCTTTCTTTCTGGCACATGTTGTTTTTCTAAATCATGCACAATATCTTTAAAGATGTTCCATGCATCATTAATGTTAAGCAGTTAAAGTATTGAGTCCCATGGTATGGCTATAAGATGCTCATTGATTTTGAGAAATTTGCCTTCTCATATTGTTTAATCATACAATTATTTGTAGAGGTTTTATGAACCAGGAGAATGGAAAATTGGATTGACATATGATCACTATTACTCAATGGGTCCAAGACTCAGTAGGTTAGACAGGGAGGCTCCATGTTGGTCATCACTAGATCCAGTATGTTAGTCCCACGTGTGGGTTCTCTAACTAGTTGAGTGAGGCCGAGATCAGTGACTGTTGAAATTAACTGTAGGTCATACTGGTTTGATACCTGATAGTGTGTCCCAGTTTATAGTTGGGAGATTGAAGTCCCTAGGATAATTACTGACCCCTTATCTGCTATTTGGGTAATTTCTGAGAATAATTGTTTAAGATAAGCAATATCTGAAGGGGGTGATAGCAGGTGCCACCAAAATCTGGGGATGACCGTTAGGTTGCAAATAAACTCAGATACTTTCAGTCTGAGTTGGTAAGGAGGATTCAAAGGATGGAATGCTATTGGTAACATAGAGACTGTCTCTCCGCCTTTATGGTCGCCAGCTCTGTTTTTACAGTAAAATTTGAACCCTGAATGTTCGTTATCCACTGCTTGTCCGAGTTTCCCATGTTTCGGTTATGGCAATCAGTCCTATATTGAATTCATTAATTTTTAGCTCTAGTTCTGCCATTTTTATTTTGTTAAGTGCCCTTGCATTAAATGATAGGATGTTCAACTTATGTAATGGTGAAGTATTAAGAGATGGCTTTACAGGCCTGGTCTCCCTTGTGTATTAGTTTAAATGTTTGTTGATAAATGACAGAAACTGGCTAATAAGAAGAGAACTTCCCTTCTGCTGAGGTGCAGACCATCCCAGCAGAAGAGGGAAGGATTGTCATTAAATTCCTCCCAATGTGTGAGACAGGCAATGCCCTGCCTAAAGCACCATTTTCAAGCCATTCATTTAGTGTTTTAATTTTTAAGGTGTAGTATGCGGCTCGGGTACGGGAGGATTTCAGAAATACCAATACTACATCCCCTTTCATTTAGTATGTTACATAGTGAAACAATGTCTTGTTTAAGTTGTTGTAGTGGGACTTTAGTGATGTCATTAGTCCCAGCATGAACTATGACTAGCGGATTATTACCTGCTGCTGATAAGGCAGTTTTGGTCATAGATGTTATATCGGAGACCCTAGCTCCCCATAACTTGAGCAGGTCCTATTTTCTTTATCAGATACAGATAGCACGATCAATAAATTTGATCATGGAATCACCCAGTACAAAGACCTGTGTTGGGGTATTCTCAAGAGGAGGTGGGGTGTCAACCTGGATGTTGATTAATTCATGTTTCTGGTTAAAGCTAGCGCCATCAGCTGGAGAAAAATCCAGAGGTTCATAAGAATTATGCAACACAACTGAAGGAGAAGTGTTAAATGTAGGTCTATTCTCTGGTTGGGTTTTGAGGGTGCAATAGTAGACCAAGGGGTTTCATCTGGAAATAGTAGTGGTTTTGAAGGGAATAAGAACAGTGAGGAGTTGAAGCAGTCTTTTGTACTTTATTTTGTAAAGAGTTTATTCTTAAGGAAACTCTCATGGCAGTAGTATTTGGGACATCAGTATGGGGGAAGTTGTATTATTAGCTTCCAGTAGGAGAGACATATGGTCTATATACTCTCTAATGCCTCTATTTCTGGATCAATAACAAGTTTGGTAGTATCAGAGACCATTTCCACTTTATTTAGAAGTTGTGATACTTCCTCCTGCAATGATTTAACCAATATACACCTGTCACAGATATATTTGGCAGTCTGTTTGCCGCTTACATCTGACAGGAGTTACAGTATTTGTTAACTCTTCATTGTAACGTAGTGTATCTGATACTGAAGACAAACCAAAAATAGTACTATACCTTAGGTTTTTCTATTTGAATGTCACCGGTTTTATTATTGGGCTGCAGTCCCGAGGTACACGATGGACACGTATAGACACGCTGGCTTAGACGCTGTGTCTCGCGCCGTGTCTCCAAGGCGCCCGACGTAAGCGCTCACCCCGCCATCACTAGCGAGGTATTTATTGGGACAAACCGAAGTGCCTCACCGCCACACTTCCGTTTCACGCTAACAATGATTCTGACTTGAAAGTGTATAAAGTTAAAAGCAAAGCCTTTAAAAAGGCAAAGTATCAGGAGTGACTGTAAAGTGAGATATATTCCTCCCTGTATGGAGCCCTATTCAGTGTGGGAGATGTAGTCGAAGAAAGCAGGGCTGACCCCTCAGTTTTCCAGTATCCCACACTGCCCTGAGTCTCCAAACCAGGAAGTGCAGCTACCCACTTCAGTCAGCACCAATACACAAACGCACAGTACAATATGCAAGTATATTTCACAATAAGTAGAGAAAAATTGTATATTTCAAAGCACACACCACCCTTTGGCAGCAAGTGTGTTATCTGCTGCCCGTTTCGCTAGTCGAGGTATTTATTAGGACAAAACGGAAGTGCGCCTTTCCTGCGACTTCTGGTTTCGCACTAACAATGATTCTGACTTGAAAGTGTATAAAGTTAAAAGCAAAGCCTTTAAAAGGCAAAGTATCAGGAGTGACTGTAAATGAGATATATTCCCCTGTATGGAGTTCTATTCAGTGTGGAGAATGTAGTCAAAGAAAGCAGGGCTGACCCCTCAGTCTTCCAGTATCCCACACTGCCCTGAGTCTCCAAACCTGGAAGTGCAGCTCCCCACTTCAGTCAGCACCATACACAAACGCACAGTACAATATGCAAGTTATGGGGCATAATTACTCTGGATGCCTTTAAGGTGATTAGCAAGGCCTATATTATCTCCTTTGAAATATAATATAATGAAAAATTACAAGATCTTAAAAATAAGGAAAAAGAATTAAAAGGGATAGAAGTAACAATACAGAATAGGGATTTGGAACTCCTAGAAAAAAAAGTACTCAGAATACAATTCAGGATATTTTACATTCTTAGACTGAGAGAGATATGTGGATACTAAAATCAGCTTATGTTTCAGTGGAGATAAAAGCAACAAACTGTTAGTGCATGCACTAAAAAGAAAGAGATAGAAATCTGCACATAGAAATCACTGATAATGGTGTGACAGATAGTGAAAGGTGATATAGCACTAGGCAAGGTACTCAGACCATTTTTCAAAGAGAAAATTTAGCCAGTTAGAGATGATAGATAAGCTAGCATAAGAAAAGAGTGTTAGTTGATCTACCATTTATAAAGAAAGAAATGTTGGCAGTATGAAAGATGTTGCCTAAAGCTAAGGCCCTGGGACTTGATGAGCAAAGCTCTGAATTCTATAGTGTCTTCTCAAATACATTTCTTCCTGGCTGGAACGTATAGTGATGGAAACGATGAACAAGAAAAGTATACCTCCATCGTGTTGGAAGCATTTGTAATACTACACTTCTACATAGGGAGAACAGAGACCCTGACACTCCAGAAAACAATCTATAGTTCTGATTAATGCAGACTATACAATTATAGCAACACTGATAGATCTCAGATTAGAAGAGTCAATTCCTGTGTTCATCAGTTCAAGCCAGACAGACTATGCAAAGGAGAATGATAGTTTGAGACCTCAGGAAAAAAAAAAGATTCTGTTAGATCTCAGTAAAATAAACTTGAAGAAATAGTAGCTGTCACATCAGATGCTGTTAGGGCTTTCTACATTTTACAATGGGGCTCGTGTTGTCGTCTTTAAAATTTTGTGGTGCTCCTCAGAGTCTATTAAACATCATAGAACTATTCAATAGTACTCCCATGGCAGTGGAAAAAGTAAACAATTACAAAATAAAATCTTTAAATATGAAAAATGGCATTAGGCAGGGTTGCTCTTGCTCCTAATTTTATTTATAATATATTTGGAAGTGCTATTACATCATATAAACAAAATAATCAGATAAAAAGATTGGCGATAATACAACCATCAAATATTTTTGCAGCAGCCTACAAGATCTTTCCCAGTTTTAATGGAGGAAATAGATTCTTCCAACTTTCAGTCTATCAAATAAAAGTAAATCAATAGTAATACCAGTAACGTGTTCATCAGACCTAACATTAGAACTATTTAATGACATAAAAGAAAAGAATCCACAAAATATTTGGGAATCATGATCTCAAACGATATCCAGAAAACAACCATTATTAATGCAGATATACTAATAAACAAATTACCCTGTAAATTAGATAGCTGGCAGTCATGATCTCCGTCTCTATGGAGACAGACTGACACCCAAGATAGTGGTGCTCCCTCTCTTGCTTTACTGCTTCCAATCTTGTCTGGGGAAATCCTAATAAAACTTTACAGAAATTGAGAACACTATTTAAAAACATTTTGTGGAGAGGGTGCAAACCAAGGATACCTGGAAACATTTTGATACTCCTGAGGTGGCTAGGAGCGTGCATTAAATGCATGTAAGACTTCAGTTGTATTGACATGTGCATTGGAAGATGAAGGTATTTTCAGCCATTAAGAGAAGCCGGAAAAAGACAATCAAAGAAATGCACATAACTCAGTTTAACTATCAGGGTTAATTTGGCAGTCAAAAGTATTGAAAAGAGTAGCACTGTAGTATTCAAAGAGATAAAGCAAACTATTAAACTGTTTACAAAAAGGTAAATCTCACATCCCTTGGCTATTTATGGAGGCTGGTGCTGAATCAGAAGTAAAAATAGAAAATAATAATAGTGATACTATAAGCAGAATGGAAAGAGTGACATAAAAGATGCTAATGAGTAACTGGGCAAGATGGTTTACTCACCCATCAAGAGAAAAATAGTAAATATGAAAATTTAAATTGGTGGGATTATATATTGCACCATCCGTTGCTACTTTACTCCCCACTGCCCTACACTCCCTGTGCCACAATCACCTTGGTGCCCACTCAGCTTATTACCCTCCTTAAGATAGTATCCTTTTGTATCATTCTGTCGCCCCCTAAAACTAGTAAATTACTCTATTGCTCACCCAAGGGATGCAGGCTACCCCAGCTCTTTATTTTCTTGCGCTTACTAGCATCCAGTGATATCCACCCTAACCCTGGCCCTGTACTTGCCCATCCACCAGCTGGTGCCCACCCAGCCACAAATCCACTTTCACTACCAAATGGTCTGAAAATCATCCACCTAAACATAAGAAGTCTTGTTCCCCAAAATCTCCCTATTGCAACCCATGGTGCACACCTCGCCCTGACATTATTGTGATCACTGAAACTTGCTTGTCCAAAAACATTCCAGACCATGCTATCACTATCCCTGGCTTTACAATATCTAGACAGGACAGGATCAGCGAGTGGCGGTGTGGCTATCTATACCTCCTCCACCTCCAGATCACTCCCTCCTTCATAACTTCTGTTCAATCTTCCCATGAGGCTCTCCTTTAAAAATCTCCTACCCTCACACAGTCCCCATCTTCATTGCTGGAGTTTACTATCACCGACAGCCACATTCCAATGTCACTGACTTGGTCTAAAAGCTCTCCTGGTTTGCCAGCGTGGTGAACTATTCATTCTGGGTGACCTAAATCTAAACTGGCTGGCCCCATCGCTGGCTAATATCTGCTCCACTATCGAGCCTTAAACCTCCATCAGCTGATTCTGGAACCCACTCGTCTAAACCTTAAAACACCAAACCACTCCCTGCTTGACCTAGTCCTCACCTCCCATCCCCATTGAGTAGTGGCCTCAGCTGCTACTACCTGACTCTATCGACGCACCACATGACCTTGTAGTGCGGAAAATACATAAGCTAAACCCCAGCTAAAACTATTTTCACTAGACCCTTCACATCACTTGACCTGCAATCATTGCTCCACGATCTTGCACAAGCTGACTGGTCCTCCTCCTTCTCACAGCAGAATCAGCTGACAAGGCCCTTGCCTACTTCACCTCTAAGTTTCTCCAGGTTTGGAATTCCTGAGCACCGCCTTGTAAAACCAGGGCCTGCGGCGGCACCTCCCTGGGTCACCGGAGCTTTGGCCTCCCAACGTGTTTGCGACCTTGCATGGTGCAAAGCCAAAGTCTCCAACGCCTGCCCTGGTGATCACCAACGCTACCTGTGAACTTTGGAATGGCTGCACTAAAGCAATCCGCTTGCCAAAGCCAAGCATTTCAAGTCTAATTTCCAGACTAATACAAACAACCCATCTAAATTCTGGAAGGTCATTCCTCACTCTTCTCTCCATCCTCTACCCTCCGCCACCCATCCTCAGGCACAGTCATTCTGTACTCACTGAACCTATCGCCATTGCCAAATGCTTCAACTCCCACTTGCCATCTGTGCTTCTTCTCTGCTAAGCACCTTCCCAAGTCTATCCCCTGCCCCGATGGCCCCTCTTATGCCCCACACTTGGACTCATCCTCCCCATGTCACCCCACCCTGTCCCTCTGCCCTCTGCTCCTCTGCCCCTCCTCCAAACCTCTCACACCCTCCCTGTTCTCCTTCTCTCCTGCCTCCTGACACTACCCTTCTAGCTCTCCTGGCACTAAACCCTACTAAAGGCTCCTCGCCTGATGGCCTTGACCCTAGGCTTCTCTACCTCTGGTCCTGCCATAGCCTCCCACTCACCCTGTTACCAAACCCTCCTTTGAGACTGCCATTGTTCCTCTGTCTGGAAACATGCTATTGTCCTCCTCCTCCCGAAGGGGGTGACTCCTCCTCTCCTGGAACTATTGTCCTATCTCTCTACTGCCAACCATGTATAAATTACAAGAACTCATAGCCCTCAACTAACTCTCCTCATTTCTCTTTGACTCCGCTTTCTTCACCCCTACCAGTCTGGCTTCAGGAAATCCCACTCTACCACCACCTCTCTGCTAAGGTTAACTGATACCATCTCCTCAGGCTTTTACAAAGGGCACATTACCTCAGCTATCTTTGTTGACCTGGCCAAAGCCTTTGACACTGTCTCCACCCCTCCTCCTTCACAGCCTTTCAGCTGCTGGACTATCCCCTTCTGCCACAGGATGGTTCAGTGCCTACCTGTCCGGCAGGTCGCAATCAGTAAGAATAGCTGACACCATTTCTACCCCCTGCCTATAACCACTGGGTCCCTCAAGGCTCAGTGCTAGGCCCCATTCATTCTCCATCTTTTGAATGACCTCCCTGGTTTGCACTGCATCCAGTATCCACATGTATGCTGATGATACAGTATTGTTTACTTCTAGCAATACCGTCACTGATGTCACTACCAGGCTCCAGTCCGACTTCACTAAAGTCCAACTCTGGTTTAGTTCTCATCAACTTTTCTAAATGCCAAGAAGACAGTCTCCAGTTCTTGACCAAGGCAGAGTCTCGCTAGGCATAAGTCACCTCCCACCTTTCATACTCTTGATGGGACTGCTCTAGAGGACTCCTCCTCTTCAGGTATCTCGCATCTGGCTGGACAGACACCTTGACTTCTCTGTACACATTGATGCCATTCTTAAAAACTAGGCCCAAGCTTGGGGCCCTTTACTGAAACCACAGCTGCATCCTGCTCACTGCCAGGCATGAGCTGGTACAGAAGATGATCATGCCCATTTTCGCTACTGCGACATAGTTCTACGATGCTGCCCCACAGTCCCACCTATCCAGACTGGACCCTCTTCAATTCCTACTGCTGTTTTGCTCTTGTTGCGCTTCCCGCACCCATCATTGTGACCTATACCGCCTCTCAACCTCCTTCCCCTACACTCCGGAGTGCAGCTCATGGTGCTAAGTTCATCTCTAAATTCTGGCTTGGATCTCTCCCTAATATATCTCCTAATTTCTTGGCACCCCTACCCTCTCCTCTGTTCTCTGAGATCCCAGGCTGACACTCATAACCTCTCAGTCCCCTGCAGAACTACTTCCTTTGGCCAAAAGTCTTCTCTTACCACTTGCCTAAAATGTGGAATGCACTTCCTCCACAAATCCACCACTCCTCCTCCTATATTCCTTACCTTTGCTCTGCAGAATTACCTTACTCCAACCTGCACCTGCTCCTGACCCCTCCTTGTATACCTGTCTCCCTGTCTCCTCTCACTTTTGCCTCTCACTCTCACTCTCCCTCTCTCATCCCCCTACTCTATCTGCACTTATACTGCCTCTTATAAACTAGCTCTTAAAAGGTGTCTGGATCTTATGTGTTCACCCTTACTGCATCAGTGAACTGCCTGTAATGTATGCATTGTCAACTTGCATCCTATGCTTTTAACCCTGTACTATTTCTTTATGTATGCTGCCCCTATGAACTGCCAGTACAGTAACTGTTGCATCAGCTTATTATGTACTCAATTGCCTTGAACCTGTTTTGAAATTGTGTATGTATTCGCCATCTGTTATGTACATACAGTGGTGTGAAAAGTTTGCCCCTTCCTGATTTTATCTATTATTGCATATTTGTCACACTGATGTTTTCAGGTCTTTAGACAAAATGTAATATTAGATAAAGGAACCTGAGGAACAAATAACACTTGTTTTTTTACTTATTTCATTTATTTAATGAAAAAGTTAACCAACACCAACTGGCACTGTGTGAAAAGTAATTGCCCCTACACTTAATAACTGGTTACGCCACCTTTAGCTGCAATGACTGCAACCAAACGCTTCCTATAATTCAATATCAGTCTTTCACATCGCCGGAGGAATTTTAGCCCACTCTTCCTCGCAGAACTGCTTTAATTCAGTAACACTGGTAGGTTTTCTAGCATGAACTGCTCTGTTTCAGGTCCTGCACAGCATCTCTATTGGGTTTAGGTCTGACTTTGACTAGGCCACTCCAAAACTTTAATTTTACTTCTTTTCAGCCATTCTGATGTGGACTTGCTTTTGTGTTTTGGATCATTGTCTTGCTGCATGACCTAACTACGCTTCAGCTTCAGCTGACGGACGGATGACCGGACATTCTCCTTAAGAATTTTCTGATACAGAGCAGAATTCATGGTTCCTTCAATTATGGCAAGTCGTCCAGGTCCTGAGGCAGCAAAGCATCCCCACACCATCACACTACCACCACCATGTTTGACTGTTGGTATGATGTTCTTACTGGGAATGCTGTGTTTGCTTTACACCAGACATTATGGGATCCATGTCATCCAAAAAGTTCCACTTTGGACTCATCTGTCCATAGAACATTTTCTCAAAAGGCTTGTGGATCATCCAGGTGCTTCTTGGTAAATGAGAGATGAGCATTTATGTTCTTCTTGGTTAGTAGTGGTTTCACCTTGCTACTCTCCCATGAAGCCTATTTTGCCCAGTCTCTTTCTGATTGTGGAGTCATGAACACTGACCTTAGCTGAGGCAAGAGAGCCTGCAGTTCTTTGGATGTTGTTTTAGGATCCTTTGAGACTTCCTGATGATTTTACGCTGCGCTCTTGGAGTAATTTTTGCAGGTCACCACCCTGGGAAGATTCACTACTGTTCCAAGTGTTCTCCATTTGGAGATTATGGCTCTCACTGTGGTTCGATGGAGTCACAGAGCCTTAGAAATAGCTTTGTAACCCTTTCCAGACTGATAGATAGCAACAACTTTTTTCTGATCTTTTCAGGAACTTCCTTTGATCGTGGCATAACGTGTTTGTTGAATCTTTGTGCTGGCAACGTGACTCCGATGGTAAGGGTCAAAATAAGTGAGGTTTA
Source organism: Neoceratodus forsteri (assembly GCA_016271365.2). Taxonomy (NCBI): domain Eukaryota; kingdom Metazoa; phylum Chordata; order Ceratodontiformes; family Ceratodontidae; genus Neoceratodus; species Neoceratodus forsteri. The sequence goes on from CM057453.1 coordinate 803,582,101, forward strand.
TATTGAGCAGGGCTGGCTGTAATCAAGCCTGGCTGTGCTCAATCAGCTGACTCTAATTATCCCTTTAATTGGGTTGATTTAACTAGGGGCAATTACTTTTCACACAGTGCCAGTTGGTGTTGGTTAACTTTTTCATTAAATAAATGAAATAAGTAAAAAAACAAGTGTTATTTGTTCACTCAGGTTCCTTTATCTAATATTACATTTTGTCTAAAGACCTGAAAACATCCAGTGTGACAAATATGCAATAATAGAGAAAATCAGGAAGGGGCAAATACTTTTCACGCCACTGTATCTAAGAACTCTCACTCTGTACATCCCTCTCCCCATTTCCCCAGGATGTTCCGTGAGGCGAGCATTGTTGCTCAGTGTATCTTTCCTGGTGAAACAATTCAATAAATAAATAAATACCAGAGTGAAAAGCAATATTTAACAAACTTATTTTGACCTTGCCTAGTAAAGGTAAAACAGATTGGCAAAACTGTTATTTATGGACGACGTTTAAAGATAAATACACTAGTAAAATTATGAAGAAATGTTCTTTAGATAATGTAAGCAGTATAAGAAGTACAAAAGAGACATGGGAAAAGATAAGCCAAAATGGGAGAATTAACTGGATATAAGAATACAGTCAAACAACTGGAACAAAGCTTTGCTCAGTGCAAATAAATATTACAAATTTGCAAAGAATATATCAGACAATTCACACAGCAACTGTTTATGTACGTTCTAAAACTGTACTTTATCCACTTCTTCAGTTTTGTTTTTATTGTACCCTGTATTCATTGTGATGTTGCTCGCTCTGTACCTTCAGGTTTAGGTCACAACCTTCTTGTAGCTATGTCCTAAAACTGTACCTTTTATCCACTTGTTAATTTTATTACTGTACCCTGTATTTATTGTTATGTTGTCTGTTCTGTACCCTTTCTGTAACAACTGATCACTTGTGAAAAAGGGTTATGTAGCTTGCTCTCCAGTGTAAAAATCTAAATAAAATGAAAGGAAATGGATGCAATTTAAAATTATGTCCAGGGGATCTCTAACTCCAGCAAGACTTTATTAGATTGGATGTAATAACAGTCCTAACTGGTGGTACGCTGTCAGAATAAAGGAACCATGTGTCATCTAATCTGGGACTGTCCAAAATCAAGGAATGGTGATTCAAAATGAAAACACATCAAAGGGTGAATGAATAACAGCGACTCGTCAAAGGGCAAAGGAACAATGGCGCCAACACATTTGGGCAACCTGGTTTTGCCCCCATCCTTGAGTTGTGTCCCCCTAGTAGGAATCTATATTAAGGGGTTGTAGGGTGGAGAGGCAATGCCCCCGCATGAAAACACTATCCAAAATGTTTTTGCCTGGTGGTTCAGTGCCCTTTGATGGGTCACCATTATTCTTTCACCCTTATGACATGGAACCTTAGAAAATGACTAAATCCAAAAATATTAGATTGTTCATGCCATTAGATTTGATATTCTTATAATAAATGATTTTGCAATGCTTAATTTAGATAAAGCCAAACAAAGAATATTAGCATTGGCAACAATGTGGCCTATGCACAGTCGGGACTGGGTACTCAAGATGGGCTTGTACTCAGCCAACGCTTATTCACACTCATGGACAGGTGAGGGCGAATTGAATTCATGATCACCAACCACTGCTTGGCATTTGTCTGGTTACCCTCCACCATGCTGGTCAACAGGTGGAAGATTGGTGACTCCGCTGGCATCCAATAGAAACCTGTCCTGGTCCAAGAGTGGATCCTCTGCTCCATACAGGGTTTGGGTTGTGGGACAGCACATGACTGTTAAAAGTTAATAATGTCAGGTGAGTGCCCAAATGGCTGCCCCAGTGCTCTCTGTCAAGACTGAAGGGCTGGGACAGCATGGCTGTGGGGTTTTCAGTCCTGCTGTAGCATGTGGGTGCACTTTGTGGGGGTGTTGTGCAGTAGTTACAGCAGGGTCCCTGCTCGCATGACCTGTACCCCTCATGCAGCACTTCATGTCTTAGTGAATGGCATGGAGTGTGTGTGCATGCACCACACCACACCCCATCTGTCCACATGTGTAGCTGTGCTGCTGATCAGGATCTGGTGCAGAAGGGCATGCACCCTTTGTGAATGCCATGGGAGTCCTCGGGACCCATGATGTGTGGCTCTGGAATGTAGGGGTTACCTACACACTGTGGATATGCAGAGTGCAGACAATCCGCACATTCATGTATAGAAATAGCGAGCACAAAACGATTAATACTGCAAGGTTAGAATATCCAATTTAAACATTTTTGAGAAAGTGCATGGCTTTGTAAACTGAAAGAAGTCCTGGTAATTGAGAAATTATTAATAAACTTTGAGGAACCAAATAAAACCATGTTACTACCACCTGTTCTTTGATTAAGTTAAAGTAAAGGTGTAAGTTCACCTTACTAAGACTTTGGGCTTCACAGCCTGGTACCCTGGGGCAATGATAGCCCTTCTGTGCCAAGAGTAAAAATTTTAATATGTCTGTAGGTTTTGGAAGGGATCGTAACTCTGGCTGAGCTGCCAGCCAACCGATCCCTTCCACTTCCTAGTCTGCCCACTCCAGCCCCAGCTCCTCCGTGTCAGAGATGTTTAGCCAGGGAGAGCACAGGGATGGCGTGCCATACAAGTTTATGGGGCTAATTTTCTGAAGCGATTTTCCACACTTTAGACTGCATATTAGGAAAATGAAAGCCGCTTGACTAATAAGGTTCCTATAAATGTAATCATGCAACTTTACTTTAAGAAAAAGTAAAGAAACTCCATTGTGTTAAAGAGTGGGCATTATGAATTTAATAATGTAAAAGTTTGTATGTATATAATTGCTGCATGTTCTACAAAAGTAGCCTTTGTTCCTCGTATGGTTTAATATATTTATTTGTACCTCATGAGTCAATCAAAGAAAAATAATAAACATATTTTGGAAAAAGGTACACCTCAGTGAGTGTATACCTTAAACAAGGTGTAGCCAGGAGGTGCAATCTGAGTTGATGTGCATCTAAAAATGTTAATTATGTACACCTTAACCAGAGGTGTAGTCAGAGGTGTAGCCCTGTGAATTTAGAAAATGCTAACTAGGTACACCGTGACTACAATGAGCTGTACACCTCCACCAGAGATGTAGCGCACAAGGTGCTATTGAGGCACACTCATCAATATGACTAGTGTAGCTATAAAATTGCAAACATTAAATACAGGGCAGAGATCTTGTACAAAAGAAAAGTAAATGCTATTTTCTTAATTACCTTATTTTGAGTTAAACTTCAAAGTACTGCATTAAATTAATTTCTAATTGGAAAACACCTTTGAGTACAGGTGCTCTTTCCAAAGGCTCCACATCATTATAGGACAAAGCACAAGTTAACACATCAGACATTCACCAGCTCAAGGGGAGCCTGGTCTGGTACAGACTATGAGGGTTACAACCAAGGCAAAATCTTAAAACAACAACAGGAGATTTCTTACAGAGTTCATTTTTAGGAATTCTTAAATGGGGTAATTTTGGGGAGTCCCACAAGGGATTCTGGAAGTTCATTCATCCATTGGGTAGCTTGTATTGTGAATGAGTGCCTACTCAGGCTAGTTTTATAAAATGGGACATCAACAGCTTGTCTGGACATGCTCCTAGTGGAGTAGTTGTTGTTGACCAGGCAGAAAAGGTCACTGATAGTGTCAAGGATGAGGCCTAGTAGGTTGTTTCTTGCCATCACGTATGACTGATATTTTAGCCTGTCCTGTAGTGGAAGCCAGTTGGTGAGTGTTTACAAGGAGCAGGTATGTGTCTATCTGTCAGTCCCACTCCAAAATGACAGGCTTTGTTGAGGACCATTCCAGCTCTACAGAGGACTGATTCACATGCAGCTCCATATGTTGGGAGACCATAGTCAAGAGAGCGGGAGGATTGTGCTGGAGACTACCAAGTGTCTAGCTTCAGCTGTGAGGTTTAGTCTTGCCTGAAGAGAACTCCTAGTTTTCTGTTGCTATATTTGCAAGGTAGTCCATGTGTTCAGCATGAAAGGGTGTCATCCAGGGTGACACCCAAATATTTAAAAGATTCAACCTGTTCAAGGGTAGCTCCATGTGCATTTTGATAACCAGGGAGACCTTTTTCTTAAGGTGAGGCCCAGCAAACAGCATGGTCTTAGTCTTTTTTAATTAAGGACAGGTTTATTGCTTTCAAACCAGTCCTCCAGTGTCTTAATGCTACTTTGCAGATCACATGAGAAATCCCCAGGTTGTTGAAGATCACCGCATCGTCAGTGTAGAGTAGCATCTTTGATAGCGGACAAGCTTCGAGTCTGTTAATGAATAGCCCAAACAGAAGTGGGCAAAGTATAGACCCCTGAGGGACCCAAACTGTGTTAAACATAACTATTTTGATGGGGGACAGCAGGAATGAGTTGCTGCAGTAGCACTCCCAAGAAAACCTTACTCCTTGCCAGTAATGCATATTTTAATATAATTCCATGCATATCTTTATTTTTCTTTGCAACTGCCTGAGTAAATAAAAAGGATCAAACAGAAAACTGGCAAGTATGTTTACACATTGGTGAATGGCATTTAATAATTAGCTACGTGCAACTGGCAAAGCAGACAAAGCAATCCAGCAAGCGGTGTATACAAAAGAGAGATATCTTTACTTTGGGTTGTTAAAACATCCAACTTTTCTCATTTGAAGAACTGTTGCATTGTTGTCTTTACTTCTTTTGGTTTTCACACTGAAAAAGGAAAAAATCACTGCCGGTATACTGAGAGTACCTGAATGTCAGAAAAAGAAAGGGTTGGTTGAATGCAGTCTACAAACCACTTGGCCCCATACAAGCCACACACAAACCAAAAGCAATAAAAAAAACAAAAGAACTGTAAGGAACATGGAATGAACTGATCCTAAGTTGATCAAAACACAATTTTTACTCAGGCAGAACAAGTTCTGGCATCCGACAGTACTTCCTTGGAACAAAGTAACGGAGATGGAGACATTTCAAAGTGAGCTGCTACTTAATAACGCATCAGCTACATTGCATGAGCAAGATCAACTGTTAGAAAGCTGGAGCAAGTATCAGAGACCTCTTTAGGGAACTCAAACAGAATATGCCAACAGAGGCTGGAGCCGCCTAAAACACTAGTACAGTTATCCTTAATAGCACCATCTCCAACAACATTGTACCCTGTTCTTAGTCCAGTTTCGTCTGAGAACATGAAAATTAAAAAGGGCACAAGACAATGTAAAACCAATTGTACTGGTAAAGAACAGGGCCAGGAGAGAACCATGTATGAGAGTAGAGATTATCTGCCTGTAAACATGGTGAAGCTAAATATGGAACTTACAGATACATCAAGCATCCCAGATACTGGAGACAAAGGGAAGAGGCGAAATCAAGAAGAAAATATACTTAAACAAGGGCCGAAGATGGGAAGGTACAATACAAAATTACTGCTACAGAAAATAACATACCTTGGAAGATGAATCATGAATAAACCAGATGGCTACGTTATTAAAAGTAGTACCTGAAAACAAGACACAGCACAAGAACAACATAGATAGATAGATAGATAGATAGATAGATAGATAGATAGATAGATAGATAGAAACTTTATTTTATAGTGCTCCTTCTCGAAGCTCAGAGCACTTACAATTTTTAAAAACAATCCATAGCATAGTACATAGCATACTTTTTTTAACATAGTGCAGAGATCTACATAAAATTCTATCATACATTAAAACAATTCACTAATAGAAAAATAAAACAATAAAAACAGTACATCAGCAGTGAGACCATTTTAATATTAGCTTAAATCAAATTCTTGATTAAAGAGAAGCATTTTAGTCCTCTTTTAAAGGTTTCCACCGAGGGTACCTCCTTTAGATGTCTCGGTAAAGAGTTCCACAGGGTTGGTGCAGCAACTGATGCACGGTCCCCAGAATGCCAGACTAGCCCTGGGAACCACAGGAGGCAACCCTTGGAGGAATGGAGAGTCCGAGATGGGTGATGAGGAACCAGGAGGTCTTTCAGGTAGGCTGGTGCCTCCGCCTGCAGGAGGCTTCATAGGTCAGTAACCTGACCTTGAAGGCAATTTCTCTGCCTCAGTGGCAGCCAGTGCAGTTCGCAGAGGACAGGTGTGACATGGTCAAATCTTGAAACACCAGTCAGCAGCCTAACCACCACATTCTGCACAAGCTGCAGCCAGCAGAGATTGCCCTAGATACCCAGGTACAGGGGATTGCAGTAGTCTAGCCTGGATGTGATGAAGGCATATACCAGGGTGGTAAGGTCATCAGATGGTATCAAGGCTCGGATATGGACAATGTTCTTCAGATGGTAAAACACATTTGATGATGGCTGATGCCTGCCCATCAAGTGTCGGGCCATTGTCAAGGAACATGCCCAGATTCTTAACCCAAACAGAGGGGAACAAGGGAACACCCCAGAACAAGTCCAGGGAATCCCCAAGTCCATCACGATGGCCTGGATCCACCACTAGTACCTCCATCTTGTCCGGGTTGAGTTGGAGCCAGTGTGAGTCATCCAGTTCTAGATCTCCTCCAGGCAGATGTTAACCACTGAGGCCGCCATCTGGTTTCCTGGTGTGCAGGACAGATATAGCTGGGTATCATAGCATAGCAATGAAAACCCAGCCCATACCACCTGATAATGTCTTCCAATGGCACCATGTACACTGTGAACAACAAGGGTGACAGGACTGATCCCTGCAGAACTCCACATGACAGAGGTATTGGGCTAGATGAGGTTCACCCCATCATCACTCTTTGCACTCTATCTGTGAGGAAGGACCTAAACCAGTTGATGACATTTCTGGTTAGTCTGCTCCAGTTCCACAGTCTGTCTAGCAACACCTCATGGTCCATGGTGTCAAATGCTGCTGAGAGATCAAGGAGGACTAAGATGGTACGCTCTCCCCATCTCTCACTACTAGGAGATCATTAAGCACCCTCACCAGGGTGATTTCCATGCTGTGCCTGGATCTTAATCTAGACTGGAAGCACTCATAAGTGGCATAGGGAGGCAAGATGCATCTCGAGCTGAATGATCACCACTTTCTCTAGAACCTTGCCTAAAAATGGGAGGTTCGAGACTGGTCTGTATTTGCTGAGACACTCCCAGTCCACCGAGGATTTCTTCAATGGGGTCTAACTAAGCCTCCTTCAATGCCATAGAAAAGACCCCACTCTCAATGGAACTCAGACAATCCCAGCAACCACACAGGTTCTTTCAGGTCCACACATCCAACCGAAAGTGGGTTGGGCCTGGGTTCAGATCACAATATGTTGGTTGCAGCCTCAAAACTATGTCAGCTACCTCCTCCACTCCAACTGGATCAAACTCAGCCCACACAAGAGGATGCCCTGGCACACCTCAGGTCAAACCCCACAATCCTTTTGGTGGTGTTGGAAGAGATCTTGGTCCTGATAGAGGACACTTTGTTGGCAAAGAACAGAGCAAACTCTTCGCACCTTGTGCTTGGACCTGCTCTTCCGCCCTCAGACAGGCTGGGTGTAGTAGCCCATCCACCATGCGGAAGAGCTGAGCTGTTCTGTTCCTTGCTGCAGCAATCTCTCTTGACAAAAGTCTGCCTTCTTTTAGGCTTGCCCCTGATAGTCACCATAATGTGACCTCAGGGCCAGTTTGTCTTCCATAAGCCCAGATCTCCTCCAGCACTGCTCCAACCTCCAACCCTTGGTCTTTAACTGCTTAGCATCCATCAAACCAAGGGGCCTTCAGTGAATAGAAAAGGTTGGACACAGACATGTGCAATCGAGTCAAGGTGGCACCAACAGCCCTATTATAGGCTGCCACTGCCTCCTCCGGACAGGTCACATATGCAGTCTCCACACTCGACAGGTCCTGCACCACCTGTACTCCTGTTGGGGACAATCGGGGGTACCAGACCATCTCCACAGAGGATGGACCCTCGGGGGTCCCCAAATGTGAACCCTACTCTGCTGATCCGACCAAACAAATGGATCAATCTTGCGTTATCGACTGGAAGACCCAGAGTGAACACCAGGTCCAATGTGTGACTGTGCAAGTGAGTCACCGAGGTGACAATTTGTGACAGGCACAGACCTTCCATACTCTGCAGGAGATCATGTCCAAAGTATGAGACTCCGTTGTCAACCTAGGCATTGAAATCACCCAGAACCAGCCATCTGGGTGACTCCAGCACCAGGCCGCAATGAAATCTCCAATCTTCATGAGAATTCCTTCTCCCACCCAGTGGGCAGCAAATCAGAAGGATCTTGTAGCCTGCACCAGGACCTCTTGCACAGCAACACTTCTCAAAATGACCTGGTAGAACCAACTGGTAGCACTGTGAAGCCAGACTGGCTTTAAAACAAATGGCCACACCCCTCTGTGATCCTTCCTTGGGTGTGTATCACAGAGTGCTGGCTGGTACCACTGTCTCCAAAATGGGAGCAGCATTTTGTCCAGCCAGGTCTCTGTGATGCAGCCAGGTTTACTGAGGAAACCAAGTCTTACAATATTGCAGTATTATTCCTCATCGACCTGGCATTGCAAAGCACAGCCTGAGTAGGATGAGGGAGGCTTCTGGATCAGCCCCATGCCCACTATCAAAAGTGGATCCTTGAGTATGGGAATCAGAAGGCAAACCCTCTCCACTCCCCACTTTGCCCCAGGGCACCTCTGGGCCTCACCACCGAACTGTAACTCCCCAGCAGTCACTTGCACCTCCCTCGTGAGCAATGCTCAAAGTCCGTAATCTCCTGTATGTTTCTGCAGGCATGGGGGAGCTCAAAGGATGAAGGTCACACAGGTGAGCCGCCAAGTAGCTGCACCTTATGAGCCTACCCCAACACATCCTGACTGCTGGTAACAATAATCCAACTAAACCAAATAGTAGAATTAAAAAAAAACACAACTACTATAAATATTCTCTATCAGCCCACAAAATTACACACCCATTCATATACACCACTATTTACATGCTCACACCAATACAGATCACCCTAAATCCTTCCCCAAACCCACCGAAGCACAGCACAGCAATTACAAGCAGTTCTATATAAATACAAAACTCCCAGAGGGTCCACAGTGCACTTTTAGTCAATGTAATTATTCAGTTCAATCTATACTGCAGTGGAGCTCTCACTGCCCAGTGTAAAAATAGTCCACGCTGCTTGGGAACTCTCACTTCCCAGCAAACAGTTATATCAATAATTATTCTGTCCTTGGTATTTTGGCTCTCTCACAACCACTGTCACAGTACTAAATCAAGTTCTTTATTTTAGTCCTTCAAACTGTTCAAAGGGCTTATGTCCAGTTCTGGCAATTTACAATAGTATTGACAGGGTTTGGTATTCACAATTATCCTGATTTTCTCAAAACAGATCCTTTAATCTGGTTGTAGCATTAACTCTGCAGAAGACCAAAGAGTTTTTTCTTCTTGTAATTCCGCCCACAAACAATTCCAAGGCCAAAAGAGAATAGGCAATCTTATACTGGCCGCTGGAAACAGCATAAACCATGACAGCCGATTTCAAAACTCCAGCCGGATTCCATAGCTCATCTCCCCACCAGTTACGGCAGTAATCACCCAGGGAAAACCTGGCGACTCTGAACCACCGACTACAGGAACACCCCAAGTTCACTGCACTCTCTGCAGTCAGACAAAAGTCCTCTGCTGCTAATTGTCCTCCGAAAGGGTGCTTGGATAATCACACGGCACCAAGGTGGCACAAATTTACTGCCACATACTTCTTGCCCAGTGTAGACTCCTCCTTGCCTGAACACTCCAAAAGCCGGTCAGGGATCCAGGCATGGCAGCACCAAATTCTCCACCACACTCCGCCAAGTGCAGACTCCTTCACGCCTCGATTAATCCAGGAGCTGATCAGAATCCAAACTCCTCGTATCTTTGGGCAGACCATTCTCCAGGTGAATCCACGCAAATCTCCGTAAGTGCTAGAGAAATTTCTTTACAGATAACAGACTATGAGCTATGTGCACTGCATTTTAAAACTCCCTACCTATAAAACAAAAAGCTAGCTCCTACTCTACATATACGACCCTCTAAACTACTGCTAACTCCCTAAACTCGACCTGCTAGCTAAAACAAACTTGTTAACAGGTTGTACAAACTTTTACAGACTGCTTTTTAATAAAATAAAAGCTCTAAAATGGCTAAAATTAATTCATCTCTGCAGTATTTAAAGCGCAGTTATAGCGGCTAGCTCAGTGTGGATGCCATCTTACACTTCTCAACTACAACTACAACTTAAATGTGCCAGCATACTATTTAAAACTCAGACTGAAAGTACGATAAAGGAAAAGGTGGCAGGTGATCTAGAGGAACAACGGAACATATGAAAAACAATACAGGATAATCTAAAGCAACCTGGTATTACATTAAAAAAAAAAAAAGAAGGACTAATTCAATGACAGAAGAGATAGAGAAAGTCACCCTTTAAAACAAAGAATAACATCAAATAATATGCAGGTATATGTTATCTTCAGTCAAAATAAAGGTGGGGTTGTGAGCTCCTTCACAAGCCAAACTTCTGAGAAGGAGAAGCCAAAACACTCTAAAACATTTACTGTACTCCTTTGTAGTTAAAGAAAGCTGTCAAAGAACTTGATCGATTGTAATGAGATAATTTACATAAAGGAGCAAAGCTGAAGTGTTACCCAGAAAACAAAACATATACTGTACATAAGGCAACACCAAAAAGGCAAAGGATGGGAAAATATTTATTTATTGAAATCTTGGAAATACAGCTGGCCCATCAGTTGCAGTGGTTGGATTTCCTCTTTCTGACCTTGACCAGTGTTCAGGAGGCAACCTGAGTCGGCGGAGGGCTGGTTGGGGAGAAGGATCAAAGCGTCCCAAGGACCGCTCTCCCTCCGAGGAGAGGGCAGGGTGAAAATCTGATGTTTGACAGACCTCTGGCGGAGGCTAGAGGTACCACAACAACCAGCATTAGGAAGTGATTGGGCGGGACCAATGCTGGACATCATTTCATTCCCGCCCCCCATGTACAGCATACAAAAATCACTTTCTGCCGATGACCCTAGATGAAGGCGTGCCTGGCCTTCATCAGCCTCAGAACGATCCTCGGACCTGGTCCCGACATGTGGTGCTGTTAAGGGGACCAGCATTGCACCCACCCTGGGGCAAGCCAGGGGTATCTGAGGGTCTCAGTTCTAATGTGGAGATGGAGGCTGGGGTCCGTGATAAGACCGAGGTGCCAGGTCATCAGCAATCCTAGTCACCCCTGTTGTGGTCACCGCGGCACTCTCTATGGCTCTTTGGACCTCACCAGCCCACCTCGAGACCCAGCAAGGCTCTAGTTGCCCCTGTTGGGGTCACCACGGCACTCCCTACAGCTCTTTGGACCTCACCAGTCCACCTCCCGAACCCAGCAAGGCTTCTAGTCGCCCTGTTGGGGTCACCGCTGCTCTCCTATGACTCTTTGGACCTCACCAGTCCTCCTCCGAACCCAGCAAGGCTCCTAGTCGCCCCTGTTTAGGTCACCGCGTGCTCCCTATGGCTCTTTGGACCTCACCAGCCCACCTCAAACCCAAGTAAGGTACGCCAGCAGGTTCCATTTCAAGTCCTCAGGCAGCCTAGCTTTGAATTCTGGCACCTTTCTAAGCAGCTCCCTGCCTTCCAAGCTGTGGCTGAATTTCACCTCAACTTACCTCTGCACTATTGCAGACTAGAAGAGACCAAAAACCCCTGTACAGACTGACTTAAATGTGCCTCTGTCCAGCCGAGCTGTAAACTGAATTTGGGCTTGGCATTGCAGCTCCCTGGTATTTACGGCATTTCTGTGTGCACTGCAATCTCAGAGTTTATGGCTCTGTTTCTAATTTAATTGTATGCTCCTAGCCTGTTTTTCTGTGAGAGACGCTGAGTCAAATGTTCTCCTCCCCTCACCCTCCCACACGACTTATTAAATGCTTGTTCCTTGAGGCGGATAGTCTTTTTCCTGTGAGGATCTCAAGGCAGCTAGCGTGTGAATTTCATTGTTGGATTGCCCCAGGAACCTGGTGAATATCTCCACACTTAGCAAACGCCTTTATAAAGTTTCTAGTTGCAGCTCTATATCTCTGCCTGCTGGATAGTTTCATCCTTGGACTTAGTTACTGTCTCACACCTGCAGTCAACTGCACATTTGCTTCAGTCCGGTCTCCATTCCTGAATTCACTGCTTTCTCTCTGTTTCCCTAGTTCTACATTCCCTTTTTCCTTACCAGTGTACACTATGGGGTGATCTCACTTCACTGCAGCTTTATAGGAGTATTTTCCTTCTGTTAGCCCTCCAACTCTCAGTAGATCTTCTCTGCCAGCTATCTACTGACTCTTGCCACTCAAATAAAGCCGAGAACTGGAGTTATTTTTTCTCAAACCTAATTATCAGGGGTAATACCTCTATCCCTGAAACCTGGCTCCTAAAGCTTATCCCATTTGCTAGTATAGCTGACTACCTAAGCCATTCCCTTTTATATGCCACTTGAAGGCAAACTCCAAACCTCTCTCCTTGAGACCTGGGTACCCCTATGTCATCTCTCTCTCTCTCTTGATATTGAACCAAACCTGGGCCCTCCTGGTGGCATCGCTCCCAAGAACCCATCTTATTGGTTCACAGAAAAGGGGCTTAGGCTTGCACATATGAACATTAGAAGTCTGTCAGCTAATTTTGCACAGCTTGAAGCCTGGATTGCTCACAACTCCCTGATGTCTTAGGTCTAACTGAGACTTGGTTAAAACCCCATATACCAGATTCATTATGTAGGATCAATGGATATAAACTTCACAGATGTGATCATCCAAATGCTACAAAGGGTGGTGGTGGTTTGTTTTATACCAGACAGGACCTTGACATTACGGTCCTCCTGGTCAACACTACCTGTCTATGTGAAACTATACATATAGTTATTACCTTAGGTCTCACTAAGAGCTAAATGTAGTGTGCATCTATAACCCTCCTAAAATGGACTAACAGGCCTCACTAATTGATCATCTTTCCTTGCTAAAGGGTAGACACAAGCTAATTGTTATGGGGGACCTCAGCCTGGATTGGCTAGGGAAAACTCTAATCTCTATGCTGCTGAACTCAACAGGTTACACCTGTCTCAACTGGTCATTGTCCTGACCAGACAGGCTAGTAACAGCAATCTCCAGTCTCTTCTAGACTGGGTCATCTCCAACAGGCCTGAGAGGATCAGTGCTGTTGGAGTTTTTCCAGACTCAATCAGTGACCACTCCCCAGCTTACTGTGTTTGGAAGGCTAGGGCCCCTAAACCACCCCCAGAGAAATTATTTTCAGAGATTTTTCAAAATGGATAAGAGAGCCCTAATCTTGGAGCTACAGAACACGGACTAGACACCTCTATATAATACTTGTAATACAGAATGTGCTGCTCAATACCTCCTTACCATGCTTTTGAAGCTACAAGGCAAATATATTCCAGTAAAAGGTGCCATATCCGGGGATCTGGTACCCGCTGGTTAAATTCTTCACTCCTGTCCTCTCTCAAAAGAGGGATAAAGCATGGAACAAAGATAAGCTAACCCAGTCCCCATCGGACTGGGCGGAGTATAGAAGACTCAAACCTATGTAAGGTTTCCATCAGATCTGCTATGGGCAGTTACTACCGTCAGCTCCTTAGTACCTCTGTCAGTAACTCTCATGGTTTTGGAGTCATGTTAACACCATCATAGGGAAAACAAGGCACTACCATCTCTGATATGGTCGTGGATGTTTGTAATTGCAATAGCCTGCTCACTGTCACCGAGGCTGCTGATTCCAGATTCATTGACCTCTCCTCCTATACTGCACCTCCTGGGCCTTTACCTGTCACTCCGCAGGATAACCTTAAACCTTCCAACCCATCTTTCACCCTTCGTCCAGTCTCTGAGAGTGAAATCTTACGCTTACTTAAGTCCATCTCTCCTGCTGGATTGGCAGGGCAGGTGGACTCTTACCAAAATTCCTAAGAACCATTGCACCATCTATAGTCTCCAGTGACTAGACTTTTCAACCTGTCTCTTCTTACAGGACATGCCTCTTCCCTCTGGAAGATTCCTCGAGTTATACCGGTCTACAAAGAGGGACACCACTAACCTGGATAACTCCTGCCCTATTGCCATCCTCCACCCTCTCTAAAATGCTGGAGAAAATTGTTGCTACCCAGGTCTCGGATTACCTGTACTCCTTCAGACTCCTCACCCCTGACCAACATGGTTTCCGATGTGGGCACAGTACATCCACTGCTCTCATACAGTTTACAAATGATATCAGACTCGCTATGGACAAAGGCTCTCTCACTGGGGCTACTTTTGTTGATCTTATAAAAGCATTTGATTTAGTTGACAACCCACTGCTTCTATCAAAGTTGTCATCCCTAGGCTTCTCACCCTCTGTCACTGCCTGGTTCCAAAATTATCTTTCAAAGTGGCAACAATTTGTCCAGATCGGAGATGCTAGGTCCTCTCTTTCTCCTACTTGGATCGAGTGCCCCAGGGTTCGATTCTTGGTCCTCTCCTGTTTACAGTCTTTATAAATGACATCCCACCACTCACTGGTGCTTGCTCAGGTCTGCTATATGTAGATGATCTTGTTCTTTACTTATCCTCCACAAACCTCTCAGATATCAACCTGAATCTCAATAGTAACTTCAATACCTTTCAGAGCTGGCTATTGCAAAACAAGCTTGTCTTAAATAAAAATAAAATGGTGACTATGCTCTTGGTTCAGGTTTAAAAATCCGGTCCTGCACCCAACCATTAAGTATCGGAGCACTAGATGGCTCTCCCTTAACACAGTTCCCTCTTTTAAATACCTAGGAGTAACCCTTGATCCCGCCTTGTTTGACCTGCACCTAACCTCAGTCATTAAATCTGTCAATATTCAACTTGGACTGGCATACAAGGTGAGACATAGCCTAACATCCATGACGAGGATGGCCATTGCACAGGGGATCCTGAGACCCAAATTGGCGTATGGGTTAATAGCCTTTCTGGCAACTGCTGGAGGTCTCCTCTGAAAGTGGGATGTCTGCTACAACAGCATTTGCCGTTTTGCTTTGTTTTGCCCAGACTTACTCACCGATGCATGCTATACTCCAGTCTGGGATGGTTTACCCCTCAGCCTTCCGACAGTTTACTTCCTACTGTTTTATAAAGAATATAATTTCCTCCCAGGTACCTGACAAACTGGCTCTACTGCTCAAACCTGTGACCTCTGCCTACCCACTGAGATCAGCTGACAAATCCTTCTTGTCCAACCGAGATGTAAAACCAAAATGGGGAGAATGCTTTCTTTAGCTGGGCCCCTAAACTATGGCACTCCCATTAAGTTTAAGAATCTCCCTTCTCCACACAGCTTCAAACAGGAGCTTTGTATGGCTCTTCTAAGCTTTGAACCCTGCTCCTGTCCTCTATCCACCCACTCCTGTACTGGTTGCCCTAGTTGCCTACTGGCTCCAACCTCTACTACTCTCAAACCTACCTGGAAATCTTGTTATTTCTCTCTTCTAGCACTTACTCACAAGTTGTATGACTTATGACTGTTAGTTATTTGCACTTATATTTCTGTTTTGTTACTATATATAGATTCCTGCAAATGTACTGTCATGCTTAAAAATTTTGTATAAGTGTACTATGTCTGACTTCTACTTGTTCCATGATGTTTTCTTGTATCTACTATTGTCTCGTACCCTTTGTTGTAACCTCCCGGGTCATTACCTGAAAATAGGCAGCTATGCTGTCTGGTGTACCTACCCAGTTAACAAAAACTAAGTAAATAAATAAAATGCATAATAAATAAAAAAAATCTTGGAAATACAGCTTTGAGCTGGAAGCTTGTTTACAAAGGTTCCACGTCAAATGAACAAAAGACACATAACATACAATACAAGATTGGAACACTGGTAACTGTAAAAGTGCAGTGTTACAGGGCACCAGTGACAGAATAGAGAATACAAGGATAACATACAATTAGATTACAATGTAACAAGAAATGAGGTATTTAAGCAGAAATAAATGTTTCTTTGTCAAGCTCAAGAGTTAAGCAGATAAGATCATGCTAGATAAAATACCGTAAAGTAAACATGAAGATGAAGATGAAGAGGAACAGCTATCCCAAAGTAACAAATCTGAAGATGAAGCAGAAGGAAAATTGGTTGTTGAATCAGAAGATGAATGTGAGGATTATGAAGATTATGAAGAAGCTCATGGATAAACACCCAATGTGCTAACATAATTATAGCAGATCTACAAAGATTAGAGTTGGAATTTTACCCTTTAAAGAAATAAAGGAAAAGTTGGAAAATCTGCAAAAAGAAGTATAGGATGGAATTAAAACAACCAAAGATATAAAACAAAGAGCAGCTCAACCTGAAGGATGACTTTCAATATTAGAAGATGCTGTAATAACAACCCAAAGAATAACCCATGCCATGGAAAGGATTCTAAAGAAATTCATACCAAGCTGACTGATACTGAGGTATGGGCAAGATGTAAAAACATTAGAGCTATGGGAGTACCAGAGAATTGGGACAGAGATTCAACAGTAGAAAAATCTTTAAAATCCATCTTCTCAGAATTTTTGGGAACAACATTGCAACCAGACTCGAATGTTTTAGACAGGGTTCACTGCTCACTGAGACCTAAACAAGAAGAAAAGAAACCTCCCAGAGTGATAATTGAGCAATTCATAAAATCCATGTATAAGGACTCATAATTAATGCTGTATACAAGAAGAAAAAGGTGCAGAAAAAGTGTACAATTATCCATATACAGTACTGTGATCTACTTGGAAATAGTAGAGGGCAGAAAGAAATGTCAACATATCAGAACACTTCTGTGGAAAGTAGACATTAAAAACATGATGCTTTATCTGACAAGATTAAGGATGATACTAAATAAAGAACATCTAATTTTTGACTCCACAGCAGCCACTATGCAGGAAATGAAACGTTGCCTCCCACAAATGTTTTTAATTAACAGAAGGTTAATTAATATGTTAACAGTATATAGAAAAGATAATTAAGAAACTGCCTATTGGAATGTAAGGCTATAAGATAGAGATAAAAATAGTGTGCATGAAAAAAAAGGGAGGGTATTTGAGATTGAGCGACTTGCAGACAGCTTGAGCTTTGTATGCTGCATGTATCCAAGAAGGAAGGGTGCAAGATTTACGAGATTAGAACAAATGAAAGTACAACATAAATAGGGTGAGAAATGGAGGGAACACATGGGGTGTACTGGAGGTATTATTTGTAAATATATCAATCTTAAAAAAGCTATTCAGGTGATAGAAACACAGTAAGTATAACTAAAGCGTATAGCAAACAATGGCCATTCTTAACACAAATATAAATATTAACAGCATAATATTCTGTGGTGATTTGCATATGCAGCCCATGATGCTTTGCATTGTGGGGTCATGTGTGACTTTGTATTTCTTTGAAACTTGGCTTCCCAGCCAAATGCCCTTTAGGGTAACCCCTTGCCTTAGTGTCCTGCTCTTAGAGGTTCTTTGTCTTTTAAATATTAACATAGCCACATGAAATAGTAATGGGTCAAATTCACTTAGAAAAGAAAACATATATTAACTTGTGCAAAAAGAAGAAAATTGCTAGTTTACTTGTTCAGAAAGGTGCCTAACAGAAAATAAATAAAATGTTTAAAATACTTTGGCTGAAGCAGATTTATTTTTCAGAGGGTACCAACAAGAGCAGAGGTACCACAATCCTCATTAGAAAAAAATACTTCAAAACACATAAACAATTTAAAGATATGGAAGACAGGATAAGTAAGCATTAACATACGACAGGTGTGCTGATTATGTGATTAACGACACTTCAGGGGCTTTGTAGCCTTAGCCCTCACAGCCCCCCCGGGTGTGCGCCTAATCCACATTATCAGCATACCCTGGACTGCATTAATGCACTTATAGCATGAGTTATGTTTAAACAACAAAACAATGTCCAAAGGGTGTTTTATTGCTGTTTAAACAGCAAAAAGGTACTGTATCCTGCCACCTTACAAAATAGTCCCTAGCAAATAATGTATCCTGCATTGTTCTTATGCACATAGAAATGTCACAGATACACTACTGATATGATCTGTGACATCTCTTGTGCATAACACATAATATTACCTTGCCTACCATACCTACTTTGCCCCCCCAGCACCACACAGACATTCACAGACAGAGACACACACAAGCAATTGCTCCTTTTATGTGTGCTCTCACAGAAGGAATTGTTTGTTGCACCTCTTGCCCTGTACCTCACTCTCTGGGGCTACTCCTGAAACAATCAAAGTGACACAGCACTGCATTATCACTGGGAGCCTCAGACTTGCTCTGCCTCTCTCCACCTCCTGGCTGTCAATGACTGTGGACACACCTATATATATATATATATATATTATATATATAGAGAGAGAGAGAGAGAGAGACACACACAGCTTTACATATTTCACTAAGGCTTGCACTGATCATTCTCTCTCTCTCCCCTCTCTCAGACACAGACAAATATACAGACGGACGGCAGCTGTGCGGCAATCAATGGCAGCATGTAAACTACCATGTCTGTTGCTTTCCCTGTCTCTCCACAGAATTCTTTTCTCTCTGTCAAACAGCGGCTGAGGAAAGGACAGTCAGCGATCACACAGGTACAGAGGGAGAGAGAGAACAACATGTGCTGCATCTTGTGCTACATCTCTGGATGACAGATACAAGGAATTCTTTGTCCACGATCAGCATGCTGTCACTCTTGGTGTCTTCCATCTTGCCCAGCCACTTCAAAAGGCTCTGTCATGAAGCCGCTGGCCCTGGACCACAGATGGGGCCTGTGTATTGGGGGTTGGTTGGAACAGGTATGGGCAATCTGGGTGCACTGCTGCCTTTCTCTCTGTGACTCTTGCACTCTTTCTATCTCTCTGGCATGGAAGCCGCTGGAGGTGGATGTCAGTCAGGCTGATGTGAATGGGAGGGGTTTGAATGGGAATTGGCAAACTTGATGGGAGGCTTAGCACACGAGCTCACAACACTCGCCTGAGGTAACTGTCTCTCCACTACTTGCCATCACTCCCAGTGCCCTCTCTTTCTCTCTGTCCCATTCTCACACTGTGACCGGTGATTCTTCAACTGGAAATGGGACTGGAGAGAGACACACAGTGACTTGGCTCCTGATTGTTTGCACAGTGCAGCAACAATCGCTCTCTCACTCCCTGCCACAGAACACACTGCAACGCAAATGTGAGTTTCAATTATTAGAGAGAGAGACAGAGAGACAGAGAGTGACAGGGACACAGACAGGACATTATTGCAAGTGACGATCATCACCGGTGGTGGCCAGTGCTCTGTGGACTGTCATCAGCTGCCTAAAGGAGAGGAGTGACAGAAACCACAGAGAAACCCACCTGCACAAAATGCACAGCGCTGCCATACTGAAGCATAAAACGGGCAGTGCGGACCTCTCTCTCTCTCTAGCTCACAACCCACAGTGAAGAGTGGAGGTAATTGCTGGCTCCCCAACCCTACCCCAGCAATCCACATCCCTTCAGAAAGAAACAGAGCAGTACAGCACACAGCAGCACTCCTAACAGCACAGCGGGTGCTTGCAACTGAAACTGAGCCATGGAATGGCATGGGAGGGAGGCTAACAAGTCATAATGCTGCCACACAGCCATTGCCAATTCCTGCACTACTGCTTCCCGCTCACCGCCTCCTCTGTCTCTCTCTCTCATCTCTCTCTCTCTTACTCAGGACTGCTCCTCTGCTCAAGCACTTTCTCACCCCAGTCACTGTGCAGTACCCGTGACCCGTGGGGCAGGTGGGTGGGAGGACAAGACACATACTTGGCAACTCATACCACACAGAAAGACAGCTCCCTGTCTGCCATTCCACCAGACCTGCACTCCTTTGTGGAAGAGAATAACCTTGCAAAGGCATCTCTGTCTTCTGCTGTACTACTGGTGGTCACTTACCAATGCAAATGGCAATTATTTTCCCCACACAACAAGTGCAGGTCTGCCCTGGGATCTCAGACCTGGGGACCTCTTCATCCTAACTGTGATGATAATGTGCATTATTGCAGGGTCAGGTGACAGTCCTGCTCCAATCAGGAAACTCCTCAGCCTGCCCATGTTATAATAATGATTAAGGCAACTGAATAGGAGCTGAATACATTATTGCTTCAGTTTATGCACCATTTATAAACCTATCAGGAAGTTCCTTAACAACTTAAAAAATGGTTTAACAGAATTGGGTAGTGGAAACTTATTAATAGCAGGAGCATTCATGTATATGCAGCTTCATTAGCTAAATCTACATTAATGACAACTGAAGATAAAAGAAAAGGCAAACACCTTTATTAATTTTATAAAATAAAATAGTGGCTGTATGGCATTGTAAAAATCCAAAGAATAAAGAATATACACATTTTTCTTAGCCAACTAGAAGTTACTATAGAACTGATTATGTAGTGTGTGACAAAATAATTATACAAGGATACTATTGACATTCAGATTTCACGATCAGTTAGATCACTCATTAGTCCAGTGTACGTTTATTCAACCAAAAATAAAACATGATACTCGACCTTTAATAATACTTTGCTAAGAAACCAGGGCCCAATTCCAAGACAGGGATGACAGCAAGGTGCAAAGTATGCCAGTGTATAAAGTTACACCAAAATCCCTACGACATGCGAGCTGTGCCATATTCCAAGAGAATCACCAAATATGACGTAAAATACAGAATTACGATGTTGCAATTTATGCCCACAAGACATGGCGTAACTGCAATAGCAGCATATCAGTAAGCATGTCACAGCTTGCAATACTGTCAGCAGTACATACCTCTTGCCTGTTCCATAGTACATGTCACTGTTCCCTACTGTACATAAAATCACTCCTCTGTTCCACAGTGCGATGCCTTGTCAGACAGTCTGTGTTTGGCTGTTGTGCTACATACTATGGTACATGTTACCAGGTATGTATTTCATATACTATTGGCCTGTCTGGCCATGCTGCTACTTATTTCACTGTGTCCTGGGCTTCCCTAGGGCATGTTTGTTTGGTGTTCCACTGTATGCCCATTAGTTCCACATTCAGGGCCTACTGGTTGGGGTATGCTGCAGTCCTGCTTTGTGGGTGGGGTGTTTCATGGCCTGTGCTCTGTTAAGACAGCCTTTCCTTGTTCTAATTTACGCTACTGTCCTCTGGCATGGTTCATTACACCACCTGTTCTGGAATAGCAGTTCTGTGGTGCTGGTGTGTTACGCATGTCATAGCCACATTACCTAGTGGCATAGGCATTCTTTAGTGTAACTGCAGCGTAACTTGCATTTGTTG
Organism: Neoceratodus forsteri; assembly: GCA_016271365.2. Lineage (NCBI taxonomy): Eukaryota > Metazoa > Chordata > Ceratodontiformes > Ceratodontidae > Neoceratodus > Neoceratodus forsteri. The sequence continues at coordinate 803,603,476 of CM057453.1, forward strand.
TAGCAGTTGTGGGTTGCGCGTAAGTGTTCTTTTGAATCGCGCACGTCGCAAATCGCATGGTGTAAGTTGCACTTTACTTCATCAGACTGGCGCACTGCATTTAGCTGCCTGGTATAACTGTCTTGGCATCAGACCCCAAGACTTCATTAAAAAATAAGAGAACAAATAAATATATATTGGTACTATAATTTTATAACAGTGCACAAATATAATAGATATATGGACGATTCAAGGCTACAATGAGAAGTCACTTAATAGCATACAAAATTAAAGAAAATTTAAAAAGACAGTTTAAAATAAGAACTGAAAAGTCTGGAGAACAAAATACAACAAGATGATGAATCCACAAAAGAACAAAACAATACAGAATTTAATCAGTAAAATTAATGAACAAATGGAAAAAGATATGCATACATTGAAATGTAACTTTTACTTCAGTGGAATACACGTGGAAACCGTTAGCTTATATACTAAAAAATAAAAGAAAGAAATATAACAGAAATTCAGGACATAGATTGCAAAATACATACAAAAGATGACGATATATGGAAATCTTTTACAATTACTATGAAACAATGTATAAAAAGTATGGAAATAGACACAAATGTAATTAATGAATACATCATTAAGCTAGTGTATAAAAATTTAAATCAACCAAAGACCTTTTCTCCAGAAGAAATAAATGAGACCATAATCTATATTTCATTAGCAAAGATAAAGCCCCTGGGCCAGATGTGTCTAACAGCAGAATTTTTCTTCATGTTTAGAAAATACCTTATTCCTTGGTAGGAGCTAATGATTTTGGAAATGGTGGCACATAAAGGGATACCAAAGACTATGTAGAAGCATTAGTTACATGAAAGGAAAATAAAGATTTAAGACTACTAGAAATGACAGACTAACCACATTATTAAATCTGGATTATAAAATAATTGCTAAGTTAATCGTTATCAGACTTGAACCCTCCATCCTGAAGATCAACAGCTCCAACCAAACAGGTTTCATAAAAGGACATACCATACATGAAGGCCTCAGGAGAACACAAATTATTTTTGATCTATATAAAAACATGGGGAAAAATTATAGCAACTGTGCTTAATAGAGCTGATGTGTTTGATGTTACACAGTGAGATTTCATGTCTGATTATTTAGCTAATTGTCAGATTATTATAGACATGTTGAACATAATACATTTATTTTATAGTGAACATTAAGTCACTTTAAGAGTAACCAGTACAGAACTAACCCATTAGTGATAAAAGTGGTGTATGACAGGGTAGTCCCTCTCTCCAATACTTTTATAATTAAATTGGAAGTTTTATTGTAGTACATAAGAAGTAGTAACATGTCTAAAGGTTTGGACTTAAGAAATACAATTTATAAGATCAATGCATATGCAGATGATTTGAAGATTTACTTAAAACAACCTAATACATCATATTTGGCCCTAATAACTAAAATGTAATATTTCTCCAAAATTTCTGGATATACATTAAATAAAATAAAATCTGTGGTACTACCAATAACAATATCTGAGGCAATCAAAATCTTTTGACAGAAATGGAAATGAAAATTGAAAATACAATAAAGCATTTGGGAATATCACTAACAAATTATGCATAAACTACAACCAATGTAAATATAACAGCCACAATAAATAAAATAAGTAAAATTTTGATGATTGGCAATCATTATTTTTACCTTTATGGGGGTATATAGATACATTAAAATGATGATGTTGCCATATGTATTATGTTGTTTTCAATCAACTGTATGAACAATATCAACACAGATACTTCAAAAGTACAAACAATTTTCAGAAAATTTTTGTGGGGGGGCAGCCCTAGAATCCCATGGACTACATTAATTATAGAAAGAAACAAGGGTGGAATGAGCTGTCCAGACGCACTACATTATTTTTGGGCATGTACAGCTACATTGGCATTGGACTTTTTTATGGGAAACAGTTCTGCCACAGAAAGGAACAATCCAAAAAAGAACTGTTAAAAGAGAAGAGAAAATAATAATAATGCATTTTTAACATGAGTTTTGTGTTTCGTCTAAAGAAGGTATGGTAACAATGTAATACTTAAGGAACTTCAAAATTCATTAATTAATATTAACAAATATACTCATGGATACATTTGAAATTGGCACAGAGGCAAATGAACAAACTTTAAGAAACATGGAATGCTGCTTAAACAGCAAATTGAAACAAAATATCACAAGATGGAAATAGATAATTAGAGGAATGGAATGATTGATCCAATACAAAGCAAATCAGAATACCCAAATCTGAATTTAAGTTGGTGGGATCATAAGGTATTGCAAACTTGTTTTAAGAATTGTAAGAAGAAATCCATGGGTAATAACCATACTGACTGGAATTTAAAATTGACAGAAGTTAAAATGATCAAAGAGGAATATCAGTCTATGTCTATGTTACATGGACAGTATATAGAATTGCACTAAATCTTAGTTAAATACAAGGAGGGTAATAAAGTCAAATGGAAAAAAGAAATGGTACCTACCTGAATAATTACAATTGGAAAAAAGTGGAACAGTGACAACCATTTTAATAAATACGCTTGAAACTAAAACAATTTAATTTAAAATTTCAACTAGAACATATTTAACACGATTAGATTATGGCATATGGGTTTACAAGATGAATAATCAATGTTGGCATGGTTGTAATAGTAAAGGAGACATCACCCATATGCCCTGGGAAAGCACAAGGATAAAAATTGGTGGGTTGAAACCAAAATGAGTGCCAAAAATGATAAGCAAAATATCCAAATGGGTAGAAACATTTTATATTTAATGAATTCTCAACTTTAAATATAAGTAAAACTCTACAGAAAGTGCTGTCTCTAGCCACAGGAAATTGTCTTGGTATTTAACAACTGCCTTGCTAAGATTCAGGACTTGATGAGGGCCAATTGGCTGAAGTTGAACCCCAATAAAACTTAAGTGCTGGTGCTGAAACCTGGTCACTGTGGTGGGGAGGGTGCAATCAGAGCAAGTCTCAGGGCTTAGGCTTTGGGACTCCAGTTGCTTATCTCTGATTGGGTGAGAAATTTAAGGCATAGTTTTGGACTGCTATTTGACACTTAAGTCACAGGTGTCAGCCGTGATCCAGATCTCTGTTTACCATATGAGAAACATCACCAGGATTAAAATCTGGTACCCTTGCTAACCTGCCAGCACTGGTCCATGCCTTTGTGACCTTGCGCCTTGATTACTGCAATGCCTTGTACCTAGGGCTGCCGGAGGTAGATCTTTACCGTCTTCAGCTAGTGCAGAATCACGGCTGCCAGGTTGTTGACTGGCCTGCCTAGGTCATGTCGCATTACTAATAAATAAGGAAAAAAGACCCTGCATCTATCTAAAATCCCTAGAAAGGATCTGAGCCTTACTCCAAGGTATTAGAGTTAAAAGCATTTGTTTTTGTTCAGTAGAAGTATCTTGAAATTCAATATGCTTTATTTTGTTTTAAAGTTGCACATGTGGCTTATAAGGCATATGAAGATTGATACATACACTGGATCATGACATTTTGACCTTAGGGTTACATCAGCCCACTAATTACTATTACCATCAAAACCAAGCAAGGAGTCACTCTTGAACAAGTCCAATCCTTCAGATACCTTGGCATCACCCTTGACTCCCACCTCTCCTATGCTGCCCACATTAATACTGTGTTGAAAACTGCTAACATCAGGCTCGACCTCCTGTTCAGTCACAGGAAACATCTAATCCTAAGGCGTTGCTCAGTTGCATCCAGAGCTCCATTGTTAGCATCATTGACTATGGACTCATCATTTATGGCTCCACCACTGCCTCCTCTCTCAAACTTGTTTCTACCTCCCTCAATAAAGCCTGTAGACCTGTCACCGATCTCACTGTCTCACCCATACCTGCACTTCTCTCTTAACTGGGTGGCTGCAACTCAACAGCTGAATAAAATATCATACCTGCATCACAGCAAAGAAAATAATGATGGGCAGTGCCCTTCCTGGTGTCTGCTGTCTCTTAAACTCAGAAACAACAACTGCAACACCAGGAGGTCTAAACCTCAACTCCTGCAAATCCCTGCAGACACATCCCAAGGCCAAAGGTCCTTGCATATAGGGCACCAACTGGCTAAATAGTCTCAGTAGTGACATCTCTGCCTACCCACGCTGGGTGCATTCAAGTCCAAGCTTCACCTTGCTCTTCTTGCCTCCAGCATCTGTGACTGCCATGACTAATCAGTACTCCCACCTAGCTGTTCTTTGTTTTCTGCTGCCTGTTGTTGCCCCTCCACCTAGCACTTGCCTCTACCACAGCCCATCTGATGCACTTAACCCTGTCCATCCTTGACAAAGCCCCTAGGCTGCTATACCCCTGCCCTTGTCTCACCCCACCTTCTCCTGTTCCCCAACTCTCATTTCTCCTTTTCCCCTGTTTGTGTACACTTCCCTGTGTTTCATGTAGTAATCCTTGTAATAACATGTTACCACCATCAGTGTTACTGATTGTTCTATACTGTAATTGAAACTGTATGCCTGTACTCACTGACGTGGAACCTTTGTAAAGGAGCTCCGCTCAAAGGTACTTTATAATCCTAGACTCAAATGAATTAAAAAAAAAAAAATATGAAACAACAGATAAATCTATCTATCCCCCTTAATATCTCCTCCTCCCTCCCACCCTTCATTTCCCTATAATCTTCTACAACTTTCCTTTCCCTCCTCCTCCCTCTTTGAGCCAGATACAGTCTTATCCAAGGTTACTTGATGCTGGGCATCCAGTATACACATATATATATACAATAGTAGCCATTCTATCCTCTATTTGGTAAGTGATGTCAGTGTATAAACGTTGTTCCATTTCTTGTCAAAGATGGTAGGACAGTGTCTAAGGCTTGCAATTATTTTCTCTATTCTCTGATTGAATGGGAACTCATTCAACCATTCTGAATAGGGAATAAGTTGGGAATCTTTCCAATGCTTTAGTACCAGCTTCTTTACTGTTTGGGAAATTAGGGACATAGCATATCTTCTTTCTAAGACCGGGATTTGAGAATAGTCACCCAGGATACAAATTTTGGGTTCAAAAATAATTCTAGTCCAAGGAGGGGTCAAGCTTACTCTTGATTGTTTGCCATAGGGGTTTAATTGAGGGGCATTCCCATAGCATATGAGGTATGGTGCCTCACTAAGCTACACCTGTTGCATTTGAGATCTTGCAGTTTGCCCATAGCAGCCAGCTTTGCTGGGGTAAAGTAAATGTCATGCAGTATATAAACTGGATAAGACTTAATTTATCATTGGAAGTGTAGAGTCTACTGCCTGCCATATTCTGTCCCAGTAAAGCGGTTTATCTGGAAATTGAGCTGCCCAATATGAAGATACTCCTTGGATATCCTAGCAGAAGTATCTTAAAACCAAGTTCTTAGTAAAAATATGTATAGTATTATTTAAGATACTTCTACTGAATAAAAACAAATGCTTTTAACTCTGATGTCATGGAGTAAGGCTTGGATCCTTTCTGGGGATTCTAGATAGGTGTGGGTCTTTTTCCTTGTTGATTTGGCTGCCTTTGACCCATATGCCCTATCAGTTACTGGGGCAGCTAACTTTGTTTCTGAATCATGTCATATTACCCTGTGCTGCACTATCTGCATTGGCTGCTGGTTGGGTGGCAGATCTCCTTCGAGGTCGGTTTGCTGACCATAAGCCCTACACGTCCAGGGGCCTGGCTACCTACAAGACCTTCTGATTCCCTACCGCCCTCCATTATCTCCACTCTGCAGGTGAAGGACTGTTGAAAGTTCCAAGGGTCTCTTTGAAGACATCAGGTGCTCATCCTTTTCTTTTGCAGCATCAACACTCTGGAACTCCCTCAATATATCCAAGATAGTCCTACAGTAGATATCTTCAAACGGGAACTAAAAACTCATTTATTTAGACAAGCCTTTTTAGATGTAGACTATTTTTAATTAATTATTAATATATTTTAATTAGTTGTCTTGTATGTATATTTTAGTGTAATATTTACATTTCTTTGAAGTGCACTGATTCAAAATAAGACTTGTACTATATGAAATAAAGCGTGATTGACTGATTGATTGACGGTGTGTTCTAAGAGATTAATACTGGAAAACTGAATAACCTTAATATCCACACTTTTGAGAGAAATAGATGGGTAAACAAACTACCAGAAATACTATCCTTTGAAAAGCTGATGAATACCTGTAATTCAGAATTTCCATACAACATACAAGCTGTGTGGAAAGTTAAAGTTGCCATACTGTCTCCAATAACCAGATTTTAAAAAGCAAAGTAATTCTATTGTATAATAGCAAAATAAGAGACTCAAATCTCAAGGTTTTATGTGCATTAAACAAGAGTTTGCCACAATGCTTTTTGTCTCCTCATATAGATTATATATATATATATATGTATATATATCTATATATATATATAGATATATATATACAGTATATATATATATATATATTATAACATGGGTTACTTTAGGCAGCAACAGTGATTGGAGAAGAGGTGACAGGTGACCGTTGATGAAATTCTCCATTTAATCAATGGTTTAGCAGCCTGACCCTCTTTCTCTCTGGTGGGAGACCTAATAACACAATGTAGTGATATAAACATTCTAGGCAGCTTGCTTTCATAAGTAGAGTAGCCATCTTTATTCTCTCTTTAGTGAGTGGAGTTGACTGTATAAAACAAACAAGTAATGGAGAGTTATTTATCCTCGTTCGTTAATGCAAATGTAGGTCAGTGGGTAAAATGAAGAAATAGAGATCTGACCACAGCCCAGTCAGAAGTCACACAGCAGTGAGTGGAGTGATAGTGGCTCAGGTAGATGTACCGAGCACTGAGGTTGCACCCGATTCATGCAAATGTCAAGAGCCCACATCATTTGTGTCCGCTCCTTGCTCATCACGGAAACGCTTTGTTACATTGGAAAGCTCTGTACAGTCACAGAAGAAATCGAGTATTATGACAACCCAGAGTAGCAGTACACTAATCTGCGTACCATGGCAGACTGGCAGAAACAGTTTGTCAAGGCTACTTGCACTGTGCAGCTTTCCACACTCTGTTCTGAACTGTTACCCTGGGAAAGGCACAGGTCACGTGTGTGGGGAACGCTACAGCGAAAGGAGTGGAAAAGTGAACTGTCATGCAGTGTCCCTGAAGTTCTCAGTGACTGCTGACTAACAGTGGCTACAAGACAGTGCAAGAGAGAGATTCTGTACATTTAGTCAGCCCTATTCTCTGTCAGTGTGTCGGGATTGGGCCCGCGATATGTACAGTTTCTCTCTGATCAACCCAGATAGGTTCCCACCCAACAACAGAGACAGAGAGAGCAAAGTAACATTGCAATGCTGTGCTAAACAAACAGTGGCAGCTGTGAGAGGCAGAGGTCTTGGTGCATAAGTAGTGTTACTGAGCAGGAAAGTGATCCATGCTTCAGTCTCCCTTAGCTGTCACTGCTTCCCAATTAAGAAGTGGCTGGGAGAGACTGCAAAGAGACAGATAGAGATACACAGAAGTAAGGGTATCTTGACCAGCACCACAAAATTGCTTTTGTCTCTCTCTCTCTCTCTCTCTCTCTCTCGTTGTCTCTCTCACTGTCTGTGATCAGCAGTGTAATGGTGTTCTCAGAGTAGTGCAGAGCGGGCAGCGCATTCAAGTGTTTGCTCTGTGACAGCACGGGAAAGCCAGTGTTTCTCTCTCTCCCTCACTTCAATTGTACTGACCGACCAGAACAGTAATAAGAGGAATGTACATGTCACAAGTGTAACCCCAGGGGCGCTATCCTAAGGGCTACTACCACTGCCTGCTCAGTTAATAACAGGTTGAGGGGCCTGGATCCAATGGTGGTGCCTCCACCCAAAGGTCAGGGTTGGAACAGTCAAAGGCAACCTGGTCACAGCCCTCTGGGTCACTGCAACCCCTTTCTTCCCACTAGTGGCCCACCCAAATCAATCACAGCATCCTTGCAATACCATCTTATCCCCAGAATTGGTTCAATCAACTTGTTCTGAAGACCCACTGTGAAGTAAAATGCAATTAGACAATGACCACCTGTACAGCGGTTCAACATAGACACACAGATCAGTCAGTATACCTTTGCAAAACAACCAATCTGATTTATTTAGGGTGAGATAACACAAGGACTGGGGAAATCAGGTTAATTAGCTTACCACTCATATATATATATATATATATATATATATATATAAAATCACACATGCCCCACAATGCAAAGCATCATGGGCTGCATATGCAAATCACCACAGAATGTTATGCTGGTCCAACTTTAAGCAGAATTGCATGGTGCCGAAAGGCCTCTCACACAGTTTGCAAAGGGTGCTAACAGAAGACATAGACATGTTTTCATCCTACCAGGACTCATCAGTATGCCTCGTCTGCTTGGCACCCCAGTGGAATGGACCAGCTACCCTTAAGGCAGTGTGCCTTGGATATATTGTGGTGATCCCATTAAAATAAAAACTATTTAAAAGACAAAGAACCTCTGTGCACAAACACTGAGGCAAGGGTTACCCAAAAGGGCATTTGGCTGGGAAGCCAAGTTTCAAGAAAATACAAAATCACACATGCCCCCACAATACAAAGCATCATGGGCTACATATGCAAATCACCACAGAATGTTATGCTGGTCCAGCTTTAAGCAGAATTGCATGGTGCACAAAGGCCTCTCACACAGTTTGCAAAGGGTGCTAACAGAAGACATAGACATGTGTTTCGTCCTACAGGACTCATCAGTATGCCTCGTCTGCTTGGCACCCCAGTGGAATGGACCAGCTACCCTTAAGGCAGTGTGCCTTGGATATATTGATGGTGAACCCATTAAAATAAAAAACTGTTTAAAAGACAAAGAACCTCTGTGCACAAACACTGAAGCAAGGGTTGCCTCTAAAGGGCATTTGGCTGGAAGCCAAGTTTCAAGAAAATACAAATCACACATGCCCCCACAATGCAAAGCATCATGGGCTGCATATGCAAATCACCACAGAATGTTATGCTGGTCCAACTTTAAGCAGAATTGCATGGTGCCGAAAGGCCTCTCACACAGTTTGCAAAGGGCTTCCCAGCCAAATGCCCTTTAAATCTCCTTGCCTCAGTGTTTGTGCACAGAGGTTCTTTGTCTTAAATATATATATATATATATATATATATATATATATGTATATAGGGCACTGTGCACAGGCCTAACCTATAAGTCACTGTCTCTGGGTACCCAGGCAATAGAAGGCTAGCCTCTCGATGCAGCTGGTTGGGGCCCTGACGCAGAAAACAAGCATTTGATTCTTATGAGGATTAAGTAGAGCCAGCAGGCTCAGTTCATGTAGCCAGTAATATAGCCAGACAAATCTTGCCCTCACTATGAACCTCTGACAGGAGCTACCCTGATTTAGTACTTACAACTCCAGCAGAAAGATTGCTCTCACACCACTGAGGACCGAGCCTGGAATTCAACACTTCTCCACACATTTATATGAAGAGCAGAGGGGTACCATACCAGGCAGCTGCTGTATAATCCTGATTGCATTCACACAGAACACGGGCCCAAATGACGCAGCTTCACTTGTCCCGACAGACCGAGCGCGATTGAAGCAGATTCTCCAGTCCTCTACAGGGTGAGCCTGGTAGGTAGCTGCACTTTGCACAGCCTCCTCTGACCACTGCCTAGCGGATTTAGTCTGATAATTGCTGGCGTTTAACCCGCAATGTAGCCTTCACATCGCTTCCCATGTGAAAGCTCTACAGTGCAGGAGCACAGAGCTCCTTCCTCGCTCACAACCACAACGACTCTGCCCCTTGGCAGTTTGGGCAGGACTTTTAGTTCGGGCACCACCTGATCCCATTGGTGGGCTGCAGATACCAGTCACTTTAGTCAGTCCTCATTGGTGCAAAAGAGCGCCGTGGCCCAGAACTTAATTTCCCAGAATTACTGGCTGTATCCCCTATGGCCAGCCGGCTCCAACATGAGTCCTGATCCTGGTTGGTCAAAAGATCTCCATTTTAGTGTCCCCTTTTCCCATTGGCCCATCACACAGGTCCAGGTCCAAAATGGAGGGCCAAACACACAAACTCCCAGCTGCAAGGAAAACAGGTTAGAAAACACTGTAACTTCACTAGCACTCTAAATATTTACAGTCAAACAGTTACATCTATCAACAGGGCTCCCTTTGCGCTCATAGCGACTACAAAATTGGGATCTCACTGCAACTCAGGCGGGATTCAAGCAGGGAAACCCCAGTCCCCCTTGTACAAGCCACTGGAGCCTGTGAGCAGGCAGCTCTTAAAGAGACAGTACCAGCGGCTTCAAAAGCACTCACAACGCCCACATCTAGCAGCATTACACCAAACACCAGTTAGGCAAGGAGCTATTGAGCAGCTCCAGGAGGCTTTAAGAACCCCCATTTGTATGGGAGTTACACAAGCAAGGAGTATTTAATTGTACAGATGTGATAACTGCACAGTGTCATCAAAGGATGTGGCACAGACCAACCATGGGTCAAACATATACTTTAATGCACAGGCACCAGATGCAGTAAAACAATAAATGTCAGTGTTTCACAGTGTAATTTAATATGGTCTCCAGTCCTAGTACCATGTAGTCCATCACATAGAAACAAAACCACCTGCAAAGACATATAGTTAGCCTTGTAGAGGCATGAAAAGGAGAACAAGAAATGTTTTGTAAAGGACTACTTTGCTAAGCGGAAGGATTTTTTGTTTTGGCAACAAATGAAGGGCAGAGGCTGTTTTTGGGGGTTCTTCTGTATGTATAGTGAGGTGGGGTTGAAGCCTATAACTCCATGGTACTTTTCCTTTGCTTTTATAAGATTCACTGCTCCAGTGACAAATGTATAAAATATATCTTGTTAATGCTGTTCCTGAAGACACTGCTACATTTATCTAATGCAGTTCCCGAAGCAAATGATTTGATACCTTTTAATGGACCAACATAGATGGAACAACAAGAACAAAGTGCACTTTTCCAAAATAGTTTTTATTGTTTTGTTTTAAAAATTACAGACAACTGTAGAATCCATTATAATCATGCAGTTATTAAATTGAATTAACTAATACACACACAAACAGTAACACCACGACAAGGTGTGGGGTTATAGGCATTTAATCACACCTGGGACTGTAAGGACACTTGGCCTGTGGCCTCATGCCTCTCAACGCACACCAGTCGTGGATTAAATGCCTATAACCCCACACCCAGTCGTGTGTTATTGTCTTATATATATATATACATATATATATATGTATATTAGTTAACTAATTTAATAATTGCATGCTTATGATGGATTCTACAGTTGTCTGTAATTTTAAAACAAAACAATAAAAACTATTTTGGGAAAAAAGGAATTCCTGCATTAAATAGATAAATGTAGCAGTGTCTTCAGGAACAGCATTAACAAGATGTATTTTATACATTTGTCACTGGAGTAGTGAATCTTAGGAAAAGCAAAGGAAAAGTACCATGGAGCTACAGGCTTCAAGCCCATCCTCATTATATATACAGATGAGATACACACATGAATAATATAGTACACTCTAGGAGATGATAGTTTCTACAATATGACCAAACTGTTAATATAAGCAAGGAATTGTCTTACGCTGAAAAGATTGGTAATTTTCTAGTCAGTGCCTAGCTAAACAAACAGAGCTCCAGTCATTTCCTGAGATCAGGCTGCTAGTAACCAGGAAATGCTAGAGGGAGGTGTTAAAAATCAGACCTGTCAGTAGTGTCCCTACTGGGCCAAAAGTGATAGGATTCCACTCCAGTAACACAAGTCAGAACTCATGGGGTGGTTGAGCTGTTTATGGCTAAAAGTCAAATTTGTGAGGTGCAGATGGGGTGAATACTGTTTCCTATTAAGTTTTAAGGAGTAGTTTAGGTGCACTGCAAAATGTTAAGTTTATAAGATGCAGTAAAGATGCACAATGCTAACACATTAAAGGGTACCTAAACAAGCAGTTTTTAAAACTGCAAACTCCAAAATCTGGTTTAGCTAGGTAAAGTAAAAGCTGCTGTTTAATTTATAGTAAAACTGCATTTATGTAAATAACATAAATGCAGTTTCATAGTTTTTGAAAATGTAAACATCAGCCTTTCACTTTCAAAAGCAGCCTTGGTTTCTGCTAAGATGTCCGCCAAGTGTGTTAAGTGATAAGTCACAATGACATCATCGAGCCAGAGCCAGAGACCCACGATATTCCTAGTGTGCTAACTAGTTCTTCATTCCTCTTTGTTTTGAATTGTTGTACCAGAATGATTACCACCATGTGTTGACTCATGGATTATTTTGATCAGTACACATGTTAGGCTATGATTTTGTTCATTTTGTTTACTTTAACTTGATGAAAATGTTTTGCAGTCCAGCTGATGTTCTCTTTGGCAAACTGCAGTACAGTACAACATTTCAAATACCTGATGATCTAGTGGTTATGTAATGCCCTGAATTTTATTTTTGTTAGCCAGAGAGACACATTAAGCAGAAAGTTTGTTTACAGGTGTGGCCTGGGAGCACAAGGATGTTTAGTAACTTGCTCAGGGTCACACAGCAAAGTACTGGTCTGGTTCAATTCCAAAGCTCATGCTGTCTTGTTAATTCACAAATAAGGCTTTCTTTTCCATGTGAACCCCTGCACCTAGTATGCCTTCTGTTGAACACCCCACCATCCATACCCTGTCCTTAGTGTTGCCTGGGGCTGCATATGTGCTTACGGTCTCATGAAGAGAATTATCACACCTCAGTCTCAGATTGTAATCTTGTACCTCAGAGAGTTGTGCACACCTATACCGATACTGCTATAGAGACAGTGAAACTTTCTACATGAGCCCAGAACTTGATAACTCCTTGACCGTGGGGTCGATAACTAAGGAATGTGCTAGAGCTTTAAGAGACCTCAAACAGCTAATGCACTAATTTTGTAAAACTAACTGCAGTCAAACTAGACTTATTCTTTATAAAAGGAATTTGTATCGATAATAAAGAAGAATAGATGGTAATTATGGTAATTGTGCATGAATGATTTTTAAACCTGCACAAGAAATGACTTTATTAAGCAGAGATTTAAAGATACACACTTTGAATACTAAAGTAAATGACTTTAAATTTAAGAATGAAGATAGGATTAACATATCATGTTCTACTATGATTGAATCTGGGGACCAGGAATAACAGAAATGGAACTGGATTCTGAGCTGGTGATGTTGCTTAGCAAATATGAAGAGCCACATTCTATCTTGAAGAACTTCAAGCAGGGAATCCTGAGATATGGGAAAGAGGAAGACAAACAAAACAAAGGAAAAGGAAGCAGTTAGCAACAACAAAATAAATAAGAAGCAAACATAAAAAATTACATCAGAATTACATCAGAAAAGAAAGGGAGAAAGAAAAAGAGCAAGAACAGCAGGAATTGTAGAACAGTTAAAGATCAGATAGATGTAACAGTGGAAAAAGAAGCAGGATTAGTAAGGGTGATGGTCATGGAGAGGAGGAGAACGAAATGAAAATGGGGAAAATCCAAGGAAAGAAAGGGCAATAGTCAGTCGATAAATAAATTAAAAAGTAAAGGAAAGTCAACAACCAAAAAACTAGCAAAAGCAAAAAGAAGGAGGAGAAATCCAAAATAAAAACTGGCCCCAATAGAAAGTAACAGAAATAGTATAGATGAAAGTATGGAAACCAAAGATCTTAGTAGAAATTTGAGTAAAAGGAAGGGGAAGTAAATGTGACAAATAACATACTTAAAGATTTCTTGATAAGAGCTATAGAAACGGATTTTGTCCTTTCAATCGTTAAAGTACAAATCATGCCAGAAGAGACAGAAATGGAATTAAATACTCATTGAAACATCTGTTAAGATTAGTAGGTAATGGAGAAAGAGGAATGGATAAACCTATAAGTAGTATGAGTGTTATAAGACCATTACCGATGAAGAACTGGTTCTATTATTATCCGATCAATATTATGTGCTAAAAGCACTGGAAAATCAAAAAGAAAAATGAGGGATTTGGGATTTGAAGTAGACAGTGTAACTGAATTAGCACAATTTTCCTGGAATATTATAAATCTAGACAAAGAGTTAAAAATAAGGATAATGATTATATAATTTCAATTTTCGGATTAGGGAATTTTGTCAGTGAGTCTAAGCATAACATTAGAAAGAAGGTAACTGATTTGTTGCAGAATTTATTAAGGGACAAAGAGCTTAACAATAGGATTATAAAAGTTAAACAATGGGAAAGGGATGGACAATTATCAATTTAGGTGAAAACCTAGATGACTACAGTTATCTTCTGGCTAAAACATAAAGACTCGACCATGTAGACATATACTTAAGGGGAGAAAGTGAAGTAGATATTAAAGAATGGAAGGAGAAGAATGATGATCAATGGTTAAACCTAAGAAAGATGAGTAATAGATTTCAAGTATTACAAGATTATGATGGTAATTGACAGCTAATAGAGAACAACAACCAAAAAATACAAGAACTTAGATTGACAGATGCCAGGATGTTATCCAGGAAAGTTGCAGGAATAGGTGAAAAAATGATAGATCCTTCATTTATTAAATATATAACACAATTTAACATCATTTGCATTCAAGAATCATGGAGAAAGGAGGAGGTTAACATAAATGGATATAAGACATTCTATAAAAAGGCTAGCAGCCTTAAAAAATTGGTAGACTATCAGGAGGCTTCATAACATGGGGGAAAATATTAGGGAAAGTAGAATATGAGGAGACTGAGAGTGAGTCAGAACACATTCTTATGGTTTGTATGACAATGAGGAAGAGGAAAATTGTGATCATAAATGTTTATTTCCACCAATGGGTTCTAAGTATGAAGATAATGAAGTCAGAAAATTAAATCTTATAGTCCAGAAATGCTTAATGAAAGAGCCTGAAGCAGAAGTGATCCTCATGGATGATTTGAATGCTGGCGGGCAGAGCCTGGACCCCACCTTAGAAATACTAGATCCATGTGCAGCCCAGGGCTTGGCAACCTAGCTTTGAGAAGGAATACAAAAGATATAAAGGAATGTAATAGAGGGAGAGAATTGGTGAAATTAATGCAGGATAATAACTTTTATTATTAAATGGTAGAACAAAAGGTGATCCTCAAGGAATCTATACATATTTAAGACCTAGAGGAGCATCAGTTATAGATCATTGCTGGGTATTACTAAACACAATTGATTAACATTAGATATAAAAGTAGGACTCGAGCTGATAGTGAACATTACCCATTAGAAATTTTACTCAGTTTTGGGATTGAGTGTATTAAAGATAGTAACAAGCAAACAGTGGATAGAACTAAAAAGGTATTTAATGGCAAGTGCTGGAAGGTCAAAAATGTAAAGAATTAATGCATTATTATGGAACTCGGGATGACTTAATTGAATTACACCAAGAGAAAACTCCAAATGATTGTATTAATGTGTATGAAACCATAGTTAAAAGTACTGCAGCATTATCTGTAAGGTTTTACCATTGTGGATAAGAAAGGTAGTAAATGGTATGATGATGAATGTAAAAGCAAAAAGGGAAATTAATAAACTATCTAAATTTACCCAAAACATCAAACAAGGATTAATAAATATAAAATTAATAAAACAAGAAAACATTATAAAAAGTTATTAGATACAAAAAAAAAAAACAGCACAGAAAATCTTATGGGAAAATTTTGAACAAGCAGCATGGGAAGAGATAATAGAAAATGTCGAGTATGGTAACAAGGGATGGGACAATATCCCAGATACAATAGAAAATTTCATAGAACCAAATATATGGGAAAACTTTATAAGAATTTGTTCCATGATCCCAAAGTAGAAGAAATCTATTTTGAACCTACTAAATGGGTCCCCTTTAAAGAATCAATAACATCAAGTGAGATCCTGAATGCCATTAAATTAGCAAAAGACACAAGGCCCCTGGACCTGATGGTATTCCTGCTGATATCATATTAGATGACATAGAAGTATGGGTCCCATCCTCGTGGTAATATTTACTTCAGTATTAGAAGCCGGACATATACCAAGTACATGGAGGGAAAATATTATCATACCTACATACAAGAAAGGAGAAAAAGGGAATCCCAGTAATTACAGACCAATAAGTCTCCTAGATTTCACACAGAAACTATTTACTAGGATATTGCATGATAGATTAATGTGTTGGGTTAAGAAAGAGAGGATTATCAATGAATTACAGGCTGGCTTTTTACCAAAACACTCTACAATTGACCAGTGTTTTGTACTTACATATTTAATACATAAGTACATTAACGTCAAAAAGCAAAAATTATTTTGCATTTTCATTGATCTAAAATCTGCTTTTGGTAGAATAAATTGGGAAAAACTATGGAGAAAATTGGCACATTATGGGATTGATTTGGAAATACCAGTGCAGCGAGAATATCCGAACTGGAAAGGGAGAAGCCAGAGGAGGTGAGGGAGGCAACAAGGTCAGCTCCATGTGGGGCTGACCAAATGAGCAGACATGAAAGACTGTTCGCCTATTCTGCTGGCATTTTAGTATGTTAGTACTCAACATGATTAAAATCTATATAGTGATAATCAAACCATGATAAAATATAATAAATAAGGAGACGTTACGTCCAAGTTTAGATCTAATATAGGAGTTAGACAGGGCTGTGTTTTATCACCAATATTGTTTAACATATTTTTGAATAAAGTGTTGGAGGAGCTGAGGGACCCTGGGCTACTCATGCCGATGGTGGAGTCCGGGAGGTGCCCTACCTGGCATATGCAGATGATATTGTCCTCATAGCAACAAGCTACTTGGGTATTAGGAGAAGTTTACAGAAATTTTGTGAGATAGCGACAAGAGCAGATTTAGTTATTAATCTTCAGAAAACAAAATATATGATTTTAATAAAACGATGGTACGTGGAAAACAAATATTGTAAACTAATGTGTATTAATTATAAGTTAGAATATGTTAATAATTTTACATACAGTACCTAGGAATAGAATTCTCACATGATTTAAAATGACAAAAACATATTAATTATATGAAACAGAAGATACCTAGATTGGTCCCATTGATGGAAAGGTTTGCATACAAATAAGGGGTCAATCTGTGAAGGTTCTCCAGACATTTAATGCCAAAATTAAAAGCCAGGTCCTTTATGGGTGTGAAATATGGGGTAGTGTGAGCACTGATAAATTTGAAGCTTTGTGAATGCTTTCTATAAGAAATTATTGGGGATACTGCAATGTGCTGCATCTATATTAACAAAATTGGAAATAGGCCAATTGCCTATAAATGTATTATTGAACAAAGATTAGTCTCATATTGGATTAAAATATATAACATGCCTGATAATAGGCTTCCAAGGGTGTGCTTTGAGGAAGTAATATATTTTGGTAACATGGGTTTAAGTACCCAAATATGTACAGTACACATTGGAAGAGATAATTAGACCGATGTGGACCATTACAATTAATAACTCATAGTCAAATAATTGAAACTAAGCATATTAAGGAGAAATTAAGACAAGAATACAGGATATCTATACAAAAGAAATAAGTATGGCAAATAATCTCAAGTTTAGCTACTGGTTAGCACAGAATAATAACAACACATGATTAGGAATTGAATACTACCTGTGTAATTTGAAAAAAAACAGTTAAGAAAAACACTCACAAAAGCCTGTTTTGGATTTCTGGATAGTCAAGTATTGAGAAGTTTGTATAATTAAACGAATAATGATAAGTGCACTTGTAATTTAGGTAAAGATACATCAACTCACCTATTATTTTTCTGTCCATTATATAATAGTGAAAGAAGGATTTTTTTTTGGGGGAATACTAGCCTCACTGGATATGGAGCCAAGATATCAATTCAATTATTTACTTAGATCTAAAGATAGTAATATATAAGAAAGGGTACCTAAATTTTGTAAAATAATGGAAAGAAAACAATTGCACATTAGTAAAGATTAGACATGAATACTTTGACTATGATTATGGAAGAATATGTCTTTTATATTTAGTTTGCTTTGTTGTATATTAATACATGTGATAGATGCTGAATTTATATATGTTTAATTTAATGTGTTTTTTTCAGTTTGTAATAAGATGATATATGTGTAATATTTTTTAGTTGTAAAGACAATACTGTGATTGTCAACAATAAAATTGAACTGAACTTATACCGTCACGCATCATCAGCTGGCACTGTTAAAAAATGCCTCCCAAATCACTCTCCTGTCCACTTTCTCAATGTTTGACTTCTGCTCCCACAGTAAACATTGAGTGGATCACCTCCTTCTGCACAGTGACGGTAGTATGTACAGTTCCACTGTTCTGTTTTTTCCCACCTCATCAACCAACAACTAGGTCTTCCTGAAGGCCCAAGCAATAAGCATCATGACCCATCAGAAAACTGCTGTTCATGCCTCATCATAAGGGCTACACTTACAATGGATAACAATATTATTAGCAGGAGTCATACTAATACCTTTGAGTGAATCCACCCGACTTCCAGTGTCAGTCTATTCCTTTATCTGTGATCTGCAGAACCCTGCAGAACAGTTCCAAGCAATTCTTCTCTAGTACTTTTCTGTGCTACTCCACAATGCAAGTTGGCTGGCTACCACCCTTCCAAATCTTGAATGAGGTATACACAACTCCCTCAATACTGTCTTAACAAACGCCAACATCCCTCCCCACCCAAGGGTAATCTCACTACACTGATTTCAAGTAACAGTTTAGGTGCAGCCCTGCCACTCTGAGTATTTGTCATTGCTGGCTGATTTCATTCACAGTCAGGTAGTGCTCACGGTGCTGGCAGCCCCACATTTCAGATCTTACAATGATCTGCACAACGCCCCTTCCTGTCTTCCCTAACCTGGATATAGCTGTACCCTGCTTGAATGGCCTCTTCAGTCCCTCTCTGGCATTCATTCTTCTCACCTGCTCCCACACCACAAACTGGTGTTCTCACTGCCCTTCCGCATCATGAATGCGGTTTGTATAGTCTCCCATATTATTTTACATATTAATAATAAACATGATCTTCTGGTAAGCCAGGCTGACTACAGTAGGGCACAAGGGAAAAATAGGCTTTCTAACCATATAAGATCTAAGCCACCTATGATTGAGGCACTATTAAATGACACGCATAATGATGCGCACGCCGTCATTTAATAGTTCCTAATCAAAGGAAGCCTAGATCTTTAAGGGTAGGAAAGCCCATCATTCCCTTGTTCTCTGCTGCTATGAGCCTGACTTACTGAAAGATTTGTTTATTTTGATATGTCAAAAACCCGGGACTGCACTACCTGCATTCATGATGCAGAAGGGTGATGATCTCACCATTTTGTTGGTGTGAGGAGGAGTAGTGAAGAATGAATACTAGAGGGGGACTGAGAAGACCACTTTTGCAAGGTACTGCAATATTCAGGGATGGGGAGAGACAGAAGGGAAGAAATATGAGCAGATCACTGTGAGAAATAAGATGTGGGGCTGCCTGCACCATGATCAGTACTCACCCCATCATTCTGGCCAACATTCTCCTTACCATAATACCAGTTCATGCAATTGTCCAAGGCTGTGTGTAGTAATGTGTGAAATGGCTGCCACTACACATTGTCAGTCACTTACTACCAGTCTAGCATTGCTTGTAAAGCACTTTCGGATGCAATGTGCATGAAAAGCACTATATAAATGCTGATTTTCTTATTATTATTATTTCCCATGGCAAAAGAAGACAAGATAAGAATATATTTGATTTTTGAGAAAGTATGAACTCTAATATTGGATTGCACAAGAACTTTGCTACAAAAAGTGGTGGATCTAGGGGTAGTGAAGGGTGTGGCTGCGCACCCCCACCCCACATTGTAATGTACTTGCTTGCTTGCTGCTGCTGTATTTCACTTTGTTGAAGAAGTCTGCTTTATTGATTGTACAAATGTTTATATTCAAAATTGTAGGTTCTGTCAAAATGTACTAGAAAAGAATAATAGCAGAATATATAACGGTTTAATAAAATGTTAAAAAGTGCATATTAAGTATGCACACCACCCCAGCACCTCATTATAGCATCCTGGATCTTCCATAACCACTAGACTACCAGCTTATTCAAGATTTGTACTGCACTGTGGTTTGCTACAAAGTCAGCTGATTTAAAACACAGTTTTAGCATGTTAAAGTAAACAAAATGAACAGAACCATAGCCTAACGTATATTATACAAAATAATGCACATGGTTTTACCATTTGGGTAAAACAATTATATACAAAGGAAAAAGAACTAGTTAGCACTATAGAGAGCCATATATATCTCTCTCTGACTTTCACTCAATGATGTCATCACTTAACACATTTGGTGGCCATTTTAGGAAGCAGGTAAGACAGTTTTTTGAAATTGAAGGCTGATTTTATAATTTTCAAATGCTCTGGAATCACATTTAGGTAAATTATATAAATGTAGTTTTAGCATTAATGAATGCAGCAGCCTTTCCTTTAGTCACCTATGGAGTCATATTTTGACTAGTTTGTTGTCAAAATGTTGTTTAGGTATCCTTTAAGGTGAGTTGGCATGCGTACTTCTAAAGGTAAAGTTTGGAAGATAAAGATGAGGTGCATATTAGTACAAGTTTGTAAAGGTGCAGTTGAGGTGCACAGTACTTGTGAGGTATGTATTTATTTTTATTTATTTAAAACTTGGTAACTGGCAAAGACACACTGAGCCAAGGCTCATTTCAGTTGTGCCCTGGTGTAAGGTGCAATACAGGTATACATTGTGTGTACACCTAAGACAAAGGTGTGTACAGCTCTATTCAGTCTGGCTGATAAGGAAGCTGGGTGACCTGGATATAGGAAATAATATAACGAGGTGAGCAAAAACTTGCTGGGCAGCAGGACCTAGAGGTAGTCCAAAATGGGGAACCCTTGAGAGTAAAGGAAGTCATGAGCAGGATGCCTCCGGATCAGTTTTAGGAGCGTCCTCTGTAACATATTTATATATGAGATGGGAAGGGAATCCAGGGTAAGATATGTCTCTCTGCAGATGACACCAAGATCTATGATAGACAGAGATGCAGTGAAATTGAATTTCACTGGCTAAGTTCTAGCTAAATGAGAAATTTAAGCCCCATGAAATATTTTGCAAATTTCTCAGAATATTTACTTGTAGGTCACGAATTCTGCCTGAAAAAATGTATGGAAGTTTGCCATAAAATGCAGAATTTGATCTGTGGTGGTGAAATTCCAATGTTTGTGGGCAAAATTCAGCATTGCCAGTGGAATTCTCATTCCCACCTGTGAAATATTTTGAAATGCGTAAAATTCTTAAAATATTTCCCAGAGTGAAATTTGTAGATTTTGCCCATCTCTAGTGGTGGTGTGGACACTGAAAAGGGTACAAGGGCCATGAAGAAGAATCTGGAATGACTGGAGAGGGGTTGACGGTGTGGAAGTTGAAATTTATTGCAATAAAGTGCACAATATTGCACAATGGGGCCAATAACATGAGAATGGAATACAAGACAGATGGAGTGGTAGTAAAGAGCACAACAAAGGAAAGGGACCTGTGGTGATAATAATGGAGCACTTGAAGACATCAACACAGTATAATAGGGAAAGGCATAGTGGATTCTGGGATGCATTGACAGTGGTGTCAGTAGCAGAAAGAGAAATAATACTGCCTCTTTATACAGTGTATCCCTGACTCAAACACACCTAGGGTGCTGTGTGTTGTTTTGACCCACACTTCAGGAAGGATACGATAGGCTGGAGGCAGTGCAGAGTGGGCTACCAAAATAATACAGTGGCAACAAGGAGGTCTTATTATGAGCACTTGGGGGATCTCAGTATGTACACACTGCAGGATAGGAGGGAGAGGAGACAAGGTGGACAGCAGTGGGTTGTTCACAATGAGCAGTAACACGGGTACCAGGGAAACTCAATGATATTGGCAGGGGTGGAAGTTAAAGAAAATGTCTGGAAGCATTATTTTATCAAAAGATTGGTGGCAGACTGGACCAAACTTCTGGTAGAGATAAGCTGTGCTGATACAGTAGGGGATTTCAAAAGTGGGTAGGATAGGTACATGGAAAAAGTTCATAATTGGGCAGCTGGGGAGGTGAAGAAATGAGACTGACAGGGTCACCGTCCCATAACTAGACAGGCTTGGGCAGATTAGCTGGACCAGTAGGCCAGTATTTGCCAAAATTTTCTGTGTTTTTCTAAACTCGTGCTTGCTCTTTCCTTGATAAAGTGTTAGATGACCTTCGATTACTGCCTGTGTTCTCTTCTCTGGGCCTGATAGCAGTAACTCTGAGTTTATTGATCTTCTGATAAGATTAATACTTATTATACAGTTGATGTGGCAGCTTGGATTCTTACTAGGTCGAGAATATATGATCATTATTTTTCTAGTGATGTGTCAGCTTATATTGGCCACCAATCAGCAGGTGGATTGATTTTTATGTTCTGCTCTTCCTGTAGTTTGTAATTGTTTATATGACTCTACTTTATTGCATTTGTTTTAGTGGATTACAGTACTAAACCTGGTATCTCCTGTTCCATTACTTTTGAGTCCATTTCAGAATTTCAGGCCAGAAAGTGCACACTGAGCTCATTTCCTTGTATGACCCAGGAGCACAGGGAGTTCAAGATGGCATGTTTAGCATGTAGTTTAAATGTTTTAATATACAGCAGCTGACTCCAGTAGCTCAATATTAGAGCAGGTATCCAGTTTCAAATAGCTTGTTGTGCCTCTGTATGTGTTGTTTTCCTACACCCTGCCCACCAGGTTGCACCTGGAAATGAGCCTTGTCTCATTTTGTCTGTTCAGTTACCAGTTTTCAGTAAATAAATAAACACCTGACCACTCCTAACCTCAGACCTAGCGCTACCTTGTGGCAAAACACAGAACAAAAACTGTGCATTGCACATGTGGCTAAAGCATTTTATGTCACTTTGCCTGGCGATAGCAAAGTGTATCCTACTACCCTGCTTAACTATACCTCTTCTATCTTTACACAGGCTGCTGTTAAGGATGTCTCCTAGTTGGGTACAGTGTACAACAGTGTCTGCTGGTTTGCCTTATTGCCCCTTTCAGAACTCATTACTAAAACTTATCCCAGAATCTTGGCTGCCTGCCACACAACCGCAAAGGCTTCATACTGTGCTGCCTGATAAATCCAAGCATGGCTTAGACTTCTCTCCCTTATCAGAGTTGCTCAGTCTAAAACCAGCCTTTGTGACCTACTGCACACCCTACTGACCACTTACACCGTGCAGTCCCCCATGATAAAACAAACATGAGCAAAGCTTTTCCATAGCTAAACCCTCCTCCTCTGGAAGGCCCTCCCTAGCAGCCTATTCTTTGCCCCTCCCATTCTCTTTTTGAGCCTGACCCATAGATCACTTATTGTCCTGGTCCAGCTGCAGATGTACTCCATGTTCATTGTAATTTTGCTCTGTGTATAACTGTTTATTAACTACTCTGTTTTTTGTTTTATTTGTAATATTCTTGCTTTCAAGCCTGATGTTCACTAATGTCATTACCTGTACTGATAAATGTAATGTATACTCTTTTACACCCTGTTGTGCACAATTTCTATCCTATGAACTGTCGTTCAAGGGGTGGTTGTGCTCTAAAATCCATTGTACCAGTACACAGCTTGGTTAACAAAATAAGAGATTTGCTTAGCGTCAAACAGTGTGCAGCTGTCAGTTGTGGGATTCAAATATCCTAGTTTTCTGTTCATCATGCCCGTTCCCCAACAGTTTTCATTTGTTGTTCACTAGTGCCTCTGTCTACCAGGCCTGCTGTACATCAACAATTAATACTAACCTTTCTTATGGAACTGGTTGGCATTCGTTCACCATTCAGTCCAGGCATGTATCGTTCAGTCTCATATCATGTTTTGGTTGTCCTTTGTTGCCTCAGTCAGTCATTCAGCCTTGCCTACATTATGTTTCTACCTTGTGCTCATAGCCATCAGACTTGACACAACTTCCCTTCCTGCACTCAGACATTTGCCAGCCATGACCATAGCATGACTTTCAGGGCTCACTGCCCTTTACACTGGCGGTCTCGCTCTACTCCCTTGAAGTCTGCATCTTGAGGTGGGTCCCGAACTCAGGCTTGGTCCTTCTTTTCTGCCCTTGGGTGAGAATGTCCTACACTCCAGGGGAAGCTTTGGCCATGTGGATTAACTCAGCAGCACCTCTTGATGTAGCATGTAAGACTTCAGTTGCTGGAGGGTTGGGGCCTGTAAGTCCACTGGGGCACCTTTAGCTGTGCAGACTGCATCAGCAGCACCTTCAAAAGTTATCCCTCCCTACAGCTGCCTAAAGTTCACCAGGTCTCCACCTACTTCCCCTTCCTCTGCTCCTCAAGGGTGAAGATCATGCAGTTCAGTAAGTCCTGGTCCCTCTAGGGCCCAACTCCTATGCCTTATCGCTAAGGGTTCAGCTTTCTGTGTAGTCCTCCCTTGATGGAGGCCAGTTGAGTGCTTTCTGTGGTGGATGCTCTCTTCCTCCTGCCTTGCAGGGTGGGCCTCCTTGGCCTGGAAACCTTTTAGCTGCAGAGATTGGCTTGTGGCACAGTACTTACTGTGTCCTCATTAGAGTGCTACAGCGACAACCCTTCCTCTAAATTATCTCCTTGAATTGGGTTTCTAAATTGCGTGTAGCTGAGTCATCACTAATTTGATCCCTGTCCTGGAGGGAAGGTGACCAAGACCTTAGATCCCCAGGGTTTCCTCTTTATAATAGGTCTTTCTCTCCTCTATGCCAAAGGCCATAAAGGTAGTCTTCACAGGAAGTGGTCTATAAAGTAATGTGTCTATATTAGTATAGTGTTTAGTAGGTTTCCACTGTGAGTTGGGATGGGATGGTGGCCCTCTTAGCCATGCTGTTTTCCCTCTCTCCTCACAGAAGTCATGCCTCTATCTGTTATCAGTTAGCAGTTACTGTCAATCATTGTTCAATTCAGTCTCTGGCTGTTGTCAGTCATAAGTAGGTGCTATCAGTCTGGCTCATTCAGTTTCTATGTTCACCTGCTGTGCGATACTTTTGGGCTCCTTCCTAAGGTTTTGGCCTAAGGAATTATGTTTCCCATGACCCAGTATCCTCCCTTGGACTTTCTTCGCTCCTAATGTACCTATAAACGTTTTATCCCCTTCTAAACAGAGTTGGCTATCTTTCCTTAGTTTGGGTCTTTTCTATTCTGACTGCCTTCCTGCCTCATTCTGCTTTTAACTGATCTAGTTCTCTGACCTGCTTCTTCTGTGTTTTCTTATATTTCCTGAAACAGGGTTGGTACACAAGGTGGGGTGGAAAGGATGAGAAGTGACTTTGCAAAAGTTAGAGGAATGGTCAAATGTATGGCAGCTTAGATTCAATGCAAAGAAGTGCAAAGTAATGCACCTGGGAAACAAAACCCAGGGGAAGAGTACAGTGGCGGGGGGTGATACTAACAGCAACAAAATGGAAAGGGACCTGGGGGGTAGTTATATCAGATGACCTAAAGGTGGGCAAGCAATGTGAGAAGGCAGTAAGGATGGCTGGGGGATACTGGGATGCATAGGAGAGACATCACCAGTAGAAAACAAGAAGTTGTTATCCTCTGTACAGTTGATGAGACCCCATCTGAGTATTATGCAGTAGTTTTGAGATCCCATCTCTGCAAAGACATAGACTGGATGGAGGCTGTCCAGAGGAGGGCAACCAAAATGGTGCAGGGTCTACATCAGAAGACATACGGAGAGGGACAAAGCAGCTTAATATGTATACCCTCAAGGAAAGGAGGGAGAGGGGGACATGATAGAAACGTTCAGGTACCTCAAGGAATCAACAAAGTCCAAGAGGGTAGCCTCTTTCAGAAAAAGAGATGTGCAAGAACAAGGGGCACAATTTGAAGATAGAGGAGTGACAGCTCAGAGGTAATGTGAGGAAGTATTTTTTATGGAGAGGGTTGTGGATGCATGGAATGGCCTTCCTGAGGAGATCGTGGAGTCAAAAAACAGTGTGGGAATTCAAGAATGCATGGGACAGACATAAGGCAGTTCTAATGGAGGGTAGGAGGAAGTAGGCTGTTGGTTAACTAGGATCTGAAGCTATCCACTAGGTAGGGAAATGGGTAGACTAGACAGCCAAGTGGTCCTTATCTGCCATCAAATTCTATGTTTCTGTGTTTCTATGTTGGACCTTAGTGGGCTCCAGGATGATGAGGCTGGCGAGAAGGATGCACAGTCCTCACCTATGCCACTGCAGAATTCCTTTGCCATATTGTAGAATGGGGCAGCCAGGAGGAAGCTGCCATAACAGTGGGAAGGGTGGAAATGGGGATCATCAGAAGGGTTGGCCCCAGGAGGGAAACAAGGTCCCCATTCAAGGAGGAAGCAGTTGCTGGTGGGGGACTTATTGTTAGCGGATAGACTTGGGAGCAGGAGGAGGAAGGAGAGGGAGGTTAAAGTGCCTGAGAGGTGCTTCGCTTGGAGGGATGGAGACCAGATCCAGAGGATCTCTTGGGCAGCAGTAGAAGGGTAGGAGCTAGATGTCATTGTCCACTTCAGGACAAAAGACCTGGCAAGGTACATGAATAGGGTTACAGTAGTTCAGTGAAATCTTTTGACAGAGGGGCCTCAAGCAGGTGGCACACCACGGTGACTTTTGCCAAGGTGTTACCTGTATATGGTTGGGAGAGGAAAGGACAATCGGCCCAGGGCTTTTAAAAACTGATTGAAGGCATGGTGCATGGAAGAGGACTTCATCTACACTATGTACTTGGGGCCAACTTGAGAAGATGTGCCTTTATATGGGAGCTGGCTGGCATCTGTCTAAGACGGGGACCACATTTCCTAGTGGGAGATTTTAATGCTGCTTTGATGGGCATTTAAACTAGCCAGAGGGGAAGCTACAGAACTAAAGGAGGCAACAATTGCCCCTGATGGTGAATGTTGCAGCAGGAAGGGGGCCTGAGGAGTAAACTCCCCAAGGCATGGGTATAAGAAAACAGGAATGGGAACAGGATAGAGAACAAGGGGTATAAATGAGGGAACCAAGAAGGTGAAGGAGATGGGTAAAAGAGTAGGTAAAAGGGAAGAGGTGGGTCAGAAGGAGCATCAGGGAGCAGCACTGGCAAGAGAGGAGAGCAGGCAGGAAGTGGGTAAGGTATTGAGAGCCATGTGTGCAGTGTAAGGAGTCTGGAAACAAAATTCCCAACCCAGAGATCGGAATGGCAGAGGCTAGTGGATTTGATGGCCATAATGGAGTGATGGTGCAGTGAAAGCCATAGGTGGGACACGGCCATACCCAGATACTCTGTTCAGCAGAGGCAGGAAAGGGTGGAGGGAAGGGGGTTATACTGTATGTAAGAGAAGGAATCAGGTCACTGGAAGTGCAGAGGCACGCTGGAGGAAAAGGAAGAACTGTGGTGCTCTGGGTCTTCCTTGAGACAGGCACTGTACAGCAGTGATACAGGAGTGATATACAGCCCTCCAGCAGAGGGAGAGGTGTTGGATAAGGCATTGGACAAGCCATCATCAAGATGGCAAGTAAGGGTAGGTTCTGCTAGTTGGTGACTTCAGCTTGCCAGATGTGGATTAAAGCCTTCCAGCTGTGGATTCTGCGAGGAGCAGGCCCATCCTTGACTCCATACAAGAGGTTTTCTCAGGCAGCTAGTCAATGAACCATCTAGGAGTCCCAGATGAAGCAGTTCTGGGCATGGCACTTACAAAAGAAATTGCATTACAGATGCTACAGTGGGCAGTTCTCTAGGTACCAGTGATCACCTGCAGTCACTTGACGTTACGATGGAAACAGCAGCAAACCATTTGAGGACAAGGGTCCTGGGCTTAGGATGGTGAATTTAAAAGAAATTGAGTACTGCCTCAGAAACTGCCATGTTGGGGGTTGCCAGAGGGGCAGAGGTATAGTGGGGAAAAATAAGGTAAGGCATATTAATCTAGACAACCCTTGCACGAAGGAAGTGAATAAAGAAGGAAAATAAACTGATATAGTTCTCTAGAGAAGTGGCCAAGTGGTGAAAGAAAAAAAAAGGACATTAATAAGGTATAAGGAAATGCAGAGGGAGGAAGACAGGGACATGGATATCTCTCAACTTTCCTTCATTACAAGGGACACCCTCATTTTACCTCTTAAAATGACTTCCCGCACAGAGATGGTCTCTAAAGTCAGGTATTAATGCAGATATTCATACCATTCTAAGATGTTAAATAAAGAATATACTTTGTTAAAGTACAGGAAATGGATTCAGCAGTGTTATATGAGGGTTAGTGTCCCTCACTGTCCCTTATTTCAGTACCCATGACCCTCATTTCAGTGACAAAAGGTTGAAAAGTATGAGGACATGTACCAAGTATTACAGAGGAGGCAGGAAAGACAGTGAGGGAGCAAAGTGCAGAAAGAGGAAATTATAGCCAAGGGGTACCTAAAGCTAAAATAGAACAAGGGAGGGCAGTGGATGTGGCCTATATGGACTTTTGTAAGACTTTCAACACTGTGCTGCACAGGAGACTGATAAAGAAATTGAGCAGCCTAGGGTGGGATCCAAAGTGGTGAATTGGGTTAAAACAGGTGAATGGATAGAAGACAGAGGGTGGTGGTTAACAACTCTCACTCTAATGATAGGACAGTGACCAGCGGAGGGCCACAGGGCTCAGTACTAGTACCAGTCCTCTCAGTATCTTCAAAACAACATTGCAGAAGAACTGAAAGCAAGAATTGCCTATTTTCAGTTGACATCAAAATCTGTAATAGGGTGGAAACTCAGGAGGGGTAAAGAAAATTGAAGCGATCTTGGGAAACTGGAGGAGTGATCAAGAGCATGGCAGTTAAAGTGCAGAATCATGCACCTAGTGCCTAGGAACCCAGGAGGTGAAGAAATCAATCAGATTCATCTGACATGACCCCACCCCACCCCATGGTCATGACCCCCCACACCGATGTCAGGCCAGTGACAGAGCTGTGACTAATGAAAGAGAGAATATTCTAATACTCAAGTGGCAGATGGGTGATGAGGGTATGAAATAACATTTTGTGACCACATATAGCACCCAGTCCCATGAAACTGAGGCCATTTTATGTAAGAATAGGCATATCATACAGATGGGGCAGAGGTTAATTGTTTATGTTAGACAACCACCACCTATAGTGTATAGGTGGGCTACTAATCTAGGTGGCCATCTCATAGTCTGCATATGACCCATCTGTCCACATACTGCTAAGTGCTGACAGTAGGTAACAGCTTTGTGAATCCTAGTGACGGACCAAATTGGCTATCAAAAATTAATCAGTTGTGACTCGGCAAATGTCATGTACATGTCTTCTTTTATCCAAGGATGCTATCATATTGCAAAAACTAAGTGGAAGCTTAAGGAGAAGGTGGGTTCACATTAGGTCATCACTAACAGGAATTTGAACTATGTTTTTGTCTCTTGTATTCTTATTGCCAAAAATACTCGTCAACATTATTTGTCTTTTGGATATCAAAAGGGTTGTTGTTAGACTAAGAAGGGTTGACATAATACTAACTTGACTCACTGCAGATCTTTTAGAATTTTTAGATTGAGAACAACCACCAAGCCAGGATTCAATGATAAGTTACAGGTTGTTCATTTTTCCTGGCTCAGTGTAAATACACAGCAACCTTTACCGTATAACTGCAGTATAACACCAGTAGATCTTATAGCATCTAGTGTATTGTGACTCTAATAACACTGTAAATCTTTATCATTAGTATTATTCTCTTACAGATTCACGTGCTGGAGTGTGGTGCATTTTGAATATATGATTGCATATACTAGTATCAATGGGTACAGGAGTTATCAATTTGTATAGAGTTTAGTCAGTTTGTGATTTAGCACCTTAACATGTGCACTTTGCACATTTCTGTCTCCTCTGTATCTGTCTCTGTAAGAAATGTTTATAAAATAAACAACAGCGAGGAGCTCTTAATCCCTTGACAAGGCACAAGACAGATTCACAAACCACTGAGATTTTTTCCTTCACTGTCCACTCTATTTTGTGCTGCACATTATCATATGACAAATAAAGTCTTGTATAGCAGAAGCCTCTAGCTGAGACTCCTTTGCATGCCGGCATTGGACTGAGTGTCTGCAAGGGCTCATCAGTGCTACACTAAACATCAGCCAGGCTGATCATGATGTGGTTTTGGCTTGCTTGACAGAAACATTGTGTGCTTGAAAAGAAAAAGCTGACCCAATCACAGGTCAGCTCTTTCCTTGATGTACGACACCCAGCAAGCAGAGCTGATCTGTCAGTGATCAGAGTGTTGACGAATTTCAAGCATCCAGGAAGAGTCCCATGCTCCTGCAGATGCCAGCTGTGAGAATAAAATGGTCCATCAGTGTCTCTTGCTGGCACCCCTATAACTGTCTCCCCGCCAACCCTCCTTCTCAGCACCCACCACCCCACACCCTCCCCACAAACATAACATTGACACCAGGGTGCCCAATCCCCAATGTCACCACTTTGAATAATTTTGTAGTGTAGCGTGACCGAGCAGTATTAAGTGGTAGAGGACATGCTGCAGAGATATAAAATAAAGCATCTTATGTCAAAAAGTATGTACACTGCTTTTTAACTTAACATTACTTAGAAATCTGTAAAGGAAGTTACGGACTATAGAGAGAGGATAGTGAGTGAGTTATGTTGTTGTAGTGTAGCGTGACCAAGCGGTGTCAATGGCAGTAAAGGATGTGCTACCAGAGGTTTAAAATAAGTTATCTTCAGTCACATATTTGGGACTGTCTAGTACAATATGCCCTGCAAGCCCATTGGTCCACACTAGGAACAAATGGGCTTACAGCCCATACTGTACCTGTCATTCAGCGGTGGGCGGCTGGACGGTATGGTGGATTGCTACCACCCACCGATGATGGGGGAGTGGGGTAGGCAAGGGGTTCAGTGTGGTGGAGGGGTGGGGTGCCATTGGATCACAAGGAATTTATTTGATGGAGATGTACCATGATCACGGCAATGGGCGGAGGGGCAGTGGACTACCAGGGCCCAAGTCTACTACATCTACCGCGATCGGGTAACAGGAGGGAGGAGGGACAACTAGACTACCTGGGAAGGTCTTCATTGACATTTATCGGGAATCAGGAGGGAGGGGTACCACTAGACTACCAGGGAGATATGTGTGCTTGTGGACAGTGTTCTGAGTGGGCGGGTGGCCACCCACTGCTGACGCCTGCTGTGTTACACCCTGCAATACAGCGGCCAGCCTGTGGTGGCGGGATTCCACTCCTCCACGGGCTCAACTTTGAGCCCCTATGATTGCACTGAGGTTGCACCAGCATATGCGCCCGCGATCCCAGGCTGATTATTGGGATGTCGCATATGCATGGGCATGTTCCCCATGCGGCCGCGCTTGCATACAGTTACATTGTGCCCCCTGGGCGTATCAAGATTTGCACTATGCCTGGCAGCCCTTTCAATATCCCAATGGGGCATAATGTGAGGTTGTGCCAGCGCAACTCTATTGTGCCATGCGCAACCCCTTTGACTATCCGGGCCAAGGTATATACATCAGGTATTTTATGACATAGTGCTATTATGTACTAAATCCAACAATGATAAACAAAGCCTGTTATACATATGCTTCAGGGTCACCATAATAACCTCCTGTATGAGGACCTGAAAGGAAAAGGAAAATTAAAGAGGACACTATAGCATAGTCAATAAAGGAAGGGGTGCCCATGGGTGGCCAACCTTATAGACTAGAAATTGTAAAGGATAGTTAGGCTAAGAAAATAGAAGAGCATGCAACAGATTTAAGGAAAGGTTGGTCCTCAAGCGTGGCAGCAGCTTCTGTCACACAGTCCCTAGAACTCAAGGATGCTTTTGATTTCAGAAACCAAGAACCATCACCCTATATCTTGGATAGACCTTTCTGATTGGCTTAGGAACCTTATCATGCCCCCCACATCGCTGGAGTTGGTGCTTCTCAATGTGGTGTGGGACAAACCTGGTTTCAGAAAAGAGAAGCAGGTATGTGGTTGCCTTTTAGAAATTATTCAACTGGTGCTTTCCGTGACAGTGTGAGAAGTGCTGTGATAGGTAAACAAAAAAGTGCCAACTGCTGGCTCACAGGTACTGTTTAGTCCTTCTGAGAAGAAACATGTTTCCAGCCAGGCTTTCTTGAATACTTTATATTTATTTTATTTATTTATTTATTGTACCTTTCGAATTACAACCTTTGAGTCAGAGACTCCTTTACAAAGGCTCCACGTCAGTGACAAAAACAACAAAAACAGTAACAAAATACAATATACAGAAGAGTAACAAAAATACATTATACAGTAGGTTTGTGTACAAAATGGATTACAGAAAGTTCAAAGTCAAGCCGTGACAACCAGGTTCTATACAATGGAGGCAAAATTGAGGACGGGCCATGAGAAACAAAAGCATAAACAAGGGGTAGGGGTAGTCGCTATAACAGGAGGGGAATCCTTCACGAGAAAGGGTAGACTGGGGGGTAGAGGGAGGAGAAGTGCAGAATAAGGGTGGATGCCCAAGGGCTAGAGTTGCAGTTGCAAACGCTTTGGTCTGGAGATGGTCCTTGAGGAGGGATTTGAAATGGCAGGATTTACATTCAGCGGTTATGGTGCTAGGATAGCGCTCATCCAGAGTGGGGCTCGGTAACAGAACGTTCTCTGGCCAAGGGAAGTTCTGAAATGGGGACCAGGAAAGGGATTTAGAGGAACTGTGAGTGGCTTTTACCAATGGAGCTGGCTGCAGGAGGGCAGAGAGTCCAGGGAGGATAGCCCGAGGAGATTTTTTGGCCAAGAGGCAGGTTTGATATTTGAGTCGGACGTCAAAATTAAGCTAGTTGGAGAGAGACAGTAGAGAAAACAGGTGTGTGTGGTAAGGTCACAGCCAAGGACTAGGCGGCAGGCTTTGTTAAGGGATACCCTAATTCTATGGAGTGATGTGTTGTCTGCGCCCCACAGACCAGGATCCCATAATCAATAAGGGAGAGAACAGGGGGGAGGAGGAGGAGACAGCAATATGGAGGGCCTCTGGGATGAGGCAGTGCTTGTACTGGTGAAGTTTGCGAGTTCTGGTGTTGACAGCAGTGCTGAGGTGATGGATATGTTCGTGGAAGTTTAGAGAAGAGTCAAGGGTGATACTGAGGTACTTGAAGGAGCCAACCTGGTTGAGGGCTGCAGCTGGAGTTGAACATTTGCAAGGGTAGATCTTTGTGCCTGTTCTGGTGGTGAGCAAACATCATAACTTTGGTTTTCTTGTAATTTAACACTAGGCGGTGATCAGCAAACCAGGTTTCAGCATCAGTGAAGGTTTTGTAGGGAGAGTTGGATCAGAGTGGGAGGTGAACAGGACCGCATCATCAATGTAGAGGAGCAGTTGCCCAGAGCATGCTTTAGGGAGGGTGTTAAGAAATAGGCTGAAGAGAAGGGGCCCAAGGATGGAGCCCTGTGGTACCCCAGATTTGACTGGTAGATTGGAGGAGAGTGCTGCCTATCTTGACTTGTTGAGAACTACCAGATAGATAGTTGGCAAACCAGTTTGTGGTGTCCTGTGAGAGACCAGTGTGAGTGAGAGCAGATAGGAGGAGAGCATGGTTAATGGTGTTGAAGGCTTTCAACAAATCCACAAAGACAGCCCCAGCCAGACAACCTTTGTCAAGGGTAGAGTGTATGGCAGCCAAGAATTCCAACAGTGCTGAGGTGGTGCTGTGGCCCTGTTGGAAGCTGTGTTGTTCCTGATATAGGAGACTGTACTTTGTGAGGTGTTCTGTAAGTTGGTCTGAGATGATTCTCATAGAGCCTTGGGGGAGAATTGAAATGGGAGAGTAGTTCCTGTGGTGGCATGGTCACCACTTTTGTGGATTGGGGTGATGATGGCGGCTTTCCATTTGGCCAGGAATTTGCCAAAGGGAGTGGTTGATGGTGCAGGTGAGGGAAGAGGACTTCATCGAGAGTCAGGCGCAAACGTTTAAGGTCCAGGGTGTCACCACTGAACTGCGAGTCCCCAATGCTTTTAATATGTAGGGCTTGGCTTCCTGGGGTGATTGTTCTGAAGCGGATGGGGCGAGGAGAGGGGGTGGGGAGGCGGGGTGATTAGGGATCAAGAAGTGGGGAAGCACACTGCTGTGGTCCGAGACGGAGGAGTTCAGGGTGTCAGCAATGAGTTTGGGGTCGATGGTAGTAGTGCCAGTACTGTTAATATTGGGGTGGGATAAAGATTTCCATTTAGTTCTCTGAGGTTATCCCAGAACTTTCTGCCTGAGCCCTAGGAGGAGGTGAGGCTGCCTTGTAGTGTTCTGCCTTAGCCTTACGATTTCTCAAGTGCATTTATTCCTAGTGGCACAGTAATGTTGTCTGTCGGCTGGTTTACCCAAGTCGAGGGCTATTTGCCAAAGGGCGCCCCGTGGCACATCAAGTCTAGGAGAGTTTAGGAAATCCATGGGGTGGAGGATCCTTGACAATGCATTTAGTATAGGGAGCACGATGTCGCAGGCTGAGTTAAAGGAGGAATTAATTAATCTAGAGCTAAGTCAATATCAGGGGATAGTAGATGGGGACCAGTCCCAGGTGTTGAGGTGGTGCTTTAGAAACAGAAGCTTTCAGGTTTCAAACGGCATTGAAAAATGATTTTGGGAGGTGGTTTCATTATCTTACATGACCAGGTGCAGGTCACAGGGAGTGGTCACTCAAGGCATTGGGAAGTACTGAAACACTTGTGATTCTGGAGGGGTGGTTAGTGAGCACCAGGTCCAGCAGAGAGGTGTACCAGTTTTAGGGTTATGCCTGTTGGGGGAGTGGACGACTTGTGTGAGATCAATAATGGCAATGGCATCTTTGAGGGGTGGCAGTAATGATGCCAGTTGACGTTGAAATCCCCAAGAACTATGAATTTGGTCTTAGGGGGTAGTAGGAGAGGTAGTTTAGAACAGAGTGTAAGGCAGGTTTTGATTCCCAGGTGGAATATAAACAGAGGTGACGAAGAGTGGGGTGGATTTACCAGCGTAATTTTCAAAGTGAGAACTTGGGCACCATGGTCCAGTTGGGTGAGGGGAAGAGTTTGATCTTACAGGGTGTCACGAAGATAGAGGGACCACCCCCACCGTTTACACTACATCTGTCAGTGGGGAAGACAGAGTACCGGAGGGACACAGCTATGTCAGTTAGTTTTGGAAGAGCCAGGTTTCTACAAAGAAGAGTATGTCGAGTTGATGTTGAGCCATCCAGCCCTGGAGGGAGTCAACTTTTTCTGCAAGCTACAGATGTTAATGAAAGCTATGCATAGTCCTTCAGTGTCGGGGTTGTTGGGTGGGGAAAAATTAGGACCTGGGTTTGGGTGTACATTGCCTGATAACAGCATAAGAAGTAGAAGAAGGCCCTAAGTGTAGGCTGAAATTGCTTGCAGGGGTTGAGACCTAAGCTGATAGGCGAGTGAGCTTGGTGCTGCTGTAGCTGGGATGGAGAGGGCGGATGTGCAGCGTGGCTAGAAGAGACAGGTGGGGGCAGTAATAGGGGTAGAGGAGGGATTGTTGAGTTGAGCATGTTCTGCTGCAACACTGGACACAGAATGGTAAGGTATTAATATGGGTCATACCCCATTCTGTTTTAAGAACAATTTGAAAGCTTGGGAGGACTGGGACAGTTGTCTGACATACTGTAAGCTCATGTGGCAGCCCATATGATGCAAAAAGGTACCACAACAAACCCACTATCTTCTCAGTAGTTGTCATTTGGGCTGGAAGTACTTCAGGCCACTCCAAGAGAGCATCAACCACCACAAGAATGTGCTGTTTGTCCACTTCTGCATAATCAACAAGAAAATACTCCTAAGCCATGGGGCCCGAGATCAGTTATAGAGAGGTTCTAATCCAGGCTAGATGCAGACGGCCACACAGGGGACACACTGACTGACCAGATTCTGGATGTCTTGATCTAGTTCGACTACGGCAGATATCCCTGTCCCAAAGCTTTCACCCAACTGATTTCTGGATGACTCTCATGTTATTCAGAAAGCAATCATGTCAAGAATTAGGAGGTATCACAACTCATGAACTCCAAAGAACACAGCCTTTATCCATAGACAGCTGATCCTTTTTGTTCAAGAAAGGCCATAGAGTCGTTTCCTGAGTGGAGTTGGGCCATCCATTCATCCTATTCATCCAGAACCTTTGAGAGTACTGGATCTCATCTGGTTACCTCTGCCACATCCCAGCAAGCTACAGGCAGTGTGTCAAGATACCAACTCTGGAACACAGCTCCATCGTCTTCTGTTTTCACAGAATCAGTACACAGCAGTTGGGATAGCACATCTACACATGTATGGTCCTGAGAATGCTGATATTTAATGTCATAGTCATTGATCAACAGCATCAAGGGCCAGTTGCAAGCATCATTATTGCTGCCTTTGGCTCCAGGAGAGCCAGCAGAGGCTTGTGATGTGTCAGCAAGATGTTCTGAAACAAGCACAGATCTCCAGCATGGCATACAGCTCTCTAGCCACTGTACTGTTCCACCAAAGAGATTATTTGTATGTTTTTTATTAGTATATTTAATGTTATTTGTAAGTGCTAGTATGCAATTCTGTGAGAATTCTTTCGCATTATTTACCCTGGATAGCCTTTTAGTTTTATACTTTTACTTTGTATTATATTTTAACAGAAAAAAAATACGCAACCTTACCAGTGCAACCCATTACAATGTTAGTACAATTAATTTGCATATCTCTACTCATATCTTCTGTCAGAAAGCATAACGATTTCTAAAATGCCTTCATTTAATCACTCAGACCCTGAGCCCACATCCACTGGAATTTAAAAGAAAACAGAAGAAATGGGATTACCACAAATTCTTACAAGTCATGGTGTTTTCTGTTCTGATTTGGACAGCATGATCCTGTAGCTGGAAAGAGAAAGACTGCATTGCTAGCAACACTGCCCTGACCTCCAAGAAACTGATGTATTCAGTGACTCTTGTGGGCTCCATGTACCACTCACTGTGAGGTCCTGTGGGTGGGTGCCCCACCCCAGGAGTGAGGCATCTGTAGTAAGAATATGTCTCGTGATTGCTGAAGGAAGGGAATGCCTCTTTGAGGCTGCTCTCCTTCCACCACTCTAACAACTTTACTAGTGCTTTTATCACTGACATTAGCTTTGAGAGTGATCTAGTGACCAACCTTTTCTGACAACTAAAATAACAAGCATTTGTCAATGCCGAAAGTTTGCTTGCTGGCATTGGCATTGGTAGTGTAGGAGTTAGAGAGATGCATAATAGGAATGGCAGTGAAGTATTGAACTGAAGCCAGCCCACCACCACCGTGCAGAGACTGACAGGCATTGGGGTGTGCCTTTGAGTCATCAGGCATAATGGCTGCCATTTCACCACACCTCACCCCTGCAGACACCTGACAGCAGTCACAGTGTGCCTTGGAGTCTTTGGGCCTTATGCTCACTCCACTGCATAAGAAATATGGTGAGATGGGTGCAGTATAGGAGAATGGGGTGAACTTTGGGGCCAAAGAGTCCAAGGCACACCTTGATGCCTCTCACTGGCTGCAGGGTGTGGGTGGGGGTGGAATGGCAGGAGCATTACAGGTGACAATCTAAGTCACACCCTGATGCCTGTCAGTCTCTACAGGGTGGGCGTTATGGTCGGAAACCGTAACGTCCCTAAGCGTTCATTGGTATTTTCCTCCAAATTTTAAACATGTTTTTTGTGACCCTCCACCACCTCATGAACAGTAGCAATATCAGTTTGTTAGCGGAAAGCTGATTTTGCACAGTGACTAAACCATCTGGCACCACTGGTGCGAAACACATTTCAAACAGGATGTGAAAAATGACAGCTGTACTGTTCATGGGGAGTGTAAAAAATGGCAATGTTGAAAATCTGGGTGAAAATATAAAAACTGGTGAAGTCACGCAGTGCGTAGAAACTGTGCAATGCACACCCGTAATGTAATTAGTTTAGGGATTTTTTACAGCAGATTGTCAACACAGGCATTTTGGGACCTCCACTCATGAACAAGCGTCGCTGTGATTTTCTTAATCTGTCCTGTACACTGATTTCCCACAGTGACCACGCATTTCTGCGGAAGTGTGAAAACACATTCGGACAGGGTGTGAAAATGACAGCTGTACTGTTCATAAAGAGGTGTGGAAAATGCCAGGGTTGAAAATCCGGACTGAAAATATTACAAATTTGTGAGCGTCACAGTGCGTAGAAACTGCTCAATGCACGCCCATAGCACAGTCATTTTATGGACTTTTGTCACCAAATTTTCAACATAGCCATTTAAGTCCTCTGCTCATGAACAGTTTCACTGTGATTTTCTTAATCTGTCCCAAACATTGATTTTGCACACCGATTGCGCCATTGTGCTACATGTGCGAAAACACATTTTGGGAGAGATGTGAAAATGACAGCTGTACTGCTCATAAGGAGGTATGGTAGAATAGGCAATATTGAAAATCTGGAGTGAAAATAGTAAAATTGCGGGAAATTCTGAGCATGCGTGGGAACTGCGCAATGCGCTTCGTAAAACAGTTATTTTGGGGAATTTTTTCCAAATTTTCAACATAGGGTTTTGGGGCCCTACCTCATGAACTGTGACACTGTCATTTTAGTTACTTGGTCCCAAAAGGTGGTTCATACAGTGACTGCAAAATCACCTTTCAGGACCGAAAACAAATGACAGTGACTGTGTTCATGGTGAAACTCAAACAAGTGAAATTGGTGAAAAATTCCCAAAAATGGCTGAGATATGCACCAAAGTTGAAAAAACATTTATGCTATTATACAGCTTACTGGCATTTCTTCAGTTCGCGGTCGGCTTTGAAGAGTGCAGGCGTTCCGGTCCACCAAAGATCATCGGCGCTGGGCTCGGAGGTAAGTATGGGGTGAGGTGGGAGTGTGGGGAGGCGGGTGCACAGAGGTGGGAGCGGGTTGGGGGCAAGCTAGTCAACGGGGACCGTTTTTTATGTAATTTTTTTTGAACAAGATGATGTGGGACTTTTGCCATGCTGGGGTGGGCTCCCAATGTGGTAGCTGGAAAATGTCTTTGGGGGCAGCAGTGGGACGTTTGCCATGCTGGGGTGGGCTCCCAGCATGGCACCTGGAAAATGTGTTTGGAGGGACAGCAGATGGGCGTTTGCCATGCTGGGGTGGGCTCCCAGCGTGGCACCTGTAAATGTGTTTGAGGCGGGCAGCGGAGCAGGCAGAGGGTTGAGGCACCCCGTCGGCCATACGATGTGGGGGAGGAGCGCATGAGCATGCTGGGGTGGGCTCCCAGCATTCACGTATGTGTTTGTTGGGGGGAAGAACTGTCTATGACAGTTCAGATGCGTACCAACGTAGGCAATTACATACTGCTGATGGCAGTATGCAAATTGCCCTCTTGTGATCATTTTCCTTACAACTGTATGCCACTTCATCTGAACAGCTGTCATAGACAGCTCCGGACATTCTTTGTGTGGTGCAGCTGTGCCTGCAAAAGGGAGAAGGGCATTGAAGTGGGGAGACACACTCGAAAACTCGTATGGTGGCACTGTGTTTCTTGCACATGTGTGCATGCAAACATAAAAATTAAAACACATTAATTCTTTTAGCCCCAGAATGTTCACTTTGGGGAGGTTAACAGATTTATAATAAAATAATTTGAAATTGAGCTTGTACTTCTGACCAACTATGTAAGTTTGATGTATTATCTAGTTCCTAACATAAATGCCAAGAAACTGCACAAGGAAACAAAGTTATGAGTTAAATGTTCTCACAATAAATATATCTCATCACTTGTTAAGAACATGCAAAATGCAGAAATAATATTACACATCAGGGACTCCAAATCCGAAAGATATTTAACTGTCCTTATTTTGCATTTGCATTCTGTGTATATAGCTGGAATGCATTATCTACTTTTCAGTGAATCCTGCTTTCTCCCATTGATAGCTGGGTGGTCTGACCCACTGGGAGTTTAAGTGGCTGGCTCAGATTCACACATTGGGTATGGGGCCAGGATGGGATTTGAACCTGAATCATTTGGTTCCCAAGCCTGTGCCCTCAACACTGTATTATGCTGCCTCCTTACTCAGCATCTAGTATGCAGGATAAATTCCAGTGTGATGTGAGTATTCCTCCTATGACCTTGAAGAAACTGATGAGAAAACTTTATAATGTAAACAATCCCAAATCTAATCTGCTATCTTATCTCGGTAATAATATTTCCATGGTTTGCAAATTTTTATGACAGACTATTTGCGTATATAACATCAGCAGCATATAACTAAGTCTACTTTTAGGAGGTACTTTCACATTGACAAGACCATCTGCAGGTTGCGCTTATAAAGTAGGAGTCCACGTGCCCTACGGCAACTGCTAGATTTAATTTTTATTTGCAATTGTTCTGTCCTGTGGCTTCAGTGCAGAAAAGACTTTAGTTTATATTACATTTTCATTTTATTGTCTTGCTTTAAGAGAAGTATTTGGGTAATAGTCTGTAATTACGCTGACATCATGAGCTTGTCTCCCCATACCCCTACCCACAGCAGGCATCCAATGTAGAGAGAATCTTGGCGGGTATGAGGGAGGTTAGCAAAGGATTCGTTCAACAGATAAGCAAAGATGGCTGGCCAAGAGAGTAAACGTTATTAGTTTTGGGGAGATAGAAACACCACACACTTACATACCACAACAGAAACAAAAGTTCAAGTTCAAGTGTTTTATTCAACATGCAACGCACTAGGCAGCGGCTGGCCCAAAGCAAAACAGCCCCAACGTTTCCTTGAAACATAGACAATGAGGGCAGAAAAAGGCCAACGGTTCATCTGGTCTGCCGGAATTCCCTATTTAGCCCTGGGACCTAATTTCCCTCCATGGTCTTAGTTTCTCCTATTCTTTCCCCATTCCCTTCCCAGCTTCTGTGAGACTGAGCAACACAATAGCCTTCATTCTATCCCAGCCAAGACCTGAACCCACCATCGGTTTTAGCACCGGCCACTTCAGCAGGCAGACTGTTCATGGCTCCACTACTCTGTCTGTAAACAATGCTTTCGTGTCCCATCTGAGTTTCCCACCTGTCAGTTTCCACTCATGTCCATGTGACCGTAAACTAGTATTCAAGCTAAATATTTCCTGAAGTTCACCTTGTTAATGCCTTTTAGGAACTTGAAGTCTCTATCATATCTCCCTTCTCCCTTCTGGTCTCCAGCGTAACATGTTCAGTGCATGGAGGCGCTCCTCACAGGACCTGCCCTGCTGGCCCTGAATCTTTTTGTTACCCTGCAGTGCACTGTCACTAGCCAAGCCCTATTTTTCCTGAGGTGATGACTCCAGAACTGGGTGCAGTACTCAAGGTATGGCCTTACGAAGAATCTATAAAGGGAGGTATTACCTCTTCCCTTCTGCAACAATACCCCTCCTGATACATCCCAGCATCCTGCTTGCTTTGCTGCATGCCTTATGTACTGACTTGATTGTTTGAGGAGTCACTGATGATAACTCCAAGGTCCCGTTCCTCGGCCATAGTGTTAAGTCTCACCAACCCATCCAGTACTCTGTCCTAGGGTTCTTGTTCCTCAGGTGCATTACCTTGCACTTTTGGCATCAGATTTCAACTGCCAAACCTTAGAGCACTCCTTTAGCTTTCTTACGTCACTCTGCATTTCCCTACCTCCTTCATCGCTATCCACCCTCCCACAGAGCATAGTGTAATCTGCAGAGATACAGCCTGCCCCAGACACCCTCACCAATGTCACTAATGAATGCATTGAAGAGGACCAGTCCCAGAACAGATCCTTGTGGTACCCTGCTTGTGACTTCTCTCTGCTGACTTGACCCCACTGACTACAACCCTCTGCTGCTTCCCTTTAGCCAGTTACTTACTCAGTTAACTGACATTAGCTGCATCCAGATTCTCCATCTTCTTCTGCAGGCGTCTGTGAGGCACCAAGTCAAAAGCCTTGCTGAAGTCGAGTAGGGCAGATCCACAGAATGGCACCATCCAGTTCCCTCATTACCCATGCAATGAAAACTATCAGGTTAGTCTTACATGACCTCCGTGCCACAAATCTGTGCTGTTTACTATCCTGGAACATGTTGCTCTCCAAGTAATCCAAGAGGTTCTCTTGACCAGTTACTCCATCAGCTTCCTACAGTAGACTTCAAACAGACAGGTCTGTAGTTCCCCATGTTTCTTGTCTCTCTCTTATGGAGTGGAACTATGTCCACCACCTCCTCCGTCCTTTGGAACTACCCTATCCTTAGACATTTGTTGAATAGACCTCACCAGGGGTTCAGCCAGTTCTGCTGCCAGCTTCTTGAGTAACCTTGGATGCAATCCATTTCGTCCCAGAGCCTTATCTATTTTAATGATGTCAGCCCTTTCTGGATCCTTTTCTTGTAAATATTGTCTGTCTCATCACTGGGACCCCCTTAGTGGCTGCTTTGATGTTGCTCTCTGGCAAGGATCCACCATTCTCCTTAGTGAAAACTGAACTAAAGCTAAGGATGATGGCCTTCTGCCTGTCCTCCTCTATCACCCTACCCCTTCTGTTGACCTTATGATTGCCCTCCATTCTTCCTTTTTCCTTAATATATCAGTTTTCCTAATATATCAGAACTGTTTTCTCTGCTCTTGCCCCCTCTGCAATATGCAGTTCTGTGTCTGCTTTTGCCTCCCTGCCTCTTTGTCTCCCTATTTTTCAGTATGTAGTCTCCCCATTCCTCCCCCGCTTCTCTTTAAACTTGTAGAAGGACTTTCCTTTTGCCCTCACCACTTTCAGACTCTTTCGAGAACTGTAACTGTCTCTTGAACTTGTTCTTTTTGGTTACTGTTCCTATGCATAACTTAGATGCTTTGAGAATAGCTCCATAATTGCCCCATTTCTCTTCCACCCATGTTGACTAACCTTTTCCTGACCAGCTCCCTCAACCTGTTGAATTCCACCCTTCTGAAATCCAGCACTTCAGCTCTTGACTAGGTTTTCTGGACCCAGGGCAAGTTCAAACCAAATGGAGTGATGGTGGCTGTTCCTTCAATCACCTCTGAGTTGGTCAGCACCAAATTGAAATTACAGTCTGCCTGATAGGTTCTTTAACTAGCTGTACTGGCAGACAGTCCTGGAAGGCATCCAGCAAGGTCGGACTTATAGTGCTCCTGGCCACTGGAATATCCCAATTGATTTATGGCAGGTTCAAATTACACACGGCACTACTTCCTACTTTGCCACCCCTCTTTCAGGTTATTCCTGAGCTCTCTCTCTCTCTCTCTTCTTTGCCCTAGAGGTCTATAGATCACCCCAAGCAAGTTTATTGCCTGGGCTGTGGAGAGTTGTACACACAGTGACTCAGTTGCTCCTGTACTACCTCTGATGGACCCATTTTAAACCACCTCGATGCCCTCCTTGGACAGAATCACCTACCCCTCTACTTGTTCCTCTGTCCCTCCTAAACTGGAGTAGCCAGGTACCACCAGGTCCCAGTCATTATTTTCTGAAGCCCACATTTCTGATATGGCCACTAGGTCCACCTCACTGTCTACCATCAGCATCTGGAGAGCACTGATTTTGTTACCCAGGCTCCTAACATTAAGGCATAACCCTTCCAGCTGACCCCTGTTCCTCCATTGCTACTGCCCTTATATATTCCTTGTCCTGTCATCCTTTTTATTTTTTGGGTGGTGTTTGCCCACGTTACATTACCCATCTCTAATGTCTCCTCACCTAGTCCAGCTGTAGCTAGAACCCCCTTAACACACGCTGTTTTACTACAGGCCCACAGATGAGGATGAATACTGGCTAGGATCCCATCGTCAAATGCCTGCCTCAGTATGCCGACCCCCAGGTGAAGTCCGTCACCCTGAAGAGTTTCCTACCCCAGAAATCCCCAGACTCCCACAAAGTAGTACCCCTCACCTGACACCATCCTTAAGCCACCTGTTAAACTCTTCAGGTACATCCTCCTTATCCTATCCTGCTTCATCCCCATGCCCCACCCAGGGAGGACTTGAAAAGGCCAGGGATGCTGAGTATCCAACCAATCTGCCCCCCATCTAGAAAGTTATGCTCCACTATCTGTGTCGACTGGTTCACCAGATCATTGGTACCTAGTGCTGCCAGAACCTCCAGCTGCCCCTGCTCCACTCCACCACCTCTCTACCCCACTAAGCATTGAGTCCCTGACCACCAAGACTGTCCTGGTAGACTTGCTCCCCTGGCTGCCATCACGTTGTCCTGCTCTTTCCCATTGACTGACTTGGAGTCCCCCCAAGGTGGAGTCAGGTGCCTTAGCCTCCTAAGAGTGTGAAGCAGTTCGCCATCTGGATGTTGCTGGGCTGGCCAACCTCCTTCTGGCTACTCCTGTTTCCCCCTCTCCTGCTGCCTGTCACTTTCCAGCCCCTGGACCAGTGGGATCAGTGAGTTTGCACCTCTTTGACAAAGCATACCTGCATGAAACATTGGGGGCTGTTTGTTTGGT
The DNA here is from genome assembly GCA_016271365.2 of Neoceratodus forsteri. Classification (NCBI taxonomy): domain Eukaryota; kingdom Metazoa; phylum Chordata; order Ceratodontiformes; family Ceratodontidae; genus Neoceratodus; species Neoceratodus forsteri. Next base: position 803,648,030 of record CM057453.1, read on the forward strand.
TCAGTCACTGCATCGTGTGTTGTACATTGAATAAAGCACTTTAACATGAACTTTTGTTTCTGTTGTGGTGTGAAAGTGCAATACATTTTTGTTCCTCTGTACTTGCTCCTTGCCATTGCACCCTCCAACTCTTGAGCCGCCTTCGCTTGTGCCAAATTATTAGTTCTTGTTCTGTAAGAGTGTAGCACTAGTTAGTGGCACTATACACATGTCAGCAGTGGCACTATGTTTTCCCAATTTGTACCTATGTTGACAGTCTTGAGAATGGTACCCAATGACTTTTGCCATCTGTTAACAACCCAAACACTGCACTTTTGGCATTGAACCCAGGCTGCCATATTTCTGACCATCTCTCCAGTTTGGCTAAGTCCTCCCTCCTGGGTATCCACCCTCCCACAGAGCTTGATGTAGTCATAAAACAGGCACATCATGCCTTGAATGCCTTCTCAAATGTCGCTAATAAAGATGTTAAACAATATTAGTTAAACAAGATTAGTAGTAATACTTTCTTCAACCATGTATGTAGGGTGGGGAGGTTTTACAGGTTTTAATAGTTCATGAAATCAGATGTGGAATTGGAATTAGATTCTGAATTCTGAATTTACCTATCTGATTTCATGTGGTTTTCAGAATTCATTTTTTTCCATGAATATCAAAAGAAACAAAATCCTAAAATGGATCAGAATCCAATAATTCTGCTTGAACATCAAAATCAAACAAACCTAATATGTATTAAGTACCTGGAGAAAAGAGGTTCCTGGATCCCTATGCTGACAGTGGCAGACACTTGCCTCTGCCAGTTTTGCCTGTGTCCAGTGCTCACTGACACTGCTAAGGGTCATACTTATGTACTTGGGAACTCAGAAATAATCAGCTGTTGCTTATAGTATCAAGTGGGTCTAAAGAAGAGTCAAAACACATTTAAAACATCTTTAGTAGGCTGGCCTGGTGGCGCAGAGGGCTAAGGCGCTGGCACATTACCTCACGCCATGCCAGCGACCTGGATTGGGAATGACCTCGGGCTGCGGGTTGACAGCTGGGGGTGAGGGGATGGAACTGGATTGAGATATGGCTGTCCCTTCCATAGGGGTGGATGCCCGCTCCGCCGTAATCCTGCTTCCACGGGTGGAGGTCCAGTGGTAGCGAAAGCAGTCAGGAGGCGGTGATGCAAAGTCTGGGAAGGGGCCACTGGATCCTGGCGTGTGCGTGCGCCCACGCACGCACACGCATGTGTATGCCATGGCCCGGGAGAGGGGAGTAAAATATAGAGAAAACAAAAGTATGTATGGAAAAAAAACATCTTCAGTGAGGTACACAAGAGTCCCTACCAAGTACCACATACTATCTGAAAAGAGGATCAGTCTCTGAAAGGGCTGTTGTCAAAGGGATTTCCTATGGAAATGAATACACCCAGACTATAGTTGTTGGGTGCTCGATTGGCAATTCATTTATTGACACATCTTCTTACAAAAATATCACTATTCATCAAATTACTGAAAATGTTCATATGTACACTTTATACAACATTCGAGTCCATTTATTTCTTGCAGTAGTTTCCATTCAATATTCTTCTTCACTCATCTTTTCGGGCCCAGATGCATGACTTGACACCCTCTTCGGTTCTTACCATACCTTTAACCATGCATTTACATTTCCTTCCTGGGGTTAGATGCCACTAACCCGACCCATGGGTCAGCCCCCTCCATGTTGCAGCCGGCCGGATGCTCCTGCCCCAGCCCGTGCCTGATCCCCCCCCTTGCCCACCCTACTCCCTCTTTGCCCCTTTCCTCTTATCCACCCTTCCTCTCTCCCTGTCCCTGTTAATCCAACACTGGTCCATCTACCAGCTTGACAAAGTCGTTGCACTCTGATGGCAACCATGTACTAGTTTTCTTTCAGTTTTTACCGCCACTGCTCTTTCTCTAGCAGCCCATGGGCTCCGTGGGCCACTTACCATTGCCTCTTCCAGCAACCCATTTCTGGTTTCCTTTGTTTGGCCTGCTGCCCTCACTCAGTGGCCCTTACCTGGCTGTCCTTCAGCCTTGCTGCTTCCCAAACCGCTAGTGAATGTGTCATGCCTACCTGCTGACTGTAGGGTAGGTGGGTGGGTTTCAAGTTCAATCCTAGCAAAGAGGATCACCTCTCTTACAGCTGCCTTAATAGCCCATTAGGACCCATAAGGACCCCTGGGTTTGCCCTGCTCCCCAACCAATCCTCTTAACCTATTTTGTCCTGTATCATTTTACTCACTTTGTGACCTTATCTGGCCCGCCCCTTTTCAACCCCCAGCCCCGCCTAGCCTACCATCCCCTTCCTTATTCCAATCAGCAACCCCTGCCATTTTCTTCAGAGGAACCTCTGACAATTCAGGTTGCCCTGAAATGGCAACCCCACTTGACAAAGGATTTCTATGGAAATGAATACACCTAGACCATAGTTGTTGGGTGCTTGATTGCAGTTATTTTATTTAAGTATCCCTTTTCATCAAATTGCTTCAAATGTTCATTTCTACACTTTATGCAACGTTCCAGTCCATTTATTTCTTGCAGTAGTTTCCATTCAATATTCTTTCTTCTTCCATTCGTCTTTCAGGGCCCGGATGCATGACCTTAACTCCTCATCCGGTTCTTACCACCTTTAACCACACACTTACATTTCTTTTCTGGGGTTAGATGCCACTAACTACACCCACATGTCAGCCCCCCATGTTGCAGCCACAACTGGATGCCCTGACCCCGCCCGTGCCTAACTCTCCTCCCCCATGCCCACTCCTATCCCTCCTCTGTGCCCTCCCCCTACCCTCCTCTTAACCTCCCTCCACTAGCCCATCTCCAGCCTAGCGATGGATGATGGGCTTCCCTCCTCTTGCCCTTTCTTTCCCATCTTTCTAGGGCCCCAATTATGTGTGGAGGAAAAGGACATGCCCACTCCAGACAGATGCACCCCGTCCCTCTATAATACCCTGGCATGTCACAGAAAATGTCCCTATGTGAAATGTATGCACCCTCCAACTCAGCTATTACTGCCGCCACTCTCCTGTTTAGCCATTTCCTGGCCTTCTCCACAGATCTGATGTCTCTAGCTTGCCTCCATACCACCTGGATATGACTTCAGACCACACGACAGTGCCCCTGGCCATCAACCTTAATGGTATTTAGGTCCACTTTATGTCTTGCCAGAGGGCCCCTCATGTCTTGTCCCAAATAATCCCCCACCCTGTCCCCTCATGGATTATTAAGAAATCTGGTCTAGGCCATAAAACCACCAAGAGCTGTGCCCATTTCATGCCCGGACCACTTTCCAGTGTATCCTTATGTCTTCAGCTACCCTCCAAGTTGACTACCTCCTGGCATAGATGCTGTGTGCCTCTCCACCCAGTAAACAAATGTATGCCCAATGATCCATACTTGGTTTTGTCATCTCCTGCCTGTTGGTGTAAATCACAGAGCCGTTAAATCAACTTTCTCACGATTCTTAGAACAACTTGACTTCCACCTGCCCACCAGCTTGACATCTCCTCGGATCCTCCTTGTGTGGCCCTTGCCAAGCAGCGCCTATCCTAAAGCAGTGCAGTGAAAAATGCCTGGGATCTTCCCCCAAAATGCTATACCTTTCTTTAAGACCCTGGTTACCTGGTAACTAATTACTGGGCTCCATCCCCATGGATGAGTACATTGCCCCGCCTGGCCTTATGACCCTGTACTCAGTCAGTGCTGCCACTGCATACCATCCTTTGTCTGTTTTTCCAATATGACTTTGGTCACCACTCATGCTTGGTCTGCTTTGACCATTGCAGCCAAATTATTATCCTTCGGACCCCAGTGTACCTCATCCCATAATAGCCCCTGGCCACCTCCCTCCTGTTTTTAGTGACCACCTCAACTACCTCTGAATGCTCCCTGGCCATGACCATGAAGATTGGCCTGAGCAAGCAAGCTTTGTACCAAGATATGCATACCCATCCCAGGGCTCCCAGGTGGTTTAACAGTAATTGTCCTCCCATTGTCTTCCTGTCATCGCCGGGCCTCCCTGGGTTCTCTGTCGCCCTATGAGCATTCTCTGTACCATCTTGAACTTGTTAGGTTCCATCCAGTCCCTGGTACTGCATGCCCATCCAATCCCTACTAATTTTACATCCATGGTCGTGTGTGCCATACCTGCCTCATCTCTTGACTACAAACTATACTGTCTGTTCCTCAGTTATGGGTTTACTTACCTCATACCCCTCCTGCTGCTGAAACTCTAGTATATGGTCCACGTCCTTCGTATGCTTTCAGTGTGTTCACAGACCAAGAGCTCAATTAAGCAGTTGGGCTCCTTCCATCCAATCTCCCATAACTGAGGCGGAAGCCTTGTTTTCTGGATGGTGGCATGCGGTGCCAAAGACCTAAACCTGTCCAACTGAAGACAGTAAAGGCTGTCAGCTATGTCATTCTGAATCCCTCTATATGCCTTGCTTTGAAGGACAGGTTGATTTTAAACCCAACAGGACCAGCTGATGTTATACCATTGTCACCATCTCTGTGGACCCCCTCTGCCTGTTGATGACCTCAACCACTGCCTTGTTGTAACACAAGAAATAATCCTTTGGTCCATCAGCCACCCCCATGTTTGCTTTGCTACCCAGATTGGAAATCTCTAGGAATGTGATGTATTTTAACAGGTCCCTCCTGCCTCATTCTTCAGGCCATGCTTCAGACATCCCTCCCCCAAAAGTATGCCCTCACCAAGGCTCCAGATGCATCTGTAAACAACTCCATGTCTGTGTTGGACAACCATCCATCTTGCCAAAATATGACCCCATTGTAACCTTCCAAAACTGCTCCCACATTTCTAAGACCTGACATACCCCTCTTGGACTGTCCACCCAATGATGTGGCAATGTCGCTTTTCCTGTGGCCCTTGCTAATCTTCTGGTGAAAGCCCTCCCTGGCTCTATAGCCTTGCAAGTGAAGTTTAGGTGCCCCAGTAGCTGCTGTACCATTGATAAGGGGACCTCCTTCTGATTCCTAGCTGTTGTAATAAGTCCCTCAACCTCTGCACCTTGCACTCAAGAAGACAGAACCTCTCGTGTTCTGTATCCACCTCGATGCCCAGGAACTCCAGTGTCTTGTCCAGCCCCTCTGTCTTACCCTCCACTAAAGGTACCCCAGTGACCTCACATCTCTTGGAAGTCTTCCAGCATTGCTGCTGCCTTGCTTGCTCTTTGCCCCACCCAGTGGGAAGTCATCTAGTAGTGTCCTACTACTACTATGCATACCTCTCCCCAAAACCCACTGCATCCACGCTGCTGAAGGCCTTGAAAGTAGCACATCCAACGAACAGTCCATTGGTATGGTCTTGTCAAATAGAACCCTCCTGGAATTGAAACCCAAGAGATCCCAATCCTCTGCTCTAACTGGCAGTAGTTGAAAGCTGCTCTGTATCGTTTTCACCAGCCATGCCCTCCATTGCTCTAGTCAATGCTACTGTGTGGTCAAGAGTCGCATATGATACTGCGCTCTGTTCCTCTGGGATGCTGCCATTCACAGAGGCCCCTTCTGGATATGACAGATGGTGGATCAGCTGAAACTCACCGACCTGCTTCTTTGGTATCACCCGGGCGATACCTAAGGTCTCCTCAGAGGGGCTCACTGAAAGGCCCCTCCATGCTGCCTGCTGCTAATTCCTTCTTAATCTTCTTGCTCACTGTGTCCTCCCTATTCTTGACAGAGTCCAGATTTTTGATGTCATTCTCCTTATGCCTTGGTAGCCCAAACTGAAACCCGTCTAAAACCCTCCCTTAGCATTATTCCTTTCTCTGTCCGGGTATCCCTTGGTCCATTCCCATATGAATCCACTATTATGGGCTTCATTGCCAATGGGAATCTCCATCCATCCCCTCAATTGTCTCGCATTTAGTTCCCACTGTACCCTGCCCCATATACCCCTACCATTGTTTCCTTTCCCACCTTGGTAGCTCCCTCCCCTTGTGCACCAGAGTATCTCTACCTAAAAGGGCTGCTCACTATAGTTCTGAGAGCCCAATCTGTCACCCACTGGCCTACACCATGACACAGGGTGCTGCCCGAGCACTTGAGCAGACATGCCTGAATTTGCAGTTCGCCCATGTGCACGTTGCCTTGTTATATCCCCAACAGGTTTTGCAGTCTGGCCCCCCCATTCCTATTTCTCTTCCCACTACCCCCAGACTGGCCTGACAGTGTCTTCACCCACAGATCTGTATGGGTGCAATCCCACCTAAGTCCCCATGGAGGCCATCTGCTGACGAAGGCATCATCATATCTGAGCCACCCATAGCCTAGTTTCATTTTGTGTGGCGTTCTTGATGTTGTTAAATACGTAGCAATTGGATAGCCAAATCTGACTATTTTTCTAATAAAATTGCACTGAACACTGTGAAACCTGCCTGCCACGTGTCTATATTTTCTCCTTATAGGTGGTTTCTCGGCTGTCTTCCTATTAAAGTCAGTGCCACGGCCATTTCCAACTTCCCACTGTTTCCTCTGCTCATATTTTCTTGCGGTCTCCTTATCCACCAGTGCAAAAATATACTCCCCTTCCATATCTTTTCTTTTATAGTCTGTGACATGTGATCCCCAAGGGTCACTCCTGGCACCCTGTCATTACTCTTCCTCCCTCTTTTCCCCTGCCTAGTCCTGGCTCATTCCTTCCCCTATTAGCTCTTTTAATACCTTTTCCATTTCTTCAAGGCCTTTATCCCTATATCACATAATTCCTCCAAATAGTCCTTCAGACTGCCCTTGTGGACAGATCCACTTTACCCTTACCATTCCCTGTATCTGGATCCTCAGGCTCAGGGATGGGCTCCAGGTCCAGTATCGGTTCCAGAACAGGTTGTGGTGGTTTCTTCCTTTGCCCTTTCCCACTGGTCCCAGTGGCATCTTCCTTTCCTGGTAGCTTCCTCCTCCTCTTCCCTTTTTCTGCTGCATTGATGAGTTCAGTCATTTTTCCCATGAGTGCAGCAGCCTCTTCTCTCAGTTGAGCACTTGTGGCTGGAGCTGGTGTCTTTCTAGGAGCCATCCTGCTAACTTAAATTCGATATAAGAGACCACAGTGTTAACTTATATATATATATATATATGTTTAGGGGATACATGATGGGCATGAGTGTGATATGGCAAATATTGCCTGCAGGAGTCTGGATATCTCACGAAAGTCGGCAGCACGACAGTGACATATCCAGAGCTCACGATGCAGGAGTGACAATATTTGCCATATCACACTTATGCCCATCATGTATTCAATATATACAATAGGGCCAAGAGTTTTAGAAGTTTTGTTATGCTCTCTTGTGTTCTGTTCCTGTTTATGTGTTTGCTCATTCGTGTGTGAGCTTTTCTGAATGGCTGGCAGTGTTATAAACTCTGGGAGACACATGAGTGTGTTTTGCAATGCTAAATGAGTTTTAGGTAGGAGTGAGAAACATACTTTTGTGAGGCTATATTGTTTAGAAGTCTGGCTGCAGTGAAGTTGAGTGCATCACAGTAATTGTAATAAGCTGAGAGGCAGAGTGTCAGAACAGCTGATACTGTTTTCAGTGGTAATTAAGTTAGCTGCAGGCAGAATGCAGAGTGTTCTGTGAAATTGTGCTCTTTAGGATTCTGGCTGTAGTCAAGCTGATAGTATCACAGTAATTGTAATGGATGAGAATCAGAGTTTGAGGAACAATGAGAGTGTGTTTCAGTGGTAGTTGAGTTAGCATCAGGAGTAGTGTAGACTGTTCTGTGAAACTGTGCTGTTTAGAATTCTTGCGTCACAGTAACGAGCTGGAAGTTGGGGAGGGAGATAGGTGTGTTTTGTAATGCTGACTGAGTTAGTTGTAGGCAGCAGTGAGACCTCTGAAGTAGTTCTGCATTTGTGTCTATGGTAACAGCACAGGTGTTTCTTGCATGTTTAGGAAAGCTGCCTAGAGTGATGACCTTTGTGACCTGTGTGTGTAAATGGCTGATATCATCACAGTAGAGCAGAGGATAAAATATCACACTGCAGTGGATGATACACTGTTTTATCTTACTCATTTACCACTCACCCCTATTGTATATATACATATACACTATACTATACTATACTATATATATATATATATAATTTTTTTATGTCCAACCTCCAACCATGGAAAGAAGGCCTTCTTCCCATCTTGCCCCTTCTTTGGCTATCCGCGACTCCTTTGGCATCTGTTTTCCTTTTGTGTCTTTCCAACCATCACCCCAGGTCTGTGGCCCCATTGCTAGGTCTGCCCAAAGCAGGCCTACTGGCTGGTGAGCTATGTAACCCCTAGGTGGTGCTATCCCAAGGGCTACTACCCCTGCTTGTTTGACTACGGACAGGTTGAGGGCCTAGGTCCTATGGCGGGTGCCTCCACCCAGAGGTCAGGGTTTGTAGTGGTTAGACTAGCTTGGTCACAGCCCTCTGGGACACTGAGACCCCCCTTTGTTCCTCTAGTGGCTCACACAGTACACCAGAGTTACAGCCCCAATACCCCACATATACACACTGCTCACTCATATAGATACCACTTACCCGAGACTGATTCTGCAGCACGCCTCTGAGGACCCCTAAAATAAGGTTAAACAACATACACAGCAAACACAATACTGTTTCCATAAGTACCAATACCACAGACAGTATATATAGTATAACAACAACAAATCTGATTTATTTAGGGGCAGTAACACAGGAGGGAAATCAGGTTAATTGGTGGCATTAAATAACAGTACTGTGCACACATACAGGGGCTGAAAAGTCACACTCTGAGTACTCAGGTTGGGGGCTTGCCAGGTCCGTTGCCTGGGGTTGGCCGGCAGGTGCAGATGGATAGGGCCCTGTAGAAGAAAATATATGCACAACACCCAATTATAATGCGGAGCGGATGGCTCAGTCCATGAAGCAGTGAAACAACAAGAATTAGATGACACACTTGTGATTGAAAACAGGCTGCAGGGGATACCTGATTTGTACTCACAATACCAAGCTGAAAATTGGATGATGGGTGTTCCTCTGGATTGCCAGAACAACAAGGCATGGAGACAAAGTCCTTGTGACTGGACCCACTGCAGTTGATAACAAGCGGATTTAGTCCGAGACAAGCTGGAGTTTGCTTCCAGCTTCAACACGCAACACACAGCAATGGGGATTGAAATAGCGATTCCCCACAAGCACCACATTCATATGTAAAGGAAAGTACTATACCAGGCAGACTGCTCCTCAATCCCAATCGTAATTACTGCAAAATACCGGGAGCACACACAGCAGCTTCAGTTCCTGATAGACTGAGCGGTTCTTCAATTTCTCCAGTCTTCTACAGGGTGAGCCTGCGTTCCACACTTCTAGTGCTTCTTTCTCCTCACAACTCGGATTCAGTCCAAACTGGCACTCACAGAGGCTGCAGACCAAAACTCAGGGCCTCACACGTGCTTCCCTTTAAAACTATACACACAGAAGCACAGAGCTCCTGCTCTTCACAGTCACAACTGGTCTGATCTTTCCAGTCATAGAGCAGGGCATTTCCTTTAGCTCCACACCATTTTGTTGGCTGATTCGTCTGTCACTCACAATAAGACCCTCTGTTGGTGGAAAAAGGCATGAAGGTTAAAACTATATTTCCCAGAGTCACTGCCCATACAGTCCCTTGTGGCTGGCTCAAAATTGAGAGTCCATGTTCGATTCATCCACAGGCTTCATTTTAGGGTCTCTTATCATCCTGATTTGTCCAAGTCAGCTATTCAGGACCAAAATAAAGAGTTACACTGAAACAGTTTGTGCTGAAATGAAGACAGGTTAGACAAACTACATTTTCTCAGTCACTCTAAATGATTTCTGGCAAACAATTATATCTTTCAACAAGGCTCCCTCTGCACTGCACATGTAGCAGCAGAAACAGAGTGAATTGACAGCAGCCCCAGGCGATTTGAGCATTAAATACACAGTCCCCCATACAAACTAATTAAGTCTGCAAGCAGACAGCTTTTAAAGAGACGGTATGTGAGGCTCAAATAGCACTCACTTGGAACCACATTTAAACAGCTCAGATGCCAAACACCGCCCAGACTTGGAGCATTCAGGCAAGCTCCTGGAAGACTTTGGAACCCCGTTTGCAGGGGGGGATACATGTGTACTCACCTACTACTCCCCTTGTTTATCCCCATAGTCCCACATAATCATTGCACCTTTGCTTGCAATTGCTATTCATTATTATCTAAATGTTTTTTTTTTAATGGGGCACCCCCAGTTCTGTTAGGCCATTGCCCCAACTGGGTCTTCCTCCTATGTTCCTACCACCCTTATTCCTCTGTTTGCTTATATAGACCCATTTACCTCTTTCTTAACATTTCTTGTTCCGTTCCCGTGTTTTTTGTGGGTTTTTGGCCATGTGGCCAGTCACCATTTTGTCTGCCCATGCTACCTGACATTTGCCTGTACTCAGCCGCCATCCCAGTCTGATGGCCTGGGCGCCTGCTGCAGACATTCCCTCTTGTGTCTTCTCGCTTAGCCATCCCTTAATTTCTTTCCTTTAAATGCCTGGGCAGCTTTTCCTGCTCCCACTGCTCTGTGGTTTATCATCCCCATGGTCCCCATTTTTTGTGGGGGACCTTCCCTTAGTGGTGTGATCACGGTACCTCCTCTGTTGTAGACCCATATGCATTTTGTCTCTCTTCAGTCCATTAGGCTATCTTTCTTTGTTTATATCCCTGATGTCACTTATTGCCCCACTTTATTTTGCTAGGGCAGCTTGCCTGCATCACCCCTTTGTCCCTAAAATGGGTCCCGTTCCGTCAAGGACCTGCCCTGCCCAGCCACTTCCTTTGTTCTCAGGGCACTGCTTCACCCTTGGCCTTCTGCTTTGAGACTCCACCCTTTGAATAGTGTCGGTCCCCCACCTCTAGTAGGCTGTTTTGCACCAAGGCCTGCTGCCCTCCTTATCAGGACAAAATCTGAACAAAACCCCCAAAATTAAATATATTTATATATATATATTTTTTTGCAAACAAAGCCTCACTCTCCACTGCCAACCCACTTTATGTTTTGGCCCTTGCATTGGTCCATCTTCAGGGCTGCATCTCGTACATTCTCCTTTAGGCCTGCAAACATACAGGCCACATGGTAGGCCGGCAGACCTCGACTGTATGACCCTGAACATGACCTGGCTCCTCTTCTCCTCCACCCATAACCGCAAGCAAGACTGGAGCCCAATCCCTCACCCTAGTGTTGCTCTAACTTGGTAAGGCCTTCCTCAGCTATAAAACAACAAACCGTCAAGCCCTGTTTATGGCTTTCAACGGCTTCCTGTGAGTCTGCAATGACAATTCCTCCCACCTAGCATGCCAAACGTTATCTTCCCAGTCAGTACCTCCGTCCCAGCAGATCTCCATATCCATGAAACTTGCACAGCTCTCCTACTTTCCCTCCATAAATTCTCCTTCATTATCTAACATTTTCTTTAAACGCTGTTGTACCTCTAGCTCTGTCGTTGTGCCAGCAGCACAAACCATAGGTAGCCCACTTTGTAAGTGAATATAAGGCATATAAAACTGACTACAAATGCACACATTCTTTAAAACACAGTGAAGAAAAGAATATAACCACAAAACATATATATGGCTTGCTTCTTAACTCACTACGTGAGCTAATACATGCATTTAAAGTTGGCTGTAAATACACACCATCCTTAAAACCAGCTAAATAAAATAACAACAAAACATGTAAAGGCTCTTCTTTACACATTTAAACTGTGATTTGGGATAGAAATACCTGTTGCATTCTGCTCCTTACTCACCCCATGTCTCATGGCCTAGGCCCCTGTCCCAAATCAAGCCTATCTAATCTTACCTTACTTGAGAAATAAAATCTCAAAGATATGTTGCCAATCGATGTGCTAAGATCTAGTTCAAGTTCAATCCTAGCAAAAGGCAGGGGATCCCTTTTCTTGCAGCTGCCTTTATAGCACATTAGGACCCCTAAGGACCCCTAGGTTTGCCCGCCCCTCAACCAATCCTCTTACTCTATTTTGTCCTGCATCATATCACTCACCTTGTGACCTCATCTGGCCCCCCTTTCCTCTCCCTCCCCTGTCTGGCCTACCATCCCCTTCCTTATTCCAATCAGCAACCCCTGCCATTTCCCTCAGGAACCCCCTGACAATTCAGGTTGCCCTGAAATGGCAACCCACTTATGCCCTTTTGCCACTCACTCACTCACTTATGAGTCAGGGTAACCCTACAGCTACTAGCCTAGCTAAAATGTTAGTCTAAATAGACAGAGTTTCAAGTAGAGAAGTCTTTTTTTTATTTTTTGTTATTTTGTAGATAGAGAGACAGACAGACAGACAGAAAATAGTTGGATAGTTAGATAGATAGCTATGCAGACAGACAGAACCACCAAGCACTCAGATTAATTTAACTGATATTCCAACCCCAGTGAGTCGATTCTCATTTAGGCTTCTACAGCACTTTAGTAGGTACCTAACTTAGTACTTTAGCACCGGAAACCAGAAGTGATCAGCTGTAGCTTCCAATTTCGGAGGTAGTCTACAGAGGAGTTTTAAAACATTGAAAAATATCATTGATGATGCTATGAAGACTGACCAAGGAGAAATGGCACTGTTGGCCCCTAACATAGTGCCAGGAGCCAGGAAAAAAGTTGTGTTTTAAGCTCTGGGGCAACAGGGATGAGGGTAGATGCCTAGGAAAAGTATGGGAGGAGGAGTTGGCAAAGGATTAGCCCTGCAAACCTGTGGATGTGGATATCTCCAGTAGCCAGGAGGAGGCTGTGCTGGTTCTGTATAAAAGGGTGAAGAGAAGAAGAGTGCGATAAAAAGGGTGCACGGAAAAAGGCACAAGGCAAAACCGCATCTGTGAAAAGAGCTACAGGGATTTTATCCTCCACTTCATAGCCCCCACTTGCTCCCCGGGACTTTTTATAGCGAACTCCAGTTGGAGCAGCAGTGGGGAATCAACAGTTTGGGATGGTGGCATGCTCTGCCCCATTCTCCACGTAGCTGTTTTCATGAATGCGTTTGCCTATGCTTTTTGTCTGTGCCCTTTTACCGTGCTGTTCTTCCAGCACTGTCCTGACTGGATACTGGCTGCGCCATATGCAGCTGAACCACTAAAAGAGGTGTATGCATAAATGGAGACAGGCAGCAGGCCAGTAAGCTTTTAAAGCTGCAAGCTGTTGATCTGAAACATTTTGAAAGCATAAGTCAGAAAGACCTGGTATAGGTGCAGTACCCAGTGGTTCTGATGAAGCGACAGTAGATGCCATGAAACATCAACAAGTCATTTTTGGTGGCCATATAAACCTTTAAATGATTGACAGAAGTTGATCCTTATTTTCTTTTGTTGAGACTGCTGCTTAAGAATCCTCTACATTACATTTCCACAGAGGGAAGGTCGATGGAATCCTGGACCAAGGTGGTGGTAATACAAGGAAATAATACCACTGAAGAGGTGGAACAAGCTGAGTGCCCTTTATGAGCTTGTTTGACCCTGAGATGGTATTATTTCCTGAGTATACCAGACTTTGTAAAGGGGAGAAAGGGGTAAGGATCCACAGGAAATGAACACTCTTCACTTGTTTCTAAGCTGCCGTTCCTGATGTGTTATTGATATAGAGTGATCTCGATTCCAGAGCAGAAGGTGGGGGCGCTGAATAAATATTTCTGCAGACAGTCTTATCCGTTTCCAAATATTCTTTTATTTTAAATATAGCACGCCTCAGCGTTTCACCCTAATAGCAGGCTTTTTCAAAGTGCCTTTCTAAATAAATACACATAAATATGTATGTTGTATTTATTTAGAAAAACATCTTTGAAAAAGCCTATATATTAGGTATTCAGCACCACCTACCTTCTGCTCTGGAATCAAAATCACCCTATACCAGACTTTGCCAGGTTTTACTTTATATAATACGTTAGGCTGGACACTGTTTGATGTATACTGTTTTGCTGAAGTGTAGGGATTTTCCATAGTGTAGTGTTATATCTGGTGGAGTTTTTTATACAATGTGGGATTTTCAGTAGCGTGGTGGGTTTTGTTAGAGATTTTATCTGTATGAATAAGAGAACTGAAGCTTGAAGGACATGGTTGACTGATGAGTGAGGTTGGAGCAAGGGTGTTGGGTGGGTTTTAGTATGGGCTAGGGTAGTTTTCTGCAGGTAAGTGTCCAGAGTTTTTATGGTAGCTTTTATGTGAATTAATAAGGTGGTTGTTCCATGTTTTAATAAGTCACTGTTGCATGTGTCATTAAGGTACTTGTTACAAATGTTATTGGAGGTATAAAGGGGTTGTAGTGTGTTAGGTATTAATGTGTTATTAAGATATTAATAACACATTAGTACAATGTAACTAGATTATTGGTGTCATATACATTAATCAGCTACCATCACAGAAATAAATGATAACTTTTTCTATGGGGATGAACTTCCATAGAAAGGAGGGCCCAACCATGTAAAACATATGCACTGGCGTTAGCTAGGATGCAGTGCAGTACCTTGCAGTTTACTGAAAAATGCTGTTGTATGCTGCAGGAGCAGTGTAATTCAATGGCAATTAAGCCCTTTTGTGATGCAGTATTTTGTGATATGTCATTTATTGTAAAGTACTGCATTGCATACTGGCTGGCTCCACTGTTGGATTCAAGAAAGAAGCTCTGAGCTCCTGAAAGCATAAAACTCACAAGCTGTTAAGAATCATTACCAATATTTGTTAGCTAGCATATCAGTTTTTGCACAAATGTAGTTCTAAAATCCTTGGATTCATAGTATATTTTTAAATTCCTTAGCTGTCCCCAAAAAAAAACATTTATAACTATTTTTATAGTTAATGATGCGAGTCATTAAAGACGGCTACCACTCACAATATTATCAATCTCTTCTCTTAAAGGAGCAGGAGCTTTTAAACAGATCAAAATAAGGTATCTCAATTTAGGAATGAAAGAAAATGAAAAAACAAGTTGTTATATTGATGTTTTGCGAAATACATTGTTGCAAAAACAAATCTGATATAAAGAATAACTAATACTGCTACTTTAATACTTTTCATTGTTTGGTATAATGGGTACTTAGTTGTTGAAACAATTTTCGGTGAGAATCTCTCTTCGAGAGTGAATTGGTTAAAGAATGCTGCCACAGTTGTGGAATATCAGCAAAAAGTGAAGAGGTATTCAAAGTGCCCATTTCAGTAGCCGTCAGAAATAATGTACCTCAGTTGTGGGGCTTGAGCTGAAATCAGAGTGATTGATGCAGTCACCTGGGAAAACTCATACTAAACATTCCAAAAGCGTAATAGTTAATGGGTTTGCTGTTAGTAATGCTGTTATGGTGTCAGTGGCTCAGCAATATACACACTCGGCTCTGCGGCCAGAAGATGAGAGGGTTCAGGGCTGTAGCCCACATCAGGAATTGGGTTAAATCCTAGCGTGGACACTGTAGTGTAGCATAAGGGGTGCTGCACTTCTGAGGTGTCTCTTTTAGATGAGACATTAAATGAGGTCCGTCTGCCAAATCTAGTGGTTGTTTGGGTGGGTGTTATAGATCCCATGGCATTTCTGGAAAAGACTTGGGAATTTCCTGTTGTCTTGGCCAGTTTTCCTGCATGGTGACAGCACAATGCACATCCCTGGAGTTAAATGGCCTCTAGGTAATTTCATAGAACAAAAAAAAATAAAAGATTAATTAACAAGAACTACCACAGAGTTTGCACCATAATGTTGTCAGTAGTACACTTCCATCTGTAGTAGTGTGACTCAGAAAACAACCACTGCTACGCTTGTTATCAGCTGAGTCTACTGAATGGAGTGATAGATTTGGCAGAGGAGATCCTTTGAGTAGTGTAAGCTCGAGGGTGAAGTAAGCCTTGTAAAACTCTCACAGACAGTATTTTGAAACAACTGTTTATCTTGTGAGTGATTAGGTGGGTCGGTAAACTAGCTGGCATTTCTTGAGCGGGTGTCTGGGTTTGTAACAGATTCTGCTTTTTTTTAAAGACCTGAATATTGCAGAAATAAATGTCAAAACCTGAGGTTTTTGATGCTGATAATTGTGGGTTGTCAGTATGAGGTCATTCTAGTTTTGAGGTGTCTTATGTTAATGTGGCGACTCATTAAACATGGCTGCTTTCTGTAAATCAGAATTCTAATTATTGGGGGATAGAACTGGGGGAGCAGGAAAACTGAAGTAAGGTGCCTGCCTGGTGCCATGGCTTGGAGGGACAGGAAGCGCATCCTCAGGATCACGAGAACAGCTGCAGCGAGTCTGAGCTGGACGTCATTGTCCATCTAGGGACAAATGACTTGGCTCATCATGAGATTAGAGCAGTGCAGAAGGACTTTGTAGAATTGGGAGGGGCCTAAGACAAGTAGCACACACAGTATCCTTCTCTGACGTGCTGCCTGTCAATGGCATGAGTGAGGCGAGGTACTTTGCACCATGCAGTTTAATGAATGGTTGAAAAAATTGTGTGGAGCACAGGGTTTGGCTTCATTGGGACTGGGGTTCCACCTGAGGACACCAGCCTATACTGGCAGGATGGTCTGCATCTGTCCAGGAAGGAACAAGTCTTTTGAGCAGTCGGTTTAAATGCTTCATTCTCAAGCTTTTAAACTAGTCAAGGGGAGGCACTGATAAGCTGCAGGAAAATCCCAGCCCTCCCTACAAAACAGGATACTAAATGCGAAAAAGACCGAGGTAGAAAGGTCAGTGGGGATGCTGCAAAGAAGGTTAAGCCATAAAAACTGGAGAGCAATAAGTACCAATGCCCATAGTCTGAGAAACAAGCTTCCTGTATTAGTGGCCTTGTCGAGGAGGAACATCTGGATATCGTGGCAGTCACAGAAACATGGTACACACAAACCATGACTGGGACATAAACATACCAGGATACACTATCTACAGGAGGGACAGGGAGGGAAAAAGAGGAGGAGGAGGTAGCTCTTTACATAAGGAAAGGAATCAAAGCAACAGAACAAAGGGAAAACAGGGAGGAGAAGAAGCACTGTGGGTAAATTTGGAGACTGGCAATGGCACCACAATCCGCACAGGGGTTGTATACAGAACCCCTTTCTCGGGAGGAAATGGACAAGAAAATGATAGAAAGTATACTTAGAATGGCAGAAAAGGAGATATTGCTGATGGGTGATCTGAATATGCCAGATGTTAATGGAGTGCAGTTAGCAGCCACTTTGAAGAGTGGGGTTATTCTAGATGCCCTACGGGGCATGCCTTAGACACAGTATTGGAGCCCACTCGAGAGGAGCAATCTTAGACCTGGTTCTCTCAAATGGAGATGAAGAGAGGATCACAGATGTAAGTGGGTAGCCATCTAGGAACTAGCGACCATTGAACAGTATGGTTCACAATAAACACAGCAATAGAGTCAAGCCATACAAAGGCAAAAGTATTGGACTTTAGGAGGCTGACTTTGCCAAAATGGGTGAGTGCCTAAGGAATGCACTAGCAAATGGGCAGGAAGGAGGGGTGGAAGAACAATGGGGAATAATAAAACTGCCATCACAGAGGTAACAAGCCTTTGTGTGAAGCAAATAAACAAAATGAAACGGTAAGAAACCACTATGGTTCTCAAAGGAAGTGGCAGTGAAGGTTCAAGAGAAAGAAAGCATTCAGGAAGTACAAGGAATCACAGAAAGAGCAGGACAGAGAACTGTGTCAGTTAAAGCAAAGGAAGCTGGGAAGACAGTCAGAACAGCAAAGGCCCAAACCGAGGAAAAGATAGCCAACTCAGTTAAGAAGGTGGATAAAACCTTTTATAGGTACATCAGGGACGAAGGAAGACCAAGGGAGGGATAGTGAGGCTTAATAAAGGGGAGGGAGGAGGGTGGGCAAAGGGTGACTGTGAAAAGGCAGAG
Organism: Neoceratodus forsteri; assembly: GCA_016271365.2. Taxonomy (NCBI): domain Eukaryota; kingdom Metazoa; phylum Chordata; order Ceratodontiformes; family Ceratodontidae; genus Neoceratodus; species Neoceratodus forsteri. The sequence continues at coordinate 803,665,913 of CM057453.1, forward strand.
ATACTAAACAAATATTTTGCTCAGTATTTACAAAGGAAAAGGGAGTTACCAAAACAAACAGTAGAAACACTCTGGATACAGAAGTTGATACCAGCCCATTTACAGAAGAAAGGGTTCTGAAAGAACTCTTAAAACTGAAGTTAGACAAAGCAATGGGGCCTGATGGGATTCATCCCAGAATTCTAAAAGAACTAAGGTAGAACTAGTGACACCACTGACTACCCTCTTTAACAAATCATGGGAGGATGGGGTGGTACCCGAGGACTGGAGGAGGGCAGATGTGATTCCTTCACAAAAGTGGGAGCAAGGCAGAAGCAGGAAACTACAGACCTGTTAGTTTAACCTCAGTGGTAGGAAAATGATGGAATCACTTCTGAAGGAAAGAATTGTCAGTATCTAGAGGCCAGAGGGCACAGGACCCAAGGCAGCATGGGTTCACAGCGGAAGGTCATGCCAGACAAATCTGATAGATTTCTTTGACTGGGTGACCAGAGTAGTAGATCAGGAGGGGCTGTGGACATGACCTACCTAGACTTTAGCAAGGCATTTGACACAGTCCCACATAAAGATTATATACAAGTTAGCCAGCCTGGGAGTGGGTCCCAAGATGACAGCCTGGGTAAAGAATTGACTAGAGAATAGGACACAGAGTAATAGTAAATGGAGTCCACTCTGAAGAAAGGGGGTTACTAGTGGGGTACGCAGGGTTTCAATATTAGGACTGGTCCCTCTAATGTCTTTATAAGCGACATTGCAGAGGGACTGGAAGGAAAAGTATGTCTCTTTGCAGATGACTCAAAGATCTGCAACAGAGTTGATGCACAAGGTGGGGTGGAAAGGATGAGAAGGGATGTGCAAGGTTAGAGGAATGGTCAAATGTATGGCAGCTTAGATTCAGTGCTAAGAAGTGCAAGGTAATGCACCTGGGAAACAAAAACCCAGGGAAGAGTACACAATGGGGGTGAGATACTAACAAAACAATAATGGAAAGGGACCTGGGGTAGTCATATCAGATGACCTAAAGGTGGGCAAGCAATGTGAGAGGCAGCAAGAAGGGCTGGGGGATACTGGGATGCATAGGAGAGGCATCACCAGTGGAAAACAGGAAGTTATTATCCCTCTGTACAGACAGCTGGTGAGACCCCATCTGGAGTACTGCATGCAGTTCTGGAGACCCAATCTCCATAAAGACATAGACAGGATAGAAGCTGTCCAGAGGAGGCAACTAAAATGGTGCAGGGTCTGCACCAGAAGACATATGAAGAGAGAGACTTAAGAGCTTAATATGTATAGCCTCGAGGAAAGGAGGAGAGGGGCACATGATAGAAACTTTCAAGTACATCAAGGAATCAACAAAGTCCAAGAGGGTAGCATCTTTCAGAAAAAGAGAGTGTGCAAGAACAAGGGGCACAATTTGAAGATAGAGGGGCGGCTCAGAGGTAATTTAAGGAAGTATTTTTCACAGAGATGGTTGTGGATGCATGGAACAGCCTTCCAGAGGAGGTTGTGGAGTCAAAACAGTGGTGGAATTCAAGCATGCATGGGACAGTCATAAGGCAATTCTAGGGGTGGGGGTAGGAAGAAGTAGACTGCTGGTTAACTAGGATCTGCACCTTATCCACTAGGTAAGGTAATGGGCAGACTGGGTGGGCCTAGCGGTCCTTATCTGCCGTCAAACTCTATGTTTCTTAAGGCTGGCACAATGATTTCTGTAGGTGCTGCATCCTGGTTGGCAAGACTTTGTTTTACTTGTGCATTGTGTTCTCACAATCCAAGGGTCCCAGTCAATCAGGACATATAATTTTCCTTCCCTGTTTCATAACAGTATATCAATTAAACAGAATCCAGTGCTGCCCCACCTGGCTGCTCAAACTGCCTGCAATTCTTAAAATGTATTATCTGTCTTATTTACTGAGGTTGCCATTCTTGACATTCAAATGGGGTTTTGTTGTTGCTCTTGTCAGTTGAAATGCAACCAAGCCCAGCTGAGAAACTGCTCAGTGAACCCCTTGGCTGGATCCTACACTAACATTTCATTTTTATCTCACTTATCTGAGTTATAATCTCACTGCTTCTCTCATTTTCATATGTGAGATTACTCTCAAGTTTCTAGTTTTAATCTTTAGATAAAATGTAGATACCGCAGCCTCACAGATGGCTGGTGGGGAAATTACCAGAAAGGGAGAGTCACTGCTCCCCAATCATTAAGTAAATGCGAGAGGTTGTAAGTCCTGCTGCCTGCACAATCACAACGCTGTAATTAAATGTCTTATAGGACAAAAACAGGGTCCGCCCTCCCAATTCCTGCAGTAGAGCCAGCACCCTGGAAGCTGAGAAGAAATGTTATGCTTAATTAGAGCACAGAGTTAAGCATCTTCCAATAGTAAGGTCACACTGACACATGAAGACAGCTGGATGTTGCTTCTTTGTTTAATGATATATAAATGCTTGATAAACATGTATACTGTGTGAGCATAAATAATCAGAGGCTGCAAAGTCATAGGTATGCCTAAAGCCAATTGTATGCCTTTCTTCACATCAGTTAACTCTTGAAATATTTTACTGTCACATATTCAAGTCACATAAAATGCACTTTGTTCATAAAAGACTTTGTAGTGAGCATGTTTGACTTCAATACTTTCTAAGTATGTTTTTGTATTCCTTATTAAGGCTAATAAAAGTTCAATAAGACTGTTTTGGCATTTGCTTATAGGAATGGTGGAATGCTGTTCTGCATGGAAATTCATGCCTAGAACATAGAGGATTGTGTATGAGCAAGCATACACAACAAGGCAGTTGTGATCGAGAGGTTTCGTGGTACCCAGAGACCTCGAGGCGTGGCTCGAGAGGTCTGTTACCACGGAAACCTCAAGATCAAATAACTGTCTTGTTTGTGTATGGTTGCTCATACCAATCTTTATAGTGTATGGGCAACCATAAGCAGCACTCGGTGAACACAAGGACAAGGATTTTGTCAAAAAAGGCTTTACTTCTGTGCCTCGAAGCTTTGGCTTCCGTGTTGCCGTGCACCTCAATTGCACATTCGCGAATGTGTTCGATCTTTTGTGCTGCACCGATGATGTACTCAGTGCAGCACAACAATATCGCGGACGCACAAGTGCAGGATCAACAACGCTGTTCCAGGCATGGATTTCCATGCGGAACAGCGTTCCACCATACACTATAGCGTTGTTGTGTTACAGTAGTGATGCTGCAATGTTGTGCTGTACTTCGACATCACTACTGCAACACAACAGATCAGCACACTTTAGTGTGCACAATACATGAGCCGCGGATGCCATCATTAGCGCTGTCAAGTCGTCCTTGTCAGTTTTGGTCAGTGCTAACTCTTCCTATAGTAAAACAGTTCAAAAACTAATTTAATCTTGGATTTGAATATAACACCATATAGCAGAAAAACACTGTAAATGTGTTTGTTTATAACTGAGATAGTTATAGTTTAAAGTACTGTACAATTGTTTGACTTGATTCTGTCACTTAATAATAGGCTGTTCCCATAGTAACACAGTTCAAAAGCAGATGCAGTCCTCAGTTTTCATATAACGTTTGCAGCAGAAAAGCGACATAACATACAGTAACCTGTATGTTATGATGAACCTCATTATACCAAACTCTCAGTGATAACAAATGGTTCCTGTGTCTCCCAATGGTGATTACTACTGCCAACGATTTCTTCTGTAATTGATTTGTCTTTCTCTCATTCTCTCTCCTCACTAATGTCATCTCCTTTGTCGCTCACCCTGACAGGTAAACTTGTTAGTAACTGTACTACAGTAGTAAGAACTACTGTACTAAGCATTAAAACAAAAAAAATGTATTAAATGGTGAACTCCTGTGAGTATGAGAGGGCTGTAAGTTGTGAGCGGCTGATACAGGGACAGAAAATGGAGCGAGGACATGCTGTAGATCACAGCTACTGCTTTTTAAAGCAGTCAAATAAGAAAACATCTTAGATGTTGTAGGATGCTACATGGGACGCAGTAGAGCAGAGCAGAGTTGGACCATCAGGAGAGTCAGAGGTGTAGTTTTCGGCTTTTATTTTACCGAATGTGGCGTTAAGTGGATGTACAGATTCTTCACTGAATTAGCCTCAATTAACATAACTCTGCTGGAGGTGGCAGACAATCTTAGATCATTTAAGTAAGCATTCAGAAACTTTTTCAAAGGCTGGGGATGCAGAACTCACATTAGTTCCACAGTCAGCTGTGGGTTCTGTTTGCTTGTGTCACGCGGCACTGTAAGTAACCTTCTGCCAGGATGGAAGAAGGCGTTGTCATGGAGCACTGTTTTTTAATTAAATTTTATTGAGCTTTGTCAGCACTAATTGCACTTCCTAAAGAGCAAAGTGCTGTGTGAGTACTGGGCTCAATTACGCCTCATAATATAAAGTTCTTCCATAATAAAACCATTCAAAGAACAGATGCAGTTTTAAATTTCATATAGCATCTTCCAGCAAAGGAACATCAAAAATTCTTTTAAATATGAATACATGATGTGCAAGTGCCTGACTCTGTTCTGTCACAGAAAATTAAACAGTGAACGAAAAGTACTGATGCTGGTGTAGTGCGGTCTTGAAGAGAAAAACAAAGAAAACATTGTGCTGAGAATTTAGGTTATACCGACTGTGTGGGATGATTTTTCAATTATTTATTTCTTGTACATTTTCAAGTAGTTTGAAATGAAATAGAAAATCTGCACAAAAAACACTTGCCTTAAAGGCTTGCCGTGATTAGACCCCAGTGACCCTCAAAGACATTAAAAAATCATTTTAAACTCTGCTCCCATTGTAATCAACAGAGTGTGCCCCTGCACTCTACAGACACCTACATCACAAAATGAGGCGTGGTTGGTGGCACAGGGTGGAGCTTGGTTCTGTCAGCACCAGGAAGGGAAGGATCAGGATTACAAGCAGAATTTATGATCCCTACCTCTTCTAAAACCAAGAAGAAAATTCAGTGATGTGAACTGTTTTTGCCAAACTGTACCTATCCAGAGCATGGTGCTGCTGCCAGGATGGGAAAGGGATCATGCATTCACTGTTGATGTAGAATTGCCTGAAGATTCTGATTATAACTGAACATACTGAGCTGAAGCTGGTTGCCTCGTTTGGCCCAGGGAAGGGTTGCAGACAGAAGAATGTGTACAATCTATACAGATAAACAACAATAACAATAAATAAATACAAAGAATAGTCACGGTGATTTTGCAGAAAAAAGTACATAGTAACGAGAATGTGGAGAATACAAATGAGCAACTAGAGAAAGTATACAATCAGCAGATATCTTTGTGCTAGCAGCAGCAGCAGCTTTATCTTCAAAAGCACCTACCATGCTCTTTGCAAGTAGCAAAATCCCTGCACTCTCCATAGACTGATAATACAAACAGTCTGAGGATGGGGACAGAGCTGGTGAATGAGGAAGTGAAGGAGACTGTGGTGAGCCTCTTAAGGGCAATTTATGATCCTTTTCCTTCCTTAGAGGCTAGAAAAAAATGTACAAGTGTCGAGGAAGAACTCTCATACAGGTATAGGAGTTTCATGTTTGTGGTTTTGAGCATTGGGAAAAGTGTTCTTTCAAATCAGTATGTATACCATGTCAGCACTATTTGGCAGTCAAGCTGCAATAAAAAAGTGCCTAGTCAAAGTGAACATGAGTTATAAAAGGGTGGACAGAAATTCTGAATACTGATTGGCCTGAAGGTAGTTCCAGCTATAATGTTATCTCAGTGCAACATCACATTCTTAATAATTATTACAATAATTTAAATAAAACCTACATAAAAGTTTTTTAATGCCACAGGGTCCATTTTATAATTGCAATAAGGCATTCCAGGTCATGTGTGTTATACTGGTTTATATCACTTATCGGGTGATTGAAGACACTTGATTGTGTCAAGCACTGATCCTGAGGTGAAACATTAACCCAGCATGACACATGTCCGCTGTGATTTATTGCTTAGTAACAAAACAGCAGCATTAGCATTGATATGGTAACATGTTTACTATCTTTTAAAAATTAATCCTATTGATTTTTTGTGTAATAAAACCCCAAATCTCTACAGCTCAGCATTTGATAAATACAGCTTGCATTTTGAATGAATGAAAGATAAGAACCAGCTGTTACATAAAATGTGCCAAATCATACATATACCATATATATATACTTAGCATACAAATCACATTTTAGTGCAAAAAATAGGTACTAAACATTGGGCTCTTAACTTATATGCAAGATCAACTTATCACAGAGTTTTCTATGCTGTATTATATAGAATTACTCACCCTATACACAGAGTTTGACTTATACAGCAGTCCATGCAGAAATAAACACTTTGTTTTATCTTTTATATCCCAAAAGGTCAGCTCACAAACCCTTTGCTATGTACATGGCAACCTCAATCAAAGGCTCATAAACACATTTTACAACAGTATCCAAATGGTACTTATAGATATTTATTTTCATTTTACATATTTTATACGGATAGGCATATGAGCATAACTGCCCATTTTCATATGTGACCAGTCTACAATAAATACAAATATCAAATGCAGGTACAATTTCAACTATATAGACAGTGCATGCATATAAAACAAAACTTAATCAATTACATATTAATATAACCAAACATTAGAAACAATTACAATCAGACCAATTGCCAGGGAATTTTTGCGCTCATTTTCAAAAGTTCAGATATGTTTGCACAAAGTTACAGACTGTGTAAGTTATAGAGCTTAATTTCTCTTGAACTGGATGAATTTTAACCTAATCTGATATGAAACAGGGCATTTAGGAAGTGAATTTACTTGGTGATCTAGTACCAAAGCAATTAGTTCATTTGAGAAAAAGTTCTACAATATTGTCTGGAAAAAATGACTTTGTGCAAAAGACATGATTTAAAAGCAAAATGATATTCAAAGGGATAACATTTCAGTGTAGTATATCATTCACAATGATGCATCATATGTGGTAAACTCTTAGCAAACCTTATAATACTATAATAAGTAACCTTCAATTTCAAGACAGCTCCTTCAAGTAGTAGAATTCATTAAATTACCATTGTCTGATAATGAGAACAAGAAGCTATTAGTTAAAGAAGTCTTGATTCACGTCCAGAAAAGCGTTTGACCCTACAAAGCATACCAAGCCTCCGATGGGGCTAACTGATGAGTTAGACATATCAGCCTCAAATGAAACACAATGATCCAAAAGGACACTAAGATATTTAACCCTTAGGCTGCCAATAGAATTAGAATATATAGGAATTTTGGACTGATATATCAGTCTGCAGCCCTGTAAGGGTTAAATTAATTTACTCTTTCAATTACTTCACTATGGTAATCAACACTTCACTATGGTAATCGACAATTGAAAAGAAAAATTATTTGCCTTATGGGGTCCTGTGAAGATCATTGACTTTGTTTTCTTAGTATTCAAAATTAGTCTATTATGAAAAAATCCCATACAGAATGTTGTTGAAAACCTCCTGCAGCTTGCAATTAAGTTCTGAAATATTGTTACCTTTAAAAAAAAAAACAGCATCGCCTGCATAACATATGATGTTTGTATAAGTACCAACTTTAGGAAGAGATTTAGTAAACAATGTGACCAGTGATGTACCAAGGATGTATTCTTAGTACTCCACGGAAAATGTTACAATCAGAAGAATAAAACAGAGAACATAGAAACATGGACTTTGACTGCAGATAAGGACCACTTGGCCCACCTAGTCTGCCCATTTCCATACCTAGAGTATAAGCTGCAGATCCTATTTAACCAACAGCCTATTTCTTCCTACCCCCTACAAAAATTACCTTATGTCTGTCCCATGCATTCTTGAATTCTCCCACAGTTTTAGACCCCGCAACCTCCTCAGGAAGGCTGTTCCAAGTGTCCACCACCCTCTCTGTGAAAACATACTTCCTCACATTGCCCCTGAGCCATCTCCCTCTATCTTCAAATTCGTCCCTTGTTCTTGCACATCTTTTTCTGAAAGATGCTACTGTCTTGGACTTTGTTGATTCCACTGAGGTACTTAAATGTTTCTATCATGTCCCCCCTTTCCTCAGGGTATACATATTAAGCTCCTTTAGTCTCTCCTCATATGGCTTCTCTTGCAGACCCTGCACCATTTTGGTTGCCCTCCTCCTGAGCGACTTCCATCCTGTCTATGTCCTTGCAGAGATGGGGTCTCAGAACTGGATGCAGTACCCATACCCAGATGGGGTCTCACCAACTGTCTGTACAGGGGATAACAACTTCCTGTTTTCTGCTGGTGATGCCTCTCCCGATACATCCCAGTATCCCCAACCCTCTCTACCACCTTCTCACATTGCTTGCCCAAACTTAAGGTCATCTGATATGATTACCCCAGGTCTCTTTCCATTTTGTTGTTGTTACTACTCCCCCATTGTGTAATCTTCCCTGGGTTTTTGTTTCCCAGGTGTATTATTTGCACTTATTTGCATTGAATCAGCTGCCCGTAGTTCTGACCATTCCTCCAACCTTGCCAAGTCCCTTCTCATCCTTTCATGCCTCCTTATGTATCAACCTGTTTGCAGATCTTTGTGTCATCTGCAAGAGGCATACTTTTCCTTTCAGTCCCTCTGCAATGTCACTTATAAAGACATTAAAAGGACTGGACCCAGTACTGAACCCTGTGGTACCCACTAGTAACCCCTCTTTCTTCAGCGTGGACTCCATTCACAATTACCTTCTGTGTTCTGTTGTCCAGCCAATGTTTTACCCAGGCTACCACTCTGGGTCCCACTCCCAGGCTGGTTAATTTGACTAATAGTCTTTTGTGTGGGACTGTGTCAAATGCCTTGCTAAAGTCTAGGCAGGCCATGTCCACAGCCCTCTCTGGTCTACTACTTTGGTCACCCAGTCGAAATCAATTGATTCATCTGACATGACGGGTCCTGTGCCCCACTGGCCTCTAGGTACTCAACAGTTCTTTCCTTCAGAGTGATTCCATCACTTTCCCTACCACAGAGGTCAAACTGACAGGTCTGTAGTTTCCTGCCTCTGTCTTGGTCCCACTTTTGAGAGGGAATCACATCTGCCTTCCTCCAGTCCTCAGGTACCGCACCATCCTAGCATGATTTGTTAAAAGGGTAGTCAGTGGTGTCACTCGTTCTCTGCTTAATTCTTTTAGAATTCTGGGGTGAATTCCATCTGGCCCCATTGCTTGTCCACCTTCAGTTTTAGGAGATCTTTCAGAACCCTTTCTTCTGTGAAAGGACTGGGATCAACCCCCTATCCAGAGTACTTCTGTTAACTGGATTAGGCACCTCCCACCTCCTCTTTTGTGAATACTGAGCAGAAGTATTCCTTCAGTATCCCTGCTTTTTCACTGTCCCTCTGCCCACCCACCATCCATTCTGTTCAGCCTCACTATACCTCTCTTTGTCTTTCTCGCTCCTGATATATATCTATAAAAGGTTTTATCCCCTTCTTAACCGAGTTGGCTGTCTTTTCCTCAGTTTGGGCCTTTGCTATTCTGACTACCCTCCCTGCTTCCTTCTGCCTTAACTGGTACAGTTCTCTGTCCTGCTCCTTCTGTGTTTCCTTATACTTCCTAAATGCTATCCTTTTCTCCCTAACCTTCACCACCACCTCTTTTGAGAACGATAGTGGCTTTTCTTTCATTCTGACTTGTTTATTTGCTTCACACAAGGCTTGTTGCTTCTCTGGTGGCAGTTTGATATTTCCCATTGTTGCTCCACCCTTCTTCTAGCCTGTTTGCTAGTGCTTTTCTAAGGCACTCTTCCATCTTGCAAAGTCAGCCCTCCTGAAGTCCAGAACCCTCACTTTTGTATGGCTTGACTCTGTAGCTGAGTTTATCGTAAACCACACTGTTTGGTGGTTACTTGTTCCCAAATAGCTACCCACTTCTAGATCTGAGATCCTCTCTGTCCCATTTGAGAGTATGGGTCTAAGATTGCTCCCTCATGAGTAGATTCCAAAACTAGCTATCTGAGGCATGCCACCTGAAGGCAACGAGAATGGCCCTTCTTTTGGATGTAGCTGTAGCAAAGGTGCTCCAGTTAACATCTGGCATATTAAGGTCCTCCATCAACAGTATCTCCTTTCTCTGCCATCCTAAGTATGCCTTCTATCACATCCTTGTCCATTCCCTCCCCTGACATGGGGGTCTGTATACAACCCTGTGCTGATTGTGGTGACATTTCTAGTCTCTAAGGTGACCCACAGTGCCTTCTCTCCTCCTGTTTACTCTTTTGTTCAGTTGCTTTTATCCCTTTTCTTACATAGAGAGCTCCTCCACTAAAAGCCATTGATCTGTGTTTTACAAAATAATCTGTGAACCATAGGAGGACATCAACTGAAAAATTAAAACTGTATAAAGTATTGATCAGAATCTGATGATCAGCAAGATCGAATGCCTTGGTGTCCATGAACACATAGATCACTTATCGCCCCTCATCAAGAACTCCATGGATGCTGTTCATGAACCTCACCAAGGTAGTCTCTGTATTACTAGTAGAACATTTTATTGTCTGACTGTTGTAGTCATTACAAAAGTAAAAGCATAAACATAATTTACAGTGCTACAAACATTTACACATGTAACATTGTCCTAATAAATATAAAGCACATACATTACATATACATCTTTATTAAGCTTTTAAGTTAGCTGTTGTTTTGTTTTCTTATTTTTGCAATAATAGTCAAATATGTTGCAATCCTTATTATATAGTCCTTTCATCTTTTTTGACATCAATATCATAGTCAGTTCATTTCTATCACATGCATTATATGCATTTGTAAGAGGTCCTAGCCAAAACTCTCTTGTATTTTTGTACCTTGTACAGTACCATAACATGTGTGGTAGGTCTTCTTTTCCACCATGTTGACAATAACAATTTGGTTCTAATACATGTTTACTGTATCTAGCTCTTGACGACTGCTATCAAGCAGTTCTAATTTTACTTTCAAAGGTTCTACATAAGGCTGGCTCATGCAGTACATCCAGACAGTATTTGAATTTGTCAGAAAATGTATTTACTGCAAACCACTTTGAGTATTTTGCAAGACATTTCTCTAGATCCATTTTGCTCCAATATTGATTTATCCTATTTTTAATATAGTTTTGTATTTAATTTTTTGGACATATTTTTCCCGGAAAGGTAAATCATATTTATGCAATAAGCGGTAGAGATCTTTCAGCCAAGTTTTAGAGCACGAGTCATTATTGATCCATTTTGTTTTCAAGGAGACATTTCTTTGGCAGTCTACTTGAGGGAGCCTTTGTATTATGTTTAGCATTGAAACCATTCTGTTCCTCAGATCAAAGCTTCTCCTTATTCAGTAACTCAATCATCAGGTTAAATATTACTTTCCAGCCCTTTGGAGAGGGGAAAGAAGCAATATCTGATGATAATTTGATACTAAGTTTTCTGGCCTTACTTATCAGTTGGTCTAATACCACCTCCTTCCAGAGTGAGAAAAACATTTCATAACAAATAGAATAGTTGAATATTTTGTGAGGAGAAAAGTAATGGTATCAGGTGACAGTTTTAAAGCCTGTAATCAATAGTTGATGGTCTAGAATTCATGGTCTACAAATACATGGCTACTTCTGGGAGAAAGAATGTGGAAGTAAAATCTCTTATATTCTGAAGTAGAGTGGTGGGACACAGTATTAACAGTATTAGTTGTCTGTGACTGAGGTAACGATGGAAAATTCGACCTATAACATTCTGAGATACTGAAAAATTATTGACCTATAATATTCTGAGTTAACACAAAATTAATTGAAACAATGTGCAACCATTTGGGATCATAACATACTTAACCGATCATAACATACTTAACCCTGGTTCTCTGAAACTATGGTTCTGATTTCTGAGACTTGCCAAATAAATCATTAAGACTGTTCCAAATTATTTTAGAATTTCTGGGATTCCACTGTTGGTTTGCCAAGAATGAAAGAATGATAAAATGAGGGGCTAACCTATATGTGAGGTGTATCAGTAAATCATCTAGAATCATATGGAGATGGGAAGGTCAACTTATACCCGAGGCCAACTTATACAGGAGTATATACAATGCTCTAGTTTCTAACCATATGTTTCATGGCAAATGAGCTTGGCTGGAATTGGTGTGTGATGGGCAGGGGGCATCTTCCTCTAGTCTCAATTGAAGTAGATCTTATCCCCATGTCTGATTTAGGCAAATATTTAGCTTTGCAAGGAATAAAATCCTGGTTTTGTTTCATGATGAAAAGTGAGCCACCTCAATTGGAACTGAGTATATCCCTCCGTGATCCAGTACTTCAGTGGATGTATGGTTTGAAGATGGATGCCAACATAGAAATTGGAATAGGTATATCTGTTGGTCATTGAGAGAGGATTTTTCCATTTTGATATATATATTCATTGCAAAAAACTCTGTTACTGCATCAGTTAAGGTTCCTATTACAATGATAAAGTATGGAAATTCAGTGTTAGGGTTCCCAACCTTCCACCCCTCACATGCCAATAGATGTTGGGGTGTTCCTTGGGTTCATTGGGCCCGGCTCTCACCCCATTCCATGTGTAGGAAGGCTGAGATAGTGCAGTTTAGGAGAATGGGGTGAAGTTAGGCCCAATGACCCCAAGGCACACCCTGATGCCTGTTGGTGTGTGGAGGTGGGGGAGGTGGGGTGGGGCAATAGGTTTGGGAACCCTAACACTGAATTTCCATACTTTTTGTTGCTGTAATAGGAACCGTAACTGATGCATTAACAGAGTTTTTGCAGTTAATTTCCTTACTTTTTGAGATAGTATAATAGTATCCTTATTTTATTGTGGGAGCACAGGGTCCGTAACTGAACTCCAGTCCTTCCGTAGATGCATGTGTGTATGTAGATAAAAAGTGCTGGGCCCTTTGGGCCCTGCACTTCATGTAATCAACAACAGTGACCAAACTGTCCAGCATAGCTCTCTTATTACCTCACATTATGTTCCCTGGTACAAAGAAATTGTGAAATGCAAGGCAAAACTTATTATGCAGCCACTAACACCATTCTGTGCCACAGGTGCGAAAAACACCGTTCGAGCAGGATGTGAAAATGACAGCCGTACTGTTTATGAGGTGATGCGAAAAATGGTTATGTTGAAAATTTGGCATCAGAGTTTCTAAAAGTACCAAAGTTATGCTGCGTGTGTAGAGTAAATTCAATGAATGCGTAACTCAGGCCTTTTGAGAAGTTTTACCAGATTTGCAGCATGGCCTTTTTTGGGACTCCACCTAATGGACACTGGCTTTTGTCATATCATTAATCACTCCCGAAAAGGTGATTTTGTGATGCAAGCGTACCATTTTGCACCACAAGTCTGACAACACCTTGTGGGCAGGATGTGAAAATGACAGCTGTACTGTTCATGAGGTGGTGAAAAAAATGGCAATGCAGAAAATTGAGAGTGTAAATATTAAAATTGCCGAACTTCTGACGTACATAGAAAAATTTCAGCGACCGCGTGTAACTCAGGTGTTTTTGGTATTTTGCACAAATTTTCAGCATGGGCTTTTGGACCATCTCATGAACTGGCACTGTCATTTCATTACTCAGTCCCGAAAGGTGATTTCACATGTACCATAAAATCACCTATGGGTCCGAGTAACAAAACAACAGTGACAGTGTTCATGAGGTGGGGTTTCAAAAGTCCACATTGAAAATTTGGTGAAAAATACCAAACAAGCATTTGTCATCGCGAGCGTTAACTTGCAGGTATTTGCAGTGGTATTTGGCACTTGGACATGGCTTAAAAAATCAGTGACAAAAAGTACAAGCATTTGTCAATGCTGAATGTTGCTCTTCTATGTGCTGTTTGGGTATTTGGAAGTTATTGGAGTGCAAATATTGAAAATTCCACGAACTTACGATGCTAGGAACTGCGATACACACTTGTAAAACAGTATTTTAGGAATTTTTTCACCAAATTTTCAACATAGCCATTTAAGACCTCTGCTCATGAACAGTGTCACTGTGATTTTCTTAATGTGTCCATACATTGATTTCGCACTACCGACTGTGCCGTTATGCATGAAAGGAAACATGTTTTGGGCAGGATGTGAAAATGACAGCTGTACTGCTCATAAGGAGGTGTGGTAAAATGGCAATATTGAAATCTGGGTGAAAATATTGAAAATTCGAACTTCTGACGTGCATAGAACACTGCATAGCACACACACCGTAAAACAGTCATTTTTAAATTTTTCACCACATTTTCAACACAGCCATTTTAAGACCTCTGCTCATGAACAGTGTCACTGTGATTTTCTTAATGTGTCCCATACATTGAGTTCAGACACCGACTGCGCCATTATGCGCTACATGGGCGGAAACATGTTTTGGGCAGGATGTGAAAAATGACAGCTGTACTGCTCATGAGGAGGTGTGGTAAAATGGCAGTGTTGAAAATCTGGGTGAAAATATTGAAAATTAGCAAGCGTGCGAGCATGCGTTGGAACTGCATAGCATACGCTCATAAAACAGTCATTTTTGGAATTTTTCACCAAATTTTCAACATAGCCATTTAAGACCTATGCTCATGAACAGTGTCACTGTGATTTTCTTAATGTGTCCCATACATTGATTTTGCACACCGACTGCGCCATTGTGGCTCGCATGAAGGAAACAAGCGTTTTGGGTGAGATGTGAAAACTGACAGCTGTACTACTCATAAGAAGGTGTGGTAAAATGGCAATGTTTGAAAATCTGGGTGGAAATATTGAAAATTCGCAAACCTACGGTGCGTAGGAACTGTGCACTGCGTCAGTAAAAAGTCATTTTAGGAATTTTTCACCAAATTTTCAACATAGCCATTTTAAGACCTCTGCTAATGAACAGTGTCACTGTGATTTCTTAATGTGTCCCATACATTGATTTCGCACACCGACTGCGCCATTGTGTGCTACATGGGTGGAAACACGTTTTGGGCAGGATGTGAAAATGACAGATGTACTGCTCATAAGGAGGTGTGGTAAAATGGCAATGTTGAAAATCTGGAGTGAAAACTTTGAAAATTCGAAACTTACGAGCCTGCGTAGGAACTGCATAATGTCTTCGTAAAACAGTCATTTTTGGAATTTTGCACAAATTTTCAACATGGGGTTTTGGGACCCTTCTCATGAATGATGTCACTGTCATGGCATTATTTGGGCCCGAAGGGTGATTTGCGCGGTGACTGCGAAATCACCCTTTGGGCCCGAACCTCGTCATGACGGTATCATTCATGAAAGAGATCCCAAAACCATGTTAGTTTGTTCAAAATTCAAAATGCCTGAGATATGCAATAAAGTTGAAAACCCCCTATCTAGCCCATTATACAGCTTACCGGCATTTCCTCAGTTCGCGGTCGGCTTTGAAAAGTGCAGACATGTTCCCGGTCCACTGAAGATCGTCGCGCCAAGCTCCGGACGTAAGTGGGGTGAGGGGTGTGGGGAAGCCGAAGTGCGCAGTGGGCGGGTTGTGGAGAGGGGCCTGGGAGAAGCGCCATGGGACCGTTTTCAATTTCCAGGTTTAAAAAAAAAAAAGACTACGTTGGGCGTTTGCCACGGATGGCGGGGGGCCATGGAGCCGACGAGGATTGGGCATCCCGTCGGCAGACGACGCGGGACGGGACGTTTGCCATGCTGGGGTGGGCTCCCAGCATGGCAGAAGGATGGCTGGGGAGGCCTGGAGCCGATGGGGATTGGGCATCCCGCCGGCAGACGACGCGGGACATTGGCCACACTGGGGTGGGCTCCCAGCATAGCAGCAAAGATTTGGGGGGCAGCGTGACACGGTGCTGTATATGACGGTGGTTTTCTTTGAAGAAGACCACACGCTGTCACTCCACAACACCCGCATCGATGGCAGGACTGCCACGCCTGCTCAATGGAGCAGGGGATTGCAGGAGGAGCACACCTCCAAAGTGTCCCATTCTCCCAAGCGAGACGTAAAAATGGCTGAGATATCAACATAAGTTCAAAACAACGCTGACAGCCATTATATGGCACTTACCTTGAGTCTTTAGTTTGCGGTTCGCTTTGAAGAGTGCAGATGTGTCCTGGTTCACAGAGGATGACAGAAGACAATCTGCAGTGGTAAGTATAGAGCAAAGGGGTATGGGGCAGTGGGTTGTTCAATAGAGGGTCAAGATGGGGAGGGGATGGGGAGATGACAAGAGACTTTTCTTTTGAAAAAAGATGTCGGGACTGTTTTCTTTTGTGCAGACTTAATTTTGTCAATCTTTGGGGACACTGGGGTGGGCTCCCCAGTGTCCCACACTACTAGTGGTGCAGTACTTAATATCTGGGGACACTGGAGTAGGCGTCCCAGTGTCCCGCTCTGTGGTGGGGCTTACAGTTCAAACAGTGGGATTGGACACCCTCTGTCTGCAAATATAGTAAAATAAATGTCTCAGGACACTGGGGTGGGCTCCCAGTGTCCCACACTGGCAGAGGGAGGCGGGCTTACATTGCAGACAGGGATTGGGTATCCGCTGTCGGCAAATTCAGAAAACCATTATTCGGGACCCTGGGGTGGGCTCCCCAGTGTCCCACACTGGCGAGGGCTTACAGTGCCAACAGCAGGATTGGGCACCCTGCTGTCAGCAAAATATATTTTCAATCTGCAAATGGCTTCAGGGTTTCTCTTCCTATTTGGGGGGTCCTACACTTGCCAAGGTAATGAAATGGAAGCCTTTAAAGCCTCATTGAAAACTTTCTTATTTGACCAAGCTTTTAATTTGACATGATCTGTTTCTTAGCTGTTGTTTAATTTCATATGTTATTTGTGCTGACTGTTTTTACCTTTATAAAGCACACAGAGCCCTTGCTGGATTGAGTGCCTGATAAATAAATTTTCCATGCCTTGCCTCTTGTGCATCCATCAATTGATGTATTTCTATGTAGTAATAATACCCAACAGGGTGGGCAGTATTGGGCTATACTGGACCATCCAGGGTGAGATGAGCCCCATGCCACAAGTGATGGGCCTTATGCCCTGAAGCGTCTGGTGCTAGCCTACCACCCACCCTGGAGGGTATTATCGCTTAGAAAATGGTCTGTTATAACATTTTAATTAAAAGTAAAAATATATAAATAAATAAATAAAATACATGCACTCGACCATGTGATTATTGTAAAGTAGTCCCTTATGTGGCTCAATTGCCAGCTGAAGGTGGTACTCATGGATGTCTCACTTTTATTACTGTGGCCCTTGTCCCCCCAACAGAAACACACACACACACACACACACACTGAATCATTTCGTACAGTGTTTTTGTGGTGCCTACCCACTCTCCTTACATGCCAGAGTGGCTGATGACTGTAATAGCTTCATTTTTACTTGCCTATGTCCTGGTCCTGTAATTTTTGTGATCCTGCCTGCCTGCCATCCCACATGCCTCTTAACGCTGAGAATAGAGCTGAGTGCTCTGCAGCTGTGGTGAGACTGATTAGGGTGTGTGTTTAAAAACACACTTGGTAGCAGAGAGCAAAATCAGGGGCAGCTGTGACTGTCAGTCTCAATACAGATTGGAATTGTTAAATGCTCACCTGTTCCATGTACCACTGCTTTCTGTAAAGCACAAGTGTATAAACTCTCTTTCACGGAACTTGCTACCGCGACCAGGTAAGACCAGCAAGCGCTTTAATTGTGCTACTAAAAGATGACTGTTTCTTTTTTCATCTGACAGAAAATGAGTTTAGTAGTGGAAGATAAGGCTGATGGCATTCAGGAACCCAATCCACAGAGCAGCTGCGATCGGGATATGTTAACTTCAGTTGTGTGAAAATAGTATGGCGCATCAGGTCAACTTCAGTGACAGTAACTGTTTTTTTGTTGTTTTGTGATGTTTGCTGAGAAGCCAGTAGGAGAGTACTGTGATGGTGGTGGTGGTGGTGGGTTGTATCTCGCTCTCAGTAGCGAGCAGCAACAACATGGCAGCTCTTTTACATTTAAAATTCTAGTGGCTACAATGATATTAGAAACGTAATCAGGCAGCAGAGACTGGGGCTTATTGTTTCTCAGTCTCTGTTGCCTGATATCAGACTAGCTCATTGGTGGAGCAGCTAATCAAAATGAAGATACCTCTCTACTCATTTTCTAAGACATGCTAACAGTGGTAGTTAAAACCTTTGTGAACATGACCCTTAAGAGCACCTTTCCTATTGTTTGTAGGACTGCAAGAAAACAAACAGGAGGGCTCCCTTACCTGCATGGAGTACCTTCATAGCACTTTTAAAATGATTGGTTGTACCCCTAAGGAAGGAAGGATTATATTTTGCCCCTGAGGGCCAGCCCTCAATCCCTTCCACTTCCTGTTTGCCGACAGTGTCCCTGCTCTTCATAGTTTGTGATGTCACCACAGGACCAGTGTGAGACATGCTCCATGAAGTCTATGGAGTGTAATTTTAAAAGTTATTTTCACTATTTTAATTGGACTTTTGATATAAATCAAGCCTGTATTCAAGTAACAAGAGCCTTGTTATTAGAATACTAGTTTCGATTGTACAAAGTCCGATTAAACAGTAAAAATAACTGTTAAAATTACACTCAATAGACTTGCATAGAACATGTCCCTGCACTGGTCCCATAGTGACATCGCAAAACTAGGGGAAGAAACTGGGATGAGATCAGCAGTCAGGAAGTGAAGGATTGAGGGCTAGCCCCTTGGGGCAAATGTGATCCTTTCCCTTCCTTAGGGGCACAACTGATCATTTTAAAGTGCTATGGAGGAACTTCCATGTAGGTAAAGGAGCCTCCTGTTTGTTTTCTAAAACACAGAGAAAGGTGATCTCTAAAGAGCTAGTGCACTGCCTAAAATTAGTCTTTAAAGCAGTCAGCTATTACCTTTATGTCTGAGGTGCTTTTTTTTTTCTTTGGGTAGTTATAAGATGTTTTACCAGATGTTATTAATGTTTTCAAGTTTCAAGTTTTATTGATCAAGCCTGGTGTTGTTAGCATCAACATTATTACAAATAGTTTAAAAGAATGATAACATCACAAGACAGTACAAAATTATACATGCATGCATATAGGTTAAAAAATAATATTGAGTTCTAGTTAATGACTATCATTAATACAGAAAAATCTTGTTTGAGTTTTGGCATTTAATGTTGATCAGGTATCCTAAAGTATTTGCTTCAGATTGAAATTTAGGAACTGATAAGAGTACAAGAGAGTAGAAAACCAAAATAGAAAAAACTTCAAATAAAAAATTACAACTGACTGCTTCTTAAAATGTTAACAGTTTCCTGTCTGCTGTTTTTGATTCTTCTAGCTCTTTAAGATCAACTGCATCGCCTGTGAAATGTATACATTTACCTATTGTACAAGTAAGCATTAAACCCACGACTAGCATGGTTCTGTGGCATTAATCCATGGCTGGGCTGGTTCGCTGAGTATGTCCAACCTGCCAACCATGGGTTAATGCCACAAGTAGAACCATGCTCTGGAGTGTTTAATGCGCTTGTAACGTGGCATGTGCAAGCTAAGTGAGCATTAAACACTGTTTCAGTTAAAATGCAAGAATCATTAGTAGAAACATTGAATTTCCATTGAAAAAGCATTTTATGGTTCAGCTGTGCTGTTTACAAAGGCTCGCTATATCACCAAATGTGCATGTATCGTTGCAGAGCCCACATACATTAATGTGGTGACTGCCATTGTGACTAGTACTATAAAAAGGGTCTAATCTGTATGTAGAGATTTCTGTAACATTTAGTTATGTCTTAATTTTTACCTACCTGAGGTTTAGGAAGGTTGTACTTCTCTTCATTATTCTCATCAGTTTCATTTAGAGAATCGGTTGCTGTGGATGTTGGGAAAGTTCAACTGGTGTTTGTTGTAATATATGGAAAATATGCATGGGAACTGTCCGGTATCCACAACAAGACAGTACGCTTGCATCACCGGAAGAACAGGGTAAAAACAGCAGATCTGGTAGTAAAATATGCACATTTTCTGATTTGTCCAAACTAGTTTTAATTTTACTGCTTTTAAGCGGAGGTGCATGGTGTGAGTGGCTGTGAAAGGAAGAGAGCAACCCTGCCTGTTTTCTTGCTCTCTTTCTTGGTAACAGGGAATATGTGTTGCCTTTCTATTCACAGCATGACAATGTAGGTGGCAGGTGCTAGGGCGTAAGGGAAGGGCAGACTAGTAGGTGGCAGGGACAGTGACTGTGCGATCCTCTAGGTCCATCGGGTGGATGGGTGGGTAGTAACTAAGCAATGTGGAAAAATACTTTGGCTTCTTCATGTGCACTCCTGGGCGTGGCACTGATGGCAACTGTGTTTGAATGATTTGTTCAGCGCGCTCCTGATAGCAACCATGGAAAATAAAGGGATTAATCCATGGTTGCTCTGTGGTCATCTGCTGTTCCTCCAATGGATTTCAGTTATTCTTGTCTGTTATCTTGTACTGATCCTGTGCTGTGTTACAGTCAGCTTTGATTATTACAAACAAAGTATAGAAATAGACCTTTCCGATGTAGAGGTGCTTTTGATTGCCTTCTGTTTGCTGGTTATGCAGAATATCCCTTGGATGTTTTCTAACCAGATAGCAAAATCAAGGGTACTAATGTCGCTTAAATGCAAATTGTATAATTTTTATCAGGGTTCTGTCAACTTAATTAGTATACAGAAAATGAATAGCAACAGTGAGTAGATGGTGTTTTAGTGGCATTCTTACTTCAAACATGCCTGGCTGTATGTTCTCTGTTTTTCCATGGCTGAGCAAAGTCTCATGGTGTATATAACAAGCATTCGTCAATGCTGAATGTTTAAGGCTTGTTAAACAATTTTTTTTTTTTATTTTGAACCCAACTTTTTTTATTTCTTTTATTAAAGATGAATGTGATCACATTCTGTTACACTGTTGGTTTGTCATTTACAATAATTTTACAGAACTCACATGTTTAAGCATTATATAGGGACATTACCATTGTATAATAAATAAAGATACAGTTATACAAAATGACTGAGTGTACTATTTCACCATCATTCTTGCCTTCTGTAAAATAAGTATAACTTTATTATCCCATTATATTCACTCTTAATACCCTTGTAGAGAAAGTCTCCATATCTTTTTTTTTATCATTCCCTGATAACTAAATACCTCCTAGTTTTCCACCCTAAGACATAAAATCAGGATCTCTACTAGACATGTAAAATACCCATGGCCTCCACAATATCTTGGCCTGTGAAGCTTTATTATGCAATTTGGCTGTAAGAGACTCTAAAGAGTAAATATTTGAAACCACCTTCCTCCGTTCTTCAATGGTCGGGATATCCACAGACATCCACCGTCTTGTTATAGCTTTTAGCAGCTACAATATAAATGGGTAACAAAGTTTTATGCCAGGCCAGTCTGTGTGGAGGAAATATAGCTAGTAAAATCATCTCTACGGTCAATTCGACCCTTTCTCCCAGGCACTCTGACAGTGTTTGTTGTATGGTAAACCAGTATGGCATCAGAAGGGATATGTCCAAAAAATGTGGGCAAGGTTGGCTTTCTGGCATCCACAAGACCTCCAGCATTTACCGTAGGAGGAGGGAAGATATTTAAGAAGAACAGCTGGAAGCGGAAAAACCGAACTCGGCACTTCCATGCAAATTCCTCCATATATTGGAATGGGTTATCTTACAAGCCATAGGGATGCCTGGAAACAATCCTGTTCAGATATATCCATCTCAAGGTCCCTACACCAGCCCTTAAAATAGAAAGTGATTAGTACCCCATTCCTTCCCAGAGGATTTGATATAAATATCCCACCTGATATCCCCACAAGTGGCCAGCTATGGCATCTTCAAGAAATCTCCATGACATTGGAATAGGATTAGGTTGTTTTAAAGTCACTTCCTTTGTCTTAGGAGATCATTTTGACCTGAGTTTATCTGTATATATCCCTTCAGGTAGGCCATGGTCCTTCTGGAGTATGTCAAACTGGACAATGCCCTTACTAGATATAAATTGTCTAAAAATTGAGTCCCACCCTCCTCCATCTTATGAAGGTATGGTCAAGTGTCACAGGAAAGAAGGTCCATCTTCTGAGATTAAAGTAAATAAAAAATTCTCTAAAACCCTTGTATTTCTTTAAAGAATACCATTGTGCTAAAACCTGGGCAGTAAAGGGTGTAAAGTCTCTTAAATGTGGAGCTTTTGTTACTGAAGCCAGAGTTGAGCTCAACTTTTAAAGATTCTTGCAGAACACACACTTTCTGGCTTGGGTCCTGCCTAAGTAGATACAGCTTAAGAAATAGCTACATAGTACGTCCTATGGCTATTCGCTCTGGTGTGTCACATTTAGCATTGACAAGTTGGAAGAAGGATAACAGTATGTCATGAATTCTTTCCTTTGCTAGCCAGCTACCCATTTTCTAGTGCATCGTACCATCTAGCTTTGGTGATGGTCCTCTTAGGAAGAACCAAAGACTTCAGACTCGGGATGGAGTCCCAGGTGGGAGGAGGCTTGGGCTTCTGCCTTCGTTAGTGGCCACTTTGACATAATTAATCCACTTGGAACTCTACAGTCATTGAAAGAAAAAACACACACACACACACATGCACCTTCACGCACTGTAAACTGTGAGAAAGAAATATGCCTTAGGGTGCAATGCAAATCTTTGACCAAGGATGGAAACAAAACTGTCTGAAACCTTAATAGGATGGGAACAACAGTGTCACTGTAATGCAACATGAATGGAAATGTTAATGAAACACAGTCCTACGAATAGACTGAGGATCCACTTTTGCAGAATATAAAGCTCAGGTGGAGTAACATTCTTGTATATAAGTGGCATTGCAATGGAAGAAATTTGACAGATAAAAAGCAAACTCTCCACTGCACTCTGTAGATGTTTCAGACTGGAGTTGGCAGTGTCCTGGTGATGACATTCTACATAAAAGTGGGATTCATGACAGTTGGTTGACAAATTCATTGATGACTGATTACAGTGACACCTTTATGTCGGCTGGCTTTTGGTCATCATAAAGGCAGATCACTTCAAGCTGTGTTTTCTTCTGGGACTTTGCCCCTGAATCCCCCATGTGGGGGCTCTGACCCCTCCCCCATAACTAATCTAATCAACTCCGGGCGGGTTGATTGGAAGTGAGTGCAAGACCCCAAGAAAGCAGTGGCAGGGTCCCTGTGACATCTCAGCGACATGTCGCTGTTGTCACTGTAGTGTCAGTAGCTGTAAAATTATTGATGTAGGGAGTACATACAGTACAAAAAGTGGTACCCATGCTCATCTGGACTTTTTTAAATGACCCCTTTCCTTGTTTTGGGGTTGTAAATCTGCACCCTAAAATACAAATTCAAGAGTCCTCTGGACCCTCCCCCTTTTAACATGTGAGGAGGCAGATTATGAACAGAGAATAGCTGACAAGAATTTCTATGGGCATCACTAGAGTGCTACTGTAATTCTGAAGATACCTGTAGAATTTCTAGGGCCTTCACTAGATTTCCTACTGCTGTAAATGGTGTTACCATCTGAATTTCTAGGCAAGCATTTTGATTTTTACACACAAGTATTTTGACATTTATTGGAGCAGACAAATTGCATGTGCAAATGTTTTGATTATCTGCCCATGTTTAGTAAGTTTAAGTCCTGTGACACATCACCCACACGCATGCCAGCTTTGAGCTTTCCTTCATTTGGAAAAAATTTTCCACAAGCGTAGCAGCTGCCTGCTCATCACATCCCTCATTTTCTTTCAAAATTAATTAGTGTTTTTCAAAGAAAATAAAGGCAGAAGTGTGTAGTGCATGTGTATAGATGTTCATTTAATGAGGCTGTCATTAAAGACAGATTTTAACTCCAATCGTTTCCTTCAACAAATGCTAAAAACAATTTTTTTAACTAAAAGGTGGACAGACCAATGATGGGGATAAAAACTCATTACGTTCCTACTTCATCCTTTGTCACATACATTGCAGTTTTTGTAGAGCAAAGGAGGAATGCCCAACAATTTAATTTTATACAAAAATGTTTATGATTATCGTATTACATTTGTTGTGACCACGGACCACACACCTGTGCACTGACTCTTTCTCTGTATCTCACTGCATGGTTATATTATGTACTGTACTGCAAATGTACTCTACCTACCTGCTTCAGGGACCCACTCTTAAAGATTAAAAATTATATCCTGACCACCCCCACCCACTGACTGATAACTACAAAAAAGTCTTACCTTACTGCCAACTGCACTCACTCAGTTTGCCCTGGTCTCCTTGGCAAGGGCAGGGCTGGGCTGGACTTTCCTCTGCTGTGTGCTGCTACTTAGGCTTCAATTCTAGAAGTGTGCTGCTGCAGGTTTCTGAGCTGCCCCTGCTGTCTGGCCTTCTATCTTGGCTGGAGACTGGGGCTTCCTTGACTGCTCAAGCTGGTCTGGCTGTGGTCCTTGTTCCCTGGACCTCTCCTAAAACTTGCAGCTGCTATACTCTGTCTTCGTTCTGGTCCTCCTGTGCTGATTGAGGCTGGCTGCTGCTTCCCTTCTTCCATCAAGCCTTTCTCAGTTCTGGAATGGAACTTAAGGATAGCAAAATGATCCTGTCCTCCGTTGCTCTGTCCTTGTCCTGGCTATAGCTGTGTCACCTCTCTCTTCTGATGGTGGCTGGCTAAACAGATTTAGGATAGTGCTGTAAATAGTACTTTAATAGAAAAGAAATCTTGAGGTGTGACACACCAAAACATTTAACGCAGAAGCTTTTTGATTGGGAAAAAACTAGCCATGGTTGCATAACTGTGCCTTTCCCTTTCCTTGATTGGGCAATAATTCCAAGGATGCCCTGTCCATGCCTGTTTCATGCTTATTTCATGTGTCGTCAGTTCTGCCCTCAGTAATCAATGTAATCTGTCACCCGACCTGACTCTAAGTGCTTCCGCCCCCCCGGGTGTGCTTCTTTCATTTCAGTTCAGCAGGGAATCAAGGGACAATCACAATCAGATCAAATTACGACTGCTCTAAGTGAGTGCAGGCTTGGCTGGGCCATTATCAGGCTGTGCAGACAACAGAGGATCAGATTAGCTGGGAACTGAAGAGGGCTTGGCTTGCACACAGACTATTTTATTAAATATTACTGATGAATACTGATCTTTTTGTTTTATTAATGTGCAATGCTGTTCACAGCCTATCACAATAACAAGAACAAGAAAGCTCATCATTCACCATCAACATGAGCCAGCATCTCTGTGCCAGTGCTGGCGGTGACAGTATCTGCCTGGCTCTAAATCCAGTTCCAGTTGGCAATGGGGAAAGTGACAAGGTCCAGGAATCCAAAAGAAAAAAAACAACTATGTTGTGTTCGTACAAATACAATTCATTCACATTCACATTCTGTTTCATTGGGCTGCTTGGGCAGAAGTGTGTGTTGAGGAAGCGACAACAAGACAGATATTTCCATCCCTCAGTCCCAGCATATATGTTTAATAAACTTTATTATAAATATTGCTTTTGTTGTGGTTGTGAACTCTGACTACCTGTATTGCAGACACTACTAGTAAGCAGTATATGGGGCACCAGGCTGAGCAATTCAGTCTAGTGTCTGTGTGCACTGCACTGCATAATTATGTGTTGTTTTTTTACGTCTGCAGTGGGCGAAGCCTACAGGCGTTTGCATCGGAAGAGGACCTCGTCTTGTTTTCCATCTGTGGAACTGTTTTTCCTCTGGCTGACACTCCCCAAAGAAGCAATCCGCCCATGTTGTCCCTATGGACTGCAGCACTGCACTATATAACAGTGGTGTTTTTTTTTTTTTATGGGTGTTTTTGGACCGCACTTACAGAGCTATACTAACAAGATAAATACTGCCAAAAGACAAACAAGCAAGCATTTATCTCTTTTGAGGAGTGGTGTTCGTTAGGACAACACCTACCTTACAGTCTAGGGTTATCTTTTCGTGTAAATTGAAATTCCAGCATTGTAGTTTTACCACATAGAAAGCAGTGACAGGTTAAAACCATTCTGAAGAAGGGGGCAAAAAAACAAGCAATGTAAAAGATTCCATCGAATAGCACAGGTTTATACACACTGTATCAAATGTAATGAATTATTAATGCTTTTTACATTTTAGACCACAATTTAATCAGAAATAGTGCAAAACACATGGTCATTTTGAGAAGCAGCAACCTCTTTTTTCATTCATTTTTACAGGCGTGGATGTGCCCATTCATAGAATCGAAAGGCATAGCATTAAAAGGCACCATGTTAAAAAAAAACAAAGGCTGGAGAATGGATGATTGACGTTTCAGAACCTTAAGGTGATAGCCGGAGCTATAAATATGCATGTAACCCCAAATGGCGCTATCCCAGGGGCTACCACCCTGCCTGATTTGCCACTAACAGGTTGAGGGGCTGGATCCAATGGCGGTGCCTCCACCCAGAGGTCAGGGTTTGCAATAGTTAAACTAACTTGGTCACAGCCCTCTGGGACACTGCAACCCCTTTCTTCCCACTAGTGGCCCACACAATATATCAGAATTACCTTCACAGTATACACTACCCCCAGGACTGGTTCCGCACTGGGACCTCCTGTGAAATGAGATACAGTGCACAATCACAGTACAGTACTTTAACATAGACAAATACCTCAGGCAGTATAACTTTGCTGAAACAAGCAGCTCTGATTTATTTAGGGGATATAACAAGGACAGGGGAAATCAGGTTAATTAGCTTATCACTCTAATAATCTACCTATGGCTCTGTGCACAGGCCTATCCCTATCAGTTACTGTCCCTGGGTACCCAAGCCCTAGTGGCTAGTCCAAACCGTGGCAGCTGGTAGGGGCCCTTTCACACAGAGAAAGGAAAATTAAACAGTCAGCAGTACAGTAATTCCATTTGGATTTAATGTGGCAATTCAACAGGGAGCGACCAATTAGTACTCACGACCTCCAAAGAAGATATGGTCCTTCAATGTCAGCAGGGCTACTTTTGATCTCCAAGAGACTCTCACACATTTATATGGTAAAAAAAAGCACTATACCAGGCAGGCTGCATCTGTATCCCAATCACAATTACTGCACAATATACCAGGAGAACACACAGCAGATTCAGTTCCTGACAGACCGAGTGTAATTCAACAATTTCTTCAGTCTTCTACAGGGTGAGCCTGGTTTCTACTCTTCAGAGATCCTTTGATTCTTTTCACAGGACGGATTCAGTCCTAACAAGCAGTTACACAAGTTGTGAGCCGGAACTCTGGGCCTTGCACCGTTTTTTGACTGAAACTGTGCACTGAAGGAGCACAGGGTTTCTTTCCCTTCACTTTCAGATCTCAAACTGAAACTCCCAACAGACAAAACCGGCACTTCCTTTGAGTTCCTCCCAGTTCTTGGCTGGATTGGCTGTCACTCTCAATAGACTGCTGCTGTTGGTCCAAAAGGCACGAAGTCTAAACTACATCTCCCAGAGTCACTGCCCATACAATCCTCTTGTGGCTGGCTCAGATTATGAGTCCCAAGTTCTGATTCAGTCAAGGCATCATTTTAGAGCTAGTTTACCCCACACTGATTGGTCCAGTTCAGCAGTTCAAAACCAGAATGGGGAACTAGGCAGACAGTTCTGACTGCAAAGAAAGCAGGTTAGACAAACTGTAATTTTATTATTACTGTAAATGATTTCTGGCAATCAGTTACATCTTTCAGACAGGTTCCTTTGCACTCTAGTGACTGCAAAATGGGGTGAATTGGCAGCAGCTTGAGTGGTACTCAATCAAAAAACACACAGTCCCTCATATAACTAATTATGTCTGCAAGCAGACAGCTCTTAAAGAGACAGTACCAGAGGCTCTAAAACACTTCACTGATAAGTGGCTTAAACGCCAAACACCATTCAGGCTTGGAGCATTCAAGCAAGCTCCTGGAAGTCTTCCGGGAACCCCCATTTGCAGGGGGTTACACCTTCCTGTTTGGAAAGCTTGACGTCAGCGTCAAGCAAGTACCCCATAAGTTTTAACTGCAACCATATACATTTGCATTAGGCTCACATGTAATCATCAGTCAATATATCATTTTACCAAGAATACATTTCTGAAACATTGCAGTATCGTGACTCTTTACACAGTATTACACACACATTGTACCATAACTCAAGTTATTACCTCTTGTACATGAAACCTGAAGAGGGGGCCCTTCCCTATCAGTTACCTTGGGGCTGGACGGGCAAGGGCACCATACTTAGAGGGCAACACAAGTAACTTGAGTTAGCACTGATGCTCAGTTTGGGCAATGAGCTCGGGGACATATACACTCCTTTATGGACAACATTGAGAGGCAAGTCCACAGGCCTCCCAAGTGAATCATAACTGAGGTGCACCACAGGCTTTACAGCTCGACCAGTCTTTCTAGGGGAACTGTTATAGTCTCTGCACTCTGAGCCTCATTTTCAGCATTGTCCTCACTTGTCAGGGGAGTCTCCATGGGGTGGTAAGGAGTGGTTCTGGACTTTCACTCCCCACAGAGAAAGCATCTCTTTGATCAGACGACTCTCAAAGTCTCTCCCTTGATCAGAATGGATTCCTTTGTGGAGCCCCATAGTGAACAAAAAGTTTTCCCACAAGTACTTTGGCCACAGTGGATGCTTTCTGGTCTTGGTGGGGAAAGCTTGGGCATATCTCGTGAAATGGTCAGTGACCACCAGCACATTACTGATATTTCTTTGATCTGACTCCAAACTCAGAAAATCAATACAGACCAGCTCCATGGGTGCACTGGTGGTGATGTTAACAGGGGCAGCCCTCTGGGGCAAAAGCTTTCCTCTGTAACAGCGACTACAAGTTCGAATGTGTTGCTCCACATCAGCCCCCATCTTAGGCCAATAGAATCTGGATCTCACCAAGTCAAGTGTTCTGTCTATACCAAGGTGCCCCATGTGGTTGTGCAAGGACCTCAGTACTGAGTCTCGAAAGGCAGTGGGCAGCACTAGTTGTTGTTTGTCTACTTGTCCCCTCTGTCTACTGTTTCTCTGTATAACAGTTTATTGATCAGTTCAACTTAGGACCTTCTTTGTATAACAAGTGCAGTTCTCAAATCAGTGGGCGTAATTTGGACACATCTTTTCCTGCATAGAGGCTTCTAAAGCTGCTTTGATCATGGGATGCGAGTTGAGCCCAGCCGAATACTGTCATTGTCCAGCTGAGGCAGTGCACAATGTCTATTGCAGAAAAGTGGCAATAAGCAGCAGGTATGCAATTCTCAGAGGCTCCTAAGCAATCCACCATGCAGTCCACTGCGTCTGGTGGACATTTGTTCCTCCTGTCAAACTTCGGCAGAGTGCCCGAATATCAGGTTCTGCCAATCGGACCCAATCATTCACAGGGGAACAGGCTCCGGGAGAGAGCATCAGCATCTATGGTTCAGACCTGCTTGCATTCGAGGCATAGTCATATATGAATATGCAGAAAGCCACCTATGGCTGTGGCATCCAACTTAGCTGAGGTCTGCACATAGGTCAAAGGATTATTGTCAGTTTTTACTTAGTATTTTAGCCCCATACAAGTACTCATGGAATTGGTCAACAATAGCCCACTTCAAAGCTAGGAACTCTAACTTATGTACAGGATAGTTCTTTTCGGATGGGGTCAGGCTTCTACTGGCAAAGGCCACTGGTCTCAGGCCATTCTCGTGCTCTTGGTACAACAGCCCCCAACCCTTGCAAGCTAGCATCAGTGTGCAGGACGTAAGGTTTTCTGGATCGGCATAGGCCAGCACTGGAGCATGGGTAAGTTGGATATATGATCTCATGACAGTCTCACAATCAGGAGTCCAGCAGAGCTCCCAAATACTTCACTTGGATGAAAATACACTCTTTCAGTCTTGAGGGACTGACTTTTGGTATTTTTGTGGGTTGGGATACCCTTGGTAAGGTTAAGTAAAGGCGGATCCTCTTGAATAATCCTTGATGAGCGCCGATAATAACCACAAGTCAGGAATCTTTGCAGTTCTTTAGATTTTTGGGCTGTGGCCAGATGATAAAGGCCTCAACTTTACTTGGGTCAGTCTATTCCCTCGGTGGATGCATATGTGTCCCATGCACTTTACTGATGTTGAAAGAATGTGACATATCAATGGACAGTTTAAGGCAAAGTCCTCCAGTCGGTCAATACCTTAAATAATCTGCTTTCATGTTCCTCAGTGAGCTGCCAACACAATAACATCATCTAGGTACAGGCACTCTAGTAAGTTCAATGTCCCCACTGCCGCTCCATCAATGCGTTGAAAAGTGGCTGGGCACCTGAAATCCCTTGAGGCATCCTCATGATTCATTAAAGCCAAGCCGGACAGA
Organism: Neoceratodus forsteri; assembly: GCA_016271365.2. Lineage (NCBI taxonomy): Eukaryota > Metazoa > Chordata > Ceratodontiformes > Ceratodontidae > Neoceratodus > Neoceratodus forsteri. The sequence goes on from CM057453.1 coordinate 803,696,215, forward strand.
TAAGGCAGTCTTCTCACGGTCCTCTGGGGCCATCGGGATCTAGTAGTACCTCTGGAGGATCCAGCACAGAGAACTTGCCTCCGTTTAGGGCAGTCAAAGCATCCTGAATACGGGGCATTGTGTACTGATCAGGGATGATCCGCCCGGTTTAAGGTGCGATAATCCACACATCCTTACTGTTCCATTCTTTTCCTCACTACCACAATGGGAAGCATGCAGGGCTTCTGGATTCTTGTATTACACCAGCTGCTAACATCTCTTGCAGATGCCGTCTCACATCATCTATATGTCAGCAGGTGCCAGGCGTCGAGACCTCTCAAAGAAATGGTCTTTTAGTCATGCAGCGGATATTGTGCTCAGCTCCTTGCGCATCCTACATCCCATTCCTTTAAAGAAACACCTGGTCTCTCTGACAAGCTCTCACTGATCCTCACTTTCCATTCAGCTGGCGGAAGTCGCGAAATCAAACAAGTCAGGCGTTACTCTGTCATTCTTCCTTGAACTCTTGCTGCTGGGTAGCACTGCAGTGTCTGCACAATGCACATTAGCCAGGATGCAACCTCTGTTTACTCGAATGTCTCTTTCAGACACATTGTGAACTTGGACCATTACCCTTCTGGCATAAGCATGGGCTCTAGCCGGGCAAATACTAGGCTTGACCAGCAGTCCTCTGGCAATTTTCCATCGCCTGGTGCATCCAACATTAATATTTATTCTTAACATCCTTTCTGATCACGGACCTCTCCCTGTAAGGTACACTGGGCATTTGGCGTAGGATCAGAGACTCAGGATCCTTCTTCCATACAATTCCACCCGGTTACTCTGGTTCTGTTTTCCAGCATCTCTCTCTGCCTCATAGGCCTTCTTAATTAAAACCTGAACTCTTAAAGCTCTACTAGTCTTTGACCCCTGTTTTCATAACACAACCTGTGCCAGCCTTCCGAACATGAGCATTTGTTCCAATCAACAAAGGGACACCATCATACAGTCCAGTGGGGACACACACAAGGCTGGTCTCTACTTGTTCGGCCACTCCAGCCACGGAGGTGGGAAAGACAGCCAAATTCGGATATACCGAATAGGGGTAGGCCTTCCACTTAACCCCCCATACATGCAGTCCTCTAATGGTTGTGAAATGACGTCTGACAAATGCTTCTGATACCAATCCTGGAACATAATTGTCACTTGGGAGCCACTGTCTAATACAGCTCTTGTAGACACTCCATTCACCTTTACAGTGGTCTCCATGGAGGACCCACTATTCTGGACCAGTCTGGAGAGGCGGTAGGTGGGGCCTGGGCAACTGACCTTGCCACAAAGGGCGTGAATTGCATTTTGGTGCCCTCACTGGGATCATGATGCACCTCTTAACCACTGATTTCTTCTCGAAGCTCTCCTTGTAGCCTATATGCAACTTTGTCAGTGTCTTTTGGGGACTGGCATTCCCTTTCATGTGTCACCATCTTTCCCAGTGCCTTCAAAACATACTTTCTGGAGTTTGAGCTGGCCGGCGCCACACTGGGAGCCAGGGGGCGGTAGTGTACTAACTGGAAACAGATTTGCCATCTCTGTCTCTTGGCGTGATAAGCATTTGGAGACATCTCGTCAGTTTCTCCACTTCCATGGTCAAGGAATTGAGTTTGGGCTGTTATCACTGCAGGAGATACATGGTGGGTACCCCACCCCATAGCAGATGCAGTGGGATATAGATCAGGACCCGTACTTGCAGGCGTGTGGCCTTCATAAAGGACTGTTTTGAATTCCGGATCTCTCTCAACAGTTAAGCCCCATTAGCATATCTTTTTCCTTGTCAGAGCACTCATTGACTGTCAACCTCTGCCCTGAACTTCACTTGATGGGTCACCCTCAGTCACTGGTGTATACAGCTGTTGAGTGCAGGTACCTCCCGAGTCGCATATTTCTCAACTCCTCAATTTCTCATTAACTCATCATGGAAGGTGGGGAGTTCAGTCGATTTGCCAGGCGTAACTGAAGCAACAGCAGTTCTGAGAAGGGGCAGACTTAAGGATTCTGTCAGTCTGGTTCGGTCAGTTCAATCGCTGGCAAACTACCCTTTCTGAGGCATTCTTGCAACAATTTTTCCAGCAGAGACCACACAGACAACAACTCCCCTTGGTACTGTTGTGCATTTCTTACTCTCCACCATAGGTCCTCATCAGAATCTGGGCTCCACACATTTCTCAAGGCCTCAAGATGAGCCTGTGCAGTCGCTTCAGGGTTACTGGCCCGGTTTGCCTTACGGATGGTAGCCAGGGCGGGACCTGGGCTCTCACTAACCCTCTTCCAGCTTTTGCTTCGAGCATTGCCATTCTAGCACTGGGGGCAACACATAGTCTATCAGGTCTCCCAGTCATCCTCCCTTGGGGGTGGGGAGGAGTGCTGAAGATCCTCAACCTTCGGTAAGAGTCGTGACTAATGGCAGGTGCAGAAATAAGAGTCTGCATTGGTTCCAGCCACCATACAGGCACTGGAGCAGGAGAGGGTGTTGGGAGGAACACCCCCAGGTGGCAAGAATAGTTTCTTCAAGTCCTCCACAGTTTCCCCTCTCCCAGCAACCATTCAGCAAATTTCTCCTCAAAGTTTCAGATAGTGGTGGGGCTGATTCCCCGGGTCTTTACTGTCCTTAGTTATCACTCTCAAGCAGTGAGGCTCCCTCTGGGGTAATGGTCTGTGGCACTTTGGGCTATCTATGGGATCCTTAAAACTCTACTAGGGCCAGGAAAGTGTGGGTGAGCAGATTAGCATGCCGACCCACCACCACAGGTTTGTAAACCTTCCACCTGGGAAATACTCCCTGCACAGTGTCCGTAGCTGATACGAGGGGATGTCCAGGATAAGCAGCATTTTGAAAGTCGTCTCCTCCCAGTACACCCTCCACCAGCCCGGTGCACAGCCACTTCTCGAGTGCCCATTTTTTTCTTAACAGTGGTTACGTAAATATGGCCTAGAGGTTACACAATCCCAGCCGGTGAGCCTCCAAAATGTAACCCTAAATGGCGCTATCCAGGGGCTACCCTACCCTGCCTGATTTGCCACTAACAGGTTGAGGCCTGGATCCAATGGCGGGTGCCTCCACCCAGAGGTCAGGGTTTGCAATAGTTAAACTAACTTGAATCAAGCCCTCTGGGACACTGACCCCCTTTCTTCCCACTAGTGGCCCACACAATATATCAAATTACCTTCACAGTATACACTTACCCCCAGGACTGGTTCGGCACTGGGACCTCCTGTGAAATGAGGATACAGTGCAACAATCACAGTACAGTACTTTAACATAGACAAATACCTCAGGCAGTATAACTTTGCTGAAACAAGCAGCTCTGATTTATTTAGGGGATATAACAAGGACAGAGGAAATCAGGTTAATTAGCTTATCACTCTAAAGCAATCTACCTATGGCTCTGTGCACAGAGCCTATCCCTATCAGTTACTGTCCCTGATACCCAAGCCCTAGTGGCTAGTCAAACCGTGGCAGCTGGTAGGGAGACTTTCACACAGAAAAGAAAAATTAAACAGTCAGCAGTACAGTAATTCCATTTGGATTTAATGTGGCAATTCAACAGGGAAGCGACCGAATTAGTACTCCACGACCTCCAAAAGAAGATATGGTCCTTCAATGTCAGCAGGGCTACTTTTGATCTCAAGAGACTCCTCACACATTTTATGGTAAAAAAAAGAAAGCACTATACCAGGCAGGCTGCATCTGTCCCAATGCATAATTACTGCACAATAACCAGGAGAACACACAGCAGATTCAGTTCACAACTGGGCCAGTGTAATTCAACAATTTCTTCAGTCTTCTACAGGTGAGCCTGGTTTCTACTCTTCAGAGATCCTTTGATTCTTTTCTGGGGACAGTTCAGTCCTAACAAGCAGTTACACAAGTTGTGGGCAGAACTCTGGGCCTTGCACACGTTTTTGACTGAAACTGTCACTGAAGGAGCACAGGGTTTCTTTCCCTTCACTTTCAGATCTCAAACTGAAACTCCCAACAGACAAAACCGGGCACCTTCGAGTTCCTCCCAGTTCTTGGCTGGATTGGCTGTCACTCACAATAGACTGCTGCTGTTGGTCCAAAAGGCACATAAGTCTAAACTACATCTCCCAAGTCACTGCCTCATACAATCCTCTTGTGGCTGGCTCAGATTATGAGTCCCAAGTTCTGATTCGTCCAAGGCATCATTTTAGAGCTAGTTTACCCACACTGATTGGTCCAGTTCAAGCAGTTCAAAACCAGAATGGGAACTAGGCAGACAGTTCTGACTGCAAAGAAAGCAGGTTAGACAAACTGTAATTTTATTGTACTGTAAATGATTTCTGGCAATCAGTTACATCTTTCAGACAGGTTCCCTTTGCACTCCTAGTGACTGCAAAATGGGGTGAATTGGCAGCTTGGTGGTACTCAATCAAAAGAAACACACAGTCCCCCCATATAAACTAATTATGTCTGCAAACGAGACTAGCTCTAAAGACAGTACCAGAGGCTCTAAAAACACTCACTGATAAGTGGCAAGCATCAAACACCATTCAGGCTTGGAGCATTCAAACAAGCTCCTGGAAGTCTTTAAGGAACCCCCATTTGCAGGGGTTATGCAGATCACACACAAATGGGAGGAATGCCTTTAAAATTGTTAGCCCTCAATAGTTTGGGAGACAGCAACCCTTAAAGCAGCAACTTATTGTTAATAAAATGTTATATACTTAGTTATGCCTTCTTTGCAACTCCCAGTGATGATCCCTGCTGCCATTTCTGTTTCCAAATCCGTCTGTCATATCTCATAATATTAGCGCGTACCCTTTAGCAGCCTTCCAGTTAGCGCTGAATCTGTCCCAGTGTTGATTAATGGCAGGGGCAGTGGCTGATGCATGCTAGTTCATTCTCACCCGAAAATGTAACAGGGAGGGGTGGGAGCTAACTCGACAGAGAATACTGATAAAACCTTGAGGCAGATAGTCTTATTTGTCGCTGCACAATTCATTATTTCAGCTGCAAAATAAATGTGAAAGCAGACTAACCATGGAAAAATGACATCTTATAAAACAGGAGAACAAGGGGATCTAAAATAGAACAAAGCAGAATCACCAACTGCTGCTTTCAATTAAAACAAGAAATGCACTGAATTATTTATGTAAACAGAAAAAAAGCAACAACTGGTATAGCTATTGGTTTTGAGACACCATGTCACCTGCTGAGGAATTCATGGAGCTTGCCCTCCTGTCACTGGAAAATCCCAGTTAAGGAGATCAACAGCCTGTGTGGGACACGAGAACAGTGACAAACGAGGAGAGCAGGTAGTAACTAATGTTTTATACACTACATAACGAATGCAAGTATTGTACTGTGATACAGTCTACAACACCAATCAATGCGTGCCTATACCATGTTGTTAGTAAAGATAACAGTATTTGAGCACGTCCTGCATTTCTCAAAACATGGAATGCATCACCTGTGCCACCAAGAAGGGCTAATGCGAATCAGTAGGAAGACAGACAGACAGACACATTAGCATTTTATAACTAGATTCTCCATGAATGCCACCCTCACCCAAGTGTAATTTAGAAGTACTTGCAGACTGCAGTGTATCTGAATTTTAAGTCCATACATGTAGAACACCACCGTTTTGCACAAGCAACCAAGTGGGTTTCATCTTTAATACTGTGCACTCCAAAGGCGGGCGGGGCGGAGGACACCCTCGCATATCTCTTGCTTCGACTTGGCGTTTTCCTATTATGAATTCCAGACTTCAAAATACAACCTTTTCCACATACAAATGAGATAAAAGAACTGAAGGTGGTGCAGTAGCGCTTCCTTGCCCCTCACTTTCCCTCCCACACAAGCCCATTTACAAGAAAATAACTACTTTCCCCTCCCTGTCCTTATGAGCTTAGGAAATCATTGCTGATGGGTGCTCAACATAAAAACCTCACACAAGAGAACCCCTTTGGGAGGCAGTCATTTGTCTGTAGTCCAGACAGTTGTGCTGTCGTTGCACATTGAGCTCAGAGCCCTGAACCTGAAACCCTACCTGCCTGAGCCACCCCCCAAACACACACACCCACCACCACTTACTGTTACCTTGGGCAATTCATTTTGACATACCTGTGCTTAAAGTGATTTTCCATTTTTCAAGCAAACCAAATCACAGTTCGCATCATTAGAATTCAGTTACAGAACATTTCTCAGAGCGTTTTAATTTCTGGACCTTCTATTATTATATTAAGAATTCTTTATTCCTTGAGCTTCATCCTTCCCATTGCTAAATCCTGCCACGAAACCATGCTTCCTACATATGACATCACAACCTGTTGCCACTGAAATTATTCTGATGCCAGAAGCCGAGGATTATGACTTCAGAGCAGTAAAGCAGCTTGAAAGAGGGTGTCCAAGGAGCCCAAGTGCCTGCTATCACCTGGATATATTTGGTACAGTGCTGAAGAATGGACTGTCCTGAAATTCAGATTTCAGGAATCTTCTGAGATTTGAAATTTGCTGATGCTAACAGTAACTGTTTTGCAGGAAGCTGGCAAATCACTTTGACCTCCTCTTTCTCCTCCCTCAGTTCTGTAAAACTAAAATTCCTTTCAGATTTTTACGGCTGCAAGTGAGCCCTGCAGACATTTGCATGTAAAAAGGACCTCGTCATGTTTTCCGTCCGTGGAACTGTTTTCCTCCACCTGACCATCCCCCAAGAAGCAATCCGCCCATGTTGACTGTGTGATCGATCAGCATCGATGTGTTCTCTTCTGTGTTATCTGCCCCCCATTCTCCCGAACTAACAGTGAAGTGAATTGATAGGTGTAGTAAAGTTGCCTCACTTGCTTGACACTAGCTAGGCTTGACTTGGTTGGAGCTCCTGTCCCGAGTTGGTAGCCAGAAGTGATATCAACTCAGCGTCTTCTCTAGCAGCCAGCTCCAGAGTCCTCTCTTATGAATGACTGTCTGCTCTTGAGCCAGCAATTGCTGTGTGCTGAGTAGGGCTGGGAGAACTCGTTGAAGATGTGAACCATATTAAATAAGAACCTGAACATGGTGAAGTTCTGATGTTCTGATTAGTTCTGATTTATCTACAAATATTTGAAAAATGTGAAAAAATGCATAAAAGTGGCCAAAGTCAGTCACATTTGACACAGAGGCCCAAAAGGAAATAATTTAATGGATTATTTGTATAAACATTAATATAAAACTGCTAAATAAAAAGTAGTTACTCACTACTAGCCCCTTCATGGCTGGCCTGTAATGGTGACATATCCTGCTCGGAGTCCGTGACATGAGTGTGCTGGGAGAGACAGAGAGAGAGAGAGAGACAGACAGATGCAAATATCTGTATCATAGCACCACTAAGCACTGCAGACACAGCCAGGCAGATAAGTTTTTTTATTAATGGTGCTGTGTGGGTATTATTTTGTTGGATGTTCCAGTCAGAGCTGAACAGGCCAAAGAAATGGATATGAATGATCAAATGAGCAGCACTGAGAGAGCCCACCCACCCTTCCCATGTGAATGATGCAACTGCATTGCATGCCTTAGTATATGGTATATGGTACACTGCCTGGTCCAAGAGGTGAATCTGATCAACATGCTGAATCATAATGAAGGAGAAAGCGGAAGACATAGTGATCACCACCCAGGCAGGCAGCCAGTCACACATTGCATCGGTTAAGTGCAATGCAGTCATAAAATGTTTGCCACTGCTGCCTGAAGACCCAATGACACACACACATTTACATCCTTCCTAGCTTCACAATTGCTGCCAGCCACTGCCAAGTAATTTAAGTATCAAAATAAAATATAGTAATAATCTCAGCCCAGTTACTATAAGTGAGATGTAACCAGGATAGCATAACATGCACACACAAACAATAAAGAAATGATGAGTTTTCAATTTAGTAGCATTTGTTTCTGTGGCGTAATTACAGCCATATATGGGGATGTGAGAAATAAGCGGAGTATTCAGTTTCTGGGTTTCAGGCATCTACTAAGCCATTCACTGCACAAAACTAAGACAGTACAGTCAGGGTAGAAACATAGAAGTTGATGGCAGATAAGAACCACAAGGCCCATCCAGTCGGCCCCATTTTCTACCTTATGAATGCACCATAGACCTGTACTCTGTCAATGGCTTATCTATTCATACTCATCTGTATTGCTCCCTTATACCTATCACATGTCTGTCTGAAGCCCTGCACTGTATTCATATCCACCACTTCCTGAGGTAGGCCATTCCATGCATCCACCACCCTTTCTGTGAAAAAGAACTTCCTCACATTACTCCTTAATCGGCGTCCTTCTAATCTCATGCTGTGTCTTTTTGTCCTGCTATTTTCTTATATTGAAACATGTTAGACTCTTTCAACTTGTTAATGCCTTTAAGATGTTGAATAGTATCGATCATATCACCTCTCTACCTCCTTTGCTCTAGGGTATACATATTGAGCTCCTTTAATCTGTCCTCATTTTTCTGATACAGACCCTGCACCCTTTTGGTTGCCCTTCTCTGGACTACCTCCATTTTGTTAATGTCCTTGTGAGGTGTGGCCTCCAGTACTGCCGCAGTACTCCAGATGAGAGCCTAACCAGTGTCTTGTAAGAATGATTATTACCTCCCTCTTATGACTTGCGATACCCTACTAATACACCCCAACATCCCTCTTGCCTTACCTACTGCATTAGTTGTCTGCTTGGATGATTTCAGGTCAGATATAATGATGCCCAAGTCTCTTCCTTCCTTTGTGATTGCCAGCAACTCCCTCCCAATCTGTAGGTGACTTCAGGGTTTCTCTTTCCTATGTGCATGGTCTTGCATTTCTTTGCATTAAACCCCAGTTGCCACTCATCCGACCATTTTGCCAGTTTATCCAGATCTCTTCTCATTCTGCCAACCCCATCTGGATCATCTACTCCGTTGCAGATCTTGGTGTCATCTGCAAACAGATAAACTTACCCTCCAGTCCATCTGTAATGTTACTGATGAAGATATTAAGAGCACTTGCCCAGGACTGATCCTGAGGTACCCCACTTGTGATTTGCATCTCTTCTGACTATATACCGCTTAACATCACTCTCTGTTTTCTGCCAGACAACCAGTTTGCCACCCAGTTGACCAATTTCTGACCCACCCCAAGTCTACCCTGCCTATTAATCAATCTTCTATGTGGAACAGTATCAAAGCTTTACTGAAGTCAAGGTAGGCTACGTTAACTGCACCTTGGTCCACCACTCTGGTTACCCAGTCAAAGAAATCTATGAGATTAGTTGGACAGGATCTTCCTTTGTAAACCCATGTTGTCTTGGATCCTGTGATCCTGTGGATTCAGTGCTGCACTATCCTTTCCTTAAGAAGTGCCTCCATAATCTTGCCCACTACTGAGGTAAGACTGACTGGTCTGTAGTTCTGCCTCCTCCCTACTACCACTCTTGTGGGTGAGATCACATGAGCCCTTCTCCAGTTTTCTGGGACCTCTCCTGTGCTCAGAGACTCACTAAACAGTTCTGATAATGGTTCTTCTAGCTCCACCCTTATCTCCTTTAGTACCCTGGGATGTATGCTATCAGGTCCCATTGCCTTGTCCACCCTGAGCTTAGTAAGCTCTTGTTGGACCCTTTCTTTAGTGAAGGGACTAGTGCACATCTCCTCCCTCCTGTGTCCATGGTGCTGAGCAGTGGGCCCTGCCCTATCTTCTCCTCAGAAAATACTGAGCAGAAGTATCTATTTAATATAGATGCTTTCTTGGTCCTCCTCCTCCTCACCTCCCCTTATACCCTTGGATCTTAGAAGCACCCTTTTGAACTTTCTTCTTTCACTAATGTATCTATAGAAAGTCTTGTCTCTTCTTTTACTGTTCGTGCTAGTGTTTCCTCAATTTGGGCCTTTGCCTGCCTTATTGCCTTCCCTGCTTCCCTTAGGGAAGTGTGGTATGCTCCCTATCTTCATTCTGCTGTAGTCCCTTATATTTCCTGAAGGCCAGCCTTTTGGCTCTGACCTTTTCTGCTACTGTTTTGAGAACCAAAGTGGTTTCCTCCTTCTTTTGCTTTTCTCGCTAACACAATGGGATGTTGCTTCAAGTATTGCATCCTTAATGCTTGCCCACTGTCCTGTACCCCTCACCTGTATTTTCTTCTTGCCAGGCTAGCTTAACTCTGCTGCCCATCTTATCAAAGTCAGCTCCTCTGAAGTCCCATATTTTTGCCTTGGAATGAGGTGATTTAGTTCTAGTGGCCAAATTGAACCATACCATGTGATGGTCACTGCTTAGGTGACCTACTTGGAGATCTGTGATCCTTTCCCATTAGTCAGTACTAGATCTAGGATAGCCTTCTCTCTTGTGGGTTGTTGTACCAGTTGTTTGAGGCCATCCCCTGCAGGAATCCACTATGTGTCTAGTTGTGGCAGATGTTCCTGCTGGTATTGACCAATCTGTATCTGGCATGTTGAAGTCTCCCATTATCACAGCCTCTCCTTTAGCTGTCATGTTTTGTTTATCTTCTAGCAGTAATGTGTCTATGTCCTCCCTCTTGGTCTGGAGGCCTCTAGACAACCCCAGTTCATATGGCTGTCCTATTTCCTGCTTTTCAGCGTGACCCAGAGTTCTTCTGGCTCCTTATGTGTATTCTGAATTTCTTTAGCTTTGATATTCTCATTGACATAAAGGGCCTCCCCCTCCTTTTTGCCTCAGTCTCTTCTGAACAGCATATAGCAGGGTACTGAGTCTCCAAAGTGCGATTACTGGTAAACTTGCTAATGGCTACTATGTTCAGTTTAGCCTCTCTCATTGTTGCTTGCAGGTTTGGGATCTTGTTTCTCAGATTGCGGGCATTTGTGTACATGATTTTCCATTGGCCAGATTTTGGTGTGTTAGTTGTTGAACAAGGTCCGGCATTTCCCCTTCATGCCATATGGGGAGCCAGAACTTTTCCCTTACCTGGTGATGCAAATGAACTACAAACATGCTGAACTCCTGTTTGATCACTAGCTGAGGGGAGGGGTTTCTTTCCGTTCAATGTGTCAGATGCTGCCCCTCTCCCCATTTGCTAGTTTAAATATTCTGCAAAGACGTCAAACATTTACCCCAATACACTGACTCCTCCTTATTCAGATGCAGTGCATCGAATTTAAAGAACTTTCCTCCCAAAACTTTGCCAGTTACCTACAAATTTGTGTCCTTTTCCTGGCACCAGCCCTTGAGCCACATGTTTAGCTCCCTACTGTATCTCCCTTCTCTGACCTTCTGTCCATCTGTCCCTCTCCCAGACCAGCAGGATCTCAGAGAAGGAGATGCTGGATGAAATGGATGACAGTTTGTCTCCCAGCCTGTTCAGGTGTTCCCTGGCCTCCACAACTGACCAGTTGGCGAGATTGTTAGTCTCTATGTGTACCAGGATGTCAATGTTTTCTCCTGCTTCCTGCTCAGTTTTAGCAATGCAGTTAGTGTCTCTCCATGCTGATGTACCTGGGAGACATCTGACCATTACCCCTGACTGGAGGTGAGTATCAACTCCCTGAATCATGGGTCTCCTATGATCAAAGTGTTTTGGATTTCCTTTTGCTTTTTGTTTTGGTCCCTGTTTTGGGTGAGTTTTGTTGCGCTAGCTCCTGTGCTGTAGTGTCCTGCTCTGCAGTGTCCTCTGCCCCTTTGTTTGATTTCGGACATAGAAGCAGATACCTGTTTGTAGTTTTATATGGTTTGTGGAGGTGATATGTTGGAGAGCACTGAGTGATGGGGCACCTGATTTGCACCTCTAACCACCTGCCAACCTCCCGGACCAACTACCCTCTGCAATCGAGGTGCTTCAGTTGGATTTTGGGGAAATGGCGGGCAGTTCTTATAATATATTTCTTCCTGAATATGTGATTTGAGGTGCACAATCTCTTCCCATGCTACCTGGAGCTAAGCCCTTAGATCTCCAATGGTCCAGTGTGTAGGACAGCATCTTAAATCCTGTATAACTGCCTTTTGAAAAGTGTCCCACGGTACCTGCAGTTAATAATATCCATTGCAGATGAGTTGCTGGGTTTATAGCCTTATCCTAGTAATTAGAAGGAGGAAAATGAAAGCAAAAGTTTGATTTTTTGTTTGTTTTGTATAACTTGTTATAACAAGTTAAATTAATTGTGCCTGTAAGTGAGGTCACTGTGTGGCTACCCTCAGATCCTCCTTCCTGCTTTGCTACAGGAAATGTCACGACTGTGTTACCCTATAAAGAGTGTAGCATGGTGTGGTTGGGGATGGCGGTAGTGACTAGGCCTTCCCTGCTGAAAAGAAGAACCACAGACAAAAGAAACAAAGAGGTAAGAGCAGAAACAATCAGCCAATAACAAATGCAGTAGCCCTGAAAGCTTAGCCTAATGATAGAGAAACTGTAATACCTGTAAAGCACCACATGTAACAATTTCACAGAAGATATGCCCTGCAAAACACTTTGCTACAGAGAAAAATAAAGCAGCAACAGAAGATCTACCTTGCAAAACAATTTGAATTAGAGAAGATTACAGCAGTAATCTGTAAGCACAAAACAGTAACAAACCTGTTGGCACATCCTGTAATAATGCAGCAGAAAGTATACCCTGCAACAGCAATTTGAATCAGAGAACAAATGTTAGCAAAAACAGTAACAAACCCTGTGAGTACAAAGAAAATAATAACACAGTAGAAAATAGCACAAAACAGTAACAAACCTGTAGGCACACCTGTAATAATGCAGCAGAAAGTATACCCTGCAACAGCAGTTTGAATCAGAAAACAATAAAACAGTAAATGTTAGCAAAAAACAGTAACAAACCCTGTGAATACAAAAAATAATAACACACAGTAAATCTGCCTAGCCAAAGAAGCTTTAATCTTTTCCTTGCTCTGATAATGTTCCTTGCTCTGTCCCTCACAAGCAAACCTACAAGAAAATAGCTCAGGTGAAGCTAGATGCCTTTGCCAGCAAACCTAGTCTTCCACCTCAAAACAACCAACTAACCTGACCATTTAACTCTTCCTTCTGTTGGAAGTTACTAAGAATTTGTTAGCTTCACTCCCAGTTACACATTTAATCTCCTGGAAGAGTGGTGGGAGGAAAGCAGTTAGCTCCTCAATGTGAGAAGGAGAATGCAACACCTTTGAGAACAAGCCAAAAACCTTACAGCAAAAATAAAATAGTAGCAAACAGTAATTTTGCTTAGCCTAATGATATATTAAAAAATCACAAAAATGTAAGCACCACCTGTAACAATTTCACAGAAGGTATACCCTGCAAAAACACTTTGCTACAGAGAAAAATAAAGCAGTAACAGAAGATCTACCTTGCAAAACAACTTGAATCAGAGTAGATTACAGCAGTAATCTGTAAGCACAAAACAGTAACAAACCTGTAGGCACACCTGTAATAATGCAGCAGAAAGTATACCCTGCAACAGCAGTTTGAATCAGAAAACAATAAAACAGTAAAATGTTAGCAAAAACGGTAACAAACCATGTGAATACAAAAGAAAATAATAACACACAGTAAATCTGCCTAGTCAAAAGAAGCCTTAATATTTTCCTTGCTCTGATAATGTTCCTTGCTCTGTCCTTATAAACAAACCTAGAAGAAAAGAGCTCATGTGAAGCTATGTGCCTTAGTCTTCCATCTCAATGATCAGTTGCTGAGGGCAAAAAAGTGACAAGTAGTAGTAGTAAGCACTGGAGTAAGGACAGAAAGTGATAAATAGTAGTAGTAGTAGTAGACAGCAATACCCTACCTTCCAGATCAGATAGTGGTACCAAGTACCACCAAATAAGTTGTGACAGGAAATAAAGTTGCTTGCTGTATTTGGACTCTGAATCCACTGGTTTTATTATTTGTTTTCCTATTCAGTGTTGCTTATGTGATCATTCAAGTAACAGTGGCCTGGCCTAGTCTGTCCTCACTTGACTTGTTGCAGTTAATTGCTACCCCATGTAGTAGACCCTATTCACAAAGATTTTCACCACAGGCACAAATTCTTGAAAGTGTTTTGTGGATAGGGCCTGCTCAGAGCAGTTAGTGTATGTTTTATTTAGGTATCATATTTGAAATTAAAGTAAGAAATGCTGACTTTGAGAAATGTAAGGCGCTCAGCATTTTCTGGTGTCAAACAGGATCGGTGTAGTAATGTAATGATGTTACCAGCTGAACTAAACAATTGTTCTAAACAGAAACTAGTTGGAGGGCAATTCATGTTCGTCATTGCAGTATTTGCTAAAACAGGCAACATATTTTGTTTGATTTCCAGTATGTCAAAGGATCAGCATTCCAGCTGATATTAGGCTCTGCCAGGTACAGAACATTTCAACAATGGTCTGTGCTGAGGTTGTGTTACAGCAGTCAGATGAAGAAGATGTTACAATTACATCTTCTAAGTGACTCAGAGGCATGAAGCTGAACCAAGTGACTGTGGGACAGTGCTGTAATTGGCTATTGGTGAAGAAAAAGATTTGGCTGAAGTGGCTGAGGAGGAAGAGGAAGAAAATGCCGCAACAGTAGAGGATGGGCCACCTGAGCTGTGCTGTGTCGTGAAGAAGACTCTGAATGCAGAGCATGGACCTCATCAATTATTTTGTGTTTTGTTTATCTCAAAACAAGTGTCATCATCATCACTCAGTAGTTGCTTCATTTTGTATTGTGGGTTCAAGATTGTTGCTTTAATGTAGTATTCAGAATGAAGCATTTTACATAGTTTGTCATCTTCATCAACTTTTCTGATCATACATCTTGTTAGATATTATTGTATTCTGGGGGCAACATGCATGTTTCAGCAGCACCACTCGCAGGCGTGTGATCACGGAGCTGTCTTGCTTCTCTAACTTTTCCCTAATTAGATTCAATCTGAATTTTAACATTTTTATAAGGGGCATCACCTGGCTGAGAGTTGCTGTGTTTGCACTAATCTCCTGGTGATTTCCTAAAATGACTGGAGCAGGAAAATTAGAAACTCCAGCATGGCCCACTGTGGTGGAGTAATATAGACATCTGCACCACCAATTTTATTTTCCAAGGTATATTGCCTGACAGCTTTCTTTTGTTCTAGCAGCCTTTGGAACATACTGTATAAAAAGGTTGAATTCCATCGAGCAGAAATGTCTTGGATCAGTCTGTGCAAAGATAAACTGTGCTTCTGCTGTGTTTTTCAAACAAGTGACGGGCTTTGCTTGAGTGCCTGAAATGAGTGCATATTCTTTTAGCAGTGCTAACAAGAGCCTTAATCTCCTTGTCATCATTGAGAAAACTATGATCGCATAAATTAGCAGATTCGAACAAAGCCCCCTCTACCAAGGCCTTTCTTATGTTGGCTCCATTATCTGCAACTATAAAGCCAGCTGACAGTCCCTGTGAAGTGAGCCATTGCTGTATTGGTTTTGGAGCTCTTCATTGATGTTGTATGAGCTATGTTCAGATGGAAAATAAAACATTCTTGGAACAGCAAACTGTAATGCTTCACCATCCCCATTCCCAAGTGAATTATTGAAACATGCCCAATGTGCCGTGACAGACATGATGGGTTCAGGCTGACAGCTTGTCCAGATATCTGCGCCAGAGACACCACACTCCCAACAGCATTGCACAAGATGCATCTTAATTCTTTACATACATCATACAGATCTGGAATCCCTGTTGTCGATTAGTATTTCCACGATGGTATACTATATCAAGTTCGAGTACTCAAGCAGCCACCTGAATTTTATATATTCAACCACGTTATATGGTAGCAAATCAGCAGCTATGACTTCTGAATTTTTGGGTTATTGTAACAGCAACCAGGTGAGTCAAGGCATATTTGGCTTTATGCTCATATCTTTCTGAGGTGGTAAGCTGTCTCCTTGAAGGAGGAGGTCTCTTGAACATATGGTCACTTTCAGTAACAGTAGGAGTTCTTCGATAGGGAGGAAGTGGTGGTGGAGGTGTTTCAGTAGTGCTGTGGGGCTGCCACTGCTTTCATCTATGGGAGTTACCCTGAGTGTAGTGAGCTAGCACTGTCATTCTCTCTTCAAGACTCACAACTGGAGTTCTCAGTAATGTTATAACATCTGTCTAGGTGCCTTTTCAGTGCTGAAGTTCCCAATGCTGCTTTCTTTTACCCTGCTGATTGATCATTTACAAATAGCGCATGTTGCTACCAACTCATTGGAAGCACTAATGGAGAAGTATGACCAAACAAAAAGATATCTTGTTTTCATTTTTCCTAAAAGGCAAGGCACCCTCGGTCACCTTTTCATGGTCCCCTCCTCGGATATTTCTTGGGCCTGTTCCTCTTGTGGTTTATTCCCACACCCCCACAACCAAAACATTCTGCCTGTTTCTTCCTCATCAGCAATTTCCATCCCCTCTAGCAAGCCTTGTACTGCCTGATCATTCTCTTCATCTTTATTATTACCCTTGTTGGGTTCAACCTCAGAAGAATTTGATGAGGATGAGGGACTAGCAGTAGCATAGTATGCAATTGTTACATACCGTTGGGTTCCTTTTGGGGTGCTACCCACTAAGCCTTTAGTGCTTTTAACTACATAACTTTTTTTTACTTGGGACTGATGATGATCTGATACATTCACCTTTTTGGGATTCAAGCATTTGCTTGGAAGACAAAACCTAGACATAAGACATAAGAAAATCACTTTTTGGGGTTTGATTTTGTTTCCCTTTCAGGTTGATTGCTGTCTTTGCAGTGCCACTGCCTGCCTGAGAAATAGAAAGCACCTCATCAGCACTTTGATCCATTTTTCTTAATATTCTAACCTGTAAAAAGATCCCTCTAACTAACATGATGTCCTTCTGATGACTCCCTCCCACAGGTCAGGGACAAATTTACTGTGTGACTTGTGAATGTACACAACACACCAACAGCACAGCAGTCCACCACCACTTCTTTCCAAGATTACCTGACTGACTCCTACAGTACAGTTAATTACTGTTAAGTGACCAAATTCAGCAACTGTTAAGTGTGCCTCAGAATTTGAATTGGAGATGCAGACATGTCTGGTGCATAGCCACACACAGCATAGTCCCACACTGGAGACTGGTTAACGCTTATATGTAATGTAACACAACATACTATAAAACTAATGATAATGAGGAATAATGGGAAATGAGTGATGATGATGATGCTTGTGTGTACAGTAGTTGTACTTTACTTGTGTTGTAAACAGCGTGCTATGAGTCACAAGGTCAGATTATCCCTGGGCCACCATCAGCCAGCAGCACATGTGCATCAACTTATATGTTGTTTATCTGAACAGTATTTTTTAATATATGAAATTGTGAATGAAAGTTAACAAGTGATTGTAATTTGTGATTGGATGGCAAAGGTCAAAGATTTATTTTGCCGGCCTGCTGCCCTTGACAGTATACACAGCCACACTGAAGCCAGGATATAAAATTTTATTTGGGATTTCTGAGCCGGTTAAATTTCTTGTGGGACCCCTGTGGTCTCTCTCACCCCTCTGGATGGCACAAGTCAAAGATTTCTTTTGCTAGCCTGGTGCCCTTGCCCTGTACACACAGCCACACTGAAGCCAGGAGAAAAAATATATTTGGGATTTCTGGGACTGTTACATTTCTTATGGGCCCCCTACAGTCTCTGTCTCTCTCCCCTCCTCTGGATGGCATAAGTCAAGATGTATTTTCCCAGCCTGCTGCCCTTGCCCTGTACACACAGGCACTGATGCCAGGGAAAAAAATGGGGAGGGATTTTCTGTAACTGTAAAATTTCTCTTTAACCCCTAAATGTCTCTCCCTCTCTGGATCTGGAATGGCACAAGTCAAAGATTTTGCCAGCCTGCCCTTGCTCATGTACATAGTCATACTGGAAGAGGCCAAGAAAAAAAAAAAACTTTCATTTGGGATTTTCTGTAACTGTAAAATTTTCTTGCACTTCCAGTAGTCTCTCTCCTCACCTCTGGTTCTTCTATAATGGCACAAGTCAAAGATTTTGCCGCCTGCCCTTGCTCATGTACACAGTCACATTGCCTGCCTTATGCCTCCCTCCCCAGCAGCCAGCTAGGCCACCACTATCTCCCAGTCCCTCTGGATTCCTCTTTTCTCCTTTCCCGACCCATCACCCTCCCCCAACGATCAGTTTCTCCCCCAGTAAGTCTCCTTTCTCTCTCCTAGTTTTTCTTCCTTCCCTCAAGAATTTATACTTCTTTTAATATTTGTGTTGTGTTTTTTTTTTTGGCAACTTTTCTGGCAGCTCTCTGCTGCAGTGAGTGAGTGAGGTGCTCCTCCAATTGTCCTCCTCTCTTCAGGGCCGTATTGAGCACTCAGCACAGTTATATACCATGAGTGCATCACGTGACCATCTGTTGCCTGATTGGATGCTGCCGCCGCACCTGTACATGGAGCGAGCATTCTGACAGCATCCCCATGGCAACAATACATAAAATGGCACAAATGGCACTTTCTGCAGTGAAGTCAGTATTTATTCAGGTCCGTGGATTGTGGGTTCAATCCGGGGATCTCCCTTGAAACAGTCCTTCCAGCCCTAGTGCTGGAGTCCTCCCGAGTTTCTGTCGGCTCCGAGTCCTTCTGAGGACCAACCCACTATTCCTCCACACCTTAGGCACATCATGGACGTGCCTTCTGCTTTCACTCCTAAATCAGGAGTTCCAGGAGATTGTTACAGCTCACAAGGACCTACTGGTTGAATAGACAGCTCACTGGCAACTCCCTGCTCCTGACCACCCCTTTACAGACAAAACACTGATTACTAAGCAGGCACCTAATATGAAAATAAATACCCAGTCAGTTGAAAACACTGACATATGCATCCATGATCTTCCTACAAAAACACCCTTTTCCTTGTTTTGGCAGATGCGGATGAATACTTTATTGACTGTAAAGTGCCACTACTGGAGACAGTGCCCTCCCTCTGGCTCTATCCAGCTGCAAGTTCAGATTCAAGGTGAGCGGTTCCGACTCAACAGTCTGCACTTTGTACCCTGTTTCAATTTTTTTTTAATTAATATACTGTACTTTATTGATTTTCAGTTTTTCATACAATAGCACCAAAAGAAAAAGAAACCGACTATTCAAAGAGACAATTGGCAATTGTGTATAACTGCTCCTCCTAAACAGAGGCGTGTAGAGGAGGTTATAAACCATACCCAATCTGTTAAACTGTCTTCTGGACATAAGAAGATATTCCAAATTGTAGAAACACTGAACTGCCATTTAACGGCCTAGCAATAGAAAATGAAACTTATCTTAACTTTAATATCAATATCTAAACCCCTCCAACCCTCCTACCTCCCCCAACCTGGAGCTAGAAAATGAAATAAAAGCGCCTGGAGGCAATATTACATACTGTGCAAAATCTGTGGAATGGAGGCTGGGGCTAACTAGTCGACCCATAGGTAGTAGGCTGTTGGGTTCGCACTCTTGAGGCACACGGGAGCTCCTCCTTTTCAGTGAGCACTAGGGTTCCCTGCCATAGTGTATAATGGGTATCAGGGCCAGTAGTTGGCCCCATCGGGTTATTAAAGACCTGAAGTCCAATCCTGACTTTGAGCTATATGCTTTTAGCTCCAATGCCTGAAGTATTCTCATGCTATTCCTGAAAGGGAGGGCTTCTTGATCAATCCAATGATGATCAGTGATCAATTTCGCTATTGCCGAGATGAGGCCATGTGTGCTTTATGGGCACCTATCATATCAGTAGGGAAGAGACCCACTAGACAAATCTGTGGAGTGAAGTTAAGAGTCTTATCCCAGCATTGGGTGTAGTGAGTCCCTGATTCTTTGCTATAGAGATGCCACTCTGTCACAGTCCCAGAAGAGATGCTTAGTTGTACCTTCTGCTTTTGACAAGAGGTGCAAAGGGGGAGTTTACTTTCCCATTCGGTATAGTCAGGCTGGGAAAAATACAGATTATGTCAGATGCAGAACTGCAAGAATCATAACCTATCTTGTTTTATGTGCTTGTACAGTTGTTGCCATAACTTTTCCATACCCGCTTACAGGAAAGAGACTGAGTTCCTACTGCCAGTAGTAACATATGCCCTGAGGAGAATGAGGTTCATGGGTCAGTAGGGCTTTATAAAATAAAGAAATTACATGCGGTTGGGAGGCCAGTTCCAGAAGGGATCATTTCAAGGACTTGCCTGTGAGCACCACGGATCTGGGCCTAGAAAATCCACAGTACCTTCTTCAGCTGCAAATGCCTGAAGGCATGAAACACAGGGATCAATTATTCAGACTGAAGATCTTGCACTGGTCTAAGGTTGCCTGCTCGCAGCAAAGAGGAGAGCGGCACCCCCTATAATTTGGGGCAGTATCCTTCTGTATAGCTCTGACCTGCATCTTAAAATGCGGGTTGCCAAGAATTGGTTGGTCTAAGTCCTTAGTCAGGTCTAGGGACAAATGTGAGCTAATTTGGCGAAAGACCTTGACAGACCACCACAGAGGGGTTCCTTAATGTATTGGGTAGAGCTGACAGTTTGACATGAGGAGGGCTTATAAATCTGTTCCTTGAGTCCGACAGAGCTGCTGCTCTAAGGATAACCATTGGGGTAAGTACTCAGTGGTAAAGTTCCGATCCTTCTTGCACCCCAGCTAAAATTTTACTACAATGGATTGCACAATAATATAAAAAGTTTGGAAGACTAAGGCCACCCACCATCTTTGGGAAAGTCAGTTTAGTATAAGCCCTTCAACCGCTTTCACCTGCCAGAGAAAATCTGATACCAAAGTTTGCAATTTGGAAAACCAATTTTAGGGAGATATGGGCAAATCATACTAAGTGGGTAGAACATTCATTATGTTGCTTGCATGCATGTGCAAGAAACTTAGTGCCATCATCGGAGATTTCGGAGGTGTCACCTCCTCCTCCAATTCAGTCAGTGTGCTGGCAGGGCGTGGCCTGTAAGCCAATGCATTTTGGAGCTGTCTATGTACGCTCCAAAATGCAGTAACGCCAGTTGAAAGGGGAGCTACGCTTCCAGTGAGCACCGATAAGATATCAGCTGCTCACGCAGCTCCCCCACAGACACCTCACAGGCGTGCGCCCGCACACACTGTATTAGCCGACGGGGTGCCCAGTCCTCGCCGGCTGAGCTGCGCCCCCAGTAGTAAGTGCCATGCTGGGAGCCCACCCCAGCGTGGCAAGCGATCCTTTGGCTGACGGGGTGCCCAATCCCGTTGGCTGAGCGCTCCCGTCCTTGTGCCACGCTGGGAGCCCACCCCAGCGTGGGCAACACGCCATGGCCGACGTGGGTGCCCAATCCCGTCGGCTGAAAGCCCCTCACGCCCTGTGCTACGCTGGAGCCCACCAGCATGGCAAACGCCCCACGACGCTTTTTTTTTTTTTTAAACCTGTAAACAAAACGGTCCCGCTGCGCGATCTCCCAACCCCTCCCACAACCTGCACCCACCCACTGCGCACCAGCATCCCCACACCTCATACCCCATACTTACCTCTGGACTCGCGCCGACGATCTTCAGTGGACCGGAACACGCTCTGCACTCTTCAAAGCCGACCGCGAACTGAGGAAATGCCGTAAGCTGTATAATGGGCTAGATAGGGGTTTCAACTTTGTTGCATATCTCAGGCATTTTGGGAATTTTGCACCAAATTTTCAACATGGGGTTTTGGGACCCTTCTCATGAATGATGTCACTGTCATGGCGTTATCTGGACCCGAAGGGTGATTTCGCAGTCACTGCGCAAAAATCACCCTTCGGGCCTGAGTAACGCCATGACAGTGACATCATTCATGAGAAGGGTCCCAAAACCCCATGTTGAAAATTTGTGCTAAAATTCAAAAATGACTGTTTTACTGAGCGTGCGTAGCAGTTCCTACAGGCTCGTAGTTTCTGACATTTCAATATTTTCATTCCAGATTTTCAACATTGCCATTTTACCACAGCTTCTTATGAGTAGTAACAGCTGTCATTTTTCACTTCTCACCTAAAACGTGCTTCACTCATGTAAGCAGAAATGGCGAAATAGTGTAAATCAATGTACGGGATAAATTAAGAAAATCACAGTGACACTGTTCATGAGCAAAGGTCTTAAATGACTATGTTGAAAATTTGGTGAAAAATTCCAAAAATTACTGTTTCTTGACGTCGTTGTACAGTTCCTTTTCACTTTCGTAAGTTGCGAATTTCAATATTTTCACTCCAGATTTTCAACATTGCCATTTTACCACACCTTCTTATGAGAGTACAGCTGTCATTTTCACACTTCACCCAAAATGAAGCTCACCATGTAGCGCATAATGCAGTCGGTGCAAAGTCAATGCACGGGACAAATTAAGAAAATCACAGTGACACTGTTCATGAGCAGAAGTCTTAAAATGGCTATGTTGAAAATTTGGTGAAAAATTCCTTCAGATGTTCTGCAATATTACTAATGAAGACATTGAACAGAACTGGCCCCAGGACCGATCCCTGCAGCACCCACTGGTCCGCCTCCCTAGACTGCATACCATTTACCACCACTCTCGCCTCCTGTCTGTTAGCCAGTTTCTAACCCAGTTTACCACCCTTTCCCCATGTCCAGCCTACCCAGCTAGTTTATCAGCCTCCTATATGGGATGGTGTCAAAGGCTTGCTGAAATCAAGGTAAGCGTTGTCCACTGCCCCACCCTGATTCACTTCCTTTGTCACCCAGTCAAATAAATCAACCAGATTTATCTGACATGATGTCCCCACTGTGAATCCATGTTGTCTATGGTCCTGGGTTCATGGCGTCTAGATGCCCCACTATCCTTTCTTTAAGCAATGTCTCCATGATCTTCCCACTACTGGGGTGAGGCTGAATGGCTTATTGTTCCCTGCCTCCTCCCTGCTGCCGGACTTGTGTAGAGGAACCACATGTGCCCTCCTCCAATTCACTCATGTTGAATAACTCAGTGAACATGGCTGCCAGAGGTACTGCTATCTCCTTAGCAGTTCTGTTAATATCCTTGGCGTATGCCATCTGGTTCCATTGCTTTGTCTACCTTCAATTTAGTGAGCTCCTGCAGCACTCTTTTGCCTTGAATGGACTATTGTCCACCTCTTCACCCCTTGGCAACTGCTGTACTGCTGTGGCCTTGCCCTCTCACTCTTCTGTGAATACTGAACGGAAAGACACAGTGGATGTCTTGGGAGGAAGGCATGAAACTGTCACTTCCCAATACCTAAACAGCACATACAAGCAAGCAACATTCGCATTGACAAATGCTTGTTTTTATAATGTTTATATGTCTCCATAGGGAGAGAGGAGGTGTCTCTATCTAAGTAGGTCAGCTTTGATCGTATGAGAAATCGGATAAGGTTAATTTTTACCAGTTGTGTAAGGTTGCATGGAAGTTTGATGCCTAGGTAGGTGAGGGCCTTGGGTTCCCATGTCAGGCCTAGATCAGTTATCCAATGCTTTTGGACCAGGTGATTAAGGGCATGACACTGTTTTTTCCAAGTTTAGTTTATACCCCAAGACTGACGAGAATTGATTAATAATATTTATCGCTGATGGGATTGACTGCTGGGGATTTTCAAGGTGCAGCATAAGATCATCCACGTACACTGATAAAGGAAATGTGGCCTTTCTTTTGATGCCTTGATCTTCTTTACATGACTGCAGTGAGTGAATCAAAGGCTCGAGGTAAAGGTTAAAGAGAAATGGAGAGAGAGGACATCCCTGTCTAGTGCTGCGGGGAAAGAGATAATGGAGTAGATAGGACACCATTACAGTGAACCCTAGCTGTGGAATGTGCATACAGTGCCCTCAACCAGTCACAGAATGAGGAAGGGAAGCCAAATTTACTCAGCACCGCAAAGAGAAACAGCCAAGAGACTCGAACAAATGCCTTTTCAGCCGCGAGCAAGACTAAGAGTGAAGGGTAGGGCAGTCCCCAGTCGAAGCCATAAGGTGGAGTATCTTACACGTATGATCTAAGGACAGTCGCCTCTGCTATAAAGCCCACCATGAAGGACTGACTAAGTTCTGCCAGACCTGATGAAGACAATTTGCCAGAATTTTAGCTAGGATCTTTATATCAGAGTTCAACAGTAATATAGGCGGTAATTACCTGGTGCCAATGGGATTTGCCTGGCTTCAGGATGACTGAGATCCAGGTTTGGGTGAGTGAGAAGTCCGAGATGCCAGAAGATTGTAGGGAATTGAAAAGTTGCGAGAGGAAAGGGGTTAGCTCTGCAAAAGCCACATAGAATGAATTGCTAAACCCATCAGGGCCCAGGGCCTTATCTTTAGGTAGCTGTCCAACAACCTGCCTAACTTCCTCGGTTGAAATGGGGCACTTAAGATTGTCTGCTGGGTCTGAGAGAGGGAAGGTAAGGCTACTGAATCCAGAAATTGGTCTATAAGAGAAGATTCAGGCAAGGCCTCGGTAGCCGTTGAGTAGAGTTTCTCATTAAATTGTTTAAAGGTTTACATTATCCCTCTAGGTTTGGTAAAAATTGGGCCACCTTGTGTGGGTTGGATCCTCTGCACTACACCATGTGCCTCTAGTTGCTTAAGCTGCAGCACTAGTAACTTGTCTGCTTTCTCCCTGATTCCAAGTATTGAAACTTAGCCCTTTGCAGCACCAAGTCTGCTTTTGTTACCATCAGCCCAAAATATTGAGCTCTGAGAACATTAAATTTGGCCCAGATCCTCTCCTCCTCTGAAGAAGAAAACTCTCACTTCAACACCCTGATTTGATCAAGTATCCTCTTAATGGACACTTCTTTCAATTTTTTAGTTTTGGAGGCAATTCTCATGCATTCCCCTAATTGCACCATGTCGCAGCTTCCCAAAGCATGTCCATAGAGGACACCATTGCCATATTTTCCTTAAAAAGTTTATGATGAAGGCAGAAAGAGACTGGTAATTTGGCAGTCTTGCAAGATTCCTGAATTGAATCTCCAGACTCTGCCTCTATCATTTGACCCGTGCAGGGTATGTTCCATAAGTATCAGGCGTGGTCTGATAGCACTGTGGGTGAGATATTACAAGACACCAACCCAGTAAGACTGGACATGGATGTCAAAAATAATCAATTCTGGCACAGGAGTTGTGTAGAAGAGAGTGGAATATGTATTCTTTGTCTGATCGGTGGAGAATGCACCAAGGTGCATCCAGCCCAAGTGTTTCCATAAGTTCCCGAAGCTCTCTGGGCTGGTGACAGCCCTTTCTTATGTCCCCAGATTTATCAGTATCAGTCTGGTATACCAGATTCTAGTCCCTCCTAAAATAGTGAGAAGGTTGGAGAGGGTAGAGGGTGAGTAATAACGCTGGAAAAAAAAAACAGGAGAATCGGTGTTTGGACCATAAATGCCTCCCAGCAAACTTCTGTAAGCCCCAGCTGCCTCAGATTAGGATGAAGTGACCATCTGGGTCACTATATTTGTTAGCTGAAAGGGGTCTTCCTGTCAATCAGGATGCATACTCCTCCACTTTTACTACTGGACCCCACCCCAACACTTGGCCCACTCCACTCCCTATGGAAAAGCAAGGTATCCTCCGCTTTAGGTGGGTTTCTTGTAGAAACACCACATTCAGTTGGTATTTGGAGAGGTTCTAAGAATCATGTAGCATTTGCATTTATTATTGGCCCCTTAACATTCCAGGACATGAATTTAAATAACGACCCCATGATAATCCGTGCAAGTACTATTGCCCAAGCCTCCATACAGAAACACAATGCCTGCCCTTGGCTCCAGGTGTCGGTCCCTTCCCTCCCCAGCCCTCCCCACCCACAATGCAACAGCCAAATTGGATACAAATGAAACAGTAACAAATGCAATGAACTTCCCTGAGAACCCACCCTCTCCCCGCTTCCCCTCTCTCTCCTACCCCAATAGCTATATTAAAAGTCTGCTCTTGGCCCCAAAGGCCACTCCTCCACACTGTCCTTGTCCGTGACGATTCCCACCTCAGAGCAGGCCCCCAACTCATACATAATCTGCAACATTGAGAGGTCATGACAGCTGCTACTAGCCCAGTACCAACTAATGTTATCAAGTCAAAACATCGGTTACTAGCTCCTGAAGCCCCTGTAGCAACAAGACCAGGATCCTGAAGAAGACACTTCTATGAGCTTAACAGAAATAGATAGATTCTGATGCCCTGCCAAGGATCAGCGGGTGCACCGGTAGGGCTCTCTCCAGGGTATATAGTGGTAGCTCCACAGTGACCCCCACAAACCAGTATAAGAAGTCCTCCAGGGCATGACCGTGGGACCAGGCTTATCCATAGCTGGTTCAACTCCCCAACAGACCGCTTGCACGCCCTGTCAGTCAGTTCCTTCTATGAAAGTCAACTCCAGCCCAGGACCTCCAATAACAGTAGGAGTCACCAGTTGCATATGCCCCCAAGGCAGTCGCATCTATAGATTCGGGGCTGCCCAGGCGAAATGCAGGAATGTACCTTGCTCAGAGACATACTCACCCCAGTCTATGCCCCAGGAAGCCCAGCTCCTCATTAGTTGAAGTGGACCGTGGGGAGACCCATCCTCACAACCTCCTGCATCCCACTATACCACAGTTTCATCAGGTTTTATAGCCCAAGGAGCCCATGCAAACGGTAGCCACCTTAGAAAGCTTGGCTTAGCACCAGTTCAGCTTGTAACTCCCAGGTGCCTATAAGCCAGAAGAAATAAAGTCCTAACCCCTGGAATGGATTTAACCTTAGTGATGCTCCTGATTTTATACTTAGGTGGGTAACTAATTGCTAGTGCTGCTGAGCCACTGCGGGAAGTGCATGGAGAGACCCCAACCCCTCAAGGCTTCCCATCCCCCAACAACCCCAGAGAACCTACCTTCCATCTGTCACAGTTAACTTCATGAATCCTCCATCCTGTACCAACCCTGGATGAGTTCCCAGACAACTACAACCATGTGATCAAGAGGGTACAGGGTGCTCGCTCGTGCTCTTCCTCGCTAGTCCAAAATGGCACAGTTGCTCTGGTTGATATCAAGGGTTGAAGTCTAAAAGGGATACTGTCCCAGGAAAGCTCATGTTCCAGATAATGAGAGGGGCTAGTCTGAAGGATGAGATTGGGCTGTGATGAGGCCCTTAAGGGATGAAACAGCCACAGGCCAAAGACTTCTAAGGGTCGAAATCCAAAGTGTGTAGTTCCAAGATACTCCTGTACCGGTCTGAAACTATTTGACTAAAGCCATGTTCCATGCTGAAGTAGTTCACTTTGGGGCCTGGAACAAGTCTGGAAATAGCGTGTAACTCCAGCTTGGCCTTTGCCTCCAGTCGAAGGATCTTGGGGAACCTTGGTATCGAATTTGTAGCTTAGCGGGTACAGCATTTTGAAGCGCAGGCCTGCTGCAATAAGCTTGGAGATGATATGGTTGAACTCAGCCCTTTTCAGCCTGACTGACTTTGGGAGGTCCTGAGAGATGCAAGTTTGACTCCTCCCAGAGGATCTGCTTTATCTCCCTGAGTTTTGCAAGGATGTGCATCTTATCTAAATAATTCAGCAGCTTGAATATAAGAGTGCGAGGTGGTAGTTAGAGGCAGGCATGGTCTGAGTGCCCTGTGGGCTCTTCAATTACATAGCTAGGTCCATTAGGCGAGGGCCTGCTATCTTCTCACAGAACTTTGAGTAAACAAGATGGGATTTTGCCCTTCATCTCTCTGGGAGACCGATGATGAGGAGGTTATTCCTCCTGCTACGACCCTCGAGGTCTTCTATCTTTTCTTCTAGTTTAGTAAGCTTCTGGACCACTGTGGCATCAGCCTCCTGCTGGGAGTGCTAGTCATCTAGAGAGCTCACCTGTGCTTACACATCCCCATCCAGAGATATAGAGTCTCGGAGATCTGCTGCAGACTGGTAAGTTGTTTAGTTATGCCCATCAGGGCATCTTTCAAGGTAGACAGCTCAGATAAAAACTTTTCTTCTGTGAGAGGAACTGGAGGCAGTGTTGCTTTAGAGATGGCTGCTGGCTGAGTTTCCAGCTTCTTAGCTGCCTTAGTCTTCTCCAGTGTGGTTGGAGGAGTGGTGTGAGGCCCTGCAGGATGCATGACTGTCTCCATGACAAGCGGTTGGCGATCACCCAATTTTGCACTCGGTGAGAGAGCTGGAGGCTGTCCATGAAATGCCCGCAATGATTAGCACCTCCACAAACACAACACAGTATTTTCTACTGGTTAGAATGGCTATAAAAGACTTAAATTTAGGAGCTGGAGAGCTGAGTCGAGGTTACAGTGTCTTACTCGCTCTGACACATCATGTGACTCCTCACCCTGTTACAGTTTTGAATTTGCTGTCTGTCTTGAGTTTTATACAAAGTGCAGCGTTTATGGCATGGTAAATAAGAAAAATGTGTGCAAACATTTGCAAAGCACATATTGTCTTCAGAGGAGCACCGAATCTGAGGTATTGCAAAGAAAAGCCTGACATGCCTACCATCAGCGCATTTTATTTGTTATACTCTTTAGGATCACTTTTTGCAGAATACAAAGCTCAAGTGGAAGCAACATTCTTGCATGTGTGCAAATGAAATTTGAGAAAACAGGCTAACTTCCAACTGCACTTTGTAAATATAAGATTGAGTCGGCAGCAACCTCCTCCAGCTCTATCCAGCCGCAAGTTTGGGTAACGTGTTTCAGAATCAAGGTATCTGTTCCAGTTCGCAGTTTGCACCTTGTACCCTGTTACAGTTTTGAATTTGCTCTTCGGACTTGAGTTTCATACAAAGCGTAACATTTGTGGCATGGTATATAAGACAAAAGTGTATGCGAACATTTGTTTGAACATTGAAACAGTTTTACAAGCCATGCATCTGATGAGACCTATCTGAAAAGAAAACAAAACTAAAGACAGACTCCTGATATTGAAAGGTGATTGGCTGCTCTTGCTGACCGGCTTTGTTGCAAATCAAAGGACCGACCCCCAAATTGGAGTGGCTTCAGTCCTTTGAAATACACAGAGTTTCTGCCCAGCAAGCAGCAAGTGGTGTCACGACCACACTGTGCGGTCATTGGTCTAGACTGCCAAGCCCTTGCAGTTTCAACTGCAATGTGCCCGCAGTGATACACCCATGAAAACCCCTTTCAATCAATCAAACGTTTGCGCGCATACATCAAACGAATAAACAGCAGGCATGTAAGTAACAGGAAATGTTGTCCTCTTTAACTTAGTGTGGTGGGGACTTTATAAAGGATTTCCAGCACTATAAAACACAGAGGTGTTATGTTACAAGTGAGTTGAAGATGTGATGCCTATTAAAGTCACTTTTTCTGTATACAGAAAAATATATGTATGGATATGAATAAATATAGAAAGCCAGACAGTAATCTGATTATGATAATAATATGATATAAAAATTGCTTTTTATTCATTTTTATGCATTAGTTATTTATATGGCTAGAACACATGATTTGGGATAGTGCATCTCTTTCTGTTTAAAAGAATTAGCTTCTGGAGTTTTTATTTTAATGTAACTGTACTTATTGGGTGGGATTCACGAAGAGAGATGTGCCAGCACATGAAGATGCGCTAGCATATCTCAGAGATGCGCCAAGCGTGATTCACAAAGGACAGAGATGTCCTGGTGCATCTGAATGCACCGCCCATCTCCGATGTGCTGAACACCACCGATAATGGTATTCGATGCCTCTAGAGGGCATGCCTATGCATATCGGGCACTTCCTATTCACAACCCACCTTGGTGGCGATCCTCAAAGTGTCTCCGAGATGTGCCACATAAAGTTAGGACTACAAACAGTAGTCCTAAGCAGGTGTCTGCGCACAGGCAGGGGAGTACTGCAGACAGCAGCATGGCAGCCTGCTCTACTCTGGCAGTCCAGTGGTCTCCCCACTGCCCGTATCCTCGATCATGTATAAAACTGCCCATAACAAATCCCTGGTAGTCTAGTGGAAACTGCCGTGTTCCTGATCATGTAGAAATCCTCCCATAAATAATCTCTGGTTGTCTAATGGTACGCCCTCTCTGCCCATATCCCCAAGCATCATAATATCCACCCTCAGTTATCACTGGTAGTCTAGTGGTATCCCCCAGCCTGCCCCAACCCAATTGCATTGTCATAATAAAGTCCAGTATCCCTGGTGGTCCAGTGGACCCCCATTCACTCAGGCATCCCCATTCCACCCTGCTCCCCTGTCCCAGCATGGGCGGAAAGTCGGGGGCAGCTCAACCCACCTGCAAACCACCATGGCTGCCTGCCGAATGAGCTGTCAATGAATGACAGCATGCTGTGCTCCTGCAAGCCCATTGGTAGACCATGTCGATCAATGGGCTTGCGTGTCATCTATGCTTTCATTCACAACTTTGTGAATGACACAGGTCACAGGTCAGGGATACTTTGGGCACAGGCGCATCTGGAGATGCACCAGCCCATCCTTTCCCAGCCGAACAGGGGGATGCGCGCACATCTTGGGTTGGGCACAGCTTTGGTATTCACAGAAAGGATGCGCTGGGAGCATCTTACAGTGCATCTTCTGTGAATACCAGTGTTTGGGCTTGGGCGCATCTCATTTGCGTTGGCACAACTGAGATGTGCTGAGTGCAGATTCTTTATGAATCTCACTTTTTAATGTAATCATATTATTGTTTTTATTTATGGTATACACCAAGAAAAAAAGGCAGTATCACAGTATAAGAGTGTGCTTCATTGGGTTGCTATAGAAGATTACATGGAAATATACAGTAGATACATAGATATATCGCGGTCACCATACCCGGCCCTTGGGGTTCACCTCTCAACTCCTCCCAAGAAGGCCGACCTGAGTTCCCTGAGGAAGTGTTACACTGGCCTGACATGATACGGTGCCTCCACCTGGGTGGTGATACGGGTACCTGGCTGCTGAAACACTAGGCTATCACCCCCAGGAAACAATGCATAAACTGCCCACACAGCTTCTCAGTAAGAGATGTTACTTTCTAAACGATAAAATGCAATGCAAACAAATAATTTATTTTAAAGTGGAGGGTACGAAGGAACAAGGCAGCAAGGATAAAATGGAAGCAATGGGGAAGCAGTGAATCTATAAGTAGGCTTCAAGGCAATAAACAATTCAGTACTTTGTCCCACAAACTCTGCCCACCCCTGGCAGTACTCAAACCCCAGTGGTGTGTACCCATCTTAATCCTTCAAAGACCTTGGGTGAGAGATCTCTCAATAGTTGCAGTGTCTACCACGCTAAGGACGCTGATGCTGCTAGCAGGGTGGTGCTTGGTGGTGTGATTTCAGTAGCTGCAGGTAAAATACATTTTCTTTAAAACACATGGTTGATAAATGCAAAGTTTAAACTGGTATAACAAATGGAAGCAGGGCCCATATGTATAATCCAAATGGGATTTTGTGGCAGGCTAGCTTCAACTGATCTTCTGCTTGGGCTTCTAACACGGTATAGTCCTGCCCAAGGCGTCTCCCTCAACTCTTGGCACAACAAACTCTTTTCCCAGTTGCAGGGTCAAACCCTGGGTTTTACTCACAGTTCTGATGCCTCAAACGCTACCTCTGGTACAGGTGGCTAGAACAGGCTAACTGGATGCGATGCTTCCAGCTGGAACATTGGCTTCCCCAGGCTTGCTGGTACCTCAGCTCCTTGTGGAGTTGTCCGACTCTGAGTTTTTGGTCTCTGTGCCAGTTGATGTTCTGTTTCAGTTGCAAGTTCAGGCACAGTCTCTCCGAAGGGTAAGACATGGTTCTAGGGTGTAGGTATGGTGTTCTGTTCACACTCTAGCAGTATCCTTTCCCCTTTAAATTCAACGGAACATCTTCAAGCTGTCTCTCCCACCCACCCGTTGTGCTTCCCTCAGTTCCGCCCGTGATGTCAGATCTTTCTTTCCGCTGGAAGGTTTCCTCATTACCGCTCTCATGTTGAGAAGTCCCTTTGCTTATATTTCTTCAAAACTTAATAAAAGCGTTGTCTTTAAATTTTTCTTCATGCCACCGACATGGACGCGTGAAGTCTACTCTAGGGTTCCAGAAATGTGTTTGTGGGCAGAAGTTGTCCCAGACAGATCCACAGGCCTTTGTGTGTGTATTGCCTAGGCCATGAGCATGATCCCCAGACCTGAAACTTTGCCGCACTTTTCACCTGTCCATTTGGAGGACTGTTGCATCCGCTTACATCCAGGGCATCCAAGTGATTGTTACCTGTCGGTCAAATCGGAAGAAGCCCATCGGGTGGTCTCCTCAGCTGCGGGGTCTGCGGAGCAACTCGTGGCATTTCAGAAAGCAGCAGCCTAGGCCGTGGCTCAGTCCTCCTCAGCTTTGGCCTTTTGCCGCTCTCTCTGGGTGCCTCCTTCTGGGGGGCTTCAAAGACTTGTGCCTGGCCTTCTTATCCACGGGCAGGGTCCCTTGTGAACTTCATAGGTCACAATCTAAAAGAGTCCCAAAATGGTCATGCCATCGATTGTGGGATCAGGAGCGCTTTCAGGCTCCGATTCCGTGTTTCTCCTGGAGTTCCGACCTTGGTTAATTTCTCATCCCAGGCCACCAGCTCCATGGTATCCCTGTTGGACCAGTTGGCCAAGATGCAGGTTGATCTTCCAGCCGAGATTTTTTCAAGCCGTTGACCCATTGTCAGCTGAAGAGACCGATACCTCCTTGTCGAGGACTCCTGTCCTCACTCAGACCAGGGAGGGAACAGATCAGTCCACTGACCTGCCACCTCTTATTGAAGACCAGGAACTAGAGGGCCCCGGCTTTCACTGGCCCCTTTCTGGTCTGCTGTTGGTCCCCATCAGTCGAGGTCAAGGTCCTGGTCTCAGTCATGTGGATCGAGCACCTCGCATGGACGCCAGTGCTTCTGCTCTCAACACTCAGGCAAGGGCTCACACTACTCTTCATCCTCATCTTCCTTGGGCGAGGAGAGACCTTGGTGCAAGTTGAGTTGAAGCTACTGACGACTTGATGTGGCAACAGCTGGTGTTCCCAGTATGAAGTCCATTCTAGCATCTGCCCCAGCCACCACCTGGTTTTCACCACAGAGGCTGACACCTTCTCCACGCCCGAGGAGCCAACATGTAAAACTGTCTTGACTTGGCCTCCACCAGCATCTCTGCTGATCTCAGTGGAGCCACCTCCCAAACAGCTGACAACTGGCACTCCAACTAAAGTGTCTCGGCCAGCCTCGGGTCTTCCCCATTGGCTGTTGGTCACTGTCCTCTGACCATCCCCACAGGGTTTGCGAGGATTCGAGGTGCTTGGCCCCTATTAGATGACTCTTTGCAGTGGGAGGGTTCCTCCTATACTCTTGTCCAGTGGAGATGGAGTCGGCAGGGGTCTCTCGATGGATGAGGGCCCTATATTTTCATGAGCCTTATCTTGGGTCCACGGGTCTCACAAGATGGTGCCTGTTCAGAAGCGGCTCTTACCTGCTTACCAAGATCTTGGACTGAGGCGACTTCTGGGGAAACCTTCTCGGTAGCAGAGGGCATCCCTAGCCCTGCCACTTTGGCAGTGCCCCACTCCCACTTCCTGCTCAGTGCCACTGGCTCGGATGACCTGCAAGTATGCAGTTCCCACCGTGTTCCTCTCAGGATTCATGGAACATCCCTTGGCAGAGGGCTTAGTGGCAGATTCCATGTTTTGGTGATCCAGCAGTGTAGAAGACAATGACAAACCACCTGACAAGGAGTCCAAGAAATTGAACTATTTGGCTAAAAGGTTTATGCAGCCTCTTTGCTTGGTCTTCGCCAGGCAAACTTGGCCCTCCTTATGGCTCACTTTTCTTATGCCCTGTTGGGCACTCCAAATGAGGTGCACCCTCATCTCACAGCAGACCCACAGACTACAGTCAAGCAGGTCCAGGAGCAGGGCCAGGCTATGACAAAACAACAGCTCAAGACAGCCATGGACACTGGGGACTCCTGTGCCGTTCTGTGGTGACCGCAGTGGCCATGCACCACAGGGCTTGGCTGCGGATCTCAACCTTCACAGCAGACACCCAGTCTGAGCTGGGACTGTCCCCCTTCCTGTACACTGACCTGTTTGGGCCCAGGGGTTGAGGGGCACCTCAGCCAAATTTAAAAGTCCGATGCCACCTTGGACCCAGTGACATCCACCCAGAGGACTTCAAGGGCCCAAACAGCAGAAAAAGGCCTTTGGTCCACCTCCACTCCTGCAGCCAAACCAGCCTGCCCCAAACTGGGCAGCAGACTCAGCCTGGCGACTTTGGCTGAAGTCAGTGGCCTCAGTTGTTCGGGAGCCAGGAGGACAAGGCCACCGTGGCTCCTCAGCTGGGCCCTCATCTGCCTCCAAGCCTGCCCAGTAACAGGATTCGGGGTACCTCCCCATGCCCATGATGCCACCCCTGGGTCCTCCCATGAGGGGTTGGCTCCACCACTTCCTTCCGCCTGGTCCGCAATCACCATGGACAAGTGGGGTTCTTGGAGTGGTCAGTCAGGGTCTGCATCTGGAATTCAAGCAATACCCACCTTACTGAGCCCATGCCACACGGGAGAACATGTTATCTGTAGACATTGTGTTGGCCCTTGGGACATCACCCAGCTCCTCTGCAAGGAGGGTCATTGTTCCTGTCTCAGACCTCCGAACACCCAGGATTTGTCTCCAGGTATGTCCTGGTGCCAAGGCAGACCAGGAGCTGGCGCTCCATGTTAGATCTGCACAATCTAAACAACTTCATGTTGGTAGCTCTGTCTCAGATCATACCATCTTTCAAGTAAAACATATGATTCTGCTCACTGGATCTACGGACGCGTTCTTTCATGCCCTGATCGATCTGTCACACCAGCGGTTCCTCCATTGCTGAGTGGACGGAACATTCTACAAGTTCTAGGACATGTCATTCAGCCTGTTCTCGGCCCCCAGTGTCTTCCTAGTAATCACAATGGTGGCAGCCCACCTGAGGCACCAGGGAGTCTGCATACCTTCTATCTGGATGACTGGCTGGGTGCAAGTCCCTCCATGCAGTAGGTGAAGTGGTCCAGGGACCTGGCCTTCCAGACCTCCATCTCTTGGTCTCCTGGTTAACGAGGTCAAGTTGGAACTCATGCCCTGCAGGTGATCAGCTTCATTGGGGCAGAGCTTTGACTCTTGCAGAGCCAGGGCTTGGCTCCCAGTGGACAGGATGGAGGCTCTCTTCCTTTGCCCGATCATTTCAGGTTGGGCAATTGCGCCTGCCCAGAACTCCCTTCACCATTTGGGTTACATGGTGGCCTGCACCAGCATAGTCCATTGGGCCCACTAGAGAATGTGCTTGCAGTGGGAGCTGGTACACCAATGGTCCCAGCGCAAGGGTCACTTCAACCAGCTGGTCACCATGACTTAACTAATGTGGGATGCCCTCCAGTGATGGTTAGTCCAGGCACATTTTCAGGAAGGGATCCCATTTGTCTGTCCAGATCTGATGGTCATCCTGATGACCGATGCCTTCTAGTGGACTGGTGTGTCCATGCCCACCTGGGGAACACAGAGTCCACTGGTTCTGGACCCCCGAGGAGTCCCAATGTCACATCAGCTTGCTGGAGCTCAGGGCAGTTTGACTGGCACTGACAGCCTGTGCACCACACTTTCGGGTCAGGTGGTCCAGGTCCAGATGACAACACCATGACCAGGCACTACCTCAATAAACAGGATGGGACGCATTCCTTCCTCTGTGCAGGGAAGCTCTCTACATGTAGACCCTTGTGTGCAGCCTGGAGGTTGATCTCCTGGCCATCCATGTGGCTGGTGTCTCCAACCAGATGGCAGATGTTCTCAGTGGCATAGACGGGGCATCTCATGAGTGGTCTCTCCACCCAGAGGATGTACACAGTCTGTTCTCCCAGTGGGCACCCCTCTGGTGGACTCTGTTTGC
This sequence comes from Neoceratodus forsteri, assembly GCA_016271365.2. NCBI lineage: Eukaryota > Metazoa > Chordata > Ceratodontiformes > Ceratodontidae > Neoceratodus > Neoceratodus forsteri. The sequence goes on from CM057453.1 coordinate 803,731,965, forward strand.
CTCCAGGAAAATACAAAGCTGAAGCTGTATAGTGCCTGCTCCCTCAGCAGGAAACGCTGCAGGGATGCCTTCCCAAGGCCCTGGACCCCAGGCCTCCTGTAAGCCTTCTCTCTGTTTCCCTTGATCCTCAAGATGTTGCTCAAGGTGAGGAGGGACAAGGCATGGGTGATCCTAGTGGCTCCAGACTGGCCATGCCAGATTTGGTACCCCGATCTCCTCAGCCCCAGCAGCAGGCTCCCAAGGCATCTTCCTGTCTGCCCGGACCTACTGTCCATCAATCACGGGAAGGTACTCCATCCAGACCTTCAATCCCTGCACCTGACAGCCTGATTCTGGGTGGCTAGAGTTCCAGTCTTTGGGTTTCTCCAAAGATGTCCTCACTGTGGTCGTAGGCTTTTCGGAAGGAGTCAACCAGGAAATGCTATGCCTTCAAATGGAAGAGGTTCTCTGTATGGTGTCAGGGCAAGGGGCTGGAGCCTTTGTCCTGTCCAGTGGCTAGCATACTTGACTGTCTTTGATCCCTCTCTCATTCAGAGGTTCGCCAGCTATTTGTTACCTACTTTGAAACTGCACCTGGCAGAAAAGCAGCTAATGTATAGTTGACAGGTGGATTGTATTCTCGTTGACCTTTGCTATAGGTTGGTGGGTAGGAGTCTCCAGGAGGGCAAAAGCTCATTCCAACCCACCACTAACACTGCCTCGGTGGCTGCTTCCAGGGATGTCCCTATCCAGGAAATTTGCAGGGCTGCTACCTGGAGGTCAGCACACACCTTCATTTCCCACTACCATCAACCTTGAGTCATGTCGAAATGCTGGTTTTGGGGCCTCAGTGCTCCAATCTTTGTTTCCCAAGTAGGGGTGTGCGCCTTGCTCCTCCTCCCGACAACTGGTAGGAGTCTGCCAGAGTGTGGATAGAACACCATATCCATGCCCCTAGAAAACAAGTTACTCACCTTTAACAGTTGCTCTAGGAGTGGTATATGGTGTTCATCCACCAACCCACCAACAGGCCCCTCCCCCTGCAACTGGCACACGATTCTGCTTCCAGCATTAAAAGCTGATGTCACAGAGGCAGCTAAGGGAGTTACCACCCAGGTGGGTGGGAGGAGCCAGCTTGAAGGCGTTCTGGCTGAATTTAAAGGAAAGTATACTGCCAGAGTGTGGATGAACACCATATACTGTACCTCTCCTAAAATACTGTTACAGGTGTGTAGCCTGTTTTTCTGTGGACAGTATTTTCTAAGCCTCCACCTTGTTCTTTATGGATTTTGTAAACTGGCAAGTCAGACATTTGTTCTGCTATGATGTAAAATTATGGCACTCTGCGGTCCTGAATTATGTGTTTTCCGTGTAGGCCCAAGTTTCTCAAAAGACACGGTCTCCCACCTGTAACACCTGTCAACTCTTTGTCATACCTGTTCTTGTTTGCAAGGTTGTTCTTGGCAGCTGCCTAAGTGCTTAGTTGGTAAGCTCTCTGTAGCTACTGAAGCAAATCCTCTGGTGTACTCTGAATAGTTCTTTTCAGATGCACCATCTGCTGAAACTCTGAAACACTGATCCACTGGTAGCCAGGCTTTCTACTGAACATCAAATAGAATGAGGACCTTTGAGTGGTATAATTTCAAGTGCATTTGTGGGCATGCACCAAGGAACTTACTTTCTGACTACAGTTGATTTCTGAGTTGATCCAAGGTGCGAGTACATGTCAAACAGTATTCTGTTAAAGCATTCAGGTGAGGGTCCCACTGTCAGTGGTAAGTGTGGTTCTTGATTTTTAATACTGTATGTTGCCAGAAATTCTTTTTAGAAGTCTGATTTCAAAGTTCCTCCCTTGGTCTGAGTGGATCCTTTGAGTGATATCATAATGATTTACCTGTTGCTGCATCACTTTAACAATAGTAATTGCTTTTTGGCCTTTGTAGGTATACCTGAGCATATCAAGTGTAATGATCAGTTATCACCTGAATTTTACCAATGTTTTTATCTATCAGGCTCCAAGGAAAGGCAGTCTATACATACTAGCTCCAGTGTCCCACCTGTTTGCTATTCACCACAGGTGTAGCACCTTTTGCAAAATCTTTCCTTTGATACATCAGAGGCAAGTTTTTCAGTCTGTCTCAACTTCTTTGCCAGTTTGGGCCAACAGAAATATGCTATCCTTAAGTTCAGAGGGTGGTCAAACCTCAGGGGACCCATGTCATCATGTAGAAATTTGCCAACAGCTTTTCAATACTTACAGGGTAACATTAATTGTTGTCTGGGGAACTCAGAGTGTGCACTGTCCTGACTGGCTCATATTAGCATTCCACCCTTTACAGACCATCTGTTCCACTCTCTCAATAATAGTGGGATGTCTGGGAGAATTACTGGTACTTGACTGGCATCATACCCTTCCTCCAGGGCATGTATTACTCCATGCAAAACACAGTCTTCAATTTGAACTTGTCTGAGTGCATGCTAACTACACTGGGACAACAACAACAAGTCCAAAACAGTTAAATTAAGGTAGACTGTTGGAATGGTATCTGAGGAGCCACCAGCATGTCAGTTGCTCTGTGTGGGTTGGTGGTAGTTGAATAGTCAGTAGTGTCGCACTTCAAATACATTGTACTGCTGTACTTGGAATTTTGAGTACTTGAGCCTGGCGGATCATAGTGTAGATGCTGGGACAAGGTGTCAGCATTAATATTGCTCAATATTATTGTATGTAGATTACAGCTGGGAGAAATTAGCAAATTCTGAATTTGCGAAATGTTCATGAAATTCTGCTAAATTTTGCAACATGTTTTGGAGAATTTTCCAAAATTAATTAGTTATAACTCTGTCCGTTTTGCAGCTAGAGGTCAGAACATTGTCATGCTTAGTATATGGTATGGGCCATAAATGCATGCCAGGTTTCATAGCATTTGAATGAAGGGTGGAGAAGTTATAGGGGCTCAAGTCTGTAATTCAATATTCATATGAATATTTATGAAGATATTTCTATGCTTACAACATAGCCACTTTAGAGACAGATAATTTAAAACTTAGATGCACAGTTTCTTGGAACAGTCATAGACACATTTGAATATAGGAGTACTGGCTATGTAAATTGTAAGTTTTAGCCATGATCTGCCTCTTGAGATGATTTCTCCAGGCTCGCTCCAACGGGCCATCAGCATTACAGCATGACACTTGATGCTGGGTCATGGAGATTACGTTAAAGATTGTTATTTAGGGTCAGTGAATCTAACAAAATTGATGATAGTTTGTTCTCTAGCTTTAAACTAATAGGGGCTTAAAATTCAGCAGTTTACATAATTGCGAAATGTAAATTTAAAATGTCCAAATGTTTGGAGGCTTATAACTCAGTCATATTGTACGGTAAAGATCTATATCTTGGCACAAATATGATGTACATTGGTAAAGTCAACACACCAAATCTGGTGCAGTTTGGACAAACCGTTTTAGTTTACATAGTTGTTAACTGTCATTTTAACATTTTTAACGTTTGGAGGTTTATAACTCATTTCTGAATCTTGATACACATCTGTATAGGGCATTGGCAAAGTCATAGTATCAAATTTGATGCAGTTTGGATACACACTTATTAAGTTAGATGGAAATAACCAAAATCACAATTTTGTCAAGTTTCTAAATTTCCTAAAAGTTTGTGAAACTGTATGGAAGCAAAATCAGCATTTCACCAGAATTCTGCTGTATGTCTTACATATGTGGCTGCAGAAGCACAGGCTCATCATGCAAGTGAATGTCTTACAGTGTGTATGAACACCTGGGGCTACAGAAGTGGTGGTGCATTATAGGCCTGCACTTCTACAGACAGACAAACAAACTGTAATTTGAGTATCATGGATCTGTATTTGTGGCTTGGACCTGTGCTTCTACACACAGAAACAGTGTCGTGATTTGAGTATCCTTGATTTCTGATTGTGCTGACAAGTGAGTGTGTCCATCTTGCAGTGTGCATGCCACAAATACAAATCACAAGTAGCACATCAGTGCTACTGTATTTGTGTCATCTGGAAACAGTTGCATGTTGTTTATCTTACCTGATGATGGCTGTCTGTGGCTGCTTGTAGGGACTTGTCCTTTGCTGCTTTGGGGGAGTTAGGGTTGGAAACCCTAACGTCACATTCCCTACTTTTGTGGCATTGAGTTGAACCCTAAGTGGTGCAGTAACACAGTTTTTTGTAATGAATTTCCTTTTATTTTTGAGATAGCAGGATCGTATCCTCATTCATTCTGCTGAGTTCATGAGGTGGTGTCAGTATGTACACACTGAAACAGAGCAGGGAGGGGCGATATGATAGACTTTTAAATGCCTCACAGAGATATAGAAGGTACAGGAGGGAAACATTTTCAGGAAAGGGGTGTTTCTAGACTGGGTTGTCCAACCTTTTGGGGTCAGGAGCCACATTAAAGTTTCAGAGTAGCCAAGAACAACAACAACGCGTGGCCCATACCGATACACAACGCATCATTACCATACAAATATTTAAATATATTTAGAACCATTTATGACTTACAAAATAACATAAGCTATAGTCAATAGTTAATCAGATTTTATTAAGCTTTACAGTAATTTGAAAACAAGTAATTTTAAAACCAGCAGCAGCATAGGAAAATAAAGTTCAGAGCTATACTTGATCATTAATTATACTTTAAAAGAGCTCCCTTAACTTTGCTTTGGCAACATTAAATCTCTTCTGTATAACAAATGACAGCAGCATTAAATCAATTCTGTATAACAGGCAGCAGCAACATAGGAAAATTAAGTTCACAGCCATGCTAAAGTCAGGCACTTCTTCAAACAAAACTCCGATGAGTGGCACAGACCGAGACTTCATTAAGTCTGATGATGTTTTAACCAGCAGCAGACCCAGAGATTTGTGGCACAGACAGAGACTGCAACATCTGATTTTTTCAGTTAAAGTTGGGAGCTAGTTTACACAGTAGTCTGAGGATGTTTTAAGCTGCAGACCCAGAAACCGTGTGACACAGAAAGAGACTTCCTTCAGTCTGCTAAAGTTGGGAGCTACTTCAAACAAAATCTGATGATGTGTGGCACAGACAGACTTCCTTCATCTAAAATAAGGAGCTATTAAGCATCAGCAGCATAGAACCTGTAGTCTTATTTAAACTCAATTTAAATACTCCTGTGTCTCAAGCTGGTATAACAGCCAACATTTGCACAGCAGACAACTATTTGACAATTACAACCACGGAACTTCAAACTGGGGAACCGTTAATGAAATTTCACACTTTCACAATGAGTCAGCTGTACATCAAAAGCGCCATGGGGAGAACAAAATTGCAGACTAACAAAGTGATCAAGCAGACAACACTTTGTCAGAAGCAAATTGCTGAGACGGCCCACCATCAGGGGACCAGAGAAATGATTACAGGCAAGAAGTGTGTATGCAGTTTACCCTGCCCCCTCATGAGCCACATGAAACTGCTTGGCGAAAGCAACATGTGGCTCACGAGCCACGGGTTGGACACCCTGCTGTAGACTATGTAGAGGCAGTCAGCAACCAACCTTTTCCAGGGTGATGTGAAAGATGATAACCCATGTGCTTGTGAGAGGGGTGCAAATTGGCCAGGTGCACACACTTGGTATTCCCAAACAAATGCAGGTGGTCATGATCCAGTACTAAATTATTGTAACGTATTATTAATGCGCTGTTATTATAGACTGGTCAATGCATACTGTAGCTATTATAGGATGCAAACAAAATGAATGTGTAATACTACAGTCATATAACATTTATGGTATCATGGAACTATACACGATTGTTCCTGACTGAAAAGCAATATTTATATGCTGTAGCCATACTGCCTATGTACCTATCTACATACTGTGAAAGATTTTTAAATGATATCAACACTGACGTTGTGGAGCAAAGAAACAATATTTTAATGCCGTGGCATTACAAGATAATAAATCCAAGCAACAGCAGCTTCAGCTGAAGTATTTAAATGCAAAACGTTTGTGTGGAGAGTTGTGAGACATACAGGAGAAGGCTGATTCTCAGGCTGGGATGTTTTAGTCAAAAGAACTGCAGAATCCATGACACAATCATGGGTGTATGGTGCTTCTCAGTCTGGAGTTTAACAGCAAGAATAGCACAACTCGAGGGTACAAGCGCAGATGTGCTGCTTATCTGAGCAGGAGTTTCACCTCGAGCAGCACAGATGAGCAGCACATTATAATGAAATCTATGGTGTTTTAAACTGAGTCAATCCAGTTACACCACAGCCAATGGACCACACACTGCAATTCGGAGCTCCACTAACCACTGCCAAAGTAAAGTGCTAATATAATAGATTTCATTAGATTTCAGTGAAAATAAATTAAATCTTACTCATAATTCAAGCTCACACTTTCTTGGAAGTTTTATAACCTCCTAAACATTGCTTAGTGGAGAGAGAGAGCAGAAAGAGAGAGAGAGAACACGACTTCTAACAGCAGTACCACATCTTCCTAAAACAGTACTGTCACATCTTTTCCAGGAACCAGTCTTATTTAGGATACTATCTTTGTTGTCATTCTGGTGAATATTCACCACAATCATGCAGCCAAAATATTTTTCACCCTAGAGTACTGTGAATTCTGTGATGTGACTAGGCAAAATAATCAACACGCCACTCATACTGAGACATGAGCTGAAAGTTTATTAGCATAGAGATCATTATGTCATGATAGTATCTTTGTCACTGCTGTAATTATTCGAATGTATGACCATAATGGTGTAGGTCCTGGTATCACCCAGTTAGACATTATAAAGTCATAAGATGGCATCATTGATGAACAGCTTTTTTCCCTGGTAATTCACACTATAGAAGGATCAGTACCAACTGAATTATAACATACTATGATTAGTTTTGAATCTCCATGCCTGTGCTTTGATTTGTTTTTTTATCAATTTCCACATACGTCAGTCTCAGAAAAATTTAACTGAGTAAGTACCTATCTGTCAGTTCCTAATGTCATAATAATAACTTGTAAACATTTCCTGCATTGTATGCATCATTCCCTGTATTTGTTATTTGTATTTAGGCTTGAAAAATTCATGATTTATTTCGTCCAGTTCTTTTCTGTTTTTGTTTGGTTGTTTTGTTACTGCTGATTGAGTGGCGATTTGAGTAAGAGTGTTTATTTCTGAAGTAAAAACTAGAATAATTTCATATAAGCCTGTTCTGAATATTATAGAAGAGCAAAATTATATGTAGGAAGAAATATAAACAATTTAATGAAATATTTAAAAAGCGTTTACTACAAACATCAGAAACTAATGCAATACCAGTATCAATTGAGATCACAATCTCATGAACATAGGCATTGAGGTGCGCTTTGGGGTCGTCGGCCCTAACTCTTACCCCATCACATGGTGAAAGGAGCAGAGGTATAGGAGAATGGGTGAGAGTTAGACCAACGACCCCAACGGCACCCTGATGCTGGTTGGGGTGAGCTGGGGGTCCAAGGGGCTTTCAACCCAACACCAAATTTCCTCACTTTTGTCACTATGAAACAACCTAACTGATGTATTAAACAGAGTTTTTGCCTCTAATTTCCCTTCTTTTGAGAATGAGGATGATAAATAGTGAGTGTAATGCGTGGGGAGCGCAGGGCTCACCACATGAAGTCTTGTAACATAGTAACAGGAACAGCAACGCAAATGCAAATGTAAACACCAGCAGTTACAGAGATGGTAACACAAACGTAACTGTTAAAGCAAATGTTAATAGAAATTCAAGCACAAGGTGACGGGAAGCAAACAGTGATGCAAACAGAGATACAAGCATGTACAAAATGCAACTGGTAACTGGCAGCACGCATAGTGGACGGCACCGATATTTGAAATGCAAATGTTATGTTACAGCAAAAATGGCAAAGGAAACAGGAACGGAACGTGAACGCAGGGTCAATATAACGCAAATTCGTAACGCACGGGCATGGTACCACAATTTTAAATGCAAATAACGCCAAATGACACAGAAACACAAACGCAAGCGAAAATGCAAACCATAATGCACACAGTGGCATAGACGGAAATGGTGCCGAACGGTAACGGAAACACAACTGAAACACTAAGTGTCACAGTAACAAAAGGGCACACCCTTCTTTTCCCCAAAACTGCATTGAGAAACACAGAGAAAACAAAGAATGCATACATAACAATGAGCCTCGGAGGAGAAAATGAGAACTTGGAATACTAAATTGCTTATATCTCAGGAACCAGCACGTAGAAAAAATTTAGATTTCATATGAATTATGACTATCGTGGCTAGTTTTGCACTTAGTCCCAATGTTGGGAGCTAAGCATTTTGTGACAAAAGTACGATCTCGTACTGTTTCCAGATACGGCCCAAATGTGCAACAGGCCGTAATGTTATCCAATGGAAAATGTCAACTTTGAGTGTCATTCACTGTGCTACCCTATGATATTTTTCAGAAAACCACCAAAGACACATCTGCGGGATGTTGGCTTTCTTCTTCAAATTTCAGCCCAAAAAGCAAAGCAGTATTTTGCAGCAGTGTGGCAAAGAATTCCTTTAATGTGGCAGACGCCATAATGTTATCCTGTGGAAAGCATCAATGTTGGAGTGCCGAATTTTGCAGCCCTCCAATATTTTTTCACCAAACCACCAAAAGGCACATCTCAGTATCATGTTAGCTGTCTTCTCACCAGATTTCAGCCCAATAGACCAAACCGTTCTTTTGCAGCAGGGTGGCAAAGAAGTGCTGTCATAGTGGCCATAGTCTGAAAAAGTACTTTTGTGAGTGCGACACTACTGTTGCACACTACTTTTCCAAAACTTGAAAAACATATTTCTAGGGTGTTTAGCCTCAAAATGAAGACATGCATAGCATCCTCAAGGTCCGACTAGGTAAACACAAAAAGAATTGTGTTGCTAGAGGGTCCCAAATTTAAATGCCAAGCATTTTTCTGATCACCAACTGAAAACAAAATGGCTAATTTTAGAAGTAAGGCCATTTTTAAGAAAGTAAAACTGCATTTGCAACACTTTGAATGTTTTGTTAACTTTTCCCATTGACTTATAATGGGAACTTCTTTGAATAACTTTTGAACTGTTTAATATTTTTCATGAAATCTTTGAAAGGCACATCAGGAACCTGTCCGCATGTTCTCTGAAGTTTTGAACTGGTCGCACAAACCGATGCGACCTGTAGGCATGAGCAAATACATTCACCAGAAAGCTATAAACGCTGCACAGATCTCGCTTAATAACTCCACAGCCGTATATCCGACCTGTACAAAACTTGGCATATCCCAAAATATATGGTTCTTGATCACGAATTCCAAATTTCAGGCAAATACTTTGAAAGGTGGCAAAGTTATTAAGGTGCAAAGTTTGACCCTTTAACCTTAAAAGGGCTACTCAACCTAACTATGGTAGCACTACTGTGCTACCATAATATCAGATATATATATATATTAATTGTAAAAAACATTGTTGATGCATCAGTTAGGGTTGAGCGACAAAAGTAGGAAATGAGGCATTAGGGTTGAGACCTCCACCTCCCTACCCTACCACCCCACCTCTACAGACCAACAGACAACGGGGTCTGCTTTGGGGTTGTCAGCCCTAACTCGCACCCCATTCCATGTGTAAGAAAGCTGACATGGTACAAACAGGAGAATGGGGTGAGAGTTAGGCCTGATGACCTCAAGGCACACCCATCACCTATTGGTCTGTGGAGGGTAGGGGTGGGTAAGTAGATGGGGGATGTTAGGGTCTCAACCCTAACACTTAATTTCCTACTTTGGTTGCTTCCACTCTAACTGATGCATTAATAAAGTTTTTGTAATGAATTTCCTTACTTTGTGAGAAAGTGTAATCTTACCCTTATATGGTTTTGCAGCACAGGACCCGGACCATGGTATCAGATTTCTGGAGCGCAGGGACCTACAGGCTCTGCACTTCCATCTATCCATAAATGTAGAGACATTGTAATGAACTGTCATCTCCTGTGGGAGTGCAGGGCCCTGTGCTTTCAGTATTGCATAATGGATGGCCCAGAAGTCCCATTACTGCATACAACGGTATCCATATGTGGGGCCCTGCACTCCCACCTACTTATAATTGTAGAGACGCAGCACAGGCCTAGACACATTCCAAGTAACTTTGTGCTGCAATGGTGCAATATTTCAGTAACCGTGAGCAACCTTGGAAAAAATTCCACTGCAGTTGTAATCATGCACTAGTAATTTGCATGTATGCTTACTAAGCTGTGTTTAGCAAAAATCCATATCTGGAACCGTTTTAAGATATACTGTAGACACGAAAGGTGCCACGTTCACCACAATGTTATCCTATGGGAAAATTCTCAGCTTTGGAATGCCATAACTATGTACCCAATGCAGATGTTTACACCAAACCAACATAAGTCACATCTCTGGGACACTCCTTTCTACCCTGCAGATTTCAAACCAAAGTCCTAACCATTTCTTTGCAGTGAAATGTCAAAGAAACAGCAACCTTTAAATATCCTGTTCGTGAGCTGTCAAAATCTTTGTTTGTGAGTCGAATCCCAGTTTGTGAGATGTTAAAACTCTGTTCTTGAGCCAGTTCCTTTCTGTGAGGTAGGGCCATCTGGTCATCCCTCATGAACAAGGATTTTGATAGCTCACAAACAAGGAGTTTGACTGCTCATGAACAGGGATTTTAGGGCCATCTGGTCATCATCTCAAGAACAGGATTTTGACAGCTCGTGAACAAGCATTTTGACAGCTCATGAACAGGGATTTTGACACCTCACAAATGGGAACTCCTTTTAAAATCCCTGTTCATGAACTTTCAAAATCCCTGTTCGTCAGTCAAGTCTCTATTCATGAGGTATCAAAATCTTTTGTTCATGAGAAATCCCTGTTTTATGCAGATAGGCCATCTGGTTGTCATCTCACAAACAGGGATTTTGACAGCTCATGAACAAGGATCTGTTCGAAACAAGGATTTTGACACCTCATGAACAAGGATCGAAGCAAGTCATGAACAAGGATATTTAAAATTTCAAATCCACATTTTGGGGCCAAACTAAAGGAAACCAAAGGTGTGGGTTTATAGAAGATGCTGCCCTGAAGAAAACCAATGCTTGGTTTACCTCACAACACTTCCCTGAGTCAACTTATAACATTTTGTTTGATGAGGAAAAGTGAAAACAAGATGGCGCTCACTTAACGGAATTTTTGCATGAGCAGGGATTTTATAATCCCTGTTCACGAGCTGCCAAAATCCCTGTTTGTGAGGTAAACCGCTCGCAATGTATACACCTATCCAAAGACTGAACTGAACGTGCTCAGAATCCAAAATTTCAAAATGTAATAACTTTGAAACGGATTAATATTGTTTCACCAAACTAATGCTGGCTTGTTCTTTGGAGCAACCTATTCCTACTCTGAAAATATCAGGCCAAAATTCCAAACGGTGTGGCCGCACTGTGATGGGCTAAAATCAACAAAACTGGAGGAAAAAATGAAAACACACTTTTATCACTATATACGACACACAAACCACATCTGATCAAAACAGAACTTGGCAAGTCAAGAGACCTACTCCACGGACAGCACATACCAACTTTTGTGCAAATCCGTTAAATGGTTATGAAGTTAATAAACTGCAAAAATTGGGTTTAACATTAAACTACCTATTCAACCCTAATTACAGGGGTGTGCTTGCGCTCCTATAATATATATATGTATGTATATATTCAGTGCAAAACTTCTGAATGACATCAGTTAGGGTTGAAGTGAAAGAAGTAGGGTACGAGGCATTAGGTTAAAACCCTAACACTTTCACCTCTAATACTCTTCACAGACCAACAGGCAATGAGGTGCGCCTTGGAGTCATCTGCCCTAACTTTAACCCCATTCCATGTGTAAAAAGCTGACATGGTACAGTATAGGAGAATGGGTGAGAGTTAGTCCTGACTTGAACTCAAGGCACACCCCATCACCTGTTGGTCTGTGAAGGTAGGGGTGGGGTGGAGGGTGTTAGGGTCTCAAACCTAATGCCTCATTTCCTACTTTGTCACTTCAGTCCTAACTGATGCATTAACAAAGTTTTTTGCAATGAATTTCCTTACTTCTGAGAAAGCATAATCTTATCCTTATATGGTTTTGGGAGCAGGGTCTGAACCATGGTATCAGATGTCTGGGCACAGGGACCTACAGGCCCTGCACTTCCATCTATCCATAAGTGTACAGACATTATAATGAACTGTCATCTCCCTGTGGGAGCACAGGACCCAGAAGTCCCACCACTGCATAATGGTATCCATATGGGCCCTGTATTCCCACCTACCGATAATTGCAGAGATGCAGCTCTAGGCCTAGACACATTCCAAAAACCCTTGTAATGCAAATGATGCAGTATTTCAGTAACTGTAGCAACCTTGGAAAAATTCCACTGCAGTTGTAATCATGATCTGGTAATCAGCACGCATGCTTACTAAGCTGTGTTTAGCGAACATCTGTATCTAGAACCGCTTTCAAGATCTAGGCACTGAAACATGCCATGTTCACCACAGTGTTATCCTATTGGAAATTTCTCAGCTTTAGAATGCCATAACTATATAATCGATGCAAATATTTACACCAAACCAGCACATTAACCATTTCTTTGCAGTGAAGTGTCAAACAGCAACCTTTAAAATCCCTGTTCGTGACCTGTCAAAATCCTTGTTTGTGAGCTGAATCCTGTTTGTGAGCCAATCCCTTTTCGTGAGTAGGCCATCTCATCATCCCCTCATGAGCTAACATAGAAACATAGAATTTGATGGCAGATAAGTGACCGCTTGGCCCACCCAGTCCGCCCCATTTTCCTACACTTAATAGATAAGCTGCAGATCCTAGTTAACCAACAGCTTACTTCCTGCTACACCCCACTAGGACTGCCTTATGCCTGTCCCATGCATTCTTGAAATTCCCACTGTTCTTGACTCCACGACCTCCTCAGGAGGCTGTTCCATGCATCCACAACCCTCAGTGAAAAATACTTCCTCACATTACCTTTGAGATGTCCTCCTCTATCTTCAAATTGTGCCCCTTGTTCTTGCACATCTCTTTTCTGGAAGATGCTACCCTCTTGGACTTTGTTCATTCCCTTGAGGTACTTGAAAGTTTCTATCATGTCCCTTCTCCTTCTTTCCTCAAGGGTATACATATTAAGCTCCTTTAGTCTTTCTTCATATGTCTTCTGGTGCAGACCCTGCACCATTTTGGTTGCCCTCCTCTGGACAGCCTCCACTCTGTCTATGTCTTCTGGAGATGGGGTCTCCAGAACTGCACACAGTACTCCAGATGGGGTCTCACCAACTGTCTGTACAGAGGATAACAACTTCCTGTTTTCTACTATTGATGCCTCTTCCTATGCATCCCAGTATCCCCCAGCCTTCCTTACTGCCTTCTCACATTGCTTGCCCACCTTTAGGTCATCTGATATAATTACCCCCAGGTCCTTTCTATTTTACTGTTGTCAGTATCTTACCCCTCATTGTGTACGCTTCCCTGGTTTTGTTTCCTATGTGCATTACCTTGCACTTCTTTGCATTGAATCTGAGCTGCCATACATTTGACCATTCTCCAACCTTGCCAAGTCCTTCTCATCCTTTTCACTCCATCTTGTGTATCAACCCTGTTGCAGATCTTTGTGTCATCTGCAAAGAGACATACTTTCTCTTCCAGTTCCTCTGCAATGTCACTTATAAAGACATTAAAAGGACCGGTCCCAGTACTGAACCCTGTGGTACCCCGCTAGTAACCCTCCTTTCTTCACTGTGTACTCCATTTACTACTACCCTTTATCCTGTTGTCTAGCCAGTTTTATCCAGGCTACCACCTTGGGTCCCACTCAAGGCTGGCTATCTTGTGTATTAATCTTTGTGTGGGACTGTATCAGATGCCTTGGTAAAATCTAGGTAGGCCATGTCCACAGCCCCTCCCTGGTCTACTACTTTGGTCACCCAGTCAAAGAAATCTATTAGATTCTGTCTGACACGACCTTCCCATCGTGAATCCATGCTGTCTTGGGTCCTGTGCTCCTCTAGCCTCTAGGTACTCGACATTTCTTTCCTTCAGAAGTGATTCCATCATTTTCCTACCACTGAGGTCAAACTAACTGGTCTGTAGTTTCCTGCCTCTGTCCTGCTCCCACTTTTGTGAAGGGAATCACATCTGCCCTCCTCCAGTCCTCAGGTACCACCCCATCCTCCCATGATTTGTTAAAGAGAGTAGTCAGCGGTGTCACTAGTTCTACCTTAGTTCTTTTAGAATTCTGGGTGAATCCCATCAGGCCCCATTGCTTTGTCCACCTTCAATTTTATTAGTTCTTTCAAAACCCTTTCTTCTGTAAATGGACTGGTATCGACCCCCATCTTCAGAGTGTTTCTCTTGTTTTGTTTAGGTAACTCCCCTCCTCTTCCTTTGTAGAATACTGAGCAGAAATATTCGTTCAGTATCCCTGTTTTCACTGTCACCTCTACCCACATTCCCTCCCTTTATTAAGCTTCAGTATCCTCCTTTGGTCTTTCTTTGCTCTCTAATGTACCTATAAAAGGTCTTATCCCCTTCTTAACAGAATTGGCTATCCTTTCCTCAGTTTGGGCCTTTGCTAGTCTGACTGCCTTCCCAGCCTCTTTCTGCTTTAACTGATAAAGTTCTCTGCCCTGCTCCTTCTTTGTTTCCTTATATTTCCTGAATGCTATCCTTTTCTCCTTAACCTTCCTGCCACCTCTTTTGAGAACCATAGCGTTTTTCCTTCGTTGTGTTTTATTGATTTGCTTTACACAAAGGCTTGTTGCCTCTGTGATGGCTGTTTGATCACTCCCCATTGTTCCTCCACCCTCCTTCTTGCCTGTTTGCTAGTGATTTTCTGAGGCACTCTCTCATTTTCCCAAAGTCAGCCCTCCTAAAGTCCAGTACTCTTGCTTTTGTATGGATTAATTGTATGGCTGTGTTTATCGTGAACCACATTGTTTGGTGGTCGCTTGTTCCCAGATGACTACCACTTCTAAATCTGAGATTCTTTCTCTGTCCCCATTTGAGAGTACCAGGTCTAAGATTGCTCCTCCCGAGTGGGTTCCAATACTAGCTGTCTGAGGCATGCCCCTGTAAGGCATCAAGAATGACCCTGCTCTTGGATGTGCCTGCAGCAAAGGTGCTCCAGTTAACATCTGGCATATTCAGGTCCCCCATCAACAATATCTCCTTTTCTGCCATTCTAAGAAAGCCTTTATCATTTCTTGTCCATTCCCTCCCTGAGATGGGGTCTGTATACAACCCCCATGCGGATTGTGGTACCTGTAGAAGCGTGGGAAATAACAGATGTCCAGACCAAAGGTTTAAGATGCATAAAAACGCAAAGGTATGCGTTTGTCAATTTATTTCCAAAACAAAACAAAAAAATATTCTTAACTTAAAGTTCATAGAAAGGAAAACAATCGGTGTTAGTCTTCATACCCAAAAACAGGAAATACTTCTTTCCACGGACTCCTGAATTGCCTTTTCCTTTCCTTTTGTCTGTACAGCACTTTGTGGAAACACACACACAACCTTCTTGCTCTGTGGTCAGTCGAATACTGACTCTCTCTCTCATCCATCTACACAGGTCTCTCTAGTGGAGGGTTTATATACTTTCAGAAGGGTGTGTCTTGAACTGAGCCCTCCCTATTGTGACATCACATTACCTGAATACTATAAAAGCAGCCATTTTGTAGGCTGCCATCCCTATAGCAGGACCTCAGCAGGAGAAGCAAGACATTCAGGTACACATTCATTTTGTTTTAATACAAAGAAAAGAAACACTTGTTAAAGATTGAATTAAAATCTGCAGCCTTGGCAAGGAAAACAGATGAGGGCTAGCCTCTATCTGTCTTCCTTGCAAGGCTTCAGGATTCTATTTACTTTTAAATGTAAATGCCAGAAAGTAAACATGTATTTATTTAAGACAACAATTCTAGTAAATCTTTTTACACAGTAGTCTCCTCTAACATATTTTCTTTATATGTGCTGCATAATGCTTGTTTTATGAAATTCTCACAGCTAGAATTTCAGCTGACTGCTTTTCAGCTTATCAAGATTTGGATGCCAGATTGTTTTAAAGATAATCAGGGACAGTAAAGAAGGTTTAAGATTGCCAGGTTGGCCACCTGACAAGAAAATTAGGATAGATACGAATATAGAAGCAGACAGGATAGAGTGAAAATTGAAAAGTATGGGGGGCATCTTGTAAATTCTTGATATTTCTCTTCATAACAGGACCCTGTTACACACCTCCCACCACAAGAAGGCAACATAATAAGTTTTTATTTGTTGGCTGAGACCCTTCACCCTTGAAAGGGTTGGAACTTCCGCCCACCCACTCTCAGAAGTTCCACCTCAGGGACCTTATAATTAGTTCTGTACAGAAACAATATTTACTGTCTTATCAGAACTACTGTACAAAACAATTCCTTGAGGTGTCTAGTGCTTACTTAGCACCAATATTCATTTTACTTTGGTATTCTTGCAGCACCATATCGAGATAGAAAATCAGCATTTAAATGCTTCGTTCCTGACCTGTGTTTTACGGTAAACTTGTATGGTTGTAGAGACAATACCATCTCATAATCCTTATGCTTTTATCTTTCATCTGGTTTATCCAACACAACGGATTATGATCTGTCATCACTACAAAATCATTTCCCACAAGTAATACTTAAGGGACTCTATGGCCCACTTCAGTGCCAAACATTCCTTCTCTATCGTAGAGTACTTCTCACGCTCATGAAGTTTCCTGCTAATATACAATACTGGATGTTCCCTTTTTCATCATATTGGGTTAACACAGACCCCAAACCTGTCTCTGAGGCATCTGTTTGAATTTCAAACGGTCTTGTAAAATCTGGGCTAGTTAGCACAGGGCTGAGCAAAGGACCGCTTTTATGTTCCTGAAGGCCTCCCACATGCTTATACGCCCATTTAACTTTATTAGGATATTTGTTTTGGTCAGCTCTGTTAAGGGAGTTGCCAGAGTAGCAAAATCTGGGATAAATCGATGGTATAATTTGCTAAACCCAAAAAGATGGAACATGTTTCTTTGTAATGGGGTGGGGCTGTTGTGCTACTGCCTCCACTTTATCAATCTCTGGTTTCAAGGATCCCTTCCCAATTATGAAACCCAAATATCTGGTCTCTGTCCTTGCTATGGCACACTTAGCAGGGTTTATTGTTAATCCCGCATCCTTAATGGTCTGAATAATTGCACTTAAATGCACCAAATGTGAATGCCAGTCATGACTGAAAATGACTACATCATCCAAGTACACTGAACTGTACTGGGCATGTGCTCTTAGGATGTGGTCCATGTACCGTTGGAATGTGCGGTGCCCATGAGTCCAAATGGCATAGTGGTAAATTGGTACAATCCAATTGGTGTGGAAAGCTGTTGTTGCTTGGGCAGTGGGGGCCAAGGAATTTGCCAGTACCCCTTGGTTAAATCTAACGTGCTGATGTAGTGGGCATTTCCTATTCTATCTAACAGATCATCTATTCTGGGCATGGGGTACCCATCAAAATCTGAAATAGAATTTATTTTTCGGAAGTCTAAACATACTCTTATTCCTCCTTCCTTTTGTTCACTACCACCATTGGGGAAGACCATGCACTCTTGGAAGGGACAATCACCCTCAACTGTTCCATTTTTTTATCTCATCAATTACCTGCTGCCTAATCTTTCCGGTAATCTATAGGCTTTTGGTGTGGGCTTCTGCTGGTTGACCTTAATGTCATGTTCTACTCCTTAGCTCGTCCTGGGGTGGATGTGAAAGTGTCCTGAAAATAGTGTAACAATTGATCTATCTCCACCTTTTGTTCAGGGCTTAGATTAGGATTTATTTGTATACTTTTATCATTCATGGGCCAGTCAAACCTCTCAAAAGCAATTTCCAATTCTGTCTGCTGGGGCTCAGGGTGAATGTAGAGTGCTTGAACCTGGGGTTTTTCTATCCATTTCCTCAAAAGATTTGCATGGTATACCCTCTTAGTTGGTCGATGACCAGGCATTTCAATTTCAAAGTTGACACTTCCTGTTTGTCTGATTACATCAAAGGACTCTGCCAGTGTATCAACAGTTTGTTCTCTGTTGAGGTAATAATACAAACTTTTCTCCAGGTATAAAACTTTTACACTTTAACCCACGTCATATGCTTCTTTTGTCCCATTTGTTTCTGGGTCACATTTAAATGAGCCATATTTACATATTTGACCAATCTTTCTTTAATGCAGTCATGTAATCTATGATGTTACTATAGCCAACATTTTTACCATCCTCCCAGTGTTCTTTTTACCACATCTAAGGGTCCCTGGGATTTCTACCATAAAGTAAGGAAAAGGTGAAAACCCAGTTGTAGCCTGTGGTACTTCTCTGTAGGCAAACAGGAGGTAAGGGAGATATTTGTCCCAACCCTACCTTCTTCCTGAACATACTTCTGTAGCATTTTTTTGAGGTTTTGTTAAATCTCCACAAGACCATCTGTTTGGGGGTGGTAAGGTGAAGTACGCACAGCAGATACCCCTAGGAGGCGATATAACTCCTCAACATAACAGAAGTAAAATTACTACCTCTGTCTGTGAGAATCTCCTGGGGTATTCCCATTCTGCTGAATATTTTGGCTAACTCTTCAGCTATGAGAGGTGCAGTAACTGTTCGCATAGGAACAGCTTCAGGGTACCGTGGCATAATCACATACCACTAATATGAACCTGTTACCCTTAGAACTTTTGTTAAGAGGGCCTACAACATCCATTGCAATTGTTCAAATGGGGTAGTGACATAAGGTATTGGCTGAAGGGCACCTGATCTCTTTCCCCTTGTGCAACCAATTGGCATTCTTTACCAGGCACACAATATTCAGCCACATCCTGATGTATACCTGGCCAGCTAAACCGTGCAAGTAATCTTTGCAAGGTTTGATCCCTCCCTCATGGCCTGCCATTGGAATATTGTGCGCTAACTGCATGACCTTTTCTATACATTTTGGTACCATTAGCTGTTCTACAGGTTCATTTATGGTAGTATCAACAGTGACTCTATACAAGATATTATTTTTCACAATAAAATGAGATTGTCCAGGGTGTTTTACTTGTTGAGCCTGTAGAAAAAAGGTTTTAAGGAAACATCAGCTTGTTGTTCCTTAATAATGTTTTCAAAGGTACTTCTGGCAAAATGCCAGCAATACTGTTCTTTTGTTGTTCTGCCCACTTTCTCTGCTCTTTTTTCTTCTGATTTTGATTTTCTGGGGTTCCCTGAACCTTCAGCTCCTTCAAAGAAATCCTCTTCAAAAGAAAACACTAGCTCTGACTGTTGTTTTTGCTTGAGCACGTGGTTACCACATTTACTGATTTTACATAGTCTTGTTGTTCTTGCACCAGTGAGTTAAAGTGGGGAAAGTCTTGGCCTATAATCACTGGAACTGGCAATCGAGGTACCAGGCCAACAGTCATACAGTGGTGCTCATTATTGACAGTCATTTCAACCACTGTAGTGTAATACTGATGAATATCCCTGTGTATGCCCATTACTGTTGTATCATTTGAGGTAACTTTACTGTCCAGGGCCAGATCTGCTCTCAGCAGGGTCTGCTTACTCCCTGTATCTACCATAAACCCAATGTCTGTTGGTCTCCAATCCTACATTTGCAACATACCCAATATTAGCCAATGCTAGGTGAGTCATGTCAGTTCTTTTCTTATTTGGACAGTTTCTCATTATGTGGCCTTTGCCAAGACACCCATGGCAAATCAGTTCAGAATATGGTATTCTTCCCCTCTGTCTCGCCTGCTGTAATTATTCTGACGTGCATTAGAATAAAAAGGCTTACCATTTCTGATGTCTGAGGTGGGGTATTTTGTTGCCCTCTGGGTCTAGTGGGTCGAGCAGCTATATAATCCTCTGCCAGCTTCACTGTATCCTCTGCAGATTCAGGCTGATGTTCTTTCACCCATAGCTGGACATCATGAGGTAACACCTGAATAAACTGTTCAATGACAATCATATCCATCATCTGCTCTTTAGTTTTTACTAAAGGTTGTAGCCATTTCCCACCATAGTCCTTTAATTTTGCATAGATTTCTCTCGTGTATCATGAATAGTCATTCTCTGGAGTACGAAACCGCTGTCTATAGGTTTCCACGCTAATATCATAGCTGCCGCAATATCTCTTCTTTTACTCGATCATAATTATTTGAGTCCACCCACTTAACTGGCTATACACCATTTGAGCTCTACCAGTTAAATATGGGACCAGTCTTATGACCCATTGATCTTGGGGCCAAGCGCAAGTTTGGGCAATCCGCTCAGCGGTGAGGTATGCCTCTATATCATCACTCTCTGACAGCTTTGTTAATTTAATGTCTCTGGGTATAGTTCGATCAGACTGACCTTGTGCAAGTGCCTGAATAGCCTTCAGGGTATCCGTCATTTCTCATCCTGTCGCCGACGTTCCTCAGCCTGGACACGCCTGTCCCTCTTCCTCTGGCGATGATCCTCATCTCTCTGCGACGTATCCTCTTCCCTCTGACGATCCATTTGATCTGGGGAATACACAGCCACTTTAATAATTCTCCGGGTCATCTGGTACTGGGGTCACCTGGCTGCCTCCTGCTTCAGGGGTTCATTATCCATATTCTCCTCCTCTTCTTCTTCTCATTTTAGGCCTTGCTCCAGGTTCTAGGCCAGGCATAACTGAATACCAGTTTTTCAGTCACTGCTCTAGTGACATGATATACATCTTTCTTTGTCAGGTCCTCTTCCTCCATCTGTTAGGGTACTTAACTTCCAGTACCCCGCTAGCATACTCCCAGGCAGTCTCGACATGCCAGTTATATCTCTTCTGACACCAGTGTAGAAGCTGGGAAATAACAGATGTCCAGACCAAAGGTTTAAGATGCATAAAAAAACGCAGTGTATGCTTGTCAATTTATTTCAAAACAAAACAAAAAATATTCTTAACTTAAAGTTCATAGAAAGGAAAACAATCGGTGTTAGTCTTCACACCCAAAAACAAGAAATACTTCTTTCCACGGACTCCTGAATTGCCTTTTCCTTTCCTTTTGTCTGTACAGCACTTTGTGTGGAAACACACACACAACCTTCTTGCTCTGTGGTCAGTCGAGATACTGACTCTCCTCTCTATCCATCTACACAGGTCTCCTAGTGGAGGTTTATATACTTTCAGAAGGGTGTGTCTTGAACTGAGCCTCCCCCTATTGTGACATCACATTACCTGAATACTATAAAAGCAGCTATTTTGTAGGCTGCCATCCCTATAGCAGGACCTCAGCAGGAGAAGCAAGACATTCAGGTACACATTCATTTTGTTTTAATCAGAAAGAAAAGAAACACTTGTTAAAGATTGAATTAAAATCTGCAGCCTTGAGCGAGGAAAACAGATGAGGGTGCGCCCCTATCTGTCTTCCTTGAAAGGCTTCAGGATCTATTTACTTTTAAATGTAAATGCCAGAAAGTAAACATGTATTTATTTAAGACAACAATTCTAGTAAATCTTTTTTACACAGTAGTCTCCTCTAACATATTTTCTTTATATGTGCTGCATAATGCTTGTTTTATGAAATTCCTGCTAGAAATTTCAGCTGACTGCTTTTCAGCTTATCAAGATTTGGATGCCAGATTGTTTTAAAGATAATCAGGGACAGTAAAGAAAGGTTTAAAGATTGCCAGGTTGGCCACCCTGACAAGAAAATTAGGATAGATACGAATATAGAAGCAGACAGGATAGAGTGAAAATTGAAAAGTATGGGGGGTGGGCATCTTGTAAATTCTTGATATTTCTCTTCATAACAGGACCCTGTTACAGTACCATTCCTGTCTCAGGGAGACCCAAAGTGCCTCATCTGCTCCCTGTTTACTCTTTAGCTCTGTTGCTTTGATCCCTTCCTTTACATAGAGAACTACTCCTCCTCCTCCTCTTTTACCCTCCCTGTCCCTCCTGTAGATTGTGTATCCTGGTATGTTGACATCCCAGTCATGGTTCTCTGTGTACCATGTTTCTGTGACTGCCACAATATCCGGGCAACCCTCTTCCATCAAGGCCACTAGTTCAGGAATCTTGTTACACAGACTACGGGCATTGGTGCTCATCACCCTCCACTTTTTGATAGCCTTACCTCTTTTATCCCTGTTTCTGTCCTTACTGCCTTTGCCTTTTTTACATTTAAATCTGTTCTGCTCCCTAATAACTTCTGTACCTTGGTGTTTACCTCACTAATCACCATGTTTTGTGGGGAAGGCTGGGATTTCCCTGCTACTTTTCAGTGCCTCCCCCTTGGCTAGTTTAAATGCTTGCTAATGAAGCATTTAAACCTCTCACCTAGGATCCTGGTTCCCCCTGGACAGATGCTGACCATCGCACCAGTATAGGTCTGCATCCCTCCAGGTGGCTCC
Source organism: Neoceratodus forsteri (assembly GCA_016271365.2). Classification (NCBI taxonomy): domain Eukaryota; kingdom Metazoa; phylum Chordata; order Ceratodontiformes; family Ceratodontidae; genus Neoceratodus; species Neoceratodus forsteri. The sequence continues at coordinate 803,754,429 of CM057453.1, forward strand.
CCAGTCCCCAATGAAGCCAAAACCTGAGCTCCACACCACTTTTTCAACCACTCATTGAATTCCTGGTGAGAAGTACCCTACACATCTCCCTTGCCATAGACAGGCAGCACCTCCGAGAAGGTTACCGTGATCGCTACTTGTCTAAGGCCCTTCCCAACTCTACAGACTCCTCTGGCACTGCTCTGATCCCATTCCTAGCCAGGTCATTTGTCCCTAGGTGGACAATGACATCCAGCTCCCTCCCTCATGCAGCTCCTCCACGATCCTGAGGATTCGCTTCCTGTCCCTCCAAGCCGTGGCGCCAGGAAGGCACCTCCCTCCTCTCCCTTCCTCCCCATTTCTACCCCCTAATTATTGAGTCTCCCAACAGGAGTTGTTTCCTTCCCTGTGGGTCCCATGCCACCCTCCTGTGGGTCTCCTTTGTGAAGGTTCCCAGCATCCTCCTTGGTCTCCTGCAGGTGCCTCCATAGGAGGAACCACTATCCACCAAGCGAATGAATTGTGAAGAGGTACAGCTGAGAGATGCAGCTCTGTTCCATCCATGAACTAGATTTTGACAGCTTATGAACAGGGATTGGCTCACAAACAGGGATTTTGACACCTCATGAACACAGTTTTGACAGCTCATGACAGCTCATGAATAAAGTTTAGGGCCATCTGGTGGTCCTTTCACAAACAGGAATTGTGACAGCTCACAAACAAGGTTTCTCATGAACAAGGATTTTAACAGCTCATGAACAGGGATTTTGAAACCTCACAAACAGGGATTCTTTTTTTTATCATGTCACACTTTTTCTCCTTTCAGGCAGAGATGCCCCCAGTGACCATCGACCACTTTGTGCACCCGCACCGCCAGACCAGATCTGAATGCGGATTTACACGCCAACCACAGGCTGGCCAATGACAGGACCCCCCATATCAGGTCCTGCAGCCCAGTCACCTGTGGCTACACCTCAAGGGTCTGGGGGTGCAAGGCGCAACCATCAGCAGATCTGGCCACCCCCATTTTTCCTCCTATTTTTGTCCCAGCAGAGCCAGACATGCAATGGCATCAGTGCACATTCGTGCTGACACCGCTGCGCCTCGCTCCTCTTGTGCTGCCTGCAACTGCAAAGCACCAAACTTTTGCTAGGTGTCACTGCAGTGTGGCACAGAGCCCTCACCCACCCCAGAAGAAGGAGAGCAGTCATAGGGATGCTTGATCCTTCCTCTCCCTGCCAGCCCCTGGCAGCCGAGTCCGTTCCCAAACCTGGGTGCGCCAGCATGGCACAAGGTGTGGTGTCCAGCACCTCAACCCTCAGAGCCACCGGGCTGGCTAACAGGATTCCTTTTTAAAATCCCTGTTCATGAGCTGTCAAAACCCTGTTAGTCAGCCAAATCCTGTTCATGGGGTGTCAGAATCCTTGTTCATGAGAAATCCCTGTTTGTGAGATAGGGCCATCTGGTAGTCATCTCATGAACAGGGATTTTGACAGCTCACTAACAAGAATCTACCTGTGAACAAGGATTTTGACACCTCCACCGAATAAGGATCGGAAGCAAGTAAGTGAACAAGGATTTTTAAATTTCAAAACCAAATTTCAGGGGCCGATCTAAAGTAAAACAAAGGCATGGGTTTGTAGAAGACATTGCCCTGAACAAACAATGCTTGGTTTATCTCACAACACTTCCTAGAGTCACCTTATAACAATTTGTTTGAGGAAAAGTGAAAACAAGATGGCGGCTCGTGAACAGGGAATTTTGTACAAACAGGGATTTTATAAATCCCTGTTCATGAGCAGGCAAAATCCCTGTTTGTGGGGCAAACTTGTTCACAATTTATACACCTATCCAAAGACTGAACTGAGTATGCTCAGAACCCAAAATTTCAGAATTTAATAACTTTGGAACAGAGTAATATTGTTTACCAAACCTACACTGGCTTATACCTCTGGATAACCTTTCTACCCTGAATATTTCAGACTAAAATTCCAAGCGGTGTGGTCGCATGCGATGGGCAAAATCAACAAAATTGGCAAAAAAAAGTGAAAAACACACTTTTTCACTAAGCTACATGAAAATCACACATCTGATCAAAACAAAACTTGGCACATCAAGAGATCTACCTGACGGGACAGCACACCAGATTTCATGAAAACCGTTGAATGGTTGCAAAGTTATTAAAGTGTAATATTTGGGATTTAACATTAAAGGACACTGTCAACCTGTTTTCATCATTATTTCTAGTTAAAACCTACATTTTATGATTGCATTCCTTCTCTAACATTCATTGATGTTGCTGTTTGTCTTGTCTATCTCCTTCTTTAGTAGAACTGAAATGCATGCTAATGTATATTCATACATGTGATATGTCCAACTTGCTTAAGAGGAGATTTGGGTCAAATTAGTAGGGAGATTGGTTTGCTAGTAGGGAGATGCTGTAATGTCATGAGTTTGTCCTTAAATGGCATCAAAAAGTGAAAAAAAGCATTTAAAACATTTAATATATTTCATTTTGTCAAGAACAAGCACTAAAAGAATCAACAACTAGTGTACAAAGTTATCAGTTACATTGTTCATCACTAATTTACTTTTTATGTGTCTTTATCTGCCAAAAAAAACATGAATGGATATTTTGGACAAAATTTTACTTAAGCAGGAGATTTTGTTTCCCTGGAGGGAGGGAGAGAGTTCAGTCAAAAATCAGGAGTCTCCTGCGAAAAGAGGAGATATCACAATTATATTATTAATAAACAACTTTATTTTGTTTACAATCCTGGCTCTTTTTTCCTGTACATTAGAAACACACCCAAACAGTTCAGTCACTCAGAGGCAGTAGCCCCTAAACTCCCACTGCATCATGAGGGGCTAGACTGCGTTGTGGGTGTTCCCAAGTCCAGGAAAGATGCAGTTGGAGCTGATCAAGGAATGTAAACAAACCTGTGTTTGTGTGATAACACCAGTATGGTGGGCAGTCTGTTTTTCACCTTTTTAAAGAAAAGAAGAGTCAGAATCACACTACCAGCTACATCAGCAATCTTTGCAGAATGTTGGCAATCATAAGATGTGTTTTTAAACTAGGGCACTTTGAGACCTATGGGGTTGTCAGTGTCCTTTAAACTCTTACTCAATCTTAACTATGTGGCATTACCACACTAGTATAATTCTTTACAAAAACTGTGTTAATGTACCAGTTAGGGTCAATAAACTCCACAAAAGTAGAGAAATGTGGCATTAGGGTTTTCAACCCTAACGCCATCTCCACAACTCACCTGTCAAGCAGCAAAGGAAAAAACAGTAGGGTTTTGAGTGTCCGAGCCTTGGCGAATCACTGGTGGGATCTTTCTTGGGGTTGTCAACCCTGATGCCCACCCATTTCATGAGCAAACAATGTCACACATGATCTCCTTTCTTCCACAATTCCCACAGATCCCTGCATAGGGAAAAGTACAACAAATTGTTTGGCAACCTGTGGCAAGACATAATTCTCTACCTTTGAAGAGTGTAACATTATGAGTCAGTGGCTTGGATCAGTACCTTATGCTTCAGACTGGAAACTAGGGACTGGGGGAGGGAGAGCATTAGGGTTGAGAACCCCAAGAAGACCCCACCAGTGATTTGCAAAGACTCCAGAGACCCAAAACTCTAATGTTTTCCTTTCTGCTGGGATAGTTGAAGGGGCACGTTATGGTTGAAACCCTAATGCCACATTTCCCTACTTTTGTGACATTATATTTCCTTAACTGGTGAATTAATGCAGTTTTTTAAAGAATTTCACACTTTTTGGATAGTATAATCATATCCTCATTTGCCTGTTTTCCATAATTGGAAAACCTGTCCAAATAACCTGCTTAACACAGCACTGCTGCAGGTGCAACTGCCGAACACAACCGGCTTTCTTTGGGTTCTCCTACTTTTGTTATTTTGGCATGCTTGGATTCTCTTCTTTGGAGTTGTACTGCAGTACTTTGAAACAGCAGCTGATAACAGGTTATTTGGAGAGGTGTCCTGATTATAAGACTCTGAGCAGTAGCCAAATCTTTTGTCGGACTGGTGAACCTGTATCTCACTGCTTTAGCTATTTTGTATCTTTACATTGTCTTAGCACTGCTCTATTTTGCACATGTGTTGTCTTTATAAGAAGCAATGTGTTTTATTACTGACAATTGATTAAATAAAAGTGGTCTTTGCAAGGTTGAACCATTGAAATGGTTCCCATTTATTTACCACAGTCATTTTACAGCATATCCATAAAGCATAGAATTAAACCGGGACAGACCTTATGGGATCTCTCTGACAGGTTTACTTTTTGGTGCTGACCCTACCCTGCCTTTTCAGAGGTCCTTCTGTAATATTTTAATATTGCACTTCAGGGTCGTGCTCCATTTTTTGCTTGTGTTAGTGTTTGAAAAATCGTACTCTAGTACTGTAGTTGAAACAGCACTGGCTCCCATACCTAAAAAGGACATTAGCCTGCTGGAGGGAGTGCAGCGTAGGGCAACAAAGATGATTCAGGGCCTGGGGGATTTGCCATATGAGGTCAGACTAAGAGAGTTAAACATGTACACACTGGAGGAGAGGAGGGACAGAGGAGACATGATTGAGACCTTCAGGTACATGTAGGGATAATCAAAATGGACACAGAGGGTCTCTTCAGGAGGAGGGTGGGAGAGACACTAGTGCCCATGACATGAGATTAGAGGAGGTAGATTCATGAGGGAGATGAGGAGGCATTTCTTTATGGAGAGGGTGGTGGCAAAGCGGAGCGACTACCGGCTGAGGTGGTAGCATGTAACACAGTGGAATGCTTCAAGAAGGGTGGAACAGGGCAAGGGAGGGTAATGGAGGAAGGGGAGGAGGTGGGGCAGCTGCTAAATAGGAGCTACCTGCAATCTAGAGTAGCCTAAATAGACCAGGATGGCCTTTTGTTGCTGGCAACTTTCATATGTTCGTATGTTCTAGTAGCTGTGAAGACTTCTAAGATAGCTTAGTAGTCGATTCTCACCTTCATGCCCTTGCCTCTTAATGCTGTAATGGTTGGAAACAGCTGCTTTCTCCAGTCCATGGCCAGTGGAGCATAGTTGTGCTAAGAACCATCACTTGTCCCAAAAGTTTTATCACATTCAGTTTTCAGGATATCAGATTTTGTTCGATAGTCTAAGAAGGCTATAATAACAGACCTGGGTTTGGCTTTAGAGTCAGTGGGCATGGCTGTTAGCACTCAATAAGCTCTGATAAGGTTAAACTGATAAGTGGGGTCAAGATTCAGGATCTCTTTCAGGAAACTTTCCATGAATTCCACTGTGTTGCCGATCTCTGTCTTTTCCAGTAAACCATGGATTCTAATGGTGATGCAGCGGGATCTATTTTCCAGATCCTCCTGTTTCTTCTGTATCAAGAGTTCTCTGTAGAGACTCATGAAATTCTTTTATAATTTATAAGTTTTCTTTTGATTTTTCAGGAATTTCTTGTTATTTCTATTTAGTCATTGAAAATTTAGTTTTATTTCTTGTTGTCACATTTATATTCATAAACTACCTCAATATGACCTTATACACACTACAGATCACATTCCTAGTATACTACATTGTATTAAGCAACATTATGCTATGGTCTTGAAAGGTCTTGTGAATGAAATAATTTCACTGATGCTTCTTTGTGGACCATCTGTGTTGTAACAATGGAGCCTAAACAACTGCTGCAAGCATTTATTTAGTTTTCACCCAAATGCAATTTTTCACTTTATTCATGAGTTTGTTTTGTTTTATTCTTTTATATGTTGAATTTGTTGTTATTTTTCTACCTTGAATTTCTTGTTATTTCTTTTTATACCCTAATTTCTTGTTATTTCTTGTCATCTCTTATTTAAGAAAAACACGGGTCTCTAGTTCTCTGGCATAAAGCTGAGGAATAGTCCCATTGTGTGTACTGATTGTGTCAGAGATGTCCTTTGTATAGCTTTCTAGGGTCTCCATTTTTTTCCTGTACTCTGAGAGCTGAATGATTATCTGCCACATTGCTCTGAATCAGGAAAGTGTCCCCAGCTGGCAGAGCTCATTAAATACATTTTTGGAGTTAATAGTAAAGGTTGGCTCCTCTTCTTCCTTCATATCACTGATTAAGATAGGGTCCAGAGAGTCAGCCCTTTTGCGTATGAGCGGCTTCTGCTGCGGGTCCACTCTATGGTGTTTGATTTAAGCTTTTAGGGTTGGCAGCTGCAAGATCTCTGAGCTGCTGTCTGGTGTTCATTATGATGTCTGTTATGGAGCATTTGGTTGCTAGTTTGAGGTGAAGTTTAGTGCAGATTGAGTTAAATTGGGGCATAGCCCAGAAGAGCCATGCTGACTCAGTCCACCATGTTTGCACGCTATTTCACTTTTAATGCATTTAAGTGTCACAAATTATGCTAGGTGTTAAACTTTGATAGCAGCTATTAAAAGAACTAAGTTATTAATTAAGACTTAATGGGCTGGATTCAGAGAAGGCAAAGCAGGACATGAGCGAACTTGCCGCGGAAAAATGGTGCAAGTCGTACTTGCGTCCTGCTCAGCGTCCCGGCAGGATTCACATAGGTAGCCTGCAACATGCAGCAGGGCTGTTGTGCCCATCAACAGTAATTTATGCACCTGAAACCCTTTGCAACATGGCGCAGGGGGTTTCTGGCAGCATTGCACTTATTCAGGTAGGGTGACCACTATCATTCCACAAATGGATTCAAAGACAACCACCAGTGATCATCTGTCAAAGACCAGTTACGCCAACAAAAGGTGGTCTAACTGGTCTTTGCAGTTCACTGGAGGTTGCAACATGTCCCAGACCCACAACCCCTATGGGTTACGGACCCCTTGGGCTCTGGGTCCCAGGCATGGCACGTACTGTGCCAGGCTGAGTTGTGTAGCACACCCCAATACCCAGACCCCCATACACACACATGTCAAGGCCCCCTCATGCCCTAGGGCATGATCCCCAGCCATCCTCGTAACCTCCTGATAGTCTAGTGGCCCTCACCCCACAGTGCGAGCCCCCACATCCCCCAATACCCTGCCAGTGACTGGCACAGCCCTCTCACCACCAGGGCCAGTCGCCAACTCACCCGCCATGTGTGTGTGTTGGGGGTGGGGACCACTAGCCACCAGGGCAGGTAAGAGTCCGTGATCTGGGGGGTCCAGACAAGGGAGCTTGGGGCTGGTGCCCACACTGTACAGGGCCTCGGAGGTGGCATGGGGGTGCCGCGGCAGCCTCAACCGCGCAACTGCAGCTTAATTCGTCCTGCAACCTGCAGCATTCCCAGTGCTGTGCCCTACCTTGGCGCAGCTACCAAAGTCGCAGGACACAGACCGATGCATCCATTCCAGTACTGAATTGGTGCACAGGCCAGGTTCGCAGGGAGGTCGCCAGCAGCTGCCATTGCTGCAGCTTGCTATGGACCTTTCTGAATCCAGCTCAGTATTCATTTAAGATAGATTTTACTGCCAGATCTATACAGTGTTTTTACAGTATTGCAAATTTTATTTGGATAAGGATGTAGGCATTATTTATTAAACTGCACAGTGTCAAACATTTTGTCATGACAGCATGATCTCTAACAGATGACGATAACATTTAACAGGAACTATAATATCTTATAACCATGTGTAAAGTTTTTAATTGCTATACACCTAACAGCTTCTTAATTCTGTTTAAATATTTAATAATTTTTATTTAATTTTATTTATGCAATAATTTACCCAGGAACGCTAAGCAAAGCATTTTGTTATCAGTGGGGTCCTTCTTCTGCTCATGAAGTATAATTTAGACTGACTGATAATTTAGATAGATTTAATGGATTAATAGATTCTCCTGCCTCTACAATCTAATTATTAAGCTACCTTCTATACTCCCCACAACCCATTGCTGAATACCCTTCCTCTTCACATTATCTCAAATGAGTTAATAATTACAGTAGTTTTCCTCAGCTGTATTTTTTTAATATGGCTACTGCTGGGCAATACTGCTGATACCATGCATACCATCACCACCTCTGAGCACTAAATGACATGCTATGCATCAAAAGCACGCTTCAATTCTGGACAGTTTTCATCAGTTATATGCAAAGTGCCACTGCAAAAGACATCTCCCAGTAGCACTCACACTAGATCACAACATATCTTTCACAAATCTATGAATAATTTAAGAAGATAACAGAGTTTTGATCAATTTTATTCCTTTTCAGGAATTGGCATCAGATTCCTAGTGCGGGAGTATGGCAATCTTTCAACTCTGGATAAATTCTACTTTGCATTTCGGGAGAGATTTTAATGAGGGTGCTGAAACTGGTCATTTTACCTTTAATTGTATCCAGCATGATCACAGGTAAGAACTATGAATTCAGAACTGCGATGTTATAAATACAGTCAGTTACTCTTGTATGTACACTGTTGGGGACAGCAATATTTTACCTACATCCGAATTTGCATATATCCAGAAAATGAACTGTACACAGGACTTCTCACACCTTTAAGCAACACCTTCAGCACCATTTAGTTCCTACTTTCACCCCAAATCTGAGCACTTACCCCTTAGTGAGGCCCAAATACTAGGAAAAGAGGCTAAAAAGTTGCATGCAACCTAAATTAGTACGCATACAACTGAAAAAAAAAAAAAAAACAGCATTCAACAGGAAATGATTTGGGATTGAAGAAAAATGTGCATGTATCCGAAAATTGCATGCATCCAAATTGCATGTAAGTGGAACTGATTGTAACACACAAACACGTGCACACATGCCAGGCATTGTGGAGAGACACTGAGTGCTTGATCTTCAACAAGATTTGTAAGCTGTAGTTTAAAATTTCACTGCTGGAATGCAATAGAAGATATCTGAGAGGCTACAGTGGAACAACCATACAACACCACTGGAGATAAAATCACATAAGTATTATCTTTGTTGATGAAAAATTCTAACCTTAAGCTACAGTACTCACGGTAATGTCCTGTTGTTTATTGCTGTGCTGAAACTCTACCTTTTCTTGCACACCTCAGTTGTATACCTGCATTCGTTCATTAGTTGATTGTACTTTTGTACTTCTTATTATGTTGTCTCTGCTTTATACCTCATCCAGCTGTACCTGTGCTGCCTTGCCCTACCCCCCACCTAGTCCTCCTGATAATGAGTGTTGGCAGAATGTGCCTTTCCTGGTTACCAAGTTTTAAAATAAAATAAATTAATTAAATAAATTTGCTGTTTGGTCAGTCACAATTGATATCTTAAAGGTTAGGTACATCACAATTGTAAACCTAACCCATCGAGAGCAGCTTTCACAATGCTGGTGGCATCACAATAGCACTTGTACAGCACTGAAGTCAGCAGCTGAGCTGAAAGGAAATAGATACAACTTCACATAAACTACAAGATTAAAGCCTGAACTAATACACTTATGTTGTATATATCGACTATGCAATGGACTGACTCAAAATATGCTCTTTATTAACACCTCTGAAGGAGCAGGACTTCTCATAACTCACTTGTGTATCTGCTACTTGTGAGCAATGGTCTTGCCCCTTCACACTGCCGAACATACATTTGGTTGCGTTTGTGAGTCAGTCCATTGCATATCCCGGTATATGTTCCTCCATGAGATGATTTATATATGAATTGCAAATGACAACTGTGTGATGAATATCATATCACCAGTGGGGAACACTAAACATGACGTTCTTTTACCATTGGCCTGTTCATGAATTAATGCATGATTAGCACATAGTACTCTTTCAACATAATTCACTGCTTTCTGGTAAAATCAAATGTATGCTGCTATTAAATGCTAGTAACATGAAATTATTTTTTTTTCATGAAAAGCAGCACCTCAAATACAAATAGCTCTGGCATCTCAACCCATGATGGCGCAACATATAGAAAAGAGTTAGACTTGGAGGCCATTATGGTGGATAAGGGACTGGACACTGAGGTGATAACTGAGACCTGGTGGTCGGAGCATCAAGCTTGGGAGACAGTTACCTGGGTACAGACTTTAGGAAGGACAGGACTAGAAGGGGTTGGCATTGTACATCCAGGTTGACATCAGGGCAGTGGAAGGGCAGGAGCAGCAAGGGAGACAGAGATCCTGTGGCTCACCTTGGATAAAAGGACTGGAACATCAGTAAGGCTGGGGGTGATATATAGACCTCCTATGCAGGGAGAGGAAGGGGATATGCAGCGATGCAGGTGAGTGAATGGATGGCTCATAAGGGGAAGCTTCTGCTAGTGGGAGACCTAAACCTCCAGATGTGGACTGGGAGCTCCCGGCAGCAGGATAAGCCAGGAAAAGAGGGATCCTAGAGTTGCTACAAAGTACCTACATGCATCATCTGGTTAGGGAGCCCACGAGGGCAATAAAATTCTGGATGTGGTTCTCACCAATGGGGAAAGTGTGGAAGAGTTGGTGGTGGGAGACATTCTTGGTACAAGCAATCACAGGCCAGTGAGGTTCAGGGTGGAGCTGGGGAGGAGTCAAATTGGACCAGCACAAGGGTTATGGACTTCAGGCAGATGGACTTTACTAGGATGAGGAAGATATTTAGGGAAGAAATGATGGAGAAGGAGAATATAGGAGATGGGAGGAATTATGGGTATCTATTATGGAGGGGTTACTGAACACTGAACTTTGTATTAAGAAGGTAAGAAAGAGCAAAGAGAGGAGGCCACTCTGGTTTACTAGGGAGATGGCAGGGCGATTATAGAAAGGAAAGGGCATTCAAAATATAAACGAGGACCCAGAGAAACGAGGACAGGGAGGCTTACAGGAGAAACTGAGGGTGCCAAGGCAGAAGATAAGGAGGGCAAAAGCTGACATTGAGGAGAAATTGCTAGAGTAGGCCAAAGGGGATAAAACATATTTTAGGTGTGTGGTGGAAAGGAGGAAGGCGAGGCAGGGAATAGTATGACTGAGAGGTGAGAGGGGACTACAACTGGAGAGAGACTTTGAGAAGGCGGGGTGCTTAATAGCTACTTCTGCTTGGTCTTCATGGAGGAAGGAGGGAGGGACCAGAGATGAGAGGGAGGGGTAGGGAAGACATAAGGGTGGATCTAAACCCGTTCAATGAAAAAAGGGAAAGGATGAACTAGGCAGGTTAAAGGTGGACAAGGCAATGGGGCCTGATGACTTGCACCTGAAGGTACTCTGGAAACTGAGGGAGGAGCTGGTAGCACCTCTGACATAGCTGTTCCAGCTTGTCCATGGATGTCGGAGTGGGTGCCAAGTGACTGGAAGTTGGCTGATGTGGTACCACTGCATGAGGAGGCGGGGAATTATCACCCAGTTAGCCTCACCTTGGTGGTGGGGTAAGGTGATGGAGGCACTAATAAAGGAAAGAGTGGCAAAATACCTGGAGGACAGCAGACTATAGAATGACAGGTGACAGCGGACTGCAGGATGACAGGCAGCATGGCTTCACAAATGGGAGATCATATCAGACAATCCTAATAGAGGTCTTTGATTGGGTGACAGTGGTGAATGATCAGAGGAGTGGTAGCGTGGCCTGTCTGGACTTCAGTAAGGTCTTCAACACCATCCCTCATAAAAGGCTGATAAATAAGCTGGAAAGCTTAGGGTGGGACAGAAAATAACTAGTTGTGTGGAAAACTGGTTGAAGGACAGAAACCAGAGGGTGGTGGTAAATGGAGTTCATTCCAGGGTGATGAGTGGGTACCCCAGGGTCGGTACTGGGACCCTCCTTTTATTCTATGTCAGTGATGTAGTGGAAGGGCTTGAGGACAGGGTGGTGCCTGTTTGCAGATGATATGAAGATCTGCAATAGAGTGGACACCCAGGAGGGTGGAGGCCAGTGAGGAGGACCTGAAGCTTCTGGAAGGGTAGTCAGAAACTTGGCAGCTGAAATTCAGTGTCAAAAGTGTTCAGTGATGCACATAGGGCATAAAAACCTGTAAACCATGTGCGCTCTGGGGGAGGTAATTAAGCAAACTGAGCAGCAAAGGGATCTGGGATCGAATATCAAGCAGCCTTAAGGTGGGGAACCGATGCAGCAAAGCTGTGGGAAGGCAAATAGAATGTTGGCATGCATTGGGAGGGCATACTGTAACTAGCAGAAGGAGGAGGTGCTGATGCTTATTTATAAAACTGCAGTGAGGCCTCACCTGGAGTATGGGGTCCAGTTCTGGAGACCACATCTATGCAAGGACATCGATGCGATTGAGAAAGTTCGAGAAGGAAACCAAGATGGTGCATGGTATGGATGGGAAGACATATGAGGAGAGGTGGAAGAATTGGATCTGTACCCATTGAGGCTAGCAGGAGAAGGGTGACATGATCGAAATGTTTAAATACGTGTACAGGCTCAATGAGGTGAAGGAGAGGAGCTTATTTACAAGGCAAGTGGGGATAATACTAGCGGGCATAGTCTGAAGTTTGAACTGGAAAATGTTGAGGCAATGAGGGGGGCATTACTTCATGGAGGGTGGTGGAAGCCTGGAATAAACTATCAGAGGAGGTGGTGGCGGCTGAAGCGGTGGAGGAATTCAAGAGGGCATGGACAGACATAAGGAGTTAGCAAGTGGGGGTAAGGAGGTTCCTTGACATAATGTGACGTGGGGGTAAGGGGCAGACTTGATGGGCCAGTGGGGTCCTTTTCTCCAATCAGATTTCTATGATTCTATTATAAATATCTCTGGCGTGGTTAGATAACATAACTGATTTTGAAAAACCACTTTAACAAATCTTTCTAAGAAATGAAAAATAAACTGTTTTAAAGTCCTGCTTTTCCACTCAAACAAGAAAAAATAATCCCAACCCCTGTTTGACTTTTAATTAATTAACTCTTGAGTTATAAATTACTGCTCATCCACTGAGTTGATTTACAAATCCTGGATGCTCTACATCCCATGGCATTGATGTTTCCTTTTGTTAGCTTTGCCTAATCCGCTGATCTTTCAGAACTCCAGAGGTTAGTTGGTCATGTCTTTTTATCTGTAAGGTGCCCTTGTGGTCAGGTATTTCCCAGATGCCTCAAAGATGCCTGACACTACAGCCGTCTACACTACCATGTCACTGTAAGTATCACAGTGGCACCTGGGTTTGTGATGTCTCCAATCTAATGCGAGGGGTTTGTATCCAAAGATAGAAAGAAATGGCACAGTGTCACCCAGCCAAAGATAGTGCAAGCTGCTCATAACGGACCACTCTGTGTGACCCCCTTTGTCCATTATAAGTGACTGTCTGGGGTAGCCAAAAGGCACTTTTATACACATTTGACATTAGTTCCATACAGCCTACTACTGCTAGATGATGCAACGAAGTTAAAGGAAAACTGCACCCAAACATTTGTGCTTACTGATATTATTATATAATAAGAATGTCTCTATTCCACTGTGCTACCGAAAATAACCAGGAGAAACAAACGAGACACATGCCGGGCTCCACTCTGTGTACACAACACCGGTTTCAGAATGAATGGATCAGTTTTTAATATTCAGTGCTGATGTGCTAAGAGGGGAGGAGAGCAGGACAGCAGCTCCCAAAATAAGAAAACAGTGAGTAAAACTAGGATGAAAACACTAAATGGTTTGGTTGTTGTTCCGTGCTGTGATGGATTGCTGTGGAGGAGGGTGTGGAAGGGAGTAGGACAGTAGATTATTAGTCATATAGCAACTCCTATAGAGACAGTAGAGACAACTGTCACCTTGTTAATTGGTGGGGTAGTGTCAGGGAGCTCTCAACACCTCCATACCTGCAGTGTCAGGTAGTCGGGTAGTGTCAGGAAGCTCCTGAACACCTCCACACCTGCAGGTGTCAGGTAGTCGGGTAGTGTCAGGAGGCTCCTGAACACCTCCATACCTGCAGTGTCAGGTAGTTGGGTAGTGTCAGGAGGCTCCTGAACACCTTCATACCTGCAGTGTCAGGTAGTCAGGTAGTGTCGGGAGACTGAGGCATCCGGTATAGCAACAGCCTTAAATTCCATTGTATCATCTAGGATCATTATGAACCCTCTATGGCAACAGTTTTGGCTTTCAGAACTGGTCCATTAAACTGGATGTTCATACTAAACAGGTCAGGTATAAGTGGCGCCTACTGTAGAGGGCCTAATGACAGTCACGGTACAACCCCTGGGATGCTGTTCCTATCCACCTCCTACTGTGGCAACCCCTCCTGTGAACCCCTCAGTTGTAGTACAGTTCCTAATAAGCATGTGCTTCTTCTCTGTAGTGATTGCGGCTGATAAATCAAGTTCTGTGCCAGAGCCAATAGGGCTGTGAAGAGCTACCCAATGACCAAAGTTACAAATGTGCATAGAAATTATGCAACACCCGGGTGTAACTTGGCCATTTTTGGAGGTATTGCACCAAATTTTCAACATGGCCTTTTGGGACCACTCCTCATGAAGAGTACCAGTGTCATTTTGTTCACTTGTCTTGAAAGGTGATTGCACAGAGCAAATGCGCTATTTTTAATATTCAGAAATTGGTAGCAAACTTGATATGAGTCTGGGAACTTTACAAAGCTTGGGGAAGTGTGACTTTCCCAGATTTTTACCAACATCACTGGCAAACTATAAATTTACAATATCTCTATCTCCAATACAAACACGTTCCTTTTGAGTTTTATTTTGAAACAGATTATTTTTACTGTTGTACATGACATGGTCATAACAACAAGTATAAACAGTATCTACAAGTTAAATATTTAAAATGCACACTACATATACTGAAGTAATTATATATAATTGTTAAGAAGCAATGGTCAAATATGGAAAACATCTTTTATTAAAAATGTTTCTATATTTTCACGCAAATATTATTTTGGATAAACATTTCAGATAGCAATTTATTATTTTCTTGTTGGCACCATATATTGCTGTTCAGTCACATCATCAAAACTGGCACGCTGCTAATTCAGTCCTACTGAATTTATTTAGTCAGAGTACATGCTGTGTGTGTGTGTGTGTGTGTGTGTGTGTGTGTGTGTGGTGAACATGCAACCTGTCACTGTAGATAAACAAAATGCTATAGTCCCCAGTTCTGGCAGTCTCTCATCATTCACCAGGACTAAACCAGACAGTGTGGAAACCAAGCACTTATCCTGCCCCCACATTGTAGCGTCTCTGTGGATTATCCAAGGGTTTAAAGCCCAAGTGGTGTCAGTCCCTTACCTCTCACCAGCACTAAATCCATCACAGTGTGGGTAAGTTTCACTGAGCCTGCCCCACATGGTACTGTACCTGTGGATAAACTGAGGGCTTTATCTACTTTTAGTAGCACCAAATTCATCACAGTGGGTGAGAGTGTGTGTGTGTGTGGGGGGCTGCACAGTACCTGTCTCTGTGGATAATCAAAGAGCTTTAGTTTACCATCTAGTGCTATCTCCACTGTACCTTGTATGAGCATTGAGAAGAAAAGTCAACGTGAACCTGATTCAGTAAATAAACAGAGGTGTTGTAAGTCCCCACCTTTCACTAGCATTGAATAGCAAATATACAAAGGTTGAATAGAAAATTTAAAAAAACTGAAGAAAATGGTCTCAGATCCCAATAAATGCCCATAGGAACTGGGGTAAAACTTAAGTTTGTCAATAAATGGTGAGAGAGCTAACAAAGCTGCAACTGGAATGTCTGTAATCTGACACTGTAGTATGCCTTACTGTTTCAGAGCTTCAATAAATTTCTGTACAACAGATAATCAGTTAACCCCTAGGTTGCTGAAAGTAATAGTAGATTTATTCTAAGCTGGACAGATGTTCAATCTGCAGACCTGCAATGGTTCAACTGAAGGACCAGAAACAGCAGTTTCAAAAGTTTTTCTTTGTTAATATCCTGAGAAGTTCAGAGGTACACTACAGTAGCATTCCTCCTCCTTCAGATGCCTTTAACATAGAACAGCAAATAGCAAAAATCAGAGGGGTGCACTGTTTTGCAGCTGTGGAGGAATACCTCAAATGTCCAGAAAGAGAGTTCCATGATCAGCCGTTTTAGAGCTACAATCCGATCTCAGTAGGGCTGCTAAAAGAATGGCAGCTTTATTAGGTCTGGTTACTCTAAAAAGGATTAGTTTAGGATGCAGTAACACATTTTCTGTTGCCCTTTGTAGGCCCAGCACAAACAGCTGTGGCTACTCTTCCCATGCCATTCACAGACACAGCCAAAATAAATGCTTTCCTGGGCTATATATCAAATGCCTGCTAGGCCCAGGCCTCTAATTCAGTCCACCCCACACCACAGTGCACAAATAAAGTGTTGTGATCTTGCCCTTTTGTACCAAAGGCACTGCTGTCGTCCCACTGGTACCAGTGCTTTTACACTTTTATACTAACAGTGAGCTCACAACGAGTTACTGGGTACCTAGCTGCTCAGATCACTGTAGACCCACTGGTGTTGCATGTGGTTGGCCAGCAGTGGTGCACGATAAGTAAGAGCTGCAATGCTAAATGACACAGTTAAGCCTCAGCTCAAAGGCCACAGAACTGCAAAATGGCTCAGATCTCAAGCAGAGGTATTTGCTAATCCCAGGCCAAATAGTTAAACTCAGTTAAGCAGCTTCCTATATATTTTACAGTGTCCTAGAAGCAGGGACAAGCACTGATTTTACTCATTGTTCCAGTCCTCTGGGCCCTCCTTACTAGGCAGGGATTTGAGGTTGCAGATTGTGGTGATCTCTTTCAGTCAGTTGGTATCTTCTGTTCTCCTTCTCTCAGTCGCTTATCTTGTGTATGCAATGGTGATGCCATTCAGATGCAGCTGCCCTCCAATCAATCTGGCCACTGGGACTCTTAACCTACCCCTACATCTAGGAATCCAGACCACCCTGGCAGTAATAGTCTGGTAATGGGCTGTGGTGCTTGAAGACAGATCCTGCAGCAATCTCAGGCAGCAGTTCAGCTCTTGACCTGGTGAGTGGCGATGCTCAGTTTTGGCTGACACTTTCAGGTAGTCTCTGCAGATACACAGTTGATTGCAGCACAGCTCTAACACTGTTAGACAGCAAACTAGCTTGGAACAGATCTCGCACAAGTCTGCTTTGCAGGCAGTCTAGCCCTTCTCCTCATGGGGAAAACAGAAAAGCTCATTATCAATCAGGATAGATAGTGCAGAGGTTTGTCATTCGACAAATGATTGGCAGTTACAAAGGCACAGGAATTATTTAGATCCATCTGCAGTCCATGAGCACCTGAGGCTCCCTGAATTAGCAAATGTTCTTGATTTGCTTTGCTTTTCATACCGCTTGCCATGCTTGGGTGAGTCAAAGGGTGGCACTATGACTGCTGAGTTGTGGTCTCAATGGTAGATTCCACAAAAGTCCTGATTTACACAAAACACACAGTCCTAGCACCATATCACACCCCAAACAGTCCTGTACTGGTGCATGCTCACATCTGTTTCAGTTGATAGGTAGCTTGGGCAAATCACAATCCAGTTGCTGACACAGCCCCATTGACAGGGATGACCACCTCTGATACACAAGCAAGCATGTGAGTCTTAAAGGCATAGCAACTCATGGGGAGGGGGGTTTACCTATTCTATGTTCTGTAATGTTGTTACCTCATCTCACTACTGTAAAGGACTCTGCTTCAGTTAAGCGCACCCAATAAAGAAAATAATAAATGAGTGATTGAATGAATAAATACATAAATAAATCTCCATACAGAGCCAGGCAGTGGTACATTTTCAGCTGCTACAAAATCCATTTGAGTAACTGAAGGTCTTTGCCGGTGGTTACATGGTGCAGCGGATGACACTAGCACCCTCTTCACAGAGTGGTACTTAAACCATGAATGCCCAAGTATCCTTTGGATGTTCAGTTTGTTACAGAAGCTGTCTTGTTGTAAGTTTGCCTCCCACCTCCTCCTGATCCATCTTCCTCTTACCTAATTCCTGCTGGCTCCGCTAATACATGCCTTTGTCATGTTGAGGGTAGACTACTGCAATGCCTTATACATGGGGCTTTCAGGAAGCAACATCTGCTGTCTGCAGCTGGTGCAGAACACGGCGCCAGGCTATTGATGGGTGTTACCAGATTTGAACATGCCACTTCTCCATGGCTGCACTGGCTGCTGGGAAGGTGAAGGACTGCCTTCAAGTCAGTTTCTTGACCCATACATTGAAAAGGTCGGCAGATAAGGACCTATGGCCCACCCAGTCTGCCTATTTGAGCTTGTAAGTTCACTTTATGTTTTCCTAGAAGTCTCGTTGCCCTGCCCCTGAATTCCTTATGTCTATCCCATACATTCTGAAATCCCATGATTGTTTCAGCCCCACCACTTCCTCTTGCAGGGTGTTCCACTTGTCCACCACCCATTCTGTGAAGAAATTCTTCCTCACGTTTCCTCTGAATCGTCCTCCTCAACTTCATCCCATATCCTGTACTCCTGGAACATCTTTTCTCTTAAAAATAGTGTATTCCTGCACCCTGTTCCTCCCTTTAAGATACTTGTATGTCTCTATCATATCCCCTCTCCCTCCTCTCCTCCAGGGAGTACATGTTCAGTTCCTTCAACCTGTCCTCATAGGACTTGTGATGCAATCCATGTACCATCTTTGTTGCCCTCCTCTGAACCTTTCTACCCTGTCTATGTCCTTTCATAGGTAAGGTCTCCAGAACTGTATACTGTACTCCAGGTGGGGCCTCACTAGTGTCTTGTATAATGGAATTATGACCTCCTTTTCCTGCTGGTGATGCCCCTGCCTAACATCCCAGCATCCTATTTGCTTTACCTGCTGCCTTGTCACACTGTTTCCTACCTTGAGGTCATCAGAGATGATAACCCAAGATCCCTTTCCTGCTTGTTTCATGCTATATCCTCACCCCCAACTGATATATTGGGCCAGCGTTTTGTGCCCCATATGCATTGTCTTGCGCTTCTTTGCATTGAATTTCAACTGCCAAACCCCTGACCATTCTTCAAGTTTCTGCAGGTCCTTCTCATTCTGTCTACACCCTCTGGTGTAGCTTGGCAGAAGACACCAGGAGAAAGGACTGCCGTGTGACTGGACTTCTCTACTGGGACTATATTGCCCTCCTTCTCTCCTCCACCGTCCCACCCAAAGCTAGTTCTACTTTTATAGGCACAGGACGTGACTGACAACAGGAACTTCCTGTTTGGGAGCAGGAAGTGAGTGACCACAGAGCCACCAAAGACCCACCATCCTAGAAGGGAAGAGTAGCTCTCCGGCCCTCTCTAGCTGCTGGAGGTCTGCCTCTGAGCAAGTAAGGGGTCTACTGAGAAATATAGGATATTCTTGTAGAAGAACAGGATAATCAGGAGCTTAAAGGCACACAAGCAGAAAGTAAGGAGAGAGAAGAAAAAACAGAGGAAAGAGTAAGGATTGCAAACAATTAAGGGCCAGAAACAAGACATGATTGGAGTGGTACAGTGCAGTGGCTGTGGAGCAGCAGTCTTCGGGAGAGCGTTCTGGAGGATACGGTGTTGTCCCATCAGCAGGCACCTCTCTGGGCTGAGGAGGAGGTTGCTCATCTCCAGGCTGAGTTGGCCAGGATTTGTGGGACCTCCTCTTCCATCCAGGGACCACCAGTGCCACTGCCATTGCCTCAGAGGTTGCCAAGAAAGAGGAGCGGTTGGACCACAGTGGGCTCAGGAAGGGTGAGGGTGGTGAACAGAGGCACATCCCTCCAGTTGTACCTCTCACAATTCCTATGCCATTCTGGCAAAGTGTGGTTCCTCTATGGAGGCACCCACAGTGGAGACCAAGGAGGATGCTGGGAACCTCCACAAGGAGACCCACAGGAGGGTGACAGGGGACCCGCAGAGAAGCAAACAACTCCTGGTGGGGACTCCATTGTTAGGAAGGTAGAACTGGGAAGGAAGGGAGAGGGAGGTAAGGCGCCTGGCTGGTGGCATAGCTTGGAGGGACAGGGAGTGAATCCTCAGGATTGCGAGCAGCTGCACAGGGGAGGGAGCTGGATGTCATTGTCCACCTAGGGACAAATGACCTGGCTAAGAAAGGGATTAGAGGAGTGCAGGAAGAGTTTGTGGAATTGGGGAGGGGCCTTAGACAAGTAGCACGCATGGTAACCTTCTCGAGGTGCTGCCCATGTATGGAGTAGGAAAGGTTAGGGTGTTCCACACCATGGGATTCAATCAGTGGTTGAAAACTGGTGTGGAGCTCAGGGATTTGGCTTCATTGGGGACTGGGGTCTACCTGGAGTGATGCAAGCCTATGCTGGCATGATGGGCTACATCTGTCCAGGAGGGAACCAGGATCCTAGATTATAGGTTTAAATGCTTCATTGGCAAGCATTTAAACTAGCCAAGGGGAGGCACTGGAAAGGAGCAGGAAATCCTAGACCCTCCAAACAATCATGGTAGTAAGTGCAGTAAACACCAACATAGAGGTGTCAATAGGGAAAAGGGCAGGGGTATATGGAGAAAGTGACAGAGGCAAGAAGGACAGGGATGGGGATAAAAGGAGTAAGGCCATCAGGAAATGGAGGGTAATGAGTACCAATGCCCGTAGTCGAGGCAACAAGCTCCTGAGCTGGTGGCCTTGATGGAAGAGGGATGCCTGGATATCGTAGCAGTCACAGAAACATGGTACACAGAGAACCATGACTGGGATGTTAACATACCAGGCTACATAACCTACAGGAGACAGGCAGGAGAAGAGGGGAGGAGCTCTCATGTAAAGGAAGGGATGAAAGCAACTGAACAAAAAGAGTAAACAGGAGGAGAGGAGGCACTGTGGGTCACCTTGGAGACTGGAAAGGGCACCACAATTCGCAAAGGGGTTGTGTACAGACCCCCATGTTAAGGGAGGGAATGGACAAGGATATGATAGAAGGCATTCTTAGAATAGCAGAGAAGGGGAGCTACTGTTGATGGGAGACCGAATATGCCAGATGTTAACTGGAGCACATTTGCTGTAGCCACATCCAAGAGCAGGGCCATTCTTGATGCCCTACAGGTGTGCAGGCCTCAGACAGCTAGTTTTGGAACCCACTTGTGAGAGAGCAATCTTAGACCTCATACTCTCAAGCGGGGCAGTGAGAGAATCTCAGATCTAGAAGTGGGTTGCCATCTGGGAACAAGTGACCATCAAACAGCGTGGTTCATGTTAAACTCAGCTACAGAGTCAAGCTATACAAAAGTGAGGGTACTGGACTTTAGGAGGGCTGACTTTGGCAAGATGGGAGAGTGCCTCAGAAAAGCACTAGCAAACAGGCTAGAAGGAGGTGTGGAGCAACAATGGGGAATCATTAAAACTGCCATCACAGAGGCAACAAGCCTTTGTGTGAAGCAAATAAACAAATCAAAACAAAAGAAAAAGCCACTGTGGTTCTCAAAAGAGGTGGCTGTGAAAGTCAGGAAGAAAAGATAGCATTCGGAAGTATAAGGAAGCACAGAAGGAGCAGGACAGAGAGCTGTACCAGTTAAGGCAGAAGGAAGCAGAGAGGAAGTCAGAATAGCAAAGGCCCAAACTGAGGAAAGATAGCCAACTCAGTTAAGAAGGGATAAAACCTTTATAGGTACATCAGCGTAGAAAAGACAAAGGGAGGGATAGTGAGGCTGAATAGAATGAACAGTGGGTGGGCAGAGGGACAGTGAAAAGCAGGGATACTGAACGAATATTTCTGCTCAGTATTCACAAAGAGGAGGGAAGTGCCTAATCCAATTAATAGAAGCACTCTTGATAGGGGTCGATCCCAGTCCTTTCACAGAAGAAAGGGTTCTGCAAGAACTCCTAAAACTGAAGGTGGACAAAGCAATGGGTCCTGATGGAATTCACCCCAGAATTCTAAAAGAATTAAGGAGGAACTAGTGAAACCACTGGCTACTCTTTTAATAAATCATAGGAGGATGGTGTGGTGCCCGAGGACTGGAGGAGGCGGATGTGATCCCCTTCACAAAAGTGGGAGCAAGACAGAGGCAGGAAACTACAGACCTATCAGTCTGAACTCTGTGGTAGGGAAAGTGATGGAGTCGCTTCTGAAGGAAAGAATAGTTGAGTACCTAGAGGCCAGTGGGGCACAGGACCCAAGGCAGCATGGGTTCTAGCGGAAGGTCATGTCAGATGAATCTAATAGATTTCTTTGACTGGGTGACCAAAGTGATTGACCAGGGAGGGGCTGTGGACATGGTCTACCTAAACTTTAGCAAGGCATTTGACACAGTCAACACAAAAGATTAATAGTCAAATTAACCAGCCTGGGAGTGGGTCCCAGGGTGGTAGTCTGGTAAAACATTGGCTGCACAACAGGACACAGAAGATAATTGTAAATGGAGTCCACTCTGAAGAAGAGGGTTACTAGTAGAATTACGCAGGGGTTCAGTATTGGGTCCAGTCCTTTTAATGTTTTCATCAGTGACATTGCAGAGGGACTGGAAGGAAAAGTATGCCTTTTGCAGATGACACAAAGATCTGCAAGAGGGTTGATACACAAGGAGGCATGGAAATGATGAGAAGGGACTTGGCAAGGTCGGAGAAATGGTCAGAAGTATGGCAGCTAGGATTCAATGCAAAGAAGTGCAAAATAATGCACCTGGGAAACAAGAACCCAGGGGAAAAAACACAATGGGGGAGGTAGTAACAACAACAAAAGGAAAGGACCTGAGGTTCATATCAGATGACCTTAAGGTTAGCAAGCAATGTGAGAAGGCAGTAGGAAGGGCTGGGGGTATACTGGGATGCATAGGAACAACATCAGCAGCAGAAAACAGGAAGTTGTTATTCCTCTGTACAGACAGTTGGTGAGACCCATCTGAGTACTGTGTCCGGTTCTGAGACCCCATCTCCTCAAGGACATATAAAAGATAGAGGCAGTCCAGAGGAGGGCAACTAAAATAGTGTAGGGTCAGCAAGAGAAGCCATATGAGGAGATACTACAGGAGCTTAATATGTATACCCTTGAGGAAAGAAGGGAGAGGGGGACATGGTAGAAACTTTAAGTACCTCAGTGGAATCAACAAAGTCCAAGAGGGTAGCATCTTTCAGAAAGAGACATGCAAGAACAAGGGACACAATTTAAAGATAGAAGAGGGCAGTTCAGGGCAATGTGAGGAAGTATTATTTCACAGAGAGGGTAGTGGATGCATGGAACAGCCTTTCTGAGGAGGTTATGGGGTCTAAAACTGTGGGAGAATTCAAGAATGCATGGGACAGACATAAGGCAATTCTTGTGGGGGGTAGGAAGAAATAGGCTGTTGGTGAACTAGGATCTGCAGCCTATCCTGTAGGTAGGAAATGGGCAGACTAGATGGTCCAAGCAGTCCTTATCTGCTGTCAAAGTCTATGTTTCTATGGTGTGCCTACTCTGTTACAGAGCTTGTGTCATCAGTGAACAGTGAAATTCTGCCTTCTAGGTCCTGCGCAATGTCACTGATGAAGATGTTGAATAGGACCGGTCCCAGCACTGATCCCTATACGCCTATATGGTCGGGGACATTGCTACATGCAAGATCTCCTGGCCCTCACTGTCCATCTCACAGGGTGGCCCCTAATGGTTCCAAGGATGAGGTTGCAGCTATCAGGTGACCAGGCTTTCTTGGTGGCCGCACCTGTCCCTGTGGAATCCGTTATCGCTTCATCTTAGATAGGCCCCCCGGTGGAAACCTTTAAGAGGGCTTGAGACACTCCTATTTGAACAAGCATATAGGCTGACACAATTTTATATTTTAGGGCTAATAGTTAGTACTGATATCATGAATACTGAATTTAGTTGATGATTTGCTGAGGGTGGGGGTGGAAGATATGCTCTGAAATATGTTTGTAAATGATATTTTATGAATAGTTTATCTTTTCATGATATGTTATATGTGTATATTATATTGCACAATAGTTTGAACCCCTGGGAACGGGTGCTTATAAATAAAATTTTGATTGATTGATGCTTCAGGTATCCCACCTGTAGGTTTGGTGGTGTTGTCCTTCTTTTCCTTCAGGACTTCCTTCCCTCCTCTTCTGTCTACCTCATTTCTGCTGCTGGACTTCTGCTGCTGAGTGCTTGTCTTTCTATTGCTCCCTGTTGCCCAAGCCGACACTCTTGTTTTTCGCTGTGGGACCCTGCCATTCCTAACTTTACCTCCTGGTTTGTCCCTGGTGGCGGTTGGCCTTCCTTGTGCAGCAGCCATCTGTTCTGATGGCTGTTGTCTCTCTCTCTCACTTCTCTGTTGGTCGCTTCATTCCTGCTTCTGTCCTATCCTGTGCTGTCTCTTGCTTAGCCTTTTGTTCTCTTTGCTGCTCCTAGCCTCCTGACTTTGATTCATCTCCTACTGCACCTGCTTGTTGCCTGCTCCAGTTCTCCAATTTCCTCATTTAGGTGTTTCTTCTAGTGCTGGCCCTACTGCTGGCTTCCTGTGTTACCTTCTGCACTCCCACCCCCACCCCTGCCCTGTCTTGCCTTCTGTATGCTGCTGCCCTTCCCTAGTTTCCTTTGGCCCTGCTGGTCTTTTACCCCCTTGTTCAGTGTCATTGTGCTGTGTTCATCCTTCTTTGCTCTTTTAAGGGTCACCCATTTATGTTACACTTACAGGGCTATGCCCTTCTTATCATGCTATCTATACTGGCATCCTCCTCCATATCATTCTTCATACTATCTAGCAGGGCTTACACCAAACATGAAATGTTGCTGCAGAGTACATGGTAAAGTTGTGAACTGACCTGACAACAACAAAACATGAGAGCAGACACTCATTTATATCTCATTGATATATAGATACATGGGTGACCCAGCGTTCTAATCCAAAATGCTTTATTTTTTTCCTGTTGTCAAGTCAATGGCACAAATAAGGTACAGTTGGATACCTATATCCAAACCAACCTGAGAAAAACAAATAGTCGTGGGCCATACAAAAATAATGAATGGAGCTGGCCTGTTGGTGCAAGGTTGGATTTCTGCTTGCAACAGTGGTGACCTGGGTTGGGGAATGGACCCAGGGAGTCAGAGGGCTGGCTGGAGAAGAAGGATTGAGTGTCCCATGAAGTGCTCTCCCTCTCTGGGGGAGGGTGAGTATCTGGCACCTGGGACCCCTGGTAGAGGCTGGAGACTACAGGTGACAAGTACCAGCACTTAATAGGAGCAGGGCAGGCACTGGATGTCATTGCACATCCCTGCCCCAGGGCAGTCTAAAAGCACTGCCAGCTGCCCTTGATGAAGCCCGCACCGGCTTCAATCAGCTCTCAGGTTGGCTCTCTGACCTATCCCATCAGATGCGGCACTTAAGGCTGGTGCTGCAACCCTGGCCTGGGGGCAAGCCACTGGGTATCAGGAGTCGTGGCCAATGTGAGAGTGGAAGTTGCAGGGTCTGTGACTGGGCTGAGATACTGGGCAGTTGGTAGCAGGGGAAAAAGTATAGCACATTTTAAAAAAATGTACTATTAGATTATACACACACACACACACAACTCTAGCGGGCAGTTAGGATGTCACTTACAGGTGTGAGACTATCTCCTAATGCATTCTGTGGATGTGTTTTGGCACCCTAAGTGCTCAAGAGATTATACTTTTATACCTATAAGAAACACCCCAGGTGTCCATTTAAATACATAATAAAATCATTGAAATATGTTTGATGAACAGGCCAATCTCAGTTCTAATTTATCAAATAAATGATGATGAGCCACAATCAAAACAAGCTGTAATGGGCTTTGACTCAAGTGCATTATGCTGGCCCTGCCCAAGACTTGCTGACTGATCAGCTCACTCCAATTTCCCAATTTATTTTATGCTATAAAAATAACTGAAGTAGAGTCGAGGTGGCCACCTCTGTACACTCCGTTTTCTGTCTTCTTATGTTAAATAATAGGTCAATAGTTTCATGAATTTCAGCAGCTTTCCTAAACTAGTAATGAAAAACAAATTAAACCAAATAAGGTGATGATCTCATGAATGTAAATCAGTTTCAGCTGTACTGTTTTTGCTTTCACAGGTGTTGCTGCTCTGGATTCCAACTCCTCTGGAAAAATTGGTCTACGTGCTGTGTTGTACTATTTTCAACAACCATTATTGCTGTGATTCTAGGTAAAAGAATGTTTCTATTGTCGCCTTGCTTAGCCAAATGGTAACAAAATTATTAGTTTATTAAGGGTATCTGCAGCTTCAAATATAAGAACAGATCACCTCCTACTACTTAGCGGTTTCCAGTAAATGGACCAATACATTGAACCTTCACTAACATTCAGTTTTATAGCTCAGGTAGAATTTCTAGTTGGGAGACTAAGTGGGGTGATGCTACCAGCTCAAATACAAATATTTATGTGAGAAGCTGGCCCAGAGACATGGAGGGTTGAGGTGATGCAAAGTTCCTTACCTCCTACCACGCTGGCAACCTGGGTTCAGGAAAGGCCAGTCATCGGTGGTAGGCGGAGGAAGAGGCTTGAGCATCTGAGGGACTGCTCTCCTCTCCTTAGAAAGGGGTGGCTTGTCATCCCAGCCTCAGCTGCCCCAGTGGAGGCCTGGAGATGAAGCGACTCAGGAGGCAAAAGCATGGGAGGAACCTGCAGGATACATAGGATGGGCATGCCTCCATGTGCAGGTCCTATGCTCTGCAGGATGACTGAGATGGAAGAAAATCAGGAGGAAAATGGACTTTGAGGGCTCCATGAAGCCCAGCCATCTCCAGCGCATTTGTTGCTACCAGTAAGCAATTGGTCTGCCTCGGATCTGATGTACTGCTGGTTCTGCTACAAGAGGGTAACTTGTGGGAGAACCACAACCCGAGCACAATGGGGAGAGGTGGAGAGCCGGCCTGGAGGAGCTGGGGATTGGGCTGAGCAGCCACCCCTCCCCGGATGAATGAGGATAAACACTGTATAAAAATATATTTCTGTGTGCTGATTTGAGTATTTGTTTGGTCAGATATCTCATTTAATTTGTGGTCTCCTCAGTGATCACAAGGAGCAAATGAGGATAAGATGGGCAACATCTATTTCATGCAGACAAGGTTTGTATGTGGAAGAACATGTCTCCCTCTGTATCTCCATTATTTTATTTTTATCCACATCCCTTCATCTTCAACTCCATTTACACCACCATCTTTAGGCATCAACCCATGCACACTGGTTGATGTGCTCTAAAATGGTAGTGTGTTTTACTACCAGGCGGCGTTAAGATCCTCCGGATCCACGCTGGCGCGGGATTGGCACCTCAGTCGGATCAAGCCCATGGCTGCTTTGTAAACTCTCTAATGAGCTTGATCTGCTTTGAAGCCTGTCTCCTGAGATAATGACACTCGGCTTCTGGAATGTCCAGCCTCATCCGTGGTGCGACTGGCAGCGCAGCAAGAGTCGGGCAGTGTAAACTCTAGTCCTGTTCCAGGAGCATCTCTGCAGTGTGAAAGGAGCTGCAGAAAACAGGAAATGCTGTGGCCATGCAAACACAGCTTCCATGTCCTTAACCATGGGTTACCTACCAAAAGAGTTTGACAGCAGTGAATTCTGAGATCCAAAGGATCATGGCAAGATTTTATTACGTCTAGATGGCAACAGCCTTAATAAAGGCTGCTATTGCCAAAAGGAGCATAGGGCCTTATTTATACACCAGTCCATATTACATAACTTCCATAATCTAGGGCTGGGAGTGAGGTCTGCCATAGTGGGAGATTTCTGGTGTTTAGGTTAAGACAGCTCTTATTGCAGTAGAAGAGACCAAGTTTTTAATGCATGCTTCTGATGGACGGAAGTGTGATCTGTATATGTTACAGTAGCTTATAATTCAATGTGTTCTACCAGTGGGAGAATTTAGAATGAATTATTGGGGCTCAGGTTCCAGAAAAGCATGACCTTTGTTTTGGAGCTATTTGGCAGAACACAGTTGTTATTCGGTGTTGGGTTGAGTCAAAAGCAGATGTTTCAGTCTAAACCTGCTCTGTTAGATCTTACAGTCTGTGTGTCAATACTGCCACTGAAGCCATTCTTACAGATATAGAGTGGTCTTACATGCATTCTTGTGATGTGAGAACTGTGAATTGAAGATGAGCTGTTCAAATACAGTATACTAAGAATGTAAAAGTACTTTACAAGTGTAGTAGTGTTTTCCACAGCAGTATTAATGTATTAATGATAGTGATATCCTTGTATCAAATTTTGAGCATTGTGCAATCTGTAAAACATATTATGGTATATTGAGTGTCATAATAATTTGTAGCACTTCTAAATAAAAACTGGATTGGAAAAGCTGGGGAATTTGACATTTGTGTCACACACGGACAGGAAAGGTACACTGGAGCAGCAGAGATGAGAACGTCAAGGTGGTTTATCACAGTATTTATTTATTTCAAAAGTTTCACCAAGAAAGAGATCCTCAGCTGCTAACAGCTTGTTTCAGAAGCATCCCAGGGTGACAGGAGGTGGAGATAGAACAAGAGGTGGAAAAACAGAATAGTATTAACAACATTACAAAACTAGAATTCCACGTACAACAATATAGTATATCTGAGGAGCATAATCACACAAATCAATTAAACAGATACTGTACATGTACTAGATAAAACTGAGTTGCAATCGACAGGGAACCTACTCAACAGGTGTAGCCTAGGGATGAGGGGCAAAATTGCCAGTGCAATGCTACTTGTGGGGAAGGAGATCTAGAGGCAGAGGGTCATGGGCAGTTGCAAGTGGGACTAAACAGTTGTGAAGAAGAGACTTAAGAAGCGATGAGAAGAGGCTGAGCAGATTGACAGGGGAAGGAGGACCCAAGTTTAGGAAAACAATATGAGAAAGCAGATTCACCAACATGTAGATTTCCTAGAAGGAATGGAGAATGGAAAATATTACTACAGAGAGGGTAAGAGGAAAATTGGGTTGGGAGGATAGTAGTGTAGGATGAGGAAGGAACCACACCAGAATTTGGATATAAAGGAGGCACAATGAAAAGGCACCTGGCATCTAGAGAGGGGAGTGACAGGGCAGAGTAGAGTGAGCAGTAGTTGGAGCAGTTTGATAATCTAAGACAAAATGACAAAAAGTGTGAAGGAGTGGGTCCAGTCTGATGAGGGAGGATTTGGGAGCTTCACTATAGACTATATCACAATAATGAAAATACGGAGAATTGTCTTTAAAAATCTCTCAGTGGGCAAGAACTGGAATATTCTCTTGTTCCTCTACAGCTTATGGTGTATGGTATCAGTATGCTGAAAATCAAAGCGTCAGTCAGTCAGACCCTGAGGTACTTACTGCAAAGGAGGATGCATCCTCAATTGTTGCGCCATCAAGGGTATGAAATAAAGGGAGGAGGTGAGTCTAGTAAGCCTCTGTCAGGTACCAAAAGTCATGGAAACTGTTTTCTTTACATTGAGGACAGTTAGTTCCATGGGAACCAGTACTGAATGTTGTCAAAATCCTGTTGTAGCTTTGAGGCAAGGTCAAGGGAAGAGAAGCCAGATGCAGAAAGCACTATATCATTAGGTGTATATGAATGGACACAGAGGGACAGACATAATTGGATCCAGGACAGACCTTTGAGGGATGCCTGAGCAGATGGGGAGTGGTGATGAAATACAGCTTCCTATCTGGACAGCATGAGACCTTCCCTCAAGATAAGGATGAAACAAACTAACTGCAGAGTCAGAGAGGCCCACTGATTAAGCTTGTCCAGAAGGAGGGATGTGCGCGGTGTCAAAAGCTTTAGCAAGATCAACAAATATTGAGGAGGTGATCAGCCTGTGACCCATACCTGAAAGAATGGAGTCAGTAAGTCAGAGGAGTGAGATGAAAGTGGAACAAGATTTCTAAAACCAGACTGGATAGGAGTGAAGAAGGAGGAGGAGTTAAGGAAGGAAGAAAAAAGTACAAGATGTTCCTGTAATATAGACACGGTGGAAAGG
Organism: Neoceratodus forsteri; assembly: GCA_016271365.2. Taxonomy (NCBI): domain Eukaryota; kingdom Metazoa; phylum Chordata; order Ceratodontiformes; family Ceratodontidae; genus Neoceratodus; species Neoceratodus forsteri. Next base: position 803,784,167 of record CM057453.1, read on the forward strand.
AGAGATTGTATGGAATTTACCCAAAGAAATAGGATCACCACTTTTAGGGAGCAATATGACAGTAGCCTGCTTCAGGCATCGAGGGACAGTTGCAGAGGAAAAGAGGTTGAGGAGTACAGTATAGACACTGCAAACACAGGAGCCAAGAGAAGTAGAGGCTTATAATCAAGGCCATCAGGCTACCTCCCTTGTGAGGATTAAGAGCAAGCAGGGCCTTAAGGGAAGTAGAGGAGTGGTAGAAGAGAAGGAAAGGGGAGGCAGAGCAAGGGAAGAAAAGGTAGAGAGAGTAGGAAAGGATGAGAGAGAAAGCACAGGTGGTGAAATAGGAGTTAAAGGAAGAGGCAACAGCAGAAGGGTCAGAGATGAAGGAGTCACCAGCCTTGAGAACAAGGGAGAGGCTTGGTGGAGAGAAGAAAAGGAATGGCTAACCTTCCAAAACTTGGAGGAGTGATAAATGTTGTTCTGGAGTGTGGATGCAAATTACTTGGACTTCATGGGCCTGATGCTCAAAGCCCTACGTCTGACGCAAGGTGCTTGCACCAAACAGATATGGTGCAAGGTGTCACCTTGGGTCCAGGGCTGTCTCCATACAATTCATGAAGGTGGCCTGCATCGACCGCAGGCCGCCTGCCCCAAACAGGTCCCGCCCAGCTCTGCACCTGCAGTGCTGCAACACGGCACTAGGTGGACTATGCCGACACAAGCTGCAGCTTGCTATTCTTAGACAGCATCCGATGGGAGATATTTTAAGTGCCCTTAGACCAGCCAGGGCTGGTGTAGTAGGACTTAGAATATGTCCACTGGGCAGTCATCCTATGTGCCACTGTATGCTGCAGTTGCCCCCCAGTTGCTGATATGCCCCATCATGCCAGGTGCTGTCACCCATCCCCATGCCACCACCCCATCCCTGATGCTGCCCGGCCTGCCTGTATGTGGCAGGGGTATGTGCCTCCGATCACTGCAGTGCCCAATACATGGTGGTCTGAGTGGAGCCCACCCTTGGTGCCCAGCCAGCTGCCGACTATGGTCTGCATCAGCACGGTACTGTACATATAAGCTCAGTGTCTGAGACTGGTGGCAGTCACTGTGCACATATGTACAGTACATGCCGTTTCCTGTGCCGCATCAGGCTTGCGATGGACACCTCCCATCGCCAGGTGTTCGCCGCATAGGAGGAATGCCACCTGTGTGTGGGACTTAGGCTCCAGAATCCCTCCCATACCTGAATTGGATGCAGGGTCCATGATGCTCAACTTGATGCAAGCTACTGTCCGCCAGCTTCGTTCTCTAAGCAGCCTTTGAGAATCGGGCCCTTAAGTTTTATTACTTTGGTACATGTGTTGTGAAGGTGCAGATAATTGGCCAAAGCAGCCAGGGGCCAGTGATTTTAAAGGAACCCAGGCAAGGTCTTTGGTACGGAAGCAAGCTAGCAGCTTAGCTGTTATTTAGGAAGAAGAGAGAGCCCTGTACTCTGGTTTTACTTAGGGGTGCATGTTAATCCCATACAGCCATAGATTTGGACTGGAAGTATTGAAGAGCAAAGTCTATATTGTTGGTTGAAGTGATGGGAGAAAAATCAGATGCCCATAAGTTAGCTAGGAAGGAGGACAAGTCCAGTGATCTAAAGGACCTGAGATAGATGAATTTGGGGGCGGGACTCAGGACAATTAATCTTGCACACACTGTTAACCATGTGATGGTCACTGAGGGCATCAGGAAGAGTTCCTGCATGCACAGTATGGTGGAGATGAGATGAGAGGAGCCAGTGTAATAGAGAGTGATTTAGAGTTTTAACATTTAGACATGTGTGGTCAGAAATCAACTCAGTCAATTGGAGCGACTTTACATTTTGGGAAAATTTATTTGTATTAATAGAGAGGCAATTTATATTAAAGTCACAGAGAATGAGTAGCTCAGCTCTTGGAGAATTAGAACAGATAGAGAAAAGGAGCTCAGTAACTAAAGCAGGGGACGTACCAAGGCAACAGTAAACACTAGCAATAACCATGGGAACAAAGAAGGAAAGGGAGTTTAAGGAGGAGCGAGCTCATAGAGGAAGGGGAGAGAGACAGCAAGCACAGGCACACATTGGATTGTGGTGGATATGTAAACTGCAACACTACTCTCCTTCTTTGTGCTATCCTGTCTGGCCAAGGTGTAGTCAAGTATAGTAACAGCAGAGTCCTAGACCTTAGATGAAAGTCATCATTCAGTTGTGAGACGTACCTCTGGCCTTAACTAAGCATGATAGGTTGTAGTTGGTCAATTTGGGGAGGGCTTCAGATGTTTAAATGGGTAACCTTAGTCCTTTAGGAAGTTGCAGGGGAGAAGTTGTGATGGGCCAGAGTTAAAGTTCACTGTCACCTAATACCAAAAGCAGCAAGTTGACAAGGAGCTTTATGGAACCAATATTCTGCCTGGAGGAAGAGGGCAGAGGGAAGGGATGAGGGAGAACAAGGGAGAAAAGGGTCTGAGAGACCAGAGAACTTCAAGGTGAAGCCAAGGGCAGGAAGAATTTGATGCATAGGACACAAGGGAATGGAGAAATGAGGGAGAGAGGAAAGGAGGACAGTAGGAGATGAGGAGGGGTAAGGATAGAAAGGATAATGGAAGGAAGGGTGAAAGAACCACAGATTGTGGAAGAGAGAAAAAAGGAAAGAAGAGGGTGAGAAAGCCAGAGAAGTTAACAGCATAATGGAGGAAAAGTGGGGAGACAGGCGAAGAGGAAAAAAGTGAGCCTTCTTAGACAACGAATAAAGGGAAAGGTCAAAGCAAAACAGCAAGTTGCAGGGAGTAGGCCTGACCAGATAAGGAGATAACGGGATGACAGCCTAACAAAACCTGCAATCAGGATAGGGAGGGAAGGGCAATGTTAACCCAGCCCAGATGGGGAGGCAAAGGCAAGCAGACTTGACTGATAAACTGCAAAGGGATGATAGCCTGATCCAAAGGGAGATAGGCTGCCATTATTCATCTTCCTAACTCCCCTAAAGATAAGAGCTCACAACCAAGTTCACACCTCTTCGTCTTGGATCCACTGCATTAAGAGTAGAGCCAGTGCAATTTACACTGCCCTCAGGGATGCCTCGGTTAACCCCACTCAATCGACCAGAATCCAATGGGAAAGGACCTTTGATCCCTATATCTAAGCGTCAATGGGAACATGCATGGGTGAAAGTGCACATGTCTTGCAGGGCTGGTCGCACCCATCTTATTATGAACAAAACCCTCCATAGGTGGTATAGGGACCAGTTAAGCTGAAAAGATGGGGCTTCTCTAACAGGATACTTGCTAGAGATGTGGTACCCAAGGGGCCCATCTGTTTCACATACTCTGGGATTGTCCCAATCTCTAGCACTTTTGGACAGCCATTCAAAGGCGTGTGCTCGGCTCTTTCCCAGCTTAATCCCGATCCCTCTCTCTTCTTTTAAGGTTGTGCCTGCCCTCATACACCCAAACATTGTCTTGGCGTCCAATGGGTCACTGCAGTGGGAGCTATAGCCAAAGACTTATCTTAATGAGATGGAGATCCCAGCGGTCCCAGCCTTCTGTGAGTTTCTTCATGCTCTAGGTCATGGGGAGATATTTGAGAGGCTGTCTAGTTTTGCAGAGGTTCGCTGGCTCAATATAGAGGCACACTGGCAGCCTTACCTCTGCTCCAAGTATTGTCATGATGTCCCACCTTAGGTGGTCTTTTCCCTTTTTATTTGTGAGTTCCCTGGTTTCGCTCTCTCCCCTTCTAACAGGAAGGTGTCTGTTCAAGTCAACCTTTGGTCTCAAGTCTTAGAGGATTCAAACTGTGAACCTCTTGCTAGCGTATCAATGCACAGGCTCAGATAATTCTGTCTCGGGGCAGATATCTTTGCCTATGTTGCACCTAACCAGGTGTACAGAAATGGACCATAAAACTGTAATAAAAGACCTCAGATTTAAAACACTTACCTTTTTCCAGTTTGGTATCACCATTCAAGCTTATATATAGTGTCTGTTTAACCATATATACTCTACTTGTAAAGAAATCAAAGATAGACCAAGTAAGCTCTAAAAATTGAGTTTTACTAAATTAGATAAAAATATGAAACACATAAAATACAGAACTATTATATTACAAGACATACAAATCTCTTAAACAAAACAGGTTTTAACAGTGCAGTTCTTACCATAGTACTTAGATTTCTCTCTCTCTCACTCTAAATACCTGCTTAAAGTGCTCACAGATGTTTCTTTGTCAGAGTCTAGATAGACGTTTGTCTGAAGGAAAACAGAATAATGTTTAAAAGCTGGTTTTCCCACCTACTTGCACAGGCCACCTAGCTCCTCCCTGTCAGAATATATAAAAATACATTTATAAAAAAAGGATGTCTTTTCCAAGTATTAAATTCTGCAACCTTAGCATAACTGTTTTAGATTGTTGCCCAGGATCACATCCATTTTAATGTTTTGACAATAGCCACCTGTTGCACAGTTCCCCTGTTTCACCCCAGTCCAGGAGAACACTGGCCAGTAGCAATGTTTTCTCTTCACCAGTGAACCCTTGTACAGTAGCGTATTTATTGAGTATAAGCTGACCAGGCTGTATCAGATTCCTTTTACCAATGTCAGGGATGCCCTTGTGTCCCACAGCCCTTGCGACTGTACACCATTCACCATGACTGGAGCATGTGTTCCCTCATGTTCACTGGCATGCTTCAGGACACACAAACAACCCACTTCTTTCCTAGCACCCCATTGTGCATTATTACTCGCCTTTTTAGGACACTGTCTGCAATATGCCCAGTTTCTTTACACAACCAACATTCACTTCTCTTTTCAGAAAAATCTTTTCTCTGAAACCTGGGGCTAACTGGTTTCGGTGGAGGCAGTGAGGGTTTTAGCTGCCCCTAAAGGCACGCTTTTCCCTTTCTGCTGCCATGCCTTCCCATTCACTCTCTCACAGCAGGTCTGCTTTGGCATAGGCGGTCCAAGAGTTCAGCAGCCTCTTGCCTCGTTTTGGGATCTTGGTCCTTCAGCTAGGTTTTCAGCTCTGCTGGGCCACACCCAGAAAAACTGTTCTAATAAAGTCACATTTTCAGTTTTATCAACAGAGTTTGCCTCAATTCCTTTCCACCGACGTTTTAAAAACTGATGTTGTTTCATGGCTAGCTCCTTGTAGCTCATATCAGGGCTTCTCTGAGCCTACAGAATTTAGCTCTGTATGATTCAGCAGTTAATTCAACTTTTTAACAGTGCAGCTTTTAGCTTTCTGTAATCATTACTGTCCTCATTGTCCATTTGACCCAGTACATCCCAAGCTTTCCGGTAAGTAGCGGGATAGCTGGAAGCTCAGGACTCTCTAGGAATTTTAGCCTGAATACAAACTTTTCAAAAGAATTTAAAAGGCATCCATTCCTCCCTCTTTAAACTTGGCTATTAATTTGGAATTCAGTTGGTAACCCAGTCCTGCAGTCCCAGTTAAACCAAGCCACTTACCTGCTCTGGTGCCACTGGTGGAGTCATAGCTTCTCCAGTTCATGTTGCCTCTGGTGCTCCTCTCTCTTCTCCTCTGCCTCATGGCGTTCTTGCTCTGCCTTCTCTTCTGCAGCTCGCTGGCGCTCATGCTTCTCACAGTCTGCCTTCCGCTGTTCTCGCTCTGCCTCACGGTCTGCCTCTTGCTTCTCATGCTCCCTCTTCTTCTGGAACTTAGCTCCATCCTGCACAACTCAGTTTGCAACCTGAGTACTTCTGGATTCAGGATACTGGTGACCTTCCTGCTGCTGTGGCCCTTCACTGACAGTGGCCCTGTGGTCCTCATTGGATCTGGACATTGCACTGGCCACTAGCCCTGCCACACTCGAGGTTTGGTCCTTTTCAGTCACGGTCCATGACTCGCTGCTCTGGGTATCTGCCTACCATCAGGGCATCTATGTGATTCTGCTTGCTGACTTTCACCACAAGCAGACTCCTCTGTCCCCACACAACTGCCTTAAGTAGTCTACAGTGTGCCTGCTGTAGTCGGAAGCCATCTTTCCTAACTGCTGTGACTCTGACTTGCACTTTAGGAAGAAAAAATAAAATGGGTAGGAACTTGACTGTCGTAAGTGGTATAGTTCTGTTTCCTTTTAAAAATAAATCACTGCCTTTTCTTTCTTTGCAAGTGAGCTTACAGTCTCAGCTGACACACTGAACAATACAAGCTTTTGATACCAAATATGCCACCACTGCCAACCAATCTGTCACAAACCCACTCAGCAGGTCAGCCCTCTACTCCCAAAGTACCACCCTCCGAGCGCAGCCTTAGAACAGTTAACAGAACAAGGTAACCCTCTTGCCTGTTTTGTGGGTTCTAGTCAACCTTTGGTCTCAAGTCTTGGAGGGATTCAAACTGTGAACCTCTTGCTAGTGTACCCAATGCACAGGCTCAGATAATTTGTCTTCAGGGGCCAGATATCTTTGCCTATGGGCACCTAACCAAGTGTACAGAAATGAACCCTTAAAACTGTAATAAAAGACCTCAGATTTTAAAACTCTTACCTTTTTCCAGTTTGGTATCACCATTCAAGCTTATGTATAGTATCTGCTTTAACCATATATACTCTACTTGTAAAGGAAAGAAATCAAAGACAGACCAAGTAAGCTCTAAAAATTGAGTTTACTAACATAGATAAAAATACAAAACACATAAAATATAGAACTATTATATCACAAGACATACAAATCTCTTAAACAAAACAGGTTTAACAGTGCAATTCTTACTACAGTACTTAGATTTGCCTCTCTCTCTCTCTCTCTCTCTCTCTCTCTCTCTCTAAATACCTATTTAAAGTGCTCACAGATGTTTCTTTGTCAGAGTCTAGATAGAAGTGTGTCTGAGGAAAAAAGAATTATGTTTAAAAGTTGGTTTTCCCCACCTACTTGCATGAGGTCACCTAGCTCCTCCCTGTCAGAATATATAAAAAATACATTTATAAAAAAGGATATCTTTTCCAAGTATTAAATTCTGCAACCTCAGCATAACTCATGTTCTTCAAATGACTCTCTTTGATCTATATTCACGCTTCCTCTCTCACACAGATATCAAGGAACATTTACAACTTTGCACCCGTATGTAATAACCTGGGTTTCCCTCCAAACGTCATAAAATGGATATGATCTTCCTCTTAGCAACTACAACTGTAATTAACTCAGACAAACAGAAGATCCTTGATTAAGGCCTGGTCTGCAATTAGCTCATGGCTTTCATCTTTTAGCAGAGACCTGGTGGGGGGATGAGTGAGGTCATTCCAAGAGCACCAGATTTCTCAGCAGAGACAAGCAGTAATACATTTTGTATTTAAAACAAATGATACAGAACTCAGAACTGGCTGTCCATGTCACACTAGTCACTTTTGAATGCCGCTGCTCTGATGTGTACTGTAGCCCCACCTAACAGTTAGCAAAGCCTCAGATTGGAGGAGAAAAGACTGCCGGTATAAAAAGCTTGCTGCACTAGTCAGAAGTAAACACCAAGTATTTTATACAGTCCAACTGGCTCAGTCTTGTCACTGGCCAACAATAGCCACTGGAATGCCAGTAGATTAGCTGTTAACAGTACACCATATTGTGATATATTGTACTGTGTGATAAACATAATATCATTTTTTACATTGATAAATTAGCAGCACTAAGATTTATCATGATATATTATTTATCCTGTTATAGTGACATCCCTAATTATTTATAGTTCACCCATCCCGGTGCAACAGCCATGTTGATGATGCAGATTCTGATGCAGGCAACACACTGACTGGCATTACAGTACCAGGCATAACATCTCCTGGGAGTTATAGTGCCAAAGCGCCCTTCTGGAAACAGCTTTTGCAGGGGCTTCACCCTCATACCCCCTAGAACTAAATATAACCTCCTCTGGGTGGGCATGCCCTGGAGAGGGCAGAAATTGCGAGGGCACAAAGGACAGCATCCGTGAGGACAATCTAAAATGAAGATCACCCCTGTCACTGTCGCCATTGTTGCGGTTGCCCTAATAGTGGCGGCAAATTCCAGTCATCACATTAACGGTATACCATTATTGATCAAGGTTTATCAAGATTATATTAAAAATGTTTAAAACTCCCTTGAATGAACTTTTTCAAGGGCACCTGCATATGAGACTCTTTACACAGTAACTGGCTCGTGCATGGGGACAGCAGTTTTCCGATTGATTGGAAGTGTTCCTTCAACCCATAATGTATACTATTGATCAACTTGAGCTAAGTAATAGTACCATTTAAATGTCTGTAAAGTTAGGGCTGAAGTGCTGCAGAAGTACAGCTCCTGGGTGCATTAAATGTTACTGAGTAATGCAATCAACTGTGACTTTGACCTGTAGTTTTTAAGCATTGAGTCATGTCCAAGGGATGGGTTACCATAAGTTATTTAACCAACCATAGTGTGACTATGAAGACCAGGCACATACTATATAAGTGCCTTATGACCTGGCGGTCATATTGACACTGTATTTTAATGATCAAGTTCTTTGTCCTGATCCAAAAGCAAATGGTTTGATACTTTTATTGGACCAACTTAGATATTACAAAAAGAACAAAGTGCCTAAGCTTTCGGACCAACCTAGTCCTTCCTCGGAAATCAACTTCCACAGTCTTTGTCCTGGTAAACTACGAAGAAAAGCCTGTAAAATTCTCTTCTTTGGCCTGGTAAACTAAGATGAGAATACTACTGGCATTCTTTTTTATGCTACTGGTAACACCCGTTTTGTGATGCTGTTAGAAGGAGTGTTATTTGATATTATAACATGGGATTTTGGGGAAGAGAAAAGTCAGCAAGTGATTGGAGGAACAACACCACATGACTGTACGTTAATGCATGTTAACAGCACAGCAGCTGATATCGCCTGCTAGGGAGATCTCTGAGCAGGCCTGCACTTATTGTGTATGGGAAAATAATTTTGCAAAAGCAGCCATTTGCAATCCTCGCTAGCGACTCCCAGTATTACTGCAGAAGACAGAGGTGCCTTTGCAGAATTATTGTCCCCTACACAAGAACTGCAGGTTTGATGGAACTGCAGAGAGGGATCTGTCTTCCCCTGCCATGTTACCCGTGCCATATTTGTGTTGTCCTCCCCACCCATCCTGTGGATCACAGGGTACCGCACACTGACTGGGAAGAGGGAGTGCTTGGGGACTGGGCGGCAGCAGGTTTTCTGATCTATCTCATTCATGTGCTTTGCCCATTGTGCCTTGCTGCCTTTGTTCTCACTTACACTGATATTCCTCTGGCAAACCTGTCCCTTCCAGCCGATAATAAGGGAAAAAGTGTGGCAGACAGAAACCACTGGCTATTTCATGTAACTGTCATCCCGTGGCTGTCTGTCACATCTCTCCTTGATTGTGTCGGTTTCCTGTATCACCTTCATTGCCCTGTACTGCTCTCAGAGCACCCTATGCTGTGCTACGTCTGTCCCAGTGCTGTTCCTTCACCTGTGTGTGCCTACAGTGCAACCATCAGTGCTCACTGTTGTGTTTCCACACACAGAAATGCCCAATTGCAGCTGTGTCCATCCCCACCCACCCACCCACAAGCCTCTTTGGACCAAGCGGTCTCAGAAAACAGTGAGACACACACTCCCCAGCACAGCTTGCTTAACCGTGTGTGGAGGAGAGACAGAGCAAGAGTGTGAGCACAGCGACCAGGAGTGCATGCACAGAGGAAGACAGGTAGAGGGAGAGAGATAGAGACCAAATGGGAGCAGCAGACACTGAGTGAGCAGGTGACACAGAAGCGGCAGAGAGCAAGTGAGACAGTGAGGCAGCATCAGCCCCAAAGGTACTGTGACAGCATGATAGGGAGAGGAGTGGGTGCAAGGATGTAGACAGGCATACTCACTGTACACATTTGTGTACAGTTTTGTTGAGTGCCTGTCACAAACCATAAGCCACTCTGTTAATATTATCATTCGAATCTGTAGTATTTGGGTTAGTGTAAGCCACTGAGGAGTGTCCAGTATATGTATAACCTCTTTAAAGAGTAGGGGTCATCTGACAACAATCTGACCTGTTTGGAATGGGGTGCCATTTGGAAAGGATGTGTAATTTTTTAATTGGGGGTGTAACTGTTGGAGATTGTGTACAAAATGGAAATTTCTGGCTACACTCCTGAGTGGGTGCCTGTATCTGTCTGTGTTTCTGAGTGACACTCCCTGATCCCCTATCCCTGCTCTGGCTGCTACCCATCTGCAGTGCTCTGTCTGCCCCAACTCCATGCACTGCCCACTGTGCCCCTCCCCCTCCCCACTACTTTGCCTGGTCTCCATTTCAGCTTCCCTCCATTATCGGCAAAAGTCAGCAGCTGGCTCCCAAAAGTGGCTCTACTGCTGTGCAGCTCAGGACAGCGAGGCTCCATGGGGTAAGTGAGTAAGTGCACTGTATAGTACTGGCTCCTGCAGAAACTACTATGGGTGACCACTGTCAGGAGTATAGGAAAAGAGAGGTGCCACCCAGATGTCCTAATCCGTGCCTCCCCCAGCAGGTGGTGACGGACAGTTCTCTTTAGTCAGGAGACCCGTGCTGTAGTAGTAGTAGACTGCACCGAGAGACAGTGAGCAAGAAGCTGGGTTTGACAGCAGCAGTATGTGCAGTCACCGTGGGTAAGTTGAATGTAAGCAAGCTGAAATGCTGTGTTTCAGCCACAGAGAGAGAGAGAGAGAGAGAGAGAGAGAGAAGAGAGAGAAGTGAGTGAGTGTTAAAATGTGTTGGTTGTCTGTGTAGGTGGAAAACAGAATGCCCTGCAGTCATGGGGGAAAATCCATGTCTGGCACTTCTGAAGTCTCCTCTACAGTTGCCAGAAGAGGGGAGAGAAAAAGAGCAAGCAGGGCATGTCCTCTTGTTGTCAGAGCTGCATGTACAGTGAAATACAAAGGAAATGTCACAAATCATGTCAGTAGTGTATTATTTATTTATTTATTCATTAGGAAAGTCTGATTTGCAACATTTGAGTCATGGACTCATTTACAAAGGCACCTTGTCACGGGGGTAGACAGAGTTACATAGTGTGGTTACAACAGTGAGAACAATACAGGTGCAGAACAGTTGACATATGTGCATAAGAGGAATGCAGTATGCAATATAGTATGCATGATTTGTTAGGGACTATTTTGCAAGGTGACAGGATACAGCACATTTTTGCTCTTTAAACAGCAAAACACAGCTTTGTGCATGTTTTTGTTGTTTAAACATAAAAACCCCATGTTATAGCGCATGTAACCCACTCCTGGGTGTGCTATTATTGGCGATTAATGCACACCCAGGTGCTGTGAGGGCACTTGGCCTGCAGCCTCGTGCCTCTACAAAGCACCGGTGTTACGATAATCCCCAATAACAGCACACCCTGTCATAAGTATTGCTTACATAGAGATCAGTGTGTGCTAGCTGGTCTTACATTCTCTACAGTTTTTAATTTAAAACAAAAAGATTTGTAACCCTGTATTCATTCAACTAAAATAAAACAGTCCCCATAGACACCCATTGGTAAGGTATTCCACTTTTGAAACCTTGCATGTGGTGATCTCTGATTAATATTAGACATTCTCCCAATCAGGACAAACCTCAGCAAAGACAGGCTGAGTCATCACAATACAACACAACACAATATTTAATTTCTTCCAATAGCACTTTCAGAAATGTGAACATTCCATTCATAACTTTGATACTAAATGGCGCCTCAGCAAAACTGAGATATAATATGATGTGATCAATACGATGCATTACATTACCATTTATTTTGGCATAGTGTCTTTCTTATGCAGTGTGCCTCAAACCACTTCCAATGGTGGAAAAACAAACAGAGAATACCACATGCAAAATATAGGAAATACAAAATTTAAAGCAGGACAATATATTGCAATATATATAGTACACACACACACACACACACATATATCAATATATATATATATATATATATATATATATGCTTATATATATATATATATATATAAGTCAGGCTGTGTTTACATTATGTACAATAACAGGCACCTGGAAGGCTAAACTGCAATAACTGCAGGCTGTACCAGCTGTTGGAGCAGGCCATCAGAAACCAAATCCTTCTTGATTGTTGCTTTATAACCTTGTGAGATAGCAAGAATGGCAAATATAGCCTATCTATTAAAATTAAGACTGAAAAACTAGAATTGGGAATGGAATAGAGGAATGAATAGTATTAGTACCCTAATCAGTGTTGTCCCTAAAGGACTTCGGTGACTTGTGTTAGGAAGCAAAAGTGCCTTCCATGGCCGGTGCTCATAGCAAACCAATACAGACCGGCACACAAACTTTGGGCACCTGGATCCCTCACTAAAGACACAAGTAATGTGCAGAACATTGACAGTCTGTTTGGGGGATGGGGTCTCCAGTGTTGCTGTTTTGCTGTGTGGTATGACATGAACAGGCCACTGGAAATTTACCCACAGTTCTTTTGCAGAATCTGCAATTTTCACCATTCTCTGCAAAAACTGCCATGTTCCCCAATTTCTTGCAATTTTGAGTTTTTATATTGAACTGTGTAAAAGTATTAACATTTTAATAAAATACTCTCAAATATGTTGACAATTTTGCATGCAGACTTAGGTTTGGCTGAAACAATGCAGTGCAAGGTAGGGCAAGGGTTTTATGTGACACTGATTTCATTTGAATCCCTTGTCTTGTTTGATTTCAAAATCCACTGGTCAAGCATAAGTACACTTAAACACTTAACATTTGTTCTGTGTTGAAGTAGTCTATCAGAAAACTTTTGTTGCCACACAGACTGAAACAAAGATGGGAGACAAAGTGCAAATAATCCTATTCATTTAAATAGGGTAATAACTTTAAAGCTTTTTGTAAGTGGCAGGGCAAGTTTTTCTTGTGAGAATACTTTCATTCAGACTAGTTTTGATTCAAACAGCTAAGGATTTTGGATGGCCCTGCCAATTTTAAACTTGAATAAGCTAGTTGCTAACAGTGATCTCACTCTTAGCAACTACCACCTAGATGCTCACATGCAAAGACTACAATAAAGACCTGACTAAAGTCTAAAACAAGCTTATAAAACACAAAATGTATCTGAACATTTATCTTTAAGTAAACAAAATCATTTCAGCCAGAATAAAACAAAGGCAAATCACAGGGTACCCTGACTACTGTATGATGCAGTAAAATATACTGGTATTTTTCACATTTTGGTAACATAAGGCCACTAAGCACAAGTACCTGTTTTCAGGTACAACCCAGGAACCCTGAGGAGGTTAAGTGACTTGCTCAGAATCACATGGTATGTAAGTGGAGGTTATGGAATCAAACCCAGGTCTGATAGATGTTGTCAACTCATTCACAGTTTGTTACTCTAACCTCTAGATTATACTGCCAGCCCCAATAACCCCCAGATTTAATGTTTAAATATGTGATTTCAAAAATAGTGTATAGTACCTACAGTACAAATTATGACCATTAAACACTCTAACAACATTTTACTAAAACTCAATTGTTCACCACTCTATCTGCTTATTTTTTTTATACCAAAGTGGGTGAATAGCTGGCAGAGCACTGTAAACACCTGCTGATTAGGCTTCATTATTCTACAGCCAGAAACAACAAAAAAATTTCTTCTGGCTTTATTTAATATTGATTTGCTGTGGCTCACTTTATAGGATCTATTTAGCACTGTATGAGGCAGATGCTTTTAAATTTTGGAGGATAGGCAATGCTTACATTAACTTATCAGTTTAGTATTCTTTTTAGAACATAAACTTTTCTTTATGTTTTAAACATATTCAGGTGTCAGTGTATTCATTTAGCAATTTATACTGACTAATATATGCTAGAAAACATTAAAATATTTATTGTGAAGCACTCAGGTTCTATAGTAGAACTCCTACAATTTCCTGTAATTTTGCAAAATGCTCTGCAATTTTGGGTAACCTTTCCACAATTTTCCAGTGGTTGTGGACATGAGACATAAACTCTTAATTTCGATCTTTGGCTACAGTTTATGCTCATTATTTTGAGGGAGGCAGCTGCCCAGCTGTAGTGTGTTGACTCATGTGTTAGCTGCAGTAGCTCAGAGTTCATCTCCTTGTGTAAACTGGGTGTTCATTTCCTTTAGGAATTGTGCTGGTGGTGTTAATCAAGCCTGGAGTTTCTCAGAGTGCCAGTGACATCGATCGGACTGGTGACACACCAGATGTCACCACAGCAGAAGCTATGATGGACCTGATAAGGTAAATTCGATCCCATTACTTTTTGTTTATACTTGTACTCCCTCCCCAACCCCATCTATTTTATCTGGTCTGAGGCTGGACCATCTACTTGTTGACTGTCAGTGGGAGTCTACAAATTCTCCCTTGTAGTGGGGTCCTATGTGCTGCCACCACCAGTGGAAGGCTTGTGTGCCAGAGCATTGAAATATAGGTCATATAGAAACAGAATTTGTCAGCAGATGAGGACTGCTTTGCCCATCTAGTCTGCCCTTCTTTTCCCTGTCTGTTCTACTGCAGACCCTACCTGGTCTGCAGCCATTTCCTCCCTCGCTTTGATACTAGTTTTCCTCTATACCTATTCCATGCATGCTTGAAGCCACCACTGTTTTGCTCCTAATACCCCTGCTGAAAAGAGTGTTCCAGGATCATCCACCACCCTCTCAATGAAGAAATACTTCCTCATATCCCTCCTAAACTACCCACCTCCAGCTTCATTGCATGCCCCCAGTTCTGGTACACCTTGATCTATGAAAAATGCTCTCTTCCTGCACATTATTCACCTCCATGAGGGTATTTAAAGGTCTCTATCATGCACCCCTTTCAATGTGCACAAGTTTAGATCCCTCAGTCTCTCCACATAGAACATTTGGTGCAGCCCTTGTACCATTTGTGTTGCCCTTCTTGGGATGGCCTTTACCCTGTCTATGTCTTTTCTGAGGTGTGCTCTCAAAACTGGACACAGCACTCCAAGTATGGTCTCACCAATACAGATACAATAGGGTAGACTCGGCCTTCATAAACAGCTTGGAGAGATATTCCCTCAAATATGCATCTTTTAGAACCTCAGGGAAATGGAGCTCAGCATGTGCATCCCAGTGAGGTGCCAACCATCTCATCTTCCAACAGTTCAACTGCTGCATGGCTCCCCTGGGCTCAGCCACCCCAGAGGAAGAGGAGAGCATTCACTTGAACACCACATCCCCCAAATGCCAAGCCTGCCAGCAACATGTGCTGGTACCCAACATAGTTATTGTTAATACATAATGAATATGGGAAAGCCAGTTGGCTGCACTTGGTAAATAAACATATGCCCTCTCTGGTTTAAAGGAGAACTGCTGGTACACATAAAGCAGCCACCACTGCGCATTGGGGCTTCAGTACTCGATCCCCCCAGGTACAACCTTCATTTAAATGTGTCCATACCTGCCCACACATAAAATCTGTACATTCTCTTTTAGCAGCAGGCATTTTCTGTCATGCCTGTGCTTGCCCCCTCCATCAAGTTGCATTGCTAACAATCCAATATCATGGGCACCACTGCCCCATCCTGTACTGTGTCCAATGTACGGAGATCTCATAATCTCTGTGTCTCCTATGCCCTGCTCTATTTTAAAGACTGTGCCTTAATGCCATGTGTATACATAACATACACATAGCATTTAGGCAACGTCTTCGAAAACAGAACAAGGCATGAGATATACAGAGATTATTAAATCTCCATACATAGGGTACAGTACAGAGAGCAGGCACAGTGGCGGTATGATATTGCATTGTTGGCAGTGCGTCTCGAGGTGGCTACAGGCATGGCAAAATGCCTGCTCGCTACAAGAGGTTTGCAGATTTTACAAGTGATCAAGTATGGACACAGTTAAATGAAAGTTGTGCCTCGGGACAGGATTTGTGCAGTAGTGACTGCTTAATGTATAACCAGGAATTCCTTTAATTACCCAGTCAATCCTGGTAATTCCTTCATGTGTAAAGTGTATAACATGCTGAAAATCTCAAACATCTGCAGCCAGTACAAGGATTACATGCTGTCTGGTGATACTGCCTGAAGCACAGTAGGCAAAGTCAGCCCACCCTGACTCTGGTTTTATAATAATCATTTTGTTTTGTTATTATTAGTATTGTGCTATCTCTTAGCGTTAATTGTGAGCACGATGCTCCCTTGGACAAATTCAGAGGAAAAAAGTGATTTCAGGACAGTTGCGATTTTGCAGCTGCTGCTGCTGTAAAGCATCACAAGAGAAGCGCCAGATTCAGTCAGAAGATTCATGGATCAAGTAATGCAGTCTGTAATTTGCAAAATGTGAAACTCAGCAGGAGGGCATAGCAGCAGGGAACCTAGCTTGGTCTCCTAGCTAAGGAAAAGACAAATACCTAAAACAAACAACTGAACCAATGAAGTAAAAATAGCAAATGGTTTACTGAACTGTGCTTTGAAGCACAAGTCTAAACAAAGCTTGAGGAACTGGCAGCATATAAAAGAAAAGTTCCCAACAACAATTTCTAACATAACTAATAATGAAAAGTTGAGTGACACCCAGCAAATTGAGCTGCCGAACTAATGCACTGACATGAAATCTCTCCACAGTTTCCTCCCACTATTGAATATTGACATTTTAAATATGGAATGGCATGAACTAGATGCTGAAAAAGTCTTAAATGAATCAAAATGGAAAACCAGAATAGTTAGACAAGCAGCAAGAGACAGCGAGAAAGAGCAAATAATAGTGTGAAAGACAGTAAGAGAGAGAGCAAAAGATAGTGTGAGACAGTAAGAGAGAGAGAGACAGAGAGAGAGTGAGTGGAGAGAGTGAGAGAGCAAAATATAGTGTGAGAGAGAGAGAGAGAGAAACAGAGAGAGAGAGAGAGAGAGAAAAAGATCAGTGGAGAGACAGTGAGAGAGAGAGAGAGAGAGTGAGAGAGCAAAATAGTGTGAGACAGAGAGAGAGAGAGAGCAAAGCTAGTGAGAGACAGTGGAGAGAGAGAAAGTGAGAGTAAAAGATAGTGTGAGAGACAGTGAGAGGAGAGAGAGGAGAATGAGAGAGCACAAGATAGCGTGAGAGTGAGAGAGCAAAGATAGTGTGAAAGACAGAGAGAGAGAGAGAGAGAGAGAGCAAAAGATAGTGTGAGGAGGTGAGAGAGCAAAAGATAGTGTGAAAGATAGAGAGAGTGAGAGAGCAAAAAGATAGTGTGAGAGAGTGAGAGAGCAGGATAGTGTGAGAGACAGTGAGAGAGAGAGGTGAGAGAGCAAAATATGGTGTGAGAGACAGTAAGAGAGAGGAGAGGTGAGAGAGCAAAAGATAGTGTGAGAGAGTGAGAGCAATATATAGTGTGAGAGACGGTGAGAGAGAGTGAGAGACAGATAGAGAGTGAGAGAGAGAGAGTGATAGAGTGAGAGAGCAAAGATAGTGAGAGAGAGAGAGCAAAGATAGTGTGAGAGAGCAAAAGATAGTGCGAGAGAGAAAAGATAGTATGAGAGACAGAGAGAGGTGAGGAAAGAGCAAATGATAGTGTGAGAGAGAAAAGATAGTATGAGAGACAGAGAGAGAGTGAGTGAAAGAGCAAATGATAGTGTGAGAGATTGAGAAAAAAAGAGTGTGAGCGACAGTGAGAGACAGAACGAGAGAGAGCAAAAGATAGTGTGAGAGACAGTGAGAGGGAGAGAGAGCAAAGATAGTGTGAGACAGTGAGAGAGAAACAGAGAGAGAGAGAGCAAAGAAGATAGTGTGAGACAGTGAGAGAGAGGTGAGAGAGAGAGAGAGAGCAAAGATAGAGTGAGTGAGCAAAGATAGTGTGAGAGATTGAGAGAGCAAGAGATAGCATGAGAGACAGTGAGAGAGAGAGACAGAGAGAGAGAGTGAGAGAGCAAAAGATAGTGTGAGAGACAGTGAGAGAGCAAAAGATAGTGTGAGAGAGAGACAGAGACAGATAGTGTGAGAGACAGTGAGAGAGAGAGAGAGAGAGCAAAAGATAGTGTGAGACAGGAGAGAGAGAGACAGAGAGAGAGAGTGAAAGAGCAAAATATAGTGTGAGAGACATTGGAGAGAGAGAGAGAGAGAGGGCAAAAGAGTGTGGAGAGACAGTGAGTGAGAGAGAGAGAGAGAGAGCAAAAAGATAGTGTGGAGAGACAGTGAGAGAGAGAGAAGCAACATGCTCACTGATCTATGGTGATGAAAGCTGCAGGTGGAAGGAAATGTACACAGCACAGGTGGGGCAGTGCAGGGCAGGTTATAATGCCGTGGGCCTCCCAAATCTGCTGTGCCAGTATGCTTCAGTACCTGACCGTCAGGGGCCACCTATCATGAGAAGAAACTAGTTTAGTTTCCCTGCACAATTTCCCACACTATATTAGGACGTTTACTAGAGCTCGATTACTTCTGCCACTTTGAGAACAGTACACTTTTAAAGTGTCACCAGCGTAAGCATCAAGAATGTTTACAAGGGTGTACAGTACACAGAACTGTTGTTTGTTTATGTTTGCAGCCTATTACAGGTTCAGCAGGGTCCACTTATAGACCAGATGCTTTTTGCAGTCCACAGGTCCATTAGATCTTTGCTTTATCTGCACTCTGTGCCCCTTCTCTCATTATTTTATGCCCCATCTGCCCAAAGCAACCACTCAGCACCATCACCCCTATCTGCAGCCCTCCTTACAACTAATTTGAGTAGATGATTATAGGAGGCTGTGTGCAGCCTGAGTATATCGGCTGTCATCCTGCTGGCAAGTGATTTTTCCTCCTGCTTTTCTTACCTCCTCCAGATGTGAGCGGTGATAATGCCAGTGTGTGTCCATGCATGCAGCTGTGAGCAGCTGTGTAGAGTCAGATAATGTCATTTCCAATAACAGCTCCATGCTGCACTTCCTCTTGTCATTTGTCACCCAGGTGGTCGTGTCCAACAGAGTGGGACATCCACCTCACTCTCTTCTTGGGGAGGAGAGTGACAACTGGGATGCTCAGTCCTTCCTTCCATGACCCTACCAATTTAGCTCAGGGTGTGAACCTGGGTCACCTAAGTAGTGAGTAGCAATGCTGCAGTTGTGACGATGGTCCCATTGGGAATTAAATGTCTCCCCTATTAGGTTGAAAATTCACATTGCCCTTCTCCATTCTTTGTGGTTTTATTTGACATTTTGACCAGAAGAGAACACATTGAGCGATAAATAGTTCCTTTCCAGATGGGTCCTGGTTACAGAGTTACACAGTACAAGAGATAAAGGAATAATACAGAAAAATAGTATTCAAGATAAATTGGCGATAGAGTATAGACAAATATACAGTGTTTACAGCCATCAATGGGGCTATACTGCAAAAAAGAATGTTGCCTACGCATGCATATCTGAGGTGTGTGAGCAACCCTAAGATAGAATGCCGTGCAGCAGAGGTCCTGTGGACCTCCAGCGGCATTCGCGACTACTGCGTAAGGCCATTACATGCCCGATCCCCAGCCATGCAGTTAGCAATGCGTCGGGGAAGGCGATGGCTCTAGAGGCACACCTACACTATGCACTATTACCAAGGCACACAGTACCAGGTACAGGGGGCGATGTTACGGCAATCAGCACCTGTCACAAACCCACTACACCCATGGATATCACCGCTGGGCATGGCGGGACCTGGAAATGACCAACCATGCTGCCTCAGCCCAGTAGACAGATAGGGCAGCTGATTGGGTGAGTGCCCGATGCCAAGAGCTCCTTGGTCCGGTTGTGGTGGATCCACATGCTGCAGTGCACACGTCCACCCAGACCCATCCCGCCAAATATGACCCCACACACACAAACGCAACACACACACGGCATCCCAAGGCCTGGTGAATAGAAAGACAACCCTCCTTGCATTAATGTCTGCCCAATCCCCTTGCTAGGTAACACCAACCCACCCTCCCCCACAACACAGGGCTGCCCTGTCCGTATTAGTAGCATCAACACCC
Source organism: Neoceratodus forsteri (assembly GCA_016271365.2). Classification (NCBI taxonomy): domain Eukaryota; kingdom Metazoa; phylum Chordata; order Ceratodontiformes; family Ceratodontidae; genus Neoceratodus; species Neoceratodus forsteri. The sequence continues at coordinate 803,804,088 of CM057453.1, forward strand.
CTCCAACTCACAGCAGCCCTGTCCCTATATTAACACATCATCCCCCTCCCCAACACAGGACAGCCCAGTCCCTGTATTGTAAAGCAAGCCATCCCCTCCCTGCACACACAGTGGTGCCCTGACATGACATCTCTAACCTGGTACCCCATCAAGATCTCCGTGGCCAGTGATCCCCCACCCACGACACCAACAACACCCCCCAACCCCATACCAATCAGGTTGGTGCCGTGGAACCTGGAGGTGCAACTGCCAATCAGAATTCATCTACTGAGAAACCAAAAACAATGGTCTAAGCGGACTTAGAGCAGGTGTTTCAAACATGTATTTCAGAGTTGCCTGCAGCTGAGAAGGTCAGTATAGGATCTTGAAGCCTTGTGAGTAGAATAAGCTGCACCCTACCAGTTCTGCTGAAACCTAGGGGAAGTGGATACCCTTCCCCAGGACTTGCAGAGGAAAGTGTGCTTGTCCTATACTTCAAAGAAATTACTGTGGATGTAGTCCAACATATCATCAACATCCTGAGAGATGCTGACAGGGGCCCAGTCAGTAGTCAGTATTGGATAGGTCAGGAGGGTGTGAGGGAGGTAGGTTAACATTACAGAATGAGTGAGAGAAATTGTCGGGGGTTAAGAGTATGTGGAACTTCCTCACACAATCCATAGGCTGGTTGCTGAAAATATCTTGGAGGTTACCAGCTGATGGAATTCAGTGGGATGGGTGGAGAGGATCTAGTTGATGGAGCAAGTACTTGGTGGACCTTGTGCTGGGGCAGGTGGACTCAAAGATATGCTATATGAGGTATAGGGCTTGGATATTATAGATGTGTACCTATACTAACAGGGGCTGAAATTAAGATATGCAGCCACTAGCCAGCAGGGCTAGTGACTGGGAAAATCCACTAAAAGCCTGATTTGTTGAACGAAACAGATTGTTGCAGCAGTTATCATGAAACACTGGGGCAGATTTAAAAGAAACAGCTTAAGTATTTTTTATGACATGTTTTATCCTCCTTACTCTGGGCCAAGTCAGAACCTCCTTCCACTATCTTCCTGCTGCCCATATACCCTCCGGTTGAGATCTTCCATCCATCCACTGGGCCCACAAGCCCACCCTCAACACACTACTGTGCCCCCCCAGTTGCCTCACAGGGCTGGTTGCCTTCAGTGCCATGGTCATTCCCCACTACAGACATCTGGCCACCCATGGCAGAGGTGAAGACCGCTGGCATTTCTCCAGTGGATGGTGGTACGGATTAGGACGGAGGATGTGGTGGGCTGGCAGAGGCTTCATCCTCCAATCTTGCACCTCCATTTTCCATTTTTCTGGTAAGCCCACCCCATGGCCAGGAACACGTATGGGGATAAGCTGCCGAGATCTCCTGATGCATCCAATCCCACACTACCTACACCTGTCCACAAGTCACCGATCCTCTGCACCACTACCACCCGTGTGCAACCCAGGTGGTGGTAGAGCAGTGGAAGTGGCACTCCCCTCTGGAGGAGGAGAGTGTCCCTGGGATGCTCTGCCTACCTCCCTCTGGCTAGCCCTCTGATGGACTGGGCTAGTTCCTGAATGCAGGTCATCAGCATCCACGAGCAGTAGTGCTACCACTGCCCCAGTGGTCCACCTTTAAAAAGTATTTTATAGTGTTTTTCTTGTAATGCTACCATCTTAGTTTGTGATTGAATGAACTTTTCCCATCCAGCTGAACCTTTCTTTGTTTACGTTTTATCTGAGGACTGTTTTTTTTATAAGCTCCACTGGGTATCAGGCAACAAAAATACAGCTACATTACCTGTTCTGATACTAGCTCACATCGTAGAAAGATAATAAAATTTAGTTCCGTGCATTCAGCTAACAGGCTGAGAGGTTAAACAAAGATAAAAGCAATGCCCTCAACAGATCTGGCAATCCATCCTTTGAAAATGCTTTCATATTGCACTTTTAGAACACGATAGCACTTTAGGGGTGTCCCAGTGTTTGCTGATGTATGCCAAGGACTTTATTAATGGAGGAATAAATTTTAAAAGAAGGATATGTCTTGATTCATTTTGTTTGGAAGACCAGATACATAATGCCAAAGAGCTTGACTTTGGAAGGGAAATTGATCATGTCTTAAATGTTTCCAGATCAGTAAAATGGATCTAATATGATTCCATAAATGGAGTTCTCTGATAAAACATGTCTTACATTATTACTGTCTAGTTACATTTACTGTTATTAGTATTCTGTGGCACAGTGTTGTGATGTAAACAGTTGCCATTTGAGCTAATGCAGCCTCCATATTTGCCTTTTAGAAACAAATGGCAGTGCAGGGACACAAATATGACTCGAGGGCATATTTTAATAACATGTCATTGCGCAGATCCCACATACTAGACATGTGAAAACTCTCATTTGTGCTTATACAGTGGCATCTGGGGAACTAGAAAATCCGTATAAGGTCCACCAATCCTTAAATGGGCTTTCAGACATGCCAAGTGCCCAAAATATGACCATGTGGCATGCCTGATACCATGCTTGCATCTGAACATTTGAAAATCCAGTCTTGCATCTCAAAGACTCCATTTGATCAATTGGCTGGAAAAGGTTGATCCCTTAGCAAATCACAGTGGGTGTCATGGGCACTGTCAATCTTGTGTTTTGACTAGACCTGCTTGCAGTTTCAAGGAAGCCCTGCTTTGGTAAATAGATTCATAGGAATACAATCTGGTTTTCTAAGGCCCCAAGAATCCTGCCTGCTCCAGCTTGCAAGACAGAATTTTTCCAGACTTTTCACACTTTTAATTGGTCACCTCTGGTTTCATTTCTCCCATCTTACAGCCACATGCACAAAACCTTCATTGCAAGCACTCACAAATAGCACAAATGGTAGCTACTGCAATAATTCATAACACCACAAAAATGAAAAATTTAACACATTACATACTGAGAGCTTGTACTATTAGATGAGCTTCCAAAATAGGCCCAGATGTCCTCATGTTAGATGGAAAGTAAATGCATGTTTGAATACACTGAATGCTGAAATGCAATATTTCAACTCTGAGTCCTTCTTTATGAATACCTGTATTGGAAAAAGCAAGTATAGTTACGGTAGTAGAAGTGTAAATGGCAAATACTGGTTAGTGTAGTGTAAGAGCCTCTTGATCAGAGTTGATTCATAGTTGCTGTTTTCATCTCCTGCTTTCTGTATCAACAAGTTCTGTAATTGTTATTTCCTGCATGGTAATTTAGCACATAGAACCTGTAACAGTGCTCTAGCTGTGGCTTGAATTCCTTTCATTCTTCAGATCCTTAACTGACATAAAATAAAGGCACTAGTTGTTGTATTGGGTGTTACATATAACACTAGCTGTACTTGGTGTTACATATAACTCTAGCTGTATTGGGTGTTACGTATGGAAGCCGCTCATTTACAAACTGTCAAAGAAACCAAACAGTATGCTGACAATATTTTTTCTTTTGTTTCCTCAAACAGAAATATGTTCCCAGAAAACCTTGTCCAAGCCTGTTTCCAGCAGGTAATGATTTATTCTTTCATTGTTTTCCGTTCTGAAGTTTAACAGTTTTTTTCCTTTGTTTATATGTAGAATTTATTGATTATCATCAATTACATCATGTACACTCGTAAGGATATCTCATTACACATATGATAATAAAAGCGTTTTTCCATTCTCTGCCTACTATATACAGTTATAACATCATTGACTGTTGCAGGGCTATCTTATTAGAATAACCCTGTTTAAGAATTTCTAGTACAACTAGGAACAGCATATGACAAGCAGGTAATATTAGTCACATACTTATTTTTCTTATTTTTTATACTTGTTTATTGAAATATTCAAGTACATTTAACTAAGCAGACAGTATATATAACATCCAAATAACTTCCATATAGAAAAACAGCAGTTTTCAACATTATTATATTCTATACAGAGCATTTCCAAAAGTATAAAAATATGAAACTTCATTAAAGATCTATACATAATAACTATTGTCCTGTTGCCTAAAGAAAATCAATAAAATGCACTAAAGATGACTACTTCAAGAGACTATGATAATTCGTATTATAGTTCATGAATTTTATGGCACATACCTGGAGTGTGATGGTTAAGCAGGTCCATGTTTTAAAAAAAACTTAAGTTCACCGATCATAACCCCAATAAAAAATAAAGAGAATTTAAATGAATTAATGGTAGCACTAGGTTCATCTTGGTAAACATCCCATCTTGTCCATCTATTAATATAAAGTGCTGCTTGCATTGAACTGCATAAATGATTCGCTCCCTTTAGCCAACCGGCAGTCATGGATATAGTGAGGATCATCCAGACTCTGTGAACCTACCTACTGTGGTTTGGACCTGAGCCCTACTTGCCTGTTGAGTGGGGTGTGGTGGATGTTATGGGCCCAGTCCTGGCTGGGATGGTGGTGGTTTTCATTAGAGAGGGATCTTCCCAGATCCCTTAAAGGAGAGTGTGAGTAGCCCCTCTTGAAAAACCCTCTCTTGACCCCAACTGCCCAACAAACTTACAGACCCGGTCTCTTACTTACCCTTTGTGGGAAAGTTATTGAGAAGGTGGTCACTCTGTACCTGGAGGATCATTTGACCAGCCACAATATCTATGGATCGCTCCAGTCCGCTTCAGGAAACAGCATAGCACGGAGACGGCTCTTGTTCGGTTCTAAATGATCTCCTGATGGCGAGAGATTGAGAACCCATTCCATCTTGGTTCTCCTGGATCTCTCAGCAGCATTCGACACTGTGAATCATGGGGTGCTGCTCGACCACCTGTGGTTTTCTGTGGACAGAAGGGGAAGTCTACAGTTGGTTTGATCCTTCCTTGAGGGCAGATCACAGAGAGTGGTGTCTGGGATTTAATCCTCGGCCCCTCACTGGCTGCCCTGTGAAGTTCCACAGGGCTCGGTGCTACCCCCATGTTATTCACCGGTGTATATGCTTCCATTGGGGGACATTATAAGACAGTATGGGTTGAGTTTTCATTGTTATGCTGATGACTGTCAGCTCTATCTGTCTTTTTGCGCTGAACAGGAGTCTGATTCCATCATAGTGTTTAATAACTTTGGAGATACAGGAATGGATGAGTACTTGTTGGCTTCGGCTGAATTCAGGAAAAACTGAAGCACTGGTGGTGAACCCTGGTGTTAGAACAACAGGAGTTTGGGTGGGAAACCCTCGGTTTATACCTTGAGGGGCCCCACTTATGGCCTCTGGGTCAAGTGTGTGTAACCTGGGCGTGGTATTTGATGAGGGCCTGACCCTGAGGGTGCAGGTGTCGGCTGTAGTCAAGTCTGCCTTTTTCCATCTAAGGAATATAGCCTGGGTGAAACACTTGGTTCCGCTAAAGATCTTCCTACCCTGGTCCACGCCTTTGTCACCAGTCGCTTTTGATTACTGCAATGCCTCTATCTAGGGCTGCCTGGGTGGATATCTGCCGTTTACAGCTTGTGCAGAATGCGATGGCCAGGTTGGTGATGGGAATTTCTAGATCTAGCCATACAACACCTGTGCTGCGTGAACTACACTGGCTGTCTATACAGTGGCGGATCACCTTCAGGGTCACATTGCTGACCTATAAGGCACTACGCGATTTGGGACCTCACTACCACAAATAACTCCTGGTGCCTTATTGCCCCTCCTGCTCACTCTGATCCTCTGATGAGGGATTGCTACAGATACCCAGGTATATTTAAAGACATCTGAAGGAAGATCTTATTGCCTATATGGCACCTACCCTGTGGAATTCTCTACCTTGTCAGATATGAGATAGCCTGACCGTGGAAGGCTTTAAAATCAGTTGAAAACATTCCTATTTAACCAGGAATTTTCAGGGATTTGGTAAATGACTGTCATTTATGGTTATTATTTTTATTGATTTTATATGGTTCTGTATTTAAAGTGTATGAATTATTGTAAAAGTGCCCTGAGCTTGGGAAGGGCGCTTTAAACAAATAAATTTTACTTACTTACTTTTACTTTGTTTGAATCTGCTGTACAATGGAGGTACATTCGGTCACCAAGGGCGGAGTCTTCTGGAGCCATTTCTTGGTTATTGCTTTATTCACTGCAACAACCAACACCACCCATAAATATTTACCTTCTTTGCCTGTAATCAACACTGGGCAAGGCCCAGTATCAGATTCTTAGGACCCAGAAGGTGGGGACACTGAAAAGGGCCCTAAATGTTTGTTGTACCTGAGGCCAATAATCTTCAGCTTGGGACAAGCCCAAACCACATGGGCATGTGTGGCGACAGATTCCCCTGTATCTGTGCCAGCATGATGAAGGAAGCATAGGGTTTCTCTTATGCTGTAGTTGGGTGAGAAAATATCTGATTTGAAGCTTCCAGTGAACTCCCTCCCCAAAGGCAAGGAGGTCAATCACCATGTAGCTCTCCAAACCTCTCTCACTCCTTTGTGTAAAGTTTTAGCTGGAATTCCTGTTCCCATTTATTCTGTACTGCTTGTATATTGTACTGCCTGTCTGCTCTATCATTTGCATGCAGCTTAGTAATAGCCCTTTCCATTGGTGGAACCCCAGATTATTTCAAAAACTGTGGAGAAAGGCGCTTGCCCTCTATTTGAGAAGGAGTTTAAAGTTGTGTATTTATATAGTCTCTGAGCTGATAGCATCTTAATCTATCAGACTGCTGCCAAGGAAACGTATTTGGGGCTAGATCAAAGGGCATAATTGTAGACTTTTGAGAAAGCTGCCATGGGGACAGAAACCCCTTGGTGGCCTGATTCTGAAATCATAGATCTTGATGTGCAGGCAAAAATTGTCATTCCATATCCACCACTTAATATTTCCATTAAGAGTTAGCTGTATAACCTCTTCTTACCCCAGAAGCCCAACCAGTTAAGAGGGCTTTTGTACCCATACTGGGTCTGCACCTGCTAAAAGGAGCTGTTACCTCGAAATAACAAGGCCGGGAGAGGAAGGTGAGGCTGTTTAAATTCAATTTGCTGCCAATGAGCTTGGTAAGTTGGTGAGCACAAAGTAGGGCCACCTTCATTTGTACCACCATCCAGTAGCCCAGCAGATTAGGGAAAGCCCAGCCACCTTCTTGCTTGGAAAGATACACAGATTTCTGAGAGACATGTGGCCTCTTATTATTCCAAATATATTGGCTTATTTTTTTTTACAACATACAGAGTAAATAAATGTCTCTGAGGAGGATGAGGAGGACCACTGTGAGCAATTCAGGGAGAGTCTGAGATAAGCAGCCAGCGATCCATGATCTATGGAACAAATCTCTCTCTTTTCTTTTATAATCAAGCTTTATTACTTTTTGTTTAGTTGAACACAGACAATATGGTACAACACACAATAACACACTACTACCTTACCTAATACAACGTTGGTATACCTAACTAATTTATTATGGAAAAGAAAGAATATGTCATCTCTACTTCTATAGTTATTAGTCAACATATATAGTGGTTCCTATCATGCTAAATTAAATCATCTATTAAACAAGACCATTTTAATCCACACTGTAGATACCTGTCCTGAAATGAGAAGGTTATCCCCTTCATCTTATTGTATAGATTTGATTTACTGTTTGTCTTCATAAGCTGGGAAGGGTCTCTGGGAGAAAGCCAGTTGTCATAACCTGTCCTCACCCAGGACTCAGTCTGCAACAGGTTGCCAAGTTTCTCAACCTCTACCACCTACAAGAGTACCTTGCTAACTGCCAACACTCAGAAGTGATTCTCTTATATGGGGACTTTTTGGTCTGAATCCCACCAGAGCCACTGCCCACACTGTACTCTTTTGGCTAAGGGCAACTGGCCTTCCCTTGTCACTCACTCCTGAGAAAACACTTAACTTTTAGAATATTGAAATTGAAGCCTTCTTTCTTTCTTTGAACAGATTGTGAATTTGTTAATACCAATAGTCATCTGTTCCCCAAAACATTCAGTCACAGAAGCATGAAGTGTATAAAATAATATTTACTACTTCATAATATTTACATATTCTGCAGGCTATCACTCATCATTGAGAATATGAGAATCAAAGGGTTATTACAGAAATTAAAAAGAAATGGTTTGCACACAGCAGAAGAACAAACAGAATAAAAAGTCCCTATAGCATCTTAACTCTAGCAGAGCAGAAAGATTCTTACCACACAGGATACCTTGGTGAGCCGTGGCAGACTCCATCTCTTAGGTGGTCCTAGTACAGACTGACTTAGAGTTTTACATTCAGACTTGACCCTGCTTGCAAACCTGGCTCCACCCACCTTATCACTCCTGCTTGGTGGCATCATTTCTGGGACCAGTGCTTTGTTCTCATGGGTTATCCTCTAAAGGAATTGGTTGAGACTGGACCCACTGATTTTGTGTACTCAAGTACACCTTACATTATTTTACTTGCTGTCTGCTCTAAAGCAAATTGTCCAAGAGCCTAAGACAGTTTCCTGACTTGAAAGAGACTTCTACTTTGGTATTCTCCTATTAACTAACCAGGGGTGGTGTCATTTACAGGACAAAGAGAATGGAGTTACCCTCAGAGACAGCAGGTCAGTCTTCTGATAAAAAAAAAATCTTCCTTTATTTTCAGGAAGCAAACTTTTCCCCTTCAACTGATTAGATTTTTTTAGCTCTTTATCAGTTATTTTGAAGTACATATGCAAGACAGAAACACACATCAAGCCAGTAAACAACAACACAGATAACACATACAGGTCAGAGCATAAATCCATTAGTAAATAGTACTAAAATAATATTGTATCAGTATATAAAATAGTCTGCTTAAATAAAACACATGTTATGCCATATTGAGATGGGGAATAAAATAGGGAGGGATTATACCTTGGAAAGATTATCTCATGACTAGCCAAATTTATAAGTTTGCTGCTCTTTCCCATTCCAGGTTGATTTCATGGAACAAAGACCCAGCTGATTAGATTTTAACTGATATCAGTGCAGCATAATACTTTTCTTTTCAGTGGCTATCTAAATAGCAGACAGGTATTTGGAGTGGTGCCATTATCTTTGATGCCTAGGGAATACTGTAGTAATAAAACTAAAGGACGGTATGATTTTGAGAAGGATTACGAGAACATAGACTGAACTGTTGCTTCTACCTCTATCACGTTGGACCAAATTTAATCACAGGACCAGAAAATATGAGCATCATCAGCTGCCACCTCCCGACTTTGTCTTCTGCCTGAAGCGATGTTAGCAATTTGCCTTTTTTCAGAGTACAGGTGTAATAAAAAATCTAATTAGAGTTTTCCACTTGTAACCCCTAGGCAGCACTATCTCTAAGGTTACTACCCCTGCCTGTAGGTCTGAGCATAGAGTGAGGGGCCTGGATTCTGTAATAAGGTTCCTCCACCCAGAGTAACAGTATTGCGGGTATCTGTTCTAACCCTCTGGAAATTACAACCACTCACCAACCCTCCCAGAGGCATTGAACCTTAACAGCAGTAGCTAACACACAGTCAGAAAATAGCAATAATAATAAACACACACCCTTCACACTTACCACCAAGGTCGGACCTTCAGTGATATCCCTGGAGACCCCTGCAAAACAAGGTTATCAAAACAACTGCACACTTTCAACCCGGTAACCCAACTAATAATATGCATAAGCCTTCAGAAAGGTTGTAGGCTGCACAGGCTGGGATGGCAATAATTCTCAATTGGGCCTGGAGAGAGGGAGGCTGCCCACTCTATAGACAGCTATCTTGTATCAGGAGTGAGGTATATTGGTTAAGGAGTAAGCTGGGTGAGCTGGGGGAGTCCTAGGATAAGGGTGTGGATATGGGCAGCAGAAGGGTGGGTCTGAGGGAGGCTGGGGCAATGCTCTGAAATTACAGGACATTATGTTACAGCAAACAGGAGGGGTATTAGGGTATTAGGGACAGAGGACCCTTAGATAGGATGTTGACGCTAAGGGAAAGTGTACATGGGGTTGACATTCCAAATACAAAGAGAGTGGAGGAAAGAGTCAGGAGGGCTGCTGTGGGGAAGCCTAGTAGAGCAGACATTGAGAAGGAGGGGGCTGTTGTGGGGAAGCCTAAAACAGCAGACTGTGGGAACAGAGCTCTAAGGAGAACAGAGCAAGAGGGGAAGAAGAAGATGGGCAGTTTAGATGTGCAGTCAGGAGAAACTCAGGTTACTTGATGGAGGCTGACATAGAGTGTCACAATAAATTTGAGCTACTAAGCAACCTAGAGAAGAAGGGGTTGGTAGAAATGAAAACTGATACAGAGGCCGGGAGGGAGTCGGATATCCATAGGGCATCACAGACCCGGCAATGGAAAGGATAGAAATAGTCCCAGAGGAAGGAAACTTAAAGAGCTAGTGTACTGCCTGGGGACAGCCTGCAGTGGTGCAACTTTCAGATGTAGTCGGCTATCACTTTATATCTCAACTGTTTATTCTTTTCTGTTTGCTAATTTAGATTTGCCACCTGGCAACTGGGGTTATGTGTGGAGCAGCACTCTGTCTGGAGTGGGGAAAAAGTCAGTTCTGTTCCTCCCACTTCATCAACACTGAAACCACACTGACTGATGAGACATCACTCAGTAACCAGTGAGAACCATTTCTCACTGCCAGTTTCGCTTTCATATGAAGCAGTAGGGACTGGCTTTCCCTGGTTACTAATGATGTCACAATTTCCTGCATTTTGATTGGTAGCTTGTAGAAAGTCACTGTTCAGGCTGCAAGGATTGTGGTGCTTCAAGGTGTTTGGTCATTTCTGACAATGTAGTGGGAGGAACAGAACTGCTTTTTTCCCCTCCAGACAGTACTGCTCCACACATCAAGAGTACAACCAGGTGGAAAATCTTCTTATTAGCAAACAGAAAATAAAAAATACTTCAGATACTGGAACAGATAGTTGACTGCATCTGAAAATTACTAATAATTCCAAGCAGTACACTAGCTCTTTAAATGTTAAGCAGATGGGGAGATGCAACATATTGCAAACATGAGGGAAGGGGAGCATGACTGGAGAGAAACAGGGAGACAAGGAGGTGGGAGAGGAGCCCCCTTCAGCAGGGGTCGGTACCAGGATAGGGCCCCTAGCTAGGGGACCCACAGAGCCTCTGGAGGCAGGGGTACTTTATTACAAGGGGGGATGGTGGTGTAAGGAAGGAAACCATCAGGGGCAGGATAAATGGTTCGGATAAGAGAGGGTTAAAGGGACACCTATACAGAGGGTCTGAGTTAAGTGGGCAAAATAACGAGGGTGAAAGGGAGGGTGACAAGGGGGTCTCTAATAAGGCAGGAAGACTCCCATGGAATTGAGATCACGAATAAGGGGGATGGGGGCTGAGAGGGCATAGTGGAGGTAACCATAAGGATGATGGTGGTGGTGTTAAGGTTCTGTTATTGGGAGACTTGATGATTGGGGTATCCAGTGGAGGGACAGGAGGTGGATGCCATAGCCAGGTGAAGGTAGTGAGTATCTCTGGGCTGACAGTGCACAGAGCAAAGTTCATGGTGTATGAACTGGTTAGGGATTGTGAGGAAACAGGATTTCCTGGTGCATTTGGGAACTAACGATCTAGAGGAAATAGCATTTTGAAATCCAAGCAAGGTTCCAAGAACTTTCCAGAGTCTGTCGGGATAATGGATGCAATATTTCCTTTTGGAGATATTGCCAGTACCAAAGCCTCAGTGGAGAAAAATTAAGATCACAGAGGTTAATGACTGGCTCAGGAAGTGGGGTGAATAAGTGGGTTGGGGTGTTAGGGAACTGGAAAGGAGTTTGGGAGGATAAGGGACTGTATGCCAAGGAGAGGCTTCATCTTGCCTCATTAGGAAGAGAGTCCTTAAACAGGGGATGTTGGCTACATTCAAGAAAGGTGGGGTTTAATCTTATGTAGGGGAAGGGATAGGGAGGAGCTGACCAGAAGCCCTCTCCTCCAGATGAGGGAGTAGCCTTCAAACCCAAGGGGAGGGAAACAGACTGGGGTGGAGGTTTCAGGAGGAGCAGAGGAGGATGGAGAGTATAAGGAACCTGGGTGGGGTTCGACAAAGGGGATCAGGGATAAGGGGTGGGGGTTGGTGTTAGTAATGCCAGGAGCTTGGCAAACAAGTTGCCAAGAGTTCCAGGCCATGCTGTTCGGGGAGGGTGGATGTGGAGGTGGTCACGGAGGCGTGGGCCAGCAAAACCATGACTGGGACCTAAGCGTGCGTGGGGTACACTATGCTTAGGAAGGATAGAAAGGAGGGCAGAGGGGTGGAGTGGCTATGTTCATTAGAGATGACATAGAAATTGCTAGGGTAGAAGAGGCAGAGTGAAGCGTGGAGGTCTTATGGGTCACCTTACGATTTCCAGCAGGAGATACGGTCAAGCTGGGTGTAGTATATAGGCCCCCTGGGATGAGTGATGTTCTAGAGGATAGTTTGCTGGACAACATCATTTCCCAGTGGACAAAAGGAAAGAGTGGTGTTGATGGGGGACCTAATATGCCAGGTACTAACTGGGAACCATGTCCTCTACGGTGGCCAAGGAGCAGAGGCTGCTGGACGGCTTCCAGGATGTGTTCTTAACACAGCATGTGATGGAGCCCACAAGGGAGAGGCATGTCCTGGACGTGGTTCTGGCAGATGGGGATCTGGTAAGGGACCTAGGTTGTAGAGGACCCTGACTGGGAGCAACCACAATACTGTCTGGTTTCAAATAAACATGGGGGATCTAGGATACTGGCAGTGGACTTCAGGGGATGGACTTGTGGGCTTGGGAAATATTTTCAAGGATCACTTGAAGGGATTACATCAATGACAAGTGTAAAGGGAGATGGAGGTCATAAAATGGGGACTTCATGAGGCAGTCAGGATCTGTGCTAAGTTGAAACGTAAGGGAGCAAGGTCACATAAACTATGCTGGTGGTCCAGTGAGGTACAGGTAGCGGTCAGAGAAAAAGAAGTGGCCTACAAAAATATAAAAACAACAAGAGGGGATAGCGATAAGAAATGTACCATCTTGCATCTAGAAAAGTCACCTGGATGGTGAGGAGCAAAGTCCAGTAAAGAGCAGCGGCTAGCACAGGGGATACATGGAGGAAAAGGGTTCTTCCGGTACATTGGGGAGAGGAGAAAATCTAAGGACCATCTCAGCAGATTGAGATCAGAAGGAGGGTGGGTGGAAGAGGCGAAGGACCAGGCAGAGGTATTTAATGAGCACTTTGCCTCTGTGTTACTAAGGAGGGGATGGGATATCTACAAAGCAAGGCACAATGGGGATAGAAGTGGTAGTGAGTGGGATCAGGGGAGCAACAGAAATGGGGCAAGAGGGAGGGAGGAGAGGTACCCCAGGGTGTCACATCTGGACAAGGATAATAAGGCCAGTAAGGTGGAGGGATGGATGATGCTATCTCCGCCAAAGGGTGTGTTAGCCCTCAAGACCCTAAAGAAGACAAATCTCCTGGGCGGATGGCATTCAACTGAGAGTACTATGGGATTGCGGACATACTGGCTGCACCCCTGGCGAGCTCATCAACAGGTCACTTGAGACAGGGAGGGTACCTGGGATTGGCGAGAGGCACATGTGGTGCCAATCCACAAGAGGGGTCGAGGGAAGTACCAGGTAACTATAGACCCATCAGTTTGACTCGTGGTGGAAAATTAATGGAGGGTATACTAAAGGAAATGATTTGGGGTGTACTTGGAGGAGGTGGGAGGTCTGGATAGTCAGCAACATGGGTTTGTGCCAGGTAGATCATGTCAAACCAATCTTGTGGAGTTCTATCAATGGTAACATCAGAACTGGACAGGGGAAAGCCTGTGGATGTATTATTCTTGGACTTCAGCAAGGCGTTTGACTCTGTCCCCACAATGGTCTGGTTGAGAAACTGATGGGGTTGAGGAGTAGGCCCTTTGATGGTCAGATGGATTGAAAACTGGCTAGCTGGATGCACCCAGAGAATAGTGGTCTTTGGGGAGCTCTCGAACCCTAGAGAGGTTGGTAGTGGGGTAATGCAGTGCCTGGTCCTGGTTCCGATCCTGTTTAATGCATACATATCTGACATCAGGGAGGGTATAGGGTGTGAAATGAGTCTCTTCACTGATGACTCCAAGATGGGAGCAGTAGTTGAGGGAGAAGAGGGAGGTTGGCCTGCAAGGGACCTGGACACCCTGGAAGCAGACTCGCACATGGAAATTAAATTTCAATATCACCAAGTGCAAGGTGTTGCATCTTGGGTGGGGAAACTCTAAATACAGGTACACTCTGGGAGGAGAAGTGCTGGAGGCCTCAATAGGGGAAAAAGACCTAGGGGTCATGGTGGATGCATGTATGAATAAGTCTGAACAGTGCAGGAGAGCGGCTAGCAAGGCAAACAGGATGTTGGGATGCATCGTAAGGGGGATCACTCTAGGAGCAAGGAAGTGATTTTGCCGCTGTACATTGGACTGGTTAAACCACACTTGAGTACTGTGTGCAGTACTGGAAACCACACTTGAAGAGGGACATACAGTTCCTGGAGAGGTACAGAGGAGGGCAACTAAGATGATCACGAGGGCTAGAGGTTGACATATGAGGACAGACTTGAGGAGCTCTGCTTGTTTTCATTGGAGAAAAGGAGAAACAGGGGAAATGATTGAGGTCTTCAAGTACCTCAAGGGAATAAATAGGGTAAACATGGAGGGATCTTTAGACTAAAGCAGGAGATATTACCAGAGAGCATGGTTTGAAGTTGGAGGGGAAAAGAGGAGGAGGTTTTTCACTGAGAGGGTGGTGGACCCTTGGAATGCACTGCCTGGACGAGCTGGTTCAGAGATCCACAGTGGAGGGCTTCAAGAGAGGGTAGGACAGACACAGAAAGTGGATGTATCAGATGATGGCCTATCCAAGGGGGTGGGGATGGATGATAGGGTTTCTGGAACACAAGGGAGGGGAGGGCCTTGGCACCCAACTAGGGATCTGAGGTTCGAGCAGACTGGATGAACCGTAAGGCCTAATCTGCTGGCAAATAGTATGTTAGGTATATGCCAGGTTAAACATGAAAAAACAACCAGATTTATTCAAGGATGATGAACAAGGAAGGTGTGCATCTAGTTAAATGATTGGTATTCTGATTTGATTCAGGGTTTTTGGCATGCACTTCATCATTTATTTTTAATATTTCTTGACTGCTAGGATGACAAATGCCTTTGAACCAGTGGTTCATGTATAAAGGTTCTGCATCGCACAGTTGTAGGACAATCTAACTGGCATCAAGATCAGGAGAATTAATCAAAGCTTAGTTTGCAACCTTGTTACAGAGGCTTGAAGGAATCCAACATTAAGCAGAAGGGGTAGTACAGAAGGTAGGACATGTTAGAGAAGGAGATTAGCCAGACCCAGAATTGGGGTGGAATAAAGGAGGAGCAGGGCCAGGTGTATGGTAATGTAGGAGCAGTCCAGCAGACATTGTCAACTTAACTGCTATAGGCCACAAGTGGCCTAATGGGAGAGCGGGCCAGAGAATGAGGAGTAGCACTGGGGAGGAAGGGGAGTAAAGGATAGGCTAAGACAGAACGGGAGAGGGGTAGACAGTTGGGGAGAATTGGGGTAAAAAGCAGGATGAGGAGGAACAGTGATAAGGTGGGGGTGGATGAACAGGTCTTTAGGTCCCAACTGTACAGTTCTACAACACTGGGTAACCAGGATAAAAAGCTGGCAGCTGATGTTGGGGCCCTTGATGGAAAGAAGAGGCAGTTAGCTTGCACAACAACAAGATGATTTTCTGTAAGCCCGCCGGTTGGCTAGTCTCATGAAACTCAAGAATTGGCAAAGAAATCAGATGTTACCACAGATAATTTAATACTCGTTGCAGGAGCTACCCTGATTGTACTCACGCTACCAGTTGGTTGTAGTATTGCAGGCAATATGGAGACCTCATGGTGTTCACCGAAGAGCATGGGGAGTAGGGCTGACATGACACACTTCCTCTTCAGGCCTTTCCCTCAGGTGGTGCAACATGCGAAGTGTTTCTCGCTGAGTCTGGATCCCCAAATCCAGTCTCTCACTGAGGACAGTCTCTGGTGCAAAGCAGTCAGTTTGGGCCGGAATGGCAGCGGCCCAGGCATAATGAACCGCGTTGGCAAAGTTCAGTTCGGTTTTGCTGGTGAAGCATCCATCTGGCATGGCAATCAGGTCATGAACAGGCAGGCCTTGACCCACAGGAAACATTCAGAAAATTTAAATCAAACAGCATTAACTTTCTACAGCTCGGATACAGTCCAGTTACTATTGCAGTAGGTTCACTGAGCAAACCTGTCGATCAAATTCAGTCTCACACACTAGCTGGGCCAGTCGCTTCCAGGAGTAATTCTTTGGTCCAAAATGCAAGCGGTGCTTTTAAACTCTTCAATACTTTCTGCCGCAGTTCCAGTCTTGAATCAGAACAAGTCTGACTTCTGAAATTAGGCAGTCCAAGGCAGGAGAATCATGGCAGGGAGGCAAGTTAGGCCTCTTCCCACTGATTCCCCCTACACTCCGTTCAGGGTGCACCTGCTTGAAAGCAGACACGTTCACTCCTCAAACTGCAATGGTGATTGATCCACTGTCTCTTACAGTACTGGAGACTTACCTTCGATTCCAGAATTTGGGTTGGCTGGGAAGCTGTCAGTCACAGGCTGGACTCCACCTTCTGATCAGTTTAGGCGCACCAACCCAAAAACTACAGTTTTCCTTCCCACGAGACACTTGAGCCACGATCCATTTTGGGTCCCCTGAGTCCCACTGGTCCAATTACTGGAATTCCTGGACCTAACATGATGACTCCCATTCTGATAGGCAAGCTGCAAGGCAAGCAGGTTAAAAATCTCTAATTCAAATACAATGACACATTAGAGATAGAGGAGTACAGTTCTCACACAGGCTCCCTCTGCACTCTTATCGACAGCTGAGAGGAGCCAATCAGAGCAGTGTCTGACGGTCAAAACCCCTGAATCACTGGGCTGCAGCTCAGACCATTCACTAAACACATATTGGCTAGACTCTTAAAGGGACAGGTGCAAAGGCACAGAATGGCACTCTCACATGAATAAACAGAAGCAAACAGATACCCTGGATCTACAACTTCAACAGGATGTCAACCTGGCAGTGGGCATGGGAGGAGCCCAGGAAGATATTAAGGTAAACCCCAAATTGGTGGGGGATTACACTCTTCCCTGCCTGGGAAAACGTGGCACCACGTCAAGTCTATACATTATAAACAGTACTATATAAACAAAACTACATGAAATATATGTGCATGGAGTATATACAGGCTACAGCCATACATTTATACACCATAAATTTTCATACATGACACATTGGTAAGGTAAGGTAATCTTTATTTATAAAGTGCCTTTCAAATACCAAAGCACTGTGCAATACCACAATAAAACCACACAATCAAGTGAATGGATAATTAATATAAATACTTCAACAAGACGTCAGCCTGGCAGTGGGCATGAGAGAAGCCCATTAAGGTAAACCCCAAATTGGTGTGGTGGATTACACTCTTCCTTGCCTGGAAAAACTTGGCATCCACATCAAGTCTATACATTATAAACGGTTCTATATAAACAACACTATACGTAAATATATGTACATACAGTATATACAGGCTACAGACATAAATCATTACAATTATATACTATAAATGTTCATACCTGATGCATCAGTAAGGTAAGGTAATCTTTATTTATAAAGTGCCTTTCAAATACCAAAGCGATGTACAATGCCACAAAAAACAATCAAGTGAATAAATAATTAATATAAATATCAAATAAAATGCAGTTAATTAACAAATAGGTTATAAATCATCAGGTTCCTAAGAAAAACAAGTAAAACATTCAGAGAAAAGCTTGTTGAAAAGATAGGTTTTAGATTAGTGTATGAGTAATAAGCAAGCTAGCTACTGACAACAGTATTACTAACATTCTACATTTGGCAATGAATGCTGTACATGAACATACTACTTTCCATAGAAACCAGTTCAAGTAGCTAAACACATGGCCTGTATCACCCTTGTCTGTATCACCTACTGCACACTAACTCACATGGTTTGGGGGCTGACCGTATCAGCTAATCTTGGGCAGCATGGGGAGATGTCACTAGAATACTGACTGGAGGGCTTTATTATCAACTTAGAGGTTACAGTGTAACCTATTTCTGGAAGAGAATTTTCAGAAATGTAAACCCCTTATAAACTACATTCATGGGAAGATTTACAGGCCTTCCTGGAGAATCATAACTAAGATGCATTACAGGCTTAGTGGCTCTTCCAGACTTTCTGGGAGGGGCAGGCACAGGCTTAGTCCTTTTAGCATTGGCATTTGGGTTGATCAGACCCGGCTCACTGTCCAGCAATAAGTTTGCTTCTGACGAAAGAAGTGCCTCTGCACTAGCTGTTGGTTCAGAACTAGAAGGAGCACTTGCACTGGCTGGCTCTGTAGATTCTGATTCAGAAGAAACACTTGCAGTTGCTTGCTCTATAATTCCAGGTTCATCCTCAGGAGGAAATTCCATGGAATTTAAATGACATAGTACATTGCTAATACTTCCAGAATCATTATTTACATTAGCATCATTGTCTATCAAGATATTAGTCACCACTTTCAGACATTTCAGCTTCATCTGGTATTTCACCAGCTTGACTAGCAGTATAACCATAAAGTGAACAGGATCTGGAATGTTTCTTTGCATTTTCGTAAAGAGTGTAATCGAGACTGCCTGTCAGCTATAAGTCAGCCATTTACCTTGCCCAAATCCTCAGGGGTGTAGCACTCATTTTGTCTCCATCTCATCCACAACGATGGCAGAAAACCTGGTCCTCAAAGTAGGGGTCTGGACAGGTGGCCTTGGCGGGCAAAGGGCAGTTCAGAAACCTTATTTTCACAGGTCTCGTCTCTGCAGAGCCAGAGAAGATTGCCGCCACTGGAACAACTCTGTCACTATATCATACAACCAGTTGAACTGGGCCTCTAACTGGATCAGTCAGTCATTTAAAGAAGGAGACCCAGAATTCTCTGTAGAACTTGAAGTCCTTACATCCTCGCTGGGACACGGGGCTGAGGATTGTCTTCAACAATAGCTTTTGTCCTGAAGCAAGTAACACAAAGTCATCCTCATCTGGTCAATGTTCCACCCTTCATACTGCCCACATTAACGCAATAAAGGAGGGAGCATCATCCAAGCACTGCTGCATTTGCAGCTGAAACATTACAGAGCTGTGGTCCTCAACCGCAGTGAAGATGTGATCCATCTGGACTCGATTTAAGTTCTGTGACGTTACCTCTCCTATGTCAAATATCTTTAACAAAACATGCTCTAAACTCATTAAGTAGGCCAATAACAATTCCTTTTGTATTGATGCATAGCCTTGAATGCCCATTAACTGATTTACATCCTCATGAGGGTTAAAGACTGAGGTCAAGGTGTCCAAGTACTGCTGCGGGACACAACGGACCTTGTAGATTGGAGCTCCTGAATAACATTTAAGGTGGGTCCCCTGAGAGTTACTAAAATTTCCTGCCACTTTTGGTCCTCGGTACCCAACCAGCTTTCCTCCATCCAGGTAGCATGAGTCTTCCAGGTCTCCCAATCTTTTGCCCCACTGGGGGTGGGGTGATTCCAGAGAAAGTACCATCCATGATCTAGGTATGCCTGTTGGGAGGCGGGCAAACAGTTTGCAGGTTGTTTCACCGCCAGTTTTACAACTGACTGAAATTTTATACTTTGGCCTAGGTGGCACTATCCTTAAGGTTACTACCCTGCCTGTATGTCTAAGCACAGGTTGAGGGGCCTGGATTCTGTATTAAGGTGACCCCACCCAGAGTAACAGTATTGAGGGTGTCTGTCTAGCCTGTTATAGCCCTCTGGGAAACTACAAACATTCACCAACCCTCCTAGTGGCTTTGAACCTTTAGCAGCAGTAGCTAACACACAGTTAGAAAACAGCAGTAATAATATATAACACACACCCTTCAGCATTTACCACGAGGTTTGGACCTTCAGCAATACCCCTGGAGACTCCCTGTAAAACAAGGCTACCAAAACAACTGCACACTTTCAACACTGTAACCCAGCTAATAATATGCAATAAGCCAGGTTAAACATGAAAAAGACAAACAGATTTATTCAAGGGTTGGGAACAAGGAAGGGTGTGAATCTAGTTAAATGATTGGTATTCTGATTTGATTCAGGTTTTTGGCATGCACTTTAAGTCACAACTGTACAGTTCTACAACACTGGGTACCCAAGATGGAAAGCTGGCTAGCCAGCCAGTCAGGGGTGGACGGCATTGCAGCTGATGGTGAGACCCTTGATGGAAAGAAAAGGCAGTTAGCATGCACAACAACAAGATGATTTTTTTGTAATCCTGGCTGGTTGGCCCTGTCTCATGAAACCCAAGAACTGGCAAAGAAATCAGATGGTACTGCAGACAATTTAATGACTCATTGCAGAGAGCTACCCTGATTGTACTCACACTTCCAGCTGGCTGTAGTATTGCAGGCATATGGAGACCTCATGGTGTTCACCAAGAGCATGGGGAAGCAGGGCCAACACGACACACCTCCTCTTCATGGCCTTTCCTTCAGGTGGCTGCAACCCGCAAGTTTTTTCTTGACAGGGCTGATCCCTTAAACCGTCTCCCACCGAGGACAGTCTCTGAGTAAGCAGTCAGCCTGGGCCGGAATGGCAGAGGCCCAGGTGTAATGAGCACATTGGCAAAGTTCAGTTCAGTTTGGCTGGTGAAGCCTCCAGCTGGCATGGCAGTCGGGTTGTGAACAGGCAGACCTTGACCCACATGAAATTTTCAGCACATTTAAATCAAACAACATCAACTTTCTACAGTTCAGATACAAGCGGTCACTATTGCAGTAGGTTCACTGAGCAAACCTCTCAATCCAAATTCAGTCTCACACAGTAGCTGAGCCGATCGTTTAACAGGAGCAATTCTTCAGTCCAAAATGCAAGCAGTGCTTTTAAACTCTTCAATACTTTCTGCCTCAATTCCAGTCTTGAATTGGAACAAGTCTGACTTCTACAGTTAGGTAGTCCAAGGCAGGAGAAACATGGCAGGGAGGCAAGTTAGCCTCTTCTCACGATTCCCTACACTCTGTTCAGGAAGAATCTGCTCAAAGCTCAAGCTGTTCACTCCTTAAACTCCAACCGAACTTATCCACTGTCTCTTACAGTACTGGGGACTTCCTTCAATTACAGAATTTGGGTTGGTTGGGGAAGATGTCAGTCACAGGTTGGACTCCCCTTCTAATCAGTTTAGCGAACCCAAAAACTACAGTTGTCCTTCCCACAAGACACTTGAGCCAGTATCCAGTTTAGGTCCCCTGAGTCCCATTGATCCAATTACTGGAAGTCCCAGACCTAACATGGTGGCTCCCATTCCAAAAGGCAATCTTCAAGGCAAGCAAGTTAAACTTTTCTAATTCAAATACAACTATACATTAGAGGTAGAGGAGTACAGTTCTCACACAGGCTCCCTCTGTGCTAACATCGACTGTAGGGTGGAGCAAATCCAACTGGTGCCTGACCGGTCACATGCCCTGAATCACTCAGACCCAGCTCAGACCATTCACTATACACATATTGGCTAGACTCTTAAAGGGACAGGCTCAGAGACGCAGAATGGCAGTCTAACATGAATAAACAGAAGCAAACAGATACCTCTGGATCTACTACTTCTATAGAACTTCATCCTGGCAGTGGCATGGGAGGAGCCTAGGAAGACATTAAGGTAAACCCCAAATTGGAGGGTGGTGTTACACTCATAAATTCTTTCCAGTACTGTAATGGAAGTTTGTGACCCAGTGTTGAGTAGGAAGTATTAGTGATCAGAGTTTGGCTGGAATGTAGATCTGCCACTCCCTATCCTGCTTGCAAAATGCCACTGGTAGGGGAGTTCCTAGCAAGGCTGTCAAAGTCTGATATAACAATGAGATATGTTTACAATGTAATAGGAAGATAAGATCATCCCCATCACCTTAACTGTGGTACAGCCACAGCCAAACCCTTTGTCAGAATGTCCAGTCCCTGTAAACAAGCACTTGCCTGGAGCGTCTATATAGGTCCCTATTTCATAAGTTATATTTCTGCTGTAATACATCTCAGGAGAGAAATATATCGTGAACAAAATTGAAAAGGGTAGTATAAACCTAATTTCACCTAGTATTTGAACCCCATGCCCAGTTAGGCTGCTACAAAATTATTTTGCAAAGGAGCTAGGGATGGGATCTCAGATATGAAGCCTGTTTTTCTATACACTTTACTTTCTGCATGTCACTAGAGTTGTATATGAAACAATTGACCACCTCAGGCAAGGTTCTCACCAGATCTGGTTGAAACAACCACTTGATCTATGTTCAGTAAGCCAGCATTGACTCTCAGTATTATGTCAGTTGATCTTGTTCCCTGATGCAGCCGCAGGAGGACCGATCATAATTGTGCTACATATGGGGAGGTGCTATGCCAACTCTGTGCTTTTGGAAGTTGTAGAATGGTGAACCGCATCCTTAGTGACATCTCACTGCTCTAAAATCTAGAAATGGTCCTATTCGAGAGTTGCTGCAAATATCTAGTTTCTAGTACTATAGGTAGGGTCTGATAGAAGTATCGAGTCTAGGTAACACTACCATCATGACTGCATCCACCCTGCCTTCCAGTAAAGCAGTAGGACATTCCAGGTGGTCAGATATTGCATAAGCTGCCTTCTCAGAGTAGGGCTACCACCTATTAAGAAACCCAAAGTGGGACATTTCTTACAGAGACATGATTTTGCAGGACAATATGTAACCTCAACCAATGCAGCAGATTTGTTTTCTCTAAATAATCAGAATTAAGACTAAGTGTTGTAGTTCTTTAGTTGCTTCTTGTGTTTCTTATCCTTTTAAGGTATTTTAGTTAAGGTATTATATATAGTCTTTTGCAACATTTAGAGGAATGTCAGAAGAGATGTAAGTTACAAAGTGGGGTACCTCAAGGATCAGTCCTGGGGCCAGTCCTCTTCAATATCTTCATCAGTGACATTGCAGATGGACTGGAGAGTAGGTTTGTCTGCTTGCAGATGACACGAGATCTGCAACAGAGTAGACGATCCAGATGGGATGGGCAGAATGAAGAGATCTGGATAAACTAGCAAAATGGTCGGAAGAGTGGCAACTGGGGTTTAATGCAAGAAGTGCAAGATCATGCACATAGGGAAGAGAAACCCTGAAGCCACCCATAGGCTGGGAGGGAGTTGCTGGCAGTCACAAGAGAAGAAAGAGACTTGGACATCATTACTACCAATGACCTGAAATCATCCAAGCAGACCCCTAAAGTAGTAGGTAAGGCTAGGGGATGTTGGGGTGTATTACTAGGGTATCATAGTCAGAAGAAGGAGGTAATGATCCTCTTACAAGACACTAGTTAGGTCCCATCTGGAGTACTGTGTGCAGTACTGGAGGCCACACCTTCACAAGGACATTAATCAAATTGAGGCAGTCCAGAGAAAGGCAACTAAATAATGCAGAGCTCAATATGTACAGTATACCCTAGAGCAAAGGAAGGACAGAGGTGATATGATGGAAACATTCAAACACCTTAAGGGCATTAACAAGGTGAAAGAGTCTAACATGTTTCAATATAAGAAAATAGCAGGACAAGAGGACACAGCATAAGATTATAGGGAGGCTGATTAAGGGTAATGTGAGGAAGTTCTTTTCACAGAAAGGGTAGTGGATGCATGGAATGGCCTACCTCAAAAGTGGTGGATATGAATACAGTGCAGGGCTTCAAACAAGCATGGGATAGGCATAAGGAAGCAATACAGATGAGTATGAATAGATAGGCCATTGACAGAACAAAGGCCAGTGGCACATTCATAAGGAAGAAAAAGAAATGGGCAGACTGGATGGGCCTTGTGGTCCTTTTCTGTCATCAACTTCTATGTTTCTGTGTTTCTATGTTTCTAATTCAGAGAATATTTTTTCTACTATAATGTCAGGACATTTTATAGTCTTATGCAACATTTAGAGGAAAGTCAGAAAATATTTTTTCTACTATAATGTCAGGACATGTAGTATTTTTCATGTTTTTGCCGGACACAGCTGTCCAAATCAGGATGGTCCTGAAAATCGGGAGAGGTGGTAACCCTATCTCAGAGGCATGTAATTTATATATATGCCAAACTCCTAAATTCTTAGGCAATCTCACCAACAGGTATTTAATATCCACACCTCTGTGCATGCTGTTTTGTCTGGTGTAGGAGGTGTCCATTATTGTCTCTATAGCCAGATCAGATCATGTTTTCCAATTTTCAGCTCAGTTCTCTAGCAGAGAGTACTGTACTTTGTAAATGCATACTGCCCACCCACGCTCCTGTAGCCCACAACCCGCAGCTCACCATGCTTGTCTGTCATTACAGAACAGGAGTTAGATGGCGCCTGTGTCAACAAATTGGTAGGAGAAAACCATAACATTGTACATTTGCTCCAGTTTTGGAGTTACCATGACACCCACCTGCCCTCTTGTAGCCCGACCTGCAGCTCACCGAACTTGTCCATCATCATACAGCAGGAGTTGGAAGGAGTTTGTTTCGTAACTGCAGTAGGACAAAATATTGTACTTGGCACTTCATTTCTTTAACTTATTGCAGTCACAGTTTTACTAGCTGTCAGCGGGAGGGAAGAGGTGACAATGAGAGACAAGCAGGTGTGTGTTGGCTACCAGCAGGGAGAGGAAGGAGATGATAGAAGTAGGCAGGCAGAGGGAGGTGAAATGTGTTGTATTAGCACCTTCAGCCATCCAGCTTAATCCATTATTAGAGGAATACCATTGTCATGTATCACAGTGGCTTTTGGCAAATGAGTTTGATTAGATGAAGTGAATGTCCGTTTAATGTGCCAGGAATAAATGGACTGTACTGTATGTGGTGTTCTACCTCCCTAGTATTCATTCCTTCTATGAGAGGTGCTTGCCTAACATACTAAGCTAGTGGCTCACTATAAAAAGCAAAGAGGCAGTGAGGTGGAAATCCATGGGTTCTGTGTGAATAGGGTGTGCTCAAATGGGTGACTACAAAAGGTGATGGCAAACAGCACGGGACACAAAGTGGACCAGGAAATAACAGTGATCGTCAAACGGTGAGAATACTGCCATGGTGAGTTTCTCGGGGGGTGTGATCCCTGGCACCCCTTATGGGGGCTTCACGCCCACACCACCCTTTCTACATAAAATCAACTCCAGGGGACGAACTTGGGGAGGGAAGAAAGCCACAAGTCACTGTTTTCCTCGCCGCTCTTTGTGCTGTGCTGTTTTATCGACACTGTTTTTGCATTCTCAATTTTGCACTCACCCTTTCACACAGTACCAAAATCTATGCTGTATACCTCAGTGCAGCTCAACAGTGAAAGGTAAATGTCCATTTGCCTTTAGTCTAGCTGTTGGTCAGGTCATATAACCTCATAACCAACTGCTAGAACAAGGTTAGAAGACAAACTTTCTAGTGCAGCAGAGAGAAATGTCCATGACACCCAACTAAAGACTCTTCTCTGAATTCACACTGATTATGAGAGCAGGTACCTTACTGCTGGTACTGTTATGAACTACATGTAAGAGCTTCTTAATATTGTTCTTCTTAATATTGTCCTGCTTCTGTCGGGCTCTCACAAATCTCATTTAATCTGCATGAATAGTGTAGTAGGTGGTAGGATGATATCCAACCAATGAACAAGAATGGAAGCAAACATTTTAAAATCAGTATTAAGTACAGATATGAGCTAAAAGGAACATCTCATAAGGTGTTTCCTGGCTTGAAGATCACTGAGTCCATAGCATCTTGCCATGTGGCTGGACTGCTCCCACACCCCATCCCAGACTAACTTATAAATCCTGTATATAAACGGATAATTTCCACACAGCAAGCCTTCTAGAATTTTTCCTACAGTCATCGGACCCAGTGCTTCTGTTGGCTTTAAATCATTTGTTCTTATTGGAAACTTTGGCTGTCTAGTATTCTGGGCCCTTAGTTGTGGTAATGTGAGGCAGGTCAGAAACTCATGGGCCCTATCTGTCTCAGGCTATGGCTGTGCATAAAGATCTGTATAGTACAAGATCACCCCGATGGCCAGTGGCAGTGCGTTGTGCTGCCATGTAGGCGGCACAGGTTCAAGAGCAGACTCGGGTTGCTCTATCAGGAGGTAGGCCATGGTGGAGTGGCTGCCGTGTGGCAGTGCACCTCAGTCAGGGATCACTGGTAGCAAGTCCTGCCCCACAGTGACCCCTTGAGGATGTACCAAGGAGCTGGCTCTTGCAACAGAGGCACTGTGACATCTGAGATCAATGCAAGCACTGCTCATGCCAAGGGAGGGAATGTGCGAAGAAGAAAAATCGGAAAAGAATATTCACCGAGCCATTGATATGACTGCTGTTGGCACTCTCTGGTCCTGCTCTGTGCAGATCTCTCCTGGCTGTGATGGGGGGCAGTTGAAAGGGCTGAGAGTCGCTGACAGAACACAGCAAGATCCAAATAGCAAGAGTAGGCGATGGCTTGGAGGCTAAAATTCTCACAGAACACTTCTGATATATTCAGAATTCCAGTCATTAGCTAGCCCTGTAGTGTGGAGGCTTGAGACACTGGACACCACACCTGTCACCCCTGCAGCAACCTTAGTTTGAGAGCAGACCAGAGTCACTTGAGTTTGCCAGGGAGGGAGAGAGGACTGAATGTCCAAGGGACAGCTCTCCTCACCTCTCCCGGGCGGAGGAGGACATGGCATGCAGTGTATGTTTGGCTCACAGCAATGACTGGGGCAAGGCAGCCAAGGGCCATTATGCAGGGATGGGGAGTGGTGGCCACTGGTGACCTGCACAGGGCTGTCTTGGGAGGCACTGCATGCCTACTCTCCTGGGAGAGAAACTGGAGGAAAATCAGGTGTTCCTGGCCTAGTGGCTGTCTCCAGCAGCTCACAGGCCCTGAACAGCCGGGCCATGCAGCAAAAGCATGACCATAAGTCTCAGTGGAAAACTAGGGTGGCTGGAGGTGATTGACAGACCCAGGAACTGAGCGGTTGACAAAAATAAGATTAACTGCAAAAGAAATACCAGTCATTATTGATTGTGAAACCAGGTGAACCATCTTATGTTTAGTGACCCATGTTTTCTGAGCTACAAGCCATGGGCAGAATCTGTGATGCTCATGGGCCTGCTTCATAATATTTTTTATACTGATAGCATAATCCTAATTTCTTCTGGAATAAGCCAAATTCATCTAATTCCTCTTAACACAACCTTTGTTGGATCTAAAAGTTCCCCCTGCTCGTACTGCTCTTGTAGCCTTTACTGTTCTGTTACAGGTACTCACTCTGGGAATTTCATTCTTTAGTTTTACGAGCTGCATATTCAGTGAGGTCCCATCTGAGCCTTGTTTTAATCGTGTCCTATGGGTAGCGTGATCATGTCTGGCATGTCGTTAAATGGTTACATCCTGAAATCTTGTCCTTTATCAGACTAAGAAAGGCAGGATTCCTTAAATACTTGGAATTAAAACTTCAGTTAGTACTTTTGCACTAAATATCATGATCGACCAGGGCCGTTATCAGTGCCTGACCAAGAAAGATATGCTACCTCTTGTACACGATACAAACCTGTGGATATATTTAATATTGGTACAGTATATAGGTTATCTATATGAGTATACACCTGGGTCAGCTTTTAAAAGTTGAGGTTTGCTCCACACAAATTCCATTCACCAAGCACTGATTTGGGTAAAGCATAGAATTGAATGGCAGATAAGAACTACTTGGCCCAAGTAGTCTGACCATTTCTCCTTACCTACACTTATCATG
Organism: Neoceratodus forsteri; assembly: GCA_016271365.2. Classification (NCBI taxonomy): domain Eukaryota; kingdom Metazoa; phylum Chordata; order Ceratodontiformes; family Ceratodontidae; genus Neoceratodus; species Neoceratodus forsteri. The sequence goes on from CM057453.1 coordinate 803,831,890, forward strand.
ATGGATCCTCTGTGGCCCACTTTCCTCCCCCTCCTTTCCCTAAGATTCCCTTGTGCCTATCCCATGCATTCTTGAACCCCATCACTGTTTTTGTCCCTGCCACCCACTGGAAGGTTGTTCCAGGAATGTACCACTCTGTCTGTGAAGAAGTACTTTGTCACATCTCTCCTGAATCATCCCCCTTCCATTTCATGGCATGTTCCCTGGTTCTTGATCATGTTTTTCCTGAAAATACTTCTCCTCTGTACCTTGTTTACTCCCATGAGGTATTTAAAGTGATTTACGTGAACTTAAGGCACCACTTCGGGATATGATACCTTAAGTCCACAAAAGTCCCTCAGTGTAAGTTTAAATATTTATTTTCCAGCCATTTTAAGTGGTAAGGGATCATATTTTGGCCCCGACAAGGTTGTCAGTGGATCCTTCCACTTCCCAATTCTAAACATGCCCCATGCTATGAACATTTAGTAAAGCTGATTTTGTAGGCCTTACAAGTGAATTTGCTCATTGGGATTGGCAAAGTGAATTAAATATTACATCTATTCAAGATATGTGGGATTTACTGATAACCAAGTTAAAACAGTTAGTTAAGAAATTTCTACCAATCAAACTTAAATATGATAATTTTAAAAGGAACAAGCCAGTATGATGAACAGATATATTAAGAAAAAATATAAACAGGGAAAACAGACTGTTTAAAAGTATAAAGAGCTATGGATCACCATTCCATTATAAATTATATAGAGAATGTCTTAAACAGGCTAAACAAAAAATAGGAAAGCAAAAGCATATTTTGAATTGACTCTGGCAGACAGAGTTAAAGACAGTAAGAAATCTTTTATTCATATATAAATAATAAAAGAAAAGGAAATAATATGATAGGACCCTTTACAAATACCAAGGGACAGGTAGCCACTCCCGCTGAAATGGCTGATATTCAGAATAATTACTTTTGTTCAGTTTTTCATGCTAGCAATGTAAATCCATATGGTAAGAAATACAGTTCAAGTCCAAGACAAATTATCATCAATGTCAAGGATATACAGGATAGGTTATCAAACTTAGATGTAACCAAATCACCAGGCCCTGACGATGTCCATCCAAGGGTACTAAGGGAAATGGCATGTGTTCTGGCCCCACCACTTACCCATATTTTCCAGACCTCATTGGATCAAGGAAAAGTACCCGGGACTGGAAAACAGCTATGGTGGTTCCTATTTTTAAAATGGGGCTAGATCCAAACCTGAAAATTTTAGACCTGTTAGTTTAACATCATTGATGGGTAAGATTTTGGAAGGGGTAATCAAGGATTTGGCTATAAATCACTTGGAGGATAATGGTCTAGTGGACCAATCACAACATGGGTTCACCAAAGCCAGATCTTGCCAGACAAACTTATTGGCTTTTATGAAAAGGTTAATAGGAACTGGATAAGGAAAATCATTTGATGTGATTTATTTAGATTTTGCAAAGGCATTCGATAAATTGCCTTGTACAGAATTAATAAAATTATTGAGGATATCAACTTAAATTCAAATATTTCTTACTGGGTGGCAGCATGGTTACAAGGAAGACAACAAAGGGTTTCCATTCTGGGAACATTGTCTAAATGGTCAACAATCACTAGTGGTGTGCCCCAGAGTTCCATTTTGAGACCCAGTTTATTTAACATATATATAGCTTCCTACAAGTAAATAATCCTAGTATATGGTTGTATAAGTTTGTTGATGACTGCAGAGTGGGGGCAGTGGTTGATACTCAGGAAGAAATAAATGATCTACAAAATATAATAAATTATATTTCGGACTGGACTATTCAACAATTTGATGCTTAATACCAACAAATGCAAAGTAATACATATGGAAAATCAAATATACATAGTAAATACACTCTTGCTAACTCATAACTTATAGTTACTAATGAAGAAAGGGACCTGAGTATAATAATCAGCTCTGAACTCAAGTTTAGTTCCCACTGTAAACAACAAATAAAAAGGCCAACCAAAATCTGAACTGCATATTAAGATATATTGCAAGCAGGGATGCAAAAGTAATGATCCCACTTTATATAGCACTGGTGAGACCACATTTAGAGTATAGGTCGGTGTGGGCACCTTAAACAAGGGAGTACATCAATAGGCTGGAGTCTGTCCAAAAGAGATTCACTAAATCAATAGATGGGTTGAAAGTGAAAACATATCAAGACAGATTGATCTCCTAAAATATACTCGGATACAGGAGATTTAGGGAGATATGTGCCTACTGTTCAAAGTAATGGGAGATGCTAACAGACTGACTGAGCTGGGAATTATTCAAAGAACAGATGAATATGGAAGCAGAGACATAATAAACAGCTGATACTGTCTAGTTGGAAACATAATTTGAGACAGGACTGGTTCAGCCAAAGAGTGGTTACACCATGGAATCCTTTACCGCAATAGCAGTTAATAGTGTGACTATGAAACAGTTTAAGGATAATCTGGATTTACATTCTGGTGGCGCAGTATACAAGTTCTAAATCCATAAATAAACAAAAAGGGCAAGCATTAAGGACACAATCTCATTGCTTGAATACATCTATGAAATCTCTGAAAGGGAGAGCGGGCGAGCCCCATTGAAATGATGTAACTGATTTTTTACGTATGTTTATCACAATATGATGTTGACTTGAGATTAATATAGGCCACCGATCAATTAAAAAGAACCTTGTTAGTTGATTGGTGGCCTTATTAATCTCCAAGTTGCCATCATATTGTATTGAACAGCACATAAAAATCAGTCATATTCAATTCAGTGGGCATGCCTCATGCTCTCCCTTGGTGGATGTCATAGCCGATGGTGTGTTCAGCAATAAGAAAGTAGAAGGGATCTATTTGGCCACCTTGTTGGGGCCAAAATATGGCTCCTTACCACTTGAAAATGGCTGGAAAATAAATATTAATACTTAACAAAGAGATTATCATGGACTTAAGGTACTGCATTCCAAAGTGGTACCTTAAGTCCATAAAGTGTACTAAATCACTTTAAAGGTCTCTATCATATCTACCCTCTGCCTCCTCTCTCTTCAGGGTGTGCATATTTAGATCCTTTAGTCTCTCCTTGTAGGGCTTGTGATGCAGACCCTATACCATTTTAGTTACCCTCCTCTGGATCACCTCCACTCTGTGTGATTCCAGAGCTATGGTATCCGGAACTGAACACAGTACTATAGGTGGGGCCTTACCAGTACAGAGGTAACACTACCGCCCTCTTTCTGCTGGTGATACCCTTCCTTTGCAGTCTAACATCCCACTACTCCTCCCAACTGCCTTGTTGCACTATCTGGCCACCTTGAGGTCATCAATATGATTACCCTCAGGTCTTTTTCCTGCTTAATGGTTGTCAGTACCATCCCACCCATTTTGTAGTCAGCCCCTGGATTTTGTGCCCCAAGTGCATTAATTTGCACTTTTTTCCATTGAAATCCAGCTGTCATACTGTTTACCCCATCCTTGTATTTTCTCAGGTTGCTGCTCATCCTCCCTCCGGTGTACCCCATTACAGATTTTGGTGTCATCCTCAAAGTGGTAGACTTCCTTTCCAGCTCCTCTGCAACGCCACTTATAAAGATATTAAAGAGGACCGGTACCAGCACTGATCCCTGAGGCACCTTGCTGGTCACATAGAAACATAGAAGTTGATGGCAGATAAGGACCCAAGGCCCATCCAGTCTGCCCACACCCTCTTTTCCTTGGAGTGAACTCCATTTACCACCACCTCTGTTGCCTATCCCTAACCAATTTCTTACCTAGTTTGCCACCTTTGGACCCACTGCTAACCTACCTAGCTTGCTTACTAGTCTTCTGTGTAGAACGGTGTCAAAATCCTTACTGAAATCTAGGTAGACCAAGTCCACCACTCCACTCTGGTCTAAATTCTTGTCACCCAGTCAAAGAACTCTATCAAATTCGTTTGACATGATCCCCCCATGAATCCATGCTGCCTCAGGTGTTGTAACCATTTGGATTCAAGATAGTCCACAATCATTTCCTTCAGCAGTGATTCCACTAACTTTTCCACCACTAAATCAGGCTGACTGGCCTTTACTGCCTGCTTCTTTGCTGCTTCCACGTTTGTGAAGTGGGGCCATATCTGCCCTCATCTAGTCCTCTGGGACCACTCCTGTTTCAATGAACTGTCAAATAGGACTGTCAAAGGCACAGCCACTATCTCCTGAGCTCCTTAATACGCTTGGATGCCCCCTGTCTGGCCCAATTGCTTTGTCCACTTTCAGATTTGTGAGTCCCTTCATCACTGTCTCCTCCAAAATGGACTAGCGTCCACTTCCTCCCACCAATGCTCCTGTTACTTTTTTATGGCCTCCCCACCTCCTTCCTCTATGAACACTGAACAAAAGTATTTATTTTGGATGTCTGCCTTCTCCTAGCCCCCTTTGCACAGTCTTCCCCACCTTCCTTTTCTAACTTTACAATCTCACCCCAGGCTTCCTCTTTTGCTAACATATATAAAAATGTCTTGTCCCCTTTTGTTACTGCCTGGTATTATGTCTTCAGTTTGCTCCTTCATGCTCTCCCTGCTTCCCTGTTTCCTGACATACCTTTCTATCCTCCTCCCTCTGCATCTCCCTGTACCTTCAGAGTGCTACCTCTTAGCTTTACATTTTCAGCCATCTCTTTTGAGAACTATAGCGGTCTCTAGTTCCTCTTGCTTTTGCTGACTTGCTTGATGCAGAGGTTTGTTGCCTTCACTATGCCCCTTTTTAGCTTTGCCTACTATTCCTCCACCCACCCAGCTGCTCACTCACCTCCACTGCCAGATCATCCCGAGGTATTCACAGAGTTTAATACTGTATTTATAAAACAGATTAGAGCAACTTTTGAGTACCCAAAACTCGGTTATAAATAGCTCCCAGGGAGCAGAATGAACCAATTCACTAACAGGTAATCAGTCAGGAAGCACAGCCTCCTGCTGTCCGCTATAAGAGTCACTGTCAGTAGGAACAACAGACTGCAATGGAGCAAATTTGCAGCTGTATTAGAAGCATCCCAAAGGGGTTGTGCTGTAACTGCTGTTGCACTATGTTGCGTTTTAAACTCTCTACATGGATATGTCCTCAGTCCCCACGGAAGGCCCAAACAGAAACATTAGCATCCCATTATGGGCTTATTAAAGCTGTAAAAAATCCTTTGGTACTTGGATTTCTTGGCGGCTGGGTATGTTGGTGTGATGTAGCCACACAGCCCAGTGTTTTAATCAGTGTCTTTGCATTCCCACCATAGTTACCCAGGATAGCCCAGCTGAGTTGCAACATACAATTTCCGTGGGGTACTGTTTCAACACATTCCACAGCTGTGTTGACTGGTGCACTAAAAGGTGAAGTGACTTGCCCTAGGTCACACAGTAAGTATATGGCCCTGGTGGGGTTTGTACCCTGGACTGACAACACCCTGGTAGTTTAGTGGTCACCTCTCCCTATCCTGGTGCTCAGTTGTACTGTGAACATCTTCCCTGGTAGTCTAGTGATTCCCCTCCCTAATCTGATATCCGCTTGTACTGTAACCACCCTCTCTGTAAGTCTAGTGGTCCCTCTCCTAACCTAGTGCCCATTTGTCCTGTAAACACCATCCCTGATAGTTTAGTGCCCCACCTTCTGACACCCTCCCCATCCATTCCATACCTGAGATAGAAACATAGAAACATACACTTTGACGGGGCAGATAAGGACCGCTTGGCCCACCCAGTCTGCCCATTTTCCTACCTAGAGGATAAGCTGCAGATCCTAGTTAACCAACAGCTTATTTCTTTCTTGGCCAGCGCTTAGTCCCTGCTCACTGTTGCAACTGACTTAATTAGTTCAGTGTGCTTATATCAGGATGGATAGGTTTCTGGAAGGTAAATAAGCCCCTGCTTCTCCATTTTAATACAATGTCTTTGCTTTCTCAAAGGGTTACTAACTCATTTAACAGTGACAGAATGTAATTTGACTGTTGACTTACCCATCACTTGGAGGCGAGTATGTTAAAAACATAACCCTTTTTGTCTGGCCCAGTGGTGCGGAGGGCTAAGTTGATGGCACCTCACTTGCCACCATGCAGGCTACCCAGGTTCAGGAACAGACCAGGGTCATTTAGGGGTTGGAGAGGGGAGGAGGATTGAGCATGTCACAGGGCGTTCTTCTCTGAGGAGGAAGGCGTGCTGACTCTGCCACGATACTGTCACTGGGGCAGGTGGTAACGAAGCAGAGCCACAAGGAGAGGGGTTGCGCTTCCTGACTCGGACACATGCATGTGCATGCATCCACTCACCCTTGCCTATGGGGTGCCCAAGGAGAAAATGATGGAAAAGATGAGGCCATTGCGTGATGATGAAGCACTCCCCACAGGCTCTGCATCATCTACTGGGCTGCGTGCTGCTGCATCCATTACCCAGACTCTGCCGGAGGTGGGATCTCTGGGGCACTGCAGTGCAGTGGTGCTGTAATCCCCAGAGATCGTGGGTGATAGGCCAAGGGATAGTAGTAGGGCGGAAGGGGTCAGCTGAGGAGTAGGGAGAATACATGACACTTGCTGCCTTCTCTATGGAAGCCAGTCAACCTCTGACCCCCAGAGACTGCTGCCTGCTGTGCCTGAGCATTGCTGAGAGAAAAGAACTAGAAACTGAAAAGGTTTCCAGAAACTAACCATGCTACAACAAATCAACCGTGCCAATTGGGCATGCCTTCCATGGCAGGGATTGATCAGTTGGGTCCCTACATGTCTGGGCTGGTCAAGGTGTTAGAACAGTTTAGCCCAGAAGGAGCATAGCCAGTATATAAAACATCCTTGGGCTTCCATGATGCAGAATGCACCTTGGTGCAGGGGAAATAGAGAAAGGAAACCAGGAGAAGGAGTCTGTGTCACCACTATGGAGGGAAACACACCAGTCTGGCTACCAGCAAAATGAAAAAAACATCAGCAGTTTTGAACCCATTATTCTACTGCAATGACCATCCAGAGCCTTCCAAATCCATGGATGAGCAGTCCTACAAACCTGGATAAGGCGTCGGGGCAGCTAGTACACCCACACTTCTCCCAGCAAGGTGAGGGTCCCTGCTGAGGTGAAAACCATGGAAACAACTGGGCGTTGTTAACAGCATAAATGTATAACATTCCAAATCAGGTACAGTAGCTGACAACAGAAGGAGCCAGGGTCTCTAATAGGTCACTGAAATTATGCTGCAGCCAATCCAGTATCAAACTATCATGACACCTACTAAAGTTTTCCCTACAATGCCACAGGAAGAAAGTGTAGAAAAACCAAAGCAATGCAGCTGCTACTCACTAGGTCGTTCCAGATGTCTCTAGTACGTATAGCAGGTACTGTATTCCTGTGTGTAGACAGAAGTAATCTACCCAGTCTCTGCTGCCAATTATCCCAGGGCCTCCAAATAGGAAATCTTCTGGGACCCTGCCCATGACCCCTGCCACCACCACAAAATATATCAACAAGGAAACTATCAGATTGTCAGAGAGAGGACTCAGGTTATGGTGTACAAGGCATGTTCATTTACTGTGAGGGCATGCCAGGTGGTTTTCCCTGCCTCCTCTCGTTCAGACCCCTGTTTACCCATAGCACACCACACCTGCTCCCCAGCATACTTGCTTTTAGTTAAGACCAGTTAAGTCCTGCCTCCCTGCTCAATCGCCTCTCTCACCCTCCCCCTACCTGTCATGTCCTGACCCTCCCACCCTGTCCCACTAACTCGCCCACTATGACCCCTGGCTGACTGTTTTCCACACCTTTCTTCCCCTCCCTCCCTCCCCTCTTCCTTCCCTCCCCCACACCTCACCATCCCTCCCTCCTGTCACTTTCTCCTTCTGTGCTTGCCCTCGCTCCCACCCATTCTACCCTTCCTGCCTCGCTCAACATGCTTGACAATGCTGCCCGGCTGCATCCCCCCCTTGTTCTCTGTCCTGCTGCTACTCTTCATCCCTGACTCACCCTTCTTGATTTCCAAATGGGATTACCCATCTACGTTTTCGCCTATAAAGGACTAGAATGCCAAGTATGTATCTGATTGCAATCACCTACGTGTACTATGTACTGTGCTGCTCTACTCTTCGCTGTATTTGATATTATCTGTACGTTATTGTGCTTTATACTCTGTCTGTTTTGTAACCCCTGCCCCATTATTGACGTGGAACCTTTGTAAATGTTTTCTTGATCTCTCTTCTCCGCTGCCAACCCCTGGCAGCCCATGCTTATTCGAATATGGGTGCGCGGCGTGGCGCGGTGAAGCATCAACGCCTCAGCCCTCAGTGCACCAGTCCAGCCAGCTATCTCCTTTTAAAACTTTTGGATGGATACCATCCAGGCTGGTGGAGGAATAGGTCTTAATAGACATTAAGGCTAAAAGGACATTATCTGTTGAAAAAAAGACAAAGGTATTTTCTAATCCTAGATTGAAATAAATAAATAAATAAAAGTTAAGACCAGTGAATTTCTATTCGCTAAAGGACACAATGAGGATCATGTTCAGGAATGCACCACCACTCACGCTGAGCTATAGAACTATAGTAGGTTCCCCATCCCTAAATGGTTATGCTACCCCTAATCCATTCCGTTGCCTACTCTCTGACCATCAAAAATGCCCCACTCTCCATGACTGGCTCCCTCACTGACAGTACATACAGTAGTACCCTGGGCCCTCAGGAAACAATCAGGAGAAAGCAGTAACACAAGTCTTCCATATAAAATACAGTTTCAGGAGTTGCTACAGTTGGCCCTGGCTTATCTTTCTGAATGCTTCTCTGGAGAAAAGACTGCAGGTTGTTGATGAGTGATCGTTTGTTCTCCTCTAACTGTCTTTTATGGGTCACTGCAGTGAGCTTCTTACACTGTGTTGGTTGGAACTGTAGCAGGGTCTCCCTCTGGCAGGGTTTTGCTAGCCTCTGTGATATTGGGATACCTTGCTGCTCTAGCCTCTGTGATATTGGGAAACCTTGCTGCTCTAGCTTCTGTGATGTTGGGATACCTTGCGGCTCTAGCCTCTGTGATATTGGGATACCTTGCGGCTCTAGCCTCTGTGATATTGGGATACCTTGCTGCTCTAGCTTCTGTGATATTGGGATACCCTCGGCTCTAGCCTCTGTGATATTGGGATACCTTGCTGCTCTAGTCTCTGTGATATTGGGATACCTCGCTGCTCTAGCCTCTGCGATATTGGGATACCTTGCTGCTCTAGCCTATGTGATATTGGGATACCTCGCTGCTCTAGCTTCTGTGATATTGGGATACCTTGCTGCTCTAGCTTCTGTGATATTGGGAAACCTTGCTGTTCTAGCCTCTGTGATATTGGGATACCTTGCTGCTCTAGCCTCTGTGATATTGGGATACCTTGCGGCTGTAGCCTCTGTGATATTGGGATACCTTGCTGCTCTAGCCTCTGTGATATTGGGATACCTCGCTGCTCTAGCCTCTGTGATATTGGGATACCTTGCTGCTCTAGCCTCTGTGATATTGGGATACCTTGCTGCTCTAGCGCTCTGTGATATTGGGATACCTCGCTGCTCTAGCCTCTGTGATATTGGGATACCTCGCTGCTCTAGCCTCAGTGATATTGGGATACCTTGCTGCTCTAGCCTCTGTGATATTGGGATACCTTGCTGCTCTAGCGTCTGTGATATTGGGATACCTTGCTGCTCTAGCCTCTGTGATATTGGGATACCTCGCTGCTGCTAGCCTATGTGATATTGGGATACCTCACTGCTCTAGCCTCTGTGATATTGGGATACCTTGCTGCTGTAGCCTATGTGATATTGGGATACCTCTGCTGCTGTAGCCTATGTGATATTGGGATACCTGCTGCTCTAGCCTCTGTGATATTGGGATACCTCGCTGCTGTAGCCTATGTGTGGTATTGGGATACCTTGCTGCTCTAGCCTCTGTGATATTGGGATACCTTGCTGCTGTATCCTATGTGATATTGGGATACCCCTGCTGTAGCCTATGTGATATTGGGATACCTAGTGCTCTAGCCTCTGTGATATTGGGATACCTTGCTGTTCTAGCTGCCTGTGATATTGGGATACCTCGCTGCTGTAGCCTATGTGATATTGGGATACCTTTGGCTCTAGCCTCTGTGATATTGGGATACCTTGCTGCTCTAGCGTCTGTGATATTGGGATACCGCTGCTGTAGCCTATGTGATATTGGGATACCATGGCTCTAGCCTCTGTGATATTGGGATACCTTGCTGCTCTAGCGTCTGTGATATTGGGATACCTCGCTGCTCTAGCCTCTGTGATATTGGGATACCTTGCTGCTCTAGCTTCTGTGATATTGGGATACCTCGCTGCTCTAGCCTCTGTGATATTGGGATACCTCGCTGCTCCATGTCTTTGCTGACTCAGCAGCTGAAGTTTTATTCTGCTGGCTCTCAGGACACTGTACAAAGAGCTTTGCTAGGAGCATTGCTCTATATTACTCGGTATTGTAGACAGAAGGAGGCACTAGGCTCATCGGGACTGTCTCTCACCCTAGTGGGGGTAATTCCTTGATTCAAACAAACAGTTATCCAACTCTGTCTTAAATTAATCAAAATCAGACTGGTCAACCAGGTCCTGCTGTAAATTGTTCCACATCTTTTTAGCTCTTAAGGTAGAACAGCTGTTCTTATTGGTAAACACTCGAGAAGTCTTAATTGCTTGTTGTGAGATCTGAGATAAGTTGATCTATCAACAGGAATGTTACTGCATTGATTAGTAAGTTGCTCATTGTGCAGATGTTTAAAGAGCAGCAAGATATCACCTCTCATCCTTCTAGATTAAATATATTCAGCTCATCCAGTCTATCAGTATATGACTTGCCCTTAATATGGGTATTAGATGGGTAGCTCTTTCTGGATATTTTCCAGCAGGTTGACATGTTTTCTAAGATTCAGGGACCCAAAAGAGGATGCATAATCCAAGGGATCTCACGATGCTCTGTATAACGGAATAATTCATGTCTCGCTCCTAGTTACAAAGGCTTTCTTGATTGAATTAATCAGTCTATTTGCAGTCAAAGTCACCTTCCTACACTGATCATGAGAAGTAAAACTGTCATTTATAATCACTCCCAGATCAGTCTCATTATGTTAACTCAGACTCTATCTAGAGGTATGGCTTCTTTTGATTGTGTTTTCCAAGAGTAAGCACTGCACGCTTATCCACATTAAACTGCATCCTATTGGTTTTGCCCATAGCACTATATGTTTTGGGTCATCTACAAATAATTGATATTTTTCTTTGGTGTCAGCCTCATCACTTACCTTAGTGTTGTCAGCAAACTTCAATAGAATATTACTCAAGTTGATGTAAATCACTTATAAAATTCTGAACAAGGTAGGGCTCAGTACCGAGCTCTGTGGGACATTGCTACTAACCTCTACCTCCTGTGATAGTGTATTACTCACTCTGACTTGTTGTGTCCTATCAGTAAGCCATTCTTCACCCAAGAAACCAAATATAAATTAAAACCCGGTATTTTATTTTGTTAATTAGTTCGAAATGGGTTGCAGTATAGAATATTTTTTGAAATTAAGGTATATAACATCAAAAGCATTCCCTTGTTGATGCCTTGGCTCACCATATCATAAAAACTAATAAGGCTGGTGGTATAGGACTTCCTTGTAGTAAATTTATTTATTTTATTTATTTAGTTTTGTTGACCGGGTAAGTGCACTAGACAAATCCTGCCTATTTTCAGGCACGACCCGGGAGGGGATACAGATGAATGCCAACTGACCTTGAACCAAATTAAGCTGTTGGTGGTATTTTTAGTGAATGAGAGAAATTTGGCCAGGACACCTGGGAGATTCCCCTACTCTCGGCAGGGGTGCTGTGGAGTGTTGTGCGTTGGTTTGCAGATGGCTGCTGAGAGCAGTGGAGGATGGACCCTGCTTGTCTGCTCCTTGATTCTTCCTGCTGGGGATGTGGGTATGGCTGGGATGCACCGAGTGGTGGCCAGCACTGCATACCAGAACCCCTGGCAGGCTACCCCATCGGTCGACGCGAAGTCATCAGTAGTTCTTCGACGAGTGACGCCCACTACTTGGGCGGAGCCTGCAGGAATGGTCCAGACGTGGTGTGATGGCGCTGGAGAGGCGCCATTGCAGAAGCCCTAGTTCGGGGATGGAGGATATGCAAGCAGTTTTAGAAACTAAGAAACAGCTGCTGGAACAGGTGATGGAAGCTTATCGGATGGCTCAGCTTTGTGCTGAGGAAGAGAGAAAGAAATGGCCCAGGGTGACTCTCCTCAGGCCTGCCAGGTACAGGTTGTAAAGTTTTAAAGGGGCCTTCCAGATTGTTTCAGGAGATGAACACTCCCCACCCCAGACCCCTATTCCTATGGTATATGTGTTCACGAGCCTTGGTCTCCTCAAAATGCGCTTCAGGGTGCAGGATGGATTCAAATGGAGTCAGGTGTTTGATCGCAGACCCGGCGATCCCGCCCAGGGCTATCTGGGGGTGGTGAATCCATTCTCTTACCTAATAACCACAGTGAAGTTACTGCTAGTTTATCTCTAGCTACTATTGTTGAAGCTACGACACCTCCTTAACTACTTCTGGTGGACACCCTTCTGAGTTAGTTTGAGTAGGCCCCCAAGTCCCTGACCATTTTCTGATGAAACCCCAATACAGACCTCGGCTGGTAGTATTTCTTATTCTCCTGTGTCATCGGCACTTCCACCTGAGGTTCTGACTATGGACTCCGCTTGGAAATGGATGGAGTTACTACGGACGTGAGAGGAACCCCCAAACTAACGGAAACCACAGTGACATTTGCTAATCTTTTAAAAAACAGTAACACTAGCAAACGTCAAAATGCGGTTATATTGAGATTTTGGGGACTGCAGAACATATGCCAGATCGTTTTTATGTTGGGAAAGTTCTGATTAAGCAACTGCTGAGTTTTTCACCCAGCGAGGTGTATGCTCTCATACACACCTCTGGCGATAATACTTATGATATTAGTTTCGTGACTCAGATTTATTAAATACGCTTTTGGATGAAGTATGCAGTTTTAAAACTAACCCAGCTTGGTCTCATTTCAAGCCATCCCCTCACAAAACAATCTTTTAAAGTGATAACAGTGTTGTTTCGAAATGAGGGTGTGAATGTTGAAGATATTACGTACTGGCTTGAGAAAATGCACAATTCAGGGAATCCAGAACCCATTTTGGACACGGAGGGTTTCTGGAATGGAGGCTGGAGATAGAGTCAATTTTATAGAAAACGATGAGGGTTTACAACATTTGCCAAACTGTTTTATCTGGGATGTGACAAAGGGTTTATTTGTTATCCAGGTCAGCCCAAGCACTGCTATAAGTGCGGTTCTCCCCAGAGCCTTAGCAGGATATGGGAGGTGGTTAAATGTTCCAGTGCGGAGAACTGGGGCATGTTTTCTCTGACTGTCATCACCCAGTAAGATGTTCTCTTTGTGAGGAGGCTCATTCCTTTCTTGAATGCCCTTGGGCTGCCCAAAATAAAAATGAGATTTCTGTATTCAGGATTTTACATTATACTGCTGTTAAGGTGGCACTTGGACAGAGGCCCCGTCAGAGGGCCCAGCCGCCAGTCATTGTTGGGCAGAGCGGCCTTCCTGAACAAGAACAATCTGTGGCAATACAGACTGCTGATGTTTCTGTGCCTGTTACAGCACCCCAGAGCCGGAGGTCGGTGAACACTCCTAGTCCCACTGTGGTATCCATGCCTCCGCCCTTTCCCTTGGAAGGCACCTTCACTCTGGTATCTGCCAGGAGGAGTAGTCTACATTCCACGAATTTGGGGAAAGCTGCACTTGATTCTGCTAAGCTCCTCTTCATAATTCCTATCAAGTCTTGCAAGGCGATGTAGGTACTGAGTCGGATTCGCCTCTGTACATTCATCACAGCAGGAAGGGACCTCTGAGGTTGATCAGCCTTTGGAAAAATCGGATACAGTTAAAAAGAAAAAATAAATTAGGGGTGAGGAAATGGAGCAAGTAGAAATGACATGTTGTGGGAGTTTGTACTTTCTGATATGTCACGCTGCATTTCAGATTCTGGATAATTTTATATCTTTCTGGTATGCTAGAGCTATATAAAATTTCTGTAGCTTCCTTGAATGTGAATAGTATCCAGTCTGAGAGGAAAAGATTGTTGATTTTTCACTATTTGAGAACAGGGAATATGGCATTGTGTTCTTTCAGGATACTAGATTACATACAAGACTAGACATGGAACGGGCAACAGCAGGAGGCGCTTGGGGTTTTACGTATTGGTCCATGGGTGATGATGCATGTAGTGGAGTGGGTGTTGCTGTTAATAATCCCACGGGTTCGATTAGTGCAACTCGTTGATTTGTATCCAGGATGGGTTCTTTCTGTTAAATACGGTACTTAGTGGTTTACAATGTCACCTTTAAATGTGTATGCACCCCCAGACCAAATCTGCTAGGGTTGAGATTTTAGATTGCTACAACCATATTTATTTACTTCTAAATATGTGTTTCTGGGAGAGAGACTTCAATTGTAGTAGATATAACACTGATAGGGTCTCTGATCGCTAAGATATTTTGCGATGCTAATTGTCTTAATGATTTAATAATTCAAACCGGTCTTATGGACATTATGGCTGTTAATGGTTACCCTGACAAAACTTATTTTCAATGTACTAAGGCTACCTGTATTGATTTTTGGTTCATGTCTGATTCATTAAAGGTCATGGAGACTAGAACCCTACCAGTTGCTTTTTTTCAGATTATGTTATTCTGAAGCCACGGTTGCCAGTCATGCCACTATGCATAGAGGACCAGGTTACTGGAAATTGAATTTGAGTTGTTACTACTCCCACAGTGGAAGATGTTTTTTTAGCCCTGCTGAAGGCAAGGAAATCTGTATTGTGTCTTTACGAGATGTTTTGGGACTGGTGGATGGATACAACATTTGACATTAAACATTACTTCAAATGTATAGGTCAGATAAATGGTAGATTTAAAATTGATAGGTATAGTAATTACAGAATGCAATTTTGGATTTGCATTTTCAGGCAGCCCAAGGGGACGTTTCAGTTCTCCCTCTGTTACATAAAATTAGAGAACAAATGAATAAAATGCAATATGATCGTTTAAAATCTTTAGAGACCGAGAGGCATTTTCGGGACACAGGGCTGACAAGGCCTTTCTGAATTCCTTTCAGTTTGTGCATTTCAAAGACAACAGAAATACATGTCAGAGATTAAACATGGGTCTGAAATTGGTGCACAACCTCGAAAGCTATTTTACAGGCTGTAGATTCCATGTTTGGATGTTGTTTGGTTCCTCTGATACCCTACGTTATGCCCATAGACCTTGGTTAGCATAATGTAATTTGCCCAATTGTCTACTCTTGGGAAATCCATGTTGGTGGCACCTATTACGCCATTGGAAGTTTCTGCTGCATTTTCACAATCTAAAGCAGGGACGGTCCCAGTTCAGATGGTATCCCTTATGCGTTATATAAATTTGGTTTCGTTTTCTATTGCAAGAATTACTGACAATTTTAAACTAAATATTGATTTCAGGTGTGTTGCAGATAGTATGAATGATGGTTTAGTTATGTCTATGTATAAGAAAGGGACAGAGGAGATTTGCTAAATTGGAGACCCATAACATTGTTGAATACTGATTTTAAGGTATTTGCTAAGATCTTGAATAACAGACTGCTGGTTCATCGAATTCATTTTACATCCCGATAAGACCTGTTCATTACCAGATAGGAAAATTACGGATAGTTTAATATTACTATGTGAAGTATTTCAAACAGGGCTACAGGAGAACTTACTGGATTGATTTTCAGCCTTGATCAGGCTAAAGCCTTTGATAATGTGAGACATGAGTATTTGTGGGACTGTTTGGCGTAGTATGGGGTCCCTCTTACTTTTATTCTATAGTTACAGACCTGTTATAATAAAGCTACAGCACATGCCACTGTAATGGCTAGCTTGGTATTAAATGTCCCATACTTAGGGATGTACATCAGGGATGTCCCCTGAGTCCACTTTTGTATTTGTTTACTTTGGATCCCCTTATACAGAGAGTGCATGATCAACCAACCATACAGAGATTGTTCTTTTTGAGTAGTGACCAGGAAATTAATGCATTTCATATGCAGATGATGTATGTTTCTTAGCTGGAGACTTGCCATCTGCATTATGTTTGGAAAAACTCCACGGATTTTATGTTTTATGCCAGAGCGAGGATAAATTATGAAAAATGCACTTGCATACCACTTGGAAGTGAGGAAGTTCAGGTCACTCACATCATAGGAATATCAGTTGCCATTGAACTGTGTAAAATTTTGGGCCTTTTGTTTGGGGCAGGGATTTGGCATATTTGAATTGGAAATATAAACTGCAAGACGACAAGCTAAAATCACTTTATGGAACACAGGGAGGTTGTCTAAATTGAAGCGAGTTCAACTGGTTAAGTCATTTCTGTTACCCTTTTTTTCATATTTAAGTTCTGTTTTTAGTCTTCCTTGGCCCTGGAAATTCAAATGTATAGTTGCTTTTTTTTCTTGTATTTGGGGTAGATTGAACCCTATCAAACATAGTCTGTTGTTACGTGACAGAAGATATGGTGGATTGAAAATGGTACAACCAATTGTCTTTTTTACCATGTTCCTTCATACAAATTTCAGACCTTTATTTACAGATAAAAACGATAGATGGCAACCGTGGTTCTGGATTATATGGAGATCTTCTTTCCTTACGGCCGAACATGAAGTGATTCCAAAACATAGATCTTTTGTTTCTCTTCCTCAACCACTGAGAGTGTGCTTTGGAAAACTAAAATGTGGGTATTTCGAGAGATATTTTTATGTTTTAGTCAGAAGGAATTGTATGTCTATGTTTGCACAAATATTTCCAAGACACGACCTTTTGATTCCTACTCTTAGCATCATAAACTTTTAATTGGCAATATGTTGACTTCTACCGGATGCCTCCTTATATGTGGGATGTTTCATGGTTATCCTTATATGGTAGATTGAATGTTGCGTAATTTGAATATAAACCAGTCGCTGATCGTTATTGTCCTAGAGACACTTGCCCTACCACCACTGAAACAATGGACCATTTATTTTTGACATGTCCCTTTATACTTGATTTTGGAATCTTTTGAAATATAAGTGCCTACTTCCCATTTTATCTGATGCCCTTGGAAATATTATGTGTTGGTATTTTGCCACCTTTCTGGACTAAATCTGATAGAGTGACTATTTGGCCATTTTTATATGCTTCAAATTTTATATTTGCACGTATGATGTCGACTCACCGTTCAACAACGTTATTTTTCACCGCATGAACTATTTTTCTGATTGAAAATTCTATTCTTGGTCTAAAGGCACAAGATTATGAAAGGTTTCCTCATCCATCTATCAATCCAGATGGGATCGATAGATTGGTTACCATAGGTTCTTTTCGTTGATCGTAGTACTCTGATTTTGAATTTGTTTTATGTACATTCCCTACTCTTTTAGTGGGGAGGGTTATTTGCAGTATGTCTAATAAGCTTTGAGTCTATTATGATGATATTTTGTATTTTCTATATGATGGCATATGCATTTTGTTTTGTGTCATTTGCTTTTTGTGTACTATTTGACTGTATTTACTTTCTGACTTTAATAAAAATTCTCCTACTATTTTATAAAGTGCCATGGGATCTTTAACATCCACCTGAACTACCACCAATCCAGGCATATGGGACCTCAGTTTAACATCTCATCTGAAAGATGGCACCTCAAAGTGCAGCACCCTCTCATGCTGCACTACAGTGTCAGTACTGGGATATTAATTCAAGTGCTAAATGTGGGAATACCGAACCCATAGCCCTCTGATCTCCCAGCCTTAGAGGCGAGTGTGCTACCTACTGAGCCACTGACACTGCGCTCAAGCTGTGTTATGTCATGTATTGCCATACCTCTGGCTTAATCCTCAGGTTTTTTCCTTTAGTAATTTCTCCATAGTTTTACACATGACTGCGGTGAAACTAATAGGCCTATTGTTACCTGCTAAAGCCGTGTGTTACCCTTTTTGTGGATGGGAATAACTAGCCTTCTTCCAATCAGTGGGTATAACTCCCTGTTCATATGATTTATTAAACAACAAAGTCAGTGGAATGGACAAAGGGTCCACTAGCTCCTTTTTTATCTGTTTCTTCCCCAGGTCCCGGTCGGCAACCATCCTCAGCCACCCGCTCAGCCCTGCACCCCATCAGGCAGCATCCTCTTCCCTCATAGTTTACCCTTTGTGGCAGAGTGGTGAGGAGCCCCCAGCTCAACTCATCTCGACCAGGATCCAATTTGAGAGTGCCATTCAGAGTCGGGCCTGCAGCGGTGGCTGCTTCATCCTGCATGACCCGGGACCATTTTTTCCACATTTTCTCCCTTGCATGAGAGGGCGTGCAGTGACACCAGTGGAGGGAGTGCATGTATCCACACATGCTCCTCCAGGCATCTGCCCCATCTCAGCACCTCTTCTGCAGCATTGGCGCACTCTCCCCAGCCTCCACTAGGGGCTAGTAGCGTGCCGACCACCAGAATCCCCTTCCCAGAGAGGAGACCAGTCCCTTGGATGCTTGATCTCTCCTCTCCTGCCAAACCCCGTGGCCCATGCTCATTCCCTAACATGGGTCGCTGGGCGAGCGAGGTAAGGCATCCAGTGCCTCATCCTCAGTGCCACCAGTCAGGCCAGCTGTCTCTTTTAAAACTTTTGGATGGATACCATCCAGGCTGATGGAGGAATAGGTCTTAATAGACATTAAGGCTAAAATGACATTATCTGTTGAAAACCCAAAAATTCAGTTACAGGTGGAATACCTCCTACTTTATCATGATTCTTAAATTCAAACACATAACAGAAAAACTTATTAAAATTATTGGCAATCAGGCTTGGTTCACACAGTACCTCATCATTATCCATGAGGGGGTCCTATTGTTTTCTCACCACACTTATTGCTGTTTACATGAGAAAACTATTTTGGTTGTTCTTTGTGTATGCTATTTAACTTCTAATTTACACCTTTCCTGTTTAATTAGTGTTTTGTTAGTTTCTGTTTTGCCTTGGTTTTAGTCTTTATAATGTCAGTTAGGTTCTTTTTGAAATTTTAAGCTCTCTCTTTTATGAATTTGCCTCCTAATTGTGTTAGTCAACCATGTTGGGATTTTACACGTACTGTTGTGTACTTTCTTTACAGGGATATATTTCTTCTCATTCTTTGAGAATGTTTTTTAGCAATTCCAGCATTCATATACAGATAGATCCTTCATTAAAGTTATCCACTCAATGGACTCAAGGTTGTTCCTGATGATATGAAAGTGCCCTCTTCAAAGGTTACATTGAAAAACTACTATGGAATACCTGAGACCTTCCTACTTTTAGGCTAAAATAACTGTGTTGTGATCGCTATTTCCAAAGGCCCATTAATAGTTGCATTGTCAATTTCAGATGTCAAATTTGTTATTATCAGATCCAAGATATTATGCCCCCAGTGGGTTCCATCACTTTCTGTTTTAATCCTGACATTAACCCTTCTGGCCTTCTGTGCACGGTCCGAGTGCACCATCAATAGGGTGCCACAATTTGAAATTTTCTCCGCCTTTCCCAAGATCTGCCCCTCGGAGATAGAATATATAGTTGGGGGCATGGGGTCCAGCCCCCACATATATTCAGGGGCGGTAAAATAAAAATCTTGGCATCCTATCGATGACAGTGCCTAGATGGGCACATTCCAATGGTGGGACTGCCATTAACAATGCATCTATAAAAGTATATTTCATAGGGGTACTTCTAGTTAATAGGTCCCATTGATTCAGGTAGATTGAAGTCACCTAAATTATAACATCAGACAATTTTGATACTTTTGTTAATTCTTTGGTCAGTGAGTCATTATAATCCCAAGTGCAATAGGGAGTCAGTAGTAGTTTCAGTATGTTGTTTTTGCTCGTTACTTAGCTGTATCTGCAACCATATATTTTAGTAGCAATTTCTGGTTCAATTCCTATATTATATTCAGAGCATTCAAAAGTTCCTTATATATATATATATATATATATATACAGATACCTCTCCCTTTTCTGTCATTTCTGTTTTTGAAAAACAGCTTATATTGTGGTATCTCCTCAGCCAATCAAATATATCATCCCACCAGGTCTCGGTAGTAGCAGCAATGTGGTGTTGTAGACCACAGAAACATAGACTTTGACGGCAGATAAGACTCTTGGCCCACCTAGCTGCCTGTTTCTCTACCTACAGGATAAGCTGCAGATCCTAGTTAGCCAACAACCTATTTCTTCCTGCCTCCCACAAGAATTGCCTTATGTCTGTCCCATGCATTCTTGAATTGTCCCACAGTTTTAGACCCCACAACCTCCTCAGGAAGGCTGTTCCATCGTCACCACCCCTCTCTGTGAAAAAATGCTTCCTCACATTGCCCCTGAGCCATCCCCCTCTATCTTCAAATTGCGTCCCTTGTTCTTGCACATCTCTTTTCTGAAAGATGCTACCCTCTTGGACTTTGTTGATTCCACTGAGGTACATAAAAGTTTTACCATGTCCCCCTCTCTTCTTTCCTCAAGGGTATACATATTAAGCTCCTTAGTCTCTCCTCATATGTTTTTCTTGCAGACCCTCACTATTTATTACCTCCTCTGGACTGCCTCCATCCTGTCTATGTCATTGCGGAGATGGGGTCTCAGAACTGGACATAGTACTCTAGATGGGGTCTCACCAACTGTCTGTACAGAGGGATAACACCTTCCTGCTTTGTACTGGTGATGCCTCTCCCTATACATCTCAGTATCCCCATGGGACAAAACTGTATTAATGACAGGGGAATTCGACTGCACTGATAGTGCCAGGGATGGCCTCATTGCTCAAGTGCAGGAGTGGTTCAGATGACTTTCAAGGGGAGCTCAAAGTCCATAGCTCTTCTCCTTTTTTTATTTTACTTTATTGCACACGTAAGTCCATTCTTGCTCCTTCTTATTATCCTCTTCTCTTTGTCTTTTATGGTTATAGTCATTGTGTTCCATCGTATTTTCCCATGTAGAATTAAGATTCAGAACAGGATAGTGTCACCAGTCTACCAAGAGCAGTGTTGCTGGAAACTCTGCTTAACTCCATCTCAGGCTCGAGGAGTCTTATTCTAAGTTGCTGTATTTCTTTTACACTGTGTACACTTAAAAGCCTCAAAATTAGAATCGGAGGAAAGGCTACATTTTTACATATAACACAGATGATCCCTATTTCCTGAACTTAGTGTAACATCCCCAGTACTCAAGTCCATGTTTCTAGTTACAATAAGTCAAAATATCTAGACTATTGGGACAACTACTACTTGACCATACCTGCTAAGCATGTCAGAATTCCAGGAGTTGTAAATGGATTAAAAGATTAAAGATAGGATGTCAGTTAGCACAGTATAAGAAACAATCTACAGTAGTGACGGGTCCAGATGATCTATTAGTTATACTCAGAGTGAAGCTAGGCCAAAATCTAAAAAGTGTTTTTTTTTTTTTTATTGTGTTGATTAAATACCTTCATGTGAGGTATAATAACACAGATTGAGTAGTGTAATCCATATGCCCACCAGAGTGAGTGACTGTTAATCAAAACCCTGCTAAACTATTACACAGAAATCACCAGGTAATCCACTGATTTTTGTGATTACAACTGTTAAAGCTACCACTTCAGGTAACGTCATCTATGGTGTATAGCTGAAGTCCAATCCCTTCACACCTATCCAACCTACTCCGTGCACTTAATGTGCGCTTGCCTAAAGGAACCCGAGAGAAGCTACCTCACTGCCTAACAGTGGTGCAGTTTAACTCTAGTGCTAAGAAAGCAAACTAGACAGGTATATACTGTAGGACACCTGGGGCCCAATATTCAAAACTTTGTCTGTGGGCAGATTTTGCACTGCCGGTGGGCAAATTTAGCCCACAGCCAATAAGCACGCAATAGTCAAGGAGTAACCCATGGGGTAAATAGTATTGAATATAGTGGGCAAATGAAGGTGGCAAACATGGCTGTGAGTGCAGTGCAAAGACAGTCCAGTAAAGAAGACAGTTCTGAATATAGCAACTGGGCAGTGCAAACAGCAACAGCAGCTCAATGCACACAGAAGTGGAGTTAGGCACAGGTGAACTACGTAGCCACTGTAGCGCTAGCAAAGAAGTTGTGCATAACAACTGCAAACAACAGTGCAGGCAAAATACTGTAGAGCTGCACTAAGGTTCAGACATGTTTACCCGCGTAAACATTTGCCCAGGGCAAAACTTTGCCATATTCAAAACGGTAAAATGAGCCTGCTTAGTCAATCTGAGGGCAAACAGCCACATTAGCATGTCATTATGGCCTGATTTGCATGCATTTCCATGTGTAGATTACCTGGGCTATTTCTAGGTGCACATAGCACCACCTGTATGTCAGACTGGAACCACAAGTCTGTAGCAGCAGACTGAGTTTGTACACAGCAGCACAGACTATTGTGCACCAGGACAAGCACCACAGGCACGGGTGGTTGTTCTGTATGCCATAGACATACTGATGTTCCTGCTACAGTGTGTATCATATACTGCAGTACCATGGGTAGCCTGTATTGTGAGGACACATCAATACATAATTGTGTGTCAGGTAACATTGGCTGTTGCTGTCCACATATAA
Source organism: Neoceratodus forsteri (assembly GCA_016271365.2). NCBI lineage: Eukaryota > Metazoa > Chordata > Ceratodontiformes > Ceratodontidae > Neoceratodus > Neoceratodus forsteri. The sequence continues at coordinate 803,854,594 of CM057453.1, forward strand.
TCAGGCCCAGCTGGCAGGTGTGTACTAATAGTGGACAACACTGTCACACCATCCTGTGACCCACATACGCTGTGCCCATGGCTGGGATTCTCACAGTACCACACATGGCTGGCGTGTGTGATGGAATGCATGTACAGGTGTGCGGTATGTGACCAGGGTGAACAGACACATACCAACATACAGGCCCAATGATGTCAAGGGCATTCCGTCCACTGGAACATGTGCACTGTGTGGGTCACCCAGCTGTGTGGCACCACCTACCATGTGGTGCATCCCAGGCACCTGTACACCCTCCTTCCCTCAGTGCAGCATGTGTGTTCTGTATTGTGTTGGTGTACTCCTTGTGGAGGGATTGGGTGTGTGTGCTGCATGTACTCACCAACATGGTGTCCACTGGGTTCTAGACCACCCTCAACTGCCTGGCAGAGTTGGGACTGGTGCCAGATGAAGATCCGTGGGCACTGCCAGGGCACCGTGCAGGGACTCGTAGCTGGTACCATTGGTTTGCAGCACATCTCTTCCTTGGTGTATGGACCTAATTAAGTGGCTTAGGCCTGCCACCCCATCAGCCCCAGTGGACACAGCAGACATGTGCAGATGTGCTTTTCTCTGTGTGTGCGGCCTCAGCATGCTGGCCCCTCTCGCTGAGGGGCTCAGTTTTATCTCCCATGACCCAGAAGTTGCTACTGCAGGTCACAGACTGGTGTATGTGCAAATGCTGCTAAAAAACATATTAAAACTCCCTCAGGAGTAAAACCCACAGGCTACATGCCTATACTAAAATGTGCTAAACCTGTCTTTGCTGGTGGATTAAATATGAAATCCCATGCGCTGTAGTAGTTCCTGGGTCTGCCACGAACTACATTACTCCTACAGGTCTACTTAGCTGCTCCCTAGCAACATGTTGCTGTTGCCTAGCACCTAAACACAGCCTTGTTAGCTGTAGTAAAAACAAACTAGCTTAGTCTGAAACAAGCCAAATGCTACTATGCTGAGGGTGCATGACTGTGTCCCACCTCCAAACAATTACGAGGTGGAAAACTGACTGTCCCAAAGCTCAAAGTCTCAAACATGGTCTGAAACTTAACTGCCACTGTCAGAGCACATTCAGTATTGATATGCAAGCTTTCTGCCTGCATAATATAAACAGTGGATTGTCAAGTGGAGTCTATGCTCCCCGAACATCACCTCCTTCAGGTGCCATGCTATAACCAACCGTTTCTACTTTGAATTATATTATAAATACGGAATAATAATTGAGCATGGCTGGGCAGATAGGTCCATGAGATTAGGGCATAGCACATGTTTGGATCACTCAGTTCTATGAAGATAGTCCTGTGCAAGAGGTAGCAAGATGCAGTATGAAGCAGAACCTGTTCAGAGGGTGTTACATGCAGCATGTATACGTCCCTCCTGGAGGCCATGGATCCCTAAATTATTTTGGAGGCCACAAATCTGCATCCTCAATGTTCTCTTCCGCTGATAGTGCACATGCAGCAGATGTACCAACACATACCCAAGTTACCACATGCTGATCTGTAGCTCTTATTTGGGCATCAACACTGTCATCCAACTTGCCAAAGCATCCACATCTTTGTGTAGGGTCTGTGTCAAGGATCACATCTCTGCCTGAAAAGCTGTTAGTTCCATAATGACACAATTAACTTGGGCTTTTCTCAGCAAACTTCCAGTGCATGCTAATGGTCCTGCTCCTCTGTTACCCGAGCAGAGACCAGAGATGCTTACTACCGAGGCCTCTCAATTGGATCCCTTGGCATCATCTGAACCCTGCCACTCCTACACCTTGGAGACTTTCCATTTTAAAGAAACCTCTCTATGGTCAAATCTCCAAGTGCTTTGTCCTGAAATTGTGCAAAACTAATTTTTAGCCAGCTCAATGCCGGCTAAACCTGTAAACAGCTATTTCTACAGTGTTCCTGCACTTGACCCCAGTCATTAAGACTGCCCCAGCTAAGGTGGTGAGAGGACGGTCTGTGCTGGTCACCATCCACTGCTCTGCCTGCTGCCACCACTGGGGTTATTGAGGTAGGTTGGGTGGCAGATTGAGGGGGTGGAGGTGGTAGAGAGTGGTGTCTGCTGAGTGGGTGGGGATGGGGAAGTCTGTCTTGTTTGATGGAGCAGGGAGGTACTACTGCACCAGGGATCATGTGATTAATCAAGCGAGAATGGGGGTATCACTAGCAGCATGGTTGTTGTGCTTATTTGAACAGGGATCAGGGAAAATCACTAGCACCAAGGAAACAGTGCTTATTTAAGCAAGGCTTGTGGTGGTTCTGCTAGCACCAGGATATTATGCTCATTCAAATGGGTCTCGAGGACACCACTAGCACCTTGGAAACGTCCATATCTTCTACAGGAATCTAGGTGGGAGGAGGTAAAGTGAACTACCAGGGCAACTTGCAGTATATGTACAGCAGGGATTGGGGTGATAGGGGCATGGCTTTGTCATTGGCTGGCACCAGTGCCGCCAGGGAAGGTTGGGACAGGTGGATTATGCACCACTGTAAGTGTTGTTAAGACTTATTTTTTTTCAAATCAATAAACAGCACTATCTTGGCAGGCTTTTAATCCTCTTTGCAAACCAATTCCTCCTACAATATATGCAAGAAGGTTCAGTCATTTGCTTGAGCACAGTGGTGTATTTAGTGTGATCGTGATATCTCTGAGCTCACTATGGGGCCATTGAATATGGACCCCATTTAATTCAACTGTGCTAAATCCTGTTAGTGCTGCCTATTCTTGTTAGTGCCATACTAATCTTCTGAACACAGGGCCATGGACCCTTGTTTCATGCATTTTCTTCTTCTGCACCATTCCTTAAAAGGAAGTAGAATTATTCAACATTGCGGGATAGGGTCCTCAATGTCTCTAGGGAAACTTGGAAAATCATAATTTTATCCACCATGCAGCTAATCTTTTATGGCTTTGTATTTCGCTGTGTATTTTATGTTTACTTGCAAGCATGCACAGAGTAAACGATTGTTCCTGTAGTGTAGGGGAGATGTAGGTGTGTACCATACGAGCCAATAGATAGAGAAATGCAGAGGTTATCTCTCAAAAGACAATGCTGAGAAGACTGTCAATGTCAGTGTGCAGCTGGCTGATGGGCATAAACTTCCGTAGTTCATAGGATAAAGCTCCACCGGTCAAACTGGTTTTCTGCCCATTAGCCAGCTAGCAGACATCAGCTTTTTATGTATTTATTTATTTATTAGGTATCGGAAAGTACCTTTGAGTCAAGGACTACGTTCAAAGGTTCCAAGTCACAAGGAAGAATAATACATTATTACAAACAGTGAAGAAGACAAAAAACTAGTTGCAGATGGTGAATGCAGAAGACTAACAGGCAGCACTAGAAGTTTAATACATTGTAAAAGCAGATTAGATAATAAACATTTTAGATATAGTAGTCATCGAACAAAGTTCATGCTGGGCGACCCATGGGGGAGCAGGCCAAGGGCCATTGTCATGGAAATATAGGCAGGACGGGAGTTAGTGACAATCACAGGGGTTCGAGGACTGGAGTTAGGCCCTGAACTGAGGTTTGAAAGGGCAGTTTCTATTTTCATTTCGAGAGAGTTAGGCAGGGCATTCATCAGGGATGGAGCTTTGTAGCCAAAGGGTCTTTGAAATTGGGAGGCACGCAGCAAGCACCATTAAAGGAGCTGCTTACCAGAGCTGTGAGTGGGTATACGCAATGGAGCCAGTGAATTATAGAGGAGAGACCCAGGGGAGAGTCCAAGGGAGGTTTTTGGCCATCAAGCAGGTATGGAATTTGATCCTGTTGTCAAGGTTTAGCCAGCCTGTAGCACTATAGAGGAAGCAGGTGTGGGTGTAATGGTCCCAGCCCGGACGAGGCAACAGGCTTTATTTAGGGAGATATGGAGCCTGGAAAGGGCTGAGGGCATTGCAGCACTGATATAAGTAATCTGTAATCTAGGAGGAAAGAACCGAGGATGAAACTGCAAGTCGGCGGGCGTCCAGGAGTAAGGCAATGCTTGAACCCGTACAGTATGCTGATATGGACATAAAGGATGGTGGACAATAGGTGGATGTGTGAGCGAAATTTAGTGCTGGGTCAAGGGTAATGCCCAGGTATTTGAAGGAGTCCACTTGTTAGGAGTCCTGGTGGTAGTTAGTATGGGGGCATTGCTCCTTGTGGGAGTTCTGTGGGTGGGAAGAGCATGAGTTTGGTCTTCTCTTGTAGCTAATTATAAGGCGTTGCATGGTGAACCAGTTCAGCATCGCTGAAGGAAGACTCGAGGGATAGGTGGAGTTGCACGGGTTAGGATTAGAAGAGAATAGGACAGCGTCATCCGATAGAAAGAATATTGCCAGAACAGGAGGAGGAGGGGCGTTAAAGAACAGACTGAAGAGTAGGGGACCAGGATGGACCTTGCAGGACTCAGACAGAACTAGGAGCCTGCTGTACAATGTAGTACTGATTTTGACCTGTTGGGACCACCCTGTCAAGTAGTCAGTGAACCAGCCCAATAAGCCTGAGAGAAGCCAATACTGGAGAGGTGGTCAGTAATAGGGAGTGATTAACAGTGTCAAATGCCTTGGAGAGATCAATGAAGACAGCGCCAGTGATATTGCTCTGTCTAATGCAGAGTGGATGTGGTGGTAAATTCTATGAGGGCAGTAGTAGTACTATGACCTTTGCAGAAGCCATGCTGATGTTTAAAGAGAAGGTCATATTTGTTCAGGTGATCAGTGAGCTGGTCAGAGATGATGCACTCTAGAGTCTTGGATGGGGGGATTGAGATGGAGCGAAAGTTGTTAGTGGATGTAGGGTCTCTGCTCCGGGAATATAGGGGTAATGGAAGCAGATTTCCAGTGGGTGAGGAATTTTCCTTGTCAGAGAGAGCGATTTAGAATGTGGGTGAGGGTTTAGAACCTCCTGAGTGTGAGTCTGAGAAGCCTTAAGTCTATGGGGTCACTACTATTAAGGGAGTGGCTTAGGGCTTTTTGAGGTATGGCTCGCATTCTTAGGAGTGATGCAGCACAGGTGAAAGGAAGGGTGGGAGGGGAAAAGGTGGGACTATCAGGGGAGGGTCAAAGAAGTTGGGGTCAGAACATGGCTGAGATTTGTGAAGGACTGATTAAAGGCTGTAGCCATGCGAGGGGTCCAAGGTCAGGCATCCAGTCAACAACAAGCTGGTTAGGGAAGGATTTGTTTTTTTCTGCAGATTTCTTTTATATTGTTCCAGAATTTATGCCCTGAGCCCCAGGCAGAGGTAAGGAGGATTTATAGTACTCAGCCTTCACTTTGTGTATGGCCCAAGTACATTTGTTCCGAGCTTCTCTATACTTTTACCTATCCTGCAGCCTGCCGCTGTCATTGGAGTCATGAGTCTGCATCAAGCCCAGGAAGTGGTTGGTAAAACCAGGGGCAGGGTTGACTTTGACCATTTTTAGTAATGGGTGCCAATTTATTGCATATAGTATTGAAGGAGAGTGAAGAGGTCAAGGGCCGATCTGGGTCAGGGTATTAATTACTGAAGGATCAGTCAGTCTGCTCTCAGGTGGGATTTAAGGAGAGCAACTTTGCCAGGGCCAAGCTTTATGTTGGAGGATTAGTTTGGGGGTGGCCGTGGGGTTTTGCAGGACCTGGAGCAGAGCACAGCAGTGTGGTCACTGAGAGCATTTGGGAGCACAGTGATGCTTGTGAACCTTGTGGGTGCAGTTAATGAAGACTAGGTCCAGAAGAGAGGAGGATCAAGTGCATTGAATCAGCCGGGTGGGGAGGGGATTATTTGTGTAAGGTCTTGGGCTATACCCATGTCGATGAATGAGGCAGCAGTCTTCGCCAGCCAGTTGATGTTGAAATCTCCTAGCATGATTTTTTCATTTTATGGAGGAAGGAGGGAGGAGAGATAGGGCAGAATACAGTGAAAGCCTCTTTCGAATCTAGGGGATTGAGACAGTGGTGATGAGGGAGGTGTGGGAGGCGACCCAGGGTAAGTTTAAGTGTTAAGGCCTGTGGTCCCAGAGCCAACTGTAGCTGGACTATGAAGAGAGTCTTTATCAGAGGGTGCAGCCACCCCCACACTTGCATGTGCGGTCAGCCTGGTAGAGGTTGTAGCCGTGAGGGTAACCACTGAGTCTGGAATCCGGGAGGACAGCCAGGTTTCACTGAGCTAACGATGTTAGGCTGGTGTTGATGGACCCATCCCTGGTAGGAGTCTCATTTTTTTAGAAGGCTAAAGATATTAAGTGTGGCAGGTGCACAGACTGGAGGCGGGGTATGGTTGGGCACAGCAGTCGCGAGGGCCAGGGTTTGGGTGGATGTTACCAGTCATTTTAAACTTCTTTATTTCAGCATACCAGTAAAAAGACAATACAGTCTTGCATTACAGGAAAAAGGAGTATCAAACTCTGTCAAGAGTACATCATGGACAGTGCCCTAAGAAATAACCCATGTCAATAACCCCACTACTGGGGTATGCAGTCTTAATATCTTGTTAAGATCTTTACTGCCATGGTAGCAATAAAATTAGTATTGTCCTTCTAAAAAGTGCCTTGTTAGTGTCCTTCCACAAATCCAGTGCTTACTTTAACTTACTTCTACGCCTCTGTGTAACCTATGGATTCACTGAAGAAAGAAAAGCGAAACTTCTTTTAGGGGTCACGTATTCAAGTAACAGAGAGAAGAACATATTAGTTCATAATCAAATAATAAAACTGGATGACTGACACTGAAACCTAGTAACTGTAAATATACCCATGGGGTGAGTGGCTTGTATCCATCTCAATCCTGGGGAGTCAGTAGCCATCCGCCTGCTGGAATAAGACAGACCTACCTCCAGCTCTTCTAGCAGGTGCATAAAGGGCAGCCAGACCCTTTAAATTTGTCCTTCTCCAAAGGTGTAAGTCAGCTGTTATTTTTCCCATTCTATTAATAGCCTTAATAATGGATACCCAATCTGATATATTGAGGGCAGGTAGGAGAAAGCCATGTTTTGCAATTGCCTTAACAGCAGCTGCAAGTAGAATACCTAGAAATGCTTTTGTTGGTTAGTCCATTTCCACGGAGGGTGGGGTTTACTAAGAACCAGATGTTCAAATCCTGTATTGCTTCCCATATGTCAAATGTCAATTTGGGACTATTGTTGCTGAAATGGAACCAATACTGGGTGATCCCAGAATATATAGTAATGAGTGCCTCTGCACCACAGCCCCACTAACATCAATCATCTTCCCCTAGTATAGTGCTTAGTTCTGGTTGGTGTGAGAAAGAAATGGCCCACCAACTTCCAATGAAACTTTGGAAGTGGATATTCTACAAATTCCATCCCAAATGTTACGCCAGTCTTGTCTGGTGAGCTGTAGACCTGCCTCCCCTTTCCATGCTGTTTGATAATGTGGGAAGAGGCATTGCGTGTAGAGTGATCTGCCCTGACCAGGTGTGAAATGTGCTTCCTCTGTAGATGTCTCTGCCCTGCCTGTCCCAAAATATTGCATATTGGGTGGGGTTCTCTCTGAAGATCATGCATTCTGGAGCCCTCTCTAATAAACGTAGTGACCTGCAAGTACTTACAAAAGCCTTTTTGGGTAGTGGGAACTCAGTTTGCATCCCTCTAAAATATTTTATTAGACCATACTGTTGGAAGTGGAAGAATCTTAAAAGACCCACAGTTTCTATCTATGGAGTGTCACATTGTCCTGTTAGGTGTAAATTCAAGGCACCTATCCAGAGGGTAAGCTTGTAATAAATCCTGTGATCTGTAGATCGTGCTGTATTATTTTCCAATTATGACACAGCTATCTAACTCAGGTGTTTGTTACAGAACTAATATTTATTTTATCTAAGGAGGTGTCAAAAGATCCCGAGGTGGCAGCCTCATTGCTCTGTCATTCCATAGTGACCCATGCATTCTCTGGGTTTTCTGTCACGTAGTCTATCTAGAGCAGCAACTTTGCCATCTGATAGTACACCTTAAGATTGAGCAGACCCACCTCTCTGAAGTCCAGAGTCTCTGCAAGTCAGCCCACTTAATCCTCGCACTCCTCCTCCCTACATGAAATAAAGCATGGCCTTGTTTATTTTTGCCAGTCTAACCTGGGGATTCTAATGTGAAATGCCTGAAATAAAAATAATAGTCTTGGCAGTACATTCATGCAAATGGAATCTGCTTTACCCAGGAGGAATAGAGGAGGATCTCCCATCTTCCATGGTCTGCCAGTACTTCCATAATAAGCTTGCCATCAGCTGCCTGATAAGGATTGGTTAGCTCTTCAGGGCTGTGTATTCCCAGAGTATCAAATCTAGTAGTAACCCTCTTAAATGGAATGACAATTTTGAATGTCGGTGTCAGCATGCCACTGAGTTGGATCACTCCCGTTTTGCTTATATTAGACATCGTCAGGTTTTGAAGATAAACATCAAGCCTCGTGTGTGTGTGTGTGTGTGTGTCCCTTAGTTACAGACAGGAAGCACCTATTTGAAGGCAATAAAGAGAGTTGGAATAAAACAGCATGCAGAGTGCAAATACATAAACAACATGTCCATAATAAACAGAAAACACCAGCAATAGTTGATTTAGATTAGTAATGTTCCCTTTAAGTAGCCTTAGATACCAGTTGGATAACCTTGAAAATGTGAAAGCTAGGCACAATTCAGTTTATCATTCAAATATTTTTGCAGTCCTTTTTATATATGGACTTTTCCTCCTATCCTCTCCATTGTCTCCCTTTCTGCTGTTGACTCACAGCCTTTACCTCACCACTAGGACTTACCCATCTACTTCTTACCTTGTTGTGTGAGTAGTGCCATGGATGGTAGTGTTGTAGTGCCTTCAGGGTCGCAGCATCATCCTGCAGACAGGGCTCTTTTCCACCCATTACTCCCTTGGAGTCAGAGCTGACAGTGTGAAATGCTAACATGCAGACAGTGAAGACAGTGCACGCTTTCAACGCCTCGGCTCAACTTTCAATTCCAGTGACCACTGCTGTGCCATCTACCCTTCATTAGATGGCAGCCAAGCAGCAGTCACACTGTCCCCCACCCCAAAGGAGGACATCCATCGATGGACACTAAATCCTCCTTCCCCTGCCAGCCCCAGGAATGACCTTGGTCTGTTCCCAAACCCAGTCGCCAGTCTAGTGGGATGTGAAGTGTCCAGCCCTCAGTCCTCCATTCCTCTGGGTCAGGTACAGGGTTACTGTAGCTCTGATTTTCTTAAGACAGTATCGTCTGTGGTCCTAACAGGGACTGAACTTGCAAGCCACTGTTTTTCAGTTGTGTGCTTTATCCTCCATGCCATTCAGCCAGAACAATGTTTTTGCAATTCTTTCCTTTCACGTTGCACTTAAGACCAAACATTTTGGGACAAGTACATTGGAACTTTGGGGGTGTCACTGTTGAGCCCATTACAGTTGAAACTTCAAGGGCTTGGCAGTCTATACCAATGACCACAGACTGTGGTCCTGACACAACTCACTGCCAGGTAGCTGAAACTTCGTGTACTTCAAGGACCAAAGCCGCTCCAATCAGAGAGGCTTGGTCTTTTGATTAACATGAAGCCAGTCAGCAAACAGCTGATCGGCTTTCAACAAGAGCAGCCTGAGATCTCTCTCTCATCTATCTCACCCCCATCACTACAAATGTAAAATTAGATTAAATCTCTTGTAAGACTGGTTACTCTGTAAGTTGTTGCAGTCATTGTGTTAGAAAACATGTTGCTGCGGTGATTAAGAATAAACATTTGTGCTTGTATAGGTGTTTAGCAGTTCAGAGACCCATTGAAAACTATTGCTTCTCCTCGCGCAACTTTCCAGCAGACAGCACACACACATCACAGCCTCCCTGCTGAGCTGTCAGAGTCACCCAGCTGTCACACAGAGTACACTGTGGTGGGAAACACTGTTACAATTTTCCAATGAATTCAGAGCTTTTCAAATGTAAATCAGATGTCTACAGTTTGTGTTTTACTCAACAGTCTAGCGACACATTGGAAAATGGCATGCCTGCTATCATCTGCCTGTGTGTTTTTCCTGTAGTAACTCATCTGTGTGCAGGAGTGCTGTATCAATGAAGTCATGTGTGTGGTGCTGCTCATTGGTTGTTTTTTTTGTTTTTACATTATTTCTTTATCCCCTACGTGCTCGGGACCCACTCCTTCAGGCCACCATGCTCTCCTGACAATCCTACTACTCCCACAAACTTCCTTACCTCATATTGCAGCCTTCCTGGGGTAACCCAGTGTAACCCTTCACGGGTGGGTCCATCTCCTCAGGGGGAGGCACCATGGAGGTGGGCATCCAGCACACTGTCTAATTGGCCCCAGGGTACTGCTGAGGTGGGCTTGGCTCCACTGGCAGTTTCAGAGTTGTCGTGGACGGAAGCCATCATCTAGCCAATCCCGAGGAGGTTTCTACTTTCTGGTGCTTCCTTATTGCAGCCCTCATGCAGTGTTCCAGTCTCCACCGGGGGCCACTGCAGGAGCGGGTGACCCTGCTACCCACCCCAGGATAGGAGGCAGTCCTATGGATGCTCAATCCTGTCCTCCCTGCCGACCCCAGCAATCCGAGTCTGTTCTGTTCCGAACCCTGGCCACTGGGCGTGATGCGAGGGTAAGGCACCAGTGCCTCAGCCCTCTGTGCCACCGACCAGCATATTGGTGTTTTGGGATGAGTATTTAAATTTTTAAGTCAGTGGCACTTTTTGTTTTATAACTATAGAATCAGTGCTGTACTTGTGGTCAAGACATTCTGACTAAACTCCACTTTGATGGGTCATGTCCCAGTATCCTATGAGCCAGTGTCCCAATATTCTTGTTCAAACCTGACCACAAGTACAGCACTGATTCTGTAGTTATAGTAAAAAAGCCACTAATTTAAATATTTAAATTACTCCTCAAAAACACCAGCTAAGCAGCACCATACACGGATGACTTCATTGGATACAGTGCTCCTGCACACAGATGAGTTACTACCAGAAAAAAAATCACAGGAAAAACACACAAACAGATGACAGCAGGCATGCCAGCCATTTTCCAGACTGCTGTGTCATTATACTTTTGAGTAAAACACAAACTGGTCACATCCGATTTACATTTGAAAAGCTCTGACTTCATTGGAAAATTTGGGAGGCTGTGACATGCATGGCTGTCTCTGCTGGAAAGTCAAGCCAGGGAAGTGACAGTTTTCAATGGGGCTCTGACCTGCTAAACACCTGTAAAAGCACAAACATTTACTTGATTTACCGCTGCAACATGTTTACGCTTACCATGGCTTTTTTCTGCTCCAGTACATGACCATGCTACCAGACATCATGAGTTCTGGATCTGAAATAAGAACGGAATATTTCTTTTTATATTTTGATTGTCCTGAAGTTTACCACAGCGTTCTGTATCAGCATGCTTGGGGGCAAAAATGGATCACATCTGTTCTTGCAACTCTTTAACAAACTCCCACCAGTACCAAGTGTACGCAGCCCTCTGTCAGGCCTACAAGTTGTGTCCCCATTACACCTCACTGCAGCTTCAGCTTAAACACATTGTTTTACTTGCAAGGTGTGCGACTGGGGTAGAGACAAAACAAATTGTTTAACCATCAGCAAATGTTCGGCATTGACAAATGCTTGTTCTTTATTATTAGGAGAGTGACATAAAAAGAAGATTACTGTCTCTTGGACTTTATTAACATTGGCTGCTTGTCTATGCATGGCATCATAATGCCCTGTTTATGGCATCATAACTATCTCCACAGCAACAGAGTAGGATGTCATAAACAGAATTGTGACTGTAGAAGTAGACAGTCAGCCTAAGCAAATAGGGCAGAGATCCTGTTTCCATGCAAATGCCCTTAGTGATAAACAAATAAGGTGAAAATTACAAAAAGGGTGAAATATAAGGTAAATTGTGTCTAGATATTGTGTTTTTCAGAGTTGTCCCAACAATATTAGAGGCTCTTTAAAGCCTGTTACATTGCAAACAAACATTCAGCATTAACAAATGGCTGTTTAATATAGCTATATACATGATCATGAAAACAGGTCACTGTCCCCTAGAGCTCACCTGCTGTGTCATGTCTTCACCTGACATCATAATACTCTGCTTGTGACATCACAGTCTCGTTGCCATGAAATTAGCATTTCACAAGCAGTGGATAGTAATGACAGGTATATACATCTCATCTTTACATTTATCTGTTTAAACAGGCTCACCAACTTGTAAGCTGATGCTCTAATTTAGGGTTCATATTGAACTCTTTAACACTTTAACTATTTCTTATTCTAGAGTTTACTATCCTATTATTTTATTGCATTTTCCGCACTTTGAGATGCCTGCATTAATTTTGCTTTATAAAATAAATTGAAACTGACTAGAACTGTGTAGAAAGTAGAACTCTGCTAGCAGAATTTGTGTGGCATGGCGATTCCATTTTCAGACTGTTTTTGGAGATTCTTTTTATTTAAGGAAATTCTGAAAAGCATTTCTATGTAAATGTTCTTAAATTGCAGAATATTATTCCATGGTCTGCGGACAACAAATCCATGGTTTACATTAGTTTTGTTTTTCTTTTAAATCTGCTTGTGGAATTTCAGAATTACCTTCCAACAAAATTCCAGGTCATCAAGCAGAATTTCCAAAATTCCATGGAATTCCAAAGAAGCAGAATCTGAAATTCCAGACCACTCCAGTTGATAAATAAAAGCTGTCAGTTCAGATGCATTTTAATAGGCAGTGATTCTGTTTTCATTTTAGTGAATATAGTTATTATTATGAACTGTGTCTCAAAACAACTCTGTTCCAACATTTTGACTGTGGCTCTGTAAAGGCCACTATGAACCCTGGCAGACACAAACAGACATTAAAACAAACCTGCTTAGATCCACATTAAACACAGAATATTATCTAAATAGTTAAAAAGAAAACTTAAGTTCATCAACTCAAAACTAACATGTAACCCGAGTTGGGCCACCATGTTTATTTATTTTGTACTTTTTGTATTAGTTTTTATAGTGCTTTTTCCCCCATGTTTCGCCGTTCCCTACACATTGGCCGTGTATGCGCATTAGGAGACATGTGCCGCTGTGGCTCGAGGTACCCTCCCACCTCGATAGCCACCAGACTTCCACCCACTGGCAGCGAACTACAGGGGGATGACTGCCACCTGAGAGAGGAGAGAGTTGCCATTGGCTGCCTCAGTCCTGCTCTCATCCCCCCTGCACTGGCTCCCTGATGACCCAAGTCCTTTCCCAACCCAGGTCGCCAGCGTGATGGGGAGGTAAGGCATCTCATGCCTCAGCCCTCTGTTTCACCACAGGCCGCCACGATGTTTATTTTAACTGACTCAACTTTAATTCCATTTTCTTTAATAAAGAGATGTCTCTGTCAAGGCATTCCTCAGTTTCTCGAGAACTTATTCTGTAGTATTACAAATTTTAAATAAATTAATAAATAAATAAAGCCAGCTGAACAATGTCATTTGCTCAAATTTTTGGTTAAAAATCAATATTCCCCACCACCCTGGTAGCACCCTCCTCCTCTCTCCTCTCCCCAGCATCAAGTTCTTCTTCAAACAAGCGATGAAGGTGACCAACAAACCCACACACATCCATGGTCAGCCATCTTCTGCTGAATGTAATTGCACCTGTGCTGCGTCTGAACTAAAAAACAGATGATCACGTGATTACAGTAGTTGCTTTACTACGGAGCAGGAACAGAAGCACTTGCATTCTGCAGATGGTGGATGGCTGTGGAGAAAGATGAATTGTGTTGGTTGCTTTCTTGCTTGTTTGAAGAATTGACGCTGGAAAGAGGGTGCTACTATGGTAGGGAGTTGGGGGAAATGTTGTTTTAACTAAAACAAGAGTGTTAAAGACAATGGGCAGAGGGGCTGTGCCACTCACCCATCGAGAGAGTTTTTTTTAACAATCCTAAAAATATTAAATTGTGGGTTCTGGGAGGAGGGCTGGGATTGAGATTGTAGCAGAGGGTGGGAAGATGGGGGTGTATATTTGAAAGTATTGTGCTGTGGAGGAGGGTGGGGCCTGTTTATTTTTTATTTTATTTATTTGATATATCAGTTTACAACCTTTGAGCCAGAAGTTCATTTGCAAAGGTACTCGTCACATGTAAGACAGATGGAAACATAGAATAGGTATAAAGACAGTTACATTAAACATGAGATACATGGTATAACAGTGGTTACATTAAGCATGTGTTACAGACAATTGTCACAGACAGTATTTACAAGATTTGGAAGTAGGTATTTTCTGACATTATTTATAACCTTGGATGACGATATTTTACAACACAACAGCAGTGAGGCATTATAAGCTTGAGACGCATCTAAACATAGTAGTCAGACCTAATCATGGGATTGTTGTTAAAGATGGAGGTTACAGTCCAAAATGGACTTTGTCAGAGAATATTGGATCAGAGTGGGTAAGAGAGTGAAAGAATTAGAAGCAGCTGCAGGAGCGGATAGTTTCTTTTTCTTTTTAAGTAGTATTTCCTAGTAAGACTAGGCACGATAGTGCAAGCATTATTTGTGCTATTCGGCAAATACTGTTCAGTACTTGTAGACTCTTACTGGCCACTACTGTCCCAAGGAAGGGAAGCAAATTAGTTGAACTCTTTTTATGTCAGTTAATGTGTTGATTACACCAGAACCAGCCAATTCCATTGCTCTTGGTGAGGGAGGAATAGTACATTTGAAATGTTAGGGCATTCAGCCATTCAGCCTCACCTGTATTTGACATTTATGCTGCTCATTTTTTCTGATTGTACATACACAGTTTCCAGTCCATTCGGATGCACTCTATTTTTGTGATTTAAGTTCTGCCTGTGTTTTGACTGGCAGCACCAGCCATTCATGTGCAATCCTCCCATCACCACCCAGTGTTCTACATTGCTCCATTAAGTACAGCAATTCATACCTCCTAAGAACTACCGTAAATCTACATTTTCCAGAATGGCTTTTACCTACTCATCTGCTGATTTCTGGAATTCTTTTCCAATACTACACAATATCTGTTTCTATCACATGTTTAAGAAAATAAAAGAAATAACTTTATAATGTCACTTGAACATGCTTTTGGAGAGTCTGCCTGTGTGACACCTACATTTTTGCATTCCTCATTGTTTATGCTTTTTGTAATTGCATCCCTGTCACTATCAACAAGACACCCCCGTTGAAAAGGTATTTGATCTCAGTGTGCCTGTCCTGTATTCAGGCAATAATACCTGACAGGGTGAGTGGTATTGGACTATTCACATCTGATCGGGGAGCATAATGAGGCCTGACCCTGTAGATGGTGGGCATTGTAGCCTCCTGGAAGGGAAGGTATAGCCAATACTGCCCACTGTGGATGATATTATTATGCATAGAAAATGGATATTTGAGTAACATTGTTAAAGAATAAAAATAAAAATGTTAAAATGAATAAAACCACATTGATAAAGTAGTCTCTCCATTTGTAGACTAGCTGCAGAGAGAGAGCTCCTGTTTTACTTCAATACTGTGATTTGTTTATTCCCCAGTGGCCTGCTTATGCACTCCCCATCTGTTCTTCTGAGAGACAGTTATCCTTTGTTGTGTTTTTTTTTTTTATTTAAATGGTGGACTGCACTGTGGTACTGCTATCAGGAGACAGTATGAACATTGTCCACATGTATATCATAGCAGGGTTCATCAGGTAGTTGGCAGTGATGCTGACACCCACACCTCACTTCCTCTACACACTGCTGAAACAGAGACCTGCACCTCATATCCTTGAAACAGAGGTATTGGCATAGTTTACCTATTACAAGAAACGTTTTGCAATTCAGCAAGAGGTGGAGGCAGGGAATGTTGCCAGCTGGCTTAAAATCCAGCACGCCTGTCTTTTTGCTAATAAAGTATGCTCCAGACCCGAGTGCTGGCAGCCCAGGTTCTTGTGGTACCATCTTGTTGTTGTGCTAAAATAATAATACAAAAAGAAAACAGGATTTTTATAAGTAATGGCAGGTCTTGGCACAGTTTTCAGTTTTGATAGACATTGAGATTTCAGCGTGAGGAAGGGATGTCTCATTTGTTTGCTAAGCAAGCAAAACAGTGACTGCCATCAACATTTTACAGCTCTAGTTGTGGCGCAGTTGTGCTGAGGCAGGTTGGCATGAGACTTTTTTCCAGTCTCTGTTGGCACATAAATGCACACTTAGATAAGGTGTTCAGCCAGAGACCAGGATTTTTCAACTCATTTTCTAAACTATAAATAATTTTACTAAAGTAGAAAAGAAAGTGTTTATTCTTCGACAGAACATCCACTAGTATCTTACGACCATTTCCAAAATAATATTAAGTGATATTTTTATGCTTGAAACTATATTTTGAAAACTATAACATTTGAATTGCTAATCGTGAAAAAAAAAGCTTGGCGTCCGGTCAACATGTATAGACCCCAATGATACAATTCTCCTGTGTTGCTATATCTATATGCATGTCAATATAATATGCTGTTAAATATAAACAGGACCTCGTCAGCCAGTTGTGTGGAGAGCTGAGATGCTGGCACCTTACCTCCAGCCACACCAGTGGCCAGGGTTCGGTAATGAACAGGGTCGCTCAGGGTCCAGCCAGGCGAGGGTGGATTGAGCCTCTAACATGACTCTCCTATCTTGGGAGGGATTCTGAGTACCACTGCTTGCTACCCCTAAGCGGAGGCAGAGTGGCAGAACCAGCAGGACCAGTAGACATGGAGCGACATGCATTGATGCCACAGGAAGGTGCATCAGTATGCACATGCATGCATGCATCACTCACAGATGCCCTGAGGGACCCTGTTAATGCATCAGTTAGGGTGAATACTGTAGCGACAAAGTAGGAAATGAGGCATTATGGTTTCCAACCCAATGCCCCACCCAGAGTTCCCTACTACCACTCCACCCCTCTCTCCTCCACCCACCAACAGGTGTTGGGGTGTGCCATGGGGTTGTCAGGGTTAAGTCTCACCCCATTCTCCTATACTGTACCATGTCAGCTTGTTTACATATGGAATGGGTAAGAGTTAGCCCTGATGACTCCATGGCACACCCCAACACCTGTTGGTGTGTGGAGGGTAGTGGGGGTGGAGTGGTAGGGTGAGAACCCTGGGGTGGGGCGTTAGGGTTTGAAACTGTAATGCCTCATTTCCCTACTTTTGTCACTATAGTATTCACCCTAACTGATGCATTAACAGAGTTTTTTTGCAATGAATTTCCCTTTTTTCAGATAGTATAATTTTATCTTTGTTTTACTGTGGGAGTGCAAGGGACCCTGCAGTCCCATCCCTCCATCTGGATAGTACAACAGTGTCCATATGTCATGGTGAGAAGGACCATGCGCCCATCCTCTACAGATACACATATGTATCTAGCCAAAGCACAGTGGTCTCTGGCCCCAGCGCTTCCACACATAAAGTTACGAGCAGGTGTAGCGAAATCACAACAAATAGTCATAGCTGTGCCATATTAAATAATTTTCACCCCAAATATTCAATATAACCTTCTTATAACCTCACCACATGTACCCAGTACAGAAAACTTTCAAATCCCTGTTGAAATATAATTCGCGCAACTGTAACGCCATTTGTACCACAGGTAAAAAACATTTTTGGCAGGATTTGAAAATTACAGTTGTTACATGAGGTCCCTGCACCCTAACTGGTACCCCCAGAAGTACACCGCAGACAGCTAGCATTTAGGTATATATATCATACTAACATATAGGGCTAAGGGCATCTACCGTATAAGAGTAGATGTCAGGATATGTATACACATTATTGCTATGCACTTTACTTTCAATATACACATGTATTTCTTGCTTACAAGATGTTAGGACACCTGTGTCCTTGTAATGATTATATCAGTCAGCATTGCCATCTTCTGATGATTTGTATTATTACACGGCTATGTACAGTCTATACCTCTTTTTTCCACAAAGTGATGACTATAACAAAATTGTATAATGTTATCTTGGACTGAGGAGCCACCTCTAATTTAGCCAATAGGGCTCATCTCTGTTACTAGAAATGTTTCCATCTTACAGTAACCATGGTAACTATCTTAGGTATATAATGTAAGACATTATGTCTTCTACCTGAAACCCCAGGAGACACAGAGATTCCTCGAGGTAAAGGTAACGCTGCAGCATTGGCTCCAGTTCTTAATGATAAGAACTGCTTAGGACAACTGTGATTTTCCTTTTGGTAGTGTAGCATTGTGAAAAATTACCATTTTTAAATTATTTAGTACAAATACATAGAAAGGAGACAAACGGAGATGAGGCTGATGGTGGAAGAATTTAATGATTATAACAATAATCACAGCGAGATATTACAAGTGGTACATCCTTCATTCTTAATTCTTCATTCTTAATTCTTCAAACTAACAGTGTATAGTGGCTTGCTTATATAGTGGAAAGCGGACAGCATCATTTCCTATGGTCGTCTATGATTGGTGTAATAAAAGTCTATGTTAAAAATTTGGGCTCAAAATATTCAAAATTCACAAAGTTATGAGCATGCGTAGTGAAATTACAACAAACAGTCATAACTGTGCCATCTTAAATAATTTTCACCCCAAATATTCAATATAACCTTCTTATAACCTCACCACATGTACCAGTACAGAAAACTTTCAAATCCTGTTGAAATATAATTCTCTGCAACTGTAGCCATTTTGTACCACAGGTGCAAAAAAACATTTTTGGCAGGATTTGAAAATTACAGTTGTTACATGAGGTCCCTGCACCCTAACTGGTACCCCCAGAAGTACACACGTAGACAGCTAGCATTTAGGTATATATATCATACTAACATATAGGGCTAAGGGCATCTACCGTATAAGAGTAGATGTCAGGATATGTATACACATTATTGCTATGCACTTTACTTTCCAATATACACATGTATTTCTAGCTTACAAGATGTTAGGACACCTGTGTCCTTGTAATGATTATATCAGTCAGCATTGCCATCTTCTGATGATTTGTATTATTACACGGCTATGTACAGTCTATACCTCTTTTTCCACAAAGTGATGACTATGACAAAATTGTATAATGTTATCTTGGACTGAGGAGCCACCTCTAATTTAGCCAATAGGGCTCATCTCTGTAACTAGAAATGTTTCCATCTTACAGTAATCATGGTAACTATCTTAGGTATATAATGTAAGACATTATGTCTTCTACCTCGGAAACCCCAGGAGACACAGAGATTCCTCGAGGTAAAGGTAGCGCTAGCATTGGCTCCCAGTTCTTAATGATAAGAACTGCTTAGGACAACTGTGATTTTCCTTTGGTAGTGTAGCATTGTGAAAAATTACCATTTTAAATTATCTAGTACAAATACATAGAAAGGAGAAGAACGGAGATGAGGCTGATGGCGGAAGAATTTAATGATTATAACAATAATCACAGCGAGATATTACAAGTGGTACATCCTTCATTCTTAATTCTTCATTCTTAATTCTTCAAACTAACAGTGTATAGTGGCTTGCTTATATAGTGGAAAACAGACAGCATCATTTCCTATGGTCGTCTATGATTGGTCCAAGACAAGTACAAATATCAACTTAAAGGCAATTCTCTTTTTAGTACATGTATGAGCTAATCTCTGATCAGCACAAATGTATTGATAGTGTAAATTATATTACTATATAAAAGTAATAATTGTCATTACCAGTTACCAAAATTTAGGAGGAAGAAATAGATTTGCACTTAGGAATGTGCTTACAAGCACTTTGCTTCGTCCTAATAATAATAGTCAAAAGGTAACTTGAACTCTATCCAGTGTTTCTATTTTTGCAGACACTTAAGACACCTGTTTTCTATTACTCATATGGTCAGTACAAATATCAAAAGACACTTTAATATTGCAGCTTGTGGCTCAGTTAAACTTGTAGCTTTACAAGTTTTAATATGATTCAATAATATAGGCCAATATTTGTTACACAAACACATTATGTGTTAGACCAAAATGAGGTTTAGCCTGAAATATTGGGACACATTTATTTATCCCTTGTTACAGGTAGTAATAAACAAGCTTTATTACTCTTATGCAACGTGTCTGTGATTCCTTGCATTCCATTATTGGCAAGAACCTGAGAGTGAGGTTTAGACCTCCTGACAATTGGCGACCAGCTGCAGGCAATATTTGAAGTTTCGCGGTTTTCACTTGTTGCTGCATGTTCCCTTCCCAACGGGACAGTAGGTGTGCATTCCCACATCACCTGTCCCATTTTTTCACCCACTTTGTAATCACTTCTGCAAAGTCTGGCTGCTTACTGGGTGTAGTCGATGCTGACACCCTCACCCCATGGCAGTTTTGAATTGTGTTTACAAGTGCATTAGTAGCCTGACCAGGAATCCAGTGCAACCTGTTGTGGACTCCATACACAACACGGCACCTTTTCACAGTTTGATTTTTGTTCCCTCCCACACCACGGCCACCATATCAGATATCTGTGCAGAACTGAGACTCAATGTCTCAAACTTCCTTGCCTCCCATGGAGGATGGGCTGACTTGGCGTGGGGACGTAAGTCAATCCGAAACTCCGACTGGGGATTTCAACCCAGTACTCAGAGACAAGACAAACAGCCAGAAAGCGAGAAGGAAGGGGCTGTTGGTCACAGCTCTCTACGCTGCTTTGGAAGCCTCTGAGTGAGGTTTCGAACCCTTGAACTGAAAATCTCATCTCTTAAGCAGGAGATGGGCTTGCAGGAAACTGAATGTGTAAGATGAGAGCAGGATTTGAGTCTGAGCTCCAAACTCTGAGGAGTGAAAAGGATTCCTTTACATCATTCTGCTAAGGCAAATGAGCAGGAACTTTGTATGTTGAGGCATGAGTGTGAAAGTCTGAGACAAGATAAGGGCAGGCTTTGCAAATGAATGACTTGTTAAGTAGAATGAATGATCAGATCGAGAGGAGTTGGGAGAGTTACAGGATGAGATAAACCAGGCACAATGACTTAGGAGTAGCTACTAGGCACATTCGCTAATCGAGCACCGTATAGTGTTACAGAATCAGATGCAGGATGATGTGGATCAGAATGTTGCAAAAGTGAGTCACGAGGATTGTGAATATAAATGGTGAAACTGCCATCAGCCAGAGGTGCTGGCTAGTCATGTCAAGGTGATGGGAGGTGTAGCCCCGCCTTGTCGACGCTGCCTGAGGAGGAGGAGCCAGATGATGACATCTACCAGTACAAAGCCCAGTCACACCCCTACTATGGCCCAGCAACCCCACCCTCCATCCACAACATGGTGGACCCTCGTCACATGACCCTATGTCCCTATGCTATCAACGGCATGATGATCATTGTGGGTGATGCCAACATGGTGACCCCATGATTGGGGAGCAGGCCCAGATCTAGTCCCAACAGCACTACCGATCACCGTTACTAATGTGGATGATAAGCAGGAGATAGAAAAATGATTGAGACCGCCTTAGGCAATGTGACCATCCCTGAGAGAAACAAATGGGTTCTCGGACCCAGATTAAGCAGCTGCTACGGGAGGCTGCTACTAAGGAAGGAATGGTCTGCACTGTGGCAGAAGCTGCAGCTCAGGCAGCTCTGCAGGGTGCCCAGGAAATCTACCTCCGATCGATCATCCCAATAATCTCTTACAAATGGCCTACTCTGTTCAGCAAATAGCTGACAGCATTGGTCAGATGAGCTCATCTGACAACCTCAGTTGCCACTTGGAGAAGGTACGTGCTAAATGTGAAACGTTTAGTCTCACTGCAGCTAATAGGGCTCATCTCTGTAACTAGAAATGTTTCTATCTTACAATAACTATGGTAATTATCTTAGGTATATAATGTAAGACATTACGCCTTCTACCTCGGAGACCCCAGGAGACACGGAGATTCCTCGAGGTATAGGGAATGCTTAGCATTGGCTCCCAGGTCCTAATGGTAAGAACTGCTTAGGGCAACTGTGATTTTCCTTTGGTAGTAATAAACAAGCTTTATTACTCTTATGCAATGTGTCTGTGATTACTTGCATTCCCATTATTGCCAAGAACCTGAGAGTGAGGTTTAGACCTCCTGACACAGCTGTACTATTCATGAGGTGGTGTGAAAATGGTAATGTTGAAAATCTGGAGTAAAAACATGAAAAATTAGCGGTTACAAGTTGCGAGAACTGCTACAACGCATGCTCGTGAATCTCCTGTCATTTTTTTGAATTTTCACCAAATTGTCAACATGGATTTTTGGGACTACCCTCATGAACAGTTGCACTGTGATTTTGTTAATCCATCCAGAAAATTGATTTAGCACAGCAACCATGCCATTCTGCATCACAGGTGTGAAAACGCGTTTCAGGCAGGATGTGAAAATGACAACCGTACTGTTCACGAGGAGATGTGAAAATGGCAATATTGAAAATCTTGGGTGAAAATATTAAAAATTGGTGAGGATACGAGCGTGCATAGAAACAGCACAATACATGCTCGTAATGCAGTCATTTTTGAATTTCACCAGAGTTGCAACATGGGCTTTTAGATCCCACCTCATGAACAGGTATCGTCATTTTAGCCAACCCGAAAGGTGATTCCATGCAGCCACTCACGAAATCACCTTTCAGGACTCAAGAAACAAATGACAGTGACTGTGTGCATGAGGTGGAGTCCCAAGAGCCCCATGTGAACATTTGGTGCAAACATTCCTAAAATTCTCTGAGATATCAACATAAATTGAAACCCCCATTGACTCCCATTATACAGCACTTACCTTAATTTCTGAGACTGAAGTTTGGCTTTGAAGAGTGCAGATGTGTCCCAGTCCACAGAAGATGACAGCGCCAACCTCCGGAGGTAAGTATGGATTGGGGGTGGGGGAGGTGGGTGCACAGAGGAAGGGTGGGGATGGGGAAGAGTATGGGGAGAGATGACGAGGGACCATTTTCCTTTTTCAGAGGTAAAAATAAGACATCAGGGACAGTTTTCTTTTTACAGTAAAATTATGATTTGGGGATGCTGGGAGTGGGCTACCCAGTGTCCCGCATTTGGGGTTATTGTTGCTGTGCTGACTCAGGGATTGGGCACATCAATGTCTGCTGTTTAAAAGTATAATTTGGGAAACTGGGAGGGCTGCAGTGTCCCACAGTTGAGTTGTTGCTGTGCTGACTTGGGGACTGGGCACCTGATGTGGCTGTTTAAAATATAATTTGGGACACTGGGAGTGGGCAACTGTGCCACTATTTTATATATATATATATGTATATATGTGTGTATATATATATATATATATATATATATATATATATATTGCAAAAACAGCATTATGCTCTAGGTAGGGATAAGGGGCCGATTCCAAGTTGGTGTATGCCAGTGTAAACCATGATTTGCCAAACCCTTGGTGTGTCTTGCAACTTGCATCAAGCAGTCACACCAGCTCTGATTCCAAGAGGCGCCTTGTGCCATGTCAGCTGCAGGCTACACCAACTGTGGGTTACACCACCCACTACACCACAGCCCGCAATGACATGGCACAAGGGTGGTTACGCAGCATCTGCACCCTATTCCAGAGAGGGCGGCTGCCGTAACCCCACTGCCGCAATTCTAGGAGCTGCACTGGTGGAGCTAAGCTGCTCTAAGAGGCATCCAATGGTGCCATCCATCAGATGCTCACTCTGCAGTGCCATGGCAATGGTGCCAATGTGTTCCCCATGCCCCCACAAGCACACCTGCTCCACACCCTCCCGAATGTCAGGGGCGTCCAGGGTCCGATCTCCAGTGTGCCCCAGACTCCTGTGCAACCTGCCCTGCCCCCATGCCCCTTGTGTGTGCATCAGTATTCCAAGGTGGGGGACTCCAGCAGCAGGCTGCAACTTCGACATACGCGGGCTTCTCGCCATGTCCATGGCATTAGCTTCCACATGGCGTAACCCACATGTTGCAAGTGCGGGATCCTGCTGCTCTTGAAATGCAGCGCAGGGTCTCTGGCATAGTAGCGAATGTCGCAGCTTCGCATACACCAGCGAGCTCGACATTCAACCTAGAATCTGTCCCCAAGCCACAAAAGTAGAAATGTGGCATTAGGGTTTTCAAGGTAACACACCACCACCCTGCATACAACAACAGGCATCGGGGTGCCTTGGGATCATCGACCTAACGCTCACCCCATTTCATAAGTAAATAAACTGAGATGGGTACAGTATGGGAAAATGGGGTGAGCATTAGGGCCAATGACCCCAAGTCACACACCCCCAAAGCCTGTTGGTGTGTCAGGGGGTGTGGGTGTTAGCTTAAAACCCTCACCACATTTCCCTGCTTTTGTGGCTTTATCCCTAACTAGAGCATTAATGCAGTATTTTGCAATTTATTTTGTTACTTTTTGAGATAGTATAATAGTATCCTAATTTTACTGTGGGAGCATAGGGTCCTTCAGACCCATGCGATATATGTAGCTGTAGAAGTGCAGGGCCCAGATTTATAGGACAACAGTGACCAATTGTTAGCATAGACTTCTTATTAGCCCACCTCATGTACCTATTAAAGAACATTTTCAAATCCCTGCCAAAACGTAATTCTGCACAACTGTGACACCATTCTGCACCACAGGTGCGAAACACATTTTGGGAGGATTTGGAAAATGACAGGAATGACACATGAAGTTGGTTAATAAGAAGGCTATGTTGAAAATCTGGGTAAATATTAACATTTCCAAAGTTACGGCGGGCGTAGAGAAATTGCAACAAAATGTCATAACTTTGGCATTTACTCATATTTTGACCCCAAATTTTCAACATAGTTTCTTTACACCCTACCTCATAAACCCTATATGTAGCAATTCTACATTTGTGCTAAATGCTATTCACACTACAAGTGCGAAAAAGTTTTGGGCAGTATGTGAAAATAACAGCTGTAATGTTCATGAGGGGTGTGAAAATGGCTATGGTTAAAGTTTGGAGTCAAAATATTGAAAATTACAAAGTTATGCATGTGCATAGAAACATTTAACAACCACTCGTAACTTGGCCATTTTAGAATTTTCTGCAAATTTTCAACATGGGCTTTTTGAACTACACTGGCTCTGTCATTTCATTAATCAGTCTTGAAAGGTGATTTCATGCATTGACCGCGAAATCACCTTGAGGGTCCAATTAATCTAAACGACAGTCACAGTGTTCTGAGGTGGGGTCCCAAAAGACCATGTTGAAAATTTGGTGGAAAATACTAAAATTGGCAAAGTTATGCACCTAAGTTCAAAACACTATTAAAATACATTAATGTGCTCTTACTTTGATTCCTCATTTGCAGTTTGGATTTGAAGAGTGCAGATGTGTCCAATACACAGAAGATGACAGCGACGACCTCCAGAGGTAAGTATAGGGTAAAGGGTAGGAGGGTGGGTGCTCAGTGGGAGGATCAGGATGGTGAAGGGGAACAACGAGATGACGAGGGACCATTTTCTTTTTTTCAGGTAAAAAAATGTTTGGGACTGTTTTCTTTTTACAGGTATTAAATAATTATATATTTTGGGACAATGGGAGGGACTCCCAGTGTCTCACACTGCAGGGGGACATCTCAGGACACTGGGAATGGGGTCCCTAGTGTCCCACCCTGGCAGAGGAACTCTGCCACTGACATGGGATTGGGCACACTGATGTCTGTAAATATATATTTCATAGTAACATGCCTCAGCCCCCTTCAAGGCAGTAAAAGGATCAAAAATCTTGTTTTAGGTAAACACCAACAGGTGTTTACCTAAAGGGGACAGGGAATCAGTTTCTGTGGACACTTTAGCCCAGAAATGGCCAAGAAATGTTTTTTTTTTGTTTTCAGCAGCTGAAGTCATTTCTTTTTGTAGAGCTACAAACTGTGGCAGTATTCACAAAATAGTGCTCTGTTTGCAATACTTTGCACAAAAGTAAAAATGGGCCAATTCAAGATAACATATCTCTGGGTATGTTTGTGCAAAAAGAATCACAGAATCTGACTCCTGGGCCTCGATTAGGTAAACATGGCTGTTGGTGTGTACCTAGGGCAGTACTTTTAAACTATTTAACTTTTCCACCTCGCTAATTGAAAACAGGATGGCAGAATCTCGGCAATACATCCCGCATTTGGCAACATTATTTATTCTACTGTGAAAGCATAAATAATACCAGGAGACCTGGGAAAGGAGGACTAGACAATTCTGCCTATTTTCAGCCTTGTCCCAGGGAGGGGGATAAGATGGATGCCAACTGACATTGAACCAGAGTAAGTGGTTATATAGTGATATAGTTATATCATAAAGGTATAGAAAAAATACTGCAAGCTGACTGGTGGAGAACCAGCTTCAGCTGTGATCTTATCCAGCACAACTCCACATGTGAAATGGGTGCCCACAAAACAGCCTAGTTATAACTATCACCACATAAATAGATCCATTTTATCATCACAACACAGCACTTCTGGGTGTTTGTTGATGGATAATGTCACTTCTTGGGTGGTTGAAGGCACTCATCCTGTGGCTTTGTGTGTCACATCACACTGCGTTACCCTAGCATGCCACATGCCCTTGTGTGCCTTATTGGTTAAATGGACCAAGGTTCATACAGCACTTTCTAAGAGACACAGAATTTAGCCAGTGAAGTGCTGGGACCATGAAGTCATAGAATTGTAACATCGTGTGCAATGAAAAATCACCATGCAGCATCATTTATCAACTGTTGGAGTTAACTGAATAAGCAGCCAGAAAGACTGGTCACTTACCAATGAATGGCAATAGTAAACTCTGGAGGTGGAGGGATCATACAAAAGTGTCTGGATCTGTGTGAATGGTAGGAATAACTCCACAGTGGGAAATGTTAAGCAAAAATATTGTCAACAGAATTAAGGTGAAGGTTGAACATTGAATACGGTTCCATAATGGCAACTACGCTTTGCACAATATGACTGGCAGAGGAAAGTCGATCTGTGCAATGAAAAGAAATAACTCAAGTGAGAAATGTCAAGTGCAAAATACTCTCAATAGAATTAAGGTGAAGGCTGAACTTTGAATGAGGTTCCATAATGGCAGTCAGGTTCTGTGCACTATGACTGGCAAAGAAAAGTTGATCCGTACAATGAAATAAATAAGTATATTTAAAAGTTGATGAAGTTAAGGGTTAGCCAAAAGCAGTATTTCAGACTTACCTAAATTTAGCCTGAGTCATCGCTGAGACATTCCATCTCAGATGACTAAGAGACACAGACTTGGTATTGGTCTTTAGCATCAGGGAGTGCAGGACAAGTTAGGATGGAACAGTCATTTTATTTATGAAATGCCCATCTATGAACTCAGAGTGCTGAACAAAAACAAAAGAGCATTACTTTGTCAGGAAAAATATTTGCATAAATAAATGTAAACAATCACAACAGGACAAATATTCAGTAATATCCCCAAAAAGCAAAATGACTGAAAAGCTAAGACTTTAATTCGAACAGTTAGGCCAGTGTAAGCTTAGTAGAAGAGATCTCCAGACTGTCGCCATGAAACTACATCTCCTGAACCAGTGGCAGAGGGAGTTCCACAGGACCAGGGCATCTATCAGAAATGCTGTCTCTTGCCACTTTTAATCTATAGTGGGGACCTTGAACAGCCTCTGGTCCTTGGAGCTGTACATGCTTGGTGGAAGACTGGAGGAGGTAGACAGGGCCTAGTCCATTGAGGTTCTAAAGGTAAAAACTACAACCCTGAAGTTAATATTCTGCCTAATAGTTAAATCATTTGAGTAGTATCTGTATTAAAGTGGGATCCTAAATTGGAAATGGAAAATAACAGCACTTAAAGAAACCATTTAGACTATGGAGATAAAAGGAACTAAAATGGAGCTTTGAGGCTCTCCACTGCAGATGTCGGTGGCTACAAGAAAATATTATCTATCAAGACAAAGATTACTGGCCAAGCTTTGACCTAAACCAGAGAATGTTCTGTGAATAATAGTTTGTAGACCAGTATTATAAGTCTACAAGTATTCTATAAAAATCACATATTAATCACTATCAAATATGTAAATCTGGTAAAGTCTATATTAATGAAACTTTCTAGTCCATAAATATTATTAGAGATCCTTCCAGATCATTTGCATGCTACCAACTACTGTAAGTTTAGATCTAGATTGAAAGTTTCCAAATAGATTGTTACTGAGAAAATAATTCTGCAGCTGAGTAGCTACTACTGTACTTAAATAGAGAGCAGAGATTGACGTTTGCAACCATCAGGATTGAAACATGAAAATACCTTGACTAAACCAACAGAGGTACACCTTGGACTTGACATTCAAATGGTGCAGACATAATCTGGGGAGCTTGCATGAGCAACACATGTTTTAAATGGGTGTTGCTAGAACTTGGGGCAAGAACCTCATCTGCTTGTTCATGCAGGTTATGTTTTGCACACTAATGGGACCACACGTGTGTTACTGGAAAAGGGTTAGTTGCATGGATGTGGATGAAATTGCTTCCTCCCAACCAATGGTTCACCAGTAAAAAGAAGAAAAAGCTAGAAACAAGAGAGTACAATAGTTATAAATAAAATCTGTATGGAGGGCAGCAAAGAGACTTGGACCAGCCCATTGAAGATAATGGGTCATATTCTGAAGTTCCATATAGGGCTTTTACTAATCACAAGTCATTGTCCCATGTGGACTCAAACAAGTAGAAGCCTTACATGGACTGATATGTCACCCCAGAATAGATTCTAAATAATGGCCCATAATATGCAATGGGCCAGCACCTATGGATTGAATTCTGCCCTCCATATTTCTGCAAATTAGTGGAAGCTGTGGGAGCACAGATGTATGGGGTTCATTTGCCTGCTCACATGGGGACAAGGACCCCCATACATCATGCAAGCAGTGTTACATTTGTCAGTTTCTCTTTCCCCTTTCTGATTTGCAGTAACACCATCACTGATCATGCAGTGGTCCACATTTGACTATAGGGCCCATTACTGTTAATTGATATGCAGATCTCTGTTCTAGTTTTCAGAGAGGTCTAAGTGCTGACAATGCCCCTTACGTGTACACCATGCAGCATTTTCACAGCTTCAGTAATTTTGAATGAATACAGGAAGATTGTTATACAGTAAAGCTTATGTTTATTCTAAAATATTAGTGTCCATACAGTATTTTAATTTGAAAACAAAGTACAAAGAAATTAAAAGGTTTTGACAAATTGCCTGTTTGAATCATTGTCATGACTTTCTTTGTTCAAAAGAAGCTTGCTTATGCCTACTCTATGTATACCACAGCATAAAAGATAGCCTAATGTTTCTGTTATGGTTTAACTGTAACAAAGACATCAATATTAATAAGGTTTTACCTTAGGGTGAGCTGAGCCAGGTGTGATCTGTAACTTTCTGAACCAAACTGTAAGCAGGGCTTTAATAACATGATTTAAAAAATTGTGAAATTCCCTAAATTCACCTGGTAAAATTATGTTTCTCCATTTCTTGTCTATACTATGAAGCTTACTGTAGAAGGACAATTTTCACTTCCTAAGAATTGGAACTACTTCCTGATTTGGCACATGGAATGATTGTGCTTCCTATAAAAAGAACCTTCGAGCTCTGATTATAAGCTTGTTGTTGTGACTTTAATTTTAATGCTTTAATTCTTTCCAGAGAGTATAAAATCCTGTACATTATCATTTCAGTATAAAACAAGACGTGTAGAAGTGACTTCAGAGAGTAAACCTGGAATTAATACTACGACTGGCTCCTCCTGTTACCATTCTGATGACAACTGTAGCACAAGAGGTATGCTAATATCTGATGACACTGTTTCAATGCTTAGTCATATGTAATCAATAACACTTGACAGGGTGAGCATTGTGCTGTTACAGTGCACACCAAGAGGTGTGGTGAGGCACAACACCGCAGGCGAGGTGCCTTCAGTTCCTGGGTGTGCATTGTGATATCACTACTCACAAACCCCAGAGTGTCTTGTTGTGCTTATAATTTAGTTTTGTAAAATTGTTTTAAAATAAGTTTTATATGACTTGAATAAGAAAAACTATTTAAACATTTAAGAAGAAGGTAAAATAGTCTCTCTGCCTGTTGTAGACAGCAGTTGCTAACAAGCAAAATCAAATTTATACTTCACCCATTCAGACTGTGTGCTGTTGCAGTCCCCAGGTTGTGTTTAATTTTACTTGAAGTGGGGTGTGCTAGGTCTCTTTAAAATCTAGATAGAGGCCTCCTTGTGTATTATTTTAAATCATTTTTATTTTATTGCATATTTTAAACAAAATGTTGATACTGCTTATTACAAGCTAGGTGTGTTGGGAAAACATGGCAGCTATTTGAATTTACAACATTGCAAAGTCAGTACAAGTTTGTTCTATGTAGAATTCCTGGCTGGCAGGACTTGTTTTGCCTGTGTGCTGTGCCCTCACAATGCATGGGTCCCAGTCAATCGGGATGCATTATTTGCCCTACCCATTTCATAAAGACTTAGTAAAGCGTGCACTGCAGCCTATTGAATCCCCCTTGCTGCAGCGGATCTGGTGATTTCTGGTTAAAGCAAATGTCAGTCTGTATGACAGCAGAATCAGTCTAATACAGTCTAGTTACAAAATGCAAATAGGGACCAGCTCTACACGTGGGTGAGGGACTCTTAGTGCTGACCATTCCCTTTACCATGGAAGTACCTAATCAACTCTTATAACAGTGATCCTACTGCAGCATAATACTACAATGGTCCAACACAAAAATATGCAATTGATCCACATGGGTGAGGGACAGGACCATGATGGTGAGTTATGAAAGTCCTGTTGTCTCACAAGGGGTGATAAATTGTATATTCTGTGTTGGGTCATTGAGTATTAAATATATATAATTGCTGGCTTCCTCTTTTCCCTTAAGGAACCCGTGGCCTTATTTGCCATAATAAAGGAGTGTTTACTACAGCAAACATGTCATAGTTTCCCTCACTCTATGCATGCACCCGCTCGAGCTCCTCGCTTCCCGACCGCTGTTCCTTTCCTTCTTCCCAAACCGCAAACCCACATGGAGACAAAACCACCACTGAGACTCGGCAGTAAGTAATTTTAAATAAAAGTAAATGTACCACAAGAATTACCATCATGATTACCCACACAATATAAAAAACAACTTTTAAATATAAGTGAAAGCGACTGTGGACTGCACTATAACGTAAAGCGGACCACGTTGCACAGCAACCTTTTTATTTTATATAATTGCTGAGGTGAAAAGAGAAACCCAGCAATTATATAAAATAATATATGGGTGGTGAAACTGAAAGTTCACACTTCAGGGTTAGATGTATGCATAAACCTCGAGCTTCGCTCTTGGGGTTTATGCAGCATCTAACCCTTCAGCCATGTCTAAATGTCTCATTACATACCCTGACCCATACTTTATCCTATATATCACATAATTTTACAAAGTTACATTTTGTATTGACTCTGTTTTATTACATTTCCAAACATAACCCTCAGCCATATATAGCCATAAAATGCAGAAAAAGTATAACAAATAACTCAATAGCATAAAAATATTAAGTGAGCGTTAGCAAAAAAGAAGGAATTCCACAACATGCAAGGGAGCTTGGGTTATCCTTAGAATTAAGCTAGAAAAAAGGAAAACATGGAAAAGCTATTAAGTGTTGATACAGAATAAATCAAGAGAAATGTTGAAAGTCCATGGCAACATCTTAACAGTAGATATGAACCCAAAAATTAGACACTAACCCTAAATCGATAAAATAGCCTGCTAGGTCTCAACTGGTTCTTGATAATATAGTAACTAGTAGGCCGCCCGCCAGTGCAACAGATGGTTTTCCACTTCGACGCCAGCGACCCCGGGTTCAGGAATGGACCTGGTTCACTGGAGGGCTGGCTGGGGAGTAGGATCGGCGTCCCGTGGACTGCTTTCCTTCTCGGGGAGGGGAGGTGGTGCTCAATGGACCCAAAGGTGAAGTTGGGGTTCGCACGCTACTGGCGCCAATGCTAAGAGGGGCGGGCAGACGCTGGATGTCATTGCACGCCCTCACCCCTGCAAGGAACAAAACCTCCTTGCAGCTGCCATGCCAGTGAAGCCTGCCACTGGCTTCAATTAGCCTCCGGGACCTGCTCTCCCAGACAGTTACTAGTTATTCGGCACTCCGGTGCCACATCCCTGCCCTCTGGGGACAAGCCAGGGTGCTGGGAGAGAACGACAAGAGCCGGAGGTGGAAGCTTGGTGCCGTGACTAGGCTGATGTCCGGTGGCCAGCTGCAGGGCAAAAATAGGTAAAATAATAAAAAAAATACAGTTCAAATTCAACTTTTATTGGATAACAAGTTGAGATAACAATATCTCATATTCAATTACATCCAACACTTAAAACATTTTAACTAGTAAATAGAGAAAGAATCCTAACTAAACAAAGTAACTAACCACCCAAAAACTAATTAAGATACAAGTGCACCCCCTAATTGTTGCTAGCCATGGCTCCTATTCTTTATAGAAAACCATTGATTTCTTCCACCTCCAAAATAACACTTGTTGGTAAGAGGCAGTCTTAGCCATGGCCTGCTGCCAGTGAAAAATTGTAGGGCTAGAGGTTGTCCACCAATTACACAAAATTAATCTTTTAGCCTCTAAAGCTGCCAAATACAATAGCTATTATATCATAGAGTCAAATGGTTGAGAAGATAGGTATCTCCAGAATCCAGAAACAGGGGAGCAAGGTATGGTCATTTAAGCATGTTCTCCATATAATGTATAATTTCCTCCTACCACCTTTTAATTAGAGAACATTCCCACAATATATGATAAAAAGTCCCTGTCTCTTCTTGGCACCTCCAGCAGATATCAAATTACTCCAACCCATAGAGACTAACCTGTCTGGGGTTCTATACCAACAGCTTAAGATTTTCTTCTGTATAAGGTGCAACTGAGATCAGGTAGCACCCTATGAGCTTCCACCCAGCAATGTGCCCAACATTTTTCTGTGATAGGAGTCTAGAGGTCAGTTGACCATTTAGACCTATGGAGTCTCTGATCGGGTATATAAAAGTCAAAAATAAATTGTAAATATGACTTACCTGACCCTTAGGAAGCGAGACCAAACTTGCAAATGTTTAACTAAATTTGAGGGGCTAGAATATCATCTTTAGTGAGCCACATGTGAAGGACAGAACGTATCTGCAGATATCGTCAAAAATCCAGGGTGGTAGGGAATGTTCTCACTGTAGATGGGTAAAGGCATCAGTACCCTGTCTCTGGATCAAAAGATCACCCACCAGTGAAATCCTGTTAAGAGCCCACATAGGCCAAGAAATCTGAGACCCACCAATCTGAATCCTAGATTGTTCCATGAAGGTTCAAAATGACCTAGATGGTCAGAATTCTATTTGAACACCTTCAGTACCCTTTTCCAACATTGTTGAGTAAATAAAATAGGGAGAGTAGACTTATGGCTGGAAAAATGAGACTCTCTAAGATAACAGAGAGTGGCAAACCCCTATTAAAGCTTGCTCAATATCCATCCAGAGTGGAGACCTCACTGAGGATGAGAAAATCCAGGTGATTGCATGCTTCATACCTAACCCCATATGGTATGCCCAGGGCCAAGACGATTCCATCCCCCTTTCAAACCAGGGTCCTGCAAAGTTTTCCTCTCAAACTTTGGGGTCTCCTTCCCAGATAAAGTTAAAAATAACCAATCAGTTTTATCCCATAAACCAGGGAGATGGGTAACGGAGATTACTCAAGCAATAAAATAATTTGGGAAAACCCATTAATTTAATGACCACCACCTTCCCAGGAAGAGACAAATGTAACTTTGACCATCTAGTAAACTCGACTTCCATATTAGCCAGGACCCCCAAAATATTCCTGGGACTCATTTCATGCAAATCTTTAGATATAAGCACTCCTAGGTATTTAATACCATCTGGTGACCACTTTAAAGATGGAGTACGTAAGGACGCCCAGATGGGATCCCCATGATATAGGTGTAGGATCTCCTTTTAGCTCAATTAACCCTCAGGCATGAAATAGCACTGAGGAGTCCAGAATAGCCCATGCAACAGGAAGCGAAGTCTCAGCTCTGGATAGTAGAAGCAGTAAGTCATCGGCATTTAGTAACGATGAAAAGGAGGAGTGCCCACCTAATACCATGTAGATCCAGATGCTGCCTTTAGCAGCATTTAAGGTTCCATAGCTAATAGGAATAACAAGGGCTAAGTGGGCACCCTGCCTGGTACCTTGAAATAAACAAAATGCATCCGATAAAATACCATTGGCTATAACCCTAGCCCTGGGAAGAATATAGACAGTGAACCCACCCTTGAAAACCCAGCTCAACACCCATAGTCGAAAGTGTATAAAACAGATAGTTCCATTCAGTGGAATCAAAGGCCTTTTTGGCATCATTTGCAACTATGGCCACCAACTGAGGGGCCCATAGTGGCAATTTGAATTAGGTCTACCACTGCCCAGAGGTCATCACTGCCCTGCTTGCCCTTTATGAACCCAGCCTGTGACTTATGAATCAACAGAGAAAGAGCTGTCTCTAACTGAGTAGCCAACATTTTTGCCAAACCTTGCAGTCAACATTAAGCAAAGAGATGGGTCTGTAATTGGCAGAGAGTTAGATCCTTACCAAGTTTAGGCAGGACAGTGATAGTGGCCTCCTGCATGGATGGTGGCAAGGAACCTACTTCCTTAATATGGCAAAAAGAGCAAGCAGGCCGGTGATAATATGTCCTGAAAGGCCTGATAAAAATCATTACTTAAGCCATCAGGCCCGTGCTCTGCCCACAGTCATTACTTTATAGCTGATTGACTCTCAACAAGAGAAACATCTTTATCCAAACCTTGGGCAATATCTGGTGGCAGATGTGGTAGATTAATGTTAGCAAAGAAAGAATCAAAATCCTCCTGGAAGGGGAGATGCTGGAAGTATAAAGAGTCTGATAGAATTCTTTAAATACATTAGAGATTCTGTACTGGGTCTACAATTAAATGATCAACAGATTTGAGATAAGAAATTTGAGTTTCCAAAGATTTTTCTTTAGCTGGTAGGCCAACAATTTTCCAGCCTTCTCTCCTGACTCCCAGTAGGATTGACACAAGAAAAACAGAGCCCTTGAGGCCTGTCGCTGATAAATAGAATTCATCCTGTATTTGAGATCAAGCAGTTCCTGTACCTGGCTAGGGTGTTCAGAGGATGTTGATATATGACATCTTCCAACTGTTTTATATGTGTGGTAAGAGTGAGGGTTTCCTGCTTCCAAGCCTTATTTTCTCTGGCAGCATAGGCTATAATCTAACCCTGAATAAATGCCTTGAAGGCATCCCTTCGGATGAGACATTAAACCGAGGTCCCTTCTGCCCATCCTGATGTTGTCCTGGTGGGTGTCCAGGTGGAATAAAGAACCCAGAGCACTTTTGCAAAGAGCAGGAACATTCCCAGTGTCCTGGTCAACATTCCCCTTCCCATAAAACCCGTTCATGCAATTATCCAGGCTGTGTGGGTGATGATGTGCTATATGGCCACCACCACATTCAGTCACTTCACTACCAGTCTAGCATTGCTTGTAAAGCGCTTTGGGATACTGTGTATGAAAACGCTATATAAATGCTGATTCTTCTTCTTCTTCTTCATCATTCCAGAGTACAAAAGGGGTAAGACTGGGGTTGTATTAGTTTGAAAATAAAATCAATCTCTGCCTTAAGCCACTCCTGAAATCCTTCAGAACAATAAAAGGGCGGGTTAAAGTGCCATCTTGAAGATTTAGGATGCTCCCTCTGGGAAGACAAATCAGACTGACAGGGCATGATCTAAAATTATTATGGGGAAATTGACACATCCAGGACATCGGCAAAGAAAGGAAACTACCTAGGAAAAAATCCAGCCTGCTACAAATATGAAATCTGCTGGAATTAAAAATATAACTGTGATCTCGGGTAAGCACAATCTCTAATAATCTACTAAATTAAATTCTGAACACATTTGGACTAGCATTGCTGTGGAACGTGGATGCGAGGGATCCCTTCGTGCAGGGTTCTGTCAACAAAGGGGTCCATAACAAGACTGAAGCCCCCACCAACCAAACAAACGTTACAGGCTGATACCAGTCTGCTATTCTCTGTGTCAGGTAAGCAAAATAATCTGGAGAATCTGTATTAGGGGCATATACATTTGCTAATAGTAATCAGATTCCCAAAAGGTTCCCATAAAAATAAAACGCCTTCCTCATCTGAGAAAGTACATTCTACTTAAAGTGGACATCCTTTCTTTATATGTATTGAGACTCTGTGCTTTTTAACTGAACATGTACTGGAGAAAGCCCTCCCTACCAACCCTTAACCAACCTTGATGCAGCAGTCTTCCAGAGGTGGGTCTCTTGAAGGAGTGCAATATCATAGTTGGTGGAACCTAAGTAGGATAAAACTTTTTCTGTTTTACAGGGTGGTTCATGCCTTGCACATTCCATGTAGTTATTGTAATTTCAGTCATTTTGGTACATTATGCAAAATAAAGCAAAAAGGGTACAAAAGCAGGCAAAACAGAACGGAGGAGAACTGAGCATCAAAAATAAGATGTTGCCATGGTTATACTATACCAACTATGTATGTAAAACGATCTAACCTATGACAACAAGCAGACAGTCCTATTAAGAACAATATAACAAGAATGTCTGTAATCAGAAGTAACATCCAGGATTCCCAAAATGACCAAGCCCAAATGAATCCAAAAATACACCCCCAGTGTCATGTAGAGACACCAAAAAAAAAAGACAGAGCAGTGTAATTAGAACCTGCAAATGTCCCAGATACATAAGTAAGTACCCCATCAGCTAAAAGTGAGCAGGAAAGCAGGAATACTAACCAATGGGGTAACAAAGTACATAGTAACCAGATCCCTAGAAGCTGAGGAATGGGAACATAGGAGCAGACAGTAAAAATCTGTCCAGACTTCCTCCCATGCCCAAGCGGGCGAACAACAGGCATGCTATTTCAGCCTTAACTTGCCACCTAACATGGCTGGACAAAGGGCCACCTGCCCACCTCTGACAAATAGGAAAAGAAAAAGACCACTTTAGACATAATTAGCACAACCTGCAAAGGTGAGCCTAGAAGAGGAATTGTAGCCGGAGAAATGCAGAGCTAAATAACAACCTAGGGGCAGTAGTAAAGAAATGGGAAACCAATTGGGGGCATCTCTAATTACACTTAAAAATACACCAAGTTCACATATGAAACTTAAAATGTATATAGCACATACATTATTCATGAAGGTGAACAGCAATGAAATGAAATTGTCCCTCCTCCACCGAACCTCAACTACCTTAATTCTGTAAATTACAAAGCGCTCAGACTTTGTCCGTGAAGTGCTTACCCATCAAAGTAAAACCGCCCATCTTGCCTACCGATGCACAAGGAGAACGAGAGAGAAAGTATCCAGTGATGGAGCAGAAGAAACGGGTTGTATAGTCACATCCGAGATTGATCCATGTAGGTACCACCACAGATAAAGAAGTCGGTCTGGGCATCGAGGGCTCCTGGGAGAGTGAAGCTACCAAATTGTCATCTGGATAATCCGCACAGTCCATGCTAGCCTTCTGCGACTCTCCAGATCAGCCATCAGAGACAATCTGGGATACTTCAGCTCCAGATCTACTGATCACCCTTGTAGAGTGAACAACGATGCTAATGCTGAAGGACTGGGCTGCCCCATCACCAGAACATCATCCGACTCTCAATGTGGCGGTGATTGATGGTTACTAGGGCGGCCTCTGGAGTTCCTTCTGCTGTTTTGGCTGAAGTGCAGAAGCACCATCCTCCTTAAGGGGAGCACAAGAAGATTGCTTACTACAGAGCTTACCAGAGTGATGTGGGTCCTGCAGAAGAGACCGATGGACGATTATTTTTAACTAGCAGTTTCTCTGCCCATTACCTATCTTGTGATCCACTGGAGACTTGTCATACTGTAGGAGGGCTGCATCTCTCTCAGAAATTTTTGAGTGTCCTGAGGGGTCTTGAAACATATCCAGCAACCCTCCCATAAGACCATTAAGATAGCAGGATACTTCAGAAAATATTGTAACTTGTGAGAAGCCTGTTCCTTCTGCACAGAAGTAAAAGCTTTCCTGCAGCAGCAACCTCCTCGAATAGTCTTGGAAGATATGAATTATGTGGCTGTTCCACTTTAGCGGACCACGCTCCTGGCCAGCTTCAAAATCTGCTCTTTGATTGAAAATCTCAAAAATAAGCAATAATTGGCTGTGGGGGCATGCCTCTTGCTGGCCAGGAACCCAGCAAACGGTGAGCCTTCGATTTCAAGGGTGAATCCCAATGAAATCCACCACCTGTGAAATAAGCTGTTGTAGGAACTCAATCATGCTGGGGCTCTAGGCACCCTCTGGGATGCCCACTATGCGTGAATGTTCCTGCACTCTGTTCTCCAAGTCCTCTATTTTTCCAGGGCCTTCTGTAGCTGCTGTTCCAAACAGGTTATTCTATCAGCATGACGGGTGGTATCTGATTCAACTTTAAGTGCAAAAAATCTGTTGTACGCTATTCTTTGCTCATGATATCCATGCACTCATTCAGTTATGAAACAGAGTTTTTAATGTTGTTATGTCTTATGAAAGGGCTTGTAACATGGCATGAATATCTGAGAGCTCCTCTAGCCCGACAGTAACAGGTGTTCCCTATGCAGCCATTGCAATTGAGCGTTAGGGTGCTCAGTCCGAACAATGACTCACTGGTTCGTAGAGCTGTCAAGTAACAATTTCCTAGAAACTGGCACAAAAGGTAGGCAGACTTTCTACTGCACAGGCCTGACAGGACCACAAGAAAGAATACCGGAATGCAGCCTGAAATTTATGCATTTAGTCAGGGGTTCGTGGAGGTTCATAGTCAAGCAGCCATCTTTAAACGCATGCACCCTCTGTACTGACTCTGTTTTGAATTCATGCACAGTCCTTTAAGATGCAGTCAAGTATTGTGCTAGCTGCTGTCTTGTTGGTTAAACATTCCATTATGACACGCAGTATAAACTCTTAAATACTATGTTTTATTTTTGATGTTTCACGGTCATAGTAGCCATTGTAGTGTATTTTGCCTTAAAATAACATGCTAGTGTTGAAGTTGCAGATGCCTGTAACAAAATAATGTTTTAGCCTAAAATGTGTTCCCACAGATGTGGTCTATATAGCTAGCTAGATATGTAAGTAGTAAGTACGACATGGTATGCATTATAGGATTTTAATGCATGCCCCAGGGGTGTAGTAAGGTTCGAGACTGAAGGCCATGTTTAGATACACCCTGGGAAGTGCATTAAATTATGCTTCACATGCTGGAGTGGCTTATTACACTTATAAAATGGTTCTATGGTTCTAAGAAGGTTTTTGGGGAGAAAATTTGGTTTCTTGCCTGATCATGTGTTATAAAGACTTAAAGCTTGGTCAAGTGGCGTCTCTTAGCCAATGACATGTCTAGATTGTTTTCTTTCCATTTTATAAATATATATAAAGCAAGAGAAAAGAGAAAATAAATGATGGCAAAGTGTAGATAGGGAAATAATACTACTGAGGGTCGTAATGCCATAAAGACACGAACCAAAGGGTGGCGATCTTTATGAGCTAGTTCCACCACAAGATGGTATTATTTCATGAGCATGCTGGACATTGCCACCTTTTATTTTATATAATGTGTTAGGCTGGACCCTGTTTATTGTGTCCCATGTTTTGTGTATTGTAGGTACCTTCTGGAATGTAGTGGTATATAGGTACTGTTTTTTCCATAGCATAGTGCTTTTCTGTTGTATAGTGGTAGTGTAGTGCTTGTTTTTTTTCCATACATACTTTTTATTTTTCTATTACTCCCCTTCTCACCCAGGACCATGGCATACACATGCATATATGTGCGTGGAAGCGCACGCAGATGCCAGGATCTGGTGGCCCTCTGCCCTCCTCCCAGAGCATTCGGAGGTCAGCTTCCTTCCTGGGTGGGTTTCAGGGCTGCACCGCTGTAGTGGCACCAGGCAACAGTCAGGTGCAGCACAGATTCTCTTGACACCTCCTTGCGACAGGGAGGAGCTTGGTGAATGGCGGCATGTAGTTCCTAGCCGCCACTGCATATCAAGCTCCTCAGGGACTAAGCATCGAAACCCTCTGGTGTACCAGTGAGATGACTGGAGACCACAGTGGCACGCCCACATCCCAATGCTGACCCAGCACACCCAGGGCTCCCATGGCCGACTCGATGACAAGGTAGATCCGTCTAATTACAGAAGTGCCACCAAGGGAGGGTGGGCCCTCTCTCCCCCGGGGACTGGACCTACTGAGT
Organism: Neoceratodus forsteri; assembly: GCA_016271365.2. Taxonomy (NCBI): domain Eukaryota; kingdom Metazoa; phylum Chordata; order Ceratodontiformes; family Ceratodontidae; genus Neoceratodus; species Neoceratodus forsteri. The sequence goes on from CM057453.1 coordinate 803,894,879, forward strand.
CATTCCGGGGGACTGGGGAATAGTGGGGTTCAGGCAGGGAGGAGAGGCACAGCCGAGTGAGTACTCCTGAAGGATGCTCAAAGCCCAGAGAGAAATAGAGTTAAAAAAAAGAAGGATAGAGAGGTGTTTGCAAAGGCATCTAGGAGGTGACCAGGTCAGTCAGGGCAGCCAAGGCAGCCAAGGAGCTGAAGTTGGCTCAGGGATCAGAGCGGGGGAGGAGTTCTTTAAATACATAAGGAGAAGAGGAGTTGTACAGATGACATTGTTAGAGTCAAGAGGATGGGCGGAACAAGGGAAGAGCAGGCAGATGCACTCAGTGAGCACTTCTGCTCAGTGTTCACAAAAGAAAGGGATGGCCCAATACTAAAGGGAAGGGGCAAGGGTGAAGGGGGCAGAGATAACAGATGGGATCATTAAAGAGGATAGAGTTCTGAAGGGCCTTAAGGCCTTACAGGTGGACAAGGTACTAGGACAAGACGGTGTACACCAAGGGTCCTGAAGGAACTGGCGGAAGTGTTGGCAGGCCCTCTGATAGACTTCTTCAACATCTCCTTGGAGATGGGGAAGGTACACAGGGACTGCAAGATGGCTCAAGTGGTGCCCCTTCACAGGAGTGGACCCAAGGACCAACCGGGCAACTACAGACCGGTAAGCTTGACTTCCATAGTGGGAAAGTTGATGGAGATCATTCTGAAGAAGAGTTTGATAACCTTTCTTGATAGTAATGGTCTACAGGATGAGAGACAGCATGGGTTTGTCTGGGAAGATCGTGCCAAACTAACCTGATTGACTTCTTCTACTGGGTCACTAGGATGGTTGACGAAGGCCATTCTGTGGATGTTCTGTACCTGGACTTCAGCAAGGCTTTCAGCTCAGTGCCCCACAAGGGTTAGTGAGCAAGCTGAGGACATGGGGTGGGGAGAAACTGGTGGGGTCAGTTGAGAGCTGGTTACAGGGCAGACAACAGAGGGTAGTTGTAAGGAGAGACATCTAAGCCAGTGCCAGTAACAAATAGGGTACCACAGGGTTCAGTGCTGGGCCCTGTTTTGGTCAATGTCTTCACTGGAGACATTGTAGAGAGGTCAAGAGTAAGATCAGCCTGTTCGCAGATGACACTAAGTTTTGTGCAAAATTGACAATGAGGAAGGAGGCAGGCATCCGGGAGGATCTAGCTAAACTCGAACACTGGTCTAGGGAGTGGCAGTTGGCATTTAATGCTGAGAAGTGCAAGGTCATGCACCACAGAGCAAGAAATCCCAGGACCAGCTACTGGCTGGGGAGTGCAGGTAACAGCTTCAGAGGAGGAAAGGGACTGGGCTAATAGTCACAGGGGACATGAAGGTATCAGCATGGTGTGAAGAGCAGCAGCATCGGCAGATGGATACTGGGGTGCATTGTCAGAGGATCACCTCTAGAAGGAGGCAGTTATCCTGCCCTTATATAGATCACCGGTGAGGCCACACTTGGAGTACTGTGTGCAGTACTGGTGCCTATACCTCAAAAGGATGTGAAATTACTGGAGGGGTTGCAGCGCGAGGGCTACGAAAATGATTATGGGACTGGGGAGTTGCCGTATGAGGAAGATTGAGGAGCTCAACATGTATTCGCTGGAAGAAAGAAGGGAAAGAGGGACATGATAGAGACCTTTAAGTACATGAAAGGCTTAAAGTCAGAGAGGAGGATTGTTCTGCTTAAACGGGGAAGGGTCACGAGGGACACAGTCTGAAGTTGGAAGGGAAGGTTCAGGAAGGAGATGAGGAGGCACTACTTTACAGAGAGAGAGAGTGGTGGTGAGATGGAACGCACTGCCTTAGGATTTAATCGAACTGAGGGCAGTGGATAGCTTTAAGCAGGGTTGGGATAGAGGCAAGGGCAGGATTAGTACAGACAAGAACACAAAGAGGTGAAGAACAGGAAAGGGAGGAAGAGAGGAATGTAGGTGGGGCTGGGGCAGCTGTAGTAATATGAAACTAAGAGCTGCATAATCATACAGACTTTTTTTTTATTATGTAAGATTTTATAAAGTTTATCATATCATGAGCCGTAGGAACGGCCTTCATACACCATCTATACAGCATAGTCATACATGCCCAGTACATACAGTACATATCTGTTCTCAGGACATAAAGGATTATCTACAGATATGTGCTGCAAATAGTATTCTTTAAGCAAGTGTCTCCTAGAACACAGTGCAAAATACTAGCCCTTTCAAGCTTCATGAAATAGTTCTCACACAGTAAAAGAAACTAGTTGTCATGGTCCTTCTACCTAAACCAGCAAGTTGCTCTAGTCTGGTATCAGGGTTCCAAACATTATCACCTGCTATCCACTAATATAAACATCTACAAAGTAGCACTACACAGTAAGACCATATATAAACTAAGATGAATCTGTCCATCAAATTAACGGACAGAACCGAGAAGACAATAAGGGTCAAATGTATATAATAATATAAAATAGGAGTAGAGGCAAGACCATACAACCTCAGTCACCTAATATACTATAAACACACTATGCTGTCAACTATATTCAGGGGGATTTTGGAATGGTGGGGTGCAACCCGAACAAATGTGGGGAATGTAAATAAGCTCCCCATTTCTTGTAGTATTTATCAAGTCGGCCCTTGGCCGCTGAAAGCTCGTTAGCCAGTCTTAACCATGGCAGAGCGCCACTGTAGAACTGTTAGTGGTGGTTGTCTCCAGCGCATCAGAACGGTCTCTTAGCTTCCATCAAAGCCACTAGGATCCATGCTGCACTCGGGGAGGATTTAGTGCCGAGGTGTCTCCCAGTAAGAGGGCATAATTTTGAATCTGGATTGACTTACCAACTATCCTGAGCAGTCCCTTGGACTAGAGTCCAGAAGTTTTGCAAGGTCGGGCAGGTCCAGAGGACACGTGAGCAGGTGGGCAGGGGAGGAGTGGTATCACCAACACTGGTCCTGCAGTAAGTTCTTCAGACTATGCAGTACTGCTGGGGTTTTATACCACCTTAAAATAATTTTCAGTTGTATTAATTGACTCTTAGAAGTCCTCATAGGCTGTATGAGCTACTCTAATGCAAAGTGACCATTGTTGTGGGGATACTGGGTGGAGGAGGTCCTTTCCCAGGCGGCCCTACTAGCAAGAGTAGCATCCGTTGGGCATCGCTAATTGTCTTATATAGAGTACTCACCAACCTCTGGCCCTTTCTGGGTAGATGAAGAACTCAGACAGTCCCAGGAGTTTTGTGACGGAGAGACTTTAAGAAGAGAAGAGAGAGCGCCTCAACTGTAAAAATCTCCAAAAGTCTGAGGGTCCTACCCCAAATCTATCCTTAATCTGCTCAAAGGACATTATCATGAAAGAGTTTGGGAGTAGTAGATCCCCTAACACTCTAATGCCCTTTGATTCCCAGTGGGGCAAGAGAGCAGTTTATGATCAACCATGATAAGACGGTTGTTCCATAGGGGATATCTAAGCAGGGGTGGTAATCTGATTTCGAATCGCCTCCGCCATGCTCTGCATGTTTCCTGATAATTGAGTAAGTCCACTTGCCACCTGCTTTACGCCAGAGAGCAGAGAAAAAGAGGAGTGTCCACTGACAAGGAAGCCTCTAATGATACCCACTGTGGAGGGGGTGAGATGGGGAGTAAACCAGGCTGTAGCTTGGGCCATTATGTAAGCCAGGTGATATCCTCAAACCAAGGAAGACCCAGTCCACCTCTAGTCCAATGTGCACAGAGTTTCAATGTCTCACCTTGGGCTTTTTCCTCCCATAGAAAAGAAGCGACTAAGTTATCTAGGGTCTTAAATAGTTTTGAGGTCAAAGGAATGGGAAAAGTATTCAGTAGATATGACACTCTAGAGAACAGAACATTCTGATAGCTTCTGCCTTACCTGTGAGGGTGAGCTGAAGATTTCCATCGCTGGACCTCCACCATTAGAGAGGCCAGCAGGGGAAAATTGTGACTCCAAATCTTTCCAAGCCGTGGTAATAAAGACCCTTAGATAAGGAAAACTTGTGGGGCCCAAGTAATATCAGTGCCTGTAAGACAGGATTTGGTACAGGCTCCATTTAGGGGAACAAAATGGTTTTCTTCTGATTTACTGTCAGCCCTGAGAGACAAGCAAACTCCTGTAGAATTACTAGAAGTGAGGTAATGAAGATTGGGGATTAGAGAGTGTGAGGAGCATGTCGTCCGATAGGCGTTAACCAAATCGTTGATCCTTTATAGGGATACCTGTTATATTAGGGAGTTTATAAGTGTCCTAATTAGAGGGTCCAAAGCAATAAGAAAAGAAGAGGGGAAAGGGGCAACCTGCCAGGTGCCTCTTTGTAATGGAAAGGGGAGGTATCTTTATTAGTGACAACTCTGGTTGATGGGGAATGATACAAGGTAGAGACCCACTAACAGAAATCTGCTGCAAAACGAACAGCGTAAGAACTTTATGAAGGAACCCCATTCTAGGAGTCAAATGCTTTGACAAAATCTATTGCCAAGGCAGCTATAGGAGTTTTCGTATCGTGCTGCAACCACTTAAGGTTCAAACAAGACGCAAATTATCTGCACTTGATTTCCCTTAAAAAGCCTGTTTGCGAAGAATGAATTACGGTGGGCAGGAATGGGGTTAATCTGTTCGCTAGAATTTTGGCTAGTAGTTTGGTTTCCATGGGGAGGAGCGAAATGGGCCAAAAATTTGCACAGAGAAGGACGCCGACCACTTTTTAGGGACAAGAGTTATTAACGCCAAGCATGGTCGGAGGGAGCAAGATGTCTTTTGGGCTTCCTGCAGTACTTGTAGAAGCGGATCAGTGATGTGATTTTGGAGCAACTGGTACAGTTCTACTGATACTCCATCCGCCTCGCACCTTGCCCCTTGCCATCTTGGATAGTGCTTCTCGAGCTCTTCCAACATGATGGGGGCTTCGGCTTATACTACTGAGCCTCCGAAAGTCGAGGAAGGAGTCCCCGACACATATTGTTTAACCGAGGGAGAGGTCGTTGTCCGAGAGTACACTCTTGGATTGATAGAGCTCCTTATAAAATTTAGCATCTCCACATTTATGGCCTTCGGGCCATGAGTAGTTCTCCTTCTTATTCCTAAGTGCCAAGATTCTAGAGGAAGTCTGCTGCTTTCTCAAATAGTAGGCAAGTAACTTCCTCCTTTGTCCCCGCCTTCCCATACCCTATGTTTTGCCTTTGTCAGCTGCCATTCCTCTTTCTATGTAACAGCATATTGATCTGGTATTTTAGACCTGTGATGGGGCCAACAGTGAGAATTTAACAGATTCTGAGGGAAACTTTAAATTGTTTTTCCAGTTTTGCTAGTTGGTCCTGTAGATCTTGAAGATGCTGCGCGCCTTGTTTTTAGCAGCTGCATAAGAAATAACTCTCCCTTAGGACAGCCTTAAAGGCTTCCCATACCGTAGTCACACTTGTCTCTCCAGGGGTATTCAAGGCAAAATACTGACGTGTTTCTTCTTTATGTACTCCCGGAAGGTTGCATCTTGCAACAGGAGGGATTACATCTCCATCTAGTAGATGGGAGGCTTTGACCTGGTGGGGAAAAGTGATTGCAACTGGGGCATGATCAGATATCAAAATGTTTCCTATGGTCGCATTGCTTACACCTGGCATTGCAACATGATTAGCTAACCAAAAGTCTAGTCTACTATGGGTACTGTGACATTGGAATAGAAGGTATACTGTGCCCTTGCAGATGACTGTTCCTCCATGGGTCTCCTACAGCCCATTCTGACATCAGTGTATTCAAGGTGGCTAATACTTTGGGATGATATTGCGGCATGGGGATGGATTTTTCTATAAAGACGTCCAGAACCAAATTGTGGTCACCCCAGTAGTATGGGAATCTCTGCTCTCTCTTCCAACAGATCAGTTAAAGCTTGGTTCGTTTCAGAATATGGGTCCTCAACATCTGTATTAGGACCATAAACATTGGCTAATATAACTTTGCCACCGGGTAGGACAGCCTGACATCCAGCCATCTCCCTGAGTGTCTTGACGTTGGTTTCGACTGCCCACGGGCCCGGTTTCAAGGAGAATGACAACTCCTCTTGATTTTGTGGTTGCACAGCTAGACAGGACTGTACCTACCCATAACTTCTTCAACCATTGAACCGTCCGGCTGGTGAGGTGCCTTCTGGAGCAGGGCCACATCAGTCCCCATGGAGTTTAAGAATTGTAACACCTTAGTGCGCTCACGGGTGATTGAGTCCCCTGATGTTCCAGGAGACGATCTCCACCCCTGAGGGCCCACTGTGGTCTCTGTCATAGCAGTGTCCCCAGCTGCTAGTAAATGTATAAAGAGTACTCACCCTGCAGGAGGGCTCAGGTATATGCACGGCAGCAAAAGAATAAAATAGGGTAACCTGTTACCGCAGGGTATAAAGGCAGCTCTAATCGAGAGAATTAGTAGAGAATACTATAGGCAGCGGCATATGGTCTTGTCTTAATCAGACAGGTACCCAAATAAAACAGGGATAGAAAACAAAACAGAGTTATCTATCTTAGCAATAATTACAATAGAAACCAAATAGTTATCAAAACCAGTTTATTGTAACAGTAGTATTTATCTTAAATTCCTTAACCTAAGCTACGTTGGTGGTGTCGAGGTGAACATGTGAGTAGAGATAAAAGACCCCAATGAGCCACACTGCTTCAGGCACCACAAGAGAGCAATGGGAAAGGTTACACCCAACAGATGATAACCTGACCCAGCCTGACTCCATAACATCAAAGCTGAGAGTTCTAGGCATATCGGGTGACCTTAAGTCACCCAGGTAGGAAATAGGTGGGCGGAGGAGGAGGGGCCTCATCAGCCACCTGCAAATGAATAAGCTCTTAATAATGAACTGATACACGCTAATGCCCTCCCTTCTAGGATCTGATTCCTAGGAATAGCGGGCTGCCACTTATAACTTATCAAACCTGCTCTAACTGTAATATAGTGGTCTACCCCATATATCTCTATACTTGCCAAAAGGATTTCCTGGGAATAAGCTCCCATGCTTCCATACTATACTGTTCCATCCGGGGAAGGGGAAAACATGGGTGGGGAAGGAGAGGGGAAGAGAGGGGGTCTTAGTGTTACCCTTTTTGCCCTTATTGCCCACTAAGGGGAAGGGGAATTTGCAGCCCAAGTAAGAGGCAGATAGCCATCATAGCATATATTGCCCAGGCAGAGAACTGCACATGGTACAGTGCTTCCAGCGCCCATATGTTGAAGGCCAGCAAGGGGCTTCCGCCTATTAGAGAGCAACCTGCAGCGAAACTGGAATGCTCTAAGTATCGAGCTGCTTCATGGCATCTCCCAATTTGCAAAATTGTCCAGAGATGGTGGGCTAACACCAAGGCAACAGCCTCTGCAAAGTCTTCAAGCCCAGTTTTAATAAGCCATCAGCTGCCGCGCTTCTTCCTCATAGACATCCATTTCAGATGCCCAGTCCAGCGGGTCGGATCCTCTAAAGGTGCAGCAGCCTCTTCCTTTGGCTGGTCCTTCTGAGTATTTTGTTCCAGGTTGAGGTAGTGGCTCTAGGCTGTTTAGCAGGAGCCAACTCTGTTGCGCCTGTTAACACCGAGGAGCGGGACTTCTGGAGCGCTGCCTTTGCCTAGCTGGTAGCGAAGTAGCAGTGTCTCCCAAAGTATTGTTGAGCGACTTATTAGTTGGCGCCTCCTGGTCAGTGGAAATATCAGTACCAGCCTTGTTCATCTTGTCCCCAGAGGAATATGGAGCCCATAGCTGTTTACTACTGGGGTCTCCTTGCTTGGAAAACCCATCTGGCTCAAATTCCTGTCCCTGGTGCAGCGCCTCTTTTTCTTGTAGTTCTCTGAGGCATATGATTCCTGGGTTCCCAGAGGCGTCTGAGACATAATCTATGGTAACATGCCAGGCCAGTGGGCCTGAATCCAGGCTTCTGTGTTCCTGGGATTCCAATGAGGAAAGACTGACCATTTTATTCAGGTACAAAGCAGTGAGGCCTTTAAACGATATTACACTGCATTGGCTGCTAGGATTTTTTGAGGGGTTAGAAGTCTATGTTTCGCAGCCACCTCTTGTGTGAAATCTCTGTAGAAAGATATGGTGTTCCTTCCATTCCAGCTCTCTCAGCTCTCTAGCAGCACGCAACAGACGCTCTTTGACTGAGAAGTGCAACATATAGGCAATAATGGTGTGGGGGCTTTGCTAATGTTAGGGTTGCCAGAGACACGATGGGCCCTCCCTAACCCAATTGGCTCCTTCCACCGTCACCCAGTAACTGTGGGTATCCAGTCATTCAGGAATCTTTCCATGTTGGGCCCTTTGACTCCTTCAAGTACCCCTAGTATTCGATATTATTCCGCCTGCTTCGGTTTTGCTGGTCCTCTGCTCTGTACCACAACCTGGATAGCTTAGTCTCATGATCCTGAAGCCTCTGCAATACATGTAGGTGCTGTTTCTCTAGCTTTTCTGTCCATTGCTGTAACACATTATGCTGATCCTCCAATCTGCGCACGCTACCACGTTGGTAGCGAGTGAGGTGCCAATAGTGTCCACTCTACTTAAAAAGACTCCAACATTTTAGTAATATTTGTTAAGGCTTCGCCCACTTGCATTTGATTGAGAGAAGCCGGGTATCTTGGTGGGGAGCTTCAGCCATGGTGCAACTCGCAGGCTTTGAAATCAAGCACCCTCCTGCAGCCCACAACTAGCCAGATCAGCGCCTTCTCCTTCACAGTGGGAGGCAGCAGTTAAACCCACCGGCACTAGGCTCCTTGTCAGTCTTGCTCAGGTGATCTCTTCAGGGAGATGGGGAGGTCATGACCGCTGCAGCCTCAATCCCGCTGAGAGGAGGGGAGAAGAAGTACGACAGCACTGGTGTACCGAGCTCGGCCTATACGGTCTACTACTGCGCCGGCTCTGGAGTATCAGCGGCCCGCCAGATGCTGGTTAAGAGCATGGCTCACCCGAATTACATCTCAGCGGCATTGATAGAGGTGAGGAAGGGTGAGCAGGGTAGCTCAGAATGAAATCAGTCCAGCATTTAGGACATTTTGACCAATTTCTCCGTCAGGCTGGGGCAGAGAGAAAATTTTAGGCAGCCATCTTCTCCGGGTCCAAGCCACGCCCCATAATCAGGCAGACTTGATAGACCTGTGAGCCTTTTTCTGCAAGCAATTTTATATGTTTGTATGTAAATTGTCAACATCTTTCTCCTCCCCACCCAAATATAACTTTGCGCAAGTGCAATGCCAATCCACAGTGCAGGTGCAAAAGCATATTTTGATAGGATTTGAAAATGACAACTATGACATACATAAGATGGTGTAATAAAAGTCTATGTTAAAAATTTGGGCTCAAAATATTCAAAATTCACCAAGTTATGAGCATGCGTGGTGAAATTACAACAAACAGTCATAACTGTGCCATCTTAAATAATTTTTACCCAAATTTTCAACAAAGTCTTCTTATTACCTCATCACATGTACCCAGTACAGAAAAGTTCCAAATCCCTACCAAAACATAATTCTGCACAACTGAACGCCATTCTGCGCACAGGTGCAAGAACACATTTGATCAGGATTTGAAATGACACCTGTGACATACGAGGTGGGGTAATAAGAAGACTATGTTGAAAACATGGGGTGAAAATATTGAACATTTCCAAAGTTACAAACGACGAGTAAAGATTGCAAGGAATGGTCATAGTTGTTCTTTTTTTGAATTTTGACTCACATTTTCAACATAGCCTTCAGACCCCACTTCATGAACAATATGATTTTCATTACACAAATCCCACTGGAAAGGTGATTTCACCAACCAACCGCAAAATCACCTTTCCAGCAGGAGTTGCCTAATGACAGTCATGAGACGGATCCCCAAATGGCCATGTTGAAAATTTATGGTCAAAATGATGAAAAATGGATGAGTTATGCATAAGCTGCCCACCCCCATTGAATTACACTGTAGCACATTTACCTTAGTTTTTGATATTGCGAAGTCGCCGGGTTCCAGCAGCAAGACATGTCTTCGACCACAGAGCAGGCCTTGAACTTGGGAGCTCCATAGGTGAGTTGCTGTTTGTTGGGATGTCATGGGGGTGTGAGGAGGTGGATGTACAGTGGGTGGTCGGGTGGGGTGTGGGTATGATCGGCGATGGAAGGTTTGTTTTTACATGATTCAATACAAGATAAAAAAAAGACATTGAGGGATTTATTTTTTATTTCACCAAAATGAGAGAAAGGGACTGGAGAATACCACTACTACCAATGAATGATTGTAATGGAACGGCGATCGATGGGTGCAGGTGCCACTAGACACCAGGGATTTTGCAGGAATGGCAATCGGTGGGTGGGGGTGCCACTAGACACCAGGGATTTTACGAGCTCACCAATCGGTAGGTGGGGTGCCACTAGATACCAGGGATTATATGGGAATGGCGATGGCAGGTGGAGGGGTGCCACCAGACGCTGTGATTTACGGAAACTGTGATCGTAGGTAGGGGGTACCAGTAGAAACCAGGGATTATATAAGAACAGTGATTGGTGGTGGCAGGAGCCACTAGACACCAGAGATTTTACGGAACGGCAGTTGGCAGGTGGAGGTGCCACTAGACACCAAGGATTATACAGGAACGGTGATCAGCGGGTGAGACTGTGCCACTAGACACCACCAATTTTTGGTAATAGTGATCGGTTGTAGGGCATGTCAGTAGACACTGAAGATTATACAGGAATGACGATTGGCAGGTGGGGAGTGCCACTAGACACTAGGGATTTTGTGGGAATGGCGATTGGCGGGTTTGGGGTGCCACTAGACACCAGGGGTCATATGGTAATGGCAATCAGCCGGTGGGGGGCCACTAGACACCAGTGATATTTTTTTAAATTAATTAAAAAAAATAAAGTAACAAAACAAGATTATATTTAAAAATATATATGCGGATTGGGGGATACCACTAGACACCAGGGATATTTTCAAAGGTACAATGACCAGATGGCTATATTTTTCAGGACCAACGATTTTCCTCGACAGATGACCCTGGCACAATCCTTTTCCGCCATCCTTTTCTTTCATGACGAAAATGGAAACTGGCTGGTGAAAAAGAAGTTTCCCATTGATGATCAGATGTCCCATTTTGACAACCAGATGGCCATTCCAGTAATCCTTTTCACCAGCTGAATTCCTTTTTGGCTGTCCTTTTTCGTCATGGCGAAAATGGAAATTGGCTAGTGAACAAGGATTACAGCAAGAACCATCTGCAGTGAAACGTGACATCTCTTCAGTCAAAACTGTTAACTAGTTTCCTTTTTCGCCATGACAAACAAGGAATGGAGAGAAAGGGCAAAAAATATTTAAATTGTTTAAAAAATTAGGACATACAAATGTCAGAAACCACACAGAACAACTCATCAACTCCTGATGGAACAAGATACATACTTTGATGTACTGTATGTGACAGGCATCCCTGGCAGGTTATGACAGTTTTTTGAGGCAAAAATAAAAAACAAGATAGCGGCTCACTAGAAAGGATTTTTTCTGGTGAACAGGGATTGGTTCCTCAAGAATAAGGATCATTGTTCATCAGAACAAAATCCTTTTTCCTTTCATTCCTCTATCCAAAGAGTGAACTGAGCATGCTCAGAACCCAACATTTAACATTAAATAACTTTGAAAAAGATTAATATTTTTTCACCAAACCAATGCAGACTTGCTCTGTGAGGTAAGCACTTTCTACCCTAAAATATCAGACCAACATTCCAAATAGTTTGGACGCAAGCGCAATGACAAACTGCAAAAAGAGCAAATGTTACCATTTTTTTTACTATGCACAGTACGAAATCCACCAATCCGACCTACACACAACTTGGCATGTCAAGAGATCTACTCAGGAGACCAAGCATGCATAATTTCATGCAAATCTGTTGAATGGTTGCAAAGTTCTTAAAGTGCAAAATTTGAGGTTTAACATTAAAGTGCCTACTCAACCTGCGGAATTCATTGTTGCAAATGCAGGATCTTTTACTGCAAATGCGGAATTGTTTTCGTGCTGCCACCATTTTGTTTTCAGTTAGTGGTGGCAACAAAATTAAATAACTTAAAAATACAGTGGCTTATTAGACAACTAAGCTAAAGTTGTGCGCACTCAAAGGAGACACTCTGATCGTGCTGTAGAATACAAACTAAAATGTATTAATGTAACAAAACAAATAACACGATCAAAGGCATGTGAGAGTAAGCCAGCAAGCACACTCTCTCTTTAGCATGTTGGGTCACAAGACCCTTCCTCAGGGGCATAGTTAGAATGGATCATGGTGAATATTTTGTACTGGCCCTTAATTGATTCATTCAGCAATTAGGTCCTCATAGTGTAGGCGATATCAACATTTCATTTATGACATGTTACAACAAAGTTGAATAAAAAAAGCAACATTTCTCTCTTAAACATGTAGATTGAGTAATGAATTAAATTTAATTATGAAATGGTCTTAAAGAATGCAATGTCTGATTGGTGCAATCTCTCCCACGCCACAGTTGAAGCACCACCTGCTATCCATAAGCAAGGCTCCCAGTTCTGACCGTGCCTTCGCCATCCAGCTACAAATACCACCTGTTGTGGTTTGGTATTACCAAGTTTAAACAAGGAACACGGGTTGTAACAGATGACAACAAGACAGATGCCTGCCTCACATTAGTGCACAGCTGCTGCGTGGACATTCCCTGAGCATTTAAGGATCAACCATACGACTCCTCACACAAAGCTCTCAACCTCTCACCAAACAAAAATATTTTCGGCTGTTTTAACAGAAATCCAGATAAACAGAACACCATGTCACCCCCACACTACATGTTGTCCTCTTGCTCTCTAACTTACCACCCGCCTCCCATACTGCTTGAACATAAATCAGGATAAACAATCCACCATGTCACCCCCACACTAGGTGTTGTCCTGCTCTCTCCTCTCTCTGTAACTTACCGCCCCAGTCCCATACTGCCAGCTGTGTAACAGACCAGCAACACGCTGATCCCATGAAGACAATTGCACTTTTGTTGCCGCTTCTCATTTGGAATTAGAAAAAGGATTATTGGCCATGCTGTGTTGGTACTACCTCTGGCAAGAGACCAACACTGCATCATCTGCTAGGATTACTTTTTTCCTTACTAATTTTCTTTGATAATTTGTTCCTTTTCTTTAGGGATTTAAGCTAAAACTCTTTAAAACAAGGGCCTGATTTTACAAGGATGGTACAAGTCATCGCCAAAGGTGCCTAGCGCCATTCTCCATTATGCCAAGGACCCTGCATCCAATTCTGGAAGGGCAGGGTCCTGTGGCTAAGTCCTGCAAGGTTTAACACTCCCACAGGCATGCAAAACAAAGGGTGCAACTGAAGGATGGTCACAAGCCACAGCTCCAGACCTGAAGGGTGAAAATGCCCCCATCATTCTCCGAGCCTGTGACAGTCAAGGCACTACACCGCAGTGCTAAGCATGCCACCAATGCCCTGATTCCCGATCTGCTGCCCTCTGCATCCCACAGCCTCTGTAAGTTGTAAAGGGCAACCCAATTCCCTGGTAGTCTAGTGGCCCCCACCCAGCAGTGGCAGACCACCCTGCTCCCTCCCCACCCGCCCCCAGCCAGTAACTCACACAGACCCTCCTCTCACCACCATGGTTAGCCACCAACTGAGCTTTGTATGAGCATGTACTATTGTAAATGGTATGCACTCAATGAATGAACTGTCATTCATTGAGCACATACTGTTTACAGTAGTACGACTCATATGGAGCTCAGTCTAGGGGGAGGGTAGTTTGCCAGTGCCGGCTGGGAGGCCACTAGACTACCAGGGAGTATGGATTATGGTTTTATATATTTATTTCTTTTTACAGGATGTGCCATTTGCGGGTGGCTGGCATCAGGGATTGGGGCTGGGGCTGTGAATAGCCCTGCAGGGCTAATTTACAAGTACTAGGGGTTGGGGCATGCAACAGCACTGTGGGGTTATTTCACAAGTACTGGGGTTGGGGGCATGCAGCAACCCAGTGGGGCTATTTAACAAGTATTGGAGGTCAGGGGCATGCTGCACCTTTGCGGCTTTTGAGGTGGGGGCATGGATAACCCTATGGGGCATTACTATGCTGTTACTGGGTTGGGGCAATGGGGACAGAACTAGCCCTGCAGGGCTTTTGTGTTGTGGGGTCAGGGCAGTGTTGGGGATGATGGCATGCCATCGGGGATGGGCATGCTGCACATACAGGCAACATCCACAGAGCAGTATTGTTACACCAGCTAATGCGTGTAACTTACGCTGATGGTGTTGTCAAGGCACAGGTCAGAAAGCATAGGAAAAGCCAGGAGCAGTTGTAAAATTCGTAACAAGAGTTTTATTTGTACTAGCAGTTACATAGAAACATAATATTGTTCAGTATAACTATTTACAAAGGCCAAATAAACAAAAAATCCATCTGAGTTTTTCTTCAATCTCTGTGTCCATCTTGCAAGCAATTGCTGCTCTGACTGGTGGTGAACAACTCTGCAGGTTGTGGGCATTTGGAGTCCCGGAGTCGCTGATTTAAACTTCCTACTACTCGGAACTGCTCAGCTGACTAATCCAACTGTGGGTTTTGAAAGCCATTTTAGAGCTTCGGTGAGGTTTAACCCAGTCTTTTAAGGGCGACTTACCCTCATAGTCTGCCCCTGGTCTCTAAGCGCTCATGATGGCTGCCATAGAAACACAGGCAACGCCACTTCAGGGCAATTGAAATCGCTCAGCTCCAGCGAGTGGAGTTCAGTGGAAAGAGTGTTGTGGTTCAAGCACTATTACAAATCAGGTCTGCAAAGCAGCAGGAGCTGCAGGTGGTGAACAACTCTGCAGGTTGTGAGCATTTGGAGTCCCGGAGGTGCTGATTTAAACTTCCCACTACTCAGGAACTGCTCAGCTGACTAGCCCAACTGTGGGTTTGGAAAGCCATTTTTAGAGCTTCCTGGTGAGGTTTAACTGATCTTTTAGAGGCGGGTTACCCCATAGTCTGCCCTGGTCTCTAAGCCGTCGGACGCTGCCATAGTAACACAGGCAATGTCACTTAGGGTGCTTGAACTCACTCAGCTCTAGCCAGTGGAGTTCAGTGGAAAGAGTGTTGTGGTTCAAGCACTATTATAAATCGGTCTGCAAAGCAGCAGGAGCTGCAGGTGGTGAACAACTCTGCAGGTTGTGGGCATTTGAGTCCCGGAGGCGCTGATTTAAACTTCCCACTACTCAGGAACTGCTCAGCTGACTAGCCCAACTGAGGGTTTTGAAAGCCATTTTAGAGCTTCCTCATGAGGTTTAACCCGATCTTTTAAGGGCGGGTTACCCTATAGTTCCGCCCCGTCTCTTGTTGCCAGTAGCAGTTAGCAACAGCAATGTCACTAGGGCTTGAAATCACTCCGCCCAGCAAGCGAGTCGAGCATGGAGTGGAGGCGATGCAGGCAGAGGCCAGCGGCGCCTGTCGGCATCAGTCATGGGAAGGAGCCAGAAACCCTGTTGAGCCAGATAACTAAATACATAAGGGACGTAAGTAACATTGTTGTGTAGCTATTCCTGTTGTGTAACTAAGGAGATTATAATGGCCGAGCAAGATAGGATTATCATTTCTCTGAACACTTGTATTACTTGTAAAATGTATGAGGAGGGGAAAGGTTGATTCCTTTATCTGTGATAAATGCTTACTAATTGACAATATGAAGCAAGAAATCTAATCATTGCAAAATAGAATCAAACTCCAATTAGAGATTTCTTCACTAGAAAAATTTATAGACTCAGCTCTAGATGACTGTGCTGAACAGCAGTCTCATGCTCAGCTAGTAGGGGCTGTTAACATCGAAAGAAATGACACAATACAGGCAGCAACAAGTTGTTTTGACTCTAATGATGATTGGTGTAGAGTGGAAAAGGGCATTAAAAGGGAAGGAGAATATTGGTGGTCATGGTCAGATTGAGCTGAAAAATAAATATAGTGTTCTTAAAACAGAGCTAGACCATGATGACACTACTAAAGGGGTTTCAATTATTAGTGACTGTAGGAAGGTCATGTGGTCATGACTGGGCATAATAATCAGGAAGGGCAAGGAAATCAAATAACAAAAAGACCTTTTGGTTATCGTGATTCCATGATTAGAAATATCGATAGGATAATATGTCAGGGTAGGAATGAGTCAACTATCTGTTAGTACCCTACTAGGAGCAGGGATAGGGATGTTTGTAAAATGCTACCAGGACTGTAGGAAAATACTAAAATCCAGTCACGCTACTGCATGTAGGTGCAAATGATGTTGGAAAAAGGGCATTATTAGAAATTCAAAGGGATTTTGAGGCCATCGGGAAAACCTAAGGTTACATGGATCCCGTATCCTAATATCAGAGATCTTGCCCATACCTCGTGAGGGGTGAACAAACAAAGGGACATTATACAGCTGAATGGGTGGTTGAAAAGGTGGTGTCATAGGAAGGTTTTGTCTTTATCGAACACTGGAACACCTTCAGGGACCTAGGGTTATTTGGGAAAGACGGACTACATTTAAACAAACATGGGTCTAGAATATTAGCTAAGGAAATCCAAAATCAAGTGGTTAACTTTTAAACTAAGTATGAAGGGGTAGGGGAAGCCATCAAACTTTAAGGACATCTGTGAAGAATTCAACTTCACATGAGAACTCTAAGGGCTCTCAGGACTGGAAATGCCTCTCCCTAAATGCCAGGAGTCTTACAAACAAATTTGAGGATTTAACCTGTTTGCTAAATACTGACAACATCCAGATATGTGCCATAACAGAGACTTGGTGGACATCTACTGACACCTGGGACCATCACATACAGGGATATGATGATATCATATGGATAGGGAGGATAAAAAGGGTGGTGGTGTCGCACTATATGTATTTAACAAAATAAAATCAGTAGCTATTGAAGTCCCAAAATACCGGGCATAGAGCACGTGGATTAGGGTATTGCCAGCTAAGGGACCTAATATTAAAATTGGGGTAATTTATCGACCTCCTTCAATTTCTACCTAAGATGATGAGGCAGTGCTAAAATTTTTGGACTCCTTAGAGATTACAGAAAATATTATACTTTAGGAGATTTTAACCTTCCCGTGTTAATTGGACTAGGCAAACGGAGACATCCTACGAGCTAAAGTATCTGGATTCCTTTATTAGCTGGATTTGATCAGTATATAGGAAATAACATAGAGGGATAAAATATTAGACCTTGTGTTAAGCAATATGGGAGACCAAATAAAGAATTGTAGTACTTCATCACCACTGCTCAAGTGATCACTGTGTGATAAATTTTGATTTAAGCGGGTCTGTTCGAACACTTTTGGCTTAACCATGGTTCAAAATTTTAATAAGGCTAAATTTAATGATATGAGAACAGAACTCGAATTGGGGATGGAAAAAGGTTTTGAAAATAGATCATTAGTGGAAAACTGGGATAGTTTGGAGAATAAAATTATGGATTTAATTGATAAGTACGTCCCATTAAGAAAGAAGTACAATGCTTTAGGAAAAATTCCTGTGGTTATCTCCAAAATTAGCAAATTGATCAAAAGAAAAAAGAGCTTATATAAAAGCCGGGAAAGTGAGTGTGCAAAAATTGGGCCTTGTATAAAAATTATTAAAAGAAACTAAAAGTGCCATAAAACAGGCAACTCGAAAACATGAACTAAACCTGGTTACAAAGGTGAAAGATAACCATAAATCCTTTATACATATATCAATAACAAAAGGGATGTCAAACTTCAGTGGGGCCCATTAAGGATGAGGATGGTATATTAGTTGAGGATTGCCAAACTATGGCAGGGCTTTTCAATACTTATTTCTCATCAGTATTTAATAATAAGTCTAAAAATATTAGAGATCATCTGACTAAAATAGATTATAAAATTATTTTAAACAAAACGATATTGAGGATAGACTAAAGCACCTGGACCCGAATAAATCTCAGGACCAGATGGAATCCATGCTAGGGTCCTAAGGAATTGGCAATAGAACTGGCAGGACCTATAACATCACTGTTTCAGAAATCTCTGGATAATGGGGAGGTGATTGAGCTTATGAAAGGCAAATGTGATCCCTATTTATAAAATGGATTTAGACAGAAGGTGGGCAACTATAGGCCTGTCAGCTTGACTACTGTACTGGAGAAAATGTTGGAATCTATTGTAAAGGATCAAATGGTGGAGTTTCAGGATTCAGTAGGGGATTGTGATGATGCTCAGCATGGTTTTATAAAGGGTTATCATGCCAAACTAATCTCTGGAGTTTTATGAGCATGTGAGCAGAGCATTGGACGAGGGTGTCTCTATGGATGTGGTGTTCTTGGATTTTTCAAGGCGTTTGACAAGGTCCCACATGGTGAATTGATTGATGCTCTGATTGAGCATAAAATACCGGGTATATTACAACTTGGGTTAAGGCATGGCTGAGTGAGAGAAGCAGAGGGTCTGTTTAAAGGGAGTTTACTCTGATTGGTTGGGAGTGGAGAGTGGAGTTCCCTAGGATCTGTTCTGGGGCCCTGCTTGTTTAATATCTATATACACTCATTATCTGGAGGAGAGGATGTCTGGGAAACCAAATTTGCAGACGACACTAGAATTGGCATTACTATCAGAAATGGTGAGGATGTGACAAAGTTGCAAAAGCCTTACTCAAAATGGAAAGCTGGGCAAGGGATAAGAAGTTATCCTTAACACCGACAAATGTGTGGTGATGCACTTTGAAATAAAATAATCAAGCTGACTACTTCTTAAATGGACAGAAATTGGGCAAAGTAGTGGAGGAAAGAGATTTGGAGGTTAAAGTGACAAGTGATTTCAAGTTCCACCAGCATTGCAGTCAGGTTATAAAATTGCTAGTAGTACTCTTATAAATATCAAGAAACATATAAAGAGTAGGAAGAGGAAGTTGATTGTGCCTCTCTTCGTGCACTGATGAGGCCAAGCTGGAGTATTGTGCACAGTTCTGGTCACCTGGTTACAGGTTGGACATAGTAAGATTGGAGAAGGTTCAGAGGAGGGCTACCAGGTTAGTAGCGGATGTTAGGGACCAGGACTATGGGGATCGATTGGAGGACTCGGGATGTTCATGTTGGAGAATAGGGCCTGAGAGAGGATATGTGATGGTGTATAATGCACTTAAAGATGCAAAGCTAAGGATCAAATTGGGACTTACCCTGAGGGAACAGCGATATGACACTAGGTCACATTCATGGCAACTTAAGGCATAATTTAAGACCATGAAAAGAAGGCACTAGTTTAGTGTTAGAGTTATTCCAGTATGGAATAATCTACCTAAGGAGGTAGTCACAAGTAAGACGACAGTTGAGTTCAAGAAGAAACTGGATAAGTATTGCAAAGCAAATAAAATAGGGGGTTTCAAAATTAGAATTAACAAGTGAGCACAATGGGCGTAAGTCTTCTTTGCTCTGAAATCACCTATGATACCTATGATGATACCTATGACTTATAAGTCCTTCCAATCCCCGCCTTCCCATTCTTAACAAACGTCTTCCAAAGTGTTCTTGTAAGTATCAGGCCGGTACTGCTAGAACACAGTGTCCCAGAACAGAGGTCCCTTTTCACAGCTCTTGCAAATGGCTTACAAAATGCACTAAGATAACCACTTGATTTTCCAATATCTTTTGCAATCTTCTCAAACTATAATTATATACATTTCAAAACACTACATAATGTCTAAACAAAGGGATCCTAATATCAGTTACATTGCCACATAATGATTTGTATGTATTTTATATCAGCAGATATGCAAGGGAGGAAAAGACAAACATCAAGGGAAGACTGAGCGATAGCGAGAGGCAATAATTGCAAGACTGTCAGGGTGATCAAATCCTAGGTCTCATGAGAAAATTTGGTTACACATCCAGACAGACAAGAGAGAGGAAAGAAGAGAATAGAACAGATCCCTGCATTCAAACTCTCTCCATAATCAACTGGGACAGGGTTCTATTCAACCCTGTCACAGATGTTTTCCTCTGGGGTTGTTAGAGACTAGCACCCTGGAGGACATTGTTGCTGCCCTTCCAGAATAGGGCACAACTGCTGTCGTCAAACCCCTAGCACCATGTGTTGGGGTTGGCACAACTGGCGGTGTAAGTCCACTTTGGTAAGCAGCTCAAGTGCATGTCGCAGGGCCGGCCGGCAGAATACCTTATGTCAGCAGCTGCTGTCAATTTGTCACTTGCACCATTTTGTTTGGCACAAGTCAAGTTATACCTGACGAACCTTTGAGAACTGGATCCCAAGTAATTTATAAAGTAATGGACCAATGGATCCATTTTAATCACAATAAGGCACTCAAGGAGGTGTGTTATGGTGGAATAACAACCTTCTTGGGTGGTGGAAGCACTCAGTTTTCCTCGTAAGCTTCAACCAACCCAAGGCGGCCATTGTTCTGCCATAACACCTCCCTGTTGTGCCTTATTGCTTAAGTATATCACAAAGGCTGCCATATATTAATAGGCACCAAATAATAAATAAACTTTAATCCATCTCAAACAGCCCCTTCTCCTATATTATAACCATCTCAGTTTATTTACTTATGGAATTGGGTGAGCATTAGGGCTGAAACCCCAAGGCACACACACACCCTCCATACTTGTTGCTGCATGCAGGATGGGAACTGGGTGTTGGGTTGGAAACCTAACATTCCCCTAAACTTTGTCGCTGAAACCCTAACTGATGCATTAATAAAGGTTTTTGCCAATAATACATATTATATACAGTATATAGCTACAAACTACATTAATGCAGACCTTAGGGTTGAAGAACACAAACTGGACAAAATCAGGAAATAGAAAAATTGGGTTTGCAGTCTGAGGAGTCTTGGCAAATCGATAGTGTGGCATTCCTTGGGGTTGTCAACCCTAATGCCCACCCTTACCCTAAGTAAAAACATACCATGCTCTCTTTCTTTATACAGGACATAGAAGCTACAACTGATGCTGTTGGCCACATGTGGCAAAACTTACTTCTTTACCTCCAAATAGTATATGCCTATATGAGGTACTGGATTGGATCTGTACCATGTGCCAGGGCCCAAGATGCTACAACTAATTCTGTTGTCCACATGTGGTGAAACATACTTCTCTGTGTCCAAAGAGTATATGCCTAGGAGGCACTGGCTTGGTGCTGTACCTGTGCTTTGGACAGGAGGCTATGGGCTGGGGAGCAGCTTGGTAGTAGGGCTGACAACCCCAAGAAACACCACACCACCAATTCACCAAGACTACTAAGACTCCAAACCCTAACATTTTTCATTTCTTGACTTTGTCCACTTTGCATTATTCCACTCTAATGTCTGCATTAACATATTTTGCAAGGAATATGTATCTACCTAACAACTATCGCCACTATAGTTAGGTTGAGTACAAACTTCCATGTTAAACCTGAATTTTTGAACCTTAACTTTGGAACTGTTCAATGGATTTGCAGAGTTGACATGCTTACTCTCATGCTGTAGGTCTCTTCATTTGCCAAATATCGTGTGAATCCATTCTGTGGGGTGTTTTTGGCGTTTCTTTGTCCACCTATATCTCAAATGGCTTTATGTTTTGGTCTGTAATTTTCAGGGTAGAAAGCCTTTGGGTCCCAAATGTGCCTTTGAAGGTTTGGGGAAAAATATTAATCCATTCAAAAGTTATTACATTTTACATTTTCCATTATTCCAAGAAAATTTATATGTCAGCACAAAAGTTTTTGTGATCACAGAAGCTATCATTTGTGCAAATAATATATATATATTTTTTTATTACCTTTGTTTTACCAGAAGAGACACACTAAGCTGAAAGCTTGTTTCCAGGTGTGACATGGGAGCACAAGGAAGTTAAGTGACTTGCTTAGAGTGATATAGTATGCAAGTGAGGCTGTGTGATTCAAACCCAAGTTTTAGGTTTGCAGCGCAGAGCCTTAAACCACCGCGCTTAGACTGCCTCCTAATGTTTTTTTATTGCAGGAGCTGATATTTTGCACACCTTATTGCATGGAGGGTCACATACAGCCCTTGCTTTCACAAGCGTTGCTGTCTTTTGCATGTAGGATCACATAGAGCCTGTGTATTTTTGCAGAGCTCTGTTGTGTCTGCCATCTTGTTTTGCCGTTAGCGAGAAAACAAGTAAGGAAAATGTATGAAAATGAATGAAACTGAATAAGAAACATCAGAATCTAGCTAAACAGGAGCCATTTAGCTAGATTCTAATGTTTCTTTCTTTAAAGTGTGCCCAAACACCTTTTCTGGGCCCCAAAATCCAGGTGCCTGCTTAGAGAGTAGCTTCCCCATGTTCTGTGTATGAGAACAGCAAGATTTTCTTGAGTTGTGCAGCCACAGTTGGAACTCATGTTGCCGGCTGCACTGTTATGTATGACCTGCTATTTCCCTGTTATCTAGTGGCACCCTCACCAGCCAATCCCTGTCCCTAGTGGCTTCCCCATATCTTTTCCTGGTGTCTAGTGACACCCCACCCTCTAATTTCCCATAGTTTATTATTTTCTGCCTTTTTACATATTATCTGACACCAGGATGCCCACCCTGGTGTCAGATGCTCAACCCATTCTGTTTGTTGCTGACACTGGGGGCCCAGTCCCATGTTGGCATCACAAGCCCCTCCAGCAGTGTGAGACACTGGAGAGTCCACTCCCAGAGTCCCCAAATAATAATTTATATGTTCCTGTGAAAAAACTGTCCCTGATGTCTTTTTTCCCTGAAAAAGCAGTCTCTCATCATCCCGCCTGTCTGCCTCCCCATCCCCCCTTCCACTGAGCACCCACCACCACCACTCACCCCCTTGCCCTATACTTACCTTTGGAGGTCGTGCACTGTCATCTTCTCTGGACCAAGACAACTGCATTTTGATGTTTAAAATGTGTTATGTGTGAAATTATGTATACCTTATTTTCACATGCTACATGTCTGACATCAAGATGATTAGTTAAATAAGAAAAATAGTGCATGTTCATATAGTTCCCCTGGTGCAGAGGACAAAGGCACAGTGACAGGACCCCCAAGCGTCCTGGGTTTAAAGTTAGTTTGTTTACTTTTTTTTTGACCTGCAATGAAGACAAAAAAAATGTGGGAAAATGGCTTTAACCCAGGACCCTTGAGTTTGCAGTCCTGTGCCTTGTCCTGTGTTCCAAAGGAGAAGCACTACACCTCCAGTGATTTTCTTTACTTGTCAATATTGTGAATGTTTGATCATGAAGTGGATGGTTAATGTTAAAAATGTGGTATGTCTGAAAATGGGCATAGCCTATTTTTGCACATAAAGCATTTTGAACATTAACCATTACTATGAAAACATCCACATCATTCCCAGCCCCAAAGACCCTTGTAAGTTGCCGACATCGGGGCCCAATCCCTGTGTTGGCAGTAAAGCCCCTCTTCCCTCGGTAGTATGGGACACTGGGAGTTCACTCCCAGTGTCCTCAGGCATGTATCCAAGCCCACTCCCAGTGTCCCAAGTCCTATATCCTCCCAACCTGCAGCATTGTAGAACACTGGGGAGCCCACTCCCAGTGCCCCAAGAGATGTATTGTACCCTCCCAGCAGTGTGGGACACTGGGAAGCCCACTCCCAGGTCCCTAAATATGTATTTTATTATTAGCTGTTCAAAATAAATAGTCCCCAAGCGTCTTTTTCAGCCTGAAAAAAAATGATCCTCATCATCCTGCCATCACCCTCCCATCTTGACCCTCCCACTGAACACTCGCCACCTAACACCCTCCCTTGCCCTATACTTACCACCGGGCCATCTGCTATTATCTTCTGTGGACTGGGACACACCTGCACTCTTCAAGCTGAACCCAAACTGAGAAATCAAGGTAAATTCTGTATAATGTATTTCAATGGCATTTAGAACTTATGTTGATATCTTTGCCATTTTGTGTTCACTTGTGCTTGTGCAAGGACGTCTTGTGACTATATGGCATTTTAGAGGTGTGTTACTGCCAAGCCAATTACAGCTGAAACTGCAATGGGCTTGCAGTGTACATCAATGACCAGTCACTCTGGTCATGACAGTAGTTCTGCTTTGCTGATGTGGCATGTTCTCTAGTTAAAAGAAATTAACCACTCCAGTGAGACAGCACTTCATTTCTTTCTGTAGTCGTAACTCCGAGCATGCGCATTAAAGTTAACACTAATTCACATGACCGAGTTATGGTTATTAGCAGCTGTGCCACACTCTGTCTCTCTGGTCCATCCTCGTTCCTCTGACCACCCCCGCTTCCAGATTAGCTGCTGTGCGGCTTTACTTGTTGGCGGCTCTGCTGCACTTTCTCTCCCAGTCCAGCCTCATACCTCTGACCCCCCAGTTTCAGTTTCCACTTTAGCCACAGTGTGGCTTTACTTGTTGGCAACTCCACTGCACTCTCTCTCCCCAGTCTGTCCTCGTTCCTGTGACACCCCCTCCCCAGTTTTCACATTATCTGCAGTGCAGCTTTTCATGTTGGCGGCTCAGCGCACTCTCTCTCCAGGTGAGTCCTCATTCCTCTGACTCCCAGCGGCTTCCACATTAGCCACGGTGCAGCTTACCCTTCAGTGTGGAACACTGGGGAGCTGCTTCAGTGTCCCCAGTCATGTTCTCTGCGGCCAGCACTGTAGGACACTAGGAAGCCCACTCTCAGTGTCCCTAAACATCAGTTAGCACCGCCCCATTCCCTGTGACACACTGTGGATCCCACTCCCAGTGTCCTGGCATCTTCAGTAAAAGACTGAAAAGAAGAAAACATCCCTGACGTCTTCTTTTTCAAATTTATCCTGCAAAAAAGCTCTCCTTGTCATCTCCCATCCCCTCCCCATCCTGACCCTCCTTCTGCACATCCAGCTCCCCACACCCATCCCCCTTACCCCATACTTAACTCCAGAGGTCAGCGGCTGCAATCTTCTCTGGACCGGGACACGTCTGCATTCTTCAAAGCCAGACCGTGAACTGAAGAATGAAGGTAAGTGCCGTATAATGGCTATCAATGGTGTTTGAAGTTATGTTGCTATCTCGGCCATTTTTTAGATTTTTTGCATCACATTTCAACATGGGCTTTTTGGGTCCCCACCTCATGAACTCTGGCACTGTCATTTGTTACTCAATCCTGAAAGGTGATTTCATGGTCACTCGCGCAGAATCACCTTTCAGGACCAAATGATAAATGAAAGCACCATTGATCATTAGGTGGGGTCCCAAAGCCCATGCTGGAATCTGGTGCAAAATACCAAAAACACCCGAAGTTACACAGTCATTGAAATTTTTCTATGCACACTTGTAACTTTGGCAGTTTTAATACTTTCACTCCACATTTTCAACATTGCCATTTTTCACCACCTCATGAACAGTGTAGCTGTCATTCTTCACATCCTGCCGAAACATGTTTTCATACCTGTGATGCAGAATGGCGCAGTTGCTGTGCGAAATCACCTTTTGAGACCAAGGAATGAAATGACAGTGGCAGTGGTCATGAGGTGGGGTCCCAGAAAGGCCATTTTGAAAATCTGGTGAAAAAACTCTTAAAAATGGCAGAGTTACGTGCAGCCATTGAAATTTTTCTATGCACACGCATAACTTTAGGCATTTTCAATATTTCCACTCCAATTTTTCAATATAGCCATTTTATCACACCACCTCAGGAACAATACAGCAGTCATCTGTCACATCCTGCCTCAAATGAGTTTTTGCATCTGTGGGGCGGAATAGCGTTTTCTCACGGTTTACAAATTTTCACCTACATGGTTTATGAGATGGGGGTAATAAGAAGACTAAGTTCAGAATTTGGGGTCAAAATGTTAAAAAGCACCCTCGTGACTGTGGAAATCTTACATATCTTCATCCCAGATTTTCAGCTTAGCCTTCTTATTACTGAAGCTTATGTATGTCATAGCTGTCACTTTGCAAATCCTGTCCAAAATGTGTGTTTCCACCTGTGGCACGAAATGGCATTATTATGTTTTGTACAATTTGAAAATTTTGTCTACCGCTTACATGTGCTGGGGTAATAAGATGGCTATGCTGATAATTTGGTCACGATCTTGGAGGGATGAGTGCAATAGGGTCTGAAGAATTACTCAAAACCCAGCTAAAATCCCTGAAGCCCTCAACGCCTCCTTCTCTGACCTCTCACATATCCTCCCCCAAATTTATTCCACCCTCCCAAAACCCCCACCATGTCCAGAGAATATAGACCTCCACCCTGTTCCAGCTCCGAACCATTCCCGACAACCTGGCCAAACGCTATATCTCCAAAGCTATCGCTAACACTTCCTTCAGCAATGACTCCTGGACCTAAAACTGATTAGGCTTACCCTCGATGTCACACTACCCCATCTCACAAAAATTCTTAACCTCTCACTCTGCCTTGGCAGTTCCCTCTAACTGGAAAAAAGCCTTGATCACTCCTATCTTAAAGAATGCACCTACACAGTAATTATAGACCAATCTCAATACTCCTCCTCTCCCCAAAGCGCTTGAAAAATAGTTTTAGACCAGCTTATAGAGCACCTTATGAGACACAACCTTCTAAGTAAGGAACAACATGGGTTCTGTGCTGGCCACAGCACCATCACGGCCCTCACTGAACTAACCACATTCATCCATGGGGCCCTGGACCAAGGATCTATGCGGGGCCATCTATGTAGACTTAACAAAGGCATTTGACACGGTCAATCATGATCTTCTCATCCAAGTCCTGCCACGACTAAATGTAGCCGCTGAGGTCTCGGCCTGGTTCAAGAACTACCTCTCCGGGTTGCTCTCAGCAAGTAAGAATCAACTCCTCCATCTCCAACCCCAAACCTGTGTGCTTGGGCGTTCCACAGGGGTCTATTCTGGGCCCACTGCTTTTACACTCTTCCTTAACTCACTCCCCAAAGCTTGCAGCAGTCATCTCCTACTTTATGCTGATGATGCTGTTCTTTACTAGCAACACCCACAGACAGACACCTCCAGCTCTCCTTCAGGGTTTTCAGGGAGCTGGAAACTGGTTTACTATACACCGCCTGATCATTAACTATTCCAAAACTAAGTCCATGACCTTGCAGCATCGCCAAAGCCCACACAGCCAGATGACACTCCAAATCACAAACATGGATGGTACCCATCTGGAACATGTTACTCATTTTAAATATCTAGGTGTCACCTTAGATACCTCCCTCTCCTACCACAGACATATACGCCTCCTCTAGTCAGCGATTAACTCCAGGTGGTACCCTCTACAGGATCAAGAACAGCCTGTCTGCCCATGCCATGCAGATAGCTGTCACCTCCTCCATCCTCTCACTTCTCGATTACGGGATTGTTATCTCGGCACCACTGACAACTCCACCCTAAGTAGCATAATCACAGCACTTAATAAAGCCTGCCGCTTCGTTACTGGCTGTGACAGACTCACCCCACACCTCGACCTGTACACACAAACAGGTTGGCTTAATTTCCATCAAGACTCAAATATCAAACCTGCATCTTGGCAAAAGATCCACCTCCAGCTTACTCCAGCTGGTCTACTCTCCATCGTCAATGACCCCTCACAAGCGTACTACCAGACTGTTGGCTACCTCATCCTTCATGGTCCCCATGTCGAACATCTCTAGGGCAGAGATCCTTCGCCACTGTGCCCCCAAATGGCTCAACACCCTCCCCTACTCTCTCCCCAGACCCACAGCACGACTTTCAAAACAGGCCTTCTCAACACACCTCCTTGAAAAACTCTAAATGTGAATGCCAATAAGGCCTGCTCTCTCCCCCTCATCCCTTAACTGACCTCTGGGACTTCCTAGTCCCTATGTTCCACCCTCTGCATTTAGCTCTGTCTTGGGCCCACATATGTATGCCTCCCATAAGCTTTTAAAATGCCTCTCATGCCATGTCAATTCTGTAACCTGAAAAAATCTAAGTGTAAAAAAAAAAAAAAAAAAAATTGTGTTTCTTTTAATGCTTTATATTGTTTTGTGTCTCCACCCCTGTAACCACCGTGGAGCCATTGTATAAAAACTGTCTGTACTGAAACTTGTATATAATTGCTCATTCCGTCTGTTTTCCTTGTACTTTGGTTCTCCTCTACCCCCTGTAAGCGACATGGAGCTTTGCAAAAGAGTCTATGACTCAAAGGATTGTAATTCTGATTATACTGTAAAATAAAATTAAAAATAAAAACCCTGCACTACCACAGTAAGGAACATGATGGAGCATGGGAGCTCAGGGCCTGAACAAACTAACGGCATTTTAGAGGTGTGCCACTACCGAGCCAATCACAGCTGAAACTGCTATGGGCTTGGCAGTATAGATCAATGACCAGGCACTCTGTTCATTGAGCAGTAATTCTGCTTGCTGACATGGCATGTTCTGTAGTTGAAGAAATGAACCACTCAATGAGACAGGCGTTTCATTTCTTTCTGTATATAACTTTGGCCATGTGCATTACAGCTGACAGTAATGCGCATGGCTGGAGGTCTGATTGTGTCGACTCCTGCTTCCCAGTGCTCTCTCTCCCCTTGGTCCTTGCTCCTCTGCCCTTCCCAGCTTATACTTTGGCACAGGCGACTTCACTTGCTGGCTCATACCACCGATTGCACTCTCTCTCCCTGGTCCTCACTCCTCTGACCCCCCCAGGCTTATATATTAGCCACTGTGCGCACACTCTCTCTCCCTGGTCCACAAAGGCCAGCGGGCTGGCTTCTCTGACTACCAGTTGCTTGCCACATTTACTGTGCAGCTTCCACCATGCAGCACCTTCCATTTTCACTGCTACCTCCTCACTCCTCTGAAGCCAGTACCATTACCATACACCACTGCAAATACCTGCAAGTGAACATTCAGCATTGAAAAATGCTTGTTGGTTATTTTCCACAAATTTTCAACATGGGTTTTTGAGACCCCACCTAATGAACATTGTGACTGTCATTTCATTACTTGGGCAAAATCACCTTTCAGGACTGATTAATTAAATGACAGTGCCAGTGTTCATGGTGTGTCTCAAAAAACCCATGTAATGAATACATCCTAAAATGGCTGAGAGTTATGTGCGGGCATTTAAATTTTTCTATGCACACGTGTAACTTTGGTAATTTTATGTTGCTTGCACATGTGCAAGAAAGCGTAGTGCCATCATCAGAGATTTCGGGTGTCACCTCCTCCTCCAATTCAGTCCAGTGTGCTTTGTGACGCTGCCTGTAAGCCAATGCATTTTGGAGCTATGACACGCTCCAAAATGCAGTGGCACTCTGAGTTGAAAGGGCGCTGCGCTTCAGTGAACACCGATAAGATATCGGCTGCTCACGCCGCAGCTCCCTCACAGACACACGTGCAGGCGTGCGCGCCTCAGACAAGACTGTATAGCTGACGGGTGCCCAATCCCCGCCGGCTGACCTGCATCCCCCAGTAGTAGGTGCCACGCTGGGAGCCCACCCCAGCGTGGCAAGCGGTCCTGGCCGACGGGTGCCCATCCCCCATCGGCTGAACGCCCCTCCCCATCCTTGTGCCACGCTGAGGGCCCACCCCAGCGTGGCAACCTACCATGGCCGGCGGGGTGCCCAATCCCCGTCGGCTGAACGTCTCCCAATGTCCTTGTGCCACGCTGGGAGCCCACCCCAGCGTGTGGCAAACGCCCACGACGTCTTTTTTTTGAAACCTGAAAAACAAAACGGTCCTCGCCAGCGTCTCCCAACCCCCTTCCACAACCCGCACCCACCCACTGCGCCGCGCAGCCTCCCCACCCCTCACCCCATGCACTCTCCGGACTCAGAGCGAGCGATCTTGGTGGACGGGAACACGTCTGCACTCTTCAAAGCCGACCACGAACTGAGGAAATGCCGGTAAGCTGTATAATGGGCTAGATGGGGGGTTCTTTGTTGCATATCTCAGGCATTTTGGGAATTTTTGCAAATTTTTCAACATGGGGTTTTGGGATCCTTTCTCATGAATGATGTCACTGTCATGGTGTAATTCGGGCCGGGTGATTTGGCAGTGACTGCGCAGTGACTGCGAAATCACCCTTGGGCCTGAATACCACCATGACAGTGACATCATTCATGAGAAGGGGTCCCAAAACCCCATGTTGAAAATTTGGTGCCAAAATTCCAAAAATGACTGTTTTACGAGCGCATGCTATGCAGTTCCTACGCGAGGCTCGTAAGTTCGCGAATTTTAATATTTTCACTCCAGATTTCCAACATTGCCATTTTACCACACCTTCTTATGAGCAGTACAGCTGTCATTTTTCACATCTCACCCAAAATGTGTTTCCGCCCATGTAGCGCAGAATGGCGCAGTCGGTGTCTTGAAATCAATGTACGGGACAAATTAAGAAAATCACAGTGACACTGTTCATGAGCAAAGGTCTTAAAATGGCTATGTTGAAAATTTGGTGAAAATTCAAAAAATAGAAGCTGTTTTACAAAGCGATGGATTGTTACAGTTTCTATGCCTTTCGTAGGATTAGCAAATTTTAATATTTCCTCTAGATTTTCAACATTGCCATTTTATCACACCTTCTTATGAGTAGTACAGCTGTCATTTTCACATCTCACCCAAATGTGTTTCCCCATGTAGCGCACAATGGCGCGAGTCGGTGTCTGGAAATCAATGTATGGGACAAATTAAGAAAATCACAGTGACACTGTTCATGAGCAGAGGTCTTAAAACGGCTATGTTGAAATTTGGTGAAAAATTCCCTTCAGATGTTCTGCAATATTACTAATGAAGACATTGAACAGAACCGGCCCCAGGACCAATCCCTGCAGCACCCACTGGTCGCCCCTCTCCCTAGACTGCACACCATTTACCACCACTCTCTGCCTCCTGTCTGTTAGCCAGTTTCTAACCCAGTTTACCACCCTTTTCCCATGTCCAGCCTACCCGGCTAGTTTATCAGCCTCCTATATGGGATGGTGTCAAAGGCTTTGCTGAAATCAAGGTAAGCGTTGTCCGCTGCATCACCCTGATTTACTCTTTGTCACCCAGTCAAATAAATCAACCAGATTTATCTGACATGATGTCCCCACTGTGAATCCATGTTGTCTATGGTCCTGGGTTCCGATGGCATATAGATGCCCCACTATCCTTTCTTTAAGCAATGTCTCCATGATCTTCCCCAATACTGAGGTGAGGCTGAATGGCCTATTGTTCCCTGCCTCCTCCCTGCTGCCAGACTTGTGTAGAGGGACCAGATGTGCCCTCCTCCAATTCACTCATGTTGAATGACTCAGTGAACATGGCTGCCAGAGGCACTGCATCTCCCTTCGCAGTTCTGTTAATATCCTTGGGCGTATGCCATCTGGTTCCATCGCTTGTCTACCTTCAATTTAGTGAGCTCCCTGCAGACTCTTTTGTCCACCTCTTCACCCCTTGGCAACTGCTGTACTGCTGTGGCCCTTTCCTCCCACTCTTCTGTGAATACTGAACGGAAAGACACAGTGGATGTCTTGGGAGGAAGGCATGAAACTGTCACTTCCAAATACCTGAACAGCACATACAAGCAAGCAACATCTGCATTGACAAATGCGTGTTAATATTTGCACCCAAATTTTCAAAATAGCCATTTTTACACTGCCTCATGAACAGTGCAGCTGTCATTTTCACATCTGACAAAATGTGTTTTCACACCTGTGGCATGGAATGACGTTTTGATGCTGATTTCAAAATTTTCACCTATGGGTTTATGAGGTGGGTCATAAGAAGACTATGTTCAAAATTTGGGGTCAAAATATGAAACCAAATGCCAAAGTTATGACCATTCACTGCAATTTCAGTACACCCGCTTGTAACTTTGGAAAATTTAAATATTTTCACCCCAGATTGTCAACATAGTTTTCTTATTACCTGACCTCATGTATGTCACAGCTGTCATTTTAAATTCTGTCCAAATGTGTTTCGCATCTGTGGCACAGAATGGCGTTACAATTCGCATAATTATGTTTTTGTGTGAATTTGAAAATTTACTCTACTGGGTACATGTGCTGTGGTAGTAAGATGGCTATGCTGATAATTTGGTCAGGCATGTATGGAGGAATGAGTGCACAGAGTCTGAGGACTCCTGCACTCCCACAGTAAAATAAAGAAAATCCACGAAACATGGGAAGCACAGGGCCCTTGTGACGCCGGGCCCTCTCTCGCTCCCAAAGAAAATAAAGATACAAGTAACTATCTGAAAAAGTAAGGAAATTCATTGCAAAAACTTCGTTAATGCATCAGTTAGGGTTGTTAGTAAAGTGACAGAAGTAGGGAAATATGGCATTAGGGTTTCCAACCTAACACCCCCACCCACCCTGCAGACACCGACAGGCATTGAGGTGTGCCTTGAGTTATCAGCACTAATGCTCACCAGTTCTCCTATACTGTACCCATCTCAAGCTTATTTGCTTATGGAATGGGGTGAGCATTGGGTTAAGCGACCCCAAAGGCACCCGATGCCTGTTATTGGTGTCTGTAGGGTGGGGAGGGCATCAGGGTTAGAAACCATAGCATAGAATTCCCTACTTTTGTTGCTTTACTAACAACCCTAACTGATGCATTAATGAAGTTTTTTGCAATGCATATATATATATATATATATATATATATATATACATATATATTCTTTGCAAAATAACTTTGTTAATGCACTAGTTAGGTTAAAACAACAAAGTAGGAATGCGCTGCATTAGAGTTTTCAACCCTAACACCCCATCCCCACCCACTAGGCAGCAACAGGAAAAATTTACAGTTTCACCTCTCATGTGCCTTTGCTAATCAGGCATGGGAAGTGCCTTGAGGTTGTCAGTCCTAATACTCACCCCATTCAATCATGAGAGAAGCTGAGATGTGTAGAGTATATGAGAATGGGGTGAGCATTGGGGATGACAACCTCAAGGCACTCCCATGCCTGATTGGTGAAGATGCAGGAGAGGTGAAACTGTAATGTTTTTTCCTGTTGCTGCCTGGTCGGTGGAGGTGGGGTGTTAGGATTGGAAACCCTAACACTACATTTCCTGCTTCTGTTGCTTAACCAACTAGTGCATTAACAAAGTTTTGTAATGAATTTCTGTACTTTTGAGATAGTATAATTGTATCCTCATTTGTCTGGGGAGTGCTGAGCCCAGAGGGCCTCCCTCGCTTGCATTTGCAGTTAAACAGGAATGAAATTGTCAGTATAGCCTTCTTATTACCCCTCCTCATGAACCCAGTAATGAAAATTTTGAAATCCTCCAGAAAATGATTCTGCGCCACCACAATGCCATTGTGTGCCATAGGTGTGAAAACACTGTTTGAGCAGGGTTTGAAAAAAGACAGCTGTCACATTCATGAGGTGTTGTGAAAAGATAGTCATGTTGAAAATTTGAAGTCAAAATATTTAAAATTTCCAAAGTTATGAGTGAGCACAGCAAAATTTCAACGATATGTGCATAACTTGCATTTTGCTACTTTTTCCCAAAATTTTCAGCATCGCTTTCTTATGACCCCACCTCATAAACAAGGGTGGTGAAAATTAAATTTTCTAATCCTGACTGAAAGGTGATTTCACCAAGCTACCACAAAATTTCCTTTTAGGCCAGATTTATAATTCCACCAGCATTATTCATGAAGTGTGGTCCCAAAAAGGCCATGTTGAAAATCTGGTGTCAAAATATAAAAATTGCAAAGTTATGCAGCAAAGTTGAAAACCCCATTGAAATATATTGAAGGGCACTTAACTTAGTTTCTCATATTGCAGCTTGTGGTTCCAGCAGCAAGGCGTGTCTTCAATCGGAGAGTGGATCTTCACCCTGGGACCTGTTCAGGTGTGTAGAGGTGTGTGTGGGGGGTGTGTGGGGGTTGGATTGGTGAGTGACCATTTTCTTTTACATGTTAAAAAAATCATAAGATCATTTTCTTCATTACAGGAAGGATGGTGATCGGGGAGGTGCCACTAGACACCAGGGATACAATGAAAAATACTGGGGTGGTGAATGGAAGAGTGGGGTGGTGCCACTGGGCACCAGGAAAAACTAAAGGAATATGAGGACAACTATTGAGGGGCCACTAGACTCCAAGGAAACATTCAAACATAGTGGAATGGCAATCAGAGGTGGGGGGTGCCACTAGACACCAGGAAACATAAAGGAGTATGGGGATGGCAATCGGGGGACCACAGGCACCAGGGAAACATGGAAACATAGTGGAATGGCAATTGGAGGGTGGTGGTGTCACTAGACACCAGGGAAAGACTAACTATCAATGGGGATGGTGATCGGAGGCTATGGGGAGCACCATTAGACACCAGGAATAGAAAAGTTCCCATGTGAACAGCAAAAAAGACCATATGGAAAAGCAGAAACAAGTCACAAAAAGGATTTAAAATAATTAAAAACAAACATTTGGGGTATGTCTCCAACAGTTAAATGCGCAATCCATGTAACGAACTCCTGATGAGTAAGATACATGTGTTGGTGTCTCTGCAGGATGTCAGTTTTGTGGGTTTCAATTTTGTTTTTAACACAAAATGGAAAACAAGATAGCGACAAGCAAAAAGGATTTTCCCTCACGAAAAAGGATGACAGCAATATGAAAAAGATTCTTTTTTCGTATCATGAGCCATGAAAAAGATTTATAATCTTAAAAAAGAATATTTCAAGGGCATTCCTCCAACAGTAATGTGCAAAATTCAGCTAACGGGGTCCCGATAAACAAGATACATGTTTTGGTCGCTGTCTAGAATGTCATTTTGTAATTTTGAAATTTGAATTTGTAGGAAAAAGGAAAACAAAATGGTGGCAAACAAAACTGGATTTTCCCTCAAAAGAAAGGATGTCAATATGAAAAAAGTTTCTTTTTGCTTCATACAGCTATTTTGAAGTACTTACTAAGCATTCTCAGAGCCAATTTTTCAAAATTTCTAAATTAAATAACTTTGGAACGGATTAACATTTTTCACCAAAGAAACAAAAGGCACATCTGTGGACTAGCCCTTATACCCTGAAAAGTTCAAGCCAAAATTCCAAACCGTCTGGGTGCTACAGGTGTCAGATGAAAACCCAGCAAAACCAATGGGAAACACTCCCAAAAATTCATTTTCACTATCCAGAACTCGGAATCCACACATCTGATCAAAACAAAACATGGCTCATCCATAGCTCTATCACACGAGACTACGCATGTAAAATTTCATACAAATCTGTTAAATGGTTATGAAGCTATTAAAATGCAAACATTTGGATTTTAACATTAAACTGCCTACTCAACCCTAACTATAGTGGTGCTACTGCCAGAGGTTCCTCTGACACCTATTGAAACAGAGGAAACCATATCTGGTGAGGCCAGAATGGAGCTACCAGATTCATGCTGGCCCCTCCATTTGTAGCTTGATCAGCACCCTCTGTATTAGAGAAAATGGAGGAATGCATACAAAATCTCCCGCTCAAAGAGAGACAACACATCTCACCAGAAAACGCCAGGCCCTGGATCTAGCAAGTGGAAGTTGAGCAGTTTTGTATTGAGTGGGGATGCAAAGGTCCAACTCTGGGTGACCCCATCTGTCAAACAGATCTTCTGCTACAGATGAGAGAGGCTCCCATTCATGCATGTTAGACTGAGTCCTGCTGTGACTGTCCATCAGGGTGTTGAGAACACCTGGGATGTAGACCGCAGAGAGTGTCAGACCATGCTCCAGTGGCCAGTACAACACTGTATGGCCTCTTGCAAAGGGAGTACGAGTGAGTCCCACCCTGCTTGTTGATGTAGTAGACTGCACTCAGATTGTCCGGCTGCACCAGCAGTTGGCCTGAAGCAAGGTGTTTCTGAAATGCCTGCATGGTATAGAGCACCGCTCTCATCACCAGGATGTTGATATGCAAGGCGGCCTCCCACTGGGACCAGAAGCCCTGGGTTTGAAAGGGACCAAGGTGGGTTCCCAGCCCAGACTTGACACATCCATGGTGAGGATCTGTTGGGAAGAGGATACCAGAAAGGGACTCCCGGAAGAAGATTTGAGAGTCCATCCACCACTGCAAAACTCTGCAGACTGGGAGGAGACCAGGACTGGTTGGTCTGTCTCATCTGTGTGCTGGTCGCACTGCACCCTGAGGGTCCACTGAGGAATGCACATGTGAAGCTTGGCCAGTGGAACAGTGGGAATGGCTACAAACCATGAGTCCCAAGGGCCTGAGATACAGCCTGGCAGGAAAGTATCAATTTTGAGCTACTTCCTGAGTCTGAGTCATAAGGGATTCTGCCCTGCTCTGGGGTAAGAAGGCCTATCTGCTCGGAGTCCAGAACCATCCCAATGTACTACAGTCTTTAGGGACGGTACTAGGACAGATTTAGGCAGGTTGACTGTTGTGTGCAAAGAGTGGAAGAGCTGTAGAGTACACTCCAGAGTCAGCCACAGCTGGTCCCTGGACGGGCTTTGAGCCAATCGTCCAGGTAAGGGAAGATGTACAGACCCTGTCTCCTGAGACATGCTGCACCATTGCTAAGCATTTGGTAAACACACATGGCACAGAGGATAAACCAAAGGACAGCACCTGGAATTGGTAATGCTCACCCTGGAAGGCAAAATGAATAAACCACCTGTGAGGAGGAAAGACCGCAATGTACAGGTAAGTGTCCTGCATAATCAGTGAGCATAGCCAGTCCCCAGTCTTGAGGAGGAGCAAGAGGCCTGAAAAGTTACCATCCTGAACTTTTTGCGCCAGACAAAGAGAATGAGGTCCTTGAGATCTAAAGGGGCCTCAGATCTCCAGTCGTTTTGGGGACCAGGAAGAACCTGGAGTAAAACCCTGATTTTGCTGACTCTTTGTTACCAGCTCAATTGCCTGCTTGTGCAGCAGAGACTGCACTTCCTCCCGGAGAATGGACACATGGGCCGGGGATAGGTGGAGGGTGGAGTAGGAGGAGTATCTGGAGGCTGTTGAATGAGCTCCAGGGTATGACCACTCTCTATAATCTGTAGGATCCATGCATCTGAAGTTGTGGTTCTCCATTGATTCAGACGGAGGTAGAACTGACCTCTGACCACCACCTCCTTGGTCAGGGCCATGGGATGGGGGTCTGGCAAAAGTCAAGCTG
The DNA here is from genome assembly GCA_016271365.2 of Neoceratodus forsteri. Lineage (NCBI taxonomy): Eukaryota > Metazoa > Chordata > Ceratodontiformes > Ceratodontidae > Neoceratodus > Neoceratodus forsteri. The sequence goes on from CM057453.1 coordinate 803,931,909, forward strand.
AGGTGGGACCAGCTGAGAAACTGGTCCATCGTGTCTGGGATGCTGGCGCTGCTCCAGATTTGGAGGGGCGGGCAAGGAAGACTAGGCTTTGCATTTGCCCTGGGTATGGGGACGACAGCCTGGTCTGTTGGCCTGTCTGTGGGAAGTAGAGCATCCCCTACCACAGGGTTGAGTGTGGTAGAGGAAGTAGACTGCTTTTAAGGGCCATGCCCGAGGCCTGCAGATCATTGGGAGGTCCTGGACATCAGGGCCAAAGAGCTTGATGCTATTGAATGGGGGCATTGAGCACCATATTTTGCACATAAGCTGCAAATCCAGAGACCCTCAGCTAGGAATGCCTACAAAGGCAAATGTCTTTGGCAGCAGCCCTGGCCACCGTGTTGGCCAAGTCATAGAGGACCTGAAGAAGGTGTTTGCTGATATCCTCTGCAGTTTGCAGACACTGCAGCAGGTCCTGCTTCTGGGTGCCATCAGGGAGGCTTGTGCAGCTGCCTTGTCCTTCCTCCAGTTGGCATTTTGGAACTTGGCCATATGTGAAAGATAGTTTCCAATCCTCAGACCTAAGGTGGAGGAGGCATAAACTCTCTTATCCCAGAGGTCAATTCTGTGGGATTCCTTGTCTGGGGAAGGGAGCTAAGGTGCTTGGGTGCCTTAGGCCAGTCATGGGTTGCTTTGATGACAACTGAGTCAGTTTAAGCCTGGGCTGCAAGTAAAGAAGGCCCTGGGGCATTATACAATCTGTCTGCCCTCATACGGGCATAGCTGGCACCATGTCTGGCCTGTGCCAGGCTGCTGCAGTGTCATTTTTCAGGGCTGGCAGCATAGGAGGGATCATTTTAGGTGGAGAATTGGGGATCTTCAAGTAGTCAACCAGGTCCTTCCTGGTGACATCCTGCTCATCCTCAGTCTGAAAGCCCATAGTGGCAGACAGATGTTTCATGACATTATAAAAGTAGCATTCTCAGGGGAGACCTCAGAGTATGCTTAACTGAGTCCTCACTGACTGAAGAGGCAGTGGACTTGTCAGAAAGGAGGATCTCCTCCTCTTCATCCTCAATGTCATCAGCAAGGATGAGGTCAGGATAGTACTCCTCCTCGATGTCTACCTCATCTTGGTCTGGTGTCAGAACAGTCGTTAAGTCCCGCGGGGAAGGTCCTTTGGACAACGAATGGGTGTTGGCGCTGAAGCTGCCATCAACAGTGCTGGTGGCGATAACCTATTGAAGGCGTTAAACTGCTGGACCAGAACACTGGTAAATTTAACAAAGACCTTGTTCAGGTCCATGGTTATTGTCGATGGAAGGGGTTCGACAGCACAGACACTGGCGACCTGCTGACCTGAGAGCCTGACAAGCCCATAGCCTTCAGAGAGGAAGGGCGGCATCATTGAGGTGGCTGTTGACAATGAGCCTGTCATTGATGGAAGAGGGGCCAGTGACCCAGAGATTCGGGTGGAGAAGCTGTCGAATGGGTCTGGTAAGGATAGAGACCTGACAGCTGGTCTCTTCATCAGGGCAGCTGCCATACAAAGAGCCCCCAAAGAATGAGAGGCCAACAGGGAATGGGATGGCTGCTGGGGAGCGGTCATGATCCTGGTCTTTCCTATGACTTTTCCCGAGGACTTATCTTGGGCCTTGGAGGCATGGGAGCTTATGGACCCGATGGGCGACAAGGTGGCGGAGCCCTAGTGGACCCATACCTAGAGTTAGCTACTTGCTGTTCTATCAGAATTTCTTGAGAGCCTTCTTGCATTGCCTAAGGGTTGTTTGGTTGAATTTCTAGAGAGCTCTCAGTCGGAGACCTCATGGTTCAGTCCAAGACAGCAGACACAGACAGAATTTTGTCTGTAGAGGCAATCTTCTTTCCACACAGCAGCGCCAGAAAAGATAAGAATAGGACAGGTTAACTCTGACATAAACATAGAAGAAAAAACATCTCTAAAGAGAATTTGCAGAGAAATTGAAAGAAAAGCGTCTGTAGGCTGAAAAAGGTACATACACTGCGATGGCGCTTCACGCCGGGAGACTGTGCTTGCTAGTCAACAGTAGGAAAAGAACTGAGGAGGAAGTGGGACCACCGATGCCTATATAGGGTTAGTGATTTTGGGGATGTTGACGGCATGGGACCCCAGTGGTACAGCTGAAAATCTTCCGTGTGGATTTTCCATCTCCGATGACGATGGTTCCTACAGCATAACCAGATGTCTGAGATATCCCTGAAGAAGATCAGTTTATTATTTTTTCACCAAACTAGCGAAGGCACTACTCTGGGCCAACCCTTTCTACCCAGAAAATTTCCGACCAAAATTGCAATCCGTGTGGGCACTAGGGCTGACAAAAAAAAAAATCACATAAAAATGATTTTTGTACATTTTGCACAGTCACGGTCTTGACATCCAATAGGAACAAAACTTGACATGCAAATTTCGTGCAAATCTCTTGAATGGCTGCAAACTCATTAAAGTGCAAAATTGAGGTTTAACATTAAACAGCTTAACCAACCCTAACTATGAGGTGCGGTTGTGCCACTATAATATATATACTGTATATAGATGTACAGTAGATACATACATATTAATAATTTACTTATTTCGTTTTTGTTTACTGGGAAAGGTGGGCTAAGTAATTATGCCTGTTTTCAGCCTCACCCTGAGAGAGGAGAGAGGAAAAGAGAAAGATACCGATGAAAACCAAATGACATTTAACTAGATTAAGCTGTTGGTGTGATGGTATTATTATTGAATACTATTTAGTGAAATTATCCCCTCCCCAAGTGTTAGGAATGGGCTGATTCGTGGGTTCTTGACATCATGTGAGCTCGAGAACAAAGCTTGAGTTCTCTGGATGTCACAGAACCCAAGAGGTGAAGGAATCAGCCTAATCTTAACATTTGGGATTTATTTATTTTGTTTAATACAAAGGTTACCTCATTTTGTAGAACCGTACATAGAATCCAATGTGCTGAAAAGCAACTAAGTTAAAATAGTTTCAGTTGCAGACTAAAACAGCCTTAGTTCTTGATTGACAGCTTCAATAGGACAATGTCATTCCTAATGCTTTGATTCAGTTGATTGGCAGATTTGGTAAAAAACATTTATCATTAACAACTGTTGATAATGTCGTCTTGAAAAGACTGTCATAATGAGATAATCATGTATTATCATAGGTATAGTAGGTATACTGTATTTGATACAGATTGAGTTATTATGAATGGGATAATTGGACAATTTGAGCTCCTCCCTTTCACTTCAGGTCTCTCCAACATTATACAGTCAGAAATGGTACTCTGTGAAGGGACAGTCACCCATTCAAAGATGAAAACCATCCAGTCAGTCTAGCACTGACAATGAGAGGCAGGTTTCTGGCGGAGGATTATCTGTTGACAGAATTCCTACAGACTTTATAACCTGAAAGCTGGACACACCATCCAGAGTATATGGAAAAGGCAAGAGTAATACCATCCATCACATTTTCCAGCTAGATCAAGCTCGTAGAAATGAAAATAATTTCTTATTATATGGGTATTTATCAAAGCAATACCCGTAAGCGCAGAGCCTGTGTGTTTCTGGAGCACGTTAGTTTTGTAGGGTTGCAATTGCAGTAAGTGTCAGTGCCTGTACACTTGTTTCTGTCACACCATAAACCTTATGTCAAAGCAGTAAGTAAGGCATAGCTGACAAGCTTGATTTGAGTTTTTCCAGTGTATTATTTCAGTAACTGATTATGTATTTCCAATATACAGAACAGAAGTAAGGAGTATACAGTAAGGTGCTTACACAGATGGCATCAATGTGTTGGGCCTAGTTGTCTTCTGCCTGGTTTTGAGTTGTCATTGGCAAAATGGGAGAGAAGGACAGATTCTAATGGACTTCTTTGATGCACTGAATGAAGCTACCATGCAAATAGTGAAGATCATCATGTGGTGAGTACTGTAACACCTCTGGACCATCAGCACCCTAATTCTGGATTTCCAAATTATTATTTCTTAGTAATGTTTTTTTTCCTAGTGGCCCTTTGTAGGATGGTACCATCATGATGCAGCCTCTCACTGGGGGTGCTGGGGATGGCAGGTCAACATATGTTGTAGATTCACAAATCAATATACTGTGCAAACTGATAGTTTACATCACATTAGATAAAGTTACAGTGCAAATGCAAGAACTTGGTCTGAGTTGTCAAAACTACGATGGTTATATTTATAGTCCTGCAGCATATAGTAGCTTGACACCATACAAGAGTAATTGTAATCAGTAGCAGATTTGCTTTTCATGTGTTTGACACACTCTAGAGGTGAGCCAATTTGGCTTCTGGTGGAAAACTATTCCCAATGATTGCTCACTTACTTAGCAGAAAGATGATCTGAGAAGCAACATGCTTTATTTTGCCTCACATTATGGATAGAGACGGCTTGAAAAGAGCTTGCCAGTCTACAAAGTGTAAGGCTTACTTTATCAAATATAGATAACATACTCCAGCACATTGTGATGTATAAATACAGTACTTTGCATGAATTTCCCTCTGTACCCCTCCTTCAGGATCTGTGGAAAAAGGGATGAAGTCTTCAAAACCAAAATCCAGTAATTTATATCAAAAAGCAAGTCTGCATTCACTCAACAACATATTTACATGGGGTCCAATATGCAAAACTGGGGGGGGATAACTTGCACGCTCATTCTGCTGGGAGTTGGGATAAACATTACGTATTATTTATTTATTTGAAAACTGGTAACCAGAAAAGGCATACTAAGCCAAGGCTTATTTCCAGGTGTGGCCAGTGAAAAGTGAACAGGATTGCAATAAATTACATACAGCAGTAAAGAAGCATTCCAAACTTAAATTCAACAGTGGACAATTCAGCATGGTACAGTGCCAGTAACAATAAAGGGTTAACAGACGATGGTTCTATGAGCAGCACCAATGCCCAAGTAAATTAACAAAAGCAAGATTAAATAATTCAGTGAAGCAGTTGAACCCATATTCAAAAGAGCCTAAAATACTCATGGAAACTCATTTAAGTGCACAGATCCAGCCGTCGATAAGGATGCAAATGCAGGCTGATTCATAGAATGTTTTTGTGGGTTGGACGGGTGGAGATTGTTTAACCAGGAAAGGCACACTAAGTCAGAACTTGTTTCCAGGTGTGACCTGGGAGCACAAGGAAGTTAAGCAACTTGCTCAGGGTCACACAGTATGCAGGTGGGGGCTGTGGAATTCAAACCCAGGTCTCCAGATTTGCAGCTCAGTGCCCTTAACCACTATACTATACTGCCTCCATATGGAGGAAGGGCAAATGCATTGAAAATCATTTCAAAATCATTGGAAAGTACTAGACCCCAAGGAAAGTCATTAAAAATATAAACTAGAGGTGCATATTGCCTACTTTTGCCTGTAAACCTCTCGTTTCTATGTTTCTAAAATGTGTAAGTAATGAAGGTACATTTATAATGAAGGGTAAAGTTCCTGACTTAGAGTGTACCCCAGAATTGTGACAATCTTCTTTTTCAGTGATACTAACTTTTCTAATAGATCATGCCACAATGTCATTTTAGTTGTTGGGCTCTCTCTAATCATTGATACCCAGTTATTTTAGGATTTTTAAAGTTATGATATAAATCTTTCAGTAACAGTAATCATTTTTATGTGTACAGTAGGTAGGGATCAAGGAGTAGGGATTTCTAACAACTTCAATTCATTATCGCAATATAATAAAATGATAGGAGACGTAATGCTGAGATGCAGTGGGAGGGGTTCAGCAACAGGCAGGAAAAGGTCTACTTGCATCTCTACAGAACCCTAGAATTATGGAACTTCCCTACCCTAAGGAAGGATATAAATGGGCTGAAGACAGTGCAGAAGAGAGTGACCAGGATAATACATGGTCAGCAAAGTAGGACGAAGAACACAGATTGGAGTGCCTCAGCATCTACTCAGACACAAGAAAGGGAGAGGGTGGATACAATCAAAACATTTAAATACTTGTAGGGTGTAAGCAAATGGGCTTAAGTAAGCTGTTCACAGGGATTGGCAACATTAATACCAGCGGTAATAAGAAAAGACTGGCAGGTGATGGCTGAAAAAGGACATTATTTTCACAGAGCACATGGTGGATGGTGGAACAGACTGCCCAAGGATCTGGTCAGTGCAAAAATGGTGACTAGATTCAAAAGAGGATGGGGCAGACATTATGAGCTGGGTAAGGAAGTTGGGATGGTCATGGTGGGGAGAGGATAGTCATGTACCCATTGGGGCATGTACCACTTCATGAGAAAGACTGAATAGACCATCAGCCTTCTTTTGATGGCAGTTTTGGCAAATTAGCAAGGCAAGGCAAGGCAAATTTTATTTTTATGGTGCCCAGTCCGGAGGCTCTGTAGCCTAACAATAAAACAATAAAAATAATTATAATATTTAAAAGAATAAAATGCAAGATATATATATATATATATATATATATATATATATATATATTCTGCAGATTTAAAATATTAATGATTCATTCATCAGAAACAGAGGACACCTTTTAATCAGCAGTCGGGCAGATCAGATAGTCTCCTCTGGGAAAGCATGCCAGGCAGAAAAGGTGGGCTTTTAGCCTCTGCTTGAACACCTCAATGGAAGGGGCCTCCCAGACTGCAGATGGTAGCGAGTTCTACGAGGTTGGCCCAGTGACACTGAAGGCATGGTTGCCTGATGTCTTAAGCCGATCCCTGGGAACCTCCAGGAGGCCCCTGGACGAGGAGTGGAGAGCGGACTGAGGCGGCAGGTGTAAGGAGCTCAGTCAGGTAGCCAGGGCCCAGCCCATCTTGGGCCTTAAAGGTGAGCAAACCCACCTTAAAAGGATCCTCCACCTGACAGGTAGCAATGCAGAGCCCACAGGACTGGGGTCATATGACTGGATCTGGACAGGCCCTCAGCAACTGAGCTGCTGTGTTCTGCATTAGCTGCAGCCCTGGGAGGATCCTGCCTGTGATGCTGAAGTACAGAGAGTTGCAGTAGTCAAGCCTCAAGGTTTCAAAGGCATGCACCAGTGTCGGCAGGTCCTCGGCAGAATGAGGGCTTGATCCTGGTAATGTTCCTCAAGTGGTAAAACACTTTTGACAACAGAAGACACTTGGTCCTGAAGTGTCAGTCTGCTGTCCAGGATCACACCAAGCTCTTGCAACCCTCAGGTAGGCCACCAATGGAACAGACCCCAGAAAGAGTCCTTTGTCGCTTCAGGAGAACTCCCATCATGCCCACGACCTGGCTCGATCACCACCTCTATCTTATCTGGGTTCAGTCACAACCAGCTGGAGGACATCCAGCCATTGATTTTGCCAGGCAGTTGTTGATCACTTCTACAGTATCAGATATTCCAGGGAAAATGACAAATACAGTTGGGTGCCATCCGCACGCAGTGAAACTCCACACTGGATTTCTGAATGATCTCACCCGAGGGGCAGCATATACACTGCGAATAGCATCGGTGACAGGATGAAGCCCTGGGGTACTCACATGACAGGGGCATTGGAGGGAGGAGAATTTCCCATCATGACCTGTTGCACCTATCAGAGAGATAGGACTCAAACCACTTGATGACAACACTGGTGATTCCACAGTGCTCATAGAGCTGATCGGGAAGCGAAGTGATCCACAGTGTTAAAGGCTGAGGAGAGATCGAGGAGAACAAGAATTATTCAGTCTCCTCTATCACTAGCCCTGAGCAGATCATTATGCACCCTAACTAATGCTGTTTCAGTGCTGTGTCTTGGCCTAAAACCTGACTGGAATGGCTCATAAATATCAAAGGACATGAGGCAATCCTTGAGCTGTTGCACAACAGCTTCTCAACAACCTTGCTCAAAAATGGCAGGTTGGAGATAGGATGGTAATTCACCAGCACGTCTGGGTCGAGAAATGGTTTCTTCAGCTGGGTTTCACTAGGGCCTCTTTCAAGACCACAGGAAGGCACCATCAGACTTTGAGCACTGGGCAATCCTGGCAAACCCAGGCCAACAGCCCGGCACATCTGATCAAGAAACGATCGAGGCTGAGTCCAGTTCACAATATGTGTGCTTTAGCTCTGAGATCACCTCAGTGGCCTTGGTCACCTCAACAGGTTTAAATTTTTCCCAAATTGACAGAGTGACTGTTCCTCCAGTCTGGCTACTGTGAGGCAATACTTACCTCACTGATGGAATCCCCGACTGGATAGAGAGTACTCAGAGAAAAACAGAGCAAACTCATCACATAATGTGGTTGAAAAGCCTTTCTTGGCTGTAGACAAGCTGGATGGAGTAGCCTATCCACAGTCTGAAAAAAGCTGAGAAGGTCTTTTTGCCTGGACAGGAATTCTGCCTTCTTATAGAAATTGCCTCCTGGTACTCACCATAGTGAGCACACAGGGCCAGTTTGTCCTCCACAAACCGGGTCTTCAACAGTAATGCTCCAGCTTCTGACCCCTGATCTTCATCACCTTGAGATCACTATCAAATCAGGGGACATCAAGTGAGAGGATCTAGGTCATATCGTGCTGGTGTGAAAACGTCAAGTGCATCGGATACCACCCTATTATAGGTGGCCATCACCTCACTGGTGCCAATCACATGCATCGTCCACTCTAGATAAGTCAGCTAATGCCAGCAATCCTCTCAGGTACAAACCTTTCAAAGGGTGATAGTTGGCCATTTTGACAGGAGGGACTTTCAGGAGGGCCCCAAGCATGAACTTCATCGTGCAGTGATCAGACCAGATGACCTGATCAATCTTGAGGCTCCCCACCTCAAGACCCAGCTGATACACCAGATTGAGCATGTGGTCGTGGTGGTGGGTTGCAAAGTAACAACTTGTGCTAGGCCCAGTGATGACATTAACTGGAGGAGGTCATAACCGAATTGTGAGGATTGTTGTTGACCAGGCATTGAAGTCCCCAGGATTAAACACCTGGGAGACTCCAACACCTGGTTGACGATGAAGTCCACAGCCTCTTGCAGGAATTCCTACACTACCCAGGAGTGCGGTAAATAAGAAGAATCCTGCAGCCGGCATCTGACCTCCATGCACAGCCACACTCAAAAGATCCAGGCGTTCCAACTGGATGCACAGTGAAGCCCTAGCTGGATCTGAAAAGATGGCCACTCCCCACCCTGCATTCCCGCCTCGGTTTTCTATGTTTTCAAGTCATTCAGTTTACCTGTTTTCAGCCAGAGGAAAACTGTACTAGGAATAAAATAGCCTCATGCAGTTTCCCAAGGAATGTAGTGACTCTGAGAGGTCAGGGTAGGGGGAGCAGTAACAAAACACAATTTAGTGCTACATGTCAGTGTTGTATTTTGTAAGTAAAGAGTATTGTGTTGTCAATACAAATGAGCAGTGAAAATAACACAAAGATAATTTTAGTTTTCCATTTATCTTGTATTTTATTGGATGCAAATGTAACTTTGTAAAACAACTTTTTTTCAAAACTTAAATTTTGACAATCTATCCATGCTGCAAACTGAGAGAACCTGCACATTTATTGTTGCTTTGAGATGTTATGTTTGAAGGAATAGAGATAGTGCATAGAAATCTAATTACTCTAATTACTTGTGCAGCATATCCACCAGATTGATTAGCATCTTATCACCTCTGAGCTCAGGGCTCAGGTCAGAAAAAATGTCTGCATCAAAAAGTCAAGAAGAACATGAAGAGAAAAGCCATTGCCTGTATCGCACCTTCCAGCTTTATAGTCATTTCAATAAACCATGACTGCTTGTCAACCTCAATTCTCTGCATGTCTTTTCTAGTTTGTTTATAATAATCCATTTATTGTCCCGCTACTGTATATATTCAACTAGAATATACTTTGATGCCTGCCTTGGTCTGTTTGTAATGACATTATGATATAATGATACAGTTATATATTATGGAGAAATTTAAAGACAGCAGTCACCTCCCTTAATATACAGTGACCACTGGAATCTGCAATTGTTGCAAAAATCTTTCTACTTTATTCCATGATGAAGTACTCATGCTTATGCAAATAGCCAAATGTGCCTGTGGCCCACAGATGCTCTCAGCATCTACTGACCTAACTTTTGCACATAAGCAGTTCTTCAGAGGCACAGTTAGCAATAAGGCATAGCAGGGCATCCTTTTTCTGGGATAATGGCAAGCCCTGGGTGGGTTGAAGTACAAGGCCAAAAGCCAAGTGCTTCCGCCACTAGACAAGAGTTGTTCTAATGACTTGAATTTAGTGCACTATCCACACATAGGGAGCTCCACTGGGCATAGGGCATCTTCAAGCTTGACTGCTCCTACTACCCATGGTGTCATCCTCAAGCTCCATCCAGTCTGACATCAGATCTTCTTTTCCGCTGGAAGGGCAGGTCTCTTCCTTTGCAACTCCTGAAATGTATGAGGAAAAACAGTTTTTAAGTGCTAATTCTTTAGTGAATTTTGATAGTTTAGTAAAGTTTTCAACTTGCTGTGTGTCTGTCATCTTCAGTACAAACTCCTTCAATGATATGAGGATGGACCACAAGTGGTGTGTTAGGTGTTAGCATAAGATGTCTGCCACTGGTCTGCACAACATGTGCCTATACTGACTGGGTACTGCCTGGGGGTGAACCATGATGTCAGTGGGTACCCATCTTGGCAAGTCATGCATCTTTTGCTGTTGGAAGAAAGGAAGGTGCACTTCCTGCAAGGTAGACCTCAGGAAAGTCACACCTTGGCAGCTGCAGGGTTGCAAGCCAACTTTCAGCCATTGAAGAGCAAGTGGCAGCAGCAGCAGGGGCTTCTCTTGGTCTTGAGCACTGTTCCTTCAAAGTCAGCCATGGGCAGTGCCTTTAAGGACTGTCTGGAGTGTCAGGAGATGTACATGGCTCTCAACACTTTTGATGAGAGCCCCATATCACAAGTGACCACTGTCAGTCTTGGGATAGGGATTGTTTCTGTTCTTCCAGCTCATTCAACTCCCTGACCCTTAAACTTTGGTGAGCTTCCACTGGTGCAGTTGATGTCAATAACTGACAAGGAGCTGACTGAAATTTTCTCAATCCAGTCCACCAGGAGTAAGAAGCCAGCAAAGCTTCATGCCGTGTGCAACACCCAAGTTCCACATAGTCCCTTCTCAGTTAGGTAGGGGTCTCTGCCAGCACCCCCAGTCATGCCGACCCTATTTGAACCACTGAGGATGGAGCCTTCACCCAAGGTCCCTCTACAGATGTCCACTAGGATGCCTGGCATTGTGGTGTGCTATTGAAGCCTTGGGTCTCACAGTACTGCCAGTGAACACCTGTCAGTCCCTAGAGGATTGACTGTCGAGATCATACTATGGTTCATATGGTGGTATAAGGAGCTAAGCAAGGCAGTAAGCCCATATGTGCTCCTGTACCTAGGTGTAATAAAACAAATTACCATCTAAGATGTATCTATCTAGTTTCATTTTGAAATCGGCTTTATTTTGCTATTAATTATAATTTCCGGAGACTGTTTCAAGGATTGACTACCCATTGGGTAAATAAGCTCTTTTCCATATAAAATTTGCATGGCTTAAACTATAGGCTGTGTCCTCTAGTGCCTTTGTTATGATTTTTTGTTTGAAATTTAGTTCTTTAAAAGATTACTATTCTGGATTAGAGTGTGGCATAGTAACAAATCTCCCTTATTCTTCTGGTATGTAGTAACACTAAATTTAACCTAGTTAGGGGTCCTCATAAGATAAATTGTTACATTCATAAATCAACTGGGTGGCTTGCCTCTAAACCCTTTCCACATTATCCTTGATACCTCCCTTTATTGGACCCTATGGTTGTGATCCATAGTCCAACAGTGGCCTTATATATGATCTATACAGAGGCAGGATAACTTCTGCTTCTCTGCTTTTAAAATTTCTTTTAGTGTCCAGAGGATTTTTTTCTTTTTATACCTGGGTGTCAGTGTGTATATCAAAAGTCAATTTATTCAAAATAAGTACACCATGATCTTTTCTTGATCAGTTTTTGAGTGAAAGGTCCCCAAGTTTATACTCCAGTTGCTCATTATGGACCCCAAAGTGGATAATGCTACATTAGTCTATATTGAAAGACATAAGGTCGAGGTCCATTGTTGGGTCCATTCTTGGTCTTGATCCACTCCAGTTAATGCTGCCCTCAACATCCATTGAGCTCCTTTTCATCTTGACTGAACATTGCTGTCAGCGTCAACTCAATGGATGTGTGTAGCTCCTGTGGCAGCAATGGACACCTCGTGAGCTAAAGGTAGTGCAGGGCTCATGCTTCCCGCCCATTAGCTCCCACTCGAGTCCCAGTGCTCTCAGAGCCTTGACTGGAGGTATTGCTGCAGGTAGTTTCTCCACAAATGACTGATTGTGGTGGAGCCCGGCAGCTACAGGAGGGGCACCCGCAGAGTCTAGGTTTGCACCAGGTTTCCCAGGTGCCTGTCAGTGGTGGTCAGCCTGGACATGAGGCTGATCCACACTCCCAGTAAGAGGCCTCAAGCTCTTTTGGGGACTAAAATTTAGACTTGGAGAGGGATCCTTGAGGGCCTCCTCTGGTCACAGTTGACCTGAGCTTAATGGGTCAGATCACTGCTTTATTGCAGCCCATGTCTAAGGTCCTTAATGTACCCCTGAAAACAGTCCAGAAGAGGGAGTCCTACCTCTCATGGACATTTCAAAGTAGAACAGCTTCTGTGGAGTGGCATTCCCAGTTGCCAAAGCAGTCCTTGGTCTGGCCCTTGGCCTGTAGGTGCTATCTCAACATCAAATGTAGATAATTCTAGACATGGGCAACTTGTGTAACTGAGGTTGTGTCCATGCACCAATGGTCTTGGTTACATCTCTCTGTGTTAACCGGAGACCCAGCACAAGTTGGTGGACTTGCTAACAATCAGCACATCAGGTGTTGCATATGAGTATGTCATCATGTCATTTATACCTGGACGAGTTACAGCACATGCTGCTCCACTGTGGTATCATCATTTGCCTTCAGTGACTCCTGACCTGAAGATATCTTTTGATTTGGGGACTCTTGTGGGGAGGGAGTGGGAGCTAATTGGTGTGTTGGGTGGCAATCATTATTAGGGTTTGTGTGAGCCAGGGTGGAGGGAGGTGGGAGAAGTCTCATGATTTGAAGCAGGTGGGAGAACAGGTTTTAGTATAGGAAACTGGCAGTTTTGTACACATGAAAATTTGGCTCACAGGGAGCATCAGGGAGGAGGAGGTTGGAGTTACAAGGTGATTTGGCAGGCAGTTACTTAATAACATCGGGGTCAGGTGGGGTTTGGATGAGGCGGCAGGGTAGATTTATTTTTAATAGCTAAAGATGCCAGATGCCAAATTGGATCCAACTTCAGTATCCAAATTCAGTTGGTGTCCAAAATTTAGGTTTTCAGATTTTGCAGCTTTATTCGAACATCTAAAATCCTAAATTGTAGGGGTATGGATATGGTGTACTAGCTACACTCTAGCATAATCCTTTCCCTTTAAGAATGGCCAGAAGGTCTTCAAGTTTGCTCGTCCCACCCATCCGGTGGTATCCTCCTTGGCACCACCCCGCTGCAAGCATCAGGTTCCTCCATTGCAGCTCCATGCTTGGTTTAGACCCTAATCTTAAAATCACATCTTCGTGCTTCGCTTTTCTTCGTTCAAAAAATGGAATCAAGTGAACCGAAATTGTGCCCTCGCTTCAAGTGGTGCCCTTGCAGCCAAAAGATGTTGCACAGATCCACACACTTCATGTGTCTACTGCTTGGAGATGGATCATGACCCACAGGCTTGTAGCCTGTGTCGTTCCCCTCACCCCCCCACCTGGATGACCATTATGCCCATCTCCTCCTGGGCGCTTGGATGAACAGGACCCTTCGTTTCACTCCAAGGATGTCCTCGAGATGACTTCATCTTCTGCTGCTGCAGAGGGCTCAGCTGAGCAACTTGCCACCCTGGAAAAAATCTGCGGCCCAGGCCACTGCAGGCGCCTTGTCCACATCTGCCATAGTTTCTGGGAGCATTGACGCTCGTTTACGGGGCATTTACATATTTTTGTCAGACCCTTCCTACCCTCAAGGAGGGCCCATCTCCAGAGTTGAAACCATCAAAATCTGCCAAGCAGGACTCTCAAGTCCAAGAAGTCCTGCCTTAAACTGTGGGACCGAAGTGCTCTTAGGCCTTGGGTTCCTGCACTTCTCATAGCTCAACAGCTGTCAAGCTGCCGGCTGCAGACAACACTTCAGTCCAGGTGCTGGCCCCACGGTAGTCCCATCAGGCCCATCAGATGAGATGCAGGCCGACTAGGCTGTCAAGATTTTTCTTGAGTCAGTCAACCGTTGTCACCAAATGAGGGAATGAGTCCCTCTCCAGGATCCCTGTCCTGCCTGTTTTCTCCAAAGGAGGGATGGATCAGCATGCTGAACTGGACCCTTCCCTTCAGGAGTCTGACCTCTTGGGTTTCCTGGCATCCTTCATTGGTCCCTGTCTCTCCTCACTGTTGGACCCTTTGACGGTCAAGGCCCAGGTCGGTCTTGCAGTTCAGGGTCGAGCAGATCTTACATCGAGTGCTCTTGCAGTAAGTACTAACCAGTAGGGACGAGAGCCATCAGGCACTGGAACTACACAGAAAACTCTAGCTAACAATGTCTGGCGGGGACCGTCCCCGGCGTCATGTGACGGATGTCAGTGTGGACATTATAGTGGGCAGTCCCTACACCTGCCCTCCAGTTCTTTCTTGCCATCAACTTGGCATTCGGACCTCACGGAGAATGCTGCTTCAGTCCATCACCATTTTTGGATGAGTATTTCATCACTTTTATTTTTTCTGCAAATCTTTGACAAGTAATACTTTTTTGTGCATGTCTTCTCCGGCGCCTTCGAGTGCATAAGAACAAAGTCGACTCTGCGGCACTCCAGCTCGCTCACAAGGACAGCCATTCCTCTGCCTCTTCTGCCTGGGACCAGAGCACAAGACCGAGGACTGTGAAGTCTGCCAGAATTTCAACCAGGCCACATGGAGGCACCGCCAACAGGCCCTGGAAGCCATGTTCTTAAACTAAGGACGATTTCCATGGAGAAGGAGCTGCAGAGATCATCCTCCTCTCCGGGGGGGAGGGGTTCTTTAGACTCCCAGAAGAAAAGAAGAAGGACAAGGAGAAGCATTGGGACCATGATCGATCTCCTTTCCTTCCACTGCCTCCTTCGGGGCCGTGGGCAATGAGCGGTCTCCCGCTGGTGCAGGTACTGCTCCCTCCGACTAAACCTGTCCCTACTTGCAGGAAGCAGCCCTGGTCCCCGCCTGAGCTGGTCACAGTTCAGGTGAGTGCTCCAGTCCATCAGCAAGTTCCACCATCCTTAGGCCCTCAAACCCCAGGGTCTAAGTCTGGTGATGCGGCCGATAAGTCAGCCATCAGCCCAGCCCCGGCTGATAAGTCGCACACCAGCTCCTCTGGCATTTGTCCAGCCACTGCACTTCCATCTGGTCCTGATAACAGGCCTGACACCGATCCTCTGGATCAGCACAGACTGCTGCTTCAGCCGCAGCCGCTCCCAGAGGGTTCTCCCTCTCGGGATCCTCCTCTGCCACCTCCCTGGTGATGACTCCTGGCTGTCCTGCACCTCTGAGCCAGAATCAGAGGCGTCCGCCTAACACAACCCTGGTGCCAAAGCCAGAATGCCCGATGCCAGACCTCCCTCAGGAGCAGGCATCCCCTGCACTGCAGGCTTCCCTGTCTGGACCAGTTCCCTGCCCCAGACTCTGGTGGGCCCTCGGCCCCTTAGGGCTGACACTGGAACCTTGCCGGACGTTCTGGCGCCATACCTGACGTTGCCAGGCCCTTCTAACCATGTGTCAGGGCCCTCTCTGGTTCTTCAGGCCCACTTCTGGGGTTCTACACCTGGCTACCACTATCAGGACCCCAATAGGACCTTTGGCTCCTCCATCGGGTCCCTATGTAGGTTACCCATGATCAGGGCCTCTGGCAGGTCCTCTGCTCCCACCGTTGGGCCCTTCACTGGCCTTCCAATGGCAGGTTTCCCTGTGCCTCACTACTCTTCGCCAGGGTATCTGCCACCAGGGTAGCTCACGCCAGGCTTCCCATGCTGGGGTATCTGACATCGGGCTATTCGCCCTACAGGATGCCGGGCTACCATTACCTGATGCCAGGCTATACAATGCCAGGGTTTACCTTCCAAGGCTACCCACCCATCTATCAGCCCCTCCTCCTTCTCCACCACCTCACCCTCAGGTGGTTTTTAGAGAGGCATTACAGTCTTGGTGGTTAGTAACCAGAGTCACAGTTGGTGTTGGAACTGGACCAGCGCAACCATCCGTGGTTTCCATGCCGGCCCACCTGGACCCTACTCTGAGTTCCTTTTCCCCAGTGGAGTCTTGCCCTCTACCTTGGGACAGACCTCATATCCTACTGCAGTAGCTGGTATCGGCAGGGCCTTGCGTTCTCCTGCAGGGCTTCTGCTTCCACAGGCTCTGTGTCCAGAATGAAGTCCGTCGTCAGAACCGGACTCAAACTCCACCAACTCCTCGGCCTCGGTTTTCAGACCCCCACTCCAGAGGATCCAAAACCCAAAGACTCTCCCAAATCCCTTCCAGAGGACCCCACTTTACAGAGATCCTCCAAAGATGCAGGAATGCAAACAGGTGGAAAATGGAGGCTCAGGATCCCTAACACAGGAAGTTGGCAGAACACCTGGATATGCCAGAAATGTCCCTTTGCTCATTCTTCCATGGATCGAACCACATGAGGACCTGGCCTTCATGGTCTGTCAACAACCTTCATCAGTGGTGCATGATCGCTAAGAAGGCTGATAGACTGTATCAAGCCCTGAGGGTAAAACCACCCCTTGGTCATTAATTCGGCCCATGACTGTACGGCTAAACCTAAACACATGAGCACCTCTCCCCAAGACAAGGAGTCATGGCAAATAGACCAGTTTGGATGCAAGGTTTACTGCTACTCCCTCTAGCCCTCAGAACTTTGAACTACCTGGCACACATGACTGTATACCAGAAATCTATTCTGGGACAGTTGAAGTTAGAATTTGAGGCTTTGCCCAATTCCGAGGCTAAAACCAAAATTTCCCAGACTGTTAGGACAGCAGAAATCTCCTGCCTTCATTCCCTCAGAGCGACATATGATGCGGTGGATGCCTCTACCCAGAGTACCACCACGGCTAGCAGCATGTGCCGGTACTCCTTACTACTTGGTATCCGGACTGGCCCAAGATGTCCAGTCAGCCATCCAGAATTCCCCTTCAGAGGACCAGTCCTTTTCAGAGGCGATGTCAAGGACATAATCACTGAGCTCCAGGACAGTGGCAAGGCACTGCGCTCTGTCCAGTCTATGTATCACTCTAACACCAAGCCAAAACAGTCATTTCATTGCCAGCAATGGTGCCAGAATAAGCAGCAGCCAGCCCGATGTCAGCACAAACAGGCCCGTCAGCGGGAGCCACCCCCCAGCCAAGTCCCA
Source organism: Neoceratodus forsteri (assembly GCA_016271365.2). Lineage (NCBI taxonomy): Eukaryota > Metazoa > Chordata > Ceratodontiformes > Ceratodontidae > Neoceratodus > Neoceratodus forsteri. Next base: position 803,949,347 of record CM057453.1, read on the forward strand.
AAGGGCTGCGGTGGCACTCCCCTCACCCCTCCTCACTGGTGGCAGGGCCCCCAGCCTGCATGACCAGCTCTGGGAACCTATAGAAGACAGATTTGCCAACCACCTGGCCGGGTGGGAGGCAATCACTTCAGACACGTGAGTCTTTCAGTGCTCGCTCAAGGCCACACCATCAAATTCACAGAGAGACCTTCCAGAAATCCTCTAGATAGCTCTCATTACTCAATAGGCCACATTCCTCTCATAAGGGAAGAGATCCAGGTGCTTCTGACAAAATCAGCTATAGAGCCCGTTCCTCAGGTCCAGGAGGAAAGGGATATTACTCCCATTTGTTCCTGGTCCCCAGAAAGACAGGACCACCGTCCGATCCTGGACCTCAACACGCTAAACCTGTACATAGAATACAAGAGGTTTTGCATGCTGACCCTACGGGTCTGTTGCCTCTTCTGCACCAGGGTCTGCTTTGTGCTCTGGATATGCAGGATGAATACCTGCATATCCCAATTTTACCTCCACTGCTGCTTCCTACACTTTATCTTCCAGAGGAACACTTCCAGTTCAGCGCTCCCCTTTGGCCTCCTTGGCACCCAGAGTGTTTACCAAGGCCTAGCGGTGGTGGCGGTGGCTTTACGCCATCAGGGAATATATGTGTTCCTGTACCTCAATGACTGGCTCCTGTCAGCACCGTCAAGGGACAGCCTCGTGGCCTCCTGACTACTACCCTGAATCTATTCAGGCAAGTGGGGATCTCAGTGAATTACCCAAATCCCACCTTGTTCCTTCACAATGCCTCCAATTTATTGGGGTGGTGCTGGATACTGCTCAGGGTCAGGCTTTCCTCACTTTGGATTGGGTGGAAACCTTGGTCACCAGGCTATCCAAGTGGCAACCAACCAATGGACCATGGCGTTCGGTCTTCGCCTTCTGTGCCTGATGGCAGTGGCTATTCTCACTGTACCCCAGCCAGGCTCCACATGTGGATTATGCAGTGGACCCTTCAGATTCAGTGGGACCAGAAATCAGATGACCTGGATCACAGAATTCTGGTGTCCAGCCCCATGTGTCAGGCTGTACGGTGGTGGCAGGATCTGTCCAATCACACCAGAGGGTTCCTTTTCAGGTGCTCACTGGCTTAGACCCTGACAATGGATGTTTCCGGTCAGGGCTGGGGCGGCCGTCTGGGCAACCACAGGACACAGTGATCCTGGTCTCAGCAGGAGCTATCTCTGCACATCAGTGTGCAAGAGATAAGGCTGTACTCTACACCCATCTGGCTTTTCAACACCTACTCTTCCTGGGCTCCTACTGGTACAGATGGGTAGCGTGCATGGTCTGGTACCTGAACAAACAGGGAAGCATGCGTCGTATCCACTGTGCAGGGAAGCGTCGCATGTAGCATTGGGTGATAAGCACAGCCTGCAGCTCACAGCAGTGCATGTCCCAGACATTCAAAATGTCCTGGTGGACACCCTCAGCTGCACTCAGGCAAGGGCACACAGTGGGAACTGAGGCAGTCAGTAGTCGAAGACATCTTGATCAATGGGTCGCTCAGATCTCAATCCGTTCACCTCCCATCCAACGAAAAGTACCCAGTTGCTGCTAGCTCATTCACCGGGCTTGGTGTTTTCTGGCTAGACATGCTAGTTCTCTGCTGGACAGGGAGGTTTCTTGTATCCTTCCCTCCCTTTTCACTGTTGCAGAGGGTGCTTCTGAAACTACAGCAAGAAGGGGCTTGCATGATTCTCATAGCCCGTTATTGGCCTTGCCAAGTGGACGACGGAACAGCCTTCCTGAGGAGGTTGGGGGTCTAAAACTGTGGAGAATTCAAGAATGCATGGGACAGACATAAGGCAATTCTTGTGGGGGTAGGAAGGAATAGGCTATTGGTTAACTAGGATCTGCAGCTTATCCTGTAGGTAGGAAAATGGGCAGACTAGGTGGGCCAGCGGTCCTCATCTCCCGTCAAACTCTATGTTTCTACTGTATGTTTCCTCTGCTTCAGCAGTTGAGAGTGGAACCTCCAGTTCCCCTACCCTCTGCCAGAATCTGTTGACAGAGGACCAGGGCAAGCTGGTCCATCTGGGCCTCACATCCCTCCACCTTCATGCATGGCACCTACTGATTCAGGTGTTGCACATTTGGGGTCTCTTCCAGAGTGGCTCAAGTCCTTGTGGATGCCCGTAAGCCATCCACAACATCCACATATCTCTGAGAAATGGAAGAGGTTCTCTATTTGGGCAACCAACAAAGGATGAGATCCTTTCTCTTGTCCTGTCACACAGGTCATGGAATACCTGCTGCATCTCTCTGATCTTGGCCTTAACTTTTCTTCACAAAGGTCCACTTGTCTGCCATTTCTGTCTACCACACTCTGGTGGATGGCAAAACTTTGGCGCAGTTGTATGTTTCCAGAACCTTTCTGAAAGAAATTCTCCATATAGAAACCCCGGTGAGAACCCCGTTCCTCCATGGATTGAACTTCATCCTTGAAAACTCACTTTGCCTCCCTTTGAACCGGCCGTGAGTTGTGATCTGCGCTACCTTTCCTGGAAAGTGCTTTTTTAGTAGACATTACTTGGCTCAAAGATTTCTGAGCTTCAGGCCCTGATGTGTAAGAGCCTTATTTGATTTCCACAAAGACCAGGTGGCTCTGCGTACAAATTCTAAGTTTTTAGCTAAGGTGGTGTCTGAATTTACTTTGAATCAGACCATACACTTGCCAGTGTATTACCCCAAGCATTCTAATCAAGGGAGGCCATTCTACACACACTTGAACCTTGCGTTATTATATAAACGGACAAAGTCAGTCTGTGAAATGAATCAGCTTTTCATGTCTTTTGCACCAAAACAGAGGGCATGGCAGTTTCAAAAAATGCTTATCAAATAGTTAGCAAACTGCATTTTGTTTTGTTATCATAAGTACAACAAGCCCTTCTGAGGGATGTCAGAAGCATTCAACCAGAGGCATGGCTGCATCTACTGCTTGTTTCAGGAATGTTTCTGCCGCAACATTTGTGCAGAAGCCACTTGGAGCTCTGTCCACACCTCTACCAAACACTACAATCTGAATATTGCCTCTAAACACAGGGCAGGCTTCAGACTAGCCATTCTTCAGGGCCTCCTGGCTTAACCTGTTACCTACTGCAGACCTTTCTTGCCTCCTGTGCTTCAGCCTTTGACTGAATTTCACTGCTTGGGACTCAGTCCTAATGGTTAGTAACTAGTGCAAGAGCTCTCTGGAAGTAAGATAGTACAGTTACATAAATTGATCATGTAGTAAATCTTCAAGACAGAGCTCTTGCAGTAGATCCTTTTCCTCCCACCTTCCCCTACTTCTGTGGCTACTTCTTTCTAGCCTTACTTTTGACTTCGGTCCCTCCTTTCTCCTGTCACACCTTCTTAGGTCTTTGGCGGAGAACTGGAAGTAGTAGGTGTTGGGACTGCCCACTATATAGTGTCACGCCTGACGCTCATCACGTGATGCTGGGTGGCGTCTCCCCGCCAGACACTGCTAGCTAGAATTTTCTGTGTGGTCCTAGTGCCTGACGGCTCTAGTTCTGATGGTTAGTACCTGCAAGAACCTCTTCGAAGATCTACTGTTACGTAAGCTCTTACATAACTGTACTTTCTCAATATTGTTGATTCAGACAAGAGGCGCCATCAACACTCCTCTTCTTCTTCCTCTTTGGGTGAGGAAGATGCAGCATCGCTATGAGGAGTTCATCTGGCAACAGTTGCTCCTTGGTGTGGAAAATAGTCCATTGCGGCACCTCAGTCCACTCAGGTGCTCCCGTGGCTGCCCGCAGCCCAGGCCCATACTAGCGCCTCCAGTTTGGCCAATGCCAGCCTCTCCACCCATTCAGATGAAGCCTCTACCTCTGCAGCCCAAGCAAGTGGCCCTTCCTAAGTCAGCTTGGCGGACACTGGTCTTCCCTATTGGCTGTTGGTCATGATGACCCAAACCGACAAACCCCACCAAGTCAGTGTGGATTCGGGGTTCATCCGGTGTTTGAAGAGTCCTCAGAATCCAAGACCTCTTCGGACTCCCTTCAGACACCAGGCTTTGACCAGGAGTCCAGGGAGGAACCTGTGGCAGAGCAGGGCCCACCTCCTTCAGGGCCTTGCTTCACCTGATTGCACAATCTACGGAGACCCCACTGGAGCCTGTCCACAAGTGGGCTTGAGCCCTTATAATGGAGATCCTTGACAGGGATGACTCCTGGAGTTGCCTTCCCAGTCACAGAGGCAGGCAAGTGCAGCCCTTGCAATGGCCAACATTGCTCATGTCTTGTTGGGTATCCTGGATCATGTTATCCCTCTGCTTCTGGCTAAGCTGCAGATGCCAGGCAAGCTGGTTCGGTATCAAGACTGCACTGTTGCCAAGCAACAGCTTCAGATGGTTCTGGACATTGCTGATTCTTGTACCAGATCTGCAGCAACTGCAGTGTCTATGTACCACAGAACTTGGCTGTGGATTTCAACCTTATGGCTGATACCTAGCAAAAACTGTCAGATGTCCCTTCTTGGGAACCGATTTGTTCGGGCTGAGGTAGATGGCCATCTCACTCGTGTTGAGAAGTCCAGTGCTACCATGGACTCCATCACTCCATCACCTCCACCTAGTGGGAGGTTAAAAACCCAAGCAGAAGACAAAGCCATTTCAGTTTTGGCCCTCCTCTGCCCCTGTGATCATCCCACTCCACCCTCAGCAGCGCAGCAACAACAGGCCTGGTGGCCTTGACTGAAGTCCTCCTCCTGGACCATCAGACAGTCTGGCTGGTGAGGGCTGGTGGCTTCCCAGCTGGCCCTGCCTTCACCTCTAAGCCAGCGAGTGATGGGCTGGGGATGCCCTCCTCCTGTCCTGCAAGCCCCAGGCCCTCCTTGGGGGTCGGCTCTGCCACTTTGCTTCCACCTGGTCCTCCATTACTCAGACTGGTGAGTGCTTGAGGTAGCCAGCTGGGCTTGCCTCTGGAGTTTGAGGCTCCTCTGCCCAGCAAAGCCCATGCACCACGGAGGGGACACGGTGCCTCTGGACATGTTGTCTGCCCTTCAGGAGGACATCACCATGCTTCTCTAGAAGGAGGCAGTGATCCATGTCCAGGATTCAATACCAGTCCTGGGTTTTCCCAGATGCTTTCTGAAATGGCTTGGGGCTGGCATTCATACTGGACCTGCACAAGCTCAACAAGTTTCTGTGGCTGTGCAAGTCCTGAATGGTCACACTGAATCAGATCATTCCATCCCTGGAGCAGGGCATGTGGTTCTGCTCCTGGACTCCAGGATGCCTTCTTTCATGTCCCCATCCATCCATCCCACCAGCGGTTCCTCCAGTTCTCCTGGAGGGACTCTGTCTGAGTTCCAGACCATGCTGTTTGGCCTCCCTTGGTGCCCAGGGTTTTCATCAAGTGCATTGCAGTGGTGGCAGCATTCCTATGGCACTGGGGGTCCATATGTATCCCTACCTGGAACGACTGGCTCATCACAGGTGCTCCAGACTAGAGGTGGAGCAGTCTAGGGATCTGGCCCTCCAGACCTGCTCGGCTCTCGGCCTTCTGGTCAATGAGGCCAAGTCTGAACTCAGCTCATCCCAGGTGATACAATTCATCGTGGCAGACTTCAGCTCCTGTCAGGCCATGGTCCGACTGCTGGCAGATTGGGTGGAGGACCTTTCCTCCTTTGACCACTCATTTTGGGTTGGACAGTTGCACCCTGCCCAGGACTTCCTGCTTGTTTTCCATTGGGCACACTGGCAGATGCACCCTGCAGTGGGAGCTGGCATGACAGTGGTCTCAGTGTTGTGGTCACCTCTACCAGCCAGTCTTGGTGACCCAGCACATGTGGGACTCATGTGGACTCCATCCAGTGGTGGCTGGTCCCAGAAGATCTCCAGGAAGGTCCCATTTGTCCACCAGGAGCCTATGGTCACTGTCATGACCAATGCCTCCCTGCTGGACTGGGGTGCCCATCTAGGGATCACAGAGTCCACGGGCTATGGACCCTGAGGAGTCCCAATGTCACATCAACCTGCTGGAGCTCAGGCAGAGCATCTGGCACTAATAGCATTCACTCCACATATTCGAGGTCAGGTCATCCGGGTCCAGACAGGCGACAAGATGACCATATACTACCTCAACAAGCAGGGCAGGACACATTCCTTCCATTGTGTTGGGAAGCTCTCAACACCTGAGCCCTCACTCATGCAGCCTGTATGGTGACGTTCTGTTGATTCATGTGGCGGCATGTCCAGCCAGCTGGCGGACACCCTCACCTCAGTCTTTAGGGGCAAGGCAGCCCATGAGTGCTCTCTTCACCAGGAGGTGGTCGACTGCCTGTTCTTTCTGTTGGGCTATCCTAGGTTGACCTGTTTGCCTTCCAAGAGAATGTGAAGCTGAGGCTGTATTGTGCCACCTTGCTCAATGTGGAACATTAGTGGGGATGCCTTCATGAGGCCCTGGACCCCAGGCCTTATGTACGCCTTCCTCCTTTTCTCCTGATCCACAGAGTGTTAATCAAGGTTCAGAGATACAAGGCGAGGTGATCTTGGTGGCTCTGGACTGGCAGCTCCAGTTCTGGTACCCTGATCTCCTCAACCTCAACAGCAGGCCTCCTTGGCATCTTCCTCTCCACCCAGACCTCATTTCGTGCTCTCAGAAGAAGGTTCTCCATCCATACCTTCAGTCCTTCACCCTGACAGCCCTGGTTCCTGAGTGGCTAGAGTTCCAGGCTTTGGGTCTCTCCAATGAGGTCCTTCACGTTGTTGAGGCCTCTCACAAGAAGTCAACTCACCAGTCCTGTGCCTTCAAGTGGGAAAGGTTTCCATTTGGTGTCAAGGCAAGGAGCTGGACCTCTTGTTCAGCCCAGTAGCGAGCATCCTGGGCTAGCTTTGGTCCCTTTCTCAGTTGGGCCTTCAGTTGATGACCCTCAGGAAGGTGCCTGGCAGCCATCTCGGCATACTGGGCATGGGCTGGTATGCCGGCGGTGGCACAGAGTGAAGGTTGTCGGTGCTTTTCAAAGGCCTTGACCACATTTCCCACCAGTGCGTGAACCACCACCTCCTTGGGACTTGTTGCTAGTATTGGCGATGCTCATGGCAAGCATTTGAACTGGATGCACAGGTGTGAGATGTCACACCTGTTATGGAAGACCACCTTCTTGGTGGCTGTCACCCACCAGAAGGATCAGCGAGCTCCAGGTGCTCTCAGTGGAGTCTCCTTACCTGGTCTTCCACTGGGACAAGGTTGTCCTCTGCCCCAACCTGAAGTTCCTCCTGAAGGTTGTTTCAGAGTTCACCTACCCAGGTGATCAGTCTCTCAGTTTATTTTACCAAGCCAACCTCGGAGGCCAAGCACAGTTTCCACATGTTGGACCAGCGGTGAGCGCTTGCCTATTATAAGCAATGCTTGACTTGAGTTCAGGTAGAGGTTTGCCAGCTTTTGTCACTTACACTGAAGCTGCACTTGGCAGACTGGCAGCCAAGCAGACGATTACCAGGTGTATTGTCTCCTGCAGTGACTTCTGCACTATGGGTTGACTGGTATGGAGCCTCCCATCATACCACTGCCTTGGTGACTGCTTCAGGAACGTCCCTATCCAGGAAATCTGCAGGGCTGCTACCTGGAAGTCAGCACACACCTTCATTTCCCACTACCACATTGATCTTGAGTCACACCGGGATGTTGATTTTGGGGCCTTGGTTCTCCAATCACTGTTCCCAAAGTAGGTGTGCACATTGCTCCTTCTCCCTGGTGAACTGCTAGGAGTCTACTAGAGTGTGGATAATATGCCATATCCACATCTCATAGAAATATCTCACCTGTAAGTGTAGAGTGGTATAGCATACATCCACACAAACCACCCATCCTCCCCTGGCATGTGACAAACCTGTCTTGCTTCCAGCAGGCAAATCTGATGTCATGGGGCAGTGCCAAGAGGATACCACCCAGGTGGATGGGAGGAGCCAGCTTGAAGACCTTCTGGGGAAAGGATCCTGCTAGAGTGTGGATGTACACCATATACCACTCCTACAACTACAGTTACAGGTGAGTATCCCTCATTTTTGCTGCTACCCCATTCAGGATTCATGTTAAGAGGCACTTTTCTCCCAGAGAATGCTGAACATGGCACAGCCTACCAGTGTTGACAGTGGTCATGAGGACAGTATAGGACTTAAAGTAAGCCTGGGCGCATTTCTGTTGACAAAGGAGTTCCTGGACACCCTGGGTGATAGAATGGGTCAGGAACCCCTTTAAGTTATTAGAGGTTTGCACAGCATATTTATTCACTTGGTTATGAAGCAGGGGCAGGCATGTTGAACATAGAGTCCCTTCAGACCTTAAATGTCTAGTTACTATGACGCCCTTCCAGCTGCCTACTGGTCTTTCAGGAGAAGTAGATAAGGTGGCCAGACTGGATGGGCTGCTGTGTCCTTTTCTGTCATCATATTCTATATTTCTATGAGAAAGCGGTGAAATATAATATTCAGACACGATACAGCTTAAATGTTAGGTATACATTTCCTTCCATATGTTCTTAAATGCTAGGGTAATTTGCATGGAAACAGGATCTTTATCACTTAGAGTTCATCTGCATTTGCTGCATCACCCATTGCTGAAGTCATAATCCTCTGTTTGTGAGATCATAGTTTGTTGCTGTAGAAATGATTATGGTGTCCTGAACAAGAACTGTGGCTTCAGTCAGTCATTAAACAGCAGGATCAGATAATCAGGGACAAGGACCCCACATAAATGAACCTAGTAATGAGAAATAAAAGGAATAGGAATTCAGAAGATCAAGAAAATATGAAGTTGAACTGTGTTTTGATGTTATGTTTTTTTTTTCAAAGTTATCCCAAAAGTGACAAATTCTCTTTAAGTAAATATTGGTGTAAGAACCCTCCTCCCAGTAGGGGAGGGGAAGGAGGTTGTTTTATGGAGGGTTCTGGTATCAGCAATGACTGTGTGATGTCAGTCTTGAGGGGATTGCCCAGTGGGAGGAGCTTAGAAAAGGTTGATGCCCTTGTGGTGCCAGCAGTTAAGGGAGTTTGGCAAAGAGGCAGTTCCAGGGAGCAAGCAAAGATAGGGGCACAGAGCAGCAGTGCCCCAGAGGCAGCTGTTCCAGCCAGCTCAGGGAACTCAAAGGAGGCTTCCATAAGGAGCACTGTCCAGATGCAGCTGTAAGGTGTAGTGCCCAAACTCGGAACAGATCCTGGAAGGAAGTATGAAGTGGTACCTCAGAAGGGTATGCAAACCTAAAATCCTCAGGCCTCTGTGGTAGGTTTCCCCAAAGACATCAAAGCAGACCTTGGTGGTCCCCAAAGAAGGTCAGATAAGGGCTTAAGCAGTTGACCCAGCACTGGAAGAAGCAGGTGAGACTTTGGCAGAAAGGAAAGCTGCCAACTCAGATAGGAGATCCAGCTCCAGCATGAGGTATGTGGCGTGAGAAGATGGGTTCCTCAATCCTGCTGCCATTGCTCAGCTCCAAAGGGAGATGGCCAGTGTGGGCATGGCAGCTGCTGTATCCTGGATTCACACATGACTGTGTATATTTGTAATCAAGCAGCGCCAGTCTCACACTCGGTCAGGGGTGTATTGAAGGTGGGTACACAGGCAAGCACTGGGCCAAGGTCTCTTCACCTTAAAGTATAAATGTAGTAAGTTGAAAACCAGAGAAGCAGCACGGATGTAACAAAGGAGAAAAAGTGAAAAGCATTAAGCCAGTGACTGCTTAAGGATTGTACCCTATCAAGACATGGGAGATGGGAGCCAAGTTTAAGGTGGATGGCGTAAGAGAACAGAGAAAGAGCAGGGTCCCCCATGACAGTTGTCCACATTAATAAAGAGAGCACAGGAAGCACTGAGGTATGGCAGCACAAGGTGTCGCCAGCTGCACCATAACGGTAAATTGAGAATTGACGAGTTGAGACAGAATGACCATGTGTCTCAACAAGAGGCTGCATGTGGGGAATTGGCTAAGCTGGGACTAGCCTGATCTCAGGGTCAGGAGGTAGCAAGAGACCCCGGATGAAAACCTCATATAGCTCTAAAAGAGTAGTTGGAATCTCATATAGTTCTGGAAGAGGAGCTGAAACCTAATGTTGAGGTGTGGACATTGGTATAGCTCTGAAAAGGAGAAGAAAACTTAAATACTCTAAAAGAAGTGTGACTGCCTGTTAACTATAGCCAAATGAAAGTGATCTCTGGATCTAGTGGATCTTGTATATGAACGTGTACAATCTGTCAGTCAGTAGAGATAGATGTGCTCAGACATTTGGTGTTTGTGGTCTTTCATGCACAGTAAATCTTGAGGTGCCACCAGAATCCCAACCCAGGTGAAGTGAAGTAACAGATTTACTGTATGAAGGGATGTAAGGAAATTCCCAGAGAGCCAGAAATACCCCTAGAAATGGGAGGTTCAGTGGACCCTGCCCACTCCCTTATCTCTTTAGACCAAAAGGCTACGTTGTTGGGGTTATATTGGCATTTCATGACAGTATCATACAAACATAGCAACTGGCTGGTTTAGCTGTAAAAGGTTTACATTTCTGAACTGGATTGCTGCTTCAATTACCACGGAAAATAATTTTATGCTGAGAATATTGCCTTCAGATCTATAGTAATGATGTATGGCATTTTGACAATCCAATTTGGCTTCCTGGGTCTTCAGATTTGCTTTGACATCTAAGATAACTGTCGAGACTAAGTTTCACAATATTTGGGGCTTGGAGGATGTGTATTTAACTGTAAGTACAGTCTTCTGACTGGGGGTTGCTTTGAACTTCTTTTCTGTTGCATTGCACCTCTTTATTGTTCTATGGCATATGTGAGTCTGCAGTGTATTTTTGAAGTAATAGTTTTGTATGCTTTGCAGTCATTTATTTTGTGCCCATGAAAGGGCACCAGTTCATCACAGTACTAGACTCTGATGTCCTCTACATATTTGCATTATAGATGCAGCACGGTAGCCATCTAGAACCCAACACAGCATTTTGCAGATCAGTTTGAGGAATGGCTCCTAAAATGTGGCCTAGTTAGTTGAGCCCAAGTCATTTAAATTACTGGCAAGGAATATAGAGCTATTACTGGCAACACAATGGGACCATTGTTTTTCAAATGATATATTCCATTGTGTGCCTGATGGTAAACATATTTTACCATATAGGTTGGTAGCATGAGTGCAGTCGGTCCACAGCTCACAAATTGTAGCTTTTGGAAATCTTGTCCATGGACCCTAGTCAACACTAAACTGCTGTAACTACATTTTTCTTCTGTCGCCACGGAAGGTATGGTACAGAACAACATTTCCATTTGGTAGTACTGTGGTTGCAGCAATACCCCAAGACTGACAGGATGCCTTGAAAAGGGCCTGTTTTTTTTTCCTTTCTCTAGTTACACTGCCAGGGCTAGCAGTCATGCATGTGCAAGTCAAAGTTATAACCAGAATAAAGAACCCCCTGCCACAACCCTATAGCATCGACAGGTCCTTCTGAATATGTCACGAGCAGACATACCTTTTCTGCAAGTGCTAATTGCATTAAAAAGTTATCTATTTTAAGTAAGTAACATACTGTGTCATGAAAACATTCTAAATGGAGAGGGTCTGTTTGTAAGCTGAACAATCCCAAAGGGAAATCTGAGATAGCTAGTTGCCCTTGTAGCTGCAATAGCTACAGAAAATGAGGTCTTATTTACCCCCTCCATGCCAGAGGCTGCACATCCTTAACCAAAGAAATACATTTGGAGTTTTTCTACCATATCAGCTTGATGCTGCAATAGATAGTTCTCCAACCAGGCAAACTAGACAGACTGCTAGGGTTAATAGGGTGAGAGCTGCCACATAGGGACCGGACACTTCGTGACAATAGCTACAAGTCAGAATGAATAGTCACAGAACTCACTCCCAGCTTCAGAAAAACTGACATCCATAACCAAAAATGGTCAATAAGGCAATAACAGTTTATTGTAGAGCAGCAGCAAAATAAAACAACAGCAGAATAAAGTGCTAATGTTTCTACTGATAGACTTTTTCAAAGCATGCAGCTCCTAGTGTTTGAGCTGAATTTATACACATTCAGTTAAATCATGTGACCCATATATGAACACACATTTAAAGTGACAGTAGTGATATTGTAAAGCGTAAGTGCATTAGTAATACTATAATTTCACATAGACAGGGCACTTCTGACATATTAAGAATAAAAACATTCTGTTCCCAAGGGTGTGTATGACATACACAATCTACTTTATCCAAGATATCGCAGCCCATAGAAATAATTAAATGTAAACTCGCCTAATCACTCAGGGCCGAGTACAAAATCTTGAAGTAAAAAGTCTTGGTATGTTCTCCTATGATACCTTTTAGGGTACTCAAATGAGGCAGTCCTTTATTATTTCTTACAAGGAGACATATTTTGATGCAGGGAGGAGTGGAAGGGAAGTGGGGGTGTTGGAAAGTCAGCACTCAGAACACAGGGGTCATCAATTCCTGTATTTAATGCAAATATGTGGATCTTTGCTCTCAAATATCAGTTCTCACTATAGAATCCTATTACCAAAGAGCTTGAGGTGTGATAAACACATCCTTCCACAATGAGCAGATTACCTGTAAACACAGAACGGAAATAGATAAGACTTAACTCATAAAATAAACATTTTCAAACAAACCATATCATTTGTTCTGTAAAACGGTTCTAGTTCTATTTGGTCATTCAACCCCTGGCTGTGGCATGTGTTCCTGTGATATAAATCCAGAAATGATCATGTCTACTGAGAGCTAGTTCCCATCTCCTCCTCATGGGCCCAGACAGACCTGCTCTAAACCTCTAAAGGAGAACACATGTTCATTCTTATTCTGTGCCTCAGTCATATCGGTGACCCACATAATCCAGGTTGCCATTCTTGATGGTCCTTATGTGCTCCCCAACCCTCTCCTTGAGCTTACTCTTGGTATGGCCTATATAGTATGCATCACATGTGCGCTCAGAGTAATATACTACCCACATAATATCACAGTTTAGAAACTGTTCAATCTTAATAGTCTCTGCATTGTGGGGTTAACTATAGCAGTGCCTGGACTATGAGGGCAATATTTGCAGCGCACCGTCTGCTGCCCTTTGGGGGAGTTGGTAACCAGGTGTTATGAGTTACTGATGGTTGCGCACATAACACCAAATAATCCCTCAGGTTAATGGCTCTATGATTTCTTGGCAGAATCTTTGTGGTTTCCTTTAACCTGGGATCTGCTCCAACATGTGCCAATTTCTATGGATGTTCTCCTTGACCCTACATGACCTGACATCAAATGTTGTTACAAAATCAGTTCTGTCTTGCACATCCTTGTCACCAGTACATCCTACAGTACTTCTCCTGTCCCTTGCTAGTAGGGACTCTCTACTCCTTGCTTCACAGGCCTGTCTGGCCTCCCTATGACTGCTCCTGTATATCCCTTCCTTTAAACCTTTTGCTTGAGAATCTGCCTCCTGCTCATAGTTTTCTTGCTGACTGCAATTCCTTTTGACTCAAAGGAACTGACTCTTCGGGATGTTCTTATGATGTGGGAGGGCGACAGTTGCTTGCTAACAGGATACTATTTCTATCTGTAGTTTTCCTATATAAACCAGTTTTAACAGACTCTTTTCCATCTTTTGTTATTATAATGTCCAAAAGGATACTTCCTATCACTTACTGTACAGGTGAATTGTAGGTGGGGATTACTGTCATATATATAATCCATTTAAACATTCATTTGTTACAGGTCTCTCTCACACCATAAGTATGTCATCAATAAATTGTTTCTGCACCCGTATTTTGGACAGGTGTGGACTGTGACCACTCCAGATATTATAGGTATCATAGGTAGAATCAAGTCTGTAGACTGTTGTTCTTTAAAACTTGCAATAACCCAGGTTAGAATTGGAATGTCATCTCTCCATAGTGTATGTCCAAACTCTTCTTAAAGATGTTCATGTTTGGGCTTTCTGCAACTTCTATTGAAAGTTTGTTACACAGAACTACTACCCTATGACTATACAAAATTTGCGCTGATTACGATTCCAGCTCTGGTGTAAAGCTGTCTGTTGTGCCTCCTGGCACTAGACCACTCAATTTGTGCTGGAGACCTATCTCCACAAAAAGCTTGTTTTCTTCCATTAGTCTGTAGAGTAAACATAAATCCACCCCATGTCTCCTATGGTGAAGAGAGTATAGGTTGAAGGATACTAATATTTCACCATAAGGTTTATTTTTAATCCTTTCATGGATCTGGTCAATCTTCTCTGCACTCCCTCCAACATATTTATGTCTCTCTATTCTTCAGGGACCAAACCTGTGCACAGTACTCCAAATGGGGCCTAACCAGTGTGATATACAATGGAATGAGTACCTTTTTCATCTCTGCTAGCTATGTGTCTAAGGATGCAATTCAGGTTATGGTTTGCTTTAGTTATCTGTGCCCTGCAATGAGAGTTGAATTTAAGGTCATTTGTGATCAATATCCCTAGGTCTCTTTCCTCCTTAATAACACTAAGTTTGTTATTTGCAAGTTTATAGGACACCGTTACATTTTTTTACCAAAATGCATAACCTTGCATTTGTCACTATTCAGGACAAGTTTGTTAGTTACTGTCCATTAAGAGATCATATCTATAGCCCTTGTAGTGCTGTAGCGTGTTCATAACTATTTACTACTGTTTCTATTTTACAATCGTCTGCAAATTTATAAGCCAGGTATTTGGATTACTTAGTTTAAGAGAGAAATGTAGATGTTAAAGAAGCTTGGTCTCAGAAAGAGCCCTATGTGCCCACTAGCGATGGGAGCCCAATTAGAGAACCCGTTATGACCACCCTCTGTTTCCTTCCTGAAGTCAGTCCAATACCCAGTTACAAATGTTACGATTGAGGTTAATCTCCTCTAGAAGGGTTAATAATTCATAATGGGGCAACTTATCAAACACCATGGCAAAATCCAGATAGATCACATCCACTGAGTTCCCGAGGTCCAGTTCCTGTTGACATTCTCATAAAAAGCTAGGAGGTTAGTTTGACATGATCTGGACTTTATGAACCCATGTTGTACTGAGTCAACCAGATCATGAGCTGTTAGGTATTCAAAATAAGATCTTTAATTAGTCCTTCCATGATTTCTCATACCAGGAGGTCAAACTAATGGGCCTAAAGTTGTCAGGCTTTGTTTGGGGGCCTTTTTAAGATGGGGACTATCATGGTGGTTTTACAGTCATTAGGGACTGTTCCTGAGCCCAAGGAAGCCTGGAAGATATAGGTAATTGGCAGAGCCAAAACATCCACCAGTTCTCTTAGGACTCTGAGATGCATGCCGTCAGGGACAAATGATTTATTAACATTAAGCTTGCTAAGATGCTCAGAAATATCCACGGGGTCAATGATTATTTCCCCAGGCCTAGATGGTTTCTTGCCTCTATGTAATGAGGAGTTACAGTTATTATAGACAGAGCAAAAATACCCTTTTGCAGGTCAACCATTCCATGGTAGTAGCTGTCTGACCAGCTTCATTTAAGAAGGGCCTATCATACTGTGCCCAGTTTTAATGTTGTTAATATAAGAGAAGAATGCTTTTTGTTGTCCTGCACTTTGTTTGCAAGTTCTACCTCAAAATGCACTTTGGCTTTTTAATATGTACTTTAACCTTTTGAAGACAGTCTTTATAGGTATAAATCACAGCTGATTTGGTTTGTTTTAGTTTTTATGCATCCTGTTTTTTTTTATTTATTAATCATTTGATTGAAGCATTCATCCAAGCAGGTTTATTTCTCTTACTATTAGTATTATATTGAGGAACACTAGGTATATTTTTATGGACAGAACTATCTATTTTGGATAGCAACAAATCCCAGTGCCTGAACAGATTCATCTTTGACATCATTTTCCCAGTCCCAGTGTAAGAATATTCCTCTAATACTAGGGAAATCAGCTTCATTAAAGTTTAACTTAGTAGTAGTGCCAGATGTTTTGAGATATAATAATTCACTAATATTAAAGTGGACAGAGCAGTGATCACTGTTACCTAGGGGCTTTTACTTGGACCTTGTTTACTGTGTTCCTCATATTTGTGAAAACCAAATCCAAGATACTGTTTCCTCTGGTGCTTTCTTGGACTATTTGTTCGAGCCCTACCTGGTCCATACCATCAAGGTACTGCTTATCTAGGGTCAGATGACTTCCTCTTCCACTATCCCACATATAGGTTGGCATAGCTGGGGGCAAATGTGGCCCCCATGGCAGTGCCTTTCTCCTGTGGTAATATTGCCCTTTAAAAGCAAAGAAGTTTCCTTCCAGAATGATTTGGGCCATCTCCACCAAAAATCTGTTTCAGGCACATCCCTTGTGTCCAAAAGAAAAGAGGGCAAGTCACATACCAAGGGTTTAATAGTATCATCTACAAATGAAGCAAGAGGTTTTGGACACAAGGTATGTGCTGAATGTACTAACCAAACTACAGGTTAAGAATACCTCTTACCTAGTAACTCTTGATGTGGAGGCCCTCTGTACCAGTATCCCACATATAGGGGATTAAGGGCTTTGTGCTACTTCCTTAACACAAGGGAGGAGGGGCGGTGCCTGAAACAGATTCCTTGGTGGAGAACTGAGAGATCCATTAATCATTCAGAACTGGTGGAGCATTACAGCAAAAATTGGAAGGCAGAGGGAAGGCAGCAGCACATGGCCTGTGCCCTTCACTGTTCCTGATCCCTCTCTAATTCAGATCAGGCACACTGGCATGATGTCAAGGAATAAAACTTCATTACATGAGGGGAGAGGGCAGCGTCACAGAAGACAGCACATTCAGCATGAGAGACAAGCAGGTGTGTGCTGTCTGTTAGTTTGGATCAGGAGAGCAAGTCAGTTCCCAGGGTCATCTCCTCTTCAAATACTACAGGTCAGAGATGGGAGACAAAAGAAGCTCCATAGGCTGGGCGGGTGAGTAGGCCACCATTTCTTATGCTGAGGGAACAGGGGTAGGATTTGTACCAGAAAAGTCACAAAGATAATACTTTATAACAGGCACTGTTAACTGCTCGCGCACCATCTGCTGGCAGTGCAGATCAGTACAAGTCAATTTGAATCACTTTTATACATTTATTTTTTCAGTCACTTAATACAAATCCATGCTTAATTAAATGATCTATTTACCAAAGATTTAAAGGAGCCATTTTATAAGTGTGGAAGTACTGATTTACCCACAGCAGGGCATGGGTCTACTGAGAATTAACTTATGCCTGGGAGGATATGAGGCATGAGGCCATAGGACGAGTGACTTGAACCATTCAGGCGATGATTTTCATTATACAATGGCAGAAATAATACTGGCTTCTGATTGGTCAGTTGGTCATTACAGCAGGAATGATTTCCTGTCATAACATCCCTGCTGATTGTATGGATCATTTCTTGGATGTTCTTTTAAGAAACAAAACATTTTACACACTAACAAAAACATTCTTTAAAATTATTTTTTATTCTGTATAAAACAACAAGCCATTGTATAATAGGAATAATGCCCTCAGGATTGGGTGTTATGCTGGGATAACATCCTTCTTCGGTGTTGGACATCCATGGCCGATGGCCTCGGCCCAACCACCTGAGGTGGTGTTATCCCAGCATAACACCCACCCTGTCAAGCATTATTACTTTAGTAAACCCATGTCCCAGAGTGGGGTTAATTCACTTATAATATGGGCAACTTTATTTTAAAGGTTTAAATACATAAATATTAAAAAACACTGCATGAATCTGTAAAATAGTTCATCCACCTAATGGATTTGTCATACTGAGGATGCTGTAGTTGTAGTTCTCAATAGGTGGATTTGTCCTAATGAGGATGCTATAGTTGTAGTTTTCTACATGTCTGTCTGGTGGAATGATTTAACTAGGTCACTTTACATTGCTGTCAAACAGGATTTTGTAGTCCAGAAACCCAACTGTGAGTTTCTTGAGAATTAATCCATGGTCAGGTCAGGTAACCGGTTTGATGAATCAGAATACAAGATTTCAGAACCCATTTTATGAAGGATTTTAATGCACTTCCCATGGAACATCTGGGATACTCTGCTTTGGAGCACACCTTAGCACACCCTGGGTGTGCATTAAATCCTTTAAACAGCTAGTAGAACCAAAGCTAGCAGACAGAAAAATTGTACAAATTTAAGAAGTAGTAGTTAGTAACTTTTATATCTGAAGTATTTTCTTTTCCATTTGCTCATTAGAAAGTTTTCTATGTGACAGTATTATGCTGGATGTGTGGAATAGCACTCTGCCACAGATTACACCTACTGTCATCAGGTAAAAAAATATTCTACTTACCAAAAAAAAAAGCACCTCAGATATAAAAAGTAATAGCTGACTGCTTTTAAAACTAATATTAATTTTAAGCAGGACATTGGCTCTTTAATACATACCCTGTTGTGACTTATTACTTACATATATAATACATGATTGGGCCCTGGTCCTC
This sequence comes from Neoceratodus forsteri, assembly GCA_016271365.2. Lineage (NCBI taxonomy): Eukaryota > Metazoa > Chordata > Ceratodontiformes > Ceratodontidae > Neoceratodus > Neoceratodus forsteri. Next base: position 803,967,821 of record CM057453.1, read on the forward strand.
ATAGAAAAAGCCATGATATATTTCTCCTAATATGATGGTAGCTAATTAGCATATTATATCAACTAGTAATTATTAATGTGTTATTAACACCATAATAAAACATTAATACCTAATAAGCATGATATATTGTATATACCTAAACTACATTTATACTACCAGTATATTAATGTGTTATTAACACTTTAATAACACATTACTACTCAACACACTACAAACAATCCAATAATGCATGTAACAAGCCCTTAATGAACCATGTAACAAGCCCTTAATAACACATAGAACAGCCACCCTCCCCTTCCCCAACACCATGGCAAAACATAGGACACAGCAAAAGTGTCCATCCTAATGCATTAAATTAAAAAAGATTATATAATCTGGCATGCTTATGAAAGGATATCATCTGGGTTGAACAAGCTCATAAAGGCCACTCACCCTTTGGGCTCATGGCTTTATGTCATGTTCAACCATCAATGTTATAATTTTCTTGTGCACCACACTTTGCCATCATTTATTCTTCCTGTATGTATACTGCCATCATTTATTCTCACTCCCTCATAAATAAATATCAATCTAGTTATATATTTTGAATGTATGACCATACCACTGTGTTTTGTGTGTTTGTTGGGGCAGGTTTCTGCAGTAATGGGAAACATCACATGACAGCACTGTCCCTGTGAAAGGTTCAATAGATTAAATCATTTTGACATCAGGTGTCTTTTTTGTCTTTCTCACAGAAAATAATTAAGTTTGATCCTATTTTGTTGATTGTAGCTACATGCCTTTTGGCATAATGTTCCTGATTGCAGGAAGATAATAGAAGTCGATGACTGGAACTCTTCGCAAACTGGGACTTTACATGGCCACGTGATAACGGGTATGTAAGCAATTTTATTGCACCTCAAATAATTCTGAAAACATCCTAAATAAGTTAATTCCAAGCAGAGGGCATCAACTGGCAAACCTGTACTGACTGTTATTCTTTATTTTAATGATACTTTTCTATTTTGTATTTATTTTGGTCATTGAAAGAAAGACAGAATTACTGATGATGTAAATATGTTCCAATTGCATCATTCTCCAAGATGAGGAAGGAAGATCATAGAAGTTCATGTTCATTAACACAGTGTTTCATTTCTTACAGACTGGCAATTCGGTATCCTAATCCTGCCACTGATTTACTTTGTCATAGCAGAAAAATCCTGTCCGCTATGTCTTTGGAATATTGGAGGCTCTATGACTGCCCTCATGATCTCATCCAGGTAATTTGTTTTCTAGATTTGTTTTTCTCTAATGTTTATAAAGCATTTTATTTGTTTTGTTTTGAAATAAAGCCACCAAGTACAGTATCACTTTAAATGGATGCCTTCATACAGGTGTGATTAGAGAAGACAACAAAATGAAGTGTCAGATGGTGAAGACAATTACAGTGCCTAGGGGAGAAATGTCAGGCCCAACAGTGAACCTCTCAAAGAGTGTAATTGTTGAATAAAGTGAAAACCAAATCCACTTTCACATGTTAATATGTAGTTACTACAATCTATCTCTCATGGTAATAAGAGCAGTGCCATGAACTCTTTGGGTGATGGAACTGGGGAGTGAATCTTAGTGGTTCTGAACCCAAGGACATGCAAAAACAGTCTAATACTCATAAGAAAAATGGTACTTGTACAGTAGTGATGCCTGAATAATACTTTTGACTGTTGTAATGGGATCTGAGAGATAGTCCATCAAGTCCAACTCCAAATCAGAAGTCCAGTCTGACCTCATTCAGATTTTGAATCCAAGGTCAGATAGTGGGATCCGTGGCCAGATGTATGCCTCCAAACCCCTGCATCTAGGTATGCACATCAGATATTTGCTATCTTATTTGATCCTAGGTGCTTGATCCAGTAGACAGATACCAATGGTATCCGATTTATCCAAGAAAAACAGTTGTATCCAACAGTTTGGCTGCTACCCAAGCAACACTGCACAACATGGGCTGGAATATAGCCTAGAGGATATAGTAACAAGTTGTGAATGAGCCTGGTACATCCAGTAGACCTGGGTTTGAGTCCCCAACCTCCACTTGCGTGCTGCGTGACTCTGAGCAAGTAACATAACCTCCCCAGTGCTCCCAGGTCACCCTGAAAACAGGCACCTGTGCCTAGTGGGCCTTACCTGGTTACCAAAGACTAAAATAAATAAAAATACAAATAAAACATTACTGTGCCTATAAACATATTTTAGGAATAATTCCTAAATGGTGCCTGAATTTTAATTTCAAATATTTTAAATATCTTTTATATTTTTTATTTTATTTTACTGCAAGCTAGATTCATACCTTTGAGCAAAAGCCCTTTACATAGGTTCCGTGTCAAGGACAAGTACAGTGCAAACAGAACATTACAAGTATAGTGCATACAGACAAATCATTGTTACAGGTAAATTAAACAAGTAACTTCAGAGAATAAATATACAGAGACAACAAACGGTACATAGCAGTCGTCAGCGGGTAAGGAACACCTTTGTCAGGTAGCATTGAGTGACAGTCAGAGGTGTGCCAGAGGAGGCAGAGGGTGAAGGAACCAGTCTGTCTGATCTTACCAAGGTAGTAGAAGGGGTGGCAGGTGGTGAAGGAGGAGGGGTGAGAAGGAGGCATGGGGAAGTAGGTAGAAGGAGGAGGATGTAATTGCTAGAACTGGTCTATAGGGTCGGATGATAGCAGAGGTGCAGGCTAAGTGCAGGTTGACTGTGAGCCACAGAGGGCTTAATGGTAGCAATCACAGGTAGCGTTTGTAAGAAGTTGATATTTTAGTTTGCACTTGAAGGGCCTATTGTTGTGGTAGAACTTATTTCAGACTGGGGTGAGTTCATCCAAAGCGGAGCTCGATGGGCAAAGGCACATTGTGCTATGGCCATGCAGTACCTAGGGACATTAAAAAACTTGATTGTTGGAGCTTTTGGTGTTTTGAGTGGGCTGATGAGGGCTGAGAAGGTTCCAGACCCCCATAGGCAGCATACAGAGACAGATCTTCGTAGCTATCAAGCAGATTTGGTAGCAGATTCTGTCCTTTAGTTGCAGGCAGTTTGCTTGAGTGCAAAGATCACAGGTGTGTGTTAGATGTACAGCACCTGTGAGAAGTCAACATGCCTTGTTCAAGGCTGTTGAAATGCGTCGAAGGGCAGTGTCAGTGGCTGACCCATAGACAACCAGACTAGTCAATGAGGCGAATATGGAGCTGTGTACTGCCATGCTCAGGGCATCAGGTGTAAGGCAGTGTTTATGCCGATAGAGCATGCCTATTCTCACATTAATCACTTTAGCAGTATTGGCAATGTGTGTGGTGTATAACTGGGAGGAGGCCCTTGTTGTTCTTAATAAATAGTGGGAATGCTTTATGTCTGCTTTGTGAATTTTTTGTAGTTCATAACAAGTTTGTGTTCCTCAAACCATTTCTCAGCTGTAGTAAAACCATATTGCAGGGCATCCTCCAGATGTTCAGATTGAGAGTCGCTGGTAAAAATGACCTGTCTGTGTACAGGAGTATGTGACCATGGCAGGAGTCGAGGAGTTTGTTAATGAATATACTGAAAAGGAGCCGCAAGGACTGACCTGAGTGGACAGGTCTGGGTTCAGAAGAAGACGCCACCAATTTTGACTTGCTGTGACCGGTTGCTTAGATAGCTGTCGAACCATCTCATTGCCTCAGTGGAGAGCCCAATAACAGTGAGCTGATCGAAAAGAAGGGTGTGATGCACAGTGTCAAAGGCCTTGGGTAAGTCTATGAATGTAGCCCCTACCAGGTTTCCTTGATCGAGCATGGTGAATAAAGCCAGTGAACTCCAGTAAGGCTGTGACAGTACTGTGTGCTTTCCTAAATCCATGTTGCTGGTTACTTAGGAGATTGTAGGGGTCCAGATACTCAACCAGTTGATCTGCCACTATTCTTTCAGGCACCTTGGGGAGTGGAGGAGGATGGAGATTGGTCTATAGTTACTGTGCAGAGTCGGTCACCACCTTTGTGCACAGGGTTACTGTTGCAGACTTTCACTTTAGGGAATTGTGAGTGGCAGAGGGATAAGTTGATTATCTTAGTCAAAGGTTCAAGGACTTCATCCAGGGTAGGTGTATAACTTTAGGTCCAGGAAGTCCCACTATATCTTGACTTCCCTAGCACTTTTCAAGGTATTTTCTGGCTTCTCCTTTGTAACTGACTTGAAATAAAATGGTGGAGACCCAGGGTATGTTCAGGCACCTCGGGTGGTCTGTTGTGGTGATGGGGTGAAGAGTCAGGCGGAGGACTCTACTCAGGTCTGTAAATGCACTGTTAAAGGCATTTGCTATGAGTTGAGGATCCAGTGTTGGGACGCTCAATGTTGAGCATTGTAGGGGTGTTTTTTTTTCTTTCCTGTTATATCTTGAGATTGGACCAGAATGACTTACTGTCATTCCATGAGCTAGCTAAAGTGTCCTCATAGTAGGAGCTTTTGGCATTCTGTATTGCTCTGGTACATTCATTTCTTGCTTTCCTATAGCGCTGTATGTTGTCTTGGGTCCCTTGGGCCCGTGACTTGTATCAGAATTGGTCCCTCGACTTGAGTAACTGGATTGTCAGGTGTGATCCACAGGTTGTGGACTCCTTTGATTTTCCTGGTTCTTAAGGGCTATGTTTGTCACAGACTGTACTGAATTTGATAATGAAATGCTCCAGTGCAGTATGCATGTAGCTTGTGGTATACAGGTTCGACAATCTTGGTGCTTAAGGTCAGATTTTAGCAGTTCAAGGTGCCCTCTGAGAAGCACCCAGTTGGTTAAAAAATGTGGCCGGTGGTTTACAGAATTTATTGGACCAAAGGCACTTAACAGGGAGTGGTTACTCACTGTGTCAGGGAGGACCGTGGTGTTTGTGATATGTTCTGGGCAGTTTGAGAGCACCAGTCCAGTAGTGTCCCCATTCCAGTTTTATAGTTATGTCCAGTTAGTCCCTTAACCATTTGTGAGAGGTGAACAGCTGAGAATGCATCCTTGACTGGGGCCATGGCTGTGGAGAGCCAGTTGATGCTGAAGTCTCCCAGCAGAACCGTTTCTGCTCAGTGTACTTAGGCATTCCATCAGGGCCTCGAATTCTGTTGCAGTCTGCTTAGGTGGAATATAGACTGAGATAACAGTAAGGTTCTTGTTGTGTGCACCTACTAGCAGTCTAACGGTGAGTATTTGCAGTTTGTCACCCTGGTAGGGAAGGAAAGGATATGTGCCTGTAAGGAGTCTCTTATAAAAGCACACACCCACCTCCTCCACTTTGAAAGACGGTCCCGTTGGAAGATTGTGTATCTGGGAAGTGTTATGACTTCATCTGGTATTGGGGTTAGCCATAATTCTACTACAGAGAGCACATCAGGGTTATACCTAGTGACCCATACACTTAGTCTGTCCATTTTTGAAGGAGACTACATATGTTTATTGAAGCGAGAGTAAGACCATTAGCTATTTTAGTTTGAGTGCTTGAGTTAAGGGAGGGCCTTGGTTGGGATGTACATTTCCTGACAGCAATAGGAATATTAGGAGAAGGCATCTAATGCGGTCCCTCAGAGGTCTAGTATTGAGTGTTTGCAGTCTTCTCTTGTGCTGACAAATCTTGGTGGTTCCATTGGAAGTAATGTAGTCAGACAAAGAGATATCGTTAATAACAATCAGTGGACCAAGGTGGTGCCTTATCCTATTATCATCGCTATGGGTAAGGTGGACTGAAGTGGTCTTACCAGAGGAAGAGGTTGTGGTACCATAGACTTTCAGATTGGCCCAGGTAGTAACGTGTTTGGTTGGTTTGGAGGCATTATTGTTATAAAGACCAGCAAGGGATAGTAGTGCTGCCAATATGACACCTTGAGAAATTAATATGCTTGAATTGTTCATTTGAGATAGGCTTGGAGGAGTTGGGTTGAGGTCCAAAATTCTTTTAGCAGATTAGATCCAGTTTGTACTGCAGAAATTTCTGAGGATTTCCATCTTTAGAGTACCCGATGATTTAAAAGCAGGCAGTGTGCTTGTAGCACTCCTGACTGACTTGGTGGTATGGAGCAGCTTTTGGGAGAGATACTACTCCTTTCCTGCTGGTTTCTGCATTTGTAGAACCAGAACAGAAGAAGCTCTCTAGTGGCAGAGACTTATAGCTTGCTAATAGAGATCTAGACACTTGGTAAATATCCAGTGATCATGTGATCACAAGTATCTATATAAGAAACAGCCCAGATAGGGTGAGGCGGGTGGGAGGTGGGGTACAACGGGCTCTGCTGTACAGTGGACCCGTACCTTTAGGAGGGAGCTGAGGAAATGAACCACCAGCTGGTTTGAACTGGGAATAGAGTTTTGGCTTTTGTGGTTTACTGCTTGCAGCAGTGATCAAGGGTCTCTCCTGGGCGATGCTGATCCCTGGAAGGTCGGCTTCAGGGTGGCAGTGGCAGTAATTGAAGCGCCCGGTGGAGACAGTCCAGCCCTAGTAGGGGCTAAAGAGTCTTCGGAGTGAGTCGAGAAAGGAACCACTAGCGTGGTTCAAACCGGGAATGGAGCTAATGTTTTTGCGGCTTGCTACTTGCAGCGGTGATCGAGGGTCTCTCCCGGGTGATGCTGATCCTGGAAGGTCAGCTTCAGGGCAGCAGTGGTAGTAATTGAAGCCACTGGCAGTGACAATCCAGCCCTAGTTGGGGCTGAGAAGCCTTCAGGAGGAGCCAAGGAAATGAGCCACCAGCATTGTTCGAACCGGGGAGTGGAGCTTCAGCTTTTGCGGCTTGCTGGTTGCTGCTTGCAGCGATGGTCAAGGGTCTCTCCCAGGTGATGCTGATCCCTGGGAGGTCAGTTCAGGGCAGCAGCAGTAACGAAGCCACCAGCAGAGACAATCCAACCCTAGTAGGGGCTAAGAAGCCTAAGGGGACAAGGAGGGCAGACATTTAAGTAATTGCAGCTGGAGGTAGGGCTTAGCAGAAACAAAGGAACAGGGAGGGCTTAGCTGAAACAAAAGAAACAGGGCGGGCAACAGGAGAGGGACACAGGGAAAGAGAGAGAGGGAGAAAGGTTTAGCAGAGCAAAGAAATTAGTGAAAGGAACAGTCTAGGAGAAACAGTAAAGTGAACTACCTTAACTCATCTAGGGAGAAACTCTAAGGTGAATTCATTTACAGTGCACTACTTTTAAAACATTTCGTGACAGACTCAAAAGTGAATTAAATTGTTGAATTAAATTACAGTGCACTATTTTACTTAATATAAAATAAAGGCACCCAATTAATAACAATGGTATTTACTCACCTGGTAAAGTTGATTATACCTGCAACCTTTAGAGTGCTCAGGAATTCATCACATATGGGGTTCTCCTCCATCCATCCTACTGATCGATGCCGGACATAAATCTTTTTGGACTGTCAGAGACCAAACCCCAGCTACACTACGTCTGGAGACTCCAGTAAGAAACTTCCCTAGCAGAAAAAGAAACAAATACAGACCCCAAAGAAGCACACAACAGTACGTGTTTTAGTGAAAACTATTATTTACTAAAGCGATATGCATGGAATAAGTGTGGATACACACAATATAAGCAAGCATTTGTCAATGCCGAATGTTGATTGCGTTGGTCCTTTGAGCTCACTCACTGCCCCTCTGTCACTCACTCGTTCTGTTTCTCTCAGTGCTGCAGGCTGCTGTTTTGTACTGGGCTCCTGCCTGTGCTTAGGCACCCTTTGTCACAAAGAAATCTGCAGCAGTCCCAACACAGGTTCGTTGAGCACTCCTCCCCTCTCTCACTCTCTCATTCACGTTTCTGCAGGCGCTGCAGGCTGCCTTTTGTACTGGGCTCCTGCCTGCGTTGCTGCCTTTTCTGCCACAAAGAAATCCACAGCAGTCACGATAGAGCTCCGTTGAGCTCACTCACTCCCTCTCTCTCACTCGCTTGTGTTTCTCCTGGTGCTGCAGGCTGCCCTTTTGTACTGGGCTCCTGCCTGCATTAGCACCTTTCTCTGCCAACAAAAAATCCACAGCTGTCCCGACAGAGCTCCGTTGAGGTTGCTCACTCCCCTGTCTCACTTGCTCATTCTGTTTCTCCCGGCGCTGCAGGCTGCTCTTTTCTACTGGGCCCCTGCTTGCATTCCTGCCTTTTCTGCCAACAAAGAAATCCACAGCAGTCCCAAAGAGCTCCGTTGAGCTCACTCCTCCCCTCCCTCACTCACTTCTTCTGTGCTCCCGCTGCTGCAGGCTGCCCTTGTACTGGGCTCCTGCCTGCTTGGTGGCTTTTTCTGCCCACAAAGAAATCTGCAGCAGGTACCACACAGCTCCATTGAGCTCACTCACCCCCTTCCCTCACTCGCTTATTCCGTTTCTGCTGGCGCTGCTGGCTGGCTCTTTTGTACTGGGCTCCTGCCTGTGTTGTCACTTTTCCTGCCCACAAAGAAATCCACAGCAGTCACGATAGAGCCTTGTTAGGTTGTTCACTCCCCTGTATCATTCGCTCATTCTGTTTCTCCTGGCGCTGCAGCTGCCCTTTTGTACTGGGCTCCTGCACTCTGTTGGTGCCTTTTTTACCAACAAAAGCTGCAGCAGTCCCGACAGAGCACCGTTGACTCGCTCACTCCCCCCTCTCTCTTGCTCATTCCGTTTCTGCGGCACTGCAGGCTGCCCTTTTGTGCTGGGCTCCTGCCTGTGTTGCCACCTTCTTCTACCCAAAAAAATCTGCAGCAGTCATGATAGAGCTCCGTGAGCTCGCTCACTTCTCCTCTCTCACTCCGATTCTGTTTCTCCTGCCGCTGCAGGCTGCTCTTTGTACTGGGGCCCCTGTTTGCATTCCTGCCTTTTCTGCCAACAAAGAAACCTACAGCAGTCCCAACACAGGTCCATTGAGCTTGCTCCTCCCCCTCTCACTCTCTCTCATTCTGTTTCTGCGGCACTGCAGGTTGCGCCTTTTGTGCTGAGCTCCTGCCTGCTGCTGCCTTTTCTGCCACAAAAGAAATCCAGCAGTCACGATAGAGCTCTGTTGAGCTCGCTCACTCCCCTCTCTCACTCACTTGTTGTGTTTCTCCCGGCGCTGCAGTCTGCCCTTTTGTACTGGGCTCCTGCCTGCATTGGCACCTTTCTCTGCCAACAAAAATCCACAGCTGTTCTGACAGAGCTCCGTTGGGTTGCTCACTCCCCTGCCTCACTCGCTCATTCTGTTTCTCCCTGGCAGCAAACTGCTGCCTTTGTACTGGGCTCCCTGCTTCTGTAGGCCTTTTCCTGCCCAAAGAAATCTGCAGCAGTCTCAACAGAGCTCCGTTGAGCTCGCTCAGTCCCCTCTGTATCACTCGCTCGTTCCGTTTCTCCCAGCGCTGCAGGCTGCCTTTTGTAATGGGCTCCTGCCTCATTGCTGCCTCTTCTTCTCACAAAGAAATTTGCAGCAGTCACGATGGAGCTCCGTTGAGCTCGTACACTCACCCTCCCTCACTTGCTTGTTCTGTTTCTCGCTGCTGCAAGCTGCTGTTTTGTTCTGGGCACCTCGTTCATTGCTGCCTTTTTCTGCCCACAAAGAAATCTGCAGCAGTCCACACAGCTCCATTGAGCTCGCTCACTCTCCTTTTCCTCTCTCAGTTGCTTGTTCCGTTTCTGCTGGCACTGCAGGCTGGCCTTTGTACTTTGCACCTGCCTGCGTTGCCTTTTCTGCCCACAAAGAAATCTGCAGCAGTCACAATAGAGCTCCGTTGAGCTCGCTCACTCCCTCTCTAACTTCGCCTCATTGTGTTTCTCCGGCGCTGCAGGCTGCCCTTGTACTGGGCTCCTGCCTGTGTTGGCACCTTTTCTGCCCACAAAGAAATCCGCAGCTGTCCCGACACAGCTCCGTTGAGGTCGCTCACTCACCCTGTCTCACTCGCTCATTCTATTGTTCCTGGCACTGCAGGCTGCCATTTTGTACTGGGCTCCTGCCTCTGTTGGCACCTTTTCTGCCCACAAAGAAACCGCAGCAGTCATTATAGATCTCCATTGAGGTTGCTCACTCCCCTGTCTCACTCGCTCATTCTGTTTGTCCTGGCGCTGCAGGCTGCCCTTTTATACTGGGCTCCTGCTTCTGTAGGTGCCTTTTCCTGCCCACAAAGAAATCTGCAACAGTCTCAGCAGGCTCCATTGAGCTCGCTCAGTCCCCCTCTGTCACTCGCTGTTCCGTTTCTGCTGATGCTGCAGGCTCGCCTTTGTACTGGGCTTCTGTCTGCATTGCTGCCTTTTTCTTCCACAAAAGTCAACAGCAGTCACGATGGAGCTCCGTTGAGCTCGCTCACTCCCCTCTCTCACTCACTTGTTGTGTTTCTCTCGGCGCTGCAGGCTGCCCTTTTAACTAGGCTCCTGCCTGCATTAGCACCTTTTTCTGCCAACAAAGAAATCTGCAGCTGTCCCGACAGAGTTCCATTAAGGCTGCTCACGCCCCTGTCTCACTCTGCCAATTCTTGTTTCTCCTGGCGCTGCAGGCTGCCCTTTTGTACTGGGCTCCTGCCTCTGTTGGTGCCTTTTTCTACCCACAAAGAAATCTGTAGCAGTGCCAACAGAGCTCCATTGAGCTAGTTCACTCCCTCTGTCACTCGCTCGTTTCCATTTCTGCGGCGCTGCAGGCTGCCCTTTTGTACTGGGCTCCTGCCTCGTTGCCGCCTTTTTTCTGTCCACAAAGAAATCTGCAGCAGTCACGATAGAGCTCCATTGAGCTCGCTCACTTCCCCTCTCACTGCGCATTCTGTTTCTCCCACCGCTGCAGGCTGCTCTTGTGTACTGGGCCCCTGCTTGCATTCCTGCCTTTTCTGCCAACAAAGAAATCCACAGCAGTCCCAAAAGAGCTCCATTGAGCTCCTCACTCCCCCTCCCTCACTTTCGCTTGTTCTGTACCTCCCTCTGCTGCAGGCTGCTGTTTTGTACTGGGCCCCTTCATTCATTGCTGCTTTCTGCCCACAAAGAAATCTGCAGCAGTACCGACACAGCTCCGTTAAGGTTGCTCACTCCCCTGTATCACTCGCTCATTCTGTTTCTCCTGGCGCTGCAGGCTTCCCTTTTGTACTGGGCTCCTGCCTCTGTTGGCGCCTTTTTTGCCAACAAAGCTGCAGCAGTCCTGACAGAGCACAGTTGAGCTGCTCACTCCCAATCTCACTTGCTCGTTCCATTTCTGCCAGCACTGCTGGCTTCCCTTTGTACTGGGCTCCTGCCTGTGTTGCCACCTTCTCCTGCCCACAAAGAAATCTGCAGCAGACCTCCATTGAGCTAGTTCACTCCTCCTCTGTCACTCGCGCGTTCCATTTCTGCCGCCGCTGCAGGCTACCCCTTTGAACTGGGCTCCTGCCTACATTGCCGACTTTTCTGCCGCCAAAAAGAAACAGCAGTCCATGATACAGCTCCGTTGAGCTCGCTCACTTCCTCTCTCTCACTCGTGCATTCTGTTTCTCCTGCCGCTGCAAGCTGCTCTTTTGTACTGGGGCCCTGTTTGCATCCCTGCCTTTTCTGCCAATAAATAAATCCACAGCAGTCCCAAAGAGCTCCGTTGAGCTCACTCGCTCCTCTCCTCACTCGCTTGTTCTGTACCTCCCGCTGCAGGCTGCCCTTTGTACTGGGCTCATGCCCTGCATTGGCAGCTTTTTCTGCCCACAAAGAAATCTCAGCAGTACCGACACAGCTCCATTGAGCTCACTCCCCCCCTTCCTCACTCACTCATTCCGTTTCTGCTGGTGCTTCTGGCTGGCCTTTGTACCAGACTCCTACCTGCATTGCCGCCTTTTCTGCCCACAAAGGCCTCCGTTAAGGTTGCTCACTCCCCTGTGTCCTCGCTCATTCTGTTTCTCCAGGCGCTGCAGGCTTCCCTTGTACTGGGCTCCTGCCTCTGTTGGCGCCTTTTCTGCCAACAAAGAAAGCTGCAGCAGTCCCGACAGAGCACCGCTGAGCTCGCTCACCCCCTCTCTCACTTGCTCATTCCATTTCTGCCAGCACTGCAGGCTGCCCTTTTGTACTGGGCTCCTGCCTGTGTTACCACCTTCTTCTGCCCACTAAAAAATCTGCAGCAGTCATGATAGAGCTCCGTTGAGCTCGCTCACTCCCCCACTTGCTTGTTCCGTTTCTTCTGCTGCAGGCTGCCCTTTGTACTGGGCTACTGCCTGCATTGCTGCCTTTTCCTGTCCACAAAGAAATCTGCAGCAGTCCCAATAGAGGTTCGTTGTGCTCACTCTCCCCCCTCTCTCAATCGCTCATTGTGTTTCTCCCAGTGTTGCAGGCTGCCCTTCTGTACTGGGCTCCTGCTTGTGTTGGCACTTTTCTGCCCACAGAGAAATCCACAGCTGTCTAACAGAGCTCTGTTGAGGTCGCTCATTCCCCTGTCTCACTCACTCGTTCAGTTTCTCCTTTCCGCTGCAGTTTCCCTTTTGTACTGGGCCCCTCGTGCATTGCTGCCCTTTTCTGCCCACAAAGAAATCCGCAGCAGTCCCAGCAAAGCTCCGTTAATCTCCTCCTCCTCTTCCCTCACTCACTGATTCAGTGTCTCCGCTGCTGCAGCCTGCCCTTTGTATTGGGCTCCTGCCTCGGTTGTTGGCTTTTTCTCCCCCAAAGAAATCCGCCACAGTCCTGACACACCTCCATTGAGCTTGCTCACTCCCCTCTCTCACTCGCTTGTTCCATTTCTGCCAGTGCTGCAGGCTGGCCTTTTGTACTGGGCTCCTGCCTGTGTTGCTGCCTTTTCGCCCACAAAGAAATCCACAGCAGTCATTATAGATCTCCATTGAGTGCTCCCACTCCCCTGTCTCACTTGCTCATTCTGATTATCCTGGCGCTGCAGGCTGCCCTTTTGTACTGGGCTCCTGCTTCTGTAGGCACCTTTTCCCTGCCCACAAAGAAATCTGCAGCAGTCTCAACAGAGCTCCATTGAGCTCGCTCAGTCCCCTCTGTCACTCGCTCGTTCTGTTTCTCCTGGCACTGCAGGCTGCTTTTTGTAATGGGCTCCTGCCTGCATTGCTGCCTTCTTCTTCTCACAAAGAAATTTGCAGCAGTCACGATGGAGCTCCATTGAGCCTGCTAACTCCCCTCTCTCACTTGCTTGTTCTATTTTTCCCGCTGCTGCAGGCTGCTGTTTTGTACTGGGCCCCTTCATTTCATTGCTGCCTTTTTCTGCCCACAAAGAAATCTGCAGCAGTCCCGACACAGCTCCGCTGAGCTCGCTCACTCTCCCTTTCCTCTCCCACTTGCTCGTTCCGTTTCTGCTGGCGCTGCAGGCTGGCCTTTGTACTTTGTACCTGCCTGTGTTGCCACCTTTTCCTGCGCACAAATCTGCAGCAGTCACGATGAGCGCCGTTGAGCTCGCTCACCCCTCTGTAACTCGCTCGTTGTGTTTCTCTGGCGCTGCAGGCTGCCCTTTGTACTGGGCTCCTGCCTGCATTGGCACCTTTTCTGCCCACAAAGAAATTGCAGCTGTCCTGACACAGCTCTGTTGAGGTCGCTCACTCACCCTGTCTCACTCGCTCATTCTGTTTCTCCTGGCACTGCAGGCTGCCGTTTTGTACTGGGCTCCTGCCTCTGTTGGCATCTTTTCTGCCCACAAAGAAATCCACAGCAGTCATTACAGATCTCCATTGAGGTCGCTCACTCCCCCTGTCTCACTCGCTCATTTCTGATTCTCCTGGCACTGAAGGCTGTCCTTTGTACTGGGCTCCCTACTTCTGTAGGCGCCTTTTCCTGCCACAAAAAATCTGCAGCAGTCTCAACACAGCTCTGTTGAGCTCGCTCAGTCCCCTTCTGTCACTCGCTTTCGTTCCATTTCTGCTGGCGCTGCAGAGCTTGCCTTTGTACTGGGCTCCTGCCTGGTTGCTGCCTTTCTGCCCAAAAGAAATCCACATCAGTCATGATAGAGCTCTGTTGAGCTCGCTCACTCCTCCTCTCTCACTCGCTTGTTGTATTTCTCCGGGCGCTACAGGCTGCCCTTTTTTGCTGGGCTCCCTGCCTGTATTGGCACCTTTTTTCTGCCAACAATGAAATCCGCGAGCTGTCCCGACAAAGTTCCGTTGAGGCTGCTCAATGCCCCTGTCTCACTCGCTCATTCTGTTTCACCTGGCGCTGCAGGCTGCCCTTTTATACTGGGCTCCTGCCTCTGTTGGTGCCTTTTTCTACCAACAAAGAATTCTGCAGCAGTGCCAACAGAGCTCCATTGAACTAGTTCCTCCCCCTCTGTCACTTCGCTCGTTCCATTTCTGCCGGCGCTGCAGGCTGCCCTTTGTACTGGGCTCATGCCTGCATTGCCGCCTTTTCTACCCACAAAGAAATGGGCAACAGTCACGATAGAGCTCCATTGAGCTCCCTCACTTCCCCTCTCTCACTTAGCATTCTGTTTCTCCCACCGGCTGCAGGCTGCTCTTTTGTACTGGGCCCTGCTTGCATTCCTGCCTTTTCTGCCAACAAAGAAATCACAGCAGTCCCAAAAGAGCTCCATTGAGCTCCTCCTCCCCTCCCTCATTCGCTTGTTCTGTGTCTCTGCCTGCTGCACTGCCCTTTGTACTGGGCTCCCTGCTCTTGCAGCTTTTTCTGCCCACAAAGAAATCTGCACGCAGTACCGACACAGCTCCGTTAAAGTTGCTCACTCCCCTGTATCACTCGCTCATTCTATTTCTCCTGGCGCGGCAGGCTGCCCTTTGTACTGGACTCCTGCCTCTGTTGGCGCCTTCTTCTGCCAACAATGAAAGCTGCAGCAGTCCTGACAGAGCACCGTTGAGCCGCTCCTCCCTCTCTCTCACTTGCTTGTTCCGTTTGTGCCAGCACTGCAGGCTGCCCTTTGTACTGGGCTCCTGCCTGTGCTGCCACCTTCTCCTGCCCACAAAAATCTGCAGCAGTCATGATAGAGCTCCAGCCAGCTCGCTCACCTCCCTCTCTCAGTCGCTGTTCTGTTTCTTCCGCTGCTGCAGGCTGCCCTTTGTACTGGGCCCTCGTGCATTGCTGCCTTTTCCTGCCCACAAAGAAATCCATAGCAGTCACAATAGAGCTCTGTTGAGCTCCTCCTCCCCCTCTCTCCCTCGCTTGTTGTGTTTCTCCCGCGCTACAGGCTGCCCTTTTTAGCTGGGCTCCTGATTGCATTGGCACCTCTGCAACAAAGAAATCCACAGCTGTCCCGACAGAGTTCCGTTGAGGCTGCTCACGCCCCTGTCTCACTCGCTCATTCTGTTTCTCCTGGCGCTGCAGGCTGCACTTTTGTACTGGGCTCCTTCTTCTGTTGGTGCCTTTTCTGAACACAAAGAAATGTGCAGTGCCAACAGGCGTCCATTGAGCTAGTTCCTCCCCCTCTGTCACCGCTCGTTTCATTTCTGCCGGCGCTGCAGGCTGCCCTTTGTACTGGGCTCCTGCCTGCATTGCCGCTTTTCTGCCCATAAAGAAATCTGCAGCCGTCATGATAGAGCTCCGTTGAGCTCGCTCACTTCCACTCTCTCACTCACGCATTCTGTTTCTCCTGCGCTGCAGGCTGCTCTTTGTATTGGGGTCTCTGCTTGCATTCCTGCCTTTTTCTGCCAACAAAGAAATCCACAGCAGTCCCAAAGAGCTCCGTTGAGCTTACTCCTCCCCTCCCTCACACGCTTGTTCTGTGTCTCCGCTGCTGCAGGCTGCCTTTTGTACATAGCTTCTGCCTGCACTGGTGGCTTTTCTGCCCACAAAGAAATCTACAGCAGTACCGACACAGCTCCGTTGAGCCTCCTCACTCCCCTTCCTCACTCACTCATTCTGTTTCTCCTGGCGCTGCTGGCTGGCCTTTTGCACTGGGCTCCTGCCTGCATTGCCGCATCTTTCTGCCCACAAAGAAATCCACAGTTGGCATGATAGAGCTCCATTAAGGTTGCTCACTCCCCTGTATCACTACGCTCATTCTGTTTCTCCGGGCGCTGCAGGCTTCCCTTTTGACTGGGCTCCTGCCTCTGTTGGCGCCTTTTTCTGCCAACAAAGCTGCAGCAGTCCCGACAGAGCACCATTGAGCTCGCTCACTCACCCTCTCTCACTTGCTCATTCCGTTTCTGCAGGCGCTGCAGGCTGCCCTTTTGTACTGGGCTCCTGCCTGCATTGCCACCTTCTTCTGCCCATAAAGAAATCTGCAGTCATGATAGAGCTCCGTTGAGCTCGGCTCCTCCCCTCTCTCACTCACTTGTTCTGTTTCTTCCACTGCTGCAGGCTGCCCTTTGTACTGGGCTTCTGCCTGCATGCTGCCTTTTCCTGCCCACAAAGAAATCTGCAGCAGTCACAATAGAGGTCCGTTTTGCTCACTCCTCCCCTCTCTCACTCGCTCATTGTGTTTCTCCCAGTGCTGCAGGGTGCCCTTCTGTACTGGGCTCCTGCCTGTGTTGCCACCTTTGCTGCCTACAGAAATCCGCAGCTGTCTCACGAGAGCTCTGTTGAGTTGCTACTCCCCCTGTCTCACTCGCTCATTCTGTTTCTCCTTTCTGCTGCAGGCAGCCCTTTGTACTGGGCCCTCCGCGGCATTGCTGTCTTTTCTGCTCACAAAGAAATTTGCAGCAGTCCCAACAGAGCTCCGCCGCTCACTCTCCCTCTCTAACTCGCCTGTTGTGTTTCTCCCGGCACTGCAGGCTGCCCTTTTCTACTGGGCTCCTGCCTGCATTGGCACCTTTTTCTGCCCATAAAGAAACCTGCAACTGTCCCGACACAGCTCGTTAGGGTCGCTCACTGCGCCCTGTCTCTCACTCGCTCATTCTGTTTCTCTGGCACTGCAGGCAGCCATTTTGTACTGGACTCCTGCCTCTGTTGGCACCTTTTATGCCCACAAAGAAATCTGCAGTAGTCCTGACAGAGCTCTGCTGACCTCACTCCTCCCCCTGTCTCACTCGCTCTGTTCCGTTTCTGCGGCGCTGCAGGCTGACCCTTTTGTACTGGAGCTCCTGCCTGCATTGTCACCCTTTTCTGCCCACAAAGAAATCCGCGGCAGTCATGGGTGGAGCTCTGGTGAGCTCGCTCACTCCCCCTCCCTCACTTGCTTGTTCTGTTTCGCCGCTGCTGCAGCCTGCTGTTTTGTACTGGGCCCCTTCGTTCATTGCTGCCTTTTTCTGCCCACAAAGAAATCTGCAGGAGTCCCGACACAGCTCCGCTGAGCTCACTCACTCTCCCTTTCCCTCTCTCACTTGCTCATTCTGTTTCTGCTGGTGCTGCAGGCTGGCCTTTGTACTTTGCACCTGCCTGTGTTGCCACCTTTTCTGCCCACAAAGAAATCTGCAGCAGTCACAGAGAGGCTCCGTTGAGCTCGCTCACCCTCCCTCTCTAACTTGCTCGTTGTGTTTCTCCGGCACTGCAGGCTGCCCTTTGTGCTGGGCTCCTGCCTGCTTTGACACCTTTTCTGCCCACAAAGAAATCCGCAGCAGTCACAATAGAGGTCTGTTGTGCTCACTCACTCCCCTCTCACTCGCTCATTGTGTTTCTCCCAGTGCTGCAGGCTGCCCTTCTGTACTGGGCTCCTGCCTGTGTTGGCACCTTTTCTGCCCACAAAGAAATCTGCAGCTGTCCCAACACAGCTCCGTTGGGTCGCTCACTCGCCCTGTCTCACTCACTCATTCTGTTTCTCCTGGCACTGCAGGCAGGCGTTTGTACTGGCTCCTGCCTCTGTTGGCACCTTTTTCTGCCACAAAGAAATCTGCAGCAGTCCTTACAGAGCTCTGCTTGACCTCACTTACTCCCCGCCTCACTCGCTCGTTCAGTTTCTGCCAACGCTGCAGGCTACCATTTTGTACTGGGCTCCTGCCTGCATTGTCACCCTTTTCTGCCCACAAAGAAATCTGTAGCAGTCACGATAGAGCTCTGTTGAGCTCCACCACCCCCTCTCTCAGTCGCTGCTCTGTTTCTCCCGCCGCTGCAGGCTGCCCTTTGTACTGGGCCCCTAGTGCATTGCTGCCTTTTTCTGCCCACAAAGGAATCCACAGTAGTCCCAACAGAGTTCTGTTGAACTCACGCATTCCCCTCCCTCACTCGCTTGTTCTGTGTCTCCCGGCACTGCAGGCTGCCTTTTGTACTGGGCTCCTACCTGCGTTGGCACCTTTTCCTGCCCACAAAGAAATCCACAGCAGTCCCGACAGAGCTCAGTTGAGCTCATCACTCCCTCCCCTTTACTCGCTCAATCCTAATGTATCCCAAACACTGATTTCTGACAGTGACGATATTCTGTGCCAGAAGTGTGAAAACACATTTTGGCCAGGATGTGAAAAATGACAGCTGTACTGTTCATAAGGAGGAAAATGTCAGTGTTGAAAGTGGCATGAAAATATTACTAATTTGCGAAGTTACAAGGGTGTGTGGAAACTGCACAACACATGCTCATAACACAGTGATTTTATGGAGTTTCATCACAAAATTTTCAACATAGGTATTTTAGGACCTCTGCTTATAAACAGTGTCAGTGTGTTTTCTTAATGTGTCCCGAACACTGATTTCCCACAGCGACTGGTATAGTGCGCCAGAAGAGCAAAAACACATTCAGCCAGGATGTGAAAATTGACAGCAGCACTGTTCGTAAGGAGGTGTGACAAAATGGCAATGTTGAAAATCTGGGTGAAAATATTACAAAGTTGCGAAGGTACAAGCGTGTGTGGAAACTGTGCAATGCACGCTCGAACACACTCATTTTATGGACTTCCATCACCAAATTTTCAACATAGGCATTTTAGGACCTCTGCTAATGAACAATGTCACTGTCATTTTTCATAATGTGTCCTAACATGGATTTCCCACAGTACAATATTATGTCGGAACTGCGAAAACACATTTCGGCCAGGATGTGAAAAGTGGCAGCTGTACTGTTCATAAGGAGGTGCAGAACAATGGCAATGTTAAAATCTGGAGTGAAAATATTATAAATTTGCGAACTCATGAGCGTGACGTATAAACTGCTAGAACGACGCTTGTAACACAGTCATTTTATAGAGTATTGTCACCAAATTTTCAACATAGGCATTTTAGGACCTCTGCTCATGAACAGTGCCACTGTCATTTTCATAATCTGTCCTGAACACTGATTTCCCACAGCAACCATGCTATTCTGCCCGGAAGGCGAAACACATTTTGGCCCGGATGTGAAAAGTGACAGCTGTACTGTTCACAGAGAGTGTGGAAAATGCCAATGTTAAGAATCTGGCATGAAAATATTGCAACATTTGCAAAATTCTGGCGTGCATAGCAACTCGCATAGCACGCTTGTAAACAGCCCTTTTGGATTTTTTCCACCATTTTGCAACATAGGCTTTTTGAGAGCCCACCTCATGGACACTGGCACTGTCATTACAATATCGGTCCCGAAGGTGATTTCCATGCAGTGACTGCGAAATCACCTTCGGGGCCAAATAACGCCATGACACTTGCAGAATTCATGAGGAGGGTCCCAAAACCCCATGTTGAAAATTTGGTGCCAAAATTCCTAAACATACCTGAGATATGCATCAAAGTTGAAAAAACCTTATCTATGCCTTTATTCAGCTTACGGCATTTCTTCAGTTATGATCGACTTTGAAGAATGCAGGCGTGTTCCCGGTCCACGAAGATCATCGTGCTGGGCTCCGGAGGTAAGTATGGGATGAAGGGGTGTGTGGGGAGGAAGGTGCGCAGAGGGTGGCGCGGTTGTGGGAGGGGCAGGAGATGACGAGGGACCATTTTCTTTCTTTACAGGATAAACAGGGAAAAAACCATCACGGATGGTTTCCTTTTACGGGGCTATTTGGCACGCTGGGGTGGGCTCCCAGCATGCCAACACAGTGTTTTTTTTGGGGGAGGCAGCTCTAGCTGACGAGGTTGGGCATCCCGTCAGCACAACTGCACTGGGTGTTTGGGAAGGGATTATGCTGTCGGGAGTGGGCTTCCCGTCAGCAAAAAGAATGCATGCTTACAGGCACTGAAGCCAATGGGGATTGGGCCCCTGCCGCACACAACCTCTGTGGGAGGCACATGCTGCCGAGGATTGGGCACCGGCATGGCGGGCTCACTCATATTTTTGTGAACATGGTAGCAAGCTGCCTCCATGTTCACAAACAATATCAAAGTACCAAGGTTCTGTCCAGCAATGACGGGTCGCTCCCTTATTGCAGCGAATAGCTTATGCTGCAATGGCCAGAGGCAGCCCCTAATTGCAGCAGCTGAAACAACACAGAGTTGTGTACGCTGGCTGAACTAGTGTCAGCAGCAGCATGCACGGCATTAAGAGGAAGCAGAGCCAAGCCTTTAAAGGCTGTGGGGACATTGGCCACAACAGTGCCACGCCTCCACAACCTGTTTCTGGAGGAAAGCTTTGCAATATGTTTCTTGCACATATGCATAATCAACATAAAAGCATAAGACCATGCTTATGAAATCAAGGTAGAAACTACAGCATATGCAGCACAATACACAAGACACTCATAAATGCAGAGAAAATAAGGCCCTCAGCTACCGCCTACATGAGGTAGGGCCCTACAGAAAACCCAGTGAAGGCAATGATTAGCAGCTGCCAAGGATGACTGGTTCTTATTCCAGCTGCAGCAGTGTAGTGGTTCATCAAGTTTGGAGGGACTCGAGCACTCTAAAGGTTGCAGGTATAATCACCTTTACCAGGTTAGTAAATACCATTATCCCTGCAATCTTTATGGTGCTCAGGAATTCACATATGGGACCTCGTAGCAGTACCCAGCCTCAACCACTGGGCAGGAGCAGCGAACCCACCTGATCAGCCACACTTGCTGCAGCCTGAAGCACAGCTCTACCAAATGAGGCTCTATCCGCTTGAAGCCATATCAAGTCTGTATTGGCAAACAATAGTATGGATCAAGAGCAGGTAGCCACAGCACAGATATCCTACACGGGGCACCACCCCACTCCACCCATGATGCTGACAAGGTCCTAGTGGAATCCGCTGAATGCCCCTGGGCAGTTCTTGGCCCATGCCTTGATACGCAGCCACTATTGTCCCCATATCCAGTGAGCAGTACCTTCCTTCAAGGCCACCTGGCCCTTCCTCTTGCCAGAAGAACACAAGCAGCCTATCGGACTTCCGGAAACCTTCAGACATAGCCAAATAGTCCCAAGAAGAGAGACCATGTCCAGAGGATGGGGACCTTTCTGACCATCTCATGAAGTCCTGAGCAAGGCCAGCAAATGGATAGCCTGCTTCAGATGGAAGGGGAAATGACCTTGGGAACAAAAGATGGAACAGTGACCAGTGACACCCGATCCTTATGAAAGGTCAGGTATGGCTCATGATAGGAGAAGCCCTGCAATTTGAACACCCTCCAAGCTGAACACATGGCAGTGAGAAACACTGTTCTAGGAGTTACCCAATAAGGGACTGGGAGGAAATGGAGGCCTGAAGTCCCTCCAAGACCAAATTGAGTTGCCAAGGACAACATGTAGGCCTTTCCCTGGGAGGGTGATTTGCACCGCCCATAGAAAATGAACAACATCAGGATGTGCCCCTATTTGTCCTACCTAGGAAAGAGGACCCGGATGGATGACACCTAAACCCTCAGGAAAGAGTAGGCCAGATCCATCTTAGCCCCATCATTAAGAAAATCCCAAAATTGAGGAGACCTGACACCGATTGTGACAGCCCCTTTGCAGCACACCATTTACAAAAATCTGCCATGTCTCCGATAAGTCTTATTTGTGGATGCCCTCCTAGACATCGAGTAGACATTCCACCACCCTGGGAGGATAGCCCTCACTCAACAGTCTTGACCTTTCAGCATCCATGCCATCCAGACAGAGAATCTGGGATTGTGGTGAAGAACTGGCCCCTGAGCCAGTAGATCTGGGTGCTGTAGTAGCGCCAGGTACATCGATCAACATTGCCCTGAGCAGAGAATACCAAGTTCTCCTTGGTCAGTCCGGGGCTACCATCAGTACCATTGCTGTTGTGGCTCTGATCTTGGAAAGCACCTTTGCAATCATTGTAAGGGGTGGAAAGATGTAAGCCTTCTCAAATCCCATGTTGCAGCCGTGTGTCAGTTTCCTTGGCCTGGTGTCTGGGTTTTCTGGTGGGACCACATGGCGGCTGCGACGAAAGTGCTCCCCTGACAGGAAAACACTGATCCCATTACTGAGAAGCAGCCAGAGGTGTCTGGCAAGCCACGGCACCGACAACTGGCTGTGTCACACTTCAGGCCCCAGAGCACTGAGTTCCAGGCGATCAGGTAAACCGGGAGGGAGGGAGGAAAAGAGCATAACCATCCTGCTTTTCTCTGGCTGTGCCTCCTCCGGCACCTATGTGGCTGCATTGCTTGCTTGGTGGAGTGCACACTTCAGGAGGGTCTGCTCCCCAGTGCTGGATAAGGTTAGGGATGTTATTTAAGGGTCCTAACTGGTGCAGGGGGCAAGACAGATGCTACATGAGGGTCTGTGCTGCCTGCTTCCGGCCCATGACATCAAGTAGGTGTATCCCTCTCATTCCAGAACCTGGAAAAAACACTTTCTTTTTTTTTTTTTTTTTTGAGACAAATGAAAGAAGGAAAAGCCTTAATTGAGAGCTGGCACTCATTCAGTCAATGTGCCCTAATCTGGACAGTAGGAATCAGGAAAAACAGAGGCGTTAGATCAAGTAATTAAATTACCTCTGAGATTGGGAACAAGTGCAAATGTGACTGACCTCCAGGCATGCACGAAGAAAACTGGATTCTCTGGACATAGCTGGGGTTTGGTCTCTGGCAGTTCAAAAAAAATTATCTTTGTGTGTTGACTATTAGGATGGATGGAGGAGAGCCCCATGTGATGAATTCCTGAGCACTATAAAGGTTGCAGAGGATAATGGGTGTTTACTCACCTGGTAAGGTGATTGTGTTAGTTGTCTCCATGACCTCCAGACATTACCTCATGGGTTCCCAACCCACCTGGTAGGCTAGTGATGCACATGTACCCAGATCAAATTTCACAGCATACCCAGGTCCCAGGAGTCCCTATTCTCCAGTTCGATTCGTCCATAGCTGAAATACAAAGGTTTTAGGCCAAAAATACCCCTTTCGTAACTCCCATCTTCACCCCATATCTTTATACATATATAGAGTATAACCACACAAATTCAAAAGACAGTCTTTTAGCAGGGACACTGGTTTACGTGATTGAGAAAAAGAGCAAATTCCGTTTTGCGTTGGAAAAACACAGTATTGTCACTGGTGTCTGCGAATCAAAATCCGTTTTTACGGTGTTTTGTTTTGGGTAATTTATTTAACAAATATTTGCTCTGCTACCATGCATATTACCAATTTTGACGTCCACTATTGTACATAGATCCATCCTTGCACCAATTTTGTTATTTTGATAGGTATAAGATGTGATGGCAGCAGCAGCACAGTTGTGCCCAACCCTCAAGTGTGACGGCAGTGTCAACAGCACTATGGCCTCACTCTATCCTCAGATACTGCACTGTAGCCCCCACCCTCTATTGCATTGTCTGCAGAAGGACACGGCTCCAATTCCGCAGGTGTTACAGCAGCAGCAACAGCACTATGTCCCTATTCCTCAGGTTTTACTGCAGCATGAACTCATCCCTCGGACGACATGGTGACACCAACACAGCCAACTCCTCCAGGTGCCAACACAGCTTCTCCCCACAGTGCCCCCCAGATGCAACAGTGTGCACAAATACAGCCAATCCAGTCCCCAAAATTGCCATGAGTCAGCTCTCCCCAAGCACTAACACGGACAGCCCTGAACATACAGGACAGCCACTCATGCAACCAAATCCATGGTTTAATGAACAGAATTTCCCTGCCCAGTCACCCATTTTCAATGGGTTCTCTACTAGAGCAATACCATGGTAATTCCCTGTTGAGCAGGGATATTTCCCCAAAGCCCCCAACCAGGCTTTTTGCCCTCTATGACATTGGTACCATGACTTTGTACTTTGGTCTATGCTATCGTCAAGTAATCATTGCTCTGCATGTCTTGTCATATCACTAATTCAGAAATGAATAAAATGAAATAGAGAACAGCTGCATTAAATAAAATAGTGTTTATAAAAATGTGCAGAAAGAGTACATTGAAATACAAAACATCCATACAGTAAAAATATGCAAAAGTATTTAAAAAGCATAAAAAGGTGCGGTGTAATGAGAAACCACAGTTTATACAATCTATACAAAAATGTTATAAAACAATACACTGAAAGTGTAGAAACAGTGAAGAACAGACATTTGAATGGAAACCCATATACGATAAAATATGCAGAATGTGGAACATAACATATAAGTACAGCAATTAAACTAAAGCTTTATCAAAGAAAATGTGTAAAACCTGACTGACTACAGTGAAAAGCAAGTGAACTAAAACCTACAGTATAAAAATATGGTATCTAACCAACTATAAATACATTAAATGTGCAAAGGCATATATTATATGAAATATGGAAAACTGGGCAATAGTATAAAAGGTGTTCCTCACATCATGTCATGTGTATTAATGGGGTAGCATAGATATGGTGTCCTGGAGAACCAAGACATGTATGCACAGCATATGCTGCACCAGAGTTTGTAGAGCTCAGGGATTGTAAGGAAAATCTGGGACAGTTTATTATGGAAAAGTATAACTTAAAGCTGGCAGGGTGATTGTGTGGTGTGGGCAGTAAACCGCACCACCATGCAAAGGAGTCCATCATCAGTCTCCAAGACCCCCAATAGACAGGCAGAAGGAGGGAGCAATCAAATCTCTATTCGGCAAAGAAGGGTAAGGAAAGGAAGACTGTTAAGAAGGAGGTGGGTACAGCAAGGGTCAGAGCAGGTGCAGGTACTAAACAAGTACTGTTTAGTGTTTACCAGTGATGGTGGGGACAGGGGTCCAACTTTGGGTGACGAATTATCCTGGGAAGAGTGACAGACAGGGCACATGAGGAGAGAGAGGGAGCTCAACATGTACAACCTAGAAGATAGAAAGGCAGGGACATGAGTGAGACCTTCAAGTACCGAAGAGGCCAAAATAGGGAAGGACAACAGGGCAACAGTCTGACATTAGAGGAGAGTCAGCCCATTATTTCATGGTGAGGGTGGCACTGGTGACTGGCTTGACTACCTAATAGAAGTATGAAAATGGGAATCAGACATGTTGAGGAAACCATGCAAAATATATAATCCAGCTACTTGTTGTACATGAGCTGGGATAGCAGTTTCAGATTTTCTACCAGCAGGTTCCTCCTTTGATCTGTGTGGATCTGTCCATATACAGAGAAGGATCTCTCCACATCTGCACTTGACACAGGAATCCAGATAGCTTGTAGAGCAGCTCTGGAGAGTACAGTTAGTTGTGACTGCCTTGAAAGCCAGTACTGCCCAACATCCAACTCCAATATGCTTGGAAGTTCCCTATATCCTCCTAGCATATACATCCCAGTCATTTGCAGTTCTGTTTGGTTGTGCAGTGCTAACAGAGGAATGTCACTGGCATGCCGTGTCAAATCCCTATTCAGTTTTGGTAAATTTCTGGGGTCCAAAATACGGCAAGCCTTAAAGAATTCAACTGATGGGTTTGTGTCCATATGCTTAGAAAGTTTGTTTAAAGCGACACCAAATGCTCCTTGAAAAGGGCAACATTTTCCTGCTTGACCAGTGGGCCTCATAGCCTGCAAGTACTCCGCTGTTCTGTCACCAAATCGTCTCCATCTTCAACACTCCTGCTTCAAACCGCTTTTTATTTTGCTAATAATGTCATACAGCAAAACAGCTAAGGGCTTTTCCTTGCTTTGCAAAAGCTCGATTGCATCAATAAGGTCAGTACAGTTTTCAGCAATGAATGCAGTTTGAACCTGCAGCTCTGTGAACCAGTCTTCAAATAGTTTTTTTAAGGACCTCATGGAGTTGGCATCACTGGTTTCATCCTTGAAGAACTCTCGAGGTGTTCCAGATATGCAGAGTGGTATTTTACTGCTTGAACCAGGTGTTCCAACGGGTCAAGACAGGAACAGGAGGCAATATTGTTTTCCACACCCTCTCCTCCAGGAATGCAATGTACTCTCGTTTACGTTTGGTGATTGTTGAAAGGCATATTTTATAAGTGCCACAAGCTTATTGACCTGCTCAAAGTGGTCAATCCAGGTATAAGCCACCAATGATAAAGCGTGTGCCCAACAACCCACATGGACTACGTGGTCACCAATTAGGCCACGTAATACATCATTAAAGCACTTTGTCATGTAACGTGCATTGTCACTAACAAATGCTACCACTTGTTCCATCTCCACACCATATTTATGCAAGGTCTTTAAACACTTTGGGCAACAGTGGAGTGGTTTACCACTGTTAGCTCTATGGTGTATGCTATTATAGATTTTGCACCCTCCATTACAAAGATAATGTTCATTACACAGCGGAGTCTGCATCAGTTGTTTCATCGCACATTACTGCGAGTGTCTTTCCTCTTACCAGCTGGCTAATTCCCTGCTCCATTTCCCTATTTAGTCGGGCAAGTAATTCTGTCGTAAAGTGTCTGCCTTTGGAAGTGCTCCAATTCCTTTAATATACTTCCCATCCAGTCTCTCAAGCAGGGCAGATCCAGCTTTTCAATTGGTATATTGGCACCACGCAAGCCCCTTAACGTGTCCAAAACAGTTTCCTCCTTGCAGCAGCTGCAGCTGTTGTGGCATTAAAACTGGTGTGCAGGGTCACCTGTCTGCTGTTACTCTCCTGGCTTGTGTTCTTGGTGTGTTTTTGCTTTTACAGTGATCCACCACTGTGTCCTTCCTGATGTGGTCAACAGGGTGATCACAGAAGCGACAGAACATCTTCCTCCATCTTCATACATGCCATAGGACTTGAATTGCAACGCACGGTCTTTAGCAGTAAGATGAGATTTTGGCCATTTTGCTTGGTGGTGGTGTTGCCATTGCTACCGTGCAGTGTGGATGATGACTCCCAACAAACTAAAATTGAAACAGTTGGGAGATATAGAAAATATATTTACAATTGTGCAGCACAACTAATTAATCTTTCAAATCAAGACAGAAATCATGCTGCCCTTCAAGTTTACAGTCCAGACTAGAACTAGTCTATCTGTGGTAAGAAACAAGCATCCAAATCTCCCGCTAATGTAAGACCATGTCAGCAGTGGGGAGGAGCAGCTACAGATTTTACGCTGACCTCAGCCACTTAAATTCCAGACTACAATATCGCTATTTATCTACATCCATCCCATTCTCATCCAATTCCTGGCCACTATTTCAGAGTTAGGAGTAGCTGACAAAATCACGCTGACCTCAGAATGTCACAGTACAATAGCAAGAGTACAAGATCGGCATTTGAGATATATCTCAGCTAATAATTCTTCTCCAGCTTTGAGAGTGAGGAGGAACAGCTACAGAAATCATGCTGCCTTAAGTTTACAGTCCAGACTAGAACTATCTATAGTAAGAAACAAGACCATGTCTACGTGAGTGGGGAGGAGCAGCTACAGATTTTACGCTGACCTCAGCCACTTAAATTCCAGACTGCAATATCGCTATTCATCTACATCTATCCCATTCTCAGCCAATTCCTGGCCACCATTTCAGAGTTACTTGCATGTCTCTGCCAAATCTCACTAACTGCTAATGTGAGGCTATGTGGAGAAGGGTACCAAAAGAAAACTGACGCCCAGAAACATACAATCTAGACTTTGAGTCACTGTGAGTGCAAATAAGTACAACAATACCTTTTCAGAAGGGCAAGAGCTCACAGCAGCAGACCAACAGCACTTTCACAGTTTGACCAAAAAAAAAAAAACACAGTAAATCCAAACTCTGCAACACCAAAGCATTCACATTTTTAGCATGGAAAACCCACTAGTGGGCAAAAGAAAGCAAACTGTACCTTTACAATGGAGGACAGTAGCCCTGCAGCAGATCACGTCCGATAGCACTTCAAGGCCTGAAATTGTAATTGAAATGTTTACATGTGGCCCACAGAAAACTGTACACATAACTCTTAAAAGATCATCATCATCATCATCATCATCATCCACATCCTCATCCTCATCAATGCATTCTCCATTACAGTTTTCCACCAACACCCATGCCTACTTACTTGAAGAGTGGTGCAAAGGGATGAGCATGGGCGCTGGTAGCAGTGCTGGCAGGTGGTTCAATGTCAGAAGGAATCTGCAGCAGCGCGCAGGCATCATTCATGTTCATGAAGACTTCACCTTCTGATTCCCAGCAAGATGGATGGCAACATCAGGTTCATCGATTCTCCAGGATAGACAGCAGCAAGTGCAGCCCCACCCGCGCAGGCATGATGGCAGCAAGTGCAGCCCCACCCCGGAGGCGTGGCGGCAGCAGTGCAGCCCCACCCCGCAGGCGTGATGGCAGCAAGTGCAGCCCCCACCCCGCAGGCGTGACGGCGGCAGGTGCAGCCCCACCCGCAGGCGTGACAGCAGCAAGTGCAGCCCCCACCCGCGGGCGTGGCGGCAGGTGCAGCCCCCACCCGCGCGTGACGGCAGCAGGTGCAGCCCCACCCGCAGGCGTGGCGGCAGCAAGTGCAGCCCCACCCTAGAGCGTGGCGGCAGCAAGTGCAGCCCCCACCCGCGGGCGTGGCGGCAGCAGGTGCAGCCCCACGCCCAGGAGTGGCGGCACAAGTGCAGCCCCCACCCGCGGGCGTGACGGCAGCAGGTGCAGCCCCCACCCGCAGGCATGGCGGCAGAAGTGCAGCCTCACCGCAGGCGTGGCGGCAGCAGGTGCAGCCCCACCCTGCAGGCGTGGCGGCAGCAAGTGCAGCCCCACCCCGCAGGCGTGGCGGCAGCAGGTGCAGCCCCCACCCCGCGAAGCGTGGCGGCAGCAGGTGCAGCCCACCGCCCAGGAGTACGGCAGCAGGTGCAGCCCCACCCGCAGGCGGACGGCAGCAGGTGCAGCCCCACCCGCAGGCGTGACGGCAGCAGGTGCAGCCCCACCCGCAGGCGTGGCGGCAGCAGGTGCAGCCCCCACCCCGCAGGCGTGACGGCAGCAGGTGCAGCCCCACCCGGGCAGGCGTGCGGCAGGTGCAGCCCCACCCGCAGGCGTGGCGGCAGCAAGTGCAGCCCCCACCCGCAGAGTGTGTGACGGCAGGTGCAGCCCCACCGCCAGGAGTGAGCGGCAACAAGTGCAGCCCCACCGCCCAAGAGTGACAGCAACAGAGTTAGAATAGAGTACTCATCCAATGCCATGTACCAAAGCTTTACAGAGCTCAGGCGTGAATTAAGCTGAACCACCAGACGCCAAGGTGGACTCCGCGGTTCAGTCCCTAACATCTAGCTCCCTGGATTGGTTTATTATATGTAAACAAAGTGCATCCAATTAAAACAAAATCCACAATGATTAATGAGGATTGGGACTGAGGATGCTAATGGAGAGAATCAATAATCTGTACTGAAGAATAAACCAATCAGGAATTGCACCAACAGTAAATTGGGCACTCTCTAACTTGGACCTCATGAAAATGGAGCCTCTTAGTTTTCAAGTCGGAGCTCAACTGCTGAAAGGTGTTCTACCGCACAGGTAAAGCCATAAAACCACTGTGCAGCTCGTAGCTTCATCATGTCTCTAGCCCCTTGCAGTCAACAGAAATAAATCTATCTTTGTGCTCAATCACCAATTTGAGTGCTCACTGAAGAGCAAAGACTTATTTTTGTATAGTGCCTGTGGGCGCCGAGCTGAAGCCCCAATCTGCACGTGGTCAGGGTCCCGTCTGCTAGTAATTCACCTTTAAGAACTTATCATCAATTCTCTGCAATTCCCCAACACTTCCAACAATATTCAGTAGACATTCCTGCAGTTATTCAGTTTGATGTGGCTTGCTTGCATAATAAAGTTATGTCTGACTGTGTGTCTTTTACCATCATTATTATTCATGCAGACTGGCCCATCTGCCGACTGTTCAACCAACAAACCAATGGGCGTGCTCGGACCCGGCAGACTGGTTCACATGCTGGGAAAAATGTTTCTGTGCCGCTCCCATTCACCCCCTCCCTCCGAGGCCAGAACCATTTTTCCCAGCATGTGAACCAGTCCGCCCAGCCTGCCCATCTGCCGCACTGTTCAACCAACAAACCAATGGAGCATGGCACGGACCCGGCAGACTGGTTCTACATGCTGGGAAAATGTTTCTGTGCTGCTCTGCCCATTCACCCCTCCCTCCGAGGCCAGAACCATTTTTCCCAGCATGTGAACCAGTCCGCCCAGCCTGCCCATCTCGCGACTGTTCAACCAACAAACCAATGGGCGTGTCACGGACCCGGCAGACTGGTTCACATGCTGGGAAAAATGTTTCTGTGCCGCTCTGCCCATTCACCCCTCCTCCGAGGCCAGAACCATTTTTCCCAGCATGTGAACCAGTCCGCCCAGCCTGCCCATCTGCCGACTGTTCAACCAACAAACCAATGGAGCGTGGACGGACCCGCAGACTGGTTCCATGCTGGGAAAAATGTTTCTGTGCCGCTCTGCACATTCACCCCTCCCTCCGAGGCCAGAACCATTTTTCCCAGCATGTGAACCAGTCCGCCCAGCCTGCCCATCTAGCCGACTGTTCAACCAACAAACCAATGGAGCGTGTACGGACCCGGCAGACTGGTTCACATGCTGGAAAATATTTCTGTGCCGCTCTGCCCATTCACCCCTCCCTCCAGAGGCCAGAACCATTTTCCCAGCATGTGAACCAGTCCGCCCAGCCTGCCCATCTGCCGACTGTTCAACCAACAAACCAATGGAGCGTGCAGGACTCGGCAGACTGGTTCACATGCTGGGAAAAATGTTTCTGTGACGCTCTGCCCATTCACCCCTCCCTCCGAGGCCAGAACCATTTTTCCCAGCATGTGAACCAGTCCACCAGCCTGCCCATCTGCCGACTGTTCAACCAACAAACCAATGGAGCGTGTACGGACCGGCAGACTGGTTCACATGCTGGGGAAAATGTTTCTGTGCCGCTCTGCCCATTCACCCTCCCTCCGAGGCCAGAACCATTTTCCCAGCATGTGAACCAGTCCGCCCAGCATGCCCATCTGCCGACTGTTCAACCAACAAACCAATGGAGCGTGCACGGACCTCGGCAGACTGGTTCACATGCTGGGAAAAATGTTTCTGTGCCGCCTGCCCATTCACCCCTCCCTCCAAGGCCAGAACCATTTTCCCAGCATGTGAACCAGTCCGCCCAGCCTGCCCATCTGCCGACTGTTCAACCAACAAACCAATGGAGCGTGGCACGGACCGCAGACTGGTTCACATGCTGGGAAAAATGTTTCTGTGCCGCTCGCCCATTCACCCCTCCCTCCGAGGCCAGAAACATTTTCCCAGCATGTGAACCAGTCCGCCCAGCCTGCCCATCTGCCGACTGTTCAACCAACAAACCAATGGAGCGTGCTACGGACCCGGCAGACTGGTTCACATGCTGGGAAAATGTTTCTGTGCCGCTCGGCCCATTCACCCCTCCCTCCGAGGCCAGAACCATTTTCCCAGCATGGACCAGTCCACCCAGCCTGCCCATCTGCCGACTGTTCAACCAACAAACCAATGGAGCGTGGCACGGACCCGGCAGACTGGTTCACATGCTGGGAAAATGTTTCGTGCCGCTCTGCCCATTCACCCCTCCTCCGAGGCCAGAACCATTTTTCCCAGCATGTGAACCAGTCCGCCCAGCCTGCCCATCTGCCGACTGTTCAACCAACAAACCAATGGAGCGTGAGAGACTGGCAGACTGGTTCACATGCTGGGAAAAATGTTTCTGTGCCGCTCTGCCCATTCACCCCTCCTCCAAGGCCAGAACCATTTTCCCAGCATGTGAACCAGTCCGCCCAGCCTGCCCATCTGCCGACTGTTCAACCAACAAACCAATGGAGCGTGCACGGACTCGGCAGACTGGTTCACATGCTGGGAAAAATGTTTCTGTGCCGCTGCCCATTCACCCTCCTCCGAGGCCAGAACCATTTTCCCAGCATGTGAACCAGTCCGCCCAGCCTGCCCATCTGCCGACTGTTCAACCAACAAACCAATGGAGGCGTGGACGGACCCGGCAGACTGGATTTCACATGCTGGGAAAAATGTTTCTGTGCCGCTGGCCCATTCACCCCTCCCTCCGAGGCCAGAACCATTTTCCCAGCATGTGAACCAGTCCGCCCAGCCTGCCCATCTGCCGACTGTTCAACCAACAAACCAATGGAGGCGTGAGCACGGACCCGGCAGACTGGTTCACATGCTGGGAAAAATGTTTCTGTGCTGCTCTGCCCATTCACCCCTCCCTCCGAGGCCAGAACCATTTTTCCCAGCATGTGAACCAGTCCACCCAGCCTGCCCATCTGCCGACTGTTCAACCAACAAACCAATGGAGCGTGCAGACGGACCCGCAGACTGGTTCTACATGCTGGGAAAAATGTTTCTGTGCCGCTCTGCCCATTCACCCCTCCCTCCGAGGCCAGAACCATTTTCCCAGCATGTGAACCAGTCCGCCCAGCCTGCCCATCTGCCGACTGTTCAACCAACAAACCAATGGAGCGAGCACGGACCGGCAGACTGGTTCACATGCTGGGAAAAATGTTTCTGTGCCGCTCTGCCCATTCACCCCTCCCTCCGAGGCCAGAACCATTTTCCCAGCATGTGAACCAGTCCGCCAGCCTGCCCATCTGCCGACTGTTCAACCAACAAACCAATGTAGCGTAGATGGACCCGGCAGACTGGTTCACATGCTGGGAAAAATGTTTCTGTGCCGCTTGCCCATTCACCCTCCCTCCAAGGCCAGAACCATTTTTCCCAGCATGTGAACCAGTCCGCCCAGCCTGCCCATCTGCCGACTGTTCAACCAACAAACCAATGGAGCGTGCACGGACCCGGCAGACTGGTTCACATGCTGGGAAAAAATGTTTCTGTGCCGCTCTGCCCATTCACCCCTCCCTCGAGGCCAGAACCATTTTCCCAGCATGTGAACCAGTCCACCCAGCCTGCCCATCTGCCGACTGTTCAACCCCTCCCCAACATCTTCCTCTCTTGCTTTCCCATTCAAATAAAAGCAGCAGCAGGGCTATCCAAAACACATAACATTTAAATTCAGCAGGCACACAGAAAAGCAGTAGATGGCAAGGCAGGTCTACTATAGCACAAGGCAGACAAAGGTGCAGGTCAGGAGCACCAGGCTGCTAGTACAGTAGAGGCAGGTGAGCAGCACCGCGTTTGCAGGGCAGTTGAGCACGCCTATCTTCACACCCTCAGACCAGCCCGGACACTCACTAATCTTTCCCTCCGACACACCAGCCCAGTCACTATCCCACCCTAATGGACCACCACAGCCACTCCAACCCACAGAAGCTGCAGCAGCATGGGTGGCGCTATCCCAATCCATATGCTGGTGATGCATGATGACCACTCTGCTTACCCAGAGTGGACACTGTTCCCACCCGACGGGCCGGCATGAATACTTTCCCCACTCGACAGATGCCCAGGGCCACCCTCCTCACTGCAGTGTAGCAGCAGGGTCAATCTCCCATCCCAGTGGACCACCAGGGCAGTATCCCAATCGAGATGCTGATGCACATCAACTCTGCTTCCTCAGATAGACTAGCCCAGCCACTCTCCTAGCACAGACAGGCCAGCACGGCCACTCCCTACCCGATGGACCACCAGGGCTACTTCCCACCCCAACAGACCACCAGGGCCACTTCCCCACCCAACAGACCACCAGGGCCACTGCCCCACCACAACAGATCACCAGGGCCACTTTTCCCACCCCAACAGACCACCAGGGCCACTGCCCCCACCACAATGGACCACAAGGGCCACTCTCCCTCCCGACATGCCAGCAGCATGGCCAATCCCCCTCCCTGACAGATCACCAGGGCCACTCCCCCACCCGATGGACCACCAGGGCCACTTCCCCACCCGACGGACCACCAGGGCCACTTCCCCACCCCGAAGGACCAGCCCAGCCACTCTCTCCTATAGGCTACCCATGGGGTGGCACTATCCCAATCTCAATGCTGATGCACAGCTTCAGCCCAGCTCTCCCACCCTGATAGACCAGTGCAGACATTTTCCCATCCCCAACAGACCAGAACAGACACTGTCTATCCCCACCCTGATGGACTAGGCTAGCAACTGTCCTCACGCTGATGGTGATGCATTTATTTAATAAAACCTCTTCCCTTACCTGCTCAGCTGAAGCTGCAAGTGCTTCCTTCTCCTCACCCCCGGACAGCGCGACAGCTACATTTATTTATTTAATAAAACCTCTTCCCTCACCTCACCCCCACCCCAGACAGCGCAACAGCTGCATTTATTTATTTAATAAAACCTCTTCCCTCACCTCACCCCGACAGCACGCGACAGCTGCATTTATTTATTTAATAAAACCTCTTCCTCACCTCACCCCCGACAGCGCGACAGCTGCATTTATTTATTTAATAAACCTCTTCCTTACCTGCTCGGCTGAAGCTGCAAGTGTTTCCTTCTCCTCACCCCCGACAGCGCGCACTGCAGCATTTATCTATTTAATGCAACCTCTTCCTTCTGCCAAGACCAGCGATCTCCGATCTCACTGCATCCAGGAACAGTGAAAAAGTATCAAATACTCACAGAACCAGAAAAAATTTTAATTCCCCAGGACTCCAGCAGCGAGATTTCTCAGGACTCCAGGACAATACTGGCAAAATGACTGAGCAGGCAGTAAGAAAAGACGACGCTACCGCACTCACTTTTAAAGCCTGCACATCACGGGAGGCCGAGAACAAACGCTATTTCCGTTTTGGCGCCGTTTTCCAGAGCCAATCGTAATTCGGGTTTCCGTCCACACACCGCTAATGCGGTAAACCAGTGTCCCTGTCTTTTAGGATAACCGCCACCTGGCTTTATTCTCGATAGGTACAATTCTAAAATCGGTAACCTAATGATACCAACTGTAACCAACTGTGTGTTCAAAACAGTTTATAATGATCTTGGAATACAGAATCTCTGCACACACAAACATATCCAGTGAAGATCTCTGCCACGGTCACCCTGACGGTGGGTGTGGAGTTTCATGGACAACTAACACAATCACCTTTACCAGGTGAGTAAACACCCATTGTGTTATGTTGTCTCCATGACACTCCAGACATTACCTCATGGGTTACTATAATAAGCAGTTCAAAACATCCATCAGGGCGGGACAGGGTGATCTGGCAGACAGTTTGCGCGACACGCTGATGATAGAATCTTTCTGGCAAATTTAGTCCTTTGTCTGTATAAAGTCTCAAGTCTATAATGCCTTGTGAAAGTGTGGACCGAGGTCCATGTCGCCACTCTACATATGTCTCCATGGACACATTGACTCTTTCTGCCAAGGAGGCAGCCACTGCCCTTGTTGAGGGGCTCTAATTCCTTCTGGAGGTGTAATGCCATTAGCTTTCTATGCTTTCTGTATCGTCCTCTTTAATCCGCCATAGCAATGGTGGCCTTCGAAGCCACCATTCCTGCTTGCCACCCTGAGCCATGATAAAGAGTGTTTCAGACTTGCAAATTGTCTGTGTCCGTGTAATATATACGGTACTCCTACATTCAGCGGATGGAGAGTTCCAAGTCACCCTGTTGCCGTTGTGTGTGGAGCGTCGGTATCTCAGGGTTTGTTCAGCATGGAACATGGATGTGACCTTGGGTGAAAAGCGTGGTACTGTTTTCATAAAGACCCCTTGGGCAGTGAAAATGGTGTAGGGTTCTTTGCAGGACAGGGCACCTCGTTAGCTAATTCTGCTGGTGGAACAGATTGCTATTAGAAAAAATTGTTATTTTTTTTTTCAAACCAGCCAGTAAAGTGGGAATTGATGGCCGGCTCGCACGGCCCTTTATTAGGTAATTGAGCACGATGGTTGTGTGCCTAGTCAGTCTGCTCTGACGCTCAGCTTTCCACCAGGTGCACTGCGTGGAAGTGGGTGAGTTGGA
This sequence comes from Neoceratodus forsteri, assembly GCA_016271365.2. Lineage (NCBI taxonomy): Eukaryota > Metazoa > Chordata > Ceratodontiformes > Ceratodontidae > Neoceratodus > Neoceratodus forsteri. The sequence goes on from CM057453.1 coordinate 804,003,645, forward strand.
CTGTGCCCAGTTTAACACCTTGGCAGCCTCTCTGAGCATGGCTTTGCTGCACGTTCTGCCTTGTTTTGCTATGTATGCTACAGTGACCCGGTTGTCTGATTTTACCAAGCCTGCCCTGCTGGTGTTGTTATCCCTGAAGCTTTCAGAGCATGGAACACTGCCCTCATTTCCAGGGTGTTGATGGACAATCATGCCTCCACCCTCATCCATTTGTCCTGCACAGTGAAATTGTGCATGCATGCACTTCAACTGATCAAGCTGACATCGATCTCCACTGTCACCTGGTATGACAGCTCCAGTGGATAGCCCTCTCAAGGTTCTGGCTGTGGGTCTGCCACCCCAGGAAGTCCTTGACCTTCTTTGGCAGGTAAGCAACCTTGCTGAGGCCATCCTCCGATGGAGAGCCTTGTTGCAGATATGCAGTTCTGCAGGGGCGTATCCCAACTCACCCAAGGGACCAGGCTTAGGCAGGATGCCATGCAGATGAGAACCTGTGCTGCTTGACCCGTGGTTGGCTCGGCTATGGACCGCAGTGTTTGAACTATTGATATCATCGTGTCGATCCATTTTCGTGAGGGTCTCGCCATCCTCAGCTGTATCTATCTCTGCTCTGAGGTGCTCTATGCACTGTAATGGTCATAAAGAGCTCTTCTCCGATTGACCACCCAAGCATGCTGGGACAGAGCTGATAGAACTGTGTCCGTGTCCTTTTGAGGTTTGACACTGCTGCGTGCCTGTATCAGCCAGTCATCCAAGTGGAATGATACCCACCCTGTTCTTGCAGTCAGGCTGCTAAAACAATGGACACTTTTGTTTTTGAAATTCAAGTTTATTTATTTTAACAAACTACATAAACAAGCATGACACTGTATACCGATAAATTCTAACATGTTCAGGAAAAAAAACACCCTAACCCCTACCCGAACACCCCACATTTCCCTCCCGTACAAGCGCCACCTCCCCCCAAAATCACCAACCGAAGGTGCCATAATTGTAGGTTAAGTTCTATTGTTAGGTCATCAATGGAATCATAACTTAGGCATGAGAAAAAGGCAAAGGAGCATGGGAAAGAGAGGGAGCAATGTTAGGTGTCAGAGTAAGAACCAAGAGATCAATGGTGTAAGTAAAGCATATAATTTATCCCACTTTTTGTGAACAGGTCCATGCGACAGTGAGAGCTAGCTGCAGTCTCCATGTTAAAGCATATTGATAGCTCCTTTAGCCAATCAGAATAGGTTAAAGTTAGCTGATCGGTCCAGTGTTTGAGGACCAACTTTTGACTACCATGGAAACTAAGGCCATATGATATCGGCGTTCTTGACAATCTATGGTGGAATAATTGCCTAGGATGCAGATATCAGGTGTGAAAAATTTAGTAAGGCCTAATAGAGGATCTAGATTGTCCTGAATAGAGCGCCAGTGGGGCTACTTTGGAACACTGCCAAAAATGTGGAGCGAGTTCCTTCACTTTATGATCATCTGGAACAAATGGGAAGAGGTAATTTGTTAAATCGAACAACTTAACTGGGGTGTAATACATGTTGTTTAGTATGTAATATTGGGTGAGTCTAAATCTGTCTTGGGTATGGTATTTGTGCAGGTCTTTCCAAATTTGGGCCCAGTTGGGAATGAAGTCTGGTAGTAAAGAGAGCTATATGTAGGGAGCCTCTAGCGGTCCAGGAATTTGTGGTCCAGTAGGTAAGAATATATTAATGAGATGGAGTGTGGTCTGGAGACGAAGGTGAGAATTTAGGAGAAAAGGTTTGACCTTTGACACGCTAAGGGTTGATCCAAAATTGGTGTTAATGAGGTGTCTCAATTGGTATATTTTAAAATCATATTAATAGGAATACCAAATTTAGCTAATATGCTCGGAGATGAAAGAAGGGAGCCTTGACCGTAATAGTGCTCTAACGTGGTCTCATTGATTTGCGGAAGCCAGTCGGGAGTGATTAGCGAGTTACCAAGTTTAATGTTGGGGTTAAGAATGAGGGGTTGTGCTAGGTCCGTTTTGGGGGATTTTAAGGAAATAGAGACATTGAAAGAGGGATTTGAGAGATGTGATGATGGTTGGATTGGAGATCCAACGGTGAGCACCGAGATGGGAGGAAAAATTGTTTGGGGCCTATTTAGCATCTGAGAGAATTTGCCTTTCGATCTGAAGCCAGGGTGGGGAGGGACAGCAGCTGAGGTTGAGTACCACTTGTCTAGCTTGGAGAGGTGGGAAGCCCAGTGGTAGACTATTAGATTTGGGAGTCAGAGGCCGCCTTGTCTTTAGGAAGGCATAGTTTGAGGAAAGAGCGTCTGACCGCTTTTTCACCAGATAAATTGTGAGAAAATTATGTGGAGTTGACTAAAATAGGAAAGCGGTAGCCAGAGACCTAATAAGTTGAGAGGGTAAAAGATGCTGGAAGGACGTCATCTTGTTGATGTTGATCCATCCCCAAAGGGAGATAGGAGATTAGACCATCTTTGTAAGTCTAGTTGGATGTTAGTTTTAAGGTTGTCTAAGTTGACCTTCTTAAGTAGGGAGAAGTCTGAAGTAAAGTGAATGCCCAGATATTTGATCGATTTGGGGACCATCTCATGCCGAACTTAATGAGATCATGACTGTCGAAGGAGTTCAATGGAAAATTTCCGATTTTGACACATTCAATTTATAGTGGGAAAGATTGCCGTATTGGGTTATAATGTGGAGGTCGTGTCCCAGTGATGCGGCAGGGTGGGATGATATGGAGCAAGATGTCATCTGCATAAACAGATAGGACCAATTTTGCTGCTGTATCAAACAACCCTGGATGGAAGGGAACATTTAAGTTTGAGAAGGAGAGGTTCCAGATATAGGTTAAATAAAAAGGGTGAAAGAGGGCAGCCTTGTCTGGTGCCAGTGTGAAGGTGAAAGATTGAGGAGAAAACGCATTGCAGTATATCCTGGCGAAGGGATTTATACAAAGCCTGGATCCATTTAAGGAAAGTGAGTGGAAAGTCCATTTTGGTCAGAGTCGCCCAAAGAAAGGACCAGTTAACTCTGTCAAACGCTTTCTCATGCCTAAGGAGATCAGGGCCATTGGGGTGTGGGATAGTTGGGCAGCATGGGAGATGTGAGAAAGGGTTGTGAGGTGATCTGCTGGGGAGTGGGATTGGACAAATCTGACTTGCTCCGGCTGAGGAGATGGATCCAGACTTTTTAATCCTCTCGCCAGAATCTTGGAAAGGATCTTCATGTCGCAGTTTAGAAGAGAAATGGGTCGGTAGCTTGCAGGATCCTTGGGCGGTTTATCAGGTTTGAGGATTAAAACAATAGTAGCCTCGAGTAGAGTGGGATCCATTGTCTCATCCGTAAACATGTAGTAGTATAGCTGGAGAAGTAGAGGGCAAGCTCCTTGGAAAAGGTTTTGAAGAAATTTGAGGGTAAACTGCTGGGCTCGGTGCTTTATCCAGGGCAACGATGAGATGGCATCTTCTATTTCGGAAAGGGTAATGGGAGAGGTCAGGATGTCTTTATGGGGAGATGAAAGTTGAGGGAGATTGAGATCTGTCAGATGGGAATTTATGTCTAGAAGAGGCACGGGGAGAGGGTGTTTATAGAGATTTCTATAGAAACTCTCAAAATCTGTGTGATTTCTCTGGGGATGTTTTGGTGAGACCTTCGGGGATAGAAGGCCTGGAATTAATCTAGAGCTTCAATCGTATGTAATCTCAGGGCCAAGAGCCTACCAGCTTTTTCACCTTGCTCAATGTATTTGGCTTGAGTTGTGATTAGACTATACTCTGCTTTTTCCTTAAGAAGGTCAGCATATTCGCTTTTGGCTGTTAAAAGGGCTTCAAGAGAGGTTAAGGGGAGGAGGGGAGTAAGCGCTTCCAGCCCCTGATCCTGGTAAGTAGTAGGGAGGCGGACTTGTCTAATTTTTTTCCTTGTCGAGGCCAGCTTAATTAATTCACCTCTGAGGTAGCATTTCAGAGAACACCAGATAATATCAAACCTCTGGGTGGACTTAATATTGATCTCAAGGAAATTGGAGATGAGAGTTTTAATGCGAGCAACGGTCTGGGGTTCTTTGAGGAGCTGAGTGTTGAGTTTCCAAACAGTGTCTCGTTGAAAATTGGGGTCTGGGGAGATCTTTGCCAATACTATGGCATGGTCAGAAAGCACGATCGGTTCGATGCCTGATTGAAGAAGACCAGGAGGAGGGATTTACTAACCAAAATGTAGTCTATTCTAGACCAGGAGTGGTGAACTTGGGAAAAGAAGGAGAAAGACCGAGGGAGGGGTTAATGAGGCGCCAGGGTCACATAGCCCTAGTATTTGCAAGAACTCTGCTAAGGACCTTGGACCGGGTAACTGAGCGACTGGAGTCTGGAGATTTGTCTAGAATGTGGAAGGTGGAACATTACAGTCCCTTCCCAGGATAATCTGTGAGGGAGGAGGGCACTTACCTTGTCAACCAGGGTCATGAAAATTCGGAACTGCCCCTACTGGACCATAAATTGAGCCGAGAACAACTGCACAGTTATTAAGGGAGCCTTTTGCCAAAACAAATCTACCATCAGGGTCAGATATCGCTTCCAGTTCCAGAAACATAATGTAATGATTAATAAGAATAGCTACGCCCCTACTGGACCCTGTCCCATTTGCCATAAAAACTTGGGAAAAGCCGGACCCAACAGCCACTTGTATTCTGTACTGAGTAAGTGGTTTCTGTAGCATAAGGATATCGGCTTTAACTAAGTCGCAATGATTAAACACCTGGGTTCTCTTGGTTCTCCCTGAGCCCACTGACATTCCACGTGACTAGTTTGATTGAGTTCATAGCCATTTCAAAAATAACAGAGTAAAAACAAATTATAGAACTCCAGACAAAAGACCAATAAAGAGGGCACACTCTAACCCATAAACCCAAAATGGCTGTGGACTGCCAAACTCTTAAAGCCAAACACTGATATATAAAGAACCAGCTATCCAAATCAAACTTGAGGTAAAGCCACAAAGGAAAAAGGCAGTCCAGCCTCCCCAGCCCCCACCTAACCCCTATATACTTTTAACAAACTATTTACACCCTGGTGCCAGGCATGGTTATTAAGGGACTGAAAAATCATAGCAAAAGCCTGGAGTCCAGGACCCAATGGTAAACCCTGCAATTAACCCATTTCGAGGACCAGGCTTAGTGAGGGGTCTCGAGGGCATGGGTATAAAAAGATCAAAGTAAGCCAGCCAAAGCTGGTCAGAGCGATCCCCACAAGTAGGTTAGGGTTACATATCCCTACAATAGGCTCGTGAGGCAACCTTCTGCAGCCTCGAACGTCACCAGGAACCCCCCATCAGCTCCCTTCAGATAACCTCTTTAGAAACGGAAGCAGAATCAGGTATATATCACTCGAGTGGCAGGGAAAAGAACTCTGGGGAAGCTCTGTAAAAGTGGCAGCAGGACCACGGTAAGGGTAAAAAGACAGAAAAGGTTAACTTACCCCCTATAGGGTGAGTACAAGCTACGGAGAAAGGCAGCACGAGTTGTGGGGTGGAAGTATATGATTGCAAGACCAGCATTAAAGTTGTTTCCTGGGGACCAGTTATGCTATAGGACCAGAACGGTCCACCACCAAAACAGTTAGGTGTCACATTAGAACTGATTCTTTTAGTTCAGAGGTGGTAATAACGGCCAGAGGAACTCGGCCCTATCCCGACCCATACCAAAGCCACCGAGGGACCTCCGCCTCCTGAGCTCTGGATAGACATCCTAGCTAAGGTAACTGAAGCTGGCAGGTAAAAGGTAGACGAAAAACTGGCATTAACAACAAAATTAGGCATAGGGTATCTGGAAAGACAGTCCTTATGGCTTGAACAGGTTAGGGAGTTTAATACTCAAATCCTTGGAAGCAAGAAGCGATGAGTCATAGGACTAGAGATGCCATTGATTGTGACTTTGAGGATGACAGGATAGAGCATTCTAAAGGGAATGCCCGCTGAATAAGTTTTGTCACGATGGGATGGAACTCCGCCTTCTTCTGTCTGGTCTCCATAGGAAGATTCTGGCACTGCAGCTTGGCAGGGCCCCACATGATTGATTGTAATTGCAGAGCTTTTGTAAGAACATGTTGTTCTCTAAGTAGCTGAGGAATTTGATAATCATTGGACGAGGGGAGAGTCCAGAGGGGCCTTGGCCTAAGAGATCTGTGGGCTCTTTCCAAGTGGTAGAGAGGGTTGAGAGGCAATGGGCCAACAATTTTGGCTAAAAGTTTCTGGATGAAGATTATCGGATCGGAGCCCCTTCAAGCTCAGGTAAACCCAAGATTATCAAATTGTTTCATCTATCGACCTTTGAGATCTTCCGCTTTGAGTTGTAATTTTTACTTGCTGCCTTAAAGCGATGATTTCGGTTCTGTTGTGGTTCTCCATTGCTCCTGAGGATGGATTCTGGCTTCCGAATCGGTCACCCTTGTTGTGAGAGAGGAGAGATCACCCGGATTGATTTTAGCTCGGTAGTAATATCTTGTAAAACCTCTCTCAGTGGTGCGATTTCCTGTAAAACTTTCTCTTCAGTGAGAGGATTTGCCGATGGGCAGTGCCGCGTTGTCTCTGGAGATGGTCCCGAGCTGGTTTCTCGCTTTTTAGGTAGCTTCTCAGGCGAGGTGGGAGGCGGTGCTGGATCACGGCCTGTTTCTTCTCTGCCCCATCCTTCCTAATATTATCAGGATGTAGATAGAAAACGCCTAGGGCCAATAGGCAGAGAGTGTTAGATTAATTGGTGTGAAAATTGTAGAGATTGGTCGCCTAAAACCGCAATTTAGAGGAGATGATGCTGATGGGTGGAAGGAGCTCCAGGACAGTGCAGCCGATCAGAAAGCTAGCATCACGTGACTCCAGTGGACACTTTTGTAAACACCCAGGTGCCAAGTGAGTCTGAAGGGTAGGGCCTGATACTGGAAGTGTTGGCCCAGTGTGTGGAACTGGAGGAAGCGCTGGTGGCTGGGTCTGATTGAGATGTGTGTGTATGCATCCTTCAGATCCATGGATATGAGGTAGTCCCTCAACCGTATGTTCTTCAGAGTCAACCAAGGTCTCCTTTGAACTGTGGGGTAGATATGAAACGGTTCTGAAATTTTAGATCCAGAATAGGCCTGAGGTCTGTGTTCTTCTTTGGACCAGGAAGAATATGGAGAAGACCCTGTGCCAGCCTTAGAGCCTGGTACTGGTCAGATTGTGTTGTTTGTAACAGGTCCCGGATGATCTCCTGGACTTGGTGGGCAGTGGCCCTCCTTTTGCGATGGTGGACAGTATCACTCTGTCTCGGCAAGGTTTGTTTAAAACTCGATAGAGTAACCTTAGGATATAATCTCCAGGACCCATCTGTCTGAAGTTGTTTGCTGCCATTGCTGATGGAATGACATCAGTCTCTGGCCCACAGGCGGATAGTCCGAGTATTGTCTTGGCAGCGGGAGGTTGGGGGAAATAGTACTGTTTTGGCTTTTCTCCTCTGCCTATGCCTCCAAAGCATATGTTCCTTCCTCTGGATGCTGAATAGCTGCTCTGTGAGGTACCTCTGAAACCATTATTGTTGTTGTTATGGCCTCTACCCTGAAAGGAATTGTTTGAGTAATTCTGTCTTCTGTTCTGCTGAAACCTGTTGTTCCCCGAAATCTATGCCGAGCAGATGGCGAATAAGTGGTCCTCTGTTTTTCTCTAGCTAGATCCTTGCCCTCTTCCTTTGTTTCAGGAATTCTTAAGGCCTTCGCTTAACACGTTATCCCTTTTCAGAGGCAGGTTCTGTAAAAGGTTCTTCAACTCACGGTCTGCTTCCCAAGTTTGAGGCATTGCTCATCTGGCTCTGTTTGTCAGGGCAGCAGATCTGGCTTCTAATTTCGGGTTATCTACTGCCGTGTCCCTCAGATACTTAGCTGTATCTAGGGTACATTCCAGTAGAGGAGAGGCCCCTAGGTCTAAGGGGTGAGGACTGACTAGGCCAGCCGCTGTGGGAGGGGCCTAGGCCTGACGAGGTAATCCCAGGAATTCCTTAAGCCAGCAGGTCAGGAGCCAGCTGTCCTGCATCCCTATGGCACCTTCAGGTTTAGGCCACTGAGGAAGGAGGTAGAACTGATGAGGTAGTTCCAGTAATTCTTTAGGCCAAAAGCACAAGGAAAACACCAGCTGTTTTGTGTCCCTATGGTGACTCGAGGTCTCCGCTTGAGAGAGGATCCCTGAGGCCCAAGGGAAATTATCATTCATCTTGGTGAAAATCAATGAGTCCCCAAGCAGTAGCCAAAGGTTCTTTGAGGGTCCCTCCCCGCCTAAGTTCTGCACAGAAATAGAAGCTGTATCTCTTTAGCAGACTGTTTCTCCTTCTGACTGTATTGCACCCTTTTATCTCTCTTCCTCTCACTTAAACCCTGAGAAGGCGGGTCATGCTTTCCTGAAGCCGCTGATCAAGTTCAGTCGTCAGGGAGAGACAGGAGAGAGAGAGGGACCAAGAGAGCTGCATAGTGGGCAGTGCCACCCCTTGGGATGCTTGGCATCAAAGGCCTGCCCGACATGCTGGAAGAGACACAGTTGCTGCAAGGTGATTGGAAACTGCGCCACCAAGGAGAGCGGTGACTCCAGCATCGACCACCAGCAAGTTAGAGCCTTCTCAGGGGAAATTGGGACACCAGCAAGTTGGAGCCTTCTCAGGAGAAACTGGGACACCAGCGAGTTGGAGCCTTCGGAAGTTAATGAAGGGAATGGGGGTCACTTGACCACGTGGTCACTATGTGCATTTTCACTTCCAAATTCCATGGAAGTGGGGTGCTCCATACACAAACGAATAAGTACCCTATACAAGCCTGGTGCATGAACCTAAAACAGGGTCTTGATGAAATTGTGGGCGAGAGAAGCCCTGTCAGCAGCAAGGGCACCCTGGCATGCTATTCAGTTATCATACCTCTTTCTATATAATATATATATATATTATATATATATATATATATAATATGTATATATATATATATATATATATATACACACAAGAAAACCAATATATTTATGGAATATCCCAGGGCATGGTATGCCATCACTGCTACAGCAGCACAGAGGAAAGAATGCATGCATCAAGAAAACCTGATGCATTGAATCTGATATAAAATGCCCAAAGGCTAACCCCACCCTGTTATGGCATATGTTTATCCTGTACATCACACCTGTCGATGATGTAGTGAGGAATAAACATCAATTTAGACTTAAAATTGTTGCTGGGCCCCAATGGATAGGGGCCTAGTTCAAATGGTGGTCGGCTACCATAAAATGGTGATCGTATTACAGGGCTTGCCAATAAATGGCGGCTGAAGTCTTTTGGGAATTGTCCTATTCAAAATAGCGACCAAGCCATGCGGTGAAGGCCTCCCTAAAATGTCAGCCATGTGGTAGGGACTTGCTTCAAAATGGAAATCATTCCAATAGAATGGCGCTAAGCCATGCGGTGAAGGCCTCTCAAAATGGTGGCCGAGGGATTAGGTACTTGTCCGAGATTATTGCAACCTGAGCCATGCAGAGAATCCACTCGATCCATGGTTCCGGGGCCCTAGCTGTGGTGCTACTAGGTCAGGATGGCCTGAACTGCAGCAGGAATCACAACATTCTCTTTCACAACAATCGCACCTCAGACTTCTCGCAACGGTCGCTGGTTTAGAGGCCGATTCTCAGCAGTTAGGACTTAGATACCTGACTTCTCAGAGCTTCCAAACAGGAACAAAAATTTGTCAATTTCGCAGTCTCTAATTTCGCTTTAAAGAAAAACCTCCTCGCTGTAGTCACTCAGCTAGGGACTGTATGCCGTGGTTAATATCATGTCCTACACTACCCACAGATTCGGTGGTAGCATAGGAGCACACAGAAGTGATCAAGTGGTTCCTCTTGAAGGGGAGACCACGGCCCGGGACAGGTTAAGCGTAGCCTGCTCGACCGGCTAAGACACTGTTGATACACCAGCGGCGGCTTGACAATGGGGCCCCACTTAGAAGGGAGGACCATAAGCTACTAGGTGGTGCTAGAGCGCAAATTAAAACTTAGCAATTTCATCTCAAACTGACAGGATTTGTTTCAAATTGTGTTCTATCATTCAATCCATTCCACCAGATTACATAGAAATGAAAGGAGAATACAGGGCTTAGAATCTATGTCTTTTTCAGCAAGTTACAAACAAAACAGACCAGACACCAACAATTTCTAACAAAGAAACATCTGACTCTATCATTCTCTGTCTCTCTTAATGAGGGCACAATCAGACAAACAGAAAACAGCTGAAGTGCATAATTTATTCCATGCAAGAAACCTGGGCCTTGGTTGCTATTATTTTAACTAAAACAAACACTTAAATTAAGGGACTGCTAGCAGAGGCTGACTGCAGGTACTGCGCTACCCCGCAGGCTCGGATGTAGAGTAGTAGGTGGAAGCGACCGCATGAACTCCGCTTAGAGGAGACCACGGGACAGAAATAAGATGCTGAGAAGACATTTTCCAGCATTTTGAAGTGGGCCCTGCTTGGGAGGGAGGACCACCGTTACTGGGCGGAACTGTGGCGCACTTTTAAACTCACAACCCAGGCATGCAGTGAAGAATGCTCGCTACAGCATCGAACCACATTCTCTCTTTCTTTCCAATAATTCAGCCAAATTGTTTAAAACTTGCAGAATTTGTTTCAAGCTAATTAAAACTGTTTTAAGCAGCCCAAAGCACAAACACAGAAGCAATGAAAGAACAGAACAGATTTCAGGTTTTCCAATTCTTATCTGCATGCTATCAAGTAACACATTTCCAGCTGCTAACAAAACTTTACAATAAACCTGTGGCTATTCAACCTGTTCTCTCTCATTCTCTTTCATGCCCTGAGGCAAAACAAAACCAACAGCAATAGCTGAGGAGCATAATACAATACAGCCAGAGAAAGAAGGCCCTGAACATTGTGTGCTGTTTCCCAGCTGAGAAACAATTACTTAATTAACCACATTGCTTCTAGTATAAACACAACTCTATATAATTAACTGTAATAGCTAAGTGCTGTGGAGTCACACATTTTGCAACAAACTTGTTTTGGCCTACCTTCTTTGATTGACCACTCAGGGACTCCTGGAGTGCTTGTAGCCTCTCAGATGCAAAGGTTGAACTGGAGAATAGGGACCTGGGACCTGGGTATGCTGTGAAATTTGACCTGGTCACATGTGCATCACTAGCCTATGAGGTGGGTTGGGAACCCATGAGGTAATGTCTGGAGTGTCATGGAAACAACATAACACAATCAATATTCCTACAGAATGCTGGTCTAAGAATGTTGAGATTACTAGCTCAGGAGAGATATTACAGCATGCTAACCCACAAAAGTAAACCTTCAGGCCATACCTTTCTACCTCTCATTGCCCAGATGTTTATTAGAAAAGGGTCAAAATATGGGACCATTATTGTATCAGTGAAGTAGCAGATTAGAACAATACTGAAATCCATGCTTTCTGTGTATAGCATTTGTAATTAGTTACAACATGTGTTATTAAAGATTTCTGCTTTAAAAATTCAGTGTACAATGTGACAGTGCTGTCTCCATGTGAGACAGAGGACTTCTGAATTTTAAGCAGCAGTACGTGTTACAAAAAATTGGAATACCCTATTCACCAGTTGGAACAAACAAAATGTAAGGTTCTCCAATGTACACAACCATTTTATTTCATTCCTAAGATAAGATAAGTGTTTCTAAGTTTTAAAAGATCCTGTGTCCTTGCTAGGCCCTCTTTGATAACTGCCCCACGTTAGAAGAGTTGTCCCTCATTTTAAAGGGAACAGTCAACACTAAGAGCCTTGCACCCAGGTGTGATGCTGGTCCTAATTTGCCTTCGTGTGCAAAAACATTTTTACTTGCTGTTTACTGCAGTATAGTGCTTTATATCAGGCTGATTTTGTTGACTTTGTTGAGTTCTAGGCTAACATATCCTATGGCCAGAAATCAAAGAATCTCCTGCAGCTGACATTAGATGAGGACTGTAGCAATGGGAAATTCAGTACCCTGCAATACATGTTGGAGTTTTGTAAGCTCTGATCTTTGTTTGCTGGTGCTGCTGTCCTGTTAAGACTAAGTGCAGTTGCAAAGGACTGTACTTAACCCTTGGAGAACAGCAGAACCAGCAAAATCTGATATGAGCTTATAAAAGCTCCAACATGCACTGCAAACTTTAACTCTTCTAGTGCCACAGTCCTGATCTGATGTCAGCTCAGGGATTCTGGATTTCTGGTTAAAGCAGATGTTAGCTTAGAAGTCAGCAAAATTAGCCTGATACAATTTACTGTACTGTAGCAAACAATAAGTAAAACAAATGTTTTTGTGTACCACGTACAAATTGAGAGCAGTACCACACTTGAGTGTGAAGCTCTTAATGCTGACTATTCCCTTAAACTGTGGGTCATCTTGTCTTAGTTGGGGCAGTTGAGAGTTATGCTAAAAATCATTCTACTGATGTCTTTGATCCATGAATTCCAGTTGAATCAAATGATATGGCACAGCAACACTTAACACTTAAAGAGCCCCTGACACAGTTATGTAAATCTTATCTCAGTGTGATAGGTTTCAAACTGTTTTCTTATTTAGCTAATTAATGTACTTAATAAAATATTGTTTAGTTCTCTGCAAAGCCTGTTTTATGTGTATCATATCAAGACAAGTTTGCAAACATCTTCAACCTAGTTTACTGGTAGCAATAAAGAATATCTGTCCACAGTCATGTTTGCAGGCATGGTGTCATAATGTTGCACGGCAGAATGTCATGCGGCACAAATGCATTGTGCAATTGTGGGCTATTTTTTTATGTGGGGCTCTGCCCACACCCCATTACAGGGGTTGCCCGGACCCCCCTACTTAGGATTCTAACTCCAGGGGGTCCAACATGGAGAGTGTGCGAGAGGTTCAGAGTTTCATAATGCCATATGCTATTAAGCTATGACATTATGACCCGGTATGATGTTTACAGCTCTAAAGAATGAATTTCTTCTACTCTTTCTTTCTTTCTTTCTTGCAAACATAGACAAAGTTGTGGGGGAGTGTGGAGCAAGATGACGTTAGGAAAGGACTGAGAAGAGCAAGTAGAGTGTGGCACATTTCTCTCTCCTCCTGCTTTTGCAGCAGTTTTTAGATAAGTATCTCTCTTTGGAACATTAAAATAAGCTTGAATTCCTTGCCTAAGATGCAGTGCAAAGTTATTATACAGCCACATTGATGTGGACCAAATGTACACAGAACACTTCTACCATGCTGAAGGCTGTGTCCTAATTGAGAAGGTCAGTAGAAGGCAAACGGCAGTTCTGTAAGTCAGACCCCCTGCTCACAATACAGCTGTTCTCATCAGTAAGTAAGTAAGCTTGGTGAGTTGGTTGTTCCAGCAGAACTCTGAAATGAATGCAATGGAAAATAATTAAGGAACAGCAAGATGAGCAGCAGTCAGAGCACCAAAGGGAGTGGAGGTATGTTGTGTGAACAAATGCTATTCACTACAAACAGTTTGATTACGAAAGCTACATTTTTTGTGATTACAAGGCACCTCTGTAAGAAGGCAGCTCTGAAAGTCGGTATTTTCTTTCTGGAGTGCCAGGAAGTAAAGAAACAAGGAGGAGAACAAAGTGGGGATAGTTCCTGTTTGGTTCAGAGAATGATAGCTAAAAGCCTGAAGCAAACCACATGAGCTCTTACCAACAGCGTCTTTACATGTGCCTGAACTTGAGCTTGTGTGACTGTAGTAGAACTTGATGAAAGTGCTTAATGTGTTTGTACAGCACTGTAGGTGTGCAAGAAGGAAGGTTAACTTACCTGCTCAAATTAATCTAAATGTACTGAAAGAACCCTTTGAACTGCATGAAGAAACGTTAGTATTTACACACAAAAGTGTTATATTCGACTGTGAGCTAATTTCTATTTGAAAGGATTATGTAACTAGGACAATACATGAGCACGATAAAAGGGACTCTAAGGACCTGAAAGATCCTTTTCTAAAGTGCCTGAAAGACTGAAAAAAACTGAGAAATTGTTGGAGTTACCACCAGACACATGAAAATGTAAACCAAAGAGAAATCTTGCACATGCAATAGCCACTAGAGTCATGCACCATTATTCTGATGATGAAATAGCTGGGTGTCTCCCAAAAAGGAGTTTGGAGGGATGGAAAGGAGTAGAAAAATATATTTATTTACAGTGAAGGCACCTTTTCTGCACTCCCTAACCCAATTCATTTTCCATCTGAGAAGCCAAATTCATCTAAAAAGCTGCAACAAAGTACACATGGAAGAACTGCAAGCCAGCAAACAAGGCATACAACTTCAAGCCTGCACCACTCTTCTGAAAGTTCCTAAGTGTAGAGAATGAAGTGATTGAGAATCCAAAGAAAGTGAAGTAAAACCTTTTCCTTTTATTTCAGTTATAGCTGTTCCTCAATAACTTGTTATAAATTCATCAGATGAAAACAAAATGTCTGCACAAGGTAAGTTTGACTCTTTGTGCCCAAAATGAAAGTCCTTATTTAAAGAGCAACTCTGTGTTATAATATATAGCTTAACAACACTAGATTTACACCAACTATGTTTTTAACTCTGTTGTTATTTTTATTACTTTTCCTGCTTTGGTCTACTAAATATTGTAGACAAGGCAGCAATTATTTCACTGAATCTTTCAAAATGTATCTGAGTCTTACCTGCTAACCTTACAATTACTATTTGTGACATCACAGTCTGTTGTCATGGTGGGCACTATGATGTCATAAACAGACACTATGATATAAACATGGTAGAAGCAATTGTTTTCAAATGTTTTCTTTAAATACTTTTAGATGGACTGCCTAGATCTGTTGTAAATCTTGGAAAGAACACTGAAAATGAAAAGAAAAGTATTCTCTAGTAAATTGTAAAATCTGAAACATCTTATTTGTGACAGCACATGCTGAGTGCAGAGTTGCTCTTTAAATAATTTGTTGAAATGTCCACTAATTTGGCAACAATGACTAACTCTGAAGCTTCAAAAGTGCAAACTAAATTATTACAAACCCCTGGAGCTGCACACAAGAGGAAGAAGTTAATCAGACAACCAATTGTGGAAAGGAATGTAGTGGGATCCCAGTGCCTGTGGACTTTGAATTTTCTTTTATGCACAGAATACCTGTGCAATTACCAGGTACCTCAATTCATGAGCAAGAGTTACAAAACATGAATCTAATTCTGACAGAAATTAGAATTAGTTTCCTAGGACACAATTTAAAAATAGAACAGGTTTCTAATGAAA
Source organism: Neoceratodus forsteri (assembly GCA_016271365.2). NCBI lineage: Eukaryota > Metazoa > Chordata > Ceratodontiformes > Ceratodontidae > Neoceratodus > Neoceratodus forsteri. The sequence continues at coordinate 804,018,914 of CM057453.1, forward strand.
TAAAGTCCACTCACGAAGAAATCAAACTGAGTAATAACAGAGTCACTGAATTGGAAAATTGAATCTCAGATGTTGAGGATTATTTACTGCAGCTGGATTCTAAGGTAATCAAAGACATGAAAGAAAGAAAGGAAAAACTTAAGGACTTAGAATGGTGCTCATGCAGGAACAGTATAAAGTCTTTAAACCTCCCTGAATGGGTGGAGGGATAAAATATTGAGCTATTTATGGAAGAGTAGCTTTCAGAAATGATGAGAAACCTGGAAAAAATATGATTGAAGCTGACCGTGCTCATAGAACTCGGCAAGAATAAGTAACACTGCCCAGAAATATCCAATAATTGTATTTCAGGTGTTTATATATCAAGATAGAGAGGAGGTGCTCCTAATTGCAAGAAAAATATGATTTTTCCTAAAAGAAAAAAAATCTTGGTTCTCCTTGATTTAGGGTTGAATGTTTACAAGAAAAGGAAGCTTTTAATCCACTAAAATCCCTGCTGAGGAGACCCAAATTAAATTTCAACATCTTATGCCTAACATATTAAAATTTTCTTTCATGGAAAATATGCATCCTTTGATAATGTGGCAAAATCTGAATTATTTGTTAAGGAACTGACTGGACTTTCATTCCATGATAAATAGCAGTAAGGATGATCAGAGCAGACTAAAAGTAAATCATCCTCAATTGAAGAAAATGGACCTGTAGAAACATGTTTTATGGGTGAGCACCAGGCCATAAGCAAAGAGTCTAACAAGGGTACAATTTCAGAAGAGTCTAGAATATTACAAGTGGAACATTGTGGAAAATCTAATTTTAATAAGTTAGCTATTAACCACTCCCCTCATGAAAAGAGCATAGTAGATTTTAGGAAACTGTAAAAGACTCAGACATTTTTTTGTGCAACTGCGAAGTTGAGATACATGATGGAGCCACTGGAAGATTTGACTCTGTCCTGAATCTAGTAAAAAACTTTCTTTAATTGCAGTGTTTTTCTTAGCTTTTTGAAGTTGTGATTCATGTCACATTATAATGGATTTTAGGAAATAAGAAGTAGAACTACATGGGGGTGGAATTCTGCTCCATTGTCCTCAGGAAGGTAGTACTAGCCTGTACTTCTTTAGTGTGTGGTGGGTGCTACAGAACATAACTTGTGTTTGTTTGTTTATTTATTTATTCAGTTATTTATTAACTGGTTGATTGAGTGATTTACTTTATTAGTTATTTCAAATGCTTTACCAGGAAAGATAGACTGAGCTGGTATCAGCTCATTTGTGGTTTCATTTCTGCTGGACTCTAGCTGAGCATTCCTAAGGCAATGTGGGGTTGTGGTTTACAGGTTTTATTTTGTTTATTTTCTTACCTTTTTGGTAATCAATTGTGATAAATGAGGAGGTGGATATAAGGAGGGAAAACTTGTTACGAGTTACCAATGACATTACTGTGGGAAAATCAAATGTAAAAATGTTCTTGTATAATGGGAATTGTTTTGTTTTAGGTGATAAATCCTACATGCAATCTTATTTATTCTATATGTGTTTATGTGTAGTAATATGAATAAAGGAATGCACTTTTGTCCTGGAATATTATTGTGTCTTAACAATCCTATTAAAATTAAGTATTGTAAAAGGAAAGAATAGATGTTACGTGCCTGCAGAAACACACTTAAGTAGAAGCAGAAAAATTAGATAAAATATGGGATTCAAAGAGATACCATTTACTATTTACCACTAAATTTAGAGGTACCGCCATTATGCTGAGAAGAGGTGACGGCAAAAGTATAGAACCACTGTACATACATACATTTCATATATATATATATATGTATGTAATATATATATATATTATGTTTTCCTAGGAAAAGCATACTGAGCAGTGTAATGCTTGTTTCTAAATGTGTCCTGGGGAGAGAGGATGGGAAGAACAAAAATACAAAGAAGACATATACAGATAACATTATTTGGATGAGAGATACAATCATGCATCAGGATGAAAAAAATAAATAACAGTAAACTTAACTAACAGCAATGAGCTAGAACTATATTAAGCAATCAGATGAATGAAATGACAAAGAGTAGGTGCTACATGAGTGACTGGCAGAGAGACAACTAGGATAGGGTGGAAATTATGCATATGCAGTAGGGGGTGAAATGGTCCTTTATGAGGGAGGCGAGGGACCAGAGGGGAGGCAGTGGCAGATGGACGGAGGAGGAGTTCCATATTTTGGGAAGCGGTGTGAGAATACTGTCTGGCCTACTGAAGTGGACCTGGAGGGATGGATAAGGTATAGGTGTCAAGGTTTCTAAGAGAAGGAGCAGAAGGAGGCTTTCAGGAAATAGAGGAGAAAAGGTATGGGGGAGAGTGAAACCAGAATTTAGCAAGAAAGTTGGTACAGTGGATCAGGCATCTTTCCACTAGTGAGGAAGAAAGAGAAAGATTGGTAATGGTACAGTGCTAGGTACGGGAGCGAGCCAAGAGTGAAGCAGCAAAACAAGTGGAAAAGAGTCTCCAATCTCGTTAGGGAAGATTTGGGAGTGGCACTGTAGACTACATCCCAATAGTCAAAGATAGGTAGGATCATCTTCTGGACAAGAGCTGGTGGGCCGGCAGTGGAATACACCATCATTTCTGTATAGGGCACCCAGTTTACGGTGGAGTTTTTGTGGGTGGCATTTATATGTCCAGAGAAGGTACAGTTCTGGTCAAGCCAGATCCTGAGGAACCTAAAGCAGGTAGCTTGGTCCCAGTCCATGTATTTGTAGGTCAGCAAGCTGACCTTGAAGGTGATCTGCCACTGAACTGGCAGCCAGTGCAGTTTGCATAGCACAGATGTAATATGACTGGATCAAGATGATCCAGACAACAGCCAGGCCACAGCATTCTGCACCATCTGCAGGTGGTGGATATCAACCTCCAGAAGCCCTAGGTAGAGGGAATTACAGTAGTCCAGGTGTTAAGTGACAAAGGCAATCAAAGTTGGCAAGTCACCAGATGGAACTAGGTGCTTAATCCAGGCGATATTCCTCAAATGGAAAAAATAGGACTTAATGATGGCTGACACCTGAGAATGAAGTGTCAAACCATCGTCAAGAATTACCTCCAGATTTTGCACCTGTTCAGAGGTTGGTAACTGGGAGCCCCAAGCCAAAGTCCTGAGGGCACTCTGTCCCAACTCCTCTATCCGTGGCCAAGATCCACCACCAACACCTCAGTCTTGTCAGAGTTAAGTTTCAATCAGCTGGTATTCATCTAGTCTTGGATTTCTGCCAGGCAGCTATTAAAGACCTGAGAGCACACTATTCTGGTTGCGCTAAAGGACAGGTAGAGCTAGAGAGTATCATCCACATACATGTGAATAGAGATGAGAGGACAGGCAGAGGAAGGTAATTTAAGAAGAACTATATATTAGAACCACTATATAGACAATGAGAGCACTATATACTATAATTTCCTTTCTGTTCAGGGAAGAAGTATAATCCTCATTTCAATTTATACCCCGAACATAACCCCTTAGCAATGTTTTCAGTGTTTGTTTACTAAATTAGTGGAATTCCTCAGCCATATGTTGTTGGTGATGTTTATAACTCCATCTTGAATGCTAGTCTTGATTCATGTTCCATTAATAGAGATACGATAAAAAAGCTGCCTTTTGTCATCACAGTAGAATGGAGAACTTACATTATTAGATCTTTGAAGAATTAATTTTCTGAGTAATAAAGAATGTTCAAATTTTTCCTCCAGGGTTTAAGACATACTCTAGAATATACTTTTTGGCTCTAGGTCATTCTACTATGATCATTTGAATGTTCATGTTGAACCCATTATAGTATCAGGCCACACTCCTGTATGGTTTACTTTTTATTTTTATTTTAGTCTTTGGTAACCAGGTAGTGCCACTAGGCACAAGTGCCTGTTTTCAGGGGTGACCTGGGAGCATTGGGTGGTGAAATGACTTGCTCAGAGTCACACAGTGTACATGGGAGGTTGTGAGAATCAAACTCAGGTCTGGTCTGCTGGATGTATCAAGCTCATTCACACATCGTTCCTCTAACCTCTAGGCTATACTGTCAGCCCACTTTGATATCCAGGGATACCACCAAGCAATGATCCTGGAAATTACATTTATTATTACTAAAGATCCATCTTATCTTGAAAAAATAACCATAGAAACTAGATTTTTTTCCAAAATAAAAATTCTGGGAAAGTCTTTCCTAATATTGCTTGGGATGCATATAACGTGCAAGGTCTGTCTGTTTCATGGATCGACTAATAAAAAGAAAAAATTAGATCAAAGAACATTGGAACATGAAAAGAAATTTCTAGTACTCAACAATTACATATTACATCTAATAACAATATTTATGTACGAATGTTGGAAAAACTCAAACATGAATACAATCAGATCCAGAATGAGAAAATGAAGGGATTAATGTTACTTACACAAACAAGATATTGTTCACAAATTGACTGGAATGGTAAAGTTGTAGCAAATTTATTACAAAAAGAAAATATCAGCAAATAATATTAGAAACACCAATAGATGGAAGTAACCAGATCTGTACATCTAATAAAGGGATTAATAAAAACATTTTTAAGTATTACTACAAACTCTTATCTGTCTCAGGGAGACCAGTAATAAAGAAAACATTTCAAAATATTCCAACTATAAGTATGGGACAACAAAATGTTCTGGGTATGCCACTAGATTGTAAAGAAAATAGACAAAGCAAACAGAATATTAAAGCCAGAAAAGTCCCAGGACTGGTTGGGTTTGCTATAGGTTTCTATAAGACCTTTAAAAAATCATAGTACCTGAATTATGTGATTTGTTTAATTCTTTTCAGGGTCAACACTCTCCTTACTTTGACAAAGTTCTTATTCTGGCCATCCTGAAATTATGTGATTCTTATTGCCGCTCACTACTTAATGCAGAGTACTGTATAAAATATGTACTAAAATCCTAGCATTAAGATTGGAAAACATCTTGCCTTCACTAATTAGGGATGACCAGACACGCTCCATCAGCTTAATATTAGAGTTGCTCTTAATATACAGCATACAGTAAGAGATCAAAATGCTAAGGTGGTGTCCCTGGACACCAAAAAATATTGACAGGGTGGAGTGGCCCTATGTTTGCTCTACTAAAATCAGCCAATATAGGTGAAAACTTCCAGACATGGATTAAAGCAATCTATAAATCACCTAGTGCCAATGCCCTGACCAACAGCATCAGATCTTCACCTTTACATTATTTATAGGAATCAGACAGAGCTTTTCCTCTCACCATTTCTTTTTGCCCTGGTCATTGAGCCTTTGCTAATGTTTAAAGTGAGATACAGTCCATAAAGGGATATTCCTATGCAGAGGTTAGGAGTTTAAAACTCTCCCTCTTGCAGATGATAGACTGATCTATCTTAAAGATCCAGAGAGGAATTAGAAGTTATTTTACAGCTAAGTAAGGAGCACAGGGAACAGATACTGTAGAAATGGAAAAAGTCAGGAGCTCTCCCAGGTATGCCTAACAAATGTAAAATAAATCCTTTTAAAATGTACAGTCTCTCTGAAAGAGGGAGTATGGTATATCTGGATATGCATTTCATAAATAACATGAATCAATTGGTGAAGGTGAATTTGGCTCCCCTAATAGATGCCATTCTGTCAGGGCCTTGAGAATGGAAACATTTCCCTGTCATTGCTGGGACAGATCCAGGTAATAAAGATGCATATTATGCCTCACTTTATATTATATATTTATTTCAGGCACTTCCAACTATGATTTGAAGTTAAACCTTTGTGAAAAAAGATTAATTAATAAGTAAGTTTATCTGGAAAGGTGGATGCCCAAGACTTAAAAGGATAAACTGTACTCACATCATAATGAATTGGAACTTAAATTACCAAACTTACAGTATATCATGGGACCATAGATTTGGAGTCCATAAAATAATATTTTAGTGTCACTCCTCCCCCTTGGACCTTTATAGAAATGATGAATCCTGTCTTTAAAAAAATAACTAATTTTTGTTTCAAAGCCTCAATAGTAAGAAAGTGTACAGTGGGGTGTCACAAGCGCATTCTGCAGGTCAAGCCCTCCGCCTCCCACAGTGCCAACCTCAGAGCACGACAGTGTGAACAGGTAACAAACAGGGTAACCCTCCTGTCTGCTTTTTGGGTCCAAATCACCTTTAGTCTCAAGTTCTGGGGGATTCAAACTGTAAAATTTATACTAGTGTACCCAATGTACAAGCTCAGATCGTACCCTCTTCGAGGATTGCAGTACAATCTTTGCCAGGGCACAAGCCAGGCTTCCAAAATGAACCCTTAAAACTCTATAAAGACCTTAGGTATATTCTTACCTTTTCCCAGTTTGGTAACACCATCAAGCCCTTCAGAACAGCTATCAACCTAACCACATATACATCACATGCAAAAGAACTTGGAAGACACCTAGGCAGTATTTTGAAAAAAGATTTTACTAAAAGATGATAAAATTGAAAAATTTAAAACAGAAATAATATATCAAAGAGCTCACAATCACATAAAAGAACAAGGGAAAAGTACAAAACAACAACTCCTACCACCATACATTCAGACCTTTTCTATCTAATGTATTACCTCTGTAGTGCTTATAGTTAGATCAGAGAGCTAGTCTTTGAGTCCCAAATGAATCTGTCATATTCCCCAGTTACAAAGATACATTTCAACTATATCTCCACCCCTTGGTGAGTCATGTAACTCCTCCTTTAGAATAGAAAACACAAACATGATGTCCTATCAGTAGGTATATTAAATAAGGTGACAGCAAAATTCCACTTCCTAAATATGACTCCTTAATTCAACATTTTCTTTGATCTTGTGTAGTTCCTATTCCCAAGGCATATCAAAGGGTTTTACAACTTTGGCACCATGGTGGTATCAATGTTCTTCCTATAGGAATTATAAAACTTTATAGAGCCCTATATCCTGCCAGCTGGGTCAGTTCTAATTTAGACAAAAAACAGGAGACCTTTAATCGGGTCTCTGGTCTTTTAATTACCTCCTGGTTTCAGGTTAATATATCCCTCTTCACTGAAACCAAGGGAGGAACACCATGAGCTACAGGCTGTCTTATGTGAGGCAATCACATACTATATTTTTATATTACAAATAGTATACAATATTCATAACCAGCTGGCCAGCCACAATCCTCCCCACCTAGACTGAATTTGGAGGTTCTATCCTGCATGGATGAGCTTCCCAAGTCAGTTCACTCCTTCATATAGATGTGACAAGCCATCTGTGTTCTGATTGGTCGCCCAGCCCTATGTAAGATTGTCATGTCATACCCTTGCAAGGCAAGACTCCATCTTAATAGTCTACCATTAGTTTTTCCCATTTGTGTCAGCCAAACCAGGGGTTGTGGTCAGTTTGTACCTCAAAATGCTGCCATATAAGTATGGCTCTAACTTCTTTAGGGCCCACACTATGGCAAGACACTCTTTTTCCACAGTAGAGTAAGCCTGCTCCCTGGGAAATAACTTTTTACTCAGGTACACTACAGGGTGATCTTTATCTTGGTTGGATGTCTGGCTCAGTACTGCCCCAATACCACATCTGAGGTGTCAGTCTGGACTAAAAGGGTTTGCTATAGTCAAGACTTGTCAACACAGGAGCACTGCACAGTGCCTCCTTCAGTCTGTTAAAGGCTTTTTCACAGGCTGGTTCCCAGGTAATTTTTTAGGCATCTTTTCTTTACCAGGTCAGATAGGGGAGCAGCCAGGGCACTATAATTGGATACAAATTTCCTATAGTACCCTGCTGTCCCTAGAAAACTCCTGACCTGCTTCTGCATTCTGGTCTGGGCCATGCTTTGGTCACCTCTATTTTTACTTAGTTAGGACGGAGCTGTCCCTGGCCTACAACATGCCTGAGGTATGCCACTTCAGCCAGGCCACCTGGCACTTCTCATTTTGACAGTGAGCCTGTCCCTTTGTATCCTGCCCAGTGCTTCCCTAAGGTGGTATAGTGTTCCTCCCAGCTGGCATTACAGATGGCAGTGTCATCCCGGTACACCACAGCATACTCGAGCACCATTTAACACCTGGTTCACCAACCTTTGAAAAGTGGTCGGGGCATTCTTCTTTCTGAAAAGACATTACTTCAAATTCAAATAAGCCTATTGGAGTGATGAAGGCCGACTCTCCCTAGCTCTGTCAGTTAACTCTCCTGCCAATACCCCTTTGTCAGGTCAGTAGTCGTAGGTATGTCGCCCCTCCCAACTTGTCCAGAAGTTTGTCCGTCCGGGCATCGGGTGGGCGTCTGAGTTTGTGACTGCATTCAGTCCATGATGGTCCACACAGAAATGAGTAGAGCCATCTGGCTTGGTCACAAGGACTATGGGTGAGGCCCAGAGGCTGTGGGATCTCTGGATTACCCCTAAATCCAGCATTTCCTCCACCTCCCTCCTAATGTCATTTTGGACAGCCTCTGACACCTGATATGCTGTCCGCCATATGGGTGTCTGTGTCCCTGTCTCCACATTGTGTGTTGCTAAGTGGTTAGTCCAGGTTTGGCGCTAAACAGTGGGGCAAAGTCTGCTAAACCTTCCTTACTTCCTAGATCTTGTCCAGGGCCAGTTGGGGTGACAATTTAACTGCCTCCACAGAGGACTCCTGCTTGCTTTCTTCCGACAATTCCAGAAGGGGTCTCTTTATCCTTCCCCTCCCCAGGACTATATACTGCAAACACCATGTCAGCCCTATAGCATATGGCTTCATCATGTTGACATGGTGCATTCTTTCTGTATGTCTTCGGTCAGGTAACTCTATGATATAGTTCATGTAATTTACCTTTCTAACTACTTTGTATGGTTCTGCCCACTCAGCCTGCAGCTTGTCTTTCCAGACCAGAATAAGGACCATGACTTCCTGACCCACCGTGTACAAGTGAGCTCTGGCTCTGCAGTCATACCATACTTTTTTTCATTGGACAGCTGCCAGGTTGCTCTGGGATGTCTCCATAAGCTCCTTCAGCCTTTCCTAAACCTAAGGATGTAATCCACTATAGGAGTTCCTGGGCGGTGTGCTTGCCTTCCCAGTCCTTCCGGATCAAGTCTAGGGGCCCACGTACCTGGCATCCATAAAACAGCTTGAAATGAGAAAACCCTGTTGACTCTTGGGGCACCTCCCTTTAGGCAAATAACAGGTTGGAAAGGTATTTCTCCCAGTCCTCCCTATGCTGTTCAGCAAACGCCGAGCATTGGCTTCAGGGTACCATTAAATCTTTCCACAAGCCCATTGGCTTGTGGGTGATAAGGTGTTGTGCGCTCTGCACCACCCCACACCCCTTCTCACAAAACATGTCATTGGGTCCAACATAAAGGAACCCCTCAATTGATGATAACCTCTCATGGAAACCCAACACGGGAGAAAATCCAAGTAAGACATCTGCCACTTTGTCTGTCCTCAGTGAGGATAGGGTGACTGCCTCTGGGTACCGGGTGGCATAATCCACCACAGTCAGGATGAACCTCTTCCCGGAGGAGCTGGGGGTATTTAAAGGCCCCACAATATCCATTCACACCCTCTAGAATGGCTCCTCCACTATGGGCAATGGAATTAGGGTGGCTTGAGTTTTCTTACCCACCTTCCCTATTGCTTGGCACCAGTGACAAGACCTGAAATATTCCTTCACTTGCTGGGTGAAGTTGGGCCAGTAGAAATTCTGGGCCAACCACTGTGTAGTGCATGCAATTCCCAGATGGCCAGACAGGGAATATCGTGATGCAGTCTTGAACAACTGCTCACGATACCCTGGGGAATGACAAGCTGCCTGCCCATCACCCTCCCTCTGTCTTCACAGCCTGAGTATACATCAGTCCATTTTCCCAATAAACTTTATGTTTACCGTCACTTCCTGTGCTCTATCAGATTCTGCCCAAGCCCTCAGTTTCTCTAGACTAGGGTCACTTTTCTGAGCAGCTGCAAACTCCTTACATTCCCAAGGCATGGAGCAGGTCTCTGTCAGTATCTAAACTAGGGTCCCTAGCACTAGCGTCCAGGAACTCAGAATCACTGTCATCCCTAACCCTGTGACAATGGGTCACCCCTCCTTCTTTGAGTAACCCTCTGTAGCTGTTTGGTTAACTGCTACTGAGGAAATTTCAACCTCCTTTTCATTAGTCTCCATATTCGAGACACAGGCTGGGGAACCAGCCTCCCAGTGTTTCCACAATGGCTTCTGTGGGGTCAGAGAACTACAATTTTCCCTTGCTGCTTGGCTAGGTAACTGCACACACCATCCAATTTGAGATTGTTGCCAAGGATGACATCAACTGCTAAAGTTTTGGCTACAGCCACCTGTTGCACAGTTCCCCTGCTTCACCCCAGTCTTGGAGAATACTAGCGGTGGCAATGTTTTCTCCCCATGTGAAGTCTTGTACAGTTACAAATTCATTGGGGTAAGCTGACCAGGGTCTATCAGATCCCTTTACCAATGTCAGGGATGCCTCTGTGTCCCTTAACCCTTTTGTCTGTATGTCATTCACTGTGACTTGGTGCATGTGTTCCCACATGTTCACTGGCATGCTACCAGGGACACACAAACAACCCACTTCTTTCCTAGCCCCATATTGCATATTGCTCACCCTTTTGGAACACTATCTGACAATATGCCCAGTTTCTTTCTAAACCCATTTGTTTCTTTTCTCAGAGAAATCTTTTCTCTGAAACCTGGGGCTAACTGGTTTCAGTGGAGGCAGAGGTTTTAGCTGCCTGAAGGCGCTTTTCCTTTATGCACTGCCATACCTGCCCATTAGCTCTCAGAGCAGGTCTGCTCTTGGCATAGCGGTCCAAGAGTTCAACAGCCTCTTGCACTGTATTGGGATCTCAGTCCTCCAGCCAGGTTTTCAGCTTTGTGGGGCATGCCCCCAAAACTGCTCTAACAATATAACATTTTCAATTTTATCTACAGAGTTTGCTTCAATTCCTTCCCACCAATGTTTTAAAACTGACATTGTTTCATTGCTAGCTCCTCGTAGCTTATGTCAGGGCTTCTCCTGAGCTTACAGAATTTAGCTCTGTATGCTTCTGCAGATAAATCAAACTTTTTAAAAGTGCAGCTTTAAGTTTGCTGTAATCAATACTGTCCTCATTGTCCATTTGATCCAATGCATCCCAAGCTTTCCAGTAAATAGCGAGGATAGCTGGAAGCTCCAGGACCCTCTAGGAATATTTGCCTGAATATAAACTTTTTCAAAGGAATTTAAAAAGGCATCTATATCCTCCCTCTTTAAATTCAGCTATCAATTTGGAATTTAATTTGCAACCAGTCCTGTAGTTCCAGTTAAACCCAAGCCACGTACCTGATCATGTGCTGGTGGTTGGAGTCATAGCTTCTCCAGTTCATGTTGCCTCTGGCGCTCAGCTCTTCACGGTCCACCTCTCGCTGTTCTCACTCCCTCTTCTCCTCTGTGGCTCACTGGCACTCACGCTTGTCACTGTCAGCATCTCGCTGTTCTCACTCCCACTTCTCCTCTGCAGCTGGTTTCTCTCGCTCAGTGTCTCTCTGGAACTCCAGCTCCATTCTGCGCAACTCAATCTGCAGCCTGATTGCTTCTGGCTCCAGAACACTGGTGACCTTCCCTGCTGCTGTGGCCCTTCACTTGCACTGGCCCTGCTGCCTCCACACTGGATCTGGACACAGCACTGGCCACTGGCTCTTCCATGCCCAAGGTTTGGTCCTTTACAGTCACAGTCTGTGACTCAATGCTCTGGACATCTGCTGCCATCAGGGCATCCATGAGGTTCTGCTTGGTGGCTCTTTACTGGTGCAGGACTCTCTGTCCTGGCACAACAGACTCAAGTAGTCTGCAGTGTGCCCACTGTGTTGGAAGCCATCTTCTTCTCTAACTATGGCTACTCTAACTTGCACTTTGAACAAAAAATCAAACAGGTAGGAACTTGACTGTAAGCAAAATGATATAGTTATGTTTCCTTTAAAACAAAAATAAATCACTGCCTTATTTTGCCAGTGAGCTGTACAGTATTAAGCCCACACACTGAACAGTTGAAGCCTGTGTTACCAATTTTATCACACCGCTGCTAACCAAATCTGTCACAAACACTCTCAGCAGGTCAAGCCCTCTGCTCCTACAGTGCCAACCTCAGAGCGCAATAGTGTGAACAGGTAACAGACAGGGTAACCCTCCTGTCTGCTTTTGGGTCCAAATCACCTTTAGTCTCAAGTTCTGGGGATTCAAACTGCAGAACCTTATGCTTAGCGCATCAGTGTACAGGCTCAGATACATATCCTCTTTGAGGATTGGTGTACAATCTTTCACCAGGGCACCAATCAGGCTTCAAAATGAACCCTTAAAACTCTATAAAAGACCTTAGGTATATTCTTACCTTTTCCCAGTTTAGTAACACCATCAAGCCCTTTAGAACATCTATCAGACTTAACCACGATACATTACGTGCAACAGAACTTGGAAGACACCCCAGGCAGTTTCTTGAAAAAAGATTTTACTAAAGATGATAAAATTATGAAAAATTTAAACACAGAACAATATATCAAAGAGCTCACAATCACATAAAAGAACAAGGAAAAGTACAAAATAAACTCCTACCGCAATACAGTCAGACTTTTTTCTATTTAAAGCATTACCTCTGTAGTGCTTATAGTTAGATCAGAGAGCTCTGTCTTTGAGTCCCAAAATGAATCTGTCATATTCCCCAGTTACAAAGATACATTTCAACTCCATCTCTCCACCCCTTGGTGAGACATCTAGCTCCCCTTTTAGAATAGAAAAAATACAAACATGATATCCAATCAGTAGGTATATTAAATAAGGTGACATCAGTGAAAATTCCACTTCTAAATATGACTCCTTAATTAAAGCGTGTTCTCTTTGATCTTGTGTAGTTCCTATTCCCAAGGCATATCAAAGGGTTTTACAACTTTTGGCACCATGGTGGTATCAATGTGCTTCTTGTAGGAATCATAAAATTACTGAACCTATATCCTGGCAGCTGGGTCAGTTCTAATTAAGACAAAAACAGTAGACTTTGAATCAGGTCTCTAGTCTTTTAATTACCTCCTTGTTTCAGGTTAATATATCCTGTAGCTTCACTGAAACCTGGGGCACCTATGAGCATAGACTGTCTTATGTGAGACAATCACATACTATATTTTTATATTACATATAGCATACAATAATTATAACCAGCTGGCCAAGCTTCACATGGGGATAGTATAGTTATGAATTATATGCTTACACTACGGAGAAAAGTTATGAGAGCAGTATGAATCAAAAGTGTTATGGGCATGTTGATTCCCATTTATGGTAATAACTTCCATCGCTTTGTTTAGTTCATCTATAATTAAGAAATGGATGGAGTATTGCATTTATTCAATATCAGATTTTTATATGGAATGTCATATCAAATCCTTTCACCAAAAGGAGGAACAGTTTGAAGTTCCTAGGCGTATGAGGTTCAATTTTCACAGGGCCCTTAGATCGTCCGCAGTTTGTGGTGATCTCTGGTTGCAGCAAACTCTGGGTGCATTAGGGACCCTGCACCTTATTTTATAAAATGAGGTCCCTGCAAAGTCCTAAATTTCTGCAGCTGCTGGGTTGTGCCAAACATTTGGCACACCTGAGGGTTTGACATAGGGTTCGATCAAGCCCCAACCCAGCGCAAGTCAAGAGGAACCATGGAGGTTGGAGGAACTACGCCTGGAAGGTGGGGACTGGGGCTGCTGGAGCAGTGCTGGTGCCTTGGGGGTGGCGGGCATGGCAGCAGTGGGAGGGATGTGAGGAGACATCCTGTGATGTGGCATGGAGCTGATCGGGCTGGATTGGTGGGAGTGGCACGGCTAGACCATCACAACCCGGACCCCATTTGACAATAGCTCTGGCACTGCCTCTTGCACATAATGTTGTTCTTCCCTCTATTTGTAGTTGGCTTTAATTGCATTGTTATTTATAATATACACTGAGAATCTTTTTCCAGTGTTTCTAAAAAGTTGTTTTCAATGTTAGAATGTTGAGAACAACTTGGAATACTAATCAGCAGAACCGCTAGTGTTCCATTCTCTGACCTTATTCTCTTTTCCATTTTTTAAATTCATCCCTCAGTATGTGTCTCCTCAAGTATCCATATGTAGACAGATGTCACTGTACTCTTTTATTCAAGCCTCAGTCCCTGAGCTGGAAATAGCTCTTCAGTGTGACTTTTATAATGTCCATTATTGGTTCCACTCAAACTGTCTTGATATTAAAAAACTTCTGGCACTGGGCAGAGACTGGCTAGCCCTCCCCCACACACACACACAAAACCAGTCTTCAAGACCTTTAATGGCATATCCTTGAAAAATCCCCACTTCAAGTACCTTGATGCATGGCTGGCTTGAAATCTGATTTCTCTACCTTCTTGATGTCATGCATAAGAAACTCTGTCCCAAGCAGGGTGCTCTGCATAGGCACAAGTCCTACCTGCTTCCAGGTCCAGTGTGCAATCATGCTTAAAATGATTTTGCCATTGTCTGATTATGTGGAGGTAGTATACAGTACCACCCCAAACCACCTTCGCCTGACTGGGCCTCCATTTTTGTTCCTTTGACGCTGCTCTAAATGCCTCGACTCTTATGCATTGCCATTCTTTTCCTCATCCTGTCTCTCTCTCCTCCTTGAGTTTTAGCATCCCTTCCATTGCTCCTCATATTGTTCTATGCACTGGTTCTTTCTCCTCCCTCACTCCCTCCCTCCTGCCCCTGCTACCTAGAAGCCCTGCTCTTCCCTCCATTCTTCCTCTTACTCCCTACTGCTCAGATACCACTCCTTTTCCATCCCTGGCTGTAAAACCTACATTGGATAATCTGCTTTCTCCATCCTACTGCATGCTCTCTTGAATATTCTCGCTTCCATCTCTCCTCGTCTGTTACTTCCATCAGGTCTCTCCTTTGTGATTGTTACTTCCTTCGAGAACTGCAGCTAACCCCAACTCACCATCTTGTTCATTACCACCCTACTATCAATTTTATTAAGAATCATCATAAGGAATATATAAGAATATATTTTTTATGAATATTTACATTAGCCTTCCCCTGTCTCCACACTTATGATGCTTTGTTTTACACTTTTCTTGACTTTACAACTATTGCATAATTTTACTCAATGTGTTATATTCAATATCTGCTACCCTGCTCTCTCCCCAGCTCACACCTGGAAACAAGATTCAGCTCGGTGTGCCTGTCTGAGTGAGAACCTTTCTCGTTCTCCAGACATTGTACTGAACATAGTGCACAGTACAACTCCCTGTGCTAATGTCTCTTAGATTGTAATTATTCCGTTCATCAATGTTGTGTGTGTTTGAGCCACCAGAACCAGATGTCCCTAGCCAATAGGAGGCTGCTTAATTTACTGCTGCTCGGCTATCAGTGCCTACATGGGCTCTTCTTCATAATTATTTTCTGTTAGTTACTCCAACTTGTTCAGGTTAGGCGTTATAGTCCCTGGACTCTCTCCAACTGTCTGGATCTCATATACAAAACAAATAGATATCAAGTTGAACTCCAACAGAACACCAACTAACTGGAATGCCACCAGTCCTGAATGTTAACCAGCTTTTATTTGGTTAAAGTTAATTTAGAAGTTTAGTTGAGGCAAGTTTGTTGTGCTTAATTCCTAAGCTATTCTTACTGTTAATTTTACTGAATAAGTATGGCAGTCTGGAACATTTAACTTTGACCCTTGGCTCCTCCGGGTTATACTGTAAACCAGATGATTCATCTCAGTGATCTTTCTCAGAAATATTTTAAAATAAAATTAAGGATTAACAGAGGAACAGATACAGAGGGAAAAAGGTTAGTTTTACTCATACTTTACTGACAAAAGAAAATGTACGTCCCTTCTGCAGTACTTTTTGGCTTTTTATTTCATTGGCAGGATTTTTATTATTTATTTATTTACTGCCTGAATGCCACTGAACAAAAGTTGGTCAGTCTCAACAATGGCATCACAACTGTCACTCCCTATCTCTCGTCCCTCCTCAACCCCCATGGCCATCCCTCTTCACGCCCTCCATGCACTTTGGACTGTGCCAATCCCTGCTTCTCCCCTACTAGGTCCTCCTCCCCTTCCTCAGTATTGAATAACAGACGCTACCCTGCCCTGCTAAGAGTTATCGCACTTCTCTTCTCCTGGCCAGGAATATTCACCCCAACCCTAGTTCAGTGTCCCCAAGCCAATCCAGGTCACCACCTGTGACCAGCCTCCAGATTGCATCAGTGAACATCTGCAGACTACAGAAAAATCTGCAAACCTTCAGTGCTGGATCAACAGCACCAGCCTGATGTGCTGGCCTTGGTGGAAACTTGCCTCAAAATCAACCCCAGACTCCTTTGTCACCTTCCTGGGTACACACGCTTCAGGAAGATCATGATGGCAAACACAGGGGTGGTTATGCCCTCTATATGCATGACACCTGATGGGCTATTCCTCCCAGTGCCCAAGCTCGACCACGGGCACAGGCCATATCACCAGAATCATCCCAGACTGCTCTAGGGCTCCTGTCATTATTACTTGTGCCTATGTCCTCCACGGAACCAAACCCCAGCCAATCTTCACCACGTTACCTTTCTACCCTCCACACAAATCTGAGCAGCTCCTGCTGGGAGACCTCAACACAAATTGGCTGTCCAGTATAACATCCCAGATCAAGGACACCTTTGCTGCCCTCGACATGACCCAGCTTGTCACCCAACTGACCAGGTGCAACCTCTCCACTGGAACTTCGTGCCCTTCTGGATGTAGCCCTCACAACTGCCCCCATAAAATCACTGATGTCAAGATCCTCCCAGACTCACTTAGCAACCATTTCCCAGTTTTTCTTATATGGTCTGCCCAAATTGGCAAGCCAGTGCCCAGGACAGTCCTCCACAGGTGCCTTGCCCGGCAATCTCAAAAAGAGCATATCTAGCCCAATGGGATTGGTCTCCATTAACCATGCCCCAAATATAGACCTGACCCTAAACTTCTTCACATGCTCCCTCACGAGGACCTGTTACACTTTGTGCTCCTCAACAAGATCCAAACCAAAAACAAAATGTGCTGTGGGTAACCCCTTCTCTCATCCAGGAAATACAACTAAGAGACAACCTCTGGCACTGAGCTGTTGAATCTGGCAAGCCAGCAAATGGACTAGCATATAACTCTGAATGTAACAAATGTACCTGGGCCATCCACAAGGCCAAGGCAGAGTATTATAGAATGGCCCTTGCTTCCTCCTGGGGACCGCCTGAAATTCTGCGACAGTATTAAAGAGCTAAATGAGAAATCATGCTCCCCACCTTCCCAACTCTTCAACAACAGCTCTACTACCAATAACCCATGAAGCATAGCAGACTGCCTCAATACCACCTTCTCTGACTTTAGTTCTGTCCTCCCCAGCAACTTCTTGACTTAATCCCCCTTCACAGCCACCCACCCTCCATCACCCACATTTCTACCTCTACACCATCTCCACCCTCTGAAGCCAGGTCATATCTAGCTAAAGCCCTCAACAGCACTAGCCCCACAATGACACCTTGGACACCAGACTCTCTCCAGGTGTTAGATACACTCCTTGCCCCATCTGTAGCCCTGCTTAACCACTCACTGTGTCTCGGCCAGTTCCCACAGGCCTGGAAACGGCAGTCATCACCCAGTTCTCAAAGGGAGGACAGCTCCCCCGGTAACTATCATCCAGTCTCCATTCTCCCCACTCTCTAAAACAGTAGAAAGAATAGTGGTGGACCAGCTCGCAGGATACCTGGCAAAACATAATATTCTATGCAGAGAACAGCATGGCTTCCATGCGGGCCACAGCACCACAACGCTCTCTTAGAATTTTCCAACTTCTGCACGAAGCACTAGACTCAGGCCACCTCACAGGAGCTGTCTTTGTCAACCTCTCAAAGGCCTTTAACACAGTCTGCCACCCCTCCTACTCAACTCCTCCCCAACTCGGTCTCTCCCAAGGGCTACTCTCCTGGTTTAGTAGCTACCTGTCTGACCAGTCCCAGTGCATAAAATGATCAACACCCTGTCCAGCACTCAACCTGTCCACTCCGCATGCCCCAGGACCCATCCTGGGCCCCTCATCTTCAGCCTTACCTCAACATGCTACCCAGCTCTGGTGTTGGCAGAGTCCTACTCTTTGTGGATGATGCTGTCCTTTTCAACTCATACCCGACTCTGTATCCTTCAGGTAGCTCTCCAGCACTCCTTTACCCAGATAGAGCGCTGGTTTGCTGACCACAGGTTGGTAATTAATTAAAAAAAAAAATGCTTTCGCCTACCACCAAAACAAGACCAGAAACTCCTCCTCCTAATACTCCCTAGTGCACAACTCCCTCAAACAAGTATCCTCATACTGATATCTGGGTATAACCTTCCGCTCAGCACTCACTCTTCCACTCATACATTAGCACCTCTCCTCCGCCATGAATGTGGAATGGGCTACTATACTACCACAGAGACTGTCTTCCTCCTGAATCTCTCTGACTAGCTATCACCTCCTCTGTCCTGTCCCTCACGGAGTATGACCTACCAATCTACGCCACCGAGATAACACAGCCCTTAATAAGGTCCTTATGTCCATCAGCAAGGCCTGCAGACTCCTGACTGGTGCTGACAGATGCAGCCACACCTGCTCACTATACTCCATGGCCAACGGCTCTGTTTTGAGGAAATACTGCTCTATCAAACATGCCTGCTGACCAAAAACACTCCTTGGTCTCTTGCCCCTGGAGTGACCACCTCCATCCTCAGTGCTACTCACACCATCTCCACTCACAGTGCCCACAAGACCACCCTTCAGGTCCCCAGGGTCAGGACCTCGCTCACACAGTGGTCCTTCCACTACAGGGCCCTAGCCTGGTTCAGCTTCCTCCTTCCTCCCACTATTACAGACCTTCCTAAAATCAATCCCTTCAAAACCATCCTAATAAACCACATATTTGCCTCCCACCACTGCAGCTGTGCTTAACCAGTTGGTCCCTCTCCTCACAGGCTTTCCTGCCTTTGCCCATATTTTTAGTCCACTGTTTATGATGACAATGTCCTCCGGACTACTCCTACTGCACCTCTTCAACACCCAGCCCTCAGTACCAACCCCAAGTGCCCAGCTCTCCTCTCTGTGTAGTTACCTCGCCTTAAATAGAGTCGACTGTGATAGCTGCCAGTGTGATTATCAATAGCACTGCCCAGGACATCCTATAATCACTGGATATTCTGCCTCTAATAAACATCTTGTGTAACTAAGCAACACTGTCAATATAACCTGCATCTATGTAACGATGTATTACCTATGAAGATTGCGTATCTTGTATTATGAATCACTGTAACTGTGGTTGCCTAACTTTCTTTCTTTTTTTTTTTTTAATTTTCTTTATCCTGGCGGGTCCATTTGTTGGCCATCAGCTCTGATTACGGCCTGTGGGACTTCCACTGCCATCTACTGCCGCTGTCCCCAGTCACCCCAGCTACTCCCCCAGACAGGGCCGTGGCATCGTCCCCTTATCCACGCTGCAGAATAAGTATCTAGTCGGGATATGGCGATGGCAGCTAATCAAAGCCCCAGGAAGGCTTCACTCAGACAATGGGCCCACCCGCCTACCCTTTTTCCTGTTTTCTTCTCAGAGGCAGGGACGTGCAATGATGTCAGCATCCACACCGCCTCCCTGTTGACGAGCACCAGTAATGTGAGTGCCTCCTGCCTCTGCCAGGGTTCTCATTGTGTCAGACACTTCCCATCCTCCCCTGGAGAAGGAGAGCTGTCAATGGGATGCTGTATCCTTCTCCCCTGGCCAGCCCTTGACGACCCGGTCATTCGAACCTGGGTCGCTGCGCCATAGCAGAAATCCAACCACTGCACTGGCGGTCCAGCTATGGTTGCCTAACTTTCTATATAAACTATGTTAATGTCTTTTCTCTTGACAAGGAGCTTTGGAAATGAGTCTATGACTCAAAGGATTGTAATTCCAATATTTTTATAAATAAATAAAAGCAATCCCAGAGTGCCTCAGTACTTACGACCAAGGGTGGGCGATTATCAGGAACACCGCAACAATATCAGAGTTCTTGGTGTCCCCTAAGGTGCTGAAGGGTTGAATCCACTTGTTACTCCACCAAAGAGGCTTACTGTGGATAGCCAGGAGAAAGGACACTTACCTGGTGGAGCTTCAGACTATCCTTGATCAGAACTATTCAGCTGTGGTAGTGCAAAGGAGAAAAGCGTACACCCTAATCCGCCTCAGCCCTTCATAATGCAAGCATCGGCTACAGATTCAAGACCCTCACGCTTTGCCATAGTAAAATTAGCCAGATTTGACTTCAAAACCTTTCAGGAATCCAGAACCTTTATAAAAGATGGTGGCCACACATTGGTATAGACTCCCCTCAGGTGGCTCTGGAGGATCAGAATAAGCCTAGCAAAGAAACACCCTTCTGCAGCAGAACCATCAACCAATGTCCAGAGGGTTGCAGGAGCAGCACAAGCACAGTTCTTGATACAATACCATGGCAGTCACCAGAACAACAGGGAGAGTGATCCACAGTAAAATTGGTTGGCCAAGTCAACCACCAAGCCTAGTCATCAGAGTGACCAACCATCCTCCTGACAGTACAGGAGTTGACTTCACCATGCAATCAGAATTCAGACTCCCACTTGGATTGCTCCATCCCATTGCTGCCACCAGCAAAAGCTGCCCAGAAGGAGCTGGAGGTTTCAGATGGAGAACCACTGTCATCTTTGGATCACTCCATTCATCCAACTCCTTTGAATATCCCTTCACCAGAGGATAATCTTGGTGTCCCTTGGTCACAGGCTGGAGAGACTGTGCTGCAGACACCTCCCTGTTCTTGATGCTCCTGATTAATTGCCTTGGAAATTGGATGGTCACAGATGTGCTCCTATAGACCCCTGGCTTGACAAGTTAGACATGTCAGATGGCCTTTTTGCTGGCTGTCTTTGATGGTCATGCTAACAACCCGGACTGGGACTTCAATCAACCATGAATAAAATTAAGTCTTGTGTGGTTTCTGGGTGACTTGTTTACATACTAACATACTATTTGCCAGCAGATTAGGCCTTATGGTCTATCAAGTCTGCTCGAACCTAGATCCTTAGTTGGGTGCAGAGACCCTCCCATCCCTTGTGCTCCAGAAACCCCTATCATCCATCCCCACCCCCGGGACAGGCTATCATCTGATACATCCACTTTCTGTGTCTGTCCCACCTCTCTTAAAGCCCTCCACTGTGGATCTCTGAACCAGCTCACCAGGCAGAGCATTCCAAGGGTCCACCACCCTCTCAGTGAAAAACCTCCTCCTCTTTTCCCCTCACCCTTCCACCTTCCAACTTCAAACCATGCCCTCTGGTGATGCCTCCCTGCTTTAGTCTAAAGATCCTCCATGTTTACCCTATTTATTCCCTTTGAGGTACTTGAAGACCTCAATCATGTCCCCCTGTCTCTCCTCTCCTCCAATGAAAAAAGGCAGAGCTCCTCAAGTCTGTCCTCGTAAGTCAAATCCCTAGCCCACGTATCATCTTTGTTGCCCTCCTCTGTACCTCTCCAGGAGCTGTATGTCCCTCTTCAAGTGTGGTCTCCAGTACTGTACACAGTACTCAAGGTGTGGTCTAACCAGTCCATTGTACAGCGGCAGAATCACTTCCTTGCTCCTAGAGGTGATCCCCTTGCGATGCATCCCAACATCCTGTTTGCCTTGCTAGCTGCTCTCCTGCACTGCTCAGAGTTATTCATACATGTATCCACCATGACCCCTAGGTCTTTTTCCCTGTTGAGGCTTCCAGCACCTCCTCCCAGGGTGTACCTGTGTTTAGAGTTTCAACCAAGATGCAACACCTTGCACTTGGTGATATTGAAATTTAATTTCCATGTGTGAGCCCAGCTTTCCAGGGTGTCCAGGTCCCTTGCAGGGCCAACCTCCTCTTCTCCCTCAACTACTGCTCCCATCTTGGAGTCATCCGCGAAGAGACTCATTTACACCCTATACCATCCCTGATGTCTGATATGTATGCATTAAACAGGATTGGACCCAGGACCGAGCCCTGTGGTACCCTCCACCATCAACCTCTGTAGGGTTCGAGAGCTCCCCACAGACCACTACTCTGAGTGCGCCCAGCTATCCAGTTTTCAATCCATCTGACCATCAAAGGGCCTACCCTAACCCCATCAGTTTCTCCACCAGACCATTGTGGGAGACAGAGTCAAACGCCTTGCTGAAGTCCAAGAATAATACATCCACAGGCTTACCCCTGTCCAGTTCTGATGTTACCCATTCATAGAACTCCACAAGGTTGGTTTGACATGATCTACCTGGCACAAACCCATGCTGCCGACTATCCAGACCTCCCACCTCCTCCAAGTAAACCCCCAATCGTTCCTTTAGTATACTCTTCATTAATTTTCCCACCACCGAGGTTAAACTGATGGGTCTATAGTTTCCTGGTACTTCCTTCGACCCCCTTTATGGATTGGTACACATGTGCCTCTCGCCAATCCCTAGGTACCCTCCCTGTCTCAAGTGACCTGTTGAAAAGCTCCGCCAGGGTGCAGCCAGTATGTCCGCCAATTCCCATAGTACTCGGATGAATGCCATCCGCCCAGGAGATTTGTCTTTCTTTAGGGCCTTGAGGGCAAACCACACCCTTTTGGTGGGGATGGCATCATCTGTCCCTCCACCTTACTGGTCTTTTTATCCTTATCCAGATGTGACACCCTGGGGTACCTTTTCCTCCCTTTTGCTCCATTTCTGTTGCTCCCTGATCCCACTCCTGCCGCTTATCCCCTTTGTGCCTTGCTTTGTAGATATCCCATCCTCCCTAGTGAACACAGAGGCAAAGTACTCATAAATACCTCTGCCTGGTCCCTCGCCTCTTCCACCCACCCTCCTTCTGATCTCAATCTGCTGAGATGGCCCTTAGTTTTTTCTCCGCTCCCCAATGTACCGAAGAACCCCTTTTCCCTCCATGTATCCCCTGTGCCAGCCGTTGCTCTTTACTGGCTTTGCTCCTCACCATACGGGTGACTTTTCTAGATGCAAGCTGGTACATTTCCTTATCCCTATCCCCTCTTGTTGTTTTATATTTTTGTAGGCCGCCTTCTTTTCTCTGACTGCTACCTGGACCTCACTGGACCACCAGCATGGTTTATGTGACCTTGCTCCTTACGTTTCAACTTAGTGCAGATCCTGACTGTTTCTCCCCTGTTTTGAGTTCAAATTCCTTTCTAGACAGCTGTTTCTGATGGGGTACTGTTAGGCTAAGATACTATGGCATGTTATGGTGTTCTGTCACAGTTCGACAATGGTTCGTATTCTGCATTAATGCCATGGATTATTTTACCATTTACCCTCCACCTCTAAACCCATACCTTCACCTCATTTCTTTGAGGGTTTCTTTTACCATTACTAAGGACAGTGGCCACAATGCAGCCACCTTCCGCACAACTCTAGCGGGTAGTACATTTGGTATTGTTCCACTGACAACTTCCTGTGTGACCAGCTGCCCACCCACCCTCATCTTTTCTATGATATAGGGATCCCTTGGGTCCACCCACCCCATTTTTCCCTTTGGATTGTTAACATCCCTACATCCTTTACCAGCCACTAAAGAGCTTTCCTTTCCCTTTACCTTTACTAGCCCTGTTATACCCTTCTGGGATATACTGGCTGTTTAGCTGATTTGTGCATAGACCCACTTTGGGGCATGACTACTTGGGATTAGGGCATGATTATCTTCTCTACAGTTTATTATCTTCTCTAAGATTGGACATAAGCGGGGCTATATGAAAAGGTTTCATCCTTTCCTCCCTTTATACCTCAATATATGTGTCCCTAACCTATTCCTTAGAACATTGCCTCCACACCCTGTCCCTGTTCCCCACTATGTCCTTTTCTCCGGGCAATGGAGACGGTCATGGCCATCCTCCTTTAATAATTTCCTTTGGTAGTGGCTATGTAGTATCCCTTGCTTCTTATATCTTCACTATAGGGCAAAAGGCTTGTGTTTCCTGCTGCCATCACTCATTCAGTACCTCTGCTGGCTGGGCCCAAAGGCTGCTTCTTCCTCCTTGCAACTACAACAGCAAATTTACCTCTACCTGGTTCTCTGGGCTGTTGGAATTCTTTAAGGCCCCATTGCCTGATCTGCTGGTTTCCTATTACAGGCCCGTGGCCAGTTCTGATGATTTTCTATTACTGGCCTGTGGCCTATTTGTCTTCTTAGCACCACTGTTGATAAGGTTATAGTTTGTATTTCTTGTTAGCTTTTGCACTTGTTTCAATTAGTCCTGGGTTCACTAGAGTGAGTGACTCAAGCTTCCATCTTTCTACGGTCTATTAATTCTGTGAGACAGTATCATGTTTCCACAGGAGTCTCTTCCTAGGGTTTTTCCCTATCGTATACACATCAGCTGTGCTGTTAGGATTAACTCACAGCCTCTTCCGATCCCACACAACACATCTGGACAAGGGCTGGATTCCCCTGTGAGGATGGTCTCCTGGAATGTGAAGGGCACTGTAGCCTAGAGGTTAGAGTAATGAGCTGTGAATGAGCTTGGTACATCCAGCAGACCTGGGTTTGATTCCCACAGCCTCCACTTGCATACTGTGTGACTCTGAGCAAGTCACTTAACCAGCCCAAAGCTCTCAGGCAGGTTGCCCCTGAAAACTGGCAGTTGTGCCTACTGGGCCTTACCCGATTAACAAAGAATAAATAAATAAATCAATAAATAAATGAACTGATCAAATGCACAAAAGTGCTTCAACACCTTAAATCTCTTAGAGCAGATATTGCATTTCTCCAGGAGATGCACCTCACAGGGAAGACAGCCCATTAGCTATGAAAGGGCTGGGTGGGCCAGTTAGCTCACAGTTCACTATCTAGCAAATCAAGAGGAGTTATAATTCTGGTTCATTGTGCTCTTAATTGGTCCCTTGACAAGACAGTTGCTGACTCTCAGGGTAGCTGGGTCTTAGCTAAACTGGGTTATCCTGGGGTCAGTTGATCAAGACTTTGATCTGCTCATCCAGTGTTGACCCTGACTTTTTCCTAACTCAGTCAAGCTTTAGCTGACATAGAAGGTAAGATTTGGCTCCCTCTATTAATCAGAGGTGACTTTGATCTCACCCTGACCACTTCCTTGACAGGTGCAAGTGTTCACCAGATTCTCACTCCAAATCCTAAGCAGCCTTAGACAGGTGTACTGGCCTAATCTTTGATTTACGATGCAGAGGTTGGTATCTGTGCAGATTCCTGTGTAGATAGACCTCACTTTCAGAATTTGCTTGTTACCCTCGAGAAAATTGGTGGATGGCCCCTCAGAGGACCTATTTCTGATTTTGGACGTTGTGGGCCCTCCAGACCCCATATAGCCTAGGAATGTCCGATTTACAATTCTAAGGTGTCATTTTCTACATTTATTGCCATGCTAAGTTGTATGGAGGCTCCTGTTAGACACAGGACCAAATGCACACATTAATACTACATAAAACAATTGAATTCACGAGGCAATTTACTGATAAAATAGTTTGAGGTATGTATAGTAATACTTAAAATTTAAATGTTGCATGTGCTGATTTGTTGTTTAGAATTAAGTCATTTTATCAATGATTTGACCCAACACTATGAATATTTTGGGTCAACAGTACACTAGTTGTAATGTCCAGTTTGGAACTCATTATATTGGAGTCCACTCTGGATGTGAACTGTCACAGTCACTCGAGAAGCTAAGATCGTCTGCAGAAGTTTGTTCATTGGCTGCCGATGTGTCATTTTCAGTGTCATCATCTCCTGTTCAATCAGTCAGTGACGCTGTAGCTAAAGGTTTTGTTTGGTCTTCTGTGTGTGTGTCTTAGAGGTGTTGACTCATCTTCATCATCTGCCTCATCTCCGTTAGTTGGACATCGTCGGCCGGCTAACCTTCCGTCCTTTCTTCTGTGGACGAGGACGTCAGGTAACTAAAACCCAGTGAACCACACAGGTTTCAGCATTTCATCCTCTTGATTCCATCCTGACAAACAAGGGTCCACGTTAGGGGTTTCCAGCTCTGTGCAGTGGAGCCAATAGTAGAGCTACGAGATTTGCTTTCTTTATGTGCTGGCGTAGTCTTGCTGGGTCTGGTAGAATCATTTGCATAGTCTTCACATTCAGGTTATTGTATTGCCTTACTGCGTGTCTACCAGATCATCTCCTAATGTACCATTGTGCATGCAGTGTTGAATGAAAGTCTTGACATTTGTTCAGTGTCTTGTGAAGCATTTGTGCTTTCCCAAGCCCTGAAAGGAAATGTATTCTTTTTGACCCTGTGTGAATGTTGAAAAACTAATTTCTTTGATACCTTGTAGAAGTAATTCATTGCATCGCATCCAGAGACAGAGTGATATGCTGGAAAATTGAGACTAGCAGCGTGTCCAATGTAATCGTATATAGAGCCTATGTTTACAAATATGTGGGTCGATTTGGAGCATCCATGGTGAATCTGGAAGAGTCTTTGTGGAAGCATAACCATCAGGATGAGGATATTGTATCTTTGTCTTGGACAACATCTGGGCCTTTCACAAGAGCACAATGCAGCACTATCCTTGTATCTGCCTCCTCACGGTTGCAGGAAAACAGGAATTCTTCTGAATCTGGGTAGTATACATGCTTCTGCCATTGCTGATAGTAAGCGGGTATCATAAGTTTATTCTGACATCCTCTTGTCTATTGTATTAATTGAAGCGCTGTATAAAATCTGTTTTGTTGTCGCTAGAAGGTACTGCTGATACACCTTATTCCTGTGGCATCTCTTGCAAATCTGATCCCATGTGAAGTCATATTCCTCTTGTTCCTACTGCTCCTTCAGCTCGTTCTTGCTGTTTCACTGAGAACTTTGATCATCCTTACAATTATCAAAATGATGATGATTTCCACTGGGTTTGCTGTAGATGGAGGTGTGAATTCACGAAGTGCTTTACAAAGGCTGTCCCATGTGCGCCTGCAGAAACGACCCTGACCATTACCATAGCATCATATATGTACACTGAGCGTAACAGAGGAGGAGAAGAACTTCAAGGTTCTGCTGCATCAATGAGATAATTTCTTAAGACATGTTTGGTATTAGGTTTATAGATGTTTCCATCCGGATTTGCTATTGCAAGAGGATATGTTGTGAGCGGATGGGAAAATGCGCCTTTCTTGTCGGGCACTTTGCAACAACGATACCAAGAGCCTGACGTTCTTCTTTCAAGACTGATTCTGCTTTAGGTTTCTTTTTCTTCTTGTTCATTCCTGTGGCAATTTTGCTGCATTTAATGGGCTCAAAGAAACCAACTTTCCTTGATTGGAGGCGTGTAGTTTATAAATGCACTCAACATAACTTTCCTGTAGACCTTGCCTTCAGAAGGCCTCTACTATTGCCAGTGGTATTTCAATGACTCATGGATGTGTCGTGCTACACCTGACATGGATCTGAATATGTGACATTTCCTCACTAGCCCTTTCACTTGACCATCGTGTTTCTTCATGGCACCATATGTCAACTCATTGTGTGTGCCAATGTTTTCAGAAGCATCTTCTCCTTCAGTGACAAATTTAGTGAGCTTGTAGAATTCAAAAGCGAAGTCATCAGCAGCTTCCTCAGACATACTGCTTCCGCCTCTCATGGGTCTACCCTCACCTTGACCTCTCTGTTGACTGAGACCTCAGTCACTTGGTCACCAGGTATCGTGGTGAATGCCTCACTGGACAGACTAGCCCCAATGCCATATTTCTGCAGTTCATTGTATGTGTTCTCATTGATGGTTTTCAGATTGATGAGGTCTACATGATGCCATGTCAAATACTGAGAGTAGTTTTGATGATTGAATGCAACCAGTAAAGGTAGAATATCCCATTGAGCTTGCAGATGCAAGTTTAGACTTTTGTCTCTGTATGCGGTGACCTGGCGAGAAGAGAGCTGGTGTCACTAATGTAGTCTGTCACCCACTGTCCCATGGTGCCAGAGGTTTCCAGCATTCGTGACTGCACTTCAGGGAAAGATTCATCTTGAGCGACAAGATTCAGGGATTCTGCCGATACAGGTCTTCTCATGTTGATGAACTTTTCTCGTAGTGCATTGGTTAGTGAGCCATGAATCTTGGCTCCAGTGAATTGTAGGAGAGCCTCAACAGACTGTTTATGTAACCTCATCAATCTAGAATAGTGCTGTCCTTCCAAGGCCTGGTCAACAGATCCATCTGCTATTATCCCTGCTTGAACCCACCAGTCACAAAGTCCCATAGCACCACATCGCTTGTAGATGATCTTCTGCCTCACCATCAGTTCATGAAATCCTCCCATCAAATTAACCACTTTTGTATATTTTTCTTCTTTCCACATTATTTGTGCAATCTTGCAGAAAACTGCATGATCACTATGGCTGAAGATGTGGTCAATTAGTAGATCATCCATTAGATCCATGAGAAAGTCAAAGTAATATCTGAAACTGCATCATCTGGTTCACGTGGTATAATGGGCAGGAAATCAGTTTCAGATTTGAAGGTAGTGGTCAATGTTGCTTTTTATTGAAAGCTGTCCATGATCCTAGGACTGGAAGAGATTCATCTTCTCTGGAAGATTCAATGCTTGCTGCTAGATCCCAAATACAGTCTTTGCTCAAACGAAGATCAAGTTCAGTCCTTCTTTCTTCATCCTCATCAAGGATGGGACAATTAGTCGTGGTTTTCTTTCCTATTTTATAATCCCCATAGTCAGTAGGTTCTGAGCTCTCAAAGTTTCTGGACTTCTCTTGTTGAGCTGCTTGGAATGTTCTGTTCTTGTACTGGCAAATTGCAGATGATAGCAGGACGAAACTCAGGGTACATAAATCATTTAGTTAGCGTCATGTGTTGTTGAGACTCCTGTAATGTCTGTTGCTTACCATCTGAGTTATCAATTGTGACATGAGTTGTCTGTCCAGGCAGAATCGTGTGCGGTGCTTTTTTCCTCAGATTTACTATCGTGGGACAATTTCTTGTTTTGTCTTCTGACATCTGTAAGAAATACCAGCCCTGAACAATGTAGAAGATTGACTGCTTCTTTACTTCTGGTGAGATGACCATGGTTAGAACTATCGACTTTGGAGAATGTTCTCCGGTGATGAGGTTTTGCCAGTCACTATCAATGGACCATATCTTGGTAGCTTGAATTTCTGTTGGGATGATTGAATAACCTAGAGCATTAATCTTCTTAGAAGGGCTTAGAGAGAGCTATCACACTGAAGATTTCCGAATGGGTTCATAGTTATTAAGCTCAGAAAGCAAGTCTTCGTATGCCATAGGAAACTGTGGTGACTCAATTTGTCTATCTTTTAATTTCCAATTGATCATCTTTGCAAATGCCTTGGTGATGTCACTATTTCCAAGCCCAGTTCCTCTCAAGGTTGCCAAAGAATAATCAGGTGGGTTTACTTTGTCGAGTGAAGAATGAGAGGATTCCTGTATCACCTTCATCACAGTAAAACCTATCTCATCTCCAAATTCATTGCTGATAAGGTTCTTCAACTGAAATGTGTGATTTATTCTAGCATCTTGTTTGCATCCATGGAACTCATAGAGGTTAGGAAGATCCTCCAGTAACTCTGGGAGTAAATAGCAACATTTCTGCTCAACAACCTTTCTTCCCACAACTTGAAGAAACTCCGTTTCAGCACTCTTTGTTTGAATACTTTCCAATCCGCCTGGTGTTTTTCTTTGGTTTGACAATGTTGACAAAAGTGTTGTAACAACTTGATGGTATTTGATGTCTGCAGCAAAGACATCAACATTGGAGGTAGCGACTTTCAAACATTTGGCTGCATCAGACAACAGAGCATCATCGAATTTTCATTGCGTGAATATGCTTTTGTGCAATGTAATCTTTCCATCTTCAAGTTCAACTCTTTGAAGTTTTTCTTCCATATTTCCTCTCTTTTTCCTTTTCTTATCACAGATGAAGCAGGTTTCATCTTTCTTAAATTCCAACTATTTCCTTTTACATCGAGTTACATGGACCGCTTCACTGCTACTGGACGCTGTGGGTCAGATATGCTGGAGAATTCAGCTTCACAAGATTGATCAAAGAAAGTCGTTAATTGAGTTTGTGTTTAATTTCCTTCACTGATGAAATTTTGGTGACACTGAACAAGTAGGCCTGTTCTCCAGGGCTGGGGGATGTTGGTCATGGATTTTATTCCATACAAGGTTGAAGTTTCTGACATACTCGGAAGTTGGTTTTGTGACTGACCATTTCTCTGCAAAGCCTTAACAGTATTCAGCCCATTCTCTCCTAATACTTGTTGCAGTTCTGTATCTCTAGTTTGGTTCTCACAAAGATCAAAGGTAGGCAAATCGGATGGATTGACCAATCCAACAGGTACAGCTAGAGGGCTATCCATGTTTCTGAAACAGAAGCAGAAACTAAAATTAAAAACTAGAAATACAAACGAAACAGGTATACAACATACATGAACACACCATACAATCCTTTGAACAAAGTGGCAAATTCTCACAGAGTGGACACAATTTGGGGTCAATGGCACAAACAAGCAGATTAATGCGTTATGCATCATTTTTATGTGGTGCACTTGCACAGCCAACATCTTGGGACAGTGCAGCTTTGAAGGCATGGTCGCTGTTGGGCGAATGCAGGGCATGCACCAGTAGATGCATCCTGCATTCCCCAATCAGCCTGCATCCGGCACCACACCATGCATACATAATGTGGCGAGCACATCTAAGAAAAGATCCGCTGCAATCCGAGCAAAGCTGGCCAGACGCAGCGGTCCTTTTCGCCGCGGCTTGCCACCGTAGTATCGTACATGACGGCACACTGGCCAGCCAACTGCTGACTTTGGGGTGCCCAATCCTCCTGTTGACTACCTCTGCCCCTCGAATGTGCTGACGGGTGCCCACTCCCGTCAGCATAAAGCATCTCCCCATTTGTGATATGCCGAGTGGGTGCCCAATCCCCTCGGCTCTTACCCTGCCCCCTTCCTTGTAGCCGATTGGGAGTCCACTACCTGTCGGCAGAAATAACTCCCCAATTGTTTAATTCTGAGAGAGGTGCCCTATCCCCTCAACTCTGCGCCTCTTCTTTAGTGTGCCGACGGGGTGTCCAACTCATCAGCATAAACTTCTGTTGTTTGCCGATGAGGTGCCAAATCCTCATTGGCTACAGACACCTCCCCAAACAGTTAGGTGGCATGCTGGGAGCCCACCCCAGTGCTAAATCCCTGCAAAAATAAAAACTGTCCTGGATGTTTTTTTTTTTCCTTTGAACCTGTAAAGGAAAACAGTCCCTCTTAGTCTCAGTGCGCCTCTCCCCACCAGTACCCACCCACTGCGCACCCTGCCTCCCCATACCCCCTCATCTCATACTTACCTCGGAGTCTGTCGCGATGATCTTCGTGGACTGGAACACGCCTGCACTCTTCAAAGCTGACTGCAACTGAGGAAATGCCGTAAGCTGTATAATGGAACAAATAGGGTTTTTCAACTTTGCTGCGTATCTCAGGCATTTTGCGATTTTGCTCCACCTCAATATGGGTTTTTGGGACCCTGCTCGGAATTTGCACTGTCATGGCACTATTCGATCCCAAAAGGTGATTTCGCAGTCACTCGTGTAGAATCACCTTCGAACTGTGTAATGAAATGACAGTGCCACTGTTCATGAGGGGGCTCAAAAACCCTATGTTGCAAATTTGGGGAAAAATCCAAACATGACTGTTTTACAAGCATGTAACAACTGCACAACACACGCTCATAAGTTAGCGAATTTGCAATATTTTCACATCAGATTCTCAAAATTGGCATTTTACCACACCTTCTTGTGAACTGTACAGCTGTCATTTTTCACATCCTGGCCGGAATGTGTTTTTGCCCTTCCGCACAGAATAGCTTGGACGTGTGCGAAATCAGTGTTTGGGACACATTACAAAAATGACAGTGACACTGTTCATAAGCAGAGGTCCTAAAATGCCTGTTTTGAACATTTGAGTGACAATACTGTCACGATGACTGTTTCACGGTGTGCATAGCAACTGTGCAGCATACGATCGTGGATAAGCGCATTCACACATATAAAGCCAGATTTTCAACATTGGCATTCCTTCTTGTGAACCGTACAGCTGTCATTTTTCACATCCTTGCCAAAATGTGTTTTCACACGTCGGCGAGAATAGTGCGTCTGCTGAGCGTAAATCAGTGTTCGGGACACATTACTTAAAATGTCAGTGACACTGTTCATGAGCAGAGGTCTTAAAATGCCTGTGTTGAAAATTTGGTGACAATACCTCTTAAAATGACTATGTTACGAGTGCTGGGCGCAGTTTGCACGCATGCTCCTACCTTCGCAAACTTCTAATAATTTCACTCCAGATTTTCAACAGTGCCATTGTTCTGCACCTCCTAATGAACAGTACAGCTGTAATTTTCACATCCTGACCAAAATCTGTTTTCACTGTTCCGTCAGAATAGCGTGGTTGCTGTGGAAAACCGTGTTTGAGACACATGATAAAATGACAGTGACACTATTCATTAGCAGATGCCCTAAAATGCCTGTATCGAAAATTTGGGAATGAAAGTCAATAAATGAGTGTTTTATGAGCGCAGCATTACACAGTTTGCATGCACATTCATGACTTTGTGAATTTGTAATAGTTTCACTCCAGCTGTTCATCATTGGCATTTTTCCATACCTCTTATGACCACTGCAGCTGCCTGAAATGTGTTTTCACACATCCGAACAGAATTGCATGGCCGCTGTGCAAAATTAGTTTTGGGACAGTTTGAGGAAATGACAGTGACACTATTCATGAGCAGGGTCCTAAAATGCTTATGTCGACTGTGTTGCAAGCCTGCATTGCGCAGTTTCCACACACCCTTGTACCTTCGCCAATCTGCAATATTTTCATGCCACATTTTCACCACTGGCATTTGTGCACATCTCCATATCAACAGTCCAGCTGCCATTTTCACAGCCTGCCCAAAAGCGTGTTTCCGCAGCTGTGGTGCACAATGGCATGCTCGCTGTGCAAAATCACCTTTGAGACACATTCAAAAATCACAACACTATGCATCTCTAGCTCGCACTCCCACTGCCAATGCCAGCGTGACAACATTCGGCATTGACAAATGCTTGTTTATGTTTATGTTCTATTGTAATTATTTTTTATCATGACATATTTTACCCACTTGGCAGCCACTGACCTGCTATTCCTCCAGCCACCGCTCAGCTCCACCTCTGACCCCAACATGGCACGCCTAGCTGGCATATGCAACTCTGCCTTCAAGAGGGCACTTCCTATTGTTCCTTTTCCAGATGAGGAACCAATACCAGCATGCGCATCAGGCATCGTTGGCGGCAGAGTGCAGCCATCAAACTGCCGTGGTCTGTGCTGCTCCATTTTCAACTTTTTCTACCCTGGGCGTGCAGGCATGCAATGGCGTCTGGGCATAATGTGCCAATGTCTGCCGCACTCTATCCTGCTAAGCCAGCTCTAGCAGTGCCCCGATCATCATTTGGCCCCGATCATCATTTGAGCCGCTGCAGAGCGATGGCTTCCCTGGATCCCTCCCTGGGGATAGGAGAGCAGTCCTCAGACACTCAATCCTTATCAACCCCCGTCACCCTGATGGCACGGGCTCGCCTGAACCTGGGTCGCCAGCATGGCGCAAGGTGTGGCGTCCAGTGCCTCAACCCTCAGCGCCACCAGGCCGGCCATATTCTATTGTATTAATTTAATATTGTTTATATTAAATGTAATAATAATAAACTCCCATTCATGAATCATTGATAATCGGTATCTTGGAAGCTAGGGATTTGGAAATTATTAGCTAATCAAGTATTTACTAGTGATATGGTGGCCATATTGATTTTGGTGGCCATTTTGGATTTTTTGAGTTGTTCCATCCAACTTAGCATGCGTAGTAAATGTAGAAAATGACACCTTGAATTGTAAATCGGGCACACCTAGGCCGAGCTGTGGGACACGGAGGGTCCACAATGTCCAAAATCAGAAATAGGCCTCTCGAGGGTCCATCCACCAATTTTCTCTTTAGTAACAAGAAATCTTGAAAGGTGAGGTCTCTCACATAGGAATATGTGAGATACCAACCTCTGCATCATAAATTGAAAGATTAGGACGTTACACTCTGTCTACCTGGCTAGGCCTAGTAGATAAATGGAATTTAATGGATGTCTGTGTAGAGAAACTCTACAGGCTGTGATTATTCTTTTATTCAGGGTGCACAACACCCATAGCCATATCAACTTCTGGCTGGCTCATGTACTGGCTTCCCTGGTTTCATTCCTCCCGGTATGCCAAATAATTACTGTATGTCCGACTGCTCCTGTAGCTCAATGTTTCCAGCCTCTGGGTGCCAAAACTAATTCCCTTATTGGAGCTCTAACCCACTTTTAATGTCCAACTCCAATTTAAGGAGTGGATCCAGAAGGCAACTTACTATTTTTCCACTAATGATTCCAGTGATGTCAGCAAAGTTGCCCTCTGGGAGGCCTTCAGAGCATTCCCTCGAGGATGTATTATAGCTTACACCTCTCAGCAAAGAACGAAAAGGTACCAGCAGAATTTGACACCCTGTAAAAGACACTAGAGCTAGAGAGCACCTGAAGAAAACAGTTGCTCCCCCGACCTCCTCTCTTCTAGTGGAAATTATTGGTCTTAAATATAGGATCAGCACTATTCTTTATAGACAGGCGGTATGGGCTAAGCACTATTTTGGGGAATCCAGAGGAAAAGGGGCAAGCTTCTTGCATTTCAGCTATGTAAACAACTCACTGACTCAAAATCCCTACCTTTTGTAAGCCAGATGACTCAATGGCTTCCAAACCCTAAACATTAACCTCACTGCGACACTTTTATGAACAGCTGTATTCCTCAAAACTGAAACTAGAACTCTAGACAGACTCTGCTGCCTTCTAGGGAATACCTCAACCCCAACTGTCTACCCAGCTTAGAGAGAAGCTCAATCAACCCCTCACAGCATCTGAACTTTGTGTAGCACTTAGGTTGCTAGCCAGAGGGAAGACTCCAGAAAAGGGATGGTTTTACTGTAGGAAAATACCAGCTGATGCCTGACACTATTAAGCTGGGCCACCTCCTCCTACTCTGGGTGAAGCTATTATAACCTTACTCCCTAAGAAATCCAGTTATCGATTGTACTGCATAAATAGCAGTCTCCTGTTAATATTTCTAATTATTGCTTCTGGGTACTGTAGGAATAACTTGAAATTGAAGCTCACCTCACGCTGTCTTATTATTACCTGGCCCCATTTCTGTTGTCTTTCCTAGCCTTGGTCTGGAAGGTCCAAAATTAGCTCCTCCCCAGGACTGACTTGGCCTTTCTAACTGCTGGCTAGATGGGTCCCCAATAATGCCTCCTTAACTGTTGAATGTACGGCGCCAGTGCTCCCTTCTGCTGTTTGCATCCCTCTGACTTGCATTATTACCGTTACCTCCCTGTCTCTGTTATTACTCACTGTTACTATCTTCCCTCCTGGTGGGTCCTAGGGAAACCCTGAACAGCCTCTGGAGTTTGATTCTACCTACTCAAACCTCCTTGCAGATGCAGACTTCCAACTCTGGCCTACTTGGTGCTTGAATTTCAAGTCTGTCCTGTTTACCACAAAATTGGTCAAACAATTCCTGAGTAAAACTAGGCCTTCCAGGAGCCATCTCTCCCTACCTTGCCCTATTATGCCCAGTATTGCTTCCATTATTTCTTCTCATCCTGGCAGGAGACATCGAGCTTAACCCAGTCCCCTCTCTCTTATGTCTACTCAAACCTCTCCACCCCTCCTAGCTGGCTATCCACCAAAGGTTCAAAAGTGGCCCACCTAAATATTCGTAGCCTCATGCCAAACCTTGCAGAACTTACTGCTAGGTAAGCCACTATGATCCTGACATTCTGAGTGTTACTAAAATGTGGTTGAAGCCCACTACTCCTGACTCTGCGTGTGCTGTTCCTGGTTTCAACTTTATCAGGCTCAATCATACTGGAAAAAATGAGGGACAGGGATACTGATCTTTACAAAAATCACCTAAATGTATCTGCTATACCCATTTGCCTCCCTTCTCGCCCTCATGTGAGTTCCTTCATGCACTGCTCTTGCTAGGTAATACAAAAAGCTGCATTTAGTCTGCGATACAATCCTCCCAAGGGTGGTATGCAAGGTTGACTTTACCTCCTTGACTCCATAACACCTGTAGTCCTGGAGAACGATTGCTGCTAATAGGTAACCTTAACCACAACTGGTTAAGGGCAACTCCAGACAATACGAGCCCCTACTGGCCGGGCTGTCCTCTCTCAACTTATCTGTGAGCCTACCAGGCTCTCGACAACAGTGGGGAAAAGTACTCTACTTGACTGGGTGTTGCCCAACAGACTGGAGAGGATGGTCGACTCTGGTACCTTCCCAGACTCAGTGCTCGGATCACACCTCTATCTGTTGTGTCTGGAAGGTCTCCCCTCTGAGGATTCTATACAAAATCCTCTTAATGAGGGAGTTCTCTAATTTAACTTGAATCCTTCCATGACGACCTGGGTCTTACAGCCTGGTCCTCAGTACTTGATTCCCTGACACCTCTTCTTTCCTAAACAACTTTCTTACCTTGTTCTCTGCCCTGCAAGAGAAGCATGCCATTTTCATAAAAAGGAGAGTTAGGGAACTGTTACAAAATGGCTCTATGGTAACCTACTTGCCCTTATGAAATCTAGGAATAAATGCTGGGCTAGCTTAAAGGCCTCTCGTGACATATCTTTGTACCAGGAATACATACACCACAGAAATATATGCAAAAGCTATCAGGTTTGCAAAGAGTAACTTCTGCAAATCTGCCTTGTTATCCACAGCCAGAGAATCCAGGAATGTCTGTCAAAATATCAAGAACATAGTTAGTGGTTCCTCAAAGGAATGTAATGGACATGATTATAGGTGGCTCAAATTGTAACAATCCTCACAATTGCTAATGCCTTTAACTCTCACTTCTCTGACCTGTCTGCTTACACCTCCCTATTTGGGACCTGGATCGTGATAATGAAGATGTGCCTCACGGCTTCCAGTCTGAAGCTGCATCTTGCCCTTACTTTTTACAAAGTTGTGTCCAGGAGGAGACGAGAGACTACTTTTGTCCTCTCCCTCACTCTAGAGCTGGGAATGATAACTTGAGCCCAAACATCTCTGCTTTGGTGCCCCTTTCATTGCCTTACCTATCTCCCATATCTTGAATTCATCGTCTCCTCTGGGGTTATCCTTACCTCTGTAAGGTGTCAAGGGTGGTCCTGGTTCTCAAGCAAGGTGACCCCAAAAGCCTTGAAAACTACCAGCCCATAGCCATCTTATCAGCCATCAGCAAACTCCTCGAAAAGTTGTTGCCTCCCAACTTTCCGAATATATCCTGTCACATGAGCTGCTGACACCAGCTCAACATGGCTTCCAAAAGGCTACAGCACCTTCACTGCCCTTGCTAAGGTTACCTCCGAGGTCAGGGTTGCTATGGATCAAGGCAAACTCACTAGAGCCATCTTCATTGATTTTCAAAGGCCTTCGACCTGGTTGGTCATGTACTCCTGTGCTCACAGCTCGTCCCTGGGCCTACCCACCTCTGTGCTTGGATGGTTTTCCAGCTACCTCCAAGGAAGACAACAACTCACAAAATTCAACAAGGCCTCTCAGAGCCCAGCCCAGTAAAATCTGGAGTTCCTCAGAGTCTGTTCTAGGGCCCATCCTTTTCTCCCTATTTATTAACTAACTCCCTACTGTGCCATCCCATTGCAATGCCACCTTGTAATCAGATGACCTGGTCATCCTTACTCATCCTGTGACATTAGTGGCATAAACTGGCACCTCAACATTGACTTAAACAACATACAATCCTGGATAATTGTGAATAGACTTGTCCTCAATCGTGGGAAAACACAGGCCATGCTGTTTGGATCCCTGGTAAGTTAAAAGCATCCCCTGTGCCCTGAGTATTACCGGCACTGATGGATC
Source organism: Neoceratodus forsteri (assembly GCA_016271365.2). NCBI lineage: Eukaryota > Metazoa > Chordata > Ceratodontiformes > Ceratodontidae > Neoceratodus > Neoceratodus forsteri. The sequence goes on from CM057453.1 coordinate 804,056,971, forward strand.
CCCGTGATGGCCGTTAACTCTGTCATTACCTGGACGTTACCCTTGACCCTCAGCTTGACCTCTCGCAGCACATTCAACATGTATCCAGAGCTGTTAATAGCAAGTTGGGTCTGGCTTACAGAGTGGAAAACAGCCTTACCCCTGCCACCCGTATTGCCCTGGCGAAAGGCGTTTCTCCCTATGCTTTGCTGTGGTCTCATTACATTGCGCAGGTGGCAAAAGATAACCTCTCCAAATGGGACATGGCTTACAATAATATATGCCACTTTGCCCTCTCAGCCTGTCATCTCACCCACCATTGTGACCTTTACAATAAGCTTACTTGGCTGTCACGAGGTCATCATCGGAGCTTTGCCCTTGGTTGTTTCGCTGACAAGATTGCCAGAACGGCACTCCCCAGTTCTGGTTGAGCTCCTCAAACCTGTCCACTTCTCTTATTCCCTTAGGTCTCATGGTCCAGCAATATTCCAGGTTCCAATACCCTCACCTTAATGGCTGGCAGAGCATTAGTTTCATATGCTCTGAGATCATGGAATTCCTTCCTGCTCATGTTCGTACTACTCCTCCTATGCCTGTTTCCAAAACTCCCTCTGGGATCACTTGCTGCTCTCCTCAGCCTGCAGCTGCACTTAATGATGCCAGTGATCCTCCAAACTTGTGCCATATTGGTTCTCACCCGAGGGTACCTGCCAGTACTCTGTGCTTGCTTGTTTCTCCCGGCCATACCTGCTCACAGTGTGCCTCTGAGGTACTCTATGTATTTTGGAATTGCCTCTCTGTCTTTTGAAATGTCTGTATATTGTTTACCTGTTCCTCATGCATGCACTCCTGTGTTACCTTGAATTGCCTCTCTGCCTCAGCTCTGAGCTGCCTGTTTATTGTTTATCTGAGCATTGTATTACCTGATTGTTACTTGCATCCTTCTCTCCTTGAAACCTCCCGGGTCACACCTGAAAATAAGCATTTGTCTGTGTCTAATGTGCTTACCTGGTTAACAGAAGCTAAATAAATAAATAAAACTTTGTCCTCTCCACATCTCCACAGATACTAAAGTCCTGGCTAAGTTTTAGCCTCCAGGCTAGAGAAGATCCTTCCTCCCTGATCCATCCCACTCAAACTGGATTTCAGAAAGATAAAGCTGGGGCAATTCACCTCAGACACTCCTAAATCTCAAGATATTTGCCTAGTCAGCCCCCCATTCCATGGCAGCTCCTGCCATAGATTTTTACAGGGCTTTTGATTTGGTGAGGTGGGTACCTCTATAGCATTCGGATTGTACAGCTTCAGCATGTATTTTAGATGATAGTGCATACCTTATATAATGCCCCTCAGCTGTAAGTTTAACTATAATTTGATCTCCCCACCCTTTACCCTTCAGTAGGGTACTCATCAAAGTTGTTCTCGCTATCCTCCTGTTCTTACTAGCATTGGACCCTTTATCTAGACAGCTGTTAGTGACCCCACTATCTGTGGTATTACAATGAATGGTTCCTGTTGTTTAGCGATACATATGTGGATGATTTGCTATTAACTTTTGATAGACCAGTGGTCTTGTTTCCTCCAATCTTAACTACCATGTCAGTCATTTTGACCCTATCGAGACTGTTCATTTTCTTAATAACACTACTTTATCCCTTTGAATGACTGCTGTGACAGTAGTTGTTATGCAAGCCTGACAATCTCATGGGTGAGGAGGTTTTAAGTATCTGGGGATCTGAATAACCTCTAAATTGGAAAGACTTGATTCCAGCTAATTTTTCACCTCTACTCACCACATCAGACCATGATCTATGCCACTGGTAAAGTTTAACCTCACACATATGGGGAAGACAGAGGCTATTTGGACATTTTTCCTGCCAAAATTCTCTTGCCTGTTCAATAATCTCCACCCTCCTTTCCTAATAAAATATTTCTCAATCTAGAATGCCTCCTAAGCCACTTTTTGTGGGAAGGTAGATCTCCTGGCTCAGTAAATCAAAGCTTAGGGCCCACTGGCATAGCGGTAGTTTCAGTCTCTCCTGCTCTAAATGTTACACTTTGGCATATCATATGGTACAAGCTTATCAATGGTTTACCCCCTTTCCCATTTCTCTCCATATTGGGTGAAGTTTGAAACACATGTTGTGATGGTTCCCTGTATGAGCTTTTTCTGGGATGTAAACCTCCTACCATTGCCTTGGCACACCCTATCATCTTGACCATGCTGCAGGCTTAGGACAAATGTGCTCTCTGCAGTTCCTAAGGCCTTAGGGTGCCTCCTAAACTGCTTACCTATCTGTTGCACAATCCCAACATTCTAATCGAGGTAAACCAGTTTGGTGGCTAACCTGGGTGGTGAAAGGCATCCACATGATTGCTTATCTCTCCCTCCCCTCAAACAAACACACTTTTGTCCTTTCAGCAGTTGCAAGCTAAGACTGGTTGCTGCACACTGATTTTTGTTGATTTTACAAAGCCGAGTGGCCACTAAGACCTTCGAGAAAACATTTCTTTCCCAATCTCCTTGGTCCTGGCTAAACAAGCTTACAGCCTCCTCAAGTTCAGGGATGGACTGGCAGGATCTATGCCATTATCCAGAACGCCCATTCTGATATCTTTAAATCAGGTAAAGATTGGTGGAGTGGAACTAGAATACCCAGTACACTCTTCTCACTGGACTGATAGACTTCTCATGGAACATATGGCATCCAGGGATGTCAAGCGCTATCTCATCCAACTAAAGATCCTGCACCGCTGGTATAAACGCCCAAGTTTTATGGTCTTTGGCCCTTGCACCACTCTTCATGCTGGCGATGCTCCCAGTCGAACTTCTCCACATACTCTGGAGCTGCCCCAAGCTCACTAAGTGATGGCAGGATGTTCTGGCTGACTGCTCTAGGATTCTTCACACTCAGATTCCAAACTTTCCTGAGCTGTGCACCCAATGCATCCCAACCCAACTTCCCACATTATCCAAGCCCTGCAGGGTTGATTTCCTGCAGCCATAATTGAGACAGAAAGGTTCCTGCTGGTGTCTTGGAGATGCTTTCCATTCCCTCGTTGCCCTCCCAGCACTCAGCACTATCCAGACTGGCCCTCATTGAAAGGCTGTCCTTCATTACTGTTGGCAAGTTGAACATCTATCATAAGAAATGGAACCCCTTCCACAACTCATATCTCTGCTCGGTTCCCTTACCTCAACCTGCAGTCCTCCCTGAACCTATTGTATTTTGTATGCTCTTACTTTGCTGTCCCTTAAGAGTTCCATTTGACCCATTAGTCATATAGTACCTTTCCCACTTCAGTATACAGTATCCACACACCCTCCCCATATACAGCCATACAGCCAACCTCATTCAACCGGACTTATGTATCTGCTGACCTTTTGGTACTGCCTCCAGCGACAGTTTTCTGGTATTTCTTGGATTTGTTTACTAGCTTTCTGTCATGTTACTAATGTTCCTAGTTACTGTATGTTTTTGTGCCTTTTGGTAATGGTGATGTTTCCATTTTGTATTCTGAAACATTTTCAGTAAAAGTTTGTGTTAAAAAGGAGGATTTCTCCTCCTCCCGAGGCCTCTGTTAAGTGGAGTACCTCAGGGTTCGATCTTGTTGCCTATGTTATTCGCAGTATACATGCCCGGAGAGCTCATTAGACAATAGAGTGTGAGTTTTTCATTGTTATGCAGATGATACTCAGCTGTATTTGTCTTTGCCCCAGGAACATGCGATGCTGTGAAAGTGATTAATAACTGCCTGGCCAAGATCAATGACTGGATGTCCTCCTGCTGGCTGCGACTGAACCCAGACAAAACAGAGTTACTGGTGATTGAGACTGGTGCGTTGTCATGATGGGAGTGCCGCTGGTGTGGGTACAGGATTATTTCTGGAATCCACACCATTGATGGCCTCCCTAGGGTGTGGGATCTTGAGCGTTGTTCTGGATAGCAGATTGAAACTTGAAGCTCAGGTGTTGTCTATGGTCAAAAGTGTTTTTACCACTGAGGAACCTCACCAGGATCGAGCCCCTAGTTCCACCCAAAGACCTGCCATCACTGGTGCCATGCCTTTGTGACTTTGAGGCTGGATTAATGTAATGTTCTATACTTCAGGGTCACTGGAGGGACCCTCCACTGACTGCAGCTAGTGCAGAACGCTGCTGCCAGGTTGCTGACGAGCCTGTCAAAGTTCAATCATGTGACCCCAATTCTGTGGGCTCTGCACTGGCTGCTTGTCAGGTGGAGGATCCTCTACAAGGTGGACTTGCTCACCTATAAGGCCCTATATGGGCTGAGCCCCAGTTATCTGGCTGATCTCCTAACACCCGTCTCCTCAGCCCGCTCCCTCCGCTCCTCAACCCGGGCCTCTTGACATTCCGAGGATCAGGGCTGAAAACATCTGCCGACTGTGCCTTCAGTGTCACCACACAGACCCTGTGGAACACTTTCCAGCTGTTGTCAGGAGGCCCCAGTGTCCGAAAGAAGTTTAAAATGGGACTAAAGGCTCATCTATTCCACTTGGCCTTCCTAGATGAGGATAACTGACCAGGATTAACCCATTAAATTTTAGACATGCTGCGATATATTTTGTATATTTAAAACTGTATTTTATTGTCGTATTCTATGACCCCATTGTATTGCAAGTCTAGAGCCCCAGGGATTGGGCCGGATAACTAAATTTGCCTTGCCTTGCCTATGTTGACATGAAACTCTGTCACAATGCCATGTCACTGCTGTGTTTGTTTGCCCCCCGCCCTGACTGCAGCTGTGATGTCCTACTTCCGTTCTGTGTTTGTTCTTGATTGCCACTGAACCCCTGCTTACTCCTGCTACTAAAGATACATTACTTACATTTTCTGTGCAGATTTATAAGTAGTTATTGAGAGCACTACAGTTTAGTGCAGTTTAGCATAGTGGGAAAAGTCTGACTCTGCAGCCTGCCTCAAAGCAGCAGTTGGGATGTTGGAAATGAGCAAGAGAGCAAGAGGCCTGGATCATGTGGTAAATACAGTGTTTCACTGTTTGTTTTATTTATTTATTTTTTTGTTTATGCTCATGCCTCCTTCCTCTCCGCAGTCCTCCTCTCCTCTCCTCTCCTCCCGGACTCCTGTGGCAGGGGCCAGCCTGAGCCCCAGACTTGGTCTTTGCCCCATCCTGCCATGGATTACCCCTGGGTAGGGAAGGGAGGTCCAGTTACCTCCCACTTACTCCACATGTGTCGGGCCTCTGGCCGAGCCAGGACTGTACTGCGCCTCACCAGGGGCCCATCGCCAGTAGGAACTATGGGCCGCTTTCTGTTTTCTGCCCAGTATCTCCAAAGACGGCAGTGACCAAGGAGGTCCATGGAGATATGCGCACACTGAGATGTGATGCCGCTCTGGACCGCAGCTGACGCCTTCCTCTCCCACATGGCACTCTCCACTGCACCCCACCCATGTGCATCCAGGTGGCAGTGGTGGGTGGGCGTGGCATCCTCCTCCCCAGAGGAGGAGAATGCCACTGGCGCCAATCCTCCTGCCCCCGCTGACCTCTCCAGCTCCCTGGGCTCGGCCTCCCTGTACCCAGGTCGCAAGCAGTAGCACTACCACTGCACCGGCGGGCTGGTGTGTTTCACTATTAAATCATCAAAACATCATGTAGTGAAATAAGCAGCAGCATCTGATGATCAAAATAATTACTGTAGAGCCAAATATACAAACACATTAAATTAAACCAGCAGCATACCCCTCAAAGATGATCCTGTGAATGGAAGTTATTACAGTACTGTAGAAGTGCTCAGTACTCTGCCTTTTTCAGCATCCCTCATTGTAATGAACAGGGAGCTATAAAGAACCCATGTTATGGCTCCCATTCTGTTTGTTACAGCAGAGGACTACCATACTGTAGGCTCTCCCAGTTGAGAGTCTGAGCTACAGAACGTATGAAGAGAGCCTAGATTCATCCGTGGCAGCCTGCAGTAAGAGACATGGACAAATACAAGTGTAGGAATCACCCAGAAGCAAGCAAGAGGTGTGTGAATTGTGCACAAGGGTGACAGTTTAAGCTGGGTCATGAGCAGTGAGTGTAAGGGATAATATACTCTAGGGCCAACAAAAGAAAATTCAGCTTCATAAGGGACAGTAAAATGTTTAATGTAATCTTAGGGAATGACTGAGTCATTGTAAATTTAAGAACCCACACAATTTAACTCTAGAGGGAAAGATCAGTTGTCTAAAACTAGATAGGGGTTAAACAAAGTAGTTGAACTATTTGCTTCCATCAAGGACTATGTTTCTGTGTAATCTAGTTTTTACAAGGCATTACTTGGAGTTGTGTCTTGGAGAATTTAGTGAAACCTTTTAAACTAAGCATAAAGGACTACCCAGCAAGTATCGTGAGCTAAGGAATCATGTGAAGAGAACCAGGAAGATGGTCATTGGGGAGCCTGCCAGGAGAAGCTATCTATGGCAATTGTGGAGTCCTCACCTCTGGAAAGATAAGGACAGGCTAGAGACAGTGCAGTGATGATTGACCAGGATGAGTCAAGACCAGCAGGGCAGATCTTACATGGACTGGCTTAAGCCACTGCAAATGTTTTCACTGGAGACCAGACAAGAGAGGGGTGATATGATAGAGACCTGCAAAGGGAACTCTGAGGAACTATTTAGCATAAGTAACAGTACAGGGACACAGGGACATGAGTGGAATTTGACAGGGAGGAGGCTCAGGAGGGATGTGGAAAGTTTTGTTTTACGGAAGGGTGGTAGAACCATGGAACAGTATGTCATCCAAGGTTTTGGGGAAAAAACATAAATGGTTTCATGCATGACTCCTGACACAGTGAAAGGTACAGTTGTTACTCAGGCTGGCAGCAATAGGTAGGGGAACAGGTGGTGGATAGTGAGGGCTAATATCCTGTATGTATAATAGATCCCAGGGTTTAATAGGGAAGTATGGGCAGACTGGAAGGACCATGGTCTTCTTCTTCTTCCTTTATAATGTATGTTTCTAATAAATGTGGGGTATAGGAAGGGTTAATAAAGGGATAAGATGCAGAGACAAGGAAGACATCAGTCGGTAGTATAAAACTGAAATGTTAGAAACTTTAAAATGGGTAGGTAGGAACATAAAACACTTGAAAGAGGAACTGGCATAGGTAGATTAGCTGGGTGTGGTGGGAACTAGAAGAATTGATCCGACAGAGTTGGATTAGGGTTTGGGGGTCAAAGGCATGATATTGCAGTAAGCAGGGATTGCCACCAGTGGCTGTTTGAAGTTCATACCAGCTACTGGCTACAGTGGGGTGTAGAGGTACCTCAGTGTAGCAAGGCTACTGCCAGGGGCCAGAGCATAAGAGCTCCACGAGTGCAGGATGGACAGGGATAGAGCCACAGTAGAGTAGCAAGAATGTAGTTGTAGTAGGGGACTCTATTTTGCATTATGTAAGTAAGGTAGGCAGAGTTCAGGGCACCGGAGCTGTTTGAACTGCTTGACTGCATGCCTGCATGGTTGCTGCTAGTAAGGGTGGACAGGCTGGTGGGGAAGGGAAGAGGAACGAGTATTATTATACTTGCTGGGCCCAATGATACAAGCAGAGGCAGAACATATGTCATACAGGATACATTTAGGGAGCTTGGCGTGGGCCTTAGGAGCAGGACCACTAAGTTAATATTCTCTGAAATACTACTAGTGTCATTCACAGGGCCAGTGAGGCAGCAGGGGCTGAACACCTGAATGTAGGGTGAAAGGTTTAATGCAGGAAGCACATGCATCAGTTGCTTTATTGTACATTGTTATTACAGTGTTAGCCAGAGATAAGTCCTAGTATATCACAATTGATGAGCTACACTTAGCACGGAAGGGCTGGAGTGCTGACACGATAGGCAAGAGTGGAGGTGGGACTTAGAAATAGGCAGGTGGGTATAGGTAGGTATAAGGAAACACTCATGCACCAGGCAGGATAAAGAGAGTAAAATGTCAGTTGTAATGGATGTAAAGCAGGAATGTGAAACTCAGTCCTTCACTGTGTGCTGAGAAATGTAAGAAGTGTGTCTAACAAGCTGGATAAACTGGAGAATGAGCTCATCAGGAAGGTTATGTGCTTTGGGCTTACAGAGACCTGGTGGAATGATGAAATTATGTGTGGTTCATAGCTCAGTGATTATGTTACATACTGTAGCTGGATGATGTAGATGGTTGTTGGATACAGAGGCCAACTGTTAAGTAGACAATGGTTGCTAGGTACTAGTAGTATGGAATGATTTGTGCTTAGGTACTTCAGCATGAACATGATCAATCAATGATTATAGTGCGAATTAATCGGATAGTATGAGCAATGAGTTTGGTTGCTTGAACTGAGAATCGTTTGTTATTTGATGGTTTTGGCTTATCTCTGTATCCACCTGTAGAGAGGAAGCTTTGTCTGGTATTATGAGACCCCACAAAAGAAAATTATATCAACGATTGTTCTGTATCCGACTGATGAAGGAGTCGAAGCAGGAATACGCCCCAATGATATGAGTAGATGATCACCTCCTCCAACTCCAGAGACTGTGACCAGTAGCACGAGGAGAGAAAACCCCTTGGGGAAACCTCTGAGGACCCATGGTTACTGACCTGCCCGTCCTTCTGGGCATACTAAAGGAGAGTAATCCTAAATAATCTAATTGGCTAATCCGAACCCCAAATGAAGAACCCAGTCTAGAGAAACGGAGAACTGAAGACAAATTGAATTGTGACATGTCGGGCTAATAGCGCAAGCGCCCATCCAGTAAACCCCAAGTTCGAGAGTCCATGTGCAGGCTGGAATTAAACAGAGTGGCATCCATGGTTGAAATGAACGTGAAGCGTAAGAGTCACAAGTGGTGAAGCACTCCAGCAAGTGAGGATGACTTTGCAGAAGAGATCCAGAATCAAGGCTCAGCAACCATGACAAGAAGGAGAACAGCTGAGTCAAGTTCTGCATGGCAAGGTTAGCAAATGAAGGCTGAGGCAATGAAGCACAAGAACAGGCATATGCACGTGATAGGGAGGATGGAGCAGTAGGAACTCGAATCCAGAGAGGGGAAGCAAGCTTAAGTAGGCAGAGAACGTGGGGAATGTAGAAGTAGGTCAGATGTAGTTCCAGCTTGTGTGCAGTAGGTTGTAATTGCGAGTTAGTTGGATGACTTCTAGTCCCAGGAAGAGCGAAGCAGGTAGCATGAGCAAGTAGTGTAAATAACTGGACCTGTATGGTCAGTTGATGTGGTAAGTAAGCGCGAGAGCAACGTAGAAGCAGGGAAGTAGCAGTGCAAGATTAGGCACAGTATAAAGCGAGGGGCATGAATAATGGTACAAGCAAGGGAATCAGAGAGCATCATGGATCCAAATGGTTGCGTAACAATGTTGACAGTGACATTGCAAGTCAGAATGATACCTCAGCTAGAACTGACTTGTAAAGAATATCCTGATGAGTCCTGAATAGACGAGCTTATGAGTCCAGGATGGCGATAACTGAAGAGGCTGAGTTGAATGAAGTAGCATTGTCACAGGGTCCGAGAAGCGTAGAGCATAAATCAGGATAGTGAAGTATTCAGAAGAAGCACAATGAAGTGTCCTGGAAAGAGTGAAGCAGCAGTAATTCTGCACAGCTGAAGCGGCAGGGCAAAGTATCCAAGAATAGACGATGAACTAAGAAATGTCCAGGTGCGAATCCATAGTAAAGGAGCTTCCGGCTGGCTGACATGGCAGCAGGTAGACATATAGTAGAATCGTGAATCTCCAGACTCCAAGCTGGGCAAGGCAGAAGTAGAGCAGAAGTAGGTAAACCTCCCAGTTCAATGGGCGAAGACAGGTCGAGAAGCAGGCAATTAGTAGGGTAAACCTCTCCCAGCCCGAAGGGGCGGAAGACAGGCCATAGAAGCAGGCGATTAGTAGGTAAACCTCCCAGCTCGATGGGCAAAGGCAAGTCATAGAAGTAGGCGATTATGGTGTAATAAAACATAGGAACAAGGACTCTGGGCCCATAGGGCACAGGTCTGACTAAATGTGATGGTTAACCTCTGGCCCTGTGGGCGAGGCAGGTTGCAGAGCAGTGATAGATAATGCAATGGAAACGCTGAACCGCATTCAATGCAGAGGGTCACGCCCTGGTATGCGAATTTGCAGTAAATACATAAACATAGGTTAGAAGGATGTCAGTTCATGAGGAATGCAGTAGATTGTAATGGCAGGTTAGTCGTGATGGCCTCTAAGCCTTGGGAGGGTGAAGCAGGTAACATGAGCAAGTAAGGTAAGGAAACGAACTCAGTACATAAGTTGTAGTAGTAAGCAAGCTGCAGGATGCAGATGTAGTAGCAGGAAGCAGGGCAAAGCGTCCAAAGAATAGATGATGAATGTTGAAACATCAAAATGTGAATCCATAGTAAGGAGCTTCTGGGCTAGCTGTGACGGCAACAGTAGGCGTAGAAACAAGCGAATTCTGTGGCTCCGAGCTGGTGAGGCAGGTGGATTAGAAGTAGTGTACCCTTGGCCTGGAGGATAAAGCAGGTCATAAGTAAGCAAATATAGAGCAGCTGGACCCCACGAAAGTCGTGTGGTACTGTGAGCAAGGTGGCAGCTAGACCCACGTGAGCTAACATGCGCGCTGAACCCCACGAAGGTCAGCTGATAAGGTAGGAAAGTGTGGTGGCTAGCCCCACATAAGCTAGCATGTGAACCGCACCACACGCAGGTCAGCCGGCAAGTTGAGCAGAATGGCAGATGGATATGCAAGAGTAAGTAGCCAGGAAAAAGGGCACTAAATAATGGAGGTGAAAGGGAATGCACCAGTGCTATACAAAGGTAATCATATTAGTATGCCCCAAGCACAGCTTGATTGAGAACATCCAGAATCCGATGCAGGCAAGGGACAACGTCGGAGTGCACAATCTCAGTATTAGACTAGGAATCAAACTGGGAAAGTAAACAGAATCTAGTGGCGCTGGGAGGTCAAGTATGTATAGCTGCTGAAAACTTGTCAGGAGACTTACTAGGCAGGCCCATCCCTAATTGAGCGTTCTGAAGTAGATATGCCAAGCAGGTGCAGGTGATTAGTGCACACTCAGGGTGCTCCAGACCTCCAACCACACTGAGAACAGGACCATCACCGAATGCAAACGATGCTGAAATACTATAGGTAGAAAGGAATCCAGGGTGCAGTTAGGGAAAACGGCAGGTCCCAGTGACAAAAGCTAAGTGTCCAGAAAGGAAATGCTACGTGAGCATACTAGCACTACAAGTAAATGGCGGTCCAATAATTGGAAGGTCAGAGCAGTACATGACAGAAGGCAGCCTGTCATAGCGAAGCTGGAGAAAGTGGATGAGTAGGAATATGGCCAAGTGCAACTGCACAGACTAGAACCCTGAAGCCGAATACATAATAATATGTGACTCGTTCTCGTATTGGAGAGACCAGGACAAAGTCATCAGGCAGGTTCATGGATATGATTGCCAGAATGAGCAGGTAACCGTGCTGAGGAAAGTGCGTGGCAAGCTAGGGAAGCGACAGCTGCACAGTGGGAAGGTTGAAATAAAATATATACATTGAGAGGGGCATCCATGAGAGACAGTCCAACTGGCAGTCGAATCATAAGTATGAACAAGCAGTCGATGTGAAGCAAGTACAAGGGCGCCGAGACAGTGATGGTAGGAATGGTAGCAGGAGGTCAGGATTGTTGCAGGCAGTGAGAACTGGAAGCCTTGAGCCGGAGGGAGAAAACTGGTGGCGAAGAACTGGCGTAATGCCAGGCTGCTCGTGAGCGAGGGAAAGACAGGAAGCAAGGGCACAGGCAAGCTAGCATGGAATGAGTAACAGCCAAGCAGGAGGGAGGGTGGTCAGAACCAGCAACAAGCAGCCCAAAGAAAGGAGAGAAAGATACAATCAAAGGCAACAGACCAATGGGGGGTCCGAAAACCACAGAAAATGAAAGAACGAGGGCAGGCAGGCAAGCAAATAAGGAAGCGGTGGGGGACACCAGAAGAGAGACAGCCATGGACCAGCAGCGACACGTAGTGAGTGCGACTCGCTCTAAGCAGAGTGGGAGTCTGCTGCTTGGTTTATGAAGGATGTGGGAAGGAGCTCTTCCCCACATAACCACAGGCTTGCGCCTTCAATTAGCTGGGATACTAGAGTGGAAGAACACAGACTGTTCATTAGGGACACTGAGAGTCAGAAAAGTGATGGAGTTGCTTTGTTTATCAACCAGGGATTAAGGTGATTAATACATACAAAATGCACTGATGACACTCCAGTGGAGCTAGGGTGCCACCAAATAAAGACCATGAAACTCAACTGTGAACAAAAAATGGTGCTAGTTATCTGTGAACTTACACAAATGCATTAACAATTAACTCACACACAAAAACACTAATCTGTTGTGACACTGTAGTCCATTGCCCTGGTGCTTACGTGTTGCACTGCCTCTTTGTCGGGGGATCAGGCCCCTAACGAAGAGACAGGCATGTCTTGAAGCACCGGGCAACAGACTGTAACACCAGATTAGAGTTTTTTGTGTATTATTTAATAAATTTTGTATAAGTTCACAGCATGAATGTGTTGGATTTTTGTTCATGGTGGGATTAAGATGAGCATGAATGAAGGGGTGAGGAAGGATGGAGTACTCCAAAACCTGTGCATGAAATAAGAGCCACTGGAGGAAAAAAAGAGAACTGAATATGTAATAAACTGCCAGGTAGAACAAGACAATAAAGAGAGTATCCACAGTGGAGCATTTGATTCTCATGGGGATTTCAGTGTACCTGATGTTTCCTGGAAGGTGAACATTCATTGAGGAAAGTAGGAAGGGATTTATTGTCAAGTCACAAAACACTATTTCCTTCTTCAGAATACCTGTAATTGAATGAGATATGGATGTAGTTATGTATCTGCTGCGGAGTAGTGCAGGTAACATTGTCATGGCAGTCATGGTGGGGAGTCAATGGGTAACAGCAACCATATAAGCATTTGTCAATACCAAACATATTTGCTTGCACCCTGTTAGAAGTTAAAACAGCAGCAATATCTCATTTTCAGTAGGGTGCTGCTTTTACATTTTACAGTGTATTTACCTAGGACAGCACAACTAAGATGCAACATCTTGTTTTCAGGGGGTCCTGCTTTTTTATTTTTAAAAAGCTGTTTCTTGTTCCAGTCCGTCTGGCAGCAAGCCTCCCCAGTCCATCACTGACCTTCTCACCAGCTTACAGGTTATGCATTACTTACCTAGGACCACAATGTTTTGGGTGGCCAGCCATGTTGGTTGTGCAAGAGCCTGGGGGAGGGTTGCTTGGACAGCCAGCATTTTCCTCCTGCCACCTGATGTTTTCCCTCAGGTGGCACCATGCAGTGTGTCAGTCACTTATGCATGGAGTGACATGCATGTGTGAAAAGTGAGTAATGATTTCCAGTGTGTTAGTGGGTGTAAACAAACTGACTGGGAGGCCTCATTTTACCAGTACATTATGGTGTGATAGTGCCACTGGTAAAGAATGTTAACAGCCAGTTAGGTTTCTTCATTCTTAAGATCCAATGCATAATATTCGACATCTAACATTCAGAAAGCCCAATGCAGAGGTTTCTTCACCTCTCCAATACTTGGTTATGTGCTCTGCCTCCATGCAACTGGCTTGGTCCTGGACAGCCATTTTTATCCCCATGAGCAGGGAAGTCCCATGTCTGTAGAGTCTGGCAGCACCCTCACAATAAAAGTATAAAACTAACAGATACGTTTGGCACTTGCATAGAGAAAAATATATTTTAGCCTATGAAGAAACCATTCACGCTTATCACTGCGAAACTAAATGCCATAAAATGGATCTGCCAAAATAATAGCACCTTAAACTCCAAACATTAACACGGTTCCATCGATATGTTTGAGCATATCCTGTGTCTGCTGGTCTCATATTTTTGAGTTATACACACTTAAATACTTTGAACTCACACACAGACACACACACACACAGGGAGGTAATCAAGCTGTTGACAGTTTATAGGGTTTTGCTGGAGGATTTAACCTTTTTGCATCCTATTATTTTTAGGTAAACCCCACATTTTATGATTGCTTGCCTTCTCTAAAATTCATTTATGTTGCTGGGTGTTTTAGCTGCCACCTTGCTTATTAGAACTGAAATGCATGATTGTTTTGTTTCAGATCATTGAAGTACTCTTACTGCATGCTTTCTGAACATTAAAACACCCTCAAACAGTGTAGCCACTCATGATACAATAGGATCCTCTACTCCCACTGCATAATGAGTAGCTAGACTATGATTGGGATGTTCTGGAGTACAGGAAAGGTGCAGTGGAGTTGGTTGAGAAATGTAAACAAACTTGTTTTGGTGTGGTAACACCAGTATGGTGGGCACTCATTTTTTCACTTTTTAAAAGAAAAAAGGATCTGAATCAAACTAGCAGATGCAACAACAGTCACTATAGAACATGAACAATCATAAAATATATTTTTAAACTATGGTCACTTTGAGACCTAAGAAGGGTGACAGTGTCCCTTTAATTTATACCCAACTAGGATTTCAAGGCTGTTTTTTGTCTCTGAATAATATCCAATTATTTTTCTTCTGTATCAACAGAACTGTCACATCCATATGTAAAAGTTTTTGTTTTTTTAACAAGTCTACCCTATGTATGTAAAGTGGGTTCTTTGTATTGCCTGTCATTTTCTGATGAAGAACTTTGTGTAGTTCAAAAGCTTATAATTATGTTGATCTCTTGTTGAAGCGATACAAGGTATGAATCACCCACTTTGTTCATCTTTTGTACAGCGACCAATATGGCAACAGAAAATTGAGGCAGCTTTGAACTGAAAGAAATTGCCCCACTTGAGGGAGGGGTATTTCAGCTCCATGCATTTAGTTCAGTGGACTTTTTTAAACAAACTGCGATAACGTATGCTAATTGGTATGTGGTAGTGCATTTCTAGTGTGGATTAGATCCTGTATGAATAACCTAGGCCCCTAAATTGTTACCTATTTTACTGGTTCACTTAGAAGACAGATATTGTGAAAACATACTGTACTGGGTAAAAGTCTGGTAGTACATTGGTACAACAACTGAAGCCACACTTCATGTTGATTTAATCAAACCTCATCAGCAATGTAGGCACTGTATGAAACAAATACAATTACCCAAATAAAAATAATTCAAATATACACAGAGAATACAAACTTCCTATACTTGGTATATTTCAGACATCAAACTTATCATTTCTGTTCTTGCTTGCATGTCATAATCTCCTGATATCAAGGTCACACTCTTAAGACAAAAGCTGATTCATGTTAATATCTTCTTTATAGAGAGGAACAATTTGTAATGCTTTCAGATCTAGTTTATTTTGAGGTAAGGTATCACAGGCTGTAGCCCTTCAGGATGACCTGCACAGTGATCCACATTTTATATCCTGTAGCAGCACACACATGCTTCAGTGCATCCTTTAGTTTCCGAGGACTTCCATTTGCTTGCATTTATAGTAGATTACTAACTCCACCTGTCCTCGATAAGCACACCTCTCAGAGTTGTGGCAAAATAAAATACCTCCATTTGAAATGTGCTCATTTACAAATTTACGAGTGTAGGAACACATATGCCTTGTATACTTTTGCTGACACATTATTTGGGGAGCACCATTCTGGGCCTTGGCTGTTGATTTGGTTGGTCCCACTGCTTGATCCTCTCCCCAACCAGTGTTATAATGTGATTGTGTTCTGTGTTTGATCTAAATTTATTGCTAATGAAATTGCTTCAATTCATTTCTTGCTCATATGATGAACTTCCTTAAATACACCATAGGGCATACAAGAGACAGGGCTACAAACAGGGTATGTATACAACTGGTGAGGAGGCACCAGCAGGGTGCCAGAAAGGGTTTGGATTTACCAGTTTTATCTCCTGCTGTACAGCAGGGTTAATCCAGGATGCAGCGCAGTAGTTTGCAGTAAATAACATGTCACAAAATACAACATGACAAAAGGCTTAATTGCCATCGAATAGCATTGCTCCTTGAAGTATACTGCAGCACTCTGAAGAAATACTGTGAGATTCTGTGCTGGATGCTGGCTTGACACTCCTGACATAAATGTTCAAGTGGAAAACAAGTAGCTCAGGTGTGGTCCCCACAAGCTGTGATTTTGAGAATTTGGAAGAAACAGGACAGTCTCACAACTGATATGGTTGTCATACATTGGAACATGGCTGGATGGAAGCAGGGGTGTTCAGTCTCTAGCAGGTTAAACACCAATCTGAGCCTAAGAATGATGGAACTTCCTTCTCTGGGACCATTGCTAACTTTGAAGAATCTACTGTAGCTCCCACCCTTCATGTGTGATGCAGTGTAGAAATGTTGATGTGATGATGTTCACTCAGCATCAACAGCACTGGGCTTCCGGACGCTGGAGAAATCACTGGTTCACATTTCCAACCAAACTGGCTTCCACACTCGGTGCAACTCAGAATCCATAGCTCTGACATTTTGACTAACTGTCCTGGAACAGCACAGTATCTTTTCTCATGCACATTATAAACATATGAATGTAAAAATGATTCATTATATTTGGCTAGTGTGTTAACTGCATTCTTTTTTATGGTTCAGCTCTGCAACTCTACCCGTGGACGTCCGATGTGCAGAAGAAAATAATAAAGTAGATAAGAGAATTACCAGGTTTGTTTTACCAGTCGGACTACAATCAACATGGATGGGACTGCACTCTATGAAGCAGTGGCAGCCATATTCATTGCTCAGCTGAATGACTATCCTCTGATGTTGGTCAAATAATTACCATTAGGTAAGCAAGCAGTTCAGTAAAGACTAACAAGGCTTCTTATTCACTATACACTAACACTATTCCCTATTATTGCCTATTCCTTTAAATTCTTGAGTGATTCAGAAAATGTGGAGTACTGTAGGTGAGAAGGTGGAGTAGCTCATTGAAATAATGAAAATAATCCCATGTCTATAGCATTCACTTTACAAAATGTGCTTTACAGACTGAAAATATACTAGGACCAGTAGTTATATGTGTGCAGTTCTCAAATTGAGAAAGGGTTACATCTGCCACTCCTAAAATGTGCTGCTGGAAAGGGGATACCTCATTAGCAAAGGTGGCACTTTATGTCTGCTGTAGGTGTGAATGTGAAAGACATTCAATATGCACTGTATACACCTCAAGTAGGTTGTAAGGACACCAAATAACTGTTAGTTTCAATTGGTGGGTACCAGTTCTGGAATGAAATAGCCATTGTGGGAATAAATGATTTATAATTACTGGTCAGCCAATTTATAGTAATCAACTAACACTACTTTCTAAATCCATAATGCACAGGATTTTCCTAATACAAATCTCTAGTCAAACCTAGCATTTAAAAATCATGCCCAGTCAATTATTGGGAACATTAATTTTCCTTCTGCACTTTTGAAACCCCCAAAATAAGGCTGTTTCCTTCATGAGTGCGATTCACTTGTGAGTGTCAAACACTGTAATTCTGTATCTCCATTTACTACACAGAGAGTCATTTTCATCAATTAAGCCCCCAAAAGCAATAATTTTTCTCAGGAAGTCAAGATATTGTTATTTGGCATCTGTTATCTCCACACTCTTTGATCTCTTATTTTGCAAATTGAATTAAAAATATTTGTTAATAAACTGCCAAAGTAATTTTTGGGATATATTCTCATGCTCATTTCTTCCTAATTTACATCAACAGTTTGAACCA
The DNA here is from genome assembly GCA_016271365.2 of Neoceratodus forsteri. Lineage (NCBI taxonomy): Eukaryota > Metazoa > Chordata > Ceratodontiformes > Ceratodontidae > Neoceratodus > Neoceratodus forsteri. The sequence goes on from CM057453.1 coordinate 804,074,668, forward strand.
GCAATTACCAATGTTTGCACAATCTCAGTATGTGATACCTATATACAGTATTATAGATTGCGGGAGCATTCCACCAATTGAGCACTTTCCTCTGTGCATGAGACACTTTATTCTGTGAAGAATGTCTCATATGCAGTTGTCCTGAAAATGGGCATGTTCAGTAAGTTTTTTAATTAATATATTATTGATTAAGCTCGATCAATAATACATTAATAGTGCTGCTGAGACCACTGTTACAGTTGTAGGAGTGGTCTCATTTACATCCTTAGGGTATCAGAACAACTCGCCTTTCATTTCATGGATCTTATGCCTTAAGAATGCAGGTGAGACCACTCTCACAACTGCAAGCATGGTCCCAGTGGTTCCAGTGGTGGTATTAACATACAAACCAGTCATACTTCACATGCATGATTTATCTGGTTTCACACACCTTGGGTATGTAAATAAAACTTGAATATTACCCCATACATTATTATATACATTTTCATTTGGCTTATTTGTTTCCATAATGGGTACATCATCAGTCTGTTCAGCTTTCTGTCAACCTGATTGACAGCTGAAACTAACCAACCAGTCAGGTACTTAATTACCTGACTGTTATATCAATCACAGCACTATGTTCAAAACTTTTACATTTTAATTATGTTTAAAGCATCCTCTCCTCTTATTTCATTCCCACTCCCACAAATGTAAACCCCACTTTTTTCTGCACATATTAATAGTAGCTGAAAGACAAACTCAACTGTGCTTGTTCAGTCACAAATATCTTACATTTCTCAGTCATTTTACTTGCTCCTGTCCTTCTTTCTAGTCAGATTTTCAATCTCAACTACAAAATACTCAGTACAAAAATAGTGCAGTAGAGCCAGAGCCTCACACCCCATCTTAGCAGGTGCTCTGTGACGCTACCTTCCAACATCCAAACAGACAGGGAACATATCGCGTTCAGAAAACTAGACTGCTGCAAAGAAAGGAAATCTATGTGTAGCTCATAACTGTAAATGTCCTGTCACAAAATCCAGCATCCATCTTCCGATCCCCAGGCCATTCGTGCTGCTGTGCATGCAGACGGTCCAGGGAAGTGTCAGGAGGCATGACCACACTCTGCGCCATTCACAAATGCATGGAGTACTGGATGAGTGGGATGAAGGGACCTTACCATATCCATTCCATACCCCCATTGCAACCGATGGCTGCTGCAGAACCATCCACTCTTCCTACCATACTGCCTGCCCTCTGGGCAGACAGGGAGTGCTGGGGCAACCATTCAGGCACTTGGCCATAAACTTTATTTTCCTCTTGCACCTTCCATGAATCCTCTACCTCCTGCACCTTCCTGGAGCAGGGATTCACTGGAACCCAGGACAGGCATCTGATTGGATGCCCACCTGTGTCCTCTGATCTGTCCCACACGCAGTAGTGTGCTGGGGGTGGAGCAATGGGCAAGCATCACACAGTAGTACACATACATGCATGCTGGCCACGTACACCTGTCGAGGATGTGGAGCTGCAGGGACCAGGTGCAGCTCTATTGCACATACTCTATGCCCATTGATGCGCAGCCCCAGTGTGGGTAAAGCTTTCTTCCATGACTTATTTAAGTAAATCTGAATATTGCAAACTTGGCCTGCCCTTCATGCAAGTTTCATGAATAGTGAAACTGGTGATGCGGCAGGTCGGTTTTGACTTGCAGGTCCATCACCACCTTCTTTTGTTCTTTCCCATTTTGCTTCTTACTCATATAATGCTGGTTGTCTTCACACGTAATAAAAAAAATACACATGCCTAAGTAGCTGAGAAGAATGAGAGCCCATCAGATATTATTATATGGCCAGAACAAGCTTTCTGGAGAACTGATGTTTCTGACATTTAATCAGCTGTAAAACAATGCCTTCCGTAATATGCTGTTAGAAACAGATTGTCTCTGTGATATATGGAGTCACATTTTCCTTGCAATATTAGAGCAGACCCAAAACAAATAAAGCAGCAGATAACTGGGTTGTTTTAATCTTTAATAACTCTCTCTCTCTCTCTCTCATTTATTTGGATGCAGTGTAACAGCTACAGCAGTATTAGCTGAGCTCCTCAAGCAGGCTTGGTTACTATGGTGATCGTGCTGACTGCAGTTGGGCTACCTGCTGATGATGTCACACTCATTTTGGCAGTGGACTGGCTTCTGTAAGTTTTGTTTATTTTCTCTGAGAGAGCTCTATCTCGCTAAGTGCTTGCACATACCTCTCAACTGGCCCACATTATGAGACAGTCTCTCACTTCATGTCTCAAAGCCCTCTCCGCCCCAAGCGGAAAAAGCTGAGATTTGAAAGTTACGCTTCATATTAATATGTGTTGCTTAATTAAAGCAAACTATATGAACATGATAGCACTGATTTCACAGTGTTCAGAATTTCTGTCCCTCCAATTTGAGGATGTGAACACCTATTGTCTTTTGCCAAATTTTGACAGGCAGAGTCCATGATTGGCTGATGAGGGGTTGAGACGTTTGTGCTGGTATGTATGCTGTTTAACTGCACTCTGTTTGACAAGCTTACTTTGGACTTAAGAAATACAGTACCCAAATTTTACTGCTGAATATACATACAAAACATAGAACTGATTCATCATATTCAAAAAAAAAGTTCACACAAGCATGTAGAAGCTGAAATAAGTGATGTCATATAACAGTGTGGCATGCCGTTACAATAACTGGTTAACATCACTTATAACCTGAAAACCATTACTGAAATTCACTGTTCCACACACCCATGTATAATGGGTATGTATAATGCAGAGTGTGCACCAGTCTGTCAACATTTTACTACAAGGTCATTCACAGTGTTCAAGCAAATTCCTAATTTTATATTTTGCCTCCAAAGCCCCAAATTAGATGTCAAAAAACTATCAAAGCCCTTGTGTCATTTTTATTTAAAAACACTTTTCTGGTGGATTCTGACATTTATTTATAGACGATCAAAACACACCGTAGTTGCTCACCTTTTACTTCTGCAGCTGACTTGGAAGTAAGCTGCTTTAGAGACTGCTTTCATGTTTTCATCAGTACTATAAGTAAATGACAGAATCAACCAGATGAGTGGTTTTAATAAATATTATGTCTCCATCACACCAAGCAATGCAAGGTCACTCTGGCAGGCTGGACCCCTAATGAAGAGGGTCTGTGCCCTCAAAGCTACTGGGAACAGTTTGTTGTGTGTCTTTAATACATCTCTGTCCTGGAGTCTCCAATGTGTATCATTACTATTTTTGGTATGTTTTGGCTTACCTACTGAACTAATTAGTAGCAGAGCCACAGGAGGTGACTGTGAGCACTTTCTACCCAGATTCATCCTCCAAACCTGGGATTTCAGAAGAAGAGGCCAGCACTGAGGCAGGTTCAGAGTGTCCAATTAATGCTCTCCTCCTCCTCATCCTCCTTGGGGTGAGAACTCAGAACACCACTCTCACAGTGCCTCCTGGTTATGGCATGGTGGAAGTGCCATTAATGGAGGTGGTGTTGGAGGCATAGTGGAGGTGCCATTGATGGAGGTGGTGCTGGAGGCATAGTGGAGGTGCCATTGATGGCATGGGGGACCATGGACCTTGGGTTACCCTGCAGGTTAGCCACAAATGAGGAAGGCAGCACAGTTGTGGTAAGACATGTAAACAACTGGGGAGGGCAGACAGCCATACCTCTGGCAGGAAACATACTGAAGGGACCACAAGATAGGAAATAAATGAGAGGAGGAGGAAACAGAAGAGGGCATCAGGGAGGTGGGTACCAGAGAATAGAGGGTAACGAAAGGGGCAGGGGCAGCCAATCCTGGGAGTAGGAGGGAATAGATGCATTGGAGAAGGAGGAGGGCCATGGAGACATAGTAAAACAAGAGGAAATTAGGTTTCAAAATGTGATGGAAGCAGGAGACAGGAGACAGGAGGCTAGAGAAACCGCAGAGGTAGTTATAAGAAGGGGCCTAGAGGGCCATGTGTATAAACTACAGGAGCCTGGGTATAAGATTAGTGACCCACAGGTGTTGGTAGCTCAAGCCCTGCTGGACTTGATAGTAGCCACAGAGATGTGGGCAACTAAGTACCATGACAGGGACCTGACCATTCCAGCAGGTGCAATTTTCAGAGAGGACAGGGAACAGGGAAAAGGGGTGAGATAGCATTACGCACAAAAGGAACATAAAAGCCACAGAGGTCAAGGACTTACTGTAGAGGTGGGCATGGGTACAGAGACAATCTGGTTGCAGATAGTCTAGAGTAGGGGAGGAATGTTAGAAAGGGGTAGTACAGAGGCCAGTTCAAAACCAAAACAGTTGGAGCACATACAGCCAGATTGGGGTACTATTAAACTGTGTTTTTTTTTTTTTTTTTTTTGTAAAAATGGTATTTATAGCTTTAGCTGCTAGCTTGTAATATCAGCTCAATAAGAACATGTAGGCATTGTTACAAAGGCACTTATTTATCCAGGAACAACAGTAGCTGAAGCTGTTTGCAGTGGAAACTTCAGACTACAAACAAAACCGTCAAATAGCTGGATAAGATCAGAAAGCTGGAGCCGATATTAATAAAATGAAGCTTACTGCCTCTTGAAATTTCAAAGTGCAGAGGCAGTAGTTCATCACCCAGCGTCGTGATTTCAGGTTTTAGTGCTGTCTTTCAACTATTTGTTCAAATAAGCTTCTGTGCATCTTTTCTTTGACATTCTTCTTACTTCTCATGAATGAGTGTGTGATTAAAAGCCTTTATCTGTTTTTCCCAGCACCGCATTTTTCAATTAAAGCATGTTTTGTGTGTAGTGTAGGGTGGAATTTTGTTAAAGGATGGAAATCCATCCCTCGAACAATGTTGTTGCACTGCACTAGCTACGTCACCTAGTTTGTTGTGCTGCACTAGTTACATAGCTAGTTGGACTGCTGTTGCGATGCACATTTTGGTGACCTCCAATCCTCAGGGAATGGCTGCGTGGGAGAGCTGTCCCAGGAAGTGAGCCGCAAAAAAAAAGTAAGGAACCCACTGTTTTATGAGTGCCCATACACTATAAAAGATAGTGTATAAGCGCTCATACACTACAAGAATATTTTTTAACTCTCGAGTATTCCATGGTAACGTGGCGCCGAGCTGCACTCTCAAGGTCTCCGGTTACCACAGAAACCTCTCGAGTGAAAAATATCCTTATCTATGAGTGATCCTATACTATCCTCTGTGTTGTACAGTAGGTGTAACAAGAAGACTGGATTATCAGGAAGCAAGACAGAAATTCCAGTTAGAACCAGACGTGATTTCATGTTTGGGTGGTCTAGCAGAGATGGTTTTGAAGCTCATAATGTAAGAAATATAAATATAATTTTGTTCCTGTATGTGTCTGTCAGGGGTTTGCTTGCTAGCAGAGGCACTAATGGTGACTGAAATTTCCATAAACGAAGGATTTTCAATTCAGAATAACTGCACATGTGATGAGGCTATACAAGCATGTTAATAAAAATGTTAAGGTAAAGGTAGTGAAATATTTCAGAGCCAACCAATAGGCTTCATTTCATAGACCCTTTTATAATCAAATTGAACTGAAGTCAGGAAGTTATTAACTTGAATTACAATGCCATAAAGATGACTTCTGATGACTTAATAAGTCACTTCAGGACAACTGAGAATTTATTATTCCATGTTGGTATAAATCACACAGCTTGTTTTAATTTTACTAATGCATTGTAAAATGAACTGTTCTTTCTGGTCAGTCAGAAGTCTAGATGGGGCAGCACAAGAGGACTTTTGATTTTGAAGAGGTCTCTAATGCATAGCTATCACTTGGTATAAATCATTCTGATCAGTGGGGTGAGGGCATGTAATATTTTAATTCAAAGTTAAAAGATTATATATTTAGTGTACTTATCTCTCTTCATCAGGCAGCTCTCTCTATTCAAAGTCGACTGTTAAACAGAAGAGCTTAACAAAAAGTTCCTCACATTAGACCATTTTGATCTACAGTTCCAAGAGCTAGTTACTTAATGTCAAGTAACAGTCAGTAGATTAGTAAACTACAGTGTAGCTTGAAGGGCTGTCAGAATAAAGCACCTTGGTTGGTTATAAATATTCTAAAAAGTTTAAATTAAAGGATACACCAACACTTTGTAGCTTCATAGCCTTTTAAAGAAAATACTTGTTTACATCATTGCTGAAAATTCATTTATTTAATTAGGATAAATGGAATTTTGTAACATTTCTTGACAAGAAACTCACGTCACCTCGTAACCACAAATAGTAAACAAATAACATCTTCAAAACACTCCATTTCTACGGCTGCAGTAGGCAGAGCCTGTAGATGTTTTGCATGTACAAAAGGAGTGATGTCATGTTTTCTGTCCGTGGAACTGACTGAAGGTGTAATAGTCTCCTCTGCCTTACCCTCCTCCAAGAAATGTTTTCTGCCCTCAAATAAATATGCTTTCAATATTAGTTAATGGTTGCAGGGTACTATTTTCTTTCTTAAATGGGTTGTACAAGAACTGGAACCTGAGTAGTGGGATGCAGCATTAGTTTTTGGGGAGTAAGATCCACACCCACCTCCACCAGAGAAGCGTCTAAAGATCCACCTCCACCTTTCTTTTGATTCGGGTGGGAGGGCATGAGGTGGATCTATCATGTTTGGGACCTAGACCAGGCAACAGAACAAGTTTATTGAGTGATCGAGTTGTGGAGCCCTGTAATTTATTAAGGACTAAGAGAACAGAAGATACTTAATGCCTTAAAATTTGCCTAAAACCCTTGGAACAAATGATTATCAGAGCCACCTGGGCATCAGAAGAAAAGAGTAATTAAGAGTGCCTGAAACTACAGCTCCCAAGGAAAACAGACATAGCATTCTGATTCAAGTTCAAATAGCCACAGGTTTTTCTTAAACATTTATATACTGAAAACATAAAGTTCAGCTTTTGGGATTAACAGTATTTGTTGACTATATTCATATATATATATATATATATATATATATATATATATATATATATATATACATAGTTTGTCTTTTAGTAGTTTAAAACTTGAAAGCATTGGTGTTAGTAATGCATTTAGAAATACATTTTAATTGTCTTTATAGTTAAACATGCAGTTTCATGTGAGAGCACATTTTTGGGGAGGGGTTTAAATTATTTTAATCATGGGTACAGTACTTGGTAAACACACCCCTTTGATGATAAAGTGTATTTTTTCTTTTAAGTCTGAGAAGTATGTATTATATATGTGTGGCAGTGTTGTAAATGGGACTGGGAATGAATAATGGTTAAGTGCCTAGAATTTTTTAATATAATTGAGTTTATATGTGGCAAGTATGTAGGGGATAGTGTTTTCAATGTAGCAGTAGGACAGATTTGTTAGGATAAATATATACTGTCTTGCAAATAAGAAAAAATTGTAAGGATACATTTTGCAAAACAGTGATATATTAACATAGGGTTTTCTTTGATGTATTGTTGGAAGAAATAGATATACTTATGTTGTACTATCAGTAAAGGAGAGAAGACATTGAACAAGAAAACAATTGGTGATTTTAAAAGCTATTCTGATCAAAACTGATATTAAAAAATCTCAACTGTATTTTTATTTTATTTTATCAGGGACACTAGAAACAGAATGTTAACACATCAGTAAGCACTGATGCCATTTGTCTGTTTTAGGAAGTTGTATGAGTTGCCTTACACATGTTTATACCAACTGCAATTAACAACTACTTGTAGAAGCAAAAGGCTGGGTATTTTTTTACCTACTTCTTTTCACTGATATTATAAACTGAGCCAGGAAAAAGTAAGACTGAACAGATCAGAGCTGACATTAAAATGTGATGTTCCTAAGGTCTGTTGCATGCGCTATGCTTTCATTTTCATGGGAGGGGCATAAGGTGGATCTATTATGTTGGAACGACTGACTATCAGAGCTGCCATTCCCTGGACATGCCATTTATCACTCATTTAAAATAACACACGTAGTTTCACATTTTACTATGAGGGAAGCAGAAGATGAACCAGCATGGTTAACAAATAAATTGATTGACATCTGTGAATGAGTGGAGGAGTTTTTCTAACAATCCTGGTGGTTTTATACTCCCTGGAACCTGCTAGTCATTTTTTTATTGCATCTTGTCCCAGGCAATCTTCCCAGAGTGCAATTTGCTCTATTTTTAATAGCTCTGGGTGGAGGCCAATGTCTTATTACATTGTCTTTTGTTTCAAATTAACCAGAAACATCATGGTAGCCAAAGGAGACATACTTTGAGTCTTACAGTATGTACAACATAATTAATAAGTTTTCATATGAATAATCTTTCCATTAATTTATTGATAGACATACTGTAGCTAGCTTGGCTTGAGGAAGGGTTAACATGATCAGGAGCCCTTAGCAATTGAGATGCATATGCAGCAAATAAGTCCAGATGCACTAACTACCCTACAACTGTTAAGTGTCACAGTCTGCATTTTCTTCTTGAAATGGTTACTTTTGCATTTATGTTTATTTTAAAATATTTAATATTAACCATGTGGTTGTGTCATGGCCATAACTGATCTCCAGCCTTAACCCCCTTGCTCCAACTTGCATAGAAGATAGTGCTTGTAGACAAATGGAATCATTTTGCCACTGTGTTCTGGTGTATGTGTGTGTGTGTGTGTGTGCGCTATTGATTCAGTTGCTTGTGTCTTGCATGGAAAACAATGCTTGTAGACAATCTAATCATTTTGCAGTTCTGCTAAGGATGTTCTTGCAACCTAGGAAAGGTAGAAATGATGAAGTATCTCCTCCTATTTCTGGATCCAAGTTCCTCCACCCTGGGAACACCTGCCTGCTGAATAAGGAAGGGTTGCAGGAACCCAGGGAATGATTACAGGGAGGGGCTGATGGTCATCAAAATGGAAAGGGATTTTGGGGTAATCATACTGGATGACCAAAGGTGGCTAAACAATGTGCCAAAGCTGTGAGGAGAGCCAGTGGAATGCTGTGGTGCATAGGGAGAGGTATTACCAGCAGAAGGAAGGAGGTGGTGATGCCACTGTGTAGATCACTGGTGAGGTCTCATTTGGAATATGGTGTCCAGTTCTGGAAGTGCATTTCCATCTTGGAACTTTAAGTTACAAATGGATTAAATGGTTCTATTTTAGATTTCTATCCCTTTCCCCTACTTCTTCCACTGGTTAGCTTTATGGATTGCATCCAGAACATATCTTGGCTAGCATGATGAATTCACCTACGCAAGCTGCTTCTCATTCTACAGCACTGTCTTTTAAAATGTTAACTTCTTGTTGAAAAATATAGCATAATCTTTCTATCCATGTTATTGCTAGACATACTGCAGCTAGCTTGGCTTGAGGAAGGGTGAACATGGTCAGGACCCTTAGCAATTGAGATGCATATGCAGCACATAAGTCCAGATTCGCTAACTTACCCTACAACTGTTAAGTGTCATAGTCTGAATTTTCTTCTTGAAATGATTACTTTTGCATTTATATTTATTTTACAATATTTATTATTCTGACCATGTGGTTATGTCATGGACCATAACTGATCTCCAGCCTTAACCCTACCCCACCCCATGCTCCAACTTGCATAGAAGATAGTGCTTGTAGACAAATCTAATCATTTTGCCACTGTGTTCTGGTGTGTGTGTGTGTGTGTCTGTGTGTGTGCGTGCTTTTGATTCAATTGCTTGTGTCTTGCATGGAAAACAGTGCTTGTAGACCATCTAATCATTTCACAGCTGTGTTATGCTCTGTGTGTGTTTGTGTGTGTGTGTGTGTGTGTTCCTCTGAGGCTGTTCTTGCAACCTAGGAAAGGTACTTCCCCAGCCATAGCAGTAGTACATTGCACAGCAGATATAAAATGTCAGTAAGCAGGTCATGCAACAGCTGTGCTGAGCAGTTACTGAAGCAAGAAATGTACAGATGTCATTTTTTACATCCTATTTAAATGTGTTTTGCACCTCTGGTGCCAAATGGCACAGTCGCTGTGCAAATCTCCTTTGGCTAATGAACTGATAGTGTCACTGTTCATGTGGGGGGGTCACAAAAGCCCATGCTGAAAACTTGAGTAAAATACTAAGAACGCCCAGGGCATTAGGGTTTATGACCATAACACCCTGTACTGTGGGACTGACAGGCATCAGGGGTGTGACTTGAGACTGTCAACAGTAATGCTTATGCCATTCCACCCCATCCCCACCCTGCAGCCAGTGACAGGTACTGAGGTGTGCCTTTGACTCTTCAGCCCCAAAGTTCATTTCATTCTCTTATACTGTACTCATTTCAGCGTATTTCCATATAGAATGAGGTGAGCATAACATTTGAAAACCCCAAGGCACACCTAGACTCTTGTCTGTGTCTGCAGGGTAGGGTGAGGTGAAATGGCATGAGCGTTATGGGCAATGACCCAAAGGCACACCCTAATGCCTGTCCATGTCTGTGAGGTGGGGTGGGGTTGGTGTCACTTCAATACTTCACTGCCATTCCTATTCTGCCTGTCTGTCTGTCTGTGTGTGTCTCTCTCTATATATATGTTTATGTAATTATCTATCTTTCTATTAATTGCATGTATTGCTATTTTTACCTGTTTCTAAAACAAACCTGCATATCACATTTGCCAGCACTCTGAGCACATACTTATGAAACTGTGCATATTTGTACTCCACTTCTGCATAGACCTCATACTTTCCTAATATTCCCATTATGAACAAGCACAACTACCTTGCCATTATCAAAAATGCCCCTCTGAAAGTTACCATCACATTTTCTCTAACAGTTCATCATCATTACACCCAACTTCCTGATATCAACACATTGCTTAAATATGACTTACATCACCTCATGGACAAAAAACCTTGTTTCTCTTAAAAAAAAAAATTAAAACTGTAATAATTACAAGGCTGAACATATGCCAGCCATTACTTTTTCATGTACTGCCACCTTCTGTACCATCATGGGGATTTGCATATGTTCTCTTGATGCTTTGCATTATTGGGATATGTGCAATTGTGTTTTCTATAAAATTTGACTGTCTGGACAATATCATCTGGGATAACACATACATCAGTGGCATTTGCTCTGGGGTTCTTTTGTAAGCTTCCTGTTCCTTCATTAAAATGTACACTCCACATAGTTTCCTAATAATGTGTATGCCTTCCTTAGAACAGAAATTAAAATAAATCTTACTACTTACAAATCATTGTGTTGTTTCTCCATACCTCCTAACGATTCCACACAACTTCACTAATTTCATTATGCAGCCGTGGTAGATCTGACCAGAATTTGTTACACTAGTAAACAATGAGACATGACAGGTGTGGGTTTCTTTTCCTGAACCACATGCCCAGATATGTTGTGAGGCAGCAGTAATTGAACCGAGTACTTTTAACCACCTGGAAATGTAGTCCAGGAAGAACACTACAACCTGACATGTCTAATTGCCCTCATAAAAGGCGCCCTGTTCAGAAAAAGTACATTGTTTTAATTTTTATAAACAAATGAAAAAATGAATACAAATAAGGTTCTTTTTGTTTTGTTTTTCAGTTGAAAAGTAAAAGGATTCACTTTTACGCTTTGGTTACTTCCCCAGCAGTTGGTGCTGTTTTCCTAGTTTGTTGCCTACAGTTAAGGCCTGCAGGTTGCCGTTTTCTGCCACAAGGCCAGTTGGCAGATCCCATCACAGCTGATTAACAAGTAATTAAAGAACAAAAAGAAACAACATGTCCTTTTGTTCTGTTAATTGCACTGCACTGTGCTGTGTTCTGCCATGGTGGCCACGTGGCAGAAAACAACATACTCTGCCCATAACTGTATGCTGTTTATACAATTGCTGTATTTTTTTAGTGTAACTTTTTCCTTATTGTATACTGCATCAGTTTAGGCATTTCAAAAGCAGGAGCGGAATATGGCATCGGCCTTTGAAGTTATAAGTTAAATTGGCACCAGTGGTGCTTATAGTTGGGATTGTGTCAGGTCTAATCATGGTCATGTGAACCTGCATTTTCTATGCCTGTTAAAACTGTGATCATTTTTTTAATTGGAACTTGGGAGAGAAATGTGGAATGTGTAGCCTTTGAAGCTGAAGTGGGGTACTGACAGTGCACGTGGTGCAATTGTGGTTGTCAGCTAATCAAGAAAGGACCCACATTGGTAAGAATTCAAGCTGGATAAGCACGCTTTGATTGGTATTTTGAAATGGATGTGAGTGTTCACAAAGATGTCATTGTTTGTGTGTGTAGGTAATGTGTGGATGAACATGAAAATGGTGAGAAAATGACTATCAGAATTGTTTTTTAAGTTTTGGGCAGGCATTATATATAGTAACATAGCTGTTGACAGATAAGGACTGGTAGATGATTTAATACTGAGATGTGCTGTGTCCTGGTTGCCAAAAGAAATGCAAAGCCATGGGGTTCTATTCTTGAACATTTCTAACTAAGAGATAAGTAGTCAGATTCTATATTTAGAAGTGTAAGGTCTGTAAGGTAAATTGGGACCCTTCAGTCAGGGTATAAAAGCATCATAGTCAGCAGTGTGTTGGTCTGAGTTAGAGAAGGCCACTCAAAATCATCCCTATAGTTAGCTGGAAAGAATAGCTATTAATTGGGGGTTGGGGGCTTGGGCACAACCGTAGTAGTTGTCTGTGTTTAGACTTCCCACTAGTTAGCTATTGATATCAGAGAAAGGAGGCAGCTGACTGAGGCAGCTAGAACATTTCAATTAGAACTTTCCTTACTAGGGATAAGTAGACAGATACTATATTAGCAGTGTAGGGTATGCAAGGTAAATTGGTACCTTCAGTCAGGGTATAAGAAGCACAGTGGTTAGCAGTGTGCTAGTCTGAGTTGGGAGAAGGCAGCTCAAATTCATCCCTGCAGTTAGCTAGGGTGAATAGCTGTTACTTTGGGGGCTTAAGCAGTTAAATGAAGCAGCTGTCTGCAGTTATACTCCTAACAAGAGCACTATAAAAGACACCTTTACAGTGTGTCCCATCATGCTTGTATCCCAGCGCATGGAGTGGAACAGCACAAGAGTGAACAGGTGACTGGAGTTTTAGGCATCAGCAGGTGTCCACGGGATACAGCAGGTAAGCAGGGGCTCTGCCAGTCGGACAGGAGAAGGTAGGGTACCTTGTAGCTTACTGTTGCTTGGTTGTGTAGCTCAGGTGGTGGGGTAAGGAGTACAGTGTCTGCTGTGAAAGAAACAAGCAGATAGCTGTTACAAGTGAGAATGTGGTGGTACTCTGTCTAGGGCAAGGTTGCAGTAACTGATCAGGAAGAGCTAAATAGGAAGGGTTAATTATAAGGAAGTAGTAAAGAGGAAGAGGGATACAGAGTGAGATATACCCAGAGCTAAAGTGAGCAAAGGGAAAGAAGTAACACCCTATCTAGGATATGCTGATAAAGCAAATACTGATAGAGGGTATAGGGAGAAAGGAACAAACACAGGAAGGGGACAACAGGGGTAAGATACATTTGAGTCCAGAGACAGCAAGCGAGTAAAGAGGAAAGCAAGTAACACCTTATCTAGGGCAGGGTAATAAAGTAAATACTGAGAGAGGTGTAGGTGGTAAAAGAGCAAACACAGGAAGGTAAAAACAGGGAAGGTACATTTGAAAGCAGTAGGTAGTTATACATAAAGTCAGTTATGACAGTGGTGCAGTGCAGTGGATGTGGGGTGCAGTATTCCGGAGACATTCTGGGGATCGAGGTGGTGCCCCATCTGTATGCACCTTCTGAATTATGAAAGGAGGTTACTGGTCTCCGGGCCAAGTCAGCTGGGATCCAGAGGATCTCTTGCCTCACCCGGGGCTACCGAGTCTACTGCTGTTTTCCCAGTGGTTGCCTAGGAAAAGGAGGACCAGCTGGACTGTGGTGGGCTCTGGAAGGTTGAGGTGGCAGGTCAGGGCACATTACTCAGTGCTACTACAGAATTCCTTTGCCATTCTGGTGAGACTGGACTGCAGAGGAGGCACCTGAAGTACTGTCAAGTGAGGATGTAGGGGTCCTCATGGGGAGACCCAAGTGGGAGGCTAAGGACCCCATCAGACAAGGAAGCAGCTTCTGGTGGGACACTCAGTTGTTAGGAGTAGATTTGGGAACAGGAAGGGAGGGAGAGGAGGAGTTAAGTGTCTGCCTGATGCCATGGCTCAGAGGGATGGACAGCAGATAGAAACATAGAAACATAGAATTTGGCCGGCGATATGGACACGCTTGGCCCACCCAGTCTGCCCATTCCTACCTACTGGATAAGCTGCAGATCCTAGTTAACCAGCAGCCTACTTCTTCCTACCCCCACCCCCGCGGATCCATCCTGAGGAACACTAGGGCAGCAAGGCATGGGAGGAGCTGGATGGCATTGTCCACCTGGGACTAATGACCTAGTAGGGCACTGGACTGGGATTGTGCAGGAGATTTCAGGGAACTGGAGATGGGCACAAGGCAAGTAGCATGCAAGGTGGCCTTTGCTGAGATGCTACCTGTCTATGGGTGAGAGGAGGACAGTGTACTCTGCACCAGGGGCTTCAACTCATGGTTAAAGGAATGGTGCAGAGAGGAGAGTTCCACTTCACTGGGAACGGGCATCAACTTGGATGGATGTGGGGCTATACAGAGGTGATGGCCTGCATCTATCTTGTTGGGGAGCCACAGTCCTAAGTGGAAGCTTAAATGTTACTTTGATGAACATTTAATCTTGGCGAAAGGCAGAGGGAGGCATAAACTTCCCTGCCCAACAGACTGAAGCAGTAGGAAGGGAGGGCCGAAGGGATGAAACCCCAAGTAGCAGGTTAATGGAAGTAGCAGAGTGGTAGAGGACAAGGGGACAGGAACAAAAGTTGTAAAAAGACAGTAGAAAATGAGGTAGATCACAAGGGGTGGAAGGGGTTACAGACAAAGTGGGGAATGTGTAGGGCTATATGTGCAAATGCAAGGTGTCTTGAAATAAACTTCCAGACTTAGAAGCCATCATGGCAGAAGCAGACCTGGATCTTGTGGCCATTACTGAGTCATTGTGTAAAGGGATCCAAGACGGAGACATGGCCATACCAGGCAACACTGAGTCCAGGAAGGATAGGGAGAGGTAGTCATGTATGTGAGGGAGGTCATCAAGATGACAGAAATGCTAGAGAGCCAGAGGAATGGAGGGTTGGATGTGATGAGTGCCTCCCTGGAGACAGGAGCCTGAGCCACTGTTTGCACTGGGAGTATACAGACCTCCAGCACGGGGAAGAACTGGATAAGGCACTGGAAAGCAACCAGCATGATGACAGAAAAGGGAGGTGCTGCTGGTGGGGACTTCAGTCTGCGAATGTAAACTGGAGCCTCCAAGCTGCAACCTCTACTAGAAGCAGGCCATCCTTGACTCCTTGAAGAGGGTGTTTTTGGATAACTAATAGGAGAGCCCACTCATGATGTGGCAATACTGGACCCGATGCTCACAAACAGGGACAGAGTTGCAGATGTCAATGTGAGATGCCACTTGGGAACCAGCAATCACTATACAGTGTGGTTTATCAAAAGGATGGCAGCAAAGGCAAACCACACAAGGATGAGGGTCCTGGACCTCATTAGGGCAGATTTTAAGAAAAGGGTAAATGCCTCAATGAACAGTGGGCCAATTTAGATAAAGAACCTCTGTGTCGCAAACACTGAGGCAAGGTTACCCCAAAGGGCATTTGGCTGGAAGCCAAGTTTCAAGAAAACAAAATCACATGCCCACACAATGCAAAGCATCATGGGCTGCATATACAAATCACCACAGAATGTTATGCTGGTTCAACTTTAAGCAGAATTGCATGGTGCCGAAGGCCTCTCACACAGTTTGCAAAGGGTGCTAACAGATGAAACACGTGTCTATGTTATCTGTTAGCACCATCACAGAACTGTGTGAGAGGTCTTTGGCACCATGCAATTCTGCTTAAAGTTGAACCAGACAAACATTCTGTAGTGATTTGCATATGCAGCCCATGATGCTTCCATTGAGGAATGTGTGATTTTGTATTTTCTTGAAACTTGGCTTCCCAGCCAAATGCTCCTTGGGTAATCCTTGCCTCAGTGTTTTGCACAGAGGTTCTTTGTCTTTTAAATGTTTTTTATTTTAGTGGGTTCACTACAACATACCCAAACACACTGTCTTAGGATAGCTGGTCCATTCCACTGGGGTGTCAAACAGACAAGGCACACTGATGAGTCTTGGTAGGATGAAAACATGTCTATGTCATCTGTTAGCACCCTTTGCAAACTGTGTGAGAGGCCTTTCAGCACCATGCAATTCTGCTTAAAGTTGAACCAGCTTAACATTCTGTGGTGATTTGCATATGCATCCCATGATGCTTTGCATTGTGTGGCATGTGTGATTTTGTATGTGCTTGAATTTGCTCCAAATCATCTAAACTGGTTTTGTTAAGATTTTGGGAGATCTGATTCTGAATCAGAAACTGAAATCCTATAAATTGTAGCAGACAAGGAGCACTTTTTGTATGCAATTATATTTGGATTTTGGAATTTAATTTTGGATTTGGGAACTGGATTTTAGATTCTGGAATCAGATTTTGGAATCTGATTCTGAGGCAGATTTGACCACTCTTAAACTTCAGGATGTTTGATCTTCATTTCCGAAAATCTTGAATTCTAAAAAGCTATATGTTTAGATCCAGTTTGAACTTCTGTGCTCCCAGTTGAGTCTACCTCATCGTTTGAATGAGTGGCTATTTGAGGGGGTCCAGGTGCAGGCTACAGTGTCCTTCTTGTGTATCGCCATCTGACCATGAGAGGGATTTCCTGGGGAAGAAGCAAATTTTGTCAACAGTTGGGTGTTGGAGTTGTCCAGATGGTTAATTTTAGGCAATTCCAATGCCTGGGTCAATGACAAACTTTCGCATTATGGGTATAGCTTCCTCTAGTCTAGACCATGAAATTACTAGGCCTGTCACAAGTTGCTACTTCTGCAACCCATACTCATGGCCATACTTTGGACTTGGTATTCCCATTAGGATTCGAGATAAACAGTCTCGAGATTGATCTGGTCATTTGGTCAGATCACTGAACAGTGAAGTTCTCATTTGGGTGCCCCTCCCAAGAGTCCTCCCACTGTGGAGATGTTCCATTTCCAGCCTTTAAGGGCATGACCCTGAAGGTCTGATGGTGGAAGTTGAACTATCGAGTGTGTTGGAGACTTGCGAACAGGACCAAAGGAGGCGGTGCTGGCCTTTATGAGGTGGTCACTGAAACTCTGGATTCCGTGACACCAGTCCATTTATGACCCAGGCCCTCATGCTTGAGGTCCCCATGGTATGATGGGGATCTCAGGGAGTTGGAAAATCTTGGGTCCGAAATTAGAATACCGCTGGTGGAGGTCCCACACTAAGGATGATAGACTGACTTTGAAAACTCATTATACTGAGCATTAAGCAGCCCAGTGGTGCTGAGGGTTGAGGCACTGGACACCACACCTTATGCCATGCTGGTGACCGGGTTTAGGAACATGCCCGGGCCATCAGGGTCAGCAGGGAGGGATAGGATTGAGTGTCCAGAGACCGCTCTCCTTTCCTGGGGTGGGTTTGGGGTTTCTACCACTCTGCAGTGGCCCCCGATGGAGATCAGGTGCTCTGCAGAAGCGGTACACTAGTGGGTGGAGTGCGGCATACATCGGCACATAGTGCCTCTGACATCATTGCATGTCCACACTCCAGTGGGGACTATATGGAGGAAAATGGCTGGGCATGATCGTGCAGCTTGGATGGCGCGCTCAGCACTGCCTGGGAGGTCTGTCGTGGAATTGCACTGGGGTCTGGTCCCAGCCTGACATGGGGAGGCATGGGGGCCCCCAGTGGGTTGGGGTGTGGCTGCACCAGACCCCATCATGCAGTGAGCCTGCTGACTCACGTGTGGTGGGAGCCGGGCGGCTGGATACCCCCACCAGTTGAACCACAGAAGGCGGAGAAAAGAACAATTAAAATAAATAAATAAAAAATAGCAATCTCCTTAAGAAGGCAGAGGTCCTGTACTGGGAGATTGCTGCAGCAAATAACAGACCTGCTCAACTTTTCTAGACAGTAGACAGGCTTATCCATCTTTCCTGTCTTCAGAAGGTAAGAGCACTGTCTGCTGCTAAATGCAATGAGTTTGCTCTGTTCTTTGTTGAAAAGGTGTCTTCCATCAGAGCAGGTATCACACCAGAGGGCTTCATCGGGCATACAGTGTTAGGCCTGGAGCAACTAGAAGCAATCCTCATGTCTGGTACAAGTTCGAATCAGTAGGGGTGAAGCGATTAGAAAGATAATCTTAAAGCTGCGGCCTACATGCTGAGAACTGGACACAGGCCTAACATGTCTCTTAAGGGGATGCGTGGGTCCTTGGGCCAGTGTTCACTGAAATAATCCAGTGTTCCTCTCAAAGGGTGTTCCCCTACTCTTAAACAGACTTTGGTGAAACACCTCTTGAAGAAACCATCCCTGGAGCTGGATTGTCTTGCTAATTATAGACCTGTCTCTAACCTCCCTTTTAGGGAAGGTTATTGAGAAAGTAGTGGCCATTCAGCTCAAGGCACATCTCACTGCCTTTGACATCTGTGAGCCCTCCAGTCTGGTTTCTGGTCTAGGAACAGTATGGAGATGGTACTAGTCAAGGTGCAGAATTATCTTCTCAGGATGAGAGATTGAAGCAAATGGTCAGTTCTCGTCCTTCTTGATCTCTCGTCAGCGTTTGACACCATGGATCATGAGATGTTGCTAGATTGCCTACAGGACCTCTGTGGACTTGCCAGCACAGTCATCAACTGGTTTGAGTCCCTTCTTACAGGCAGAATGCAAAGGGTAGTGATGGGAACTTATTTTCCTGCTCTATGCTTCTGTCCTGTAGAGTTCCCGAGGGCAATCCTCTCACCCATGTTATTCACAGTGTACATGCTACCCTGGATGATATCATTAGATGATACAGGATGGGTTTTCACTGCTATGCATATGGTACCCAACTGAATATGTAATTTGCACCACGGACACAGAGTGCGGTCTCAGTTCTGAATTCCAGTCTGGCGAGATACAGGACTGGATGTCCTCCAACTTGCTGAGGCTCAAGTCAGATAAGACAGAAGTATTGGTAATCGAGCCTTGCCACTGGCATGGAGCTGACTGGGGACAGGAGACCGGACTAGTGCTTGGTTCCTCTTCTCTAACCATCTCGGAAAGGTGAAGAATCTAAGCATTATTTTGTCAGTGAACTGATGCTGGAGGCTCAGGTGTCATCTGCTGTCTAAAATGTTTTTACCATCTTGAAATATCACACAGATAAAGCCCTTTATCCCTCCCAGTGACTTGCCCTCACTAATGCATGTTTTGTTACATTCAGACTTGATTACTGTAATGCCCTTTACCTTGGGCTAAATGTTGGGACTCGCTTGCCTGCAATTGGTGCAGAACACTGTGGCCAGGTTGTTGACAGGCCATCCAAGATCCTATCATATAACCCCAACCCTCATGCAAACTGCACTGGCTGCCAGTGAAATAGTGGATCTCCTTCAAGGTCGGCTTGCTAACCTATAAAGCCTTACATGGGCTGGGCTCTAGCTACCTGCAAGACCTTCTATCTCTTCACCAGACCTCCCAAACTCTCCGCTCCTCTGAGGCGAGCCTCCTAGCGTTCCCAGGGTTCAGTTAAAATCTTCGGGTGAGAGGGGCTTTAATGTTGCTGGCCCCACCCTGTGGAACTCACTTCCCAGATCTCAGAGGAGGCCCTCTTACTGCTGGCCTTTAAAAGAGGTCTGAAGTCCCATCTTTTGCAGCAGCGTTTGATTTATCTTGGCACTCTGTTCATAACTCTAGGTTTTTATTTTATTGTATTGATTCTGCTTTTATTTTATCTCTTCTAGCTCTTTTCTTAAATAGTTTGACTGTGTAAATATTGATTTTACAGGTTTTGTGTTGTTCCTTAATATCTATGGTTTGGATGTCTATGCAGTGGTTTTGTTTTGTTGTTGTATTGTGTATATATTTTACAGCACTCAGAGCCCACAGGAATGAGTGTTCTATAAATAAAGATGGCTTTGCTGAAAATGGATTGGACCCTGACAAACCCGATTCCATTAACTGGATTCAGAGCAACCCTAGAAGAAAGGCTTACAACAGACAAATTCCATGATGACCCCTCCCACCCCAATGTTTTTGCTACATCTACCCAACAGTAGGCAGCTCAGGACCTAGATGATGGGGCACTGTACCAGGGTGAATTCTGGCAGCAGATGACGTGACTAACCTGCCTTACAGAAATGGAGCGCAGAGGGCCCCTACCCAAGTGCTGAAGAATTGGATTGGCACTTCAGTTCCAGGCTCTGAATCTGTTCACTGGGAATCCCAAGAAGGAATTTCCAGCAGCAGCTGAACATAGGGGCTGATTTGCAGAAAGGTACATCTCTACTCTTCTCTGTATCAAGGAGCTCTGAAATGCAAGCTGAGCTACTGGGCACTCAGTTGACATCCCACTTCTCAAGCTCCAGTATCTGTTGGTTAAGGTAGTCATAAGGAAGAGAAGGAACTCTTTCACAGTGATCCAATTCCCCCTTCATGTACAGCATTTCAAGGTTCAGCAGCCTCTCTCTGTTGTAGGCCACTTCCTTTTCATTGGCTGTTGCCATGGGGAGGTGTGATGAGGCCTTCAGGGCCTCCTGACTGACTTCTCACAGTGTTTACGATCTTATGACCATAGACCTGTACCCCAAGTCCATGTGGCCAGAGTAAACAAAGATGGTGCCATAAATGCCTGTACAGGCATGCTTTATTCATTTAAACCTTCGGAAAGAATCTTAAAAGGTCAGACCGGATGCAAATGCATGCCATTCCTGCACCCACTTGATTGCAACCGAGCAGTTGTAATGCTGTTTCCAAAAGATGAATCAGTTTGTGACAAAAAGTCATGATTTGTGTCACAAATTAGTTGCAAATGCAATATGCATCTTTTTTGCTACAATGGTGTATTTTCTTGGATGAAAATTTGACAGTTAGACCATCTAATAGATGGTCTAACAGTGTGGATAGATTTCCCTTTGAAAATGGTGGTGGTGGATCTCAGATGGATCCTTATCAAAATTCTGCCCTCCGTCTCTCAACACTGCTTTGGCTGTCTTGTACCTCCTGGCTCCCAAATAAATGTTACTGATCCAGTGTGCAATGGTGCCCAACCCCTGTTCATCCTTTGGGGCCGGGCATAGGTAAGGAGCATTCACAAGCTTTAATGTACTTTGCTCCAAGTATGGCTATTCTGCTTCTTGCCAGCTCCTGGCAGTAAGTCAAACACTTTTTATTAATTGCTGTCCAGCCCCATGTCATGGCTTTCGGATGGAGGATGGCCTGACCATGGCATTTTTGTACCACTGACACAAAGAAACTGCTGCCTCCCAATGTTTCCCTGTTGCCCATCTTCAGTCCATGGGGACTGGGAGCAGGAATCTTTATTCCAGCAGCTGCCATGAAGAGGTTGTGCTGCATCTGGCAAAGAAGAAACTGCAAGGTCGTGCACTGGGCCCTTCTCATGCTTCTGGACAGGGAACTTAAGGTGTGGCCCAATTTTTGGAGCAGTGTGTCTCAGTCTTTCTTATTTTATATAACTACATTTAAAGTACAACAGTATAGGAAGTTTACCATTTAATTTATGAAACTGCAGTAAGTAGATCAAGCAAATTGAGTTATTATTTTCAATAAGTTTTTGAATTGTAAGTAAATCTTAAGGGAAAATATACTCATTATTGCATTCAGGAACAATTTCTAAGTAACCTGTAATTATTTTACAACAAAGCAAGGTCCTGACCTACCTAATTTCCCTTAGGCTACTCTGATTACATATATGTTGCTCATACGCACTTACCTTGAACTTTGAAAGCCATCGCCAATATCTAAGAAAACATAAAAGGGCAGCTGTCTTTCAAGTCTGAAGGACACTCTCAGGCTATTTGATGTCTTTAGCTCTTATGAACATATGAACATATAAATTCACCAGCAGAAATAGGCCACCTGGTCTATCAAGTAATAAACCTATTCCAAATTACTCTTGTGCTCAGAAGCAAAAGGTATATTACAAAACAGATTGTCCAGATCTGCTATTGCTATGACGTGTATGTTTTTTTTCAAACTACACAGATTCAGTTCACTTGATAAAATAAGTGGGAAAATGCTGCATTCTGATTAGCCTCTAGGTGATGGTAGTACTGTAATTAAGTATAGCTGGAGAAGTCCCACTGTGCCATCTGTTTCTTTCAAATGTTTTAATAGAAAAGATATACTGGGATGATGAGAACTTACTTCCAGATGCATCCTGGGAGGAGAATAGAAGATAGTACAAAAGGAGAAAAAGAAATATAGTAGTATATTAGCAGTTACACAAAAAAAAATAGCACATGCAAGCAATATAAAATAGTACGTGCAAGCAATATAATACATCAAAATAAGCATAATTGGCAATGATGCCACCGGAGAGCTGGGAAGCTGTATCAGGGTTGAACGGAAGACTGCCTGCTACCTGTCCCTCCCTGAACCAAGAGCCAACCAGCCGATTGTGACTCCTGCCTGGACCGATGCTGGAATCGAGAAGCACAGTGGGGTTGAGAGACAATTCCTGACTGTCTCTCCCGTGCAACATGGACGTGCTTTTTCCAATGGAGACCAGTGGAGTGGGTTTTCTTTAAAAACAGCTGTGTTTTTTCCTGCTTGCCTGCTGCTGCACTGGAACATTAGAAATGTACTGTAAGCTTCACGGTAGGCTGTAGCTACGACCAATCAGCAAGCAGCCACCACTTGGTGCCAATTAAATTACTGCCTTTGTTCTATGGGGGTCAGCTTAGCCTTAAATAGTGGTGCTGTCCCTGATATGATTTAGACACCACCGGAAAACTGGGAAGCTGCATCAGGGTCAAGGAAGACTGCCTGCTACCTGTCCTCTCCCCTGCACTGAGAGCCGACCAACCGATTGTGACTCCTGCCTGGACCAACGCTGGAATTGAGAAGCACATCGGGGTTGAGAATCAACTCCTGGCTGTCTCTCCCCACAGCATGGGCGTGCTTTTTCGTTCACCCCACCCCACCCCGTGACCTCTTAAATGGTGGGTGAGCCACTCCTCTTGAGCCTGCAACCAATTAGGAGGCAGCTGTCTCACATATACTGTCACCATTAAGACTGTATCCAAACCTTCATTTCTTTCGAACTGATTGATAGACTCCTGGACTTTCTTTCCTCTAGAGACGAGTTGTGTCCAAAATTACAGATTGCTCGCAGCCTTTTTTCCTCAATAGTTCTGTAGCATAGAGTTGCAGGTATAATATTTAGTGGTCAAGCAAGTGAATTAGCTTGAACCCTACCTATCATAATCAGGAATAGACTAACCTTGCTGTGGTAATTACTAGTCAAGGTGGGTTACTATAAATTATATGCCTTGGGTTGGCCTGCTACTGTCAGGGGTAGTTTAACTCTCCACGGTAACTAATAGCTGAGAATACTGTATTTGAATACCTGTGCACAGCCACAATTACCTGTAGACTCTACCTCTTATTCCAGGGTACTCTAACTGTGTCTTTGGGATCACTAGCTAAAGATATTGTGTGCACTCTCTTCTCTCCCCTGCATCTACTTCAAAGATTAAGACAGGATGTTAAAGGAGCTCTACTAAGGGTAGCTTATATAATGGTAGTTTTAGGTTCTGACCTGGTCACACAAAACCTACATGTTGTCCCAGGGCAGAGCTTCACCTAACGTAAATATGACACCCTGTTGTCATTCACCCTGGTACTCAGCTGTATACCCTGATATGTATGAATCCAGGACTCTGGATAAAGGGATTCTGTTATGCCATGATATCCTATACAAGGAGCCACCATGCTGACCACCCCTAAGCCCCAGACTACTGGATATTTCTCTGATATATCTGTTAGTATTGCTCAGACTTATCCTGGCCAGTGACATTGAACTGAATCAGGCCCTCAAAATTCAAATGCACACATTGGAATGGCTAATGTTGCGCAGTGGGTTAGCTCTAAGGGTCTGAAGTTGGTGCATGTGAACGCATGCAGTCTGCAACCAAAATGCATGAAGTTGATGCATGGGTGGATACATACTCCCTGATGTGTTGGCAGTTTCTGAGATGTGGCTCAAGCTGGTATACTAGGGCATGAAGTCAAACTCTCCAGCTACACAATGCTACGGCTTACAGAGTCAATAAAAGGGAGGAGGGTCACCCTATACTTGAAACCATCACTTAACATCAAATCAATTACACCTGGGACCTCCAACAGCTCCTACCGTGAAGCTCTGTTTGTACAATTAACGTTGGGTGGTGCCAAATCCCTGATCATAGGTTGTGCTTACAACCCTCCAAAAGACACCCCTGCTGCCTTTAAGGCACTTATGGAGGCTGTACAGGGTCTGCCTCTGTTGGAAAAAGAGTATCTTAGGGATTTCAACATCCACTGGGGTACCTCAACAAACTCTGTTATCAAGTCCACCTAATGGACCTCAACTTGACTCAGATAATTCAAGCTCCAACGAGACTAAATATGAAAACTGGCAACCACTCTACACTGGACTGGATTCTTGTATCCTAGCCAGATAGAGTTAAACTGGCTGGGACATTTAGTGACTCACTTAGTAACCACGTCCTGACGTTTGTGATATGGGAAAATGACTTCCTCCCTTCCTCCTCAAACCTTTTGACTAGGGACTTCTCCCACTTTCACCAGGTCTCCTTCCTAAGGACATTGGCTGAAGTGAATTGGACCCACATAAAATGTACCCACATATTAGATGATGCCCTTAATATCTTTATACACTACTTCTCCTCTGCTGCCAATAAACACGCTCCTTACAAGCAAATAAGGGTAAAGGGACAGAATGCCAATGGCCAACCAGGGATCTAAGATCCTCCTAAGACAAAGAAAAAAGGCCTGGCATACCTATGAATCCACTAACCTAACTGAGGATTGGTTGAAATTTAGAACCCTGAGGAACAAATGTAAAGTGAACTTAAATCAGATAAAAAGGTACCTGAGAGACCTACAAACTGCAAGCCTGTCTGAACCTAGAAAATTCTGGGCCAATATCAGTACCCTCCTAAAGGAAAAATCTCTTCAGCAAATGTGGACATAGTGACTAATGGGTCATGCCACATGGATCCAGTTGAATCTGCCAGAGAGATAAACGTCTTCTTTGCTGATCTCAGCAAATACAGAACCCCCAACTAACAACCCTCATTCAAATAAAACGAAGCCCCTCCCAATGACCAAAGTTTCTTCTTAAACTCATCACATGTTCTGATGTCCAAAACTCCTGCACAGGATTAATGAGATAGGATCCACAGGCTATGACAAGCTTGAGCCCAAGATACTAAGGTTAGCTGCCCCGGTCATCACCTCCCTGTCACTTGGCTATTCAATAGATCACTTCTGGAAGAATTTACCCTCCTTATGCAAAGTGGCCTGGTCACTCCAGTGCGTAAGGGGTCCTGAGAAATGGTAGGAAACTGTAGACCAATATCAGTTCTACCTGCACTAAACAAGATATTGGAAGGGCTTATCTATAACCAGGTACTAGACTATTTGGAGAGCTGTGAGATACTGATGCCTAAACAACATGGTTTCAGAAAGCACCATGGAACCGACACTGCTCTTGTCAGCCTGATCACTGATATTTTAAACTCCGTGAGATAAAGGGCTTCTAGTAGGTGGGTCTTTATAGATCTCACAAAAGCATTAGATCTGGTCTGCCACCACCTATTAGCTGAAAAATTGGTATCCCTGTGCCTAGATAATCTCTCACTATGGTGGTTCACCAACTATCTGGAGGGTAGATCTCAAATGTGAAGTGGTGAAGCGCTCTCTCTGACCAGCAGCACATTCTGAATGGGGTCCCACAAGGTTCATTTTTGGGCCGCTGCTTTTTCACTATTCATAAATGATCTCCCACAGCACACTGGAGGAACCACATTGCATTATATGCAGATGATGCAGTACTGTGTAGGGCTGCCCCAAATGCAACACAAGTAAATGAGCAATTAGGTAGAGACCTTCTATCACTAGAAAATTGAATTCTTGATAACAAACTGGTCCTGAATGGGAAAAAACTAAAGCTATGCTATTCAGCTTACGAGGTCTTGGTGCTGATCGTGCTGAAAAGCTCAATCTATGCCTCTCTGACAAGTCAAGAGGGAGGTGGTCAGTTCATTCAAATACCTGGGGTCTTCTTGACCAGGATGGCACATACAAAACCCACCTCAATCACTTAACTAAATCTAGAAATCAGAAGTTAGGTCTTCTATACCATTTAAGCCCCTTCCTTACCCCTGAATCTCATCATAAAATCGCTCAAACTACCCTCCTTCTTACCCTTCTCCATGGGCTCCAGTACTGTACTCCATTAAGGGCACTGAGCTGCAAATGATGTGAACTGTCTACCACAGGATAGGAGATCTGCCAACTCAGCGAAACCGCTTGCACACCACTGCACAGTACTCAATTCCCTAAACTGGCCATCCTTTGAGGGCAGACTGGCCTAATCCTCCCTATGTCTAGCCTACAAACTTAGGCAAGACACCTCACCACCTAATCTAAAATATCTGCTACAGTCTAAGCAGTGCACAAGAACCTTAAGATCTTCAGAACTCCTGTTACTCCAAGTACCTAGGGTCGATAACTCCTGGGAGCTCAATCTTTTGCTCCTCCATCTCATGAGGGAGCCATCTTAGACCTCATACTCTCAAATGGGGCAGTGAGAGGATCTCCGATCTAGAAGCGGTTGCCATCTGGGAACAAGTGACCATCAAACAATGTGGTTCACGTTAAACTCAGCTACAGAGTTAAGCCATACAAAAATGAGGGTACTGGACTTCAGGAGGGCTGACTTTGGCAAGATGGGAGAGTGCCTCAGAAAAGCACTAGCAAACAGACTAGAAGGAGGGGTGGAGCAACAATTGAGAAATCATCAAAACTGCCATCACAGAGGCAACAAGCCTTTGTGTGAAGCAAATAAACAAATCAAAACGAAAGAAAAAGCCACTAAAGTTCTCAAAAGAGGTGGCTGGGAAAGTCAGGGAGAAAAGGTAGCATTCAGGAAGTATAAGAATACACAAAAGGAGAAGGACAGAGAGCTGTACCAGTTGAGGCAGAAGGAAGCAGGAGGAAGTCAGAATAGCAAAGGCGCAAACAGAGGAAAAGATAGCCAAATAACTCGGTTAAGAAGGGGAATAAAACCTTTTATAGGTACATCAGAGTGCGTGAGAAAGACAAAGGAGGATAGTGAGGCTGAATAGAATGAATGGTGGGTGGGCAGAGGGGCAGTGAAAAGCAAGGTAACTGAATGAATATTTCTGCTCAGTATTAACAAAAGAGGAGGGAAGTACCTAATCCAATTAACAGAAGCACTCTTGATAGGGGTTGATCCCAGCCCTTTCACAGAAGAAAGGGTTCTAAAAGAACTCCTAAAACTGAAGATGGACAAAGCAATGGGGCCTGATGGTATTCACCCCAGAATTCTAAAAGAATTAAGGGGGAACTAGTGAAACCACTGACTACTCTTTTAACAAATCATGGGAGAATTGTGTGGTACCCAAGGACTGGAGGAAGGTGGATGTGATTTCCCTTCACAAAGTTGGACCAAGACAGAGGCAGAAAACTTCAGACCTGTCAGTTTGACCTCTGTGGTAGGGAAAGTGATGGAGTCACTTCTGAAGGAAAAGAATTCTTGAGTACCTAGAGGCCAGTGGGGGCACAGAACCCAAGGCAGCATGGGTTCACAGCAGGAAGGTCATGTCAGATGAATCTAATTGATTTCTTTGACTGGGTGACCAAAGTAGTAGACCAGGTAGGGGCTGTGGACATGGCCTACCTAGACTTTAACAAGGCATTTGACACAGTCCTACACAAAAGATTAATAGTCAAATTAACCAGCCTGGCAGTGGGTCACAGGGTGGTAGCCTGGGTAAAACATTGGCTGGACAACAGGACACAGAAGATAATTGTAAATGGAGTCCACTCTGAGAAAGAAGGGTTACTAGTGGGGTACTGCAGGGTTCAGTACTGGGTCCAGTCCTTTTAATGTCTTTATATGTGAAATTGCAGGGGGACTGAAGGAAAATATGCCTCTTTGCAGATGACACAAAGATCTGCAACAGGGTTCATAGACAAGGAGGCATGGAAAGGATGAGAAGGGACTTGGCAAGGTTGGAGGAATGGTCAGAAGTATCGCAGCTAGGATTCAATGCAAAGAAGTGCAAAATAATGCCCTGGAAAACAAGAACCCAGGGAAGATTATACAATGGGGGAGGTAGTAACAACAACAAAAAGGAAAGGGACCTGGGGTAATCGTATCAGATGGCCTTAAGGTTAGCAAGCAATGTGGAGAAGGCAGTAGGGAGGGTTGGGGGTATACTGGGATGCACAAGGAGAAGCATCACCAGTAGAAAACAGGAAGTTGTTATCCTCTGTACAGACAGTTGGTGAGACCCCATCTGAGTACTGCATCCAGTTCTGGAGACCCCATCTCCAAGGACATAGACAGGATAGAGGCAGTCCAGAGGAGGGCAACTAAAATGGTGCAGGGTCTGCAAGAGAAGCCATACGAGGAGAGACTAAAGGAGCTTAATATATATACCCTTGAGGAAAGAAGGAGGGGGGACCTGATAGAAACTTTTAAGTACCTCAATGGAATCAACAAACTCCAAGAGGGTAGCATCTTTCAGAAAAAGAGACATGCAAGAACAAGGGCACAATTTAAGGATGGGGGGCGTTCCAGGGCAATATGAGGAAGTATTTTTCACAGAGAGGGTAGTGGATGCATGGAACAGCCTTCCTGAGGAGGTTGTGGGGTCTAAAACTGTGGGAGAATTCAAGAATGCATGGGACAGACATAAGGCAATTCTTGTGGGGGTGTAGGAGGAAATAGGCTGTTGGTTAACTAAGATCTGCAGCATATCCTGTAGGGAAATGGGCAGACTAGGTGGCCAAGCTGTCCTTATCTGCCATCAAAGTCTATGTTTCTATGTTTCTCCATATCCTCCCTCAGGAATGCGCTCCTGTGTAGCATCCGCCTCCTCTAACTCCTTAAGGAATTTTAAAAAGAGCTTAAATCTTACCTGCTGAAACCAGCACACTGCTCCTGCTATAGCTGATCAGGGCTATCTTGCCACACTACTGTCTATAACATGTTGTAATCTGTTGTCTTGCTATACCATGTGCCTGCTATTTGTAATCTGTTGTTACTCAAGCCTAATGAGTTGCTCTGAAAATTTGACTAATATTGTTGGACTACTTGTAATATATGTCCTAGTATTGTTCATATTTGTATAATGTGTATGCCAACTGTTCATGACTCTCTGTAATTAACCCTGGGTCATCCCTGAAGAAGGGACCCTCTGGTCTCAGTGGGCCTACCTTGTTACCAAAATTAAATAAATAAAATAATTTTAAACAGTGCAAGGTAAAACAGTACAAGGGTTTGCAGTAGATAAAAATTGCCTTTGGATAGGCAAATAAATTATCCCAACTGGGCATAACGGTGGTGGTGGGGGCGTCATTTAAGGTAAGAGGTCAAGAACAGTTGCAGGTGGGAGTAAAAAGTCACCAAGAAGAGAGTTATGGGAGAAGAGGCAGAGCAGATAGACAGGGGAAGAGAGGGTAAGAGGTTAGGAAAATGATATGAGAAGGCAGCCTGACCAGCAGTAGATTTCCTGGGTGGAATAGAAAGGAATGGAAACATTGCTGCAGAGAGGCTAGGAGCTAAGTGGGGGAGGGTAGGAGGTAGGTAAGGTAGAGGAATGGAACCAAACCAGAATTGAGATATGAAGGGAGGCACAGTGGGAAAGGTCCCTGGAATCAAGGGGGTGGGGAGAGGCAGACTGGAGTGAGCAGTGGTAGGTACGAGGGGACAGACCAAGGCAAAACAACAAAAGAAGTGAAAGAGGGGTCTAATCTGACAAGAGAGGATTTGGAATCTGCACTGTAGACTATGTGACAGAAAATATGTAAGTCGCTGGGGTCCCTTAGAGTCCTGATTATCCACCTTAGTATTGTAATATTTATTTTCATACCTTTCTAAATGTTTAAAGATCGTTATTCTCTGAATCTTCTTTAATATGTGCTCACTGTGCTAAATTTGTTTCTAACTTCTGGCTCGGTTCCTTCCTCCCTACCTTGTATCCTCCCTATCTTCCCCTACCCCGCCCTTGCCCTCAGGTCTACTGACTCCAGGCTGTTAGCAATCCCTCACAGAATGACCTCCGCAGGCCAATCGGCTTTCTTACCTCTTTCCTAGTCTCTGGAATGGCCTGCCAGCCCAAACCGCCATTCCTCTTCCAAACACTCGCTATCCTCTGTCCTCACTAACTTCCTTGCACCAAATTGTACCTGCCCTGACCTCCCTCCCCGATGGATTCTCTTCACCCCTGATCCCTCCCCCCTACGTGCTTGACCAGCGGCTTGGCCTCACCTAATTGTCTGGGCTATATTCTGCCCCTACAACCAATGCTCTTACTGTCTCATTCCCCTCCCCTCCCCAAACCTCCCTAATTACCCTAGTGTTTACTTAACAGCCTTGCCACCTCTCCTCTATCCCAAATCTCCTACTTCCATCTCCTGCTGCCAACTTGTTGTTCTTGCTTCAGTTAAATCTCTGCCACTGGCACTTATATAATCACGTATAATCCTAGATGTGTATTCAATTATGTATTATACTTACCTAGAGGCTCATGTTCTGTACTGTCCTCCTCAGGTAACAAGCACGTATGTAATCTCACTCAATTATGTAACAATTGTATTGCTCCATTCTATGCTCAACCTATTGCCTGCTGTATGTATACCATCCTCCCATGCTCCCCACTCAGGTCGCACCGTGAGACAAGCATCTTTTGCTCAATGTGCCTTTCCTGGTGAAACATTTTCTAATGCATATGAGTTTTTGTTATACTGTGGTATGTTATAAATTTGTCAATAAAGTTTACTGTAAAAGAAGTTCCAGCTGCATTGGTCCCTGGAAAAACAGGAAATGACTGAAGGGTTGATACCTTTATTGGACCAACAAGTGTCTTTACAAAGGTAGGAATAATACACACGCACTTAGGGCCTCACAGGTCCCTTCTTCAGTGAATAGCAAAACTGAGCAACATAAGCAGTATATACAGTGAAGCCCAACAGGATGAAGTGTAGTGTCGCAGAATTCTGCAGTAGAGTTACTGCAGGAAGCAATGCAATTTCAATGAGAGTTAAACTTTCGATGCAGAGAGGCTGTGACACTGCACTTCATCCTGGTGGGCTTCGCTGTATATCCACTGAGGAGCAATTAAAAAGGCAGGAAGTGAAGTAGGAAAGTGAAAAGAGACTAGAGAATTGCTCCACAGTGAAATATATGTACTGTATGTATATATATATATATATATATATATATATATATATATATATACTGCTTTAATGTTGCTCAATTTTTCAGTTTATGGAAGATGGGACCTGTGAGGCCCCAAAAGCTTGTGTATTATTCCATCTTTGTAAAGACATTTGTTGGTCCAATGAAAGGTGTCAACCCTTCTATCATTTTCAATAAAGTTTACTAAATTAAAAAAAAGATTGGAAATATCATCTTCAATACAATCTCATGGCTAACAGGAAGCGTGATACTTGCTTTGTTCCTGTAAAATGCACCAAGCTTGGGGTAGAACTTAAGGTGAATAGCATTAATGTGTGCACAGAAATCAAGATAACTGTTCAGCCAGACCCCAACGCACTTAAAGGAGGAGACATTCTCAATCACAGCACCATTAAGGGTATGGAGTGATGGGAGAGAGGTGAGTTTAGTAAGCCTCCATCGGGTGCCAAATGTCATAGAAACCATTTTTGCCATTGAGGAAAGTTATGTATAAACTTCACTTTCAAACTTGCAAGCCTTAACTCGCTCCTCTACAAAACTAAATAAAATACTGGAGTTCTACCGTTAACTTTGAATTGTTCACAGATACTACTTTAATTCATTTATGGACCCAATAGAAGAAACAACTGGGGAAAAATAATTTCAAAACCATTACAATTTCTTCTCTATTGTCATTGTTTTACTATCTTAAATCCATTTATAAGCAAAATAAGACACTCAGGTTGTTTGTAGTAGTGCCTTGAATGCACTTCCAGTGGCAGAAAATTCGGATTGAACAGAACCCTCTACCAGTTTTAAGCCATGCCGCTCAGCCCCTCTTTGGCTCTCATGGTGTTCACTGCTTGTCTGTTAGTAATGGTATCTTTTCTCAGATGCAAGGGCATTGAGGCATTACTCTACCTTGATGATTGGCCTTAAGGAGCAGTTTGGTGCAGGATGTGGAACGACACAGGTACCTGTCCATCCAGACCTTCCAGCAGCTGGGTCTTCTCCTCAATCTGGCCAAATCTGTGCTAACTCTGAAGTGGGTGATTGTGTTTATTGGGCAGAACTAAACTTGCTGCAGACCAGAATGTACCTTCTTCTGGACAGCACTGAGGAGCTGTCATCCTTGCTTGACCATTTCTGGTTGGGTAATTGTGCGAGCTCAAGATTTCCTAAAGATCCTGGGCTTCATGACATTTCAATCAATCAATCAATCACTTTATTTAACAGGCATAAACACCATTGAGCAAACTCATTTTCAAAGGTGGTCCTGGGCATTAATACAATACAGTACACTTCCTCAGATTACAATTCTACGGTGGACAGTGGTGCAAGAAAAAAACAAAAAAAAAACACTGTGAAGGTGCCAGTCAGTATGGGCCTATACATACCAGTCAACATAATTAACATGCAAGGTAAATAATGATAAGCTTTACTGGAATAGAAGAGACAACAATCTCATATAGTCTCCGCTAAGTAAGAGCTTATACCTAAATGATAAAAATAAGGAGGTATTAAGGAATAGAGTACAAATTGTAGTGAAACAGTAGGCAGCCTAGAGGGAGGCCAGAATAGGTAAAAGGCAGAGAATAGGAAGGGCCATCTCAGATTAAGGGAACTAGGCTTGTAGGTCCTAGGTTTCGTTGTTAGGAATGTGGGTGGATGAGATACTTAGGCGTAGGATTTGAGAGTGGCACCCAGGCTTAGGGTCATAGGCATCTGAAACAGTTGCATGATTCCTTCAGATAATCCGTTAATAGAGCTTTGAATGTGAAAATGCTTGGAAGTGAGAATAATTTAATGATCTTGCATAGTGTTCTAAAGTGATGGAAGTGAAGTTGATTGCTGCGAGCCACGGGTAGTTTCACTCTAAATCTGGAAGCAGATTATGGAAAAGCATCTTAGGCCATAGGAACCTTTAGCCCATTTGAAGAGGTTCGAGATGTATGCAGGGAGGTTATCAGATAATGCTCTAAAAACAGAGGAGAGCGTTCCTTTTGTCCTAGTTGAGACTGAGGTCCATCCCGAAACTTGGTATAGACAACAGTGATGTGTACCACGGGGTAGATTTAGGATAAATCTTAAAGCCCAATAGTAAAGGGTGTCCAGTTTGTTTAACATCGTTGATGGGCAATGACTGTAAAGGAAGTCAGCATAGTCCAGTATAGGCAGGAATGTAGTTTGTACTAGTCTCATTCTGGCTTCTAACGTAAGTAAGTGTTTAATGCAATAAAATAAACCTAATCACTGTCTTAGTTTCTTCGAGGTTTCATTTATGGCACAGAAAGTTGAGCTTGTTATCCAGTCAGAACCCTAGGTATTTAAAGGTATCAACTACTTCAAGGCGTTCATCTAATAGTGTTCAGATCTGTGTGATATGTGGACATCCGGATGTAGACTTTGGTGAGAGAATCATTGTTCTAGTCTTTTGGTGTTGAGGAGGAGCTTATGAGTGATAAGGTTGTATTGGAGGGTGACAAAGTCTTCTGTAAGTACTCATGGGCCAAATCAAGGATGAATTTGGTGTAAGAGTACAGTATTATTCATAATAAGGCACATTGACTGTGCCCAGCTGTGAGTCCAGATTACTGATGTATATTGCAAAGAGGATAGGGCCCAGGATGGAGCCTGTGGGACTCTCGTAATCAAGGATTTCTGTGGGGACAGATCTCCTATGGCTTAGACTTGTTGTAACCTATTGGTTAGGTAGCTGGTGAACCATTTCATGGCAGAACTATCAAGTCCGATGTTACTCAGTGTAGTATGCATGATGGTATGATCCACAGTATCGAAGGCCTTACTTAGATCAAGGAAGAGGGCAAATACATGCTTCTTAGAGCCCAAGGCCAATTGCCAGTCTGTGGTTACTTTGTCAAGAGCCGATGTTATACTGTGTTTGGCTCTGAAGTGGACTGAGCCAGGTTTAGCAACTTTGTGAATCCAAATGTTCTTTAAGTTGGATGTTGACAATTTTTTCAAGTAATTTAGAAGGACGGATAGTATAGAAATAGGCCAGTAATTGTTCAGATCACTCGGATCCCCAGTCTTGAATAATGGTAGGATGTGGACAGTTTTCCACGAGACACGTAGCTCACCTTGAATCAGAGAGGTGTTGAATAAGTGTGTAATGGGGAAGGTCAGATAGGTATGGTCAAGTTTTAGGAAGTAAGGTTCAATACTGTCTGCACCGCACTCTTTTGTATCCAGAGAAAAGAGTTGGTCCTCCACTTGTTTGAACGTAAATGTGAGGAAGTTGAAGGGGGCGGATGCGTTGGTTATGGTTGTGGTTATCAGTGTGAAGCCAACAGTGTAGTTTCTGCTGGGCTAAGTTTGTTGATAGGTGAGGTGTCAAAGGCAAGCCCTGCAGGCAAAGTGATCATTAAACTACTCTAGTATATCAGCTTTGTCCATAGGTGATACCATCAGACACAATTTCGTTTGGAAGGGGTGTTGCACTGGACTGATCTTCGACTTCTTTGAGGATGTTCCAAAATTTGGCAGAGTTGTTTCTATTGTCTTCTGGTTCTTTTGGAAGTACCTAGCTATTTCTGGCCTAATTGGCTTGGGCACAAGCATTCCTGAGTGTGCAGCGGATGGCATGGCAATCAACCTCAGGTGGGATTTCCTCCTTTTTTTTCCACCAGTAGTCCCTATCTCTAAGTGATTTCTTCAGGATACAGAGAACCAGCCAGAAATCTTATTTTTTATTTGATCAGTCTTAGTGGGGCATGTTTGTCTATTAGCCCAGTAAGAGGCTGTGAAAGATGTTAAAGGTGGGGGCTAGATAGAAATCCTGCCAACGAATGTTGCTTAGATCTTTCAGGAAAGTGTACTGGCAAAACTTTTCAGGCATCTTTCAGTTTGAATTTTTAGGCCGTTTTATTTGGGAAGGATGTCTGCTACAGGCAGTAGCCCAATGGTCGCTTATATCATTGAAGAATACCCAGTATGTGAGATAGTGTGAGGTTTGTTTACTAGCATAAGGTCCAGGAGGGTGCTGCGTTCAGGTTTTTTCTGTTAGGTCTGGTTATAGCAGTCACCATTTGTAACACAGCATAGATCCTTCAATTTCTTAGAGCTGTCATCATTCCAATTTAGATTGAAATCCCCATTAGAATACACTCAGTATTAGCAGAGTCAAGAAGGTTTTGAAGGTGTGGCAGAAGTGCCCAGCCACCAGACGGCGGTCGGTAGCATGCAGCCATAAGGAGCGATTTCTTGCTGGAAAGTGATAATTTTGGCGCCAGGCATTCAAATTCCTTAGCTTTGAGGTACAGTCAAAGACTGTGACTGTGAATTTGCTTTTGACATATATTGCAACCCTTCCCCTCTAGTCGGTCTATTACAGCAGTAGATGATATGTCCATTTACTGCACCCATGGTCTGTCTATCAAGATGTCACATAACATTGCAGCATCAGCATGGAGCAACACATCAGGATTTGGAAAGAGATCACATGGCAAGCTTCTCAATGGGTAATTATGATTCTTTCATTCTTTGGGAGCTACTAGAACAACTTAGTTAGTACTAGTAAACATTATGGAGATGCTTCCATTGAGGACAGAGAGCTCCCTGTTTCTGCTTTTAGCACAGATAAAAGTACAGAAAGTCTCTTAAAGAAACAGTATGTGTTAGATAGCAAATATTTTATTATTTATTTTTGTTGCAAAAATTAAATGAACAAACAAAACTAGTTGAGGCCATACTTGGGACAGAGGGTTATAAGCAGGACATGGGATAAAAGCAATAATAAGAGTTACATACTGTATAGCAGAAGAATGGTTTAGGTAACAAAGCAGGAGGTGACAGAGTAGAAGGGAGGATGCAGGAGGGTGCAGTGCAGCAGGTGTATAGGGCAGCAATCTTCAGGAGGATGTTCTGAATATTGTGTCACTGCTCCATATGCAGGCATCTCTCTGGGTTGAGGCGGAGGTGGCCAGTCTCAGGCTGAGCTAGCAAAGTACTGGGGCTCTTTACCCCACCCAGAGGCCACCATATCCCCAGCCACTGCTGCAGCGGTTGCCTGGGAACAGAACTGGATGGACTACAGTGAGCTCAGGAGGTGGGTCAGAGACACCCCATTCGGTCCAACTCAGAAAGCCCTATGCTGTCCTGGAGGAGCGGGAGAGTCCTGTGAAGGAAACTTAGGTTGCTGCCAGGGAGGATAAGTGGGCCTCCAGGATGGAGACCCAGGGGCAGGAGGCAGAGGACCCAGAGGAAGAGCAAGCTACTCCTGGTGGGGACTCAATTGTGTGGGGAATGGACTTGGGCACTGGTAGTGGGGTGGAGGGAGGCAAAGTGCCTTTCGAGGACAGCTCAGAGGGAGGAGGTGGATCCAGAGGATTACTAAGGCAGTTTCAAGTCAAGAGGGGCTGAAAGTCCACTGGGGACAAATGACCTAGCCAGGGATGAGACAAGCATAGAGCAGGTGCAGGAGGACTTCAGGGAGTTGGTAGGGCACCTGGGGAGGTGACAAACTCCATGACATTCATGGAGGTGCTGCCAGTCCACGGCAGGGGGTTAGGAATCTCCACATTAGATCTGGGAGGCCCAACGGAGACTGCAGTGGTCTGGTTCAGGTAGAGGACACACTGAAAATAGGTAACGGGGCAGAGGACGACATTAAATCCTAGACTTGTTTGGATGTGGTGACATGATTGCCTGTGTTCAGGGCTATCTGTGTTGGTGCTAGGGGAGGCGGACTGTGTTCACTTTTTGGGGAGGATTGGCTGTATTAGTGCACCCGCTGTTTGTGACATCGGGGGTGTTGGTGCAGTGAGACAGGAAGTGGCTGTGTTGGAGCCAGGATGAGCTGGCTGCATTGATGCTGCCATGACATCTGAGGGAAGGGGATGCAATTATGCTGCTGCTGCTGCCATCACACCTGAGGGATGGAGGCCATAGTGTCGCTGCTGCCATCATACACCGAGGGATGGAGGCCATAGTGCTGCTGCTGCTGCCATCGCACCTGAGGGATGTAGGCCATAGTGCTGCTGCTGCTATCACGCCTGAGGGATGGAGACCACAGTGCTGCTGCTGCTGCCATCACACCTGAGGGATGGAGGCCATAGTGCTGCTGCTGCCATCACACCTGAGGGATGGAGGCCATAGTGCTGCTGCCATCACACCTGAGGAATGGGGGCCATAGTGCTGCTGCTGCCATCACACCCTGAGGGACGGAGGCCATAGTGCTGCTGCTGCCATCACCCCTGAGAGATGGGGGCGATAGTTCTGCTGCTGCTGCCATCACACCTGAGGATAGAGACCATAGTGCTGTTGCTGCTGCTGCCATGACACCTGAGGGATGGAGGCCATAGTGCTGCTGCTGCTATCACACCTGAGGGATGGGGGACATAGTGCTGCTGCTGCTATCACACCTGAGGATGGAGGCCATAGTGCTTCTGCTGCCATCACACCTGAGGGATGGGGGCCATAGTGCTGCTGCTGCCATCACACCTGAGGGATGGGGGCCATAGTGCTGCTGCTGCCATCACACCGGAGGATGGGGGCCATAGTGCTGCTGCTGCCATCACCCCATGAGGGATGGGGCCTATAGTGCTGCTGCTGCCATCACACCGAGGATGGGGCCATAGTGCTGCTGCTGCTGTCACCCATGAGGATGGGGGCCATAGTGCTGCTGCTGCCATCACACCTGAGGGATGGGGGCCATAGTGCTGCTGCTGCCATCACACCTGAGGGATGGGGGCCATAGTGCTGCTGCTGCTGCCATCACACCTGAGGATGAGGGCCATAGTGCTGCTGCTGCCATCACACCTGAGGGATGGGGGCCATAGTGCTGCTGCTGCCATCACACCTGAGGGATGGGGGTCATAGTGCTGCTGCTGCCATCACCCCTGAGGAATGGGGGCCACAGTGCTGTTGTTGTTGCCACCATCACATCTTCTACCTATTAAAATAACTTTAAATTGGTACAAGTATGGATGGATGTACAACAATGGAAGTCAAAACTGCTAAAATGCATGCTTGCAGAGTAAAAATTGTTAAGAAAAGTACTCAAAACAAGACACGGTAAAAATGGATTTTGGCTTAGCAGACACTGGTGACAATACCGTTTTTCCAATGTGTAAATGGAATTTGCCTTTCTCAATCATGGTAAACCAGTGTCCCTGATTTTGTAAATGGGGTAGTGAAGGGTGTTTGAGGTAGAAGACAGTGGAGTTGCTGAGGGAGTGAGGAGAGAGAGAAGAGGCACAGGAGGTGAAGTACG
Organism: Neoceratodus forsteri; assembly: GCA_016271365.2. NCBI lineage: Eukaryota > Metazoa > Chordata > Ceratodontiformes > Ceratodontidae > Neoceratodus > Neoceratodus forsteri. The sequence continues at coordinate 804,113,259 of CM057453.1, forward strand.
TGTTAAACTAATTTGCCACTGAAAGTGGATCAGAGATAGGGACATCAGTTGCTTTGAGGATAGGGTCCATAAACTGGACCTTGAGTGAGAATAAGGTGGGACTTGGAGGATGGTTAATGTTGTTCTGGAAGTTAGTGGAAAAGTGTTCTGTTTTGGATAGTCTAATAAGCTCTGGTGCAGGCATTTCACAGAGTGCAGTATTTGAGCCAGTCTTGGGGGTAGCCTGAAGACTTGTGAGCCTTCAGGCTGCATCCCTTGCATGCAGACATGCAAGGAGTTCTGCCGAGATCCAGGCGACATGGGTACCTTTGACGCATGTTTTCCTTTAGAGGCGAAATCCTAAATGGAAAGGAAGGTGGATTGGAAGATGGCTTAGGCTAAGTCAATGGAGCTGGAGGAAGAGATGGGCAACCAGTCAGCCTAGACAGGCCATCATGGAGGCCAGAAAGATCAGGGATCTAAAAGACTAAATCAGAAGGATATTGGGAGGAGTTTTGGGCGTTGAACTTTATGGATACAGTATACCATGTGGTGGTCACTGAGGCGTCCCGAGGATGCCAGAATCAATAATGTGATGGGGGCGGATGGTAAGTACCCAGGCCGATAGTGTAGATGCAACTGCACTTGAACAGTAGAAGTGAACAACCCCATAACTGGGAGGGACTCCCAGAGTAAACAATGCTTACCACGAGCTATGGGACATGGGTGATGGTCGCTAAGGTCCAGAGTCAGGACCAGTTGCAGGAGCTGTAGTCACAAAGAAGTGACTTAATGGAGAAGGTAGAGGAGGCTATGCAGATGGACAGGGAAGAGAGGACCAGAACTTGAGGAAACAATATGAGAAGGCAGCTTGGCTAGCAGCAGACTACCTAGAGGAAGGAAAGGGACTGGAAACAGTGTTACTGAGTGGGTAGGAGAAAAGGAGAGGAGAGAGGAAAGCTAGGAGGAGGGGCCAAGCGAGAATTTGATATGAAGGTGAAACAGTGGGCGAGGTGGCTTGCATGAAAATGTCGAGGTATAGGAGGAATAAAGAGCAGTGGTCAATATGGGAGAACATTCCATGGCAAAACAGCAAAGGAGTGCAAGAGCAGGTCCAGTCTGGGAAGGGTGGATTTTATACATCCAATCTTTCTTAGTATCTCTTGCACACTAAGGTGTTAATCAGATGGTGACACTGTGTTGGGCCCTTTCATCCTCTTCAGTGTATTTTCAGTACTGCACTGACAGAGCTGGAAAGAGTACTCCATGAGTGGTTAAACACAAACTGACCTGCTTTCTCTCCTGATACATCCCAACATCACAGCATTATGTTTGCTCTCTTGACTGTTGTATTTATATAAAAGAGCTGTAGCCCATTTTCACAAGAAGCAGTTATTTTATTATATTCACATGTCAACAGAACCATGTAAAACGGCTGCATCTTTAGTCTTTTCTAAGCACTCTAACACATAGACTGCTATTGTTTAGCAACAAGACAAGCACATGTAGCCAGACAGAATACAAGTGTGCAATCAAAGTTCCAAAGCTCATTTTGCTGAAGGAAACATCCTCATAAAAACACTTTAAATTACCTTTTATAAACTCTGAAATCCAAAATGCAACATCTCTCTCCTCAATATTAAAATGCAGCTGTTTTCCTTTAAAGAGCACCTGTATTGCTATTAAAATAAAATTCCCCACATAAAACTTGCCTCTTTTAGGAGGTAAATACTTCAGTTTCTATAATTGTGCTGTTTTGCAGTTAAGATGGGAAAGGGATCATAACTTTGCTCTGGGGAGCTCCCATCCAATCCCTTCCTTCCTGGTGTGCCAAACTGCCCACACTGAAACGTTTTGTGACGTTTGAGTTGGGCAAGCATGAGGCACACTCCACTGAAATCAATGGGGCTGTTTTTTAAGTGCTTTTTATTATATTTTCCAAGGTCAGTTTCATTCAATTCAAAACCACCACTCAACCAACAAGAGCCCTCCCATACTGCAGCGTAGTGTCAGTGTGGAGTACAAGCAGAGGTTAACCTGGACAGGCACTGTCATGAACTTTGCCCCTACTTCTACAAAATTGCATAAGAGCATCTATTCCTTTGTCACCTTTCATCTATGAACACCGTAAGAGCGCTAACAGATTACAGCGCCCCTCACAAATCTAGAGATGACTTACCCTCCACCTAAACATTTCTAATTTCACCACTAGGTATAAGCACAGACCCCAGTATGTTTACATCCCAAATAATAATCTAACCAGAAACCTTTGCCAATGTATTTTGATGTTGATCTTTAATCTAGGACTGAAACAAGTCCTTTTGGATTTATCATAACATGCCACATTACAATTCCATAGATTTTTGGGGCTGTTAGTTCTACTTTATTGAGAAAGAATAGTTATGTACTTACCGTAACAGTAGATCTTCAACAGAATCTCTTTCATCAGGCCACATCTATGGAACTATAAACCACTATGAGCCACCAGGTGATAGGACCACACAGAATGTTTGCAAGTGGTCCACCAGGGCTGCCAATGATGACATCAGCTGCTTCAAAGTGTGGGTGGCCCTCTCTCCTCAGTTCCCAATGGAGATCATGCTTGGAGGACATCTCTATAGTGAACCAGGAAACAACCTATGTACAGTAGGGCTCTGCAAACAAGGTGAGTCAGAGGCTATGGTGAACCATCATGGAGAAGGAGACAGCACAATTAGGTCTCAGGACACTTTAGGGGAAGAAGGGTGGGATGGTATGGCTAATGACGGAGATTCTCTTGAAAATCTACTGTTATGGTAAGTGTGTAACTATTCTATCTTCTTCAAGGATATCACTTTTATCAGGCCACTCCTATGGAATGAATACTAAGCAGTACTGACCATAAACAGTCTAGCTGGCTGGTGCCTACAGGCCTAAGAAGAAGTCCCAGAAGCACAACTAGGCCAAAGCCAGCCCTTTTTGAGAGGCAGTGTCCAGATTGTAGTATTTAGTGAATGTGTGGACAGTACAGGTTGCAGCTACACAGATGTCTGCAGCAGATACATTTTGAAACAAGCAGCAGAGGTAGCCATGCCTCTTGTGAAATGACCATGAACCACCCCAGTAAGTTCCTTGCCATACTTCCTGTAACAGAAATTAATACAGTTTGCTAACAGTTTGGCCAGGCACTGTTTAGAAACTGGGACACCTTCTTTCCAGGGGTGAGGAAGCAAAAGCTGTGAGGACTTCCTGCAGTCCTTCATGAAATGTATATAGTACCGAGTATTCTATGTACATCTAAAGTATGGAGAAATGCTTCCCTGGATTGGCGTGTCAGGAAAATAAACTGGTAGGTGGATAGTTTGATTTAAAGTAAACTCAGATCCACCTCTGGTAGAAACTTAGTACACAGACACCTTGTCTTTGTGAAAAATAAAATAAGGAGCCTGGAGCTCTGAAATCTTTTGAGCACAAGCGATTGCAACTAAAATCAATGCTCTCCAAGAAGGACAGCATAAGCCACAAGTCGTGCTGGCTCAGAAGCACCTAAGGTAAGCTTTCCAAAACAAAAATAAGGTCCCAAGCTGGGACTGGATTATAGATGGGAAGCTCAGATGTAGGATGCCTCTAAAGAACGCAAGGCTACCTCCAACTTGGCCAGCCATACGACCTCCATAGGCACACAGAAAGCTGAAATGGCAGCCAAGTAAACTTTAATTAAAGAATACTGCAAGCCTGCATCCAATAAGATAGCAGATACTCCAGAACCTGGTTAACTGGACAGGTAAATGGGTACAAGTAATAGTAATAATACATTTTATTTCACAAAAGCGCCTTTCAGGCCATCAAGGCACTTTACAAAAGATAAAACAACCATGTTAAAATCAGTAAGCATAATAATTAAAATAAATAACAGAGGATCCAAGTGACGAGAAGCCATATAGCGCAAACCGCTTCCACTTCATGGAATAAGTGGATCTGGTGGAAGGCTTTGACAGCCACCAGCAAATCATCCACTTTTGAAAACCTCAGACCACGTAATGGCTAAGTTTTCAAGAGCTATGCATAAAGATGAAGAGACTTGAGGTTTGGATGGACCATGGTTTCCTGTTCCTGTGACAGTAGCCCTTGCACAGGGGCAGTTACAGTGGTAGTTTCACTGCCAGCTGTTGTAGCAGGGGATCCAGAACTGCTGAGGCAAAAGGGGAGCAATGAGAATCAGAGTAGCCCACTCCATCTGGAGCTTGAGTAGCCCTCTGTGAATTAGGGGAAGGAGGAAAGGCATACAGGAACCTCCTTTCCAAAAGAGGGACAACGATCTCACCAGAAAGCTCCAGGCCCTGGAATGATCGAGCAGGAAAGTGGCAGTTTTCTGTTGTCTGGGGACACAGAAAGATCTAACTCTGGATGGCCACATCTGTCGAAGAGCTCTTTGACAACTGAGGTCAGCAGTTCCCATTTGTGCATTCTGAATATGACCTACTTGGCCTGTCTGCCAAGACATTTTGGATGTCTACAGAACATGTACTGCTGATAGGTTCAGGGCGATAACGGCGATGCCTAAAGGCGATCGCCATTATCGCTAGAGTGCAAACACATTTTCTGTACTCTGACAACCCTGGCGCACCAGCACAATGGTGCCACCGACATATTTTGACTACTTTCGTGGGGCTGTACTCCACACTCACACCCTCATGGGGGTTTTCTCTGCACCACCCTAATTAAGGATTCTCAACCCAGGGGTGCATGTCAGTGGGGGTGAAAGTAGAAAATAAAAGTGTCTGGCTGGGCACACAAAATCGCACCAGCACCTGGACCAACCCAGTACCTCAGCCACCCAAGCCATTGCCCAATCCCCAATGCCACACCACAGCTCGACCAGCAACCGCATGCCACCCCTACAGCCTCTCAACCCCTCCCAGCCAATGCTCGCCATGCCTGCTCTCACCCCACCCCTGCACTGCAGATGCATAGCGACATCCTGTCGCTTGCCCCACCTCATCCGGGTTGCCCTACCAGTCGGTTGCCATGAGTGGATTTTGGAGGAAGGTGTTGCCGTAACGAACAGCGCCTTCCTCATGCACCCACTTCATGGGTTGCCACTGCTGACAGTTCTAGACCATGTTCCAGAGCCCAATACCAAATCTCATTGCTTTTCCTGCATAGGGGGTAAGAGTGAGTACCCCTTGCTTGTCAGCGTAGTGCATCACACTGATATTATCTGTCTGCACTAGCAGAGGACCCAGGATGGATGACTCTTGAAGGCCTCTAGCCCATACAGAACAGTTCTTATTTCTAGAACATTTATGTGCAAGGTGCTCTCCACTGGGATCCATGTACCGGTGTCTGATGGGTATCCTGTTGTGAGGGTGCTGCAATTAGAGGCGTTGTAATATGGGTGCTGCAACAAGGGCATGAGTGACGGTGATCTTGATTTTAGATTCTCCTCACTCACACTCTGTTGGGCATCTCCAACGTTCACCTCCCTTCATGGTATGGTGGTTATATTTAGTTGAGAGGGTGTGGGGAACAAAGCCCCCAAGCTTAGCAGGGGGGTCTGCCCCCCTGCAAAACTTGTATGTTTCAGTATATGGTGCTTTGCTGCTGCAACTGTCGGGTGGTGCATTGTCATCCTAATAATTCTGTGTGACATATTTCCTGCACCCTAAAGTACGTTGCCCACATTACCCGCTACAAAGGCATGGGTGAACCTGTCTGATGGCGGGGGCAGGTGTGCACCTCAGCCCATCCCTGAGGTATCTGTTTAGAATCTGGTGAGGGAAGGGATCAAGAACCCTTTAATACTTTGCTGGGTTCCATCCTCCACTTGAGCACTTTGTGTACAGGAGAAGTGACTAGAATCCGTGTTCTAGATCGTCTTTGAGCTGATCCCATTAGACTCTTAGGGTCCACTGGGATATTTTGATGTGCACTCTGGTCAAAGGTACTGTGACAGTGGCTGCTGCTATCAGCTAGAGGAATGTTCTGGCTGAAACATGCAAGCTGTCCAGTGCCAGCTGTGTCTGAGTAATCAGGAGTTGGGTCCTGTCCAGGGGCAGGAAGGCTGAGCCTTTAGCTGTAACCATGACTGCTCCTATGTACTGCAGGCATCGACAAGGCATCAGCACCAGTTTGGTATGTTGGAAATAACCTACAGAGCATAAACATCTGCCTGATTCAAGCTAAAGTGTGCAAGACTGATCCTTAGAGTGGGCTTTCAATAGCCAGTCATCCAGGTAAGGAAAACAGAGACCTTCCTGTGAAGGGCTGCCACCAGTGCTAAGCATTTAGTAAAGACCTGTGGTGCAGAGGACAAGCCAAAGGGCAATACTCTGAATTGGTAATGTTGGAAACTCAAGTATTTTCTTTGAGGCTTGCAATTTTGATATGAAGGTAGGCATCCTTCATGTCTAGGGAACAAGTCCAATCCCTGCCTGCAGCAGTAGGAGTAGGCCTTACAGTGTGACTGTTCTGAACTTTTGTACTCTGTGAAGATGGTTGGTTACCTGAGATCTAGAATAGGTCACACATCTCCTGTCCACTTCAGGACTAGGAAGTACTGAGAATAGAACCCTGTGTTTCTTTGTTTGAAGGGCACAGGCTGTATGGCCTTCTCTTAAAGCAAAGTCTGAATTTTCTCCAGGAGCAGAAAAAGGTGTTCTGGAGGACAGTGAGCTGGCACTAGCGGATGATCTGGAGGTGTGTCCAGAAGTTCCAGAGTATGTCCTTGTGCTATGATTTTAGAACCCAGGCATCCGTGGTAACCTCCTTCCACTGAGTCAAGCTGAGGGAGAGACAACCCCTACAACCACCCTGGAGATAATGGTAGTTGGGGGTGTACAAGAGAGTCAGGTGGAGCTGGTTGAGGTGGCTCCTCCTGCACCACCATCTCTAGGGCAAGTGTTTGCAAATCCTTTTGCCTTCGTCCCTGGCAAGTAAATTTCTTGAAGGCAAGTACAGAAAGAGAGCTAATTTCAGTGTAATGAATAGGTACAAGTGAAAATTCAGCTATAGTAATGGCTGGGCAAATCCTAAAAGTTTTGATTTGAACACCCCTGCTCTAGGGGCTTTTAAATATGCACCTGGGGCAGTCCCTGGAGTGGGCAAGGCTCCTGCTGTCTGGTGGCTGGACAGTGCTTGGCACCAGCTGGGCAAACAGGTGCCCTTTGCCTACCCTTTGTTGGGTATGGTAGAGGGGAGTGCACTCAGTTTAGGACCCTGTCTGAGGCCTGAAGGTTAGAAAGAATGTCTTAAACATCAGAATCAAATAGTTTATGTCCTCTAAAAGGGCATTGAGAATAGAGTGTTGCACTTCATTCACAAACCCTGCCACCCTGAGCCATGAGTAACTCCTTAGATAAATACCTGAGTCAGCAGCCCTGGTAGAAGCATCTGAAACATCATAGGCGAGCAAAGCAAATGCTTGCCCATATCAATCCCAGTAGTGAGAGCCTTAAGCTCTTGTTTGGGGGGTGCCCTCTGAAAAGGCTGGTACTTAATCTTATAAGCCTATTAGTTAGTGGTCTGAAGGCCCAAAGAAGTGGAAGCAAATGCCCTTTGCCTAACACATCCAATGTCTTGGACTCTTTATCAGGTGTTTAGGTGGCATCATTGATAGCCACAGAGTCTGCCTCAGGCTGGGTGGTGAAAAGGAGCCATGTACATGTTGTCTGCCTTCCTTGGTATGGCTCGGATAACATTTGGCCTGTACAAGGCAGCAAAAGTGGCATCCTTCAGCAAAGGGAGGAGAGGTGGCACCACAATAGGAGGTTAATCGGCAACTCCAGGAAGTCTATTCAATTTTTCTTGGTGGTGTTCTGCCTCTAGGTCGAACTCCATAGCAGCCTGTAACTGCTGCATCATGGTGAGGAAGTTGGGTCTTGGACTACTGAGTCCCCACTGCAGGTGGACACTGTAAAGCTGGTGCCCCTTTCATAAGGGCTCTCAGCATAGTCCTCAGGCTCTTCCTCATCATCTTGCATTATAAAGCCAGGATTGTATTCTAATTGTCATCAAGTGGGTCAGTGGACAGTAGAGAGCACACCAGTAACATCAGCAGCACCATAGAAGGTGGATGAGGCAAGGATCTACTTAGTGTCATTATGGGGGATTAGTAGGAGTCCCCATTGATGGATTCCCTGGGACGAGGGGAGGAGGTGGTGTCTGAGCATATCTGTAAATGAAGAGAACCGCCTGAATGTTGGCAACCTTGTTGTCGATACAGGTAATAGACGATTTAGGGGCCAGGTCAATGACGCCGACATACCAGCCATACTAGGCCTGGTAGTGCCAGCCTGTGCCCTGACCTTGGAGTTGTGTTGACGATCAGAGGGCGAGCATCGCCGCCACCATAGCAGTCAATGGTGCAGAGGAAATTGTACCTGCTGTGCAGAGGGATGACCTGGAGCTTACTGGGATGTTTCTTTTCCCTCAGTCCTTGTGTTTGTGGCTTCTGATGGCTTGTGCCTGGAATTCGAGGACCTGGACCCAGAAGAGTGGGCTGACAATGCAGTGGTGCTCCTCCGTTGGAGAGCCTTCTCCACAAGGGCTACCTTTTGTTTCAGGAGATGTTTTCTCGGGCCTCTGTTCAGCATTGCCAGGTGGCAGAGTTGAAACCCCTGCAGATTGGGCAGGCTTACATTGTGGTCTGGGTCTTAGCAACAGGTACAGATGTCACGGGAGTCACCGTGTTAGATCTTCTCACTGTGACTGCAGTCACAGAACTGGAATAATTTTGATGGTTTCTTCAATGACATACAGGTCATTGAAAAACACTTGTAAAAGTTATTACTTCTATAAAGAAAAATAAAAGGGTGGGTATTCCAGCTATGTTTCCATCAGCAGTCCAAAGAGTATGGTTGACAGTGGGAAAAAACTGAGAAGAGGAGGAGCCCACATTTATGTAGCAGCTGAGTTTGATGTCATCATGGGTTGCCCGGGTGGACTGCTTGCAAAAGTGTCCTTGTGATCTTAGTGCCTGGTGGTTATAGTTCCAAAGCTGTGGCTTGATGAGAGATATAACCAAAGAAGATCTGATTGTCACTGCCTAATCAGTGAAATGCTTCACAGCTATAATTCACTGATCTAAAGTTGTGATTTATCTCCTGTTTAGTACATTTTTCTGACCCTATTTCTAGATCCAAGAGCAATACGTAACATTTATCCAAACTAAAGCTGAGGTGACACTTGTTTGACCAGCTCTCGAATATGCTCAGGTCCAGCTGGAGTCTTACACTCTCCTCTTCTATGTTAAGTGTTACAGCTATCTTGGTGTCATCTGCCCATGTACAGTAATTAACAAACCTGAAGCTGACTTTTATACAAACACAGAAATTGTTGGCAGAAAAAACCATTGGTCCATCCAGTATGCACCTGTTTTACTCAATCCTACCGCAAGACCTAATGTCTGTCTAAGTCAATGAATACATTAAACAAAAGAAGACCTAGAACTGATCTGTGAGGGACTTTATTTATCACTCTCCTGTACTTTGAATACTGCCAGTTTACAGTCACCTTTTGATATCTTCCCAAGCAACTGGATCCGTTTTAATACCCCCCCATCGTCCTGTGTGGAACTGTATCAAATGCCATACTGAAATAGAGATATAATAATCACTGCATCATCTCTGTCACTGCTGTGTGTGGTATGTGGTACCTCAAGACCTGACCTCAGTGGGTCTATATGTTTGTCATGGGTAATGTCTCCAAATTTGAGAATTTGGGTAATCATCATTCTTGAGCCAGGGCATACTCAAAATCAATACTCAGTCCCTCAGATTTGTTAAAAAGCTCTTCCTGGTACTCAAAGTGTTCTTCAGATAGCTTCCTTCAGCAGTTCTTAAGGTGTCACAGCTATTGTTATCATAGTCAGATATACAGTACCTGGACATTCTGTTTAATTAGTCCTCTTGCTTTGAGGACCATTGGGCTATTTTATGTTTTCATCCACATTTATCTAATCTATGTTATCAGGTCTCTAGTAATATTTGTGTAAAAAGTTATACAGTGTATGATAGAACATTGTTACTCATTAAAATCCATCACTTTCCAAACCTTGTTGTTTCACTAGCAATGCCATTTATGTTGTTATGCTGCAGTAGCTACGTATGTACTGCAGCATAACAGAATTGTACTGTCCTCTTGTGCCGTGTAACAGCTGCTCATGAAAAATCCAGTTTCTATCAGTTGTTGTTAGTAGCTGAAACCTCAATGGGTCTATATGTTTGACTTGGGGTACAGCAAGCACTGTAAAAGGGCAGCAGTGGTCTTTTCAAAGATCTCACTGACTACAAGAAATTCATAAAGGTGTTAGAAAATCAGCGTACTGAGCACACGCTGATGTAACTGATTTTCTGACCGGAGTTCCGTAATCTTTAACAGGAGTTAGTTAAATAGTTAGACTGCTGAAATATTTTAATGTTAATTATGTCACTTTGATGAGTTTGCAGTTTATGCCTGTTTACCCAAAACCTTGTTTGTAGCAGCACTGTCTTCAGAAACGCGAGTAAAAGCTTAGTTTCTGGCACAGTCTTTTTGACTCTGAGTTTTTTAATTATGTACTTGCACTCATAGTTGGGGGTCATACACTATAAAAACAATGAATACCTACCTATTAGGTAACATGTTGTTTAGTTTATCTCGAGGTTGCCAGTGGCAACCCAACCTCTCAAGCTTCTTGCTCGAGATTCAAGAGGTTACCATGGCAGCCTCTGTAGGTAACACGCTGTTTGTTTATCTCGAGGTTGCCAGTGGCAACCAAACCTCATGGGCTTCCCTCTCAAGGTGCAAGAGGTCACCATGGCAACCTCTCGATGAACTAACCAGCTTGTTACGAAAGCTAGGTATTCATTATTCTCTATGTTGTCTGATAGGACCTACTGATGAGTTCTACATTTCTCCATTTGTCTGCATGTAGTCTGGTCTCCACATTGTACCACCAGTCTGACATTTTGCTTTCTGAAGTGTTTTAAAGGGTAACAAAGCCTGTTCCTACACAACGTTCCGTAGCTTACAGGTCCTGAACTGCAAATATGCAGTACATAAAATGGTAAGTGCTTACTCTGAAGTTAGAGTTTGTTTTTGGGGTTTTTTGTCTGGTTGATCCTGCTACCCCCAAGACTGTCAACCTGATGTATGCTCAGTACCACCCCACCCCTGCTTTGTATTGGATAATTATCTAGAACAAAGTTGGAAGGAGGGGTCTTGAAGTCTTCTAGCATGGGACCAAAACAGAGACCAGCAAGTTTGCTACTAAGAAGAGGATAGTGGTGAAGAGGCTTTGAAGAGTGGCTGGCTCTACAAAAATAATTTTTGTTTACAAAGAATGCAGTGTGCATAAATCTGAAATGTAATTTAGAAGTCAGAAAGAAATAAGTGCCTTGCTAGGATTTGAACTCAGGCATGCTCAGAATACTGTTCTGCAGCACTACTAGCTGTGCTATGAGGACACCTGAAAACTGGGGATGCCAAAGGTACTCAATCTTTTCTCAATGCACAGCCTGCAGCAATACAATTTAGAATTACTGGCCATTTCTTTTAACTTACAAAACATGTGTGGTCTGTATGCATATGTATACAATTTAAAAATTAGATTTACAATAACTATGTTTAACTTTAGTGTTTCATAGTTTGTTTTTCATGTCTTCCTGTTGGTCTACTAATTATTTCAGATAATAAAGTAGATCATGTAATATTTCATTGAGTCTTTCAAAACCATCTGACTGTCCCCAGCTGACCTCACAATTGCTCTTATATATATTTATATTTATTAAAGTCTAATAATTACAACCCTTTGAGTCAGGGACTCATTTACAAAGGCTCCACATCATAACTGAAAAGAAACAAAATACATTGAAGTACAGGAAGTTAGCAAATACAGATACAGAAAACAAGCAGAATTGTACACAGTTATCATTACGTAAACATTCAAAAATAGATACATATAATTAACAAGTAGAAGAAAGTAGCTCATGGGGCCATGACTGGTGGAAGAGGGTGAGAGCAGAGAAACAGGGAGGGGAGGGGAGGCTAGAGGGGTTATGGGTAGTCACAGTAAGAGGTGGATATGATATACTCACGTAGTTTTTTTGAAAGGCCCCAATTTGATATGGTGAGGAGGGGCCCTGAATTCAATTCATCCGTAGGGGAGCCCTATATCAAAAGGACCTTTGACCAGCGGTGGATTTGACAAAGAGGATGTGGAAAGCAGCAGTATCAGAAAGTCTCATAGTCTGCCTCTGTAGCCCGGTTGGAGAAGAGAAAGACAAACAAGGGGTGGATAGGCCCAGTTGGATTTTTGGCAAGTATGCAGGTTTGGTGTAGTAGTCGCCTGGAAATTTAGCCTTGCCGATCATTGGTAGAGATCACTGGTATGTGTGAGGCATTCGCTGCCTGTGGCCAGCCGACAAGCCTTATTTAAGGAAAGTTTGATTTGAACAGGGCAGTATCCGAGGCAGAGCCATAGATAATTATGCCATAGTCAATCAAGGGTAGGAATGAGCTAGAAAGCTAGTTGGAGAGCATCAGGGGAGGCAGGGTCTGAGCCTATAGGACTGAGGTCAGAAAGGCAGCATTTAAAGCATTGGCAATCTTGTCTGGGTCTTGGGTGGAGTCCCATTGATGGTCAGCAAGGAGGGTGGAGTGGAGGAGGGCTTACCACTAAGCTCCCTAATATTCTCCCAGAAATTTTGCCCATTTCCCAGGTAGCAGTGAGTCTAGCCTGGCAATAGACCACCTTAGCTTTATGGATGCCCCAGGTGGGAGTTTCGGCCGCGCTGATAGAGTTGATGATCAGCAGGGTGGCCAAACTCCAGGACACGGTGCCATGGATTATCATGGGCTGTCATTTGGTTGATCAAGGACTGAGTTATCCAGGAGAGGATTGATTTTTCACAACCCACTTCATGAAGGGGCAAAGATGTCACAGGCATGTTGGAAGGAGGTAATGAAGAAGGACAGAGCTGCATCCACTGATGTCAGGTGATCGAGGGGGACCAGTCGAGGTTTTGGAGGTGATTGCAGAAGTGTACTAGTGAGCCTTTCTTCAGCATGCAGTGTCTAGAAACTCGGGAGGGATTTCCAGCTGTTTGACCAGCGACAGGTAACAGGAGAGTGGCCACTGAGCAAATCAGACAGAACCTGGATGTCCTTTGTGCTCTCATGGTGATTTATAAAGATGAGGTCGATGAGGAACTTGTGCCACTACTGTGGTTTAGCCTAGTGGGGCAAGTACCATCTGAGATAGATTTTAGGCAGCAGCAGCATCCCTGAGACAGACATCTGGGGGCAAGCTAATTAATGTTGAACTCCCCAAGTACAATGATTTCTGAGTTTTGTGGAGCTGGTCAGTGATTCTTAGGATGGACATGAAAGCATCCTTCTGGTTACGGGAGGTACGAGACACCATAAGGTAAAGAGATTTTCCAGAGTTGCCAACAGCAATCTTTAGGGAAAGAGTCTGGTCCCCAGCATTAGGGGTGCTGTTCCAATAGTTATGCCTTGTAAGGAGCCCCAGAGGTAATTGCAAACCCCACCTCTTCTCCCTAGTCTGTCCGATCGAAACAATGTATAGCCGTGTAGGTTAACATAGTGAGTCTGGGGTACTCCTGTGGTAACTACTTGTTTGACTACTGCTAGCACATCAGGGTTATGGAGTCAAACCCAGGCTTAAAGTAGGACACATTTCTTTAAGAGGCTGCAAATGTTGATGGTAGCCATCATGAGGCCATTAGAATGCTTAGAACTGGGGAGAGGAGCGGACAAAGGGCCTGGGTTGAGGTGCATATTACCAGAAAGTAGCAGGATAATGATACCATCCTAGTTAAGACACATTGTACGAGGCGCTTGCTGTGAGGGGACTGTAGCAGGGAGCACCTGTTTATTTTCAACTTGAGCATAGATGCCAAATACTGTAGGATCATCAGAGATTTTGGGGTAGAACAAGGCTATGTGTGGTTGGGGTGGGTGGGGTACAGGGAGGTGAGGGGAGGGACTCAGTGCTGTGGGGTGATGGCAGGTAGGTGTATTCAGTAGGGTGGAGGGAAGTGGGGGTTAGGGACATGCTAGCAGAGCAGATATCGGAGGAGGGTGTGTATGTTTGGGGTGAAATTGGGGCACAAGTAGAGGAGAAGAAGGGATACAGAGAGGGAAGAGCCACAGAGAACATTTTCTGGCTGTGGGATGAGATAGTCAAGTAGCGGTAGCTGATCAGTTTAAGTCTTTAAGTCAGTGATTGGAATTTGATATATAATTAGCGGTCACTAGTGGCAGGCACAGATAACCAGCCTATGGGAAAGTGGACTGATTGGTTTTGTAAGATCACCTGACAAGCACTATAGAATACCGAGATAACCAAGGCTGGTGGTGAGGGCGGTGGGTAGTCGACACAGAGCGTCAAGGGACCACTTTCTTCCTGCTAGCTGTGCAAAACAACTGCAGGGCTTGAGAGCTTGCCGACTTTGTGAATCCAGGATTGTACCTATTTGGTGACTTACTTTGGGGTCTGTTCCAGGAAGGCTCAGAGGAGGGTTTTCAGTCCTCACGACCTAGACCCATGAGGGGAGCTTGTCTGCAGCGTCTATCAGGGGTCCATTCCAGGGAAGGCTCAGAGGAGGGTTTCCAGCCCTCACGACCTGCACCCAAGGGGAGCTCTGTCTGCAGCGCACTTTCGGGGTCCATTCCAGGAAAGCTCAGAGGGAGGGTTTCCAGCCTCATAACCTGCACCCACAAGGGAGCCTGTCTGCAGCATACTTTTGGAGGTCCATTCCAGGGAAGACCAGAGGCAGGGTTTTCAGTCCTCATGACCTGCACCCATGAGGGGAGCTTCTGTTTGTGGTGTACTTTTGGGGTCTGTTCCAAGGAAGGCTCAGAGGGAGGGTTTCCCTGCAGTGTAGTTTCACAGCCTCTCGTCATGGGAAACAGTATGATGTCATACAACAGGCACTGTTAGGTCAGTTGGGAACAATCAAGTGCTTATTATACAGACTTGTTAGACTGATTACGAAGATTTGATTAGATTAGATTTGGTTTAATTTGATGGGAAGTAATATAGCCTAGAGGGTTTAAGCACTAAGCTCTGAATCTGGAGATTTGGCAGACCTGTGACTGAAACTCACAACTATCACTTGCATGCTGCATGATCCTAAGCAAGTCACTTAACTTCCTGAGTTCCTAGGCTGCACCTGGAAAACACCTTCACCTCTCTGTGCCTTTGCCAGTCAAAAATAATAAAACAAAGATTACATTCATACTGAAAATAAAGTTATAATTTTAACCATAGGCCTTCTTCAGGAATGAGCTGTAAAGATCAGTATTAAATTATGCTCTTGATTTATAGAGCAGTATCAATATGATGAGTTTGTTTCTATTTTGTGCGTATATTCAGTGTAAGCCTTTTGTTTTATTTGCATTCTAATCTGGTCCCTTGAGCCCTTGCATCATTCTTTTTGTTTTCTTCCCCAGTGATAGATTCAGGACCGTGGTGAATGTTCTCGGAGATGGAATCGGAGCGGAGTTGTGGACAGCCTCCCAAAAGGAGCTGCGGCAGATGGACCTTGACACAGAAGTCAACATAGTCAACCCATTTGCCCTGGAAAGCAAGTCACCAGACAGTGAAGAACTGGAAACAAAGAAATCTTACATCAACGGTGGCTTCTCCATGGATAAATCAGACTCTATATCGTATACACAAACATCACAGTTTTAACCTGCCAGTGGGTGAAATTGTGAAAAGATTTCACAGTATGTCATAGGATCCTATCCACCTACTTTAAGCAGTTTAATGTGAAACTGACACAGTGATTTTAGAACAGTTTTGCATCAAACCAATACTTGCATGTCCCTGTTTACTTGATTGTGGGGATGATCCCAGCAATATCTTCGTTTGATGCAGTTTCAAATGCACCAAATGAGATCTCATGATCTAAAGGTAATACACTATGGCGGTTTGAATGGTTTTCAATTAGTAGCACCGATTCTCGACAGTAATAATTGGACACAGGCACTTGGAACTACAGTATTAGAGTGATTGACAAATCCTTCATTTCTGTGCATCAGATATGAGCTTTTGAGATAATGTTGACTGTTTGAAATCAGCATGTTTATGAGCCAGCACTATCAGTAAGGCCATATACAAAAGTTATACAATCTTTTAAACTGACAGATCTTTTGTTAGGACAAGGGTTACTGTCTTATGCTGCAGTAACTGAAGCCATGGACAGTTCTCCCAATGTGGATCTCTTCATGTTGCCAGTGAACCTACTGTTCAATCATCTGTATAAGCAATCTTTATGGAGTGATGTACGGCAGTCACCATCATCTGTGACATGCAAAATTAAGTAGCCTTTGCAGCCTGCTTTAATGTGACACTCTGGTGTACAGTGTCTGAGAGCACAGTCAAGTCACATCAGTCTTGCAGTACTCCATTCTCTGCACTGGGTGTACAAACAATCATGAATTTAAGTTGATTACTGCACCAAACAAAGAAATATACTGTATATTCGCTACAGTAAATGCTGTTGTGCTGTACTTATCAGCTTAGCATGTGTCATCAAAGAAACAAGCTCTCTCTCGCTTCTCTCTCTGTTATTTTATTGCACTCTGGACTTTGAAAATGTATATAAGTGCTAATCTCACCTGATTACCCATCAGGGACAACTGTGCCAACAAATGCAGTATTTTTTTTTTGTAATTAATCATAATTAAATGTTTCATATTAGCCTGGTCTGGTCTGCTTTTGCACACATCCTTCCTCTTTGCCAGTACATATCTCTTAATCCTTCCTTCCAATGTAACCTACTTTTACCAACATGTTTTCAACTAACTCAGGATTCCCACCTCATAATGTGATAGCTTTGAACTCTTCTAATATCCCCATCCTGTTGTTTGAGCTCCAGACTTTTCTCCCTTGCATCTTTTCACCTCACCCCAGCCTCTGCCATCTTGCTTGTAGTTGGTAGTCATGTATCACTTGCCTGATTGACCTTATCTTCTCCAAACATTTTGGAAAATAGCAAATACTACCATGCTTACTTTGCAACACATTCAGCCTGAAGAAGGTTCTGTTTCAGGCACGTGGACATGATGTACAGCTCCACACTTCTGGCAGTATTCCTTTCCCTTTAAGGCTTGCCGGAACATCTTCAAGCTGCTCCTCCCACCCACCCAGGTGTAACTCCCTCGGCACCACCCCGTGATGTCAGATCTTCCTTTCCACTGGAAGAAGAAGGTTCCTCCTTACCACTGTCCGCGCTGAGTAGGCTCTTTGCTTAAGACTTTGCGATTTGCAAAATTCTTCCTCTTCAGATGATTTCTTCAGAATCTCCATTGTGGATGACTCAAAGTCAGCACTGAGATTCAAGCAGTGTGAGTGTTAGCAGAAGATGTCCCGAATGGACCTGCACACCACATGCATCTACAGTCTTGGCCACGAACACAATCCCCAGACATGCCACTTGTGTCACACTCTACATCCTTCAACTCTGGAAAACTGGCATGCTCAGCTTCTTCTAGGGTGCCCAGATGAACAGGATCCCCCTGCTAAATCGAAGACGTTTGTCAGGTGGTCTCCACGGCTACAGGGTCCACCCAACAGCTCACGGCTTTTGAAGAGGCTGCAGCTCAGTCCGCAGAGCATGCCTCTTTGGCCACCTTCAATGGGGTGTTTAGGGATTGTGCCAGTCCTTACCACCTTGGGCAAGGCCCTTCTAAGGGCACAAAATCAAAATCTTCTAAGAAGGAGACTAAATGGGCCTGGTAGTGCTGAGGGCTGAGGCGCTGGATGCCTTACCTTGCACCACGCTGGTGAGCTGTGTTCGAACGAGCACGGGCCACCGAGGGTCGGCAGGGAGGAGAAGGATTGAGCATCCACTGGACTGCACTTCTTCTATGGGGAGGGGGACTCCACAGTCGATGCACGCCTGGCCCCTAGCAGAGGCTGGGGTTGGCACACACGATGCAACAAGAGGGCAGAACTAAGGCCGATGCCTGGAGGAACGTGCATGGACGTGTGCGGCTCCCTCCTTGTGGTGTCATTTCATGCCTTAGCTCAGGGAAAAACAGGAGGAAAAGTGTAGTCCGGTGTGCCTACATGGCTGCCAAGCCTCGAGGTGCCACCTTCTCCACTGGGCAGTAACCCTCTCCAGCTCCAGATTTGTGTGTGAGGCGAGTTGTGGGATCCCACCACCCCACCATGGGGGCAACCATGGGGTCACTGGGAGAGAGGGTAAGCTGCCAGGAGGGATAGGACTGGGGCTCAGGCAAGAGGGCTGGCCACCTGGAGCCAAGGAGAAAAAAAGAAGGAGACTAAAAGTCTTGCTGTCAATCATGGGATCGTGAGTGCTGTCAGGCCTCGGATTTCCATGCTTCTCTGGAGGTTTTGACTACAGTCCGTCCTTCTACCCAGGCCACTGGCTCCATGGTCTCCATCGGGCCAGTTGGTTGAGATGCCTATCAACCAACCCATCAAGATTTTTCTTGACCCAGTTAACACATTGTCGCCAGATGAGGCCGATACCCCTTTCTAAGACTGCAGTCCTGCCTGTCACCTTTGGGTGGGTTTGACCAGTCTGCTGATCAGGTCCATACCCCTTGGGATCCGTAATCACTGGCTCCCTTCAAGACCCACTGTCGGCATTCCTAATGGTCAAGGTCTGGAACCCAAAGTCCTGAGCTGAGCAGCCCATGTTGCGTCGCATTCCTACCCTCAGCATTTGGGCAAATGCTGTCGCCACTACTCCTCCTCTTCTTCCACCTTGGATGAGGACAGGCTCTGCCTCAAAATGCATCAGTGCTATGAAGAGTTCATGTGGCATCAGCTCGGCACGGGGTCATAATGTCATGGAGCGAAACCACACACAGCAAGACTACCACAATACACAGGCGATGTGTGTAACACCGTTTTTCTTGTGTTTGTTGGGGAATTCTCCCCATTGCACTCTACACCAACAGAACTGCTGTAATCAACTCCAAGGGGTGTGGGCACAGGGACAAGGTATAAAATTGAAAAAAAGATTCTTTAGAAGGAATCAAACCACTGCCCCAAACCCCATCCACTGCTGGGTCGGGTGATTTAGCCACTCCACCATGGGAGCAGCTCTACTGAGCACCTGACTTGCAGTGACTACATCCATTTCCTTGTTGCTGGTGAGTTTTGGGGTAGCAATACTTTTATTGCTGCAATTCCCCCATCACTGTAAAGCCACAGGCAGTACTAGCAGCGCAGTTTTGCTGTGCACAGTTTCATCTGTAATATTATGACCCAATAGGCATCAGCTCATGGGTACCGGGGTTAAGCCAGTCCCAGTCCCCACCCTGGCTATCACATGGATCCCACCACCAAGGCCTCAGCCTACCCCAGCTTGGCCTATTCTGGCCTCTCTGCACATCCAGGTGGAGAAGCAGCCTATGCAGCCGAAGGAGGGCCCTCCTCCTAAGCATGCCCATACCACTCCTGGCTTCCCTACTGGCTGTCGGTCACCATCATTCCTGTCAGACCCCATAGGATCAGTGGGGTCTCTGGCGGTTGACCACTATTTGATGAATCCTCAAAGTCTGAGGGCTCCTCCTTCACTCCTGTCCGGTGAACACAGAATTGGGAGAGGATTTGTCCACAGAGCATTGTCCCACTTCTTTCACAGGCCTGCTCCACTTAGTCTCAGAATCTATGGGTCTTCAAATGGAACCCATCCAGAAATGGGCTAAGTACCTCCTGATCAAGATTCTCAGTCGGGATGACTTCTAGGGGGGCTTTCCGGTCTCTGAAGCCATTCTGGAGCTCTGGCATCACCCTGCCTCTTGCCCTGTGCTCTCTGCCCATAAGGCCCGCAAGTATGTGGTCCCTACTGTTCCCTGTTGGGTTCAACCGAACCCTCGCCAAGGGTCTGGTGGCCAACTTGGTCTTTGGTGAACCAGCAATGTCAGGGACATGGACAAGCCTCCCAACAAGGAATTCAAGAAATTGGATTATATGGCCAAGAAAGTCCATGCGACCTCTTCCCTTGGCTTCCAGCAGGCGAGTTCAGCCCTTTTAATGGCCCACTTTGCTCATGCCCCTTAGGCACCCTTGATGAGGTACTTCCCAGCTCCCAGCTGACTTGCAAACCATGGTCAAGCAGGTCCAGGACCAGGATCGAGCGGTGGCTAAGCAGCAACTCCAGATGGCCATGGACATTGGCACCTCTTGCACCCAGTCTGTGGCTGCCGAGTGGCCATGCACCACAGGGCTTGGCTGAGGATCTCAACCTTCATGGTAGATACCCAGCACAAGCTGGCGGATGTCCCTTCCTTGGTACCAACTTGTTCGAGCTGGGGTGGAAGGACACCTCACTTGCATTGAGAGTCCAGTGCCACTCTAAACTCTGTTACCTCTGCCCAGAGGGATCCCAAGGGCTATAAGGTCCAAAGGAAAAGCCCTTTGGCCTCTCTCTGCCCTGTGGACAAACCATCCCAGCTCCCAGCTGGGCAGCCAGACCAGGCTTGGCATCCCCAGCCGAAGTCAGTTGCTTTGGTAATCCAAAACCAGGAGGACGAGGCCCGCTGGTGCTTAGGGTGCCTTCCCATGCCCATCCTGATTCCCTTTGGTCGTCCTGTGGGTGCCAGCTCCACCCACTCTCCTTTCCGCCCGATCCACTGTCACCACAGACAGGTGGGTCCTCAAGGTGGTGGGTCAGGGTCTGCCTCAGAGTTCAAAACTTACCCACCTTGCTGAGCCCATGCCCCACAGAAGGACATGGTGTCCACCAACATGCTGTCAGGCCTTCGGGATAGCATTGCTCAACTTCCTCCGGAAGGAGGTAATGGCTTCTGTCTCGACCCTCCAGTATACCCATGGTGTGTCTCCAGGTACTTCCTGGTGCCAAATGGATGGGGGCTTGTGCCCCATCTTAGATCTGCACAACCTGGATAAGTTTCTTCAGTTGCACACTTTAGGATGGTCACTCTGTCTCAGATCATACTGTCTCTGGAACAGAGCATGTGTTTTTGTTCTCTGGATCTTCAGGACGCATTTTTCATGTCCCAATCCGCTCGCTCCACCACCAGTTCGTCTGGTTCCATGCAGAGGAGTTCTCTATGAGTTCCAGGCCATGCCCTTTGGTCTCTCCTCAGCTCCCAGGGTCTTCAGCAAATGCATTGCAGTGGTGGCAACCTACCTGAGGTGCTGAGGGGTCCGGATGTACCTCTACCTGAACAACTGGATTATGGCAGGGACCTGGCCCTCCAGACCTGCTTGTCCCTTGGCCTCCTGGTCAACCAGGCCAAGTCAGAATTCATACCCTTGCAGGTGATAAACTTCATCAGGGTGGAGCTCAACTCTTGCAGAGCCAGGGTTCAGCTTCCAGTGGACCAGACAGAGACTCTTTCCTCCTTTGCCTAATCATTTTGGGTTGGGCTGTTGCACCCTGCTCGGGACTTTCTGTGCCTTCTAGGATACATGGCAGCATGCATCAGCATGGTCCATTGGGCCCAGTGGAGAATGCGTGCACTGCAATGGGAGCTACCCTCCAGTGTTCTCAGCACCAGGGCTCTTCACCAGCCAGTCAGTGTGACCCAGCTGATTTGGGATGCCCTCCAGTGGCACTTAGTCCCAGAATATCTGCAGGAAGGAATCCCATTTGTCTGCCCAGAGCTGATGGTCATCATCATGACTGATGCTTCCTGATGGTGTGGGGTGCCCATCTGGGGGATCACAAAGTCCACGGACTCTGGACCCTGAGGAGTCCTGATGGCATATCAACTCATTGGAGCTTTGGGCAGTTTGGCTGGTGCTGACAGCCTTAGCTCTGCACATCCGGGGTCAGGTTGTTCAGGTCCAGACAGACAACACCACAGCCATGTACTACCTCAACAAACAGGGTGGGACATACTCCTTCCTCTGTGCAGGGAAGCTCTTAGCATCTGGACCCTCATGCTCAGTCTAGATGCCAATCTTCTGGCCATCCATGTGGTCAGCATCTCCAACCAGCTGGTAGATGCCCTTAGCTGTGTGGGCAAGGCATCTCACGAGTGGTCTCTCCATCCGGAGGTAGCACAGAATGTTCTCCCAGTGGGACACCACTATGGTGGACCAAATCTGAGGTCATATTGTACGCACCTCCCTCAGCATGGAACACTGCAGGGGAATGCCTTCTTGGGCCTTGACCCCAGGCCTCCTTTATGTCTTCCTCCCTTTCGCTGATCCACAAGTGCTGATCAAAGCCAGGAGGGACAAGGCATGGATGATTCTGGTGGCTCCAGCCTGGCCCCACCAGTTCTGGTACCCCGATATCCTCAGCCTTAGCAGCAGGCTCCCATGGCTTCTTCTTCTACACCCAGACCTGCTGTCTTGCAGTCTGGGAAGGTACTCCATCCAGACCTTCAATCCCTGCACCTGACAGCCTGGTTCCTGAGCTGCCAGACTTCTAGGCTTTGGGTCTGTCTGACGATGTCCCTCCGTGGTCGAGGCTCCTCAGAAGGAGTCGAACCAAAATGCTGTGCCTTCAAATGGAAGATGTTCTCCATTTGGTACCAGGCAAGGGTCTACCCTTATCTTGCCTGGTGGCTAGCATTCTCAACTACTTTTCATCCCTCTCTGTCAGGCATTTGGTTGACAACCCTTACGGTGCACCTGGCAGCCATTTCAGCATACTGGGCATGGGCCGGTATGGCATCGGCGCAGGAGAAGGTGGTCTGGTGCATTTTCAAAGGTCTTAACCACATTTCTCCTCTGGAGCATGAACCACCACCACCTTGGGATTTGTTGCTGGTATCAGCAAAGGTCATGGCAAGCTGTTCAAACCGATGCACAGGTGTGACATGTCTCACCTGTCGTGGAAGATCACCTTTCTGTTGGCTATCATGTCATCCAGAAAGATTAGTGAGCCCTGGGCACTCTCAGTGGAGTCTTCTTACCTGGTCTTCCACAGGGACAAGGTTACCCTTTGCCCCAACCCGCAGTTTTTCCCAAAGGCTGTGTTTGAGTTTCACCATAACCAGGTGATGCATCTCCTGGTGTTCTTCACCAGTCACACCTCAGAGGCCAAGCACAGGCTCCATACCTTGAACCTGCAGTGAGTGCTTGCCTATTATAAGGAGCACACAGCTGGAGTTCAGGGAGAGGTTCGCCAGCTATTTGTCACCTATGCTGAAGCCACATCTGGCAGACCAGCATCTAAGCGGGACGATTGGCAGGTGGATTGTATAGTATTGAACTCTGCTATAGGTTGGCGGGTAGGAGCCTCCCATAGGGTTAAGGGCTCATTCCATCCATCATACCACTGCCTCAGTGGCTGCTTCCAGGGACATCCCTATCCAGGAAGTCTGCAGGGCTGCTACCTGGAAGTCAGCACACACCTTCATTTCCTACTGCCACATCGACCTTGAATCACACTGGGATGCTGGTTTGGGGCCTCAGTTCTTCAATCTATGTTCCCAAGTAAGGGTGTGCATCTTGCCCTCTCCTCCGTGGAGAACTGCTTTGAGTCTGCGGAAGTGTGGATAGTACATCATGTCCACGTCCCTAGAAAATGGGTTACTCACCTGTACATTAGTTCTAGGAGTAGTATATGATGTACATCCATACTGACTCTCCCAACTACCCTGCAAGTGGCTTCCAGTGGATAGGATCTGACATTACAGGGCAGTGCCAAGGGAGTTACCACCGGTGGGTGGGCAGAGCCAGCTTGAAGATGTTCTGGAAAGCCTTAAAGGGAAAGGAACACTGCCATAAGTGTGGATGTACATCATGTACTACTCCTAGAACTACTGTTACAGGTGAGTTACCTGTTTTTTAACTGAAAAAGTTCAAGGAACCACACTGAAACTGCAAAACCAGTATGTTCTGTAGAAGATTGTGTGTAAATCTTGTGTGCATTCAACCATAAATGGCTTTCAACTTAAATACAGGGGCTGTCTCCAAATTAAATTTATATACTGGTGGTGAAAGTCATTGGAGAACCCGATGAC
This sequence comes from Neoceratodus forsteri, assembly GCA_016271365.2. Classification (NCBI taxonomy): domain Eukaryota; kingdom Metazoa; phylum Chordata; order Ceratodontiformes; family Ceratodontidae; genus Neoceratodus; species Neoceratodus forsteri. The sequence goes on from CM057453.1 coordinate 804,137,154, forward strand.
GTCATCAGAAATGATGTTGTTTATCTCATTGTCAGTTTCTCATATAATTGCCAAAAGGCATCAGTGGATTGAAAGCACCAAGTTATTTGTGAACTTGGTGGTACACTGGGACAAAACTACATCAGAGCTGATATCACATGGTCTACAGATACCCAGTAATAATGACAATAATAATAAAGACAGATTGAATTACCAAGAAAAGGACTTGGGTTTCAATTAAAGCTGCCAACAGTCCCTATTTTCCCAGGATTGTCCCTATTTTAAGTAGCATGTCCCAGTGTCCCCACAAGTTTTGCAAAATGTCACTTTTGTCCTGGTTTTGCTTACTTGTCCCAGTTTTGTCCTTTTTCCTGCTGACTGCTAATCCATGAGTGACAGTTATTTCAGCACCACAGTGGTGCTGTTTGAGTTGGACAGCAGTTTGCAACTTCAACCTCTGTACCTGTGTTGCACCACAAGCATGTCAGTGGGAGCACAGTAAAGCAAGTTCCTTCCTGTTAGATTGGACTGGGTAGTAGTGCAAACAAGCACACGTGGATGTCTGCCTGCCAGCAGCTGAGAGGGACTCCAGACAGAGAAGAGACTGGCAGCAGGAACTAAGGTTCCCGAATCTGATCAGCAGTAGGGAAGTGTGTAAAACAATCTGGTGTGGTGGTGGGAGTCACTGAAGTGAAGTTTGCTCAGCAAATGAAGTGAGGTGTAAGCAGGTTGGATGGGACTGTCAGGAGGAGCAATACATGCAGTTCGAATGTCTGATCACAGTTTAACGAGGTTGGCTTCTAATGAACTTTCTGTACATCATGACTTGAACTTGCTGCAGCAGAATGATGAATTGTTTTAATCTGGATGTTTACTACTGGTGTTACTGTGGGCAGCGTGGCCAGAGCAAGCAGCAAAATTTAATTGATTGTATGCAGCGTTGTTCATGTGGTGCCCGTGGGAGTGACACGCTGGTGGTGGTGGGGTGTCATGGTCAGGATGGACCGTCCCAGTTTTAGGCCTTGGAAAGTTGGTAGCTTTAGTTTCAATGTACACAACAAACAAAAATCAAAGCCAAAATATAGAACTGCTGTAAATTAAACAAACAAATTCTTCCCTGTATTTACAGAATGTTTATAAATGGATCAAGGGATACAGTATACTAATGCCATTGTTCTGTGGATTCTTGATTAGGCCCCATCTAGAGTAAAGTAAACATTTGTGGGTACCACACGACAGAAAAAATAGAGATTATCTATGTACGCTGTGAGACTACAGCATTTATCCAGAAGAGTTAGATTCAAATTCAGCGACCTCATGAATGTCGGAGTCATAAGTGTGATCATAGAGTTCAGAATCCAAGGCTGGATATACACTGTGTCCTCACAGCCTTTATAGCAGGTGTGTGTTATTTATTTATTTATAGCATAGGAATTATAACTCTTTGAGTCATAAACTCATTTACAAAGGCTCCACGCCAAGTAATGAGGTATTACAAAGACAAGTACAACAACCAGTAAATACAGTTTAACAATGGGCATAGTCATACAAGTGAGTCTGGCATATGTAGAGTGATTGCCTATACAATTGGTTGTAAAAGAGAAGGAGGCAGAATTACATTCATACAGAATGTACAGATGCAGCGAACAAACTTTATACATGCAGAAGCTAACAGATGCAGCAATACAGGTTATGGTTGGATGCCAGGGTGATGTCACGGTGATGTTTGTGTGCAGCTTTCTGAGGCATTGCCAGGAACCGACTAGGTGTGTGTGCTATGGGCTAGCTAGGATAGGTTTAGGGCATAGGGCCCCAGGTGCAGTGGAAAGCGATTCAGCCTTATTCAAGACCTTGTCGGTGCCACAATAGCATCTACTGAACGGGCAGTGCCTAGAGCAAGTCTAGCGTTACACTGGCAGCTATGTGCAGATAAATGTGGGCTTTAGGGCCGCTTCAACGGACCTAATTTGTACATTGGCGTAATGGGAGGGGAAGGCACTGTACCATGAGGGGCTCAAAGGGAATGATCTTTGTCCTAATGAGGTCCTGATCCTGGGTACCTTCCAGATAGCATTGAGGCAGCGCGAGGGCTACAGAGAGGGTGGCAGACTGGAGGAGGATGCAACACCGACTGGGGTGAGGCCCAGGTGGATTTTTGTGGTAAGGAGACAGGTTTGATACTGCAGCCTTTCCTCTAGTGTGAGAACATTAGCGAGTGTGTAGATGGTGCAGGTGTGTACGCTTATCTACACCACAGAGGAGCTGGGCATCTTATTGATAACAAGTTGGATTTGTTGGATTTCCGTTGTCCAAGGCAGCATATAGGATGAGTCTATAATCCACCAGTGACAGGACTGAGGACGTTACTGCCAGGTACAATGCTTCTGGTGGTAGGCAAGCTTTGTGCCTGTATGTGAGACTGATACGGGCATTAGTGGCTGAGGATAGGATTTTGTAGCCACAGAAGTGTGTGTATTTCTGTGGGGAAGTGTGTGTTTTTACAGGACCTCCTGACACTATTGATCCTGCTGTCGTGGTTTGTCTCAGCTGAGCATCAATCTATAATGCACTCAGCACCAGACAGCAGCAGCACGCTTTTCACTTTCACTGATGCGGAAAGCATAGCTCTGGCAGTAAGTGATGACAGCAACACTCAAAATGCTAATAAACATGTACCATGAGAGTAACATGTTTATTCTCATTTTGGGTGATGTCAATGAGAATACTGCATATGTGTTAAAGATCAAGGGAAGAGAAGGGCTGGTCCAATGTGCACTTTTTGTAGAAACATTTTGTTTTCTTACTGTTTACTGTAGTTTAGTAGATTGCATCAGACTAGCATTGCTTAATTCTGAGCTGACATCTTCTATTACCACAAATCCCAGAATCCTCTGACTGATATCGGAGCAGTAGGCAACAGTGTGAGATTCTATAACCTGCAGTCCATGTTAGAGCTTTTATAATTTCTGATCAGATGTTTTCCGGTCTGCCTTTTCTCCAAGGGCTAAGTGCATCCCTCTGTCAATGTACTTAGCCCAGAAAGGACAGCAGGACCAACAAACAAAAGATCAGAGCTTATATAAACTCTAACATGCACTGCAGGCTATTGAATCTTCACACTGCTGCCTACTGTTCTGATGTCAGCTGCAGGGGATTCTGGGATCTGCAGTACCAGAAGGTGTCAATGTAGAACTAAGCAAAATTAGTCTCATACAATCTACTACACTACAGTAAACAGTAATAAACCAAAATGTTTTACACACAGAGTGCACACTGGGACCAGCCCCACTCTTGAGTATGGAGCCTTTGGTGGTGACTGTCTCTTTAACAAACACACTCCCATGGCATGCATATACATATGCAACAAAGTGTTTAGTGGAGAGCAACAAACAGATTAAAAGGTATGGATGAGTTGAACAATGAAGACAGACTGTCAGACCTGGAATTGTTCTCACTGGAAAAAGATGATTGAGGAGATATGACAACATTCTTCAAGCTGGTAAAAGAAAACTCAGTATGATCAGATAAAGCTGCTAAATATATCAAGAGGCAGAGATGGGAGATCTAGAGGACTTGGGGTGGTGGATTTGTAGACTAGACTTCCGCCCAGGTACTGTCTATTGCAACTGCTCACATCTTTCAATTAAGGCTACTGTAGGTACAGTACCTAGAAATCAGCAAATAAATAGTCATTAAATAGTTATGCCGATTGAGCTGGTAGGGTAAAGAACTTGTTGGCTTAACGATCTTTCCTATTTTCAGCTGATTTGCATCTGTACAAAAGAACCTGTGAACTTACCACAGCAGCAAGTCAGGCTCACACAGTCACCTAGACGCTGAAATGTAGCCACTGCTGGCTGCTGGATAATTCTGAACAAATGTATTAAGGACAAAGTTAAAACTTTACGCACTCTCCATGCCAACATTTTGTGACTGCAGTAGTGCATGACAGTGCATACGTGAACTGCTGGTGTGTGAAATGTCTTCTGTTGCCCTTAATAAATTAGCTTATAGTCAAGGCCCTGATTTTTCTATGATTCTGTGCCTGTACAGATTTCTGCAAAGCTAATGCAAAGTGTGAAATAGTTTGAAGTTTGCATAAAGTGCGAACATTATTCCATGATTTGCATAACCTGCAGAATAATTTCCAGCAGTTTACATTATTATATGATTTATATAAACAGTGGAATCATTTTCTGCAGTTTACATTGAGGAGTCAATATAAATTGTGAAAAGACAATCGGCAGTTTACATTGACTCATCAATGTAAACCAAGGAAAATTATTCCATGGATCATATAAACAGTGGAACACTATTCCATAGTTTATAGTAAGTTCTGCAGAATGTTTTTAGAATTCCATAGAATTTAAAAAATTCTGACAAGCATTTTGGAATAGCCATTGCCTATTAGTTTGCCTGCTAGTGCTAGTGCTTTACAATAAGAACCATAACTTGTAAATTGCACCACCCTCCCAGCTTAGCCTCACCACCCTCCTTGCCCCACCCTGAGAGCCTCATGGAGTCACGTTATTTTAAGTAGTAATACTTAAATCAGGTCCTATGCTTAGGGCAGATCCAGGATTTTAAGAAGGGTCTTGTGGCAGGAATAAAGGGCAGAGCCAAATATAAGGGCGGAACCAAAGGGGCATGGCTATTGGATGAAATAATGCTTATGGATTCATTACTGTGCACTCAGTGCAGTGGCTGTAGGTGCCACAAAGAAGTTAATTTTAGTTATTTTATACATATTAAAACACTAATTCTGCTTAGTGTAACATCAAAGGAATGATTCTTCTGTAATACACATCTTTTTGTACTTAACGAAAATGAAGTTACAGTAACATTCACATGGACGCTTCATTTATTCAGTGGTTTATTAACACTGTAATTTTGTTTGTTTACACAATGCACCTTCATGCAACAATAGATTCTATGCACTAATATCACTCCGGATTCAACATGCATAAACATAGAACAAAATGGGTTCTGACCAGATGATCTGGCAAAACTTTTATTCTCATGCCAGAGTGTCCCAAATATAATTTAGCAGTCACTGGGATTATCTGCAACCAAAATACCTCGGCACCATATCTTGTCTTCAGTACACCCATATACATACAGTATGTATACAATACCAGCATAAACACCAAAGCATCGTTAGCCAGTTTCTTTGCTTACAGTGTATGCAACATATTTTTAAAACATTTTCAGTTATGAAAAGATTTAAAGGCATAAGGAATAGTCAAATACATGTAAACTTTGCCACTGCTTTTCACAGTTACCTTTTTCTTGTATATCACTTCCTTGCACAACCAACTAAAAATAACAAAATCAGTTTCATTCTTCATGTGGCTTTAAGGCATAGCGGCAATCAGTATTCAATAGTTTTTCTGTCTCTTCTGTGAATTCTCGCTGAATGTAACGCAGAGCAAGGCCTATTGATCTGTTTTCTGTCACAGTTGATCAGAGGTAGCTCTTCAGAAACTTCATGGTGAAAAGATCTCTCTCACCAGCAGTAGACACTGGATCATTACAAAGATCTGCAGTAATAGAGAATGCCTCTCCTGTTGGTCTGCCATGAGCTTATCAAAATTCTGCTACTGGTTTTGACTATACAGATATAGTCTTTGGTTCAGCCTCCTCCACTTCCCTTGCCAGACTGGACATCCTCTGCAGTGCCTTTAGGTTTGACAAACTCACCTCCTCGTACACACCATTGCTCCCTTTACTCCTCCCTCCCATTTCCACCAGTACATTGTTGTCAGCCAGTGTTCCTCCTTTATTTCCAAATACTGGTTTGATTCCTTCCTCCTACCTCTCATTGCTTCTCTTTCCAGTCCTGCCTGCACCATGCTCTTCCATTCCAGAGACCAGTGAACATTATCTACCTCACCCTTGCTCCTCTACCAGCCAGTCTGCCTCTCTTATTGTCTCTCAACCTCTGGAACCAGCTCCTCATGCCTCCATCACACCACCACTGCAGACTCTTCAAGCATCAGCTGAAAACAGTGTTAGAATTATACTTCAGAGCTAGTGGGCCCTAAACATTTTTGATCAGGAACCATCTATGGTTGTTTTTTTTTTTTTTTATTTACATTTTTCCTTCTCTCCCTCAGAGCTGGCAGGCAGCTGTGGCCCCTCCCTCAGAGGGGACTTGTCTCTGACAGGTTTTCCTGCACTAGCCCCAACCAGCCATCCCCCACAGGTTACCCCCATGACAGGGCTGGTGGTGAGGGGTGCCAGTCTCCCCCACCCCCAGTCGTAGGTCCACCCCCATTCTAACATTGTGCTTGTGCTGGACACCCAGCTTCCACTGGGTGTCAGTCTATATCACTGGCTACGTCCCCCACCTCCGAGGAAGGAGAGGCTGTCAACGGCGCTCAATCCTCCTCACTTCCAGTCACTCCCCTGAATGACCCGAGTCCATTCTCGAACCCAGGTCGCCGGGTAGCGCGGTAAGGCGCAGCGCCCAGCCTTCTGCATCACCGGGCTGGCATTTATGGCTGTTTTAAATTGGTGTGTAACATATACCATCTGGTCAGATGAAAGGCACACTGCACTGAACAGTACTCTTGGTTTGTTTAGCCCATTGTCTCTTAGTAAAACTAATTATACGTAAGCATACAGTGCAGAGCCTTGTGTTACTTGGCTTTTAATGCATTTTCTAAAACTGTATATTAGAGCATGGTATGTCATTTATTTGTAAAGTACTAATAATCAGGAAAGGCACACTGAGTTAAGGCTCATTTCTAGGTGCCATCCATGAGAGGGAAGCAGGGTACAAAGTAAATAAAAAGCAACAAGGCACACTTTCTTATTCATGTATTTATTTAGTTGGGGTAGGAGGGAGGTAGGGGAACAGTATTATCCAGCAAGGTGCAATAAATGCAAACAATGACAATTGTGCAAATGGCATATACCAGGTACAGAGAAATACAATACAGTAAGATGCATAAAGATAAATTAATTTGAAAATGTATAAAAGTAGTACAAGTACAGAGTAGGAACAATACTGTAAATTGGTGATGTGGATGGGTGGACGAGTACACAGTGCAAATGCTGAGCAAGGGAGAATCATAGCTGAAGGTGGTGGTCAGCAGCTTCTGACATGATAAATTATACCAAGGTAAAACAAAGACAATTCAGTTACAAATTGAATAAAATGCACCATACAGCAGCACAGCCCTAGAACATATCATTGAGTAAATTATACAGCTGAGCTATATCCCTTTAACATCTCAGCTGACATCTGATATCAAGGAACCCAATTAGAAATCAGAAAAAGGGAAAAGAAAGCAAATATTTTAAAGGACTTGTAGGTTCTTTTAAGCAGCAACAGACTCAAGTCAAGGCTGGCTGTAAATCTGAGTGGAGATCAACCCCCACTGTCACAGAACATACTTTTGTTGATTAATTGTGCAAGCAGTCTGTACTTTTTGTTCAATTTAACACCTTCACACCTGAATTAAAGTCAATGCAAAGTGTTTCAAAAGTCTCTTTCTTAGGTGAGAAGGGTTAAATTACGACAGCAGTGCACATTAAAAGCTTTTTGTGTAGTTGGCCAAGAAGGATCCTGCCACCAGCGGACCTGCAGGATGTCTCGATCTGCCACTACCCATGCTGTGCAGCAAACCTCATCCTAATTTGACCACTAGGCCTGAATTCTAGTTTCTTATCATGGAAGTGCTTTGTATGCAGCCACACAAGCATTAATGGAGCAAGAAACTGGCAATCTGGCCTGGTGATAAAACTAGAAAGACTAGTATCGCTGTGCAGTGTAGGAGCTGATAAAAACATTAATACTTCAAAATGCTGCCCCTGGGACTCTCAGGGTGGTGTTGGGAAGGTGATGGGGCTGATATGGAAGGGTGGGTTTATTTTTTATTTAGACTTTTGGTGCCACTCTAACACCGTTACCTCGGCTTTGTCATGGACCCCTTCGGATGTCTCTCCCACATTAGCCGCAACTCCCCAATACTCTGTGGCTTGCCCACCAGGGTGGGGTTGCAGCACCTGGCCCCTCTTAAGGTGCCGTAGTCGATGGATAGGTCAGGAGTCAGCCTGGGAGCTGATCCAGCTGAGGGGTGAGTGTCATCTAGGCAGGTAGGTGATGGTTTTTCTTCCTTAATTTTGCTAGGCTGGGACATGCAATGACTGTCAGCATGTGCCCCACACCTGAATGTGTTGGCATTGGCATAAGCGGATCACCCAGCCTCTGCCAGGTGTTTTTATAACACCAACAGACTCCCACCTCCCCTGGAGAAGGAGAGCAGTCTCAAATGCTTGGTCCTTCTCCTCCCGGATGGCCCTCCGATGTCCCAGGTCCAATCCTGAACCCGGTCATCAGCATTGCAGGTCGGCACCCTGCCCCTGTGATAGTGGGCTGGCAGGGGTAGGTTTATTTTACTTTCAATACTGCATGTGTATGAACTCGGGAGTTCACTGACAACCTGCTCCTGGTTCGTGGGTCCAAGCCCCAAACAAACATTCTAACAACGTGGCTGGAGTTCACTATCCACACTATGGCAGTTCTGCTGGACACAATTGTGTCATCAGAAGTTTACAAGATAAGCTCCGCCCACCACCTGGGTGTTATATTCTCCGACCGCCCCCTGTGACATCAGATATTTCTTCCGCTAAAAGGGCAAGTCTCCTCTTCGCAGCTCTGCAGCACTGAAAGATTTTAAGTTTCACACACTTTCTCAGGCAAATCTTAGAGTGTTTCAGTCCTATTTCAACAGTAAAGTTATTCCTGTGACTTTTGGCTCCGCTCACAATCATGACTGACAGTGGAGGGCAAGAAACGGGTTGAAATTTTGCACCCGTGTAGGCAGAAGATGTTACTATGGATCCACATGACATGCTTGTACTGCCTGGGCAATCAACACAATGTCATGGGATGCAGTCTTTACTGGGCCATGCTGCCAATACCCATTGAAGACTGGAAGGTTAGACTGGCCATTGAATGGCTGAAAGACTCAATAAGGCCTTGGCAGTGTACAGATCAGCTACTCAGCTTGATGGTCATGAAAGAAGAGGCAGCAGTAGTGAGTTCCTCGATGGCCTCAACACTGTTCTGAGCTGGGGCTAGAGTCAGAAGGTTATCCCTGCTGATTTCAGAGAAATGTATGGCTCTCCAGTCTTCTGGTGAGAGCCCTTCACCTTAGCAAAAAGCACAGAAAGCAGTGTTGCCACAGATTGTGGGGCCAGGAAAGATCACAGTCTTCCCATCCTTCGACTACCCAGCCACTCAGCCTTGATCTAGCTCCTTTCAGTTGAGGGCATGGTCGAGGGCTCCATGGTAACCCCATTGGCCTCTTGGCCTTGACTCTTGAGCAGGCAGTCAAGATTATTCTTATGCATGTCTACTGGTTGTTGGAGGAGATCGACAAGCAGTTGATCTCCCAGACTCCTGTGCTCTTAGTCCTCAACCAGGAGTATGAGGCCCAGTCTGTACCACTGGCTGAGTTGTCTCAAGAGTGGCCTCTGACAGTGACCATGCCTTTAAAACCAATTATGGTTACCCTGCCAAAGTTGGAGGTTTATTCAAATCCACCCTTGGGTCAATGGTGGAGGTCAATGCTCCATTTGCACTCTTGATCTTGCTGGACCAGGAGGTGTTGCCATCAACATTCTTTGACCTTCTCATCTTCAGGCAAGAAAAGGCATCGACGAAAGATGTGTCAAGGCCATGAGGTTCTTCTCTGGCAACAGTTGACTATTGCTGGGAGTGGTAGGGCGCTGCCGCTGATCTTCAGTCCTCTGGCCTTTCACCAGTTGTTCCTATGGTTGTGCTCCACTGTTAGCTTGCCAGAGCAGCTCTCAGTACAGCTTACTCATAATGAGGATACCGGGTGGCCCATGGTAGAAACGGTTGAGGGCTTGAGGTATCTTCCAACTCTGAAGGCCAGTCAACAATGGCCTTGATCAGGACTCGTACTTTCAACCTGGAATAGGTTGAAGAGCTGACTAGGGCTATAGGCCAGTGTCCTTTGGAGCTCTGAAATGACTTATGTTGGAGTTCATTAAGGTTCTCATGCAGTCAGTACAGAAACTGGCCAAGTACCCATTCAATGATATACTGGATAGGGACAATTTCCAGAGTTGCCTTTTCTCATGTCTGAGGCCATCTTGTGACCAGCCCTGTGGCTGTAGCAGCATCCAGCATCCTTTCTTTTTTTTTTTTTGTGAATTGTATTTCTGGCACCTGCCGACCAGGGCATCTCTCAGAGGTATCCTGTCAGCATGACTCCTCTACTCCACACCCAAAGCCCTCTCCTGTCCAACCCCACCCCACCCGGACATTCCAGCCCCTGAATCACCCTTCAGGGAGGGCCCGCCACCCTACCTGGCAGCCTTCCTGTAACTAGAGGGTCCGGCTCCGTGGGGGGTCAGCGTGCTGTCGGGAGATGGCCCGCATTGTGGATGTGAGGGCCAGCCACTGGAGCCCTCGCCACCTCCCTGGTCTGTGGGGGATTTTTCCGTTGTTTCCTGTGGAGCTTGAATGTGCAATGACGCCAGAAACTACGCCTGCCACAGTTCTGCCCCCACACTCTTGTGAGCGCACATATTTTACCTGCACTGCCCCCACCTGATGCTGGGGCCGCCCAAGAGTGGCGCTTATCCCTGATCCCTCCCTGGAAGGGAGAGCAGTCCACCAGATGCTCAATCTCTTCCTGACCCCCAACGGCCCAGGCTTGTTCCCCAACCCAGGTCACTGATGTGGTGTGAGGTGGTGTCCAGCACTCAACCCTTAGCGCTACTCGGCTAGCTTCAGCATCCTATCTGGCACCCCTATCTGTATGGTCCATAAGTATGTGGTCTTAAGGGGCACTCTATTTGCTTTCTACCACCCTCTATGAAGGACTTGGTTTTGATTCTGCATTCATAAATCAGGAGGTAAAGGGACATGGACACATCATCAGACAAAGAGTCCAAGAAACATAAAACATAGAAACGTAGACTTGACGGTAGATAAGGACCACTTGGCCCACCCAGTCTACCCATTTCCTTACCTAGCAGATAAGCTGCAGATTCTAGTTAACCAACAGCCTACTTCCTGCCACCCCACTACAATTGCCTTATGTCTGTCCCATGCATGTTTGAGTTCCCCACTGTTTCAGACCCAACAACCTCCCCAGGAAGATGGTTCCATGCATCCACCACCTCTCTGTGAAAAATTTCTCACATTACCCCTGAGCCTGCCCCTCTATCTTTAAATTGTGCCCCTTTGTTCTTACACATCTCTTTCTGAATGATGCTACCCTCCTGGACTTTGTTGATTCCCTTGAGGTACTTGAACATTTCTATCATGTCCCTCCTGACCCTCCTTTCATCAAGGGTATACATATTAAGCTCTCTCAGTCTCTCATATGGTTTCTGATGCAGATCCTGCACCATTTCAGTTGCCTCCTCTGGATTGCTTCCATCCTGTCTATGTCCTTATGTAGATGAGGTTTCCAAACTGCACACAGTACTCCAAATGGGGTCCCACCAACTGTCTGTACAGAGGGATAACCACTTCCTTTTCTAATTGTGATGCCCTTCCTATGCATCCCAGTATCCTCCTGGCTCTCCTTACTGACTTCTCACATTGCTTACTAACCTTGGATCATCTGATATGACTACCCCAGGTCCCTTCCATTTTTGTTGTTGTTAGTACTCTCCCTGCTATTGTATACTCTTCTCCTGGGTTTTGTTTCCAGGTGCATTACTTTGCACTTTTTGCATTGACTCTAAGTTGCCATATGTCTGACCATTTCTCCAACCTTGCCAAGTCCCTTCTATCCTTTCTACCCCCTTGTGTGTCAACTCTGTTACAGATCTTTGTGTCATCTGCAAAGAGGCATACCTTTCCTCCAGACCTTCTGCAATGTCACCTATAAAGATGTTAAAGAGGACTGGACCCAGTACTGAGCCCTGTGGTACCCGCTAGTAACCCCCTTTCTTCTGAAGTGTTCCATTCACTATTACCTTCTGTGTCCTGTTGTGCAGCCAGTTTGTTACCCAGGCTACCACCCTGGGACCCACTCTCAGGCTGGCTAACTTGATTACTAATCTTTTGTGCGGGATGTGTCAAATGCCTTAGTAAAGTCTAGGTAGGCCATATCCACAGCCCTCCCTGGTCTATTACTTTGGTCACCCAGTCAAAGAAATCAATTAGATTTGTCTGACATGACCTTCCTGCTGTAAATCCATGCTGCTTTGGGTCCTGTGCCCCGCTGGCCTCTAGGTACTCAACAATTCTTTTCTTTCAGAAGTGATTCCATCATTTTCCCTACCACTGAGGTCAAACTTACAGGTCTGTAGTTTTCTGCTTCTGCCTTGCTCCCACTTTTGTGAAGGGGAATCACATCTGCCCTCCTCCAGTCCTCAGGTACCACTCCATCCTCCCATGATTTGTTAAAAGTGTGGTCAGTGGTGTCACTAGGTCCTAACTTAGTTCTTTAGGATTCTGGGGTGAATCCCATCAGGCTCCATTGCTTTGTCCACCTTGAGTTTTAGGAGTTCTTTCAGGACTCTTCTTCTGTAAATGGACTGGTTTCAACCCTCTACCCAGAGTGCTTCTATTGTCTGGTTTAGGTAACTCCTCCTCATCTTCTTTTTGTGAATACTGAGCAAAAGTATTCATTCAGTATCTCTGCCTTGCACTGTCTCCTCTGCCCACCTCCTCTTTCCTTATTAATCTTCACTATTCCTCCTTAACCTTTCTATACTCCCTAATGTACCTATAAAACGTTTTATCCCCTTCTTAACTGAATTGGCTATCTTTTCCTAGGTTGGGCTTTTGCTATTCTGACTGCCTTCCCACTTCTTTTCTGCTTTAATTGATACAGTTCCCTGTTTGCTCTTTCTGTGATTCCTTATACGCTTTGAATGCAGCCTTTTCATCTTAACCTTCCTGCTTGTTGCCTCTATGATGGCAGTTTTGATTTTCTCCATTGTTCTTCCACCCTCCTTTTGGCCATTTGCTAGTGTATTCCTCAGGTATTCACCCATTTTGCCAAAGTCAGCCCTTCTAAAGTCCAGTATCCTTGTTTTGTGTGGCTTGTCTCCATGGTTGTGCTTATTGTGAAGCAACTGTGCAGTGGTCGCTATTCCCAGATGTCTACTGACTTCTAAATTTGTGATCCTCTCTCCATTTGAGAGAGCCAGGTCTAGTATTGCTCCCTTCTGAGTGGGTTCCAACACTAGCTGTCTAAGGTTCCGCTGCAGGGCATCGAGAATGACCCTGCTCTTGGATGTGGCTGCAGCATGTCATCCAGTCAACATCTGGCATATTCAGGTCCCCATCAACAATATCTCCCTTTTTCAGCCATTTTGAGAATGTCTCTATCATTTTCTTGTCCATTTACTTCCCTTGAGATGGGGGTCTGTATACAACCCCTGAGTGGATTGTGATGCCATTCCCTGTCTCCAAGGTGACCCAGAGTGCCTCTTGTCCTCCCCTTACTTTTTAGTTCTGTAGCTTTGATCCCTTCCTTATGTATAGAGCTACTCCACCTCCTCTTTTCCCCTGCCTGTCCCTTCTGTAGACTATGTACCCGCATGTTGACATCCCAGTCATGGTCTCCTGGTACCATGTTTCTGTGACTGCCACAATATCCAATTGTTCAGCTACCATCAAGGCTACTATCTCAGGAAGCTTGTTTCCCAGACTATGGGCATTGGTACTCATTGCCCCTGCATTTAAAACTGACTATGCAACTAAAAATGTATGCTGCCATGTCATTGGGTCTCCATCAGGCCAGTTATTCCTTCATGATGGCAAATTTTGGCTATTCTCTTTTGGGTTTTAGGGAACTCCTTCCCTACTTCCAGCTCTTAAACAGTTTTCAATGAAATTCATAAATGACCAGGATCAATCACTGGCAAACACCAGCTCCAGACAGCCTTGGACATGAGTGACTCCAGTTCCATGGCTACAGCCATCGCTATGTGTCATAGGGCCTAGTTGAGGCTCTCCATCTTTATGGCAGATACTCAGCATAAATTAACCAATGTCCCTTCTTGGGAACTGACCTCTGTGGCTAGAGTGTGGAAGGACATCTCATGTATTGAGAAGTCCAATGCTACACCTGACTCTGTGGCTTCACCTCAGAAGGACCAAAAGCTCCAAAAGCCTAAAAGGTCTTTCAGTTTTGGTCCTTTCAGCCACAACATCCTCAGCCACAGCCTCAGCAGGGCACTTTCAGTGCTAGCATCCAAAACCCAAGTACAGTTGTCAGGGCAAAGGGAGGCAGATGTGATGCTTCCATGGCCCTGGAGGTGGGAGCCCCTGCAAGGCTGCACAATGATGAGCTGTGGGATCTCATTCTCCTCTGAGCCAGTCTCTGTCCCAGCTCCAGGTTGGGGGTCGGATGCGCCAGTTCTTGCCACAATGGTCCGCCATTACCTCAGAAAGATGGGTTATAAGTCAGCCCGGTGGCAGAGAGGGCTGAGATGCTGGACCCTTACCTTATGCCATACTGGCGACCCAGGTTTGGGTATGGACTCGGGTCATCAGGGGCCGGTATGGGGTGGGGAGAGGTTTGAGCAGCCAAAAGGCAGCTGTCCTTGCACAAGGTGGTTGCCGCCTATAGTCCTGCCACCAGGTGGAGGTCTGGTGGTCAGTGTAGGTGGAGAGGGTGACATGTAGTGGAGGGCACCTCGAGATGCAGCATATGCATGCCTCACATGCATGTGTGGCTGAGGTATGGGATGGGGAGAACATGGGAAAACGCTACAAAATATATATGAAAACAAAAAGGTGGGTTCTAGAAATGGTGGGCAGAGGGTTGCCTTTGGATTTCAAGGCTCTCCCACCATACAGGTTATTGCAGAGCACATTGTCCATACTATGTGCCAACAAAGCTAAGCTCCTAGAGTGCAGAGTGCTAGTCCATGTTCCAGACTCCCTGGCAGTGCAGGAATATGTGCCCAGGTATTTCATGGTTCTGAAACAGATGGGACTGGCACCTCATGCTGAACTTGCACAATGTGAACCAGTTCATGCCAAAGCACAAATTCCAGATAGTCATTCTAAATCAGATAATACCATCCCTGGAGCAGGGCATGTGGTTCTGCTCCTGGGCCTCAGAATGCATTCCTCTATATCCCAGTCCATCTATCCCATTGCTGGTACCTTCAAGTTATGAGCACAGAGGATCCTGTACCAGTTTCAGGTCATACCCTTCAGCCTCTCATCCATATACAGGATCTTCACCAAGTGCATGGCAGTGGTATGGCTTTCCTATGGCACTAAGGTATCAGGTATATTCCTACCTGGATGACTTCTGATAGCTGTTCTACCCAAAGAGGCTATAGAAAGGTCCAGGGATCTGGCCCTTCTATCCTGTCAGTATCTGGACCTTCTGATCAACTCAGCCAAGTCAGAGCTGGTCCTCACAGGTGATCAAGTTCATTGGCTAGACTGTCTACAGGCCAAGGCCCACCTCCCAATGGACCAGGCATTGGATTTTACATCATTTGCTCAATTATTTCAGGTTGGATGCTTGCATCCTGCCCATGACTTCCTTGTAGCTGTTGGGGTGCATTACATTCTCCACCAGTGCAATCTGTTAGATTCACTGTCCTATGTGCTACCTGCAGTGGGAGTTGGGCCAGCAATGGACCAACACCTAGGTTGCTTGGATCAACCAGTCATGGTGACCTAGGCAATGTGGGATTCCATCTAGCAGTGGATGACTCCACAACACCTTGAGAGGGAATCTCATTTGTCTGCCCAGAACCATCGGTAATGCTCATAACAGATGCTTCTTTGGAAGGGTGGGAGCTCAGCTGGAGACCACACAGCCCCTGAGTTCAGGTCATCCCTGTAGTCCTGACACAACATCAACCTGCTGGAGCGCCATGCAGTGCATCTGGTTCTGACAGAATGTGTGCCATTGAATTAGTATCTGGTCATTCGTGTCCAGTCAGCTAACATGACCACCATGTTCTTCCTGGATAGACAGGGTGGGACACACTCCTTTCCCATGTGTCAGGAGGCTCTCCACACCTGGACAATCATGCACAGCCTAGGTGCAGATCTCCTGGTGAACCATGTCACAGGAGAAAACAATCAGCTGGTGGACACTCACTGCTGGGTCAGTGAGGCACTGCATGAGTGATCCCTACATCAGGAGGTGGTAACACTCTGTTCTCCCAGTGGGCACCCCCGGTGGATGTTTGCCTCACTGGAGAACAGGAAACTCGGGCTGTCTGTGCCTGTGTGTCATGGTCCAGGACACTGTTGGGGATGCCTTTGCAAGTCCCTGAACCCTGGGCCTTCTATACTCCTTCACTCCCTTTCCTTTGGCCTTTTAGGTTGTGGTCAAGGACTGGAAGGACAGTGTGATCCTGATAGCCCCAGACTGGCCCAGGCAGTTCTGACTTCTGGATCTCCTCAGCCTCAGAAGCAGGACACCATGGTGGTTGCTGCTCCACCCCAACCTGCTGACCAGACAACAGAAGATGGTCCTTCACCCTGACCTTCAATCCCTGCACCTCTAAGACTGGTTCCTTAGTGACTAGAGTTCCAGGCTCAGGGGTTTTGGAAGACACCCTCCACACTGTGGAGGTGTCCTGTAAGGAGTCAACTTAAATGCTATGCTTTTAAGTGGAAAGATTCTCAACCTGCTGCCAGGGTAACGAGCTTGATCCACTTACCTTCCCCATGGTGAGGATTCTCAACTACCTATGGTCCCAATCTCAAGACCGTGTGTGACACCTCTTGAGGTGCACCTGGAAGTCATCCTGCATAAGGGCATGGCTGGTATGCAGACGAGGCACAGGAGAAGGTGGTGGGAGATTTTTCGAATGCCTGGATCAATTATTACCTCCTGTATGCAAATCTTTCCTCCATGGTACCTACTACTGATGTTGGAATGCTCATGGGCAAGCCATTTAAGCCAGTGCACTGTTATGAGATGTCACATTTGTCATGAAAGGCTACCTTCCTGGTGGCCATCATGCCATCCAGAAGGATCAGTGAGCTCTAGGCACTCTAGGTGGAGTCTTCTAATCTGGTCTCTCCACAAGGACAAGGTCATCCTTTGCGCCACCTAGTGTTCCTCCCAAGGTCGCAGCAGAGTTTTACCTTAACCTGGTGATTACCTTGTTGGTATACTTTATCAGCTTGACCTCAGAGGCTGATCACAGGCTCCATACTCTGGACCATGGAGGTCACTCTCTAACTATAAGGACCATATGACTGAGTTTAGGGTGAGGCTCACCAGCTGTTTCTAAACATACACTGAGCCATGCCTGACAAACCGGCAGCAAAATAGATGATTGACAGGTAGATTACATCCTGCATTGACCTCTGCTTTAGGTTGTCTGGTAGGAGTTGTCCCAAGGCTTAGGACTCATTCCACCTATTTCAACACTGACATAATGAATCATCGGGTTCGCATTTGGGTCCTTGGTCCTCCAGTCTCTGTTTGCCAAATAGGGGTGTGCACCTTGTACGCCTCCTCCCAGAGGACTGCTTGGAATCTGGCAGAGTGTGGATAGTGAACTGTATCCATGTTGTTAGAAATATAGGTTACTCACCTGCAACTGTAGTTCTATTAGTGATATATAGTTCACATCCACATAACTCACCCGACCTCCCCTAGCAAGTGGCCCCCAAACCCCTGCTTTCAGTATGCAAAAATCTGATATCACAGAGCAGAGCTAGAGGATATACCACCTAGGTAATAGGAGAGCTAAGCTTGAAGACTTTGATGGCTCGGCTGTCTTCAGCAGAACTGCCAGAGAGGGATGTGAACTGTATACCACTAGTACAACTATGGTCACAGGAGAACAACCTATATATTGTTTCCCCAACCTGGGTGCTGGTGAAGAGGTCTCTGTGTGCTGCAAAAGCCCCAACTAACACCACAGAACTTCCACAGAAATTGATACTAATCTTGCAAAAGCTCTGTAGTAGTAGGGGGACTTGCTGCAGAACTTAAACCTAAATTGCCACAGAGAAATCAGGACCTTGTTTATAATTATCCTGCAGCCCAGCAGTGGTTTATTTTTCATATTTGAAGGACCATGTGAGCTAGACTTGCTGCTGTATTGTGCACGAACCAGGGAATTTACTAAGAAACAATTTTGATGACTAAAAGTAAGCAATACTAACATGGAAACTGCCATTTAAAACAATCAACTTCAGGAAATATGGGTTTTGAGGTAAATGTCATTCGCTTTGAAGGATCAAGTCCAGTATATTGTTATGTGACTAGATATTGACAGTAAGAGATTACTGTATATCATGATTCTTATCTTCCATCTCTGTTTTCACCCTTTCAGCTGGAGTTGGGGTTAGCAGAGTGGAATGTCAAATACTGTTACTAGAGCACAACTGAGGCTATGAACTTGATCCCTACTTTGGCTATTTGTGTTGAGATCTGACTACATATCCAAATGTGACTGCCTGCTTTCAGACTCTGTTTCTATTAAACAAGAGGTCTGTTCTTGCAAAGAAGAGAGTTGATACAGAATCTTTCCACCAACCTGGGGTGAAAAGCATATCAAATAAAATATAGAGAGATAGTCTGTTTCACTGCCATGCAAGAAATTGGGGAGAAGGGTCAACAGATGCCAGCTATTTGACAGCTTGCAACTCATCTAGCCTCTCTGCCACATTAGACAATATTATAAATCACTAATGTGGTATTAGTCAGTGCTCAGAGCCAAGCACTAACTGACAAAAATAAGACAAAGGACATGCACCTGTCATAGCAGAAGCAGACATCTAGGAAAGGAACAGCAGTGGGTGAAGAGGTGACTGCTATCTTGGGGAAGGAAGGGAAGTAACTGCAACACAAAGTGCTTTCATTTTTATGTTGGCTTGCTTGTGCAGCCAGCATCTTGTGATAGTGTAGATTTGGAGGTGCGGTCACTGTTGGGTGAATGCAGGGCACGTACCAGTAGGTGCATCCCACATTCCCAATTAACCAGCAGCAGAGGCCAACACCCTGCCTAGCAAACGAGGCAAAGACATGAGAGAAAAGGTCCCCTATGAGAGCAAAGCTCTCATGCAGCATGACCACAACACGCCTCCCCTACGTGCAGGCAACATGGTGGCAGTGACTGCCGCTGTTGCCTGTCAACACCACCCTTTATTGTTTGCTGATAGGGATGTCCAGTCCCCATCAGCAATCATGTAACCCCTTTGGTTTGTCGAGGGGTACCAATCCCCTTGGCTCCTATGGCTCCCCTTTCCTGTTTGCCGACGGGGTGCCCAATCCCCATCGGTTAAAGCACCCTCACACACACACACACACACACACACACACACATGATTAGGTGGCACACTGGGAGCCCATCCCAGCATGCCAAAGCACCTATTAAAAACTAAAACGGTCCCTCGATGTTTTTAGTTTATTTTTTACCTGTAAAAGAACGGTCCCTCAGAGGTCTCCTGCCCCCCCTCCACAACCCGCACCACACAGTGCACCTTCCTCCCACCCCGCTCACCTCATACTTACCTCCGTAGTCCAGCGCAACGATCTTCGTGTACCGGAACACGCCTGCACTCTTCAAAGCTGACCGCAAACTGTGGAAATGCTGGTAAGCTGTGTAATGGAATAAATAGAGGATTTTCAACTGTAATGCATATCTCGGGCATTTTGGGAATTTTACACCAAATTTTCAACATGGTGTTTTGGGACCCCTCCTCATGAATTCTGTCACTGTCATATGGTTAACCAGTCCCGAAGGTGATTTTGCAGTCACTGTGTGGAATCACCTTTTGGGACTGATTAACAAGATGACAGTGCAACTGTTCATTAGGTGGGCTCTCAAAAAGTCTATGTTGCATCTGGTACATTTTTGACTGGGTGAAGAAAGAACTAGATCAGGGCGAGCAGTGGACGTGGCCTACCTAGATTTCAGTAAGACATTCGATACCATTCCACATAGAGGACTAGTGTGCAGTTTGTGTTTTAAAACTGTAATCTTGCTCTTGCTGGAGCAGGAAGTGGGGGCTGCACATGATTGCACCTCACATGAGTGAGGCGAGGGCGTGGTTTCATGCATGGAGGCATGCGCAGAGACACAAGCATCTGTGTGTGTCTGCTGTTTCTATTGTGGATGTCAGGGACAGGAGACAGACTCTATGAAGGAGGGTTAAGAGAATAAATGAGTGGTAGCAGTAAGAACAACACTTGCCTGCTTAAGTTCGTGGCTGGAACAAAATCAGTATGTCACGACATAGGGAAAAGCCAAAAGCTGCAAAACAATGTATGTTATATAGAATGTATACTGGGGATAAGGAGCAGCAGTTCAGATGTAACAATTGTCTGCTGTTGGAAACACTACAGGAGGAAATTAAAATGTTACTAGAGAGATTGGAAGTGAAAAGGAGATGAGAGAATTAGAGAATTTTATAGATTCAGTGTCAGATAATCTTACAGTACAAGAGGAAGGTATAGCGACCAGTACTCCTAACTGTATACTAGGCAGAAGGCATCTGTATCCAGCAAAAGGAACAAGGGATTGCTGTCAGTAATGAAAAACAAAAACACTAAAAAAGACAGGGAGTATACATCAGGGTGAGCCCTACAACTCTGCAGTAGGTATGATACCCTAAGCAAAATACCTGAAGTAGAGGCAGACAGTTGCAAAGAAGAAAGGGATGGCATTGGGAGTAAGGAATCAATCAAAGTATTAAAGGAGCTACACCAGGTGGAAAACATTACAGACAAAAAATTATTGCAAACTGCAGCAGCTGACAGTCTGAGCCAAAGGGAAATAAAAGGTAGAGACATTCTTTAATTGAGGACTCAATTACTAGAGGGACTGATGAGTTAATTTGCAAAACAGGAAAATGTATATGACAGTTAATACACTACCTGGGAGAAAGTGACAGATTTAGAAAAATTACTGGATGGCCTATTGGAAAACATGCATGAACCCTTGGTCATATTACATGTGGGGACTAACAATGTAGGAAAAACAAAGTGGAAGTTGTCCAGAAAGGCTGTATGAATATAGTAGCTAGAATCCAATCAAAAGGTGAACTCATAATTTCAGGATTCTGCCAGTGCAGGGGCCAAATGAATACAAAAAATTGTGCCATAAATCAAATGAATAAATTGTTACACTCCTTCTGTGAGGACAGAAATATCAGATTTATGGATAATACAAGGACATTCCAAAGCAAAGCTATTTTCAAACGTGATGGGTTGCACCTAAATAGAGCAGGAACTAGAATACTAGGACCAAAATAAATATGGTGATACAGTTTCATTTAAACTGGAAGGAGAGGGACAGGTACTTACAGACATGAGGGCAATGAATGACATGGACATAATAGGAAACAAATGTGAGGGTTGGAATGTAGTGTTACTAAATGCAAGGAGCTTACCAAACAAATCTGATGAATTCCAGCACATGTTAAAATCAAACAGTATTGATATAGCACTGGTGACTGAAACATGATGGGATGAAGTAGATCCTTGGGAAAAGAACATCACAGGATATAAATTATATTCTCGATCTAGACCCCATTAGGAGGGGTGCTATATATGTAAAATACACTATAAACAGTGAGCAGGAACTGATCCACTTAGAGAATGTGGAAATGTTATGGATAAAAATAGTGCATAAGTCTCAGTCTACAACTAGATTGGGGTTAGTGTACAGGTTTTCATCTATGACTAATAGGAGGATAACCTTCTCTTGGACTATATTTCCAACTTAGACCTGGCAGAGGATATGCTCTTGATGGGGGACTTCAATATGCCTGGAATAGACTTGTTGGAACTAGGGGAAAGCAAGCATAGAAAGGAAATTCTTGAAACAGTTGACCAAATTGGAGTGGAACAGAGGGTGATGTCAGCAACTAGGGTCATAATATCTTGGATCTGGTCCTGATTATCATGGGGAAAAAATAAGTAATATTATGGTTGATAGTCCCTAGGAAACAGTGATCACTGTAAAGTGTTTTTAGGATGACAGGGGAATCAAGTGCAAACTATGTGACAGGTCTAACACATAAGCTCAATTTTAACAAAGCAAATATTCTGTTTAAGAGCAGAAATGGCTGCTTGGGACTGGGAAGCTGAGTTTTCTAACCTTTCAGTAGACAGAATGTGGGAAACCTGACTGTGAAAATCATGAGGGAGTGCAAATATATATCAAGTATGAATAAATATGGTAAGAATAATAGTAGAAAGGATGGTTTAATTCTAGAATTAAAAATAGAGAGAAGGACAAAATCTTTAAATGAATGAACAAAAAGATAACCAGGAAGGAGGGTTTGTATAGGAAAAGGTTAGGCAGATAAAGAAGGAAATAAAGAAAGCCAAAACAGACTATGAATTTAGTTTGGCTACAAGAGTGAGGGACAATCATAAAGCATTTTACACATATATAAATGCTAAAAAGAAAGGACACAATATAGGTCCTTATATCGATGCACTGGGTGAACATGTGACTAATACTAAGGAATTCATGGACATGCAAAATTCATATTTCAGCTCAAAATTTAGTAAAGACACTGGTACAGGAATGGAGAATACGCTTAGTTCTCAGGCTGTTCAGGTATTAATAGATCCTACAGATGTATTAAAAAGATTGGAAAATATTAATGTTAACAAATCCCAAGGGCTAGATGAGCTACAACCCAGAGTGCTTAGGAATTGACTGTTAGCCTGGCTCCACCACTGACATACCTATTTCAACAATCCTTGGACCAGGGAATAGTGGTACATGGTTGAAAGGAAACGATAGTGGTACCCTTATTGAAGAAAGGCCCTACTACAAAGCCTGAGAATTTCAGACCAGTTACTTTAACTTCTATAGTGGGGAAGTTATTTGAAGGAATTTTGAAGGATTATATTTTATACCATTTGACCTTATATAAATTAATAGATCTAACCCAACATGGCTTTTATGAAAACAAGATCATGCCAGATGAACATGCTAACCTTTTATAAAACAGCAAACAAGGCTTTAGACACAGGATGCAGTGGACATCATATTTTGGATTTTTCCAAAGTGTTCGATAAACTACCACATAAGGAATTATTCATTTAGTCATTTATTCATTACAGCTCAGTTTTACAACCTTTGAGTCAGAGATTCATTTACAAAGGCACCTCATTGCAGGGAGGGCAGACATCAAGACAGTTATTACAGTACAGATTAAAACAGAGGATAACATTACAGGTGCAGTAAAAGAACATTTAACATAGATACACTTAGGTTACATAATGTAGTAGTTTGTATGTTACTTAGGTTACATAATGTTATAAAATTGTGAGTTACATTCATGGATATAGTAGGTCTTCAGAGAGGACAGTGGGTTACATCCCTATTTGGACCTAGTAGGGAAGAAGTGGGTCTGGGGAGGGAGATGCTGTCCAGGGATGTTGTCAGTAGAGGTACTGACCAGCACAGAGTTACCAACAAATATAGTGAAATGGGTGAAGGCATGGTTGAGTAATAGAAGGCAGAGAGTTACAATCAGAGGGAATTGTCAAATTGGGAGGTAGCCACATGTGGAGTCCCACAGGTTCAGTTTTGGGCCCATGTTTATTTAATTTGTATGTCTCCTCAATTAAATGTAGTTTCCAACATTTGGTTGAGTAACTTTGCAGATGACTGCAGGATTGGCGGTTTTGTTAACAGTACAGCGGACCAGAACAATGTACAAAAAGACACTAGATATGCTTATTCAGTGGACAGATCAGTATAAGCTTGAACTTAATTTAAACAAGTGTGCAGTAATGCACTTGGGAAACAGGAACACAAATTTGAGTGCAATCTGGGAGAAGTTCAACTCCACCAGGCATCGGTGAGGCCGCATCTTGAGTACTGCGCCAGGTTTGGTCCCCTACAAAAGGCTGACATGACAAGGTTGGAGGAGTACAGCATAGGCCACAAAGAGAATTACAGGCCAGGGTTATGCATCATATCAAGAAAAGTATACAGTTTAGGATTATATACATTGCAATATCGTAGAATAAGAGGAGATATGTGTATGATATACAGGGCCTATCAGGATGAACAACTAAAAGTAGACTTGGGACATAGGGTCTGAAAGAACTACCATACGAACCCAGGAGTCATAAGTTGCAATTAATACAAGATAAGTGGAAACCTTAAAGAAGAACTACTGGTTTAGCCAGAGGGGTTCAGCTGTGGAACGGATTGTCGAAAGAAGTGGTGATGAGTAAGACAATGGACTCATTCGAACTTGGTCTGGATAAGTTCTACAGAAATAAAACCACTTTAACATAGATTTAACAATGCAAACATTAAGGATGCAAGTCTACGTAGCTTGAAAACCTACTAAGCAAGCTGGGTAGCTTAGGAGTGGGTCCAAAGATGGTAAACTGATAAGAAATTGGTTAGGGAATGGGCAACAGAGGGCGGTGAATGGAGTTCACTCTGAGCAAGGAGGATGACCAGCGGGTGCCTCAGGGATCAGTGATGGGACCAGTCCTCTTTATTGTCTTTAAAAGTGACATTGTAGAGGATCTGAAGAGAAGATCTGCCTCTTAATGGATGACACCAAAATCTGCAGTAGGATTGACATTCCAGGAGGTGCAAAGAATGAGTAGAAACCTAAGAAAACTAGAGGAGTGATCAAATGTATGGCAGCTCAGTTTCAATGTGAAAAAAAGCAAAATAATGCATTAGAGCACAGAAACCCAGGGGTATAGAACAAAATGGGTGGAGTGATATTGATGACCACCAAGCAAGAAAGAGATCAGGGAAATCATATCGATAACCTAAAGGTTGTCAGGCAGTGTGACAAGGCAGTAGGGTGGGCTAGTGCAATGCTGGAGTGCATGAGGGGTATCACCAGCAGAAAGAGGGAGGTGGCGTTGCTTCTGTATAGATCACTGGTCAGACCCCACCTAGAGTACTGTGTCCAGTTCTGGAGATCACATCTCTGGAAGGACATAGACAGACTGGAGACGGTCTAGGGAGGCTGCTAAATGGTGTATGGTCTGCATCAAAAGCCCTGAGGAAAGGCTAAAGGACCCCAATATGTACAGCCTGGAAAGAAAGAGGAAGAGGGGAGATATGACCACCCATAGGTAAGTGTCAGTGGCTCAGTAGGTAGCACACTCGTCTCTGAGACTAGATCAGAGGGCTGTGGGTTCAGTTCTCACATCTGGCACTTGGTTAATATCCCAGTGCAGCACGAGGGGGTGCTGCACTTGAGGTACTGTTTTTGATGAGACGATAAACTGAGGTCCCATCTATCTGGATTGGTGGTAGTTCAGGTGGATGTTAAAGATCCCATGGCACTTATCGAAAGAGTAGGAGAAGTTTTATTGAACATCAACTGAAAAAAAAAAAAATGAAAATGATACAGAGAAAAATAAAACACAAAATAATCATGTAACAGGAAAATCAGAATCAGTTATCCAAGGTAATAGTGTCCATAATTCCAACAAAGAGCCAGACAGCAAATGCTCTGCCTCTGAAAAATATATGGCTTTCAAATCATGTTCGATCCTTGAATAATGATAAGAAGAGGCACATCCTGATTCTGTAAATTAAACAGACAACGAAAGCATTCCACACGTGCCATTTGATTATTACAAAATCAAATTTAACATATCAATATTCCAGTGAGACCAAGTGAGGGGAAAACCATACATCAAATTGTCATAAGTAATGAGAGCAAACAAGGGTTCACGCCATCTGGCAGTTAATAGAGTCCAAAAGAAACAATAAATGTACATGAAAAAAAAGTGAGAAATAGTTTCTTCTTGTTGCTGACATTCAGGTGTGGAACAAAATCTGTCCTGTGGTGATTTGTGTTTATGGTTACATTTGACATTAATAATGCTCATGGCAGCTAAGCCAATGTAAGTCCCACATCTTTGGGGAACCCTAGAATTACGAAATAAAGTGAACAAAGCAGGGAGATGTTGCATAGGACATTTGGGAAAAACAACAATCTCCAAACATCACGGTCCACTAAATACTTATACAATGATTTTCTGGAGACAGTTATTAGCATATGGCTAGTAATCTGCCAGTGTTTCAAAATGAAAAACTATCTCTAACATAAGCAGAAATCTGGGGGAATGTGTTAAAACCACAATTTGTTAAGTTCCCATTTATGAAACCAAGCACCACAGGATTCAAGAAACCAAGGTTCCCAACCTCTATCTTGGTTAACCAGCAGGGTCTAATATTATGAAACAAGAAAAACTAGTATAAAAAAAAAGGTTGGACCATAGCTAGGCCTCCATCCTGAATAGGGAGATAGGTGATCTGACGTTTAATGGGGTTCAGGCAGCTACCCATAGGGCTTGAAAAAGAGACTGAACAATCTGGGTTCAAATTGCGGGGAATATAAGCCAGAAAGAGAAAAGGGAAGCAGAAAGGTTTAAATCATGTAAATCCTTTTTTCTTACTGATCTGCCATGAATTCCAACGCGCAACCATAGTTTGAGTATAATCTAATTTGGGAGTCCAGTTAAGGATATCTAAAGGACCATTACCGTATAAAATGCCCAAAATCCTAATAGGGTCATCACAAAGTCTAATGTCAACAGAAGACTCATCTACAAAAGGGGAACCTACTCTACGGCCTACACATTTATCAAGATTATGGCCACACCAGAAACAGCCCAAACTTGGAACAATGCCAAAATGCAGAATGCATGGAGGCAACATTAGCCATCATGAGACTCATATCGTCTGCATAGGCCAACATGGAATATGGGGCTGAGGGAAGTGGCATAATTGTTGGGGCTGAATTAATAAACGAAGTAAGGGATCCAAAAAAAACATATAAAAGTGGACTAAGGGGACAGCCCTGTCTAACCCTTCTGTGTAGAGGAAGCATAGGCCCTTCCATCCATTGACCAATGGGACAACAGTTGCAGACCGATATAGCAAACGGAGTCTAGTCAGGGTATAATTAGGTACTTTATAATACTGAAGAGTAGACCATAAAAATTATGATGTACAGAATCAAAAGCCTGCCGTTGGTCCAGTGAGAATATGAAAGCATGTATAACATTAGAATTTCCACGCTCCATCATTTCTCTAAGTAAAATTAGATGGTCCTGTATACATCTCCCAGGGACACTGCAAGATTGTGTGGTAGAAATCATATATGGCCAATTTAGAAAGTCTGAGGACCAAAATTTTGGTCAATATTTTGAAATCAGTATTTAAGAGGCATAAAGGTCTCCAATTGAGAGCAATCTTCTATCCCTTTTATGTAAGTAAAATAAACAGCCCATGTTAAAGTTTAAAGGAAGATGTTCAGACTGAAGAATAGAATTATAAACTGTAGCCAATTCAGAACTCAAGTCAGCAGAAAACAATCTATACAACTCACTGAGAGACCATCCAGGTCCGTATTACCTTTGGACATAAAGACTTGATTACTGCTTCAATTTCATTTGCTTGTATCTCAGTATCTAACATATCTATAACAGAAGTTGTAAAAAGAAAAGTAGTCCATTATGGATGCAGATGGGGGAGGGCATGGGACCAAACAGTTTTGTATAACTGGTAACACGGTGCCTGGTATCCAAAATATCAGTGAGCTCGGTGAACTGTCATCAAACAGCGTGAGTAAAGGTTTTACTCTCTACTGTTTGCGAATAGAAGCAAATGGACATAACGTCACGGGTACCAGAGGTCCCAAAACACTGTTGATGCTGAATATAGTAGTCTTCAGAAGGTGATAATCCATCATGCGCTCCTTAAGAGTACTTATTCGGTTGAAAAATCATGGCCAATTTCATGAGATAAGTAAGTAATTTTTAAAGTCTTCGTCTGTTAGTGTGATAAAGGAAACACAATGAATCATGATGATGTTTACTAAAATTTTTAAATAAAGTTCGAGTCCAGATTTTATCCCGCCACCAATCCCAGGGGCATCATATAAAAAAATGCAGTCTTTCGATTATGAATATACTCAGTTAAGTGACTTAACAAATGTGAATCAGATAACAGGGAAGCATTCAGTTTCCAAATGCCAGGGCCAAACGAGATGTCAAGGAAGGGCCTAAAGAAATAGATAATAAATTATGATCTGAAAATTCTGCAACTTGAATTACAGCATCAGAAAGTTGGAGGTGGGAAGAAATAAAAAAATCAATACAGGTTGCAAGGGGACCTTTGTGAAAAGTAGGAGTATGCCGACCAGAAAAGATAAATATGCATCCTGTAAACCTGTGGAATGGAGCAATTGTTTCAGAAAATTTGTGTCACAAACAAACTTAGTAGTCTTTGAAGTAGAAGATTTATCTTTAGTGGATAACCCACAATTGAAATCACCCCAAAACCACATGCATTGATGTGTATAAATAGGGTTGAATCAGTTTCAGTAGTTCAGTTCTGTGGGATTTCAATTGAGGAGCATAAATATTAATAATCCGGAAAGGGACAGAAGAAATCAAAATATCCAACAACAGAAGCCGACCTGGGTAGACATCCAACAGTTTAACAACAGTAACATCTGGTATACTAAATAAAATACCCAAACCAGAACAAGAGTCCTGTCCAAAGGACCAAAAGAGAGCTCTGAGGTCCAGGCACGAGTGGCCCTGGAAATTTCTGGGAGAGGATGAAATGTACATCTTGCAAAAGATGAGACCAGCTGTCAAGCCAGATAAAAGGAAAAACTGCATCTCTTTTAGCATGCTTCTTTATACTGTTAACATTAACAGTATGCACTGAGAAAGCATAAGACATGAAACGGGAAAGTGAAAACAAAAATACAAAAGTCACCTTAGCCTACCTTTCTAGGGATACCTTCCTATGTTTCAGTTTGCCTTAGCTTTCCTCTTTGAGAACCAATATTATCAATGGGTACTTCAGTGTCCGTAGTCACATAAGGGTGGAGGAAAGAACAGAAGACGATCAGAGTCCGTGTTGTCCTGAGGGTGTGAAAACCTCAAATTTATTCATATGAGTCACAGTAGAGGATTTCAGGGCCTTAGAAGAGGAAGTCCCTTCTTAGATCCTCGTAACTCTAACAAAGGTTCTGGGGGTCCATGGAAGACCCAGAAATAATAGGCAAGACAGGAATAGGGAACTCTTCTGAGGTAGAAATAGCAAGATCAGAGAAAGGGGAGGGAGAGCTGTAGTAAAGATCTGTGGTTCCAAAACAGGAGCAGACCGTTCGTGTAAAGTAGAAGAGGGTCAACAGCAGGTACAACAGGGTGAGGAGGGGTTCGTTGAGGTTTAGAAAGAGTGTCAGATAAACGAGAATGTTGTGCAACAGTAATAATCAAACGTTGTTTTTCCCCATCAGCAAGAGTTGGGAGTTGTGAGCTGCCCAAGTACAAGTCTGGAAAGTGTGCCCCAATTCATCACAAAGGAAGCAAAGAGGTTCATCCACAATTGGGAACCTGCATGGCCAATGTTACCACAAACAGAGCATTTAATCTTGTCACAGACACTACTTGTATGATTCTGAGAGCCACATCTGTAACAAGCTTTAGGCTGGCCGAGGTAAAAAGAACTCCCTGTCTTTCCCAAGCATAAAGCTGTTCGGGAGATGCTGTATTCCAACCTCCGGCGCTAAGCATAACCCTTGCTCTCCACCCACCTGTCCAGATATTCCCAGAATCAAAGATAGCCTCTGGGTCAGAAAGGACAGTACATCTTTGCTTTAACCAGACAGTAATATCCTTAAGACTGACACCTTTGTTACGAAACAATATAGTAACAGTTTTCTGAGTAGGTTTAGTTAAGGGAATGGCATTAAACGGTGACCATAAAGAAGTTTTAAGCTCCTGATATTTACTCCAAAACTTTTCTAAACCAGTGATAGTTTTAAAACTAATATCAAAATGAGACTCTGAAGAAACATGAATTAAGGCATGAATCTCAAAAGCAGCAAATTGCATAGAATCCTTCAAAGAGTGTGACCTACAAAAATCGTTCAGGAAAGTCAGGTAAACCCCCAAATAATGCAGCCGAACAGTATTGTGTCTTTTAGCTTGATGTACAGGGGTTGAAAGCATACAGCATAAGTTTTAGGGGACGAGCAATAAAAGTTGCAGGAACTGGATGAGTCTCAGGGTCCCAAAGAGTCCGCTGTTCTTCAGGCATCGAGGAAGCAGGACCAAATTGCAAAGTTGGGTTCTGAGTCAGAAGGAATTCAGTTGGCAAAGAAAGATCAAGAGAAGCAGCAGAGTCTTTCAAAACAGGAGAGGCCAGCAGTTTTTCAGGTGGCCTAGTACAGATCGGAAGAACCAGAACACCAAGTCCCAATGGTAGGATCCTTCTCCCACCCAGCCGCTTCCAGGGCCGACTCAACACACCAGTCCGTCATGTGCAAGGCATCAGGGAGAGCAGAAGCAGGCACCTGTACAGAAGAAGTTTCTAGAGAAAGCTGAGCAAGAGGTGCAGTCTGTACAGGCGGTAGGGAGTGAGGAGGGTCCGTAGAAACAGGCAAAGAATGTGGAAGTGTCAGAATCGGTGAAGAGACAGTAAAACAATCTTTCCCAGATGGTGAGTCAGTAGCAGCAGGTACAAAACCAGACTGAGGCTTAAGGGCTAACAAACACTGTCTAGCAGTGAAATAACGCTGTTCCTCGATTTTAAGTAACACATCTACATCCATAGAAACAGGAGGAGAAGACTCACGTACATCCATGGTAGCAGGGCTAGAAGACGTTATAGCACAGTTTGAGGAATAAATGAAGGATCCACAGGCAAACACTGTACACAAGTATCCACAACAACAGCAGGGGAAGTATCCAAAGGCACAGAAGAACCATATTCTGCAGATTGCAGCACAATAGGCATAGAAGATGGGGTCTCTCAGAACAGAGACAGGGTATGAGACCAGCTCCACTGCCTCCAACACCTCCATGTCCTCCACAGCATGTCCAGCGGCAGCCATCTTGGTCCCACATGAGAATAGGACCCTCTGCTTACAGGAAGCAGAGGGAATTTCCTGGTGTCCTGGCCAAATTCCCTCATTCACTAAAAGTACCACAAACAGCTTAATCTGGTTCAAGGTCAGTTGGCATTCATCTGTACCTCCCTCCCTCCTCCAGGTCATGCCTGAAAATAGGCAGGATTTGTCTAGTGTACTTACCCGTCAACAAAACTAAATAAATAAAATAAAATTAAAAATGCCTCACGGGGGTAAATAAGGTACAGGAGGGAGTATTTTCAGAAGACAAGGTGCTCAAGAACAAGGGATATGCTATGAAGCTGGAGGAGGGAGGTAGATTCAGGAGAGATGTGAAGAGATACTTCACAGAAAGAGTAATGAATTCTTGAAATAGCCTTCCAGCAGAGGTGGTGGGGCAAAAACAGTGGTGGGATTCAAAAACATATGGGATAAGCACAAGGAGTCATAAAGGAAAGGAAAGGAAAGAAAAGGAAAGGAAAGGAAAGGAGGAGGATAAAGAGCTGTAGATCGAGCATAGTCTGTGGTGATAGTGTAGGTAGGGAGAGATGGACAGACTGGATAGGCCAAGCAGTCCTTATCTGCTATCAAATTCTATGTTTCTAATACTGAGTTATGTACTGTGACAAGCTGTCACATGCATGGAATAGCTGTACAAGTTTTCTGCACATTTATCTTGAATATTTCTACACTATGTATGTATATGATTTCTAGGGACGTGGATACAGTTCTCTATCCACACTCTGGCAGGAAAGTGGTGGATGCTGCTGTGGACACCTCCTTGGCCTTGACGCTTCTTCCAGCTGGGTCCAGCTTGAGGGTCTTTCACCAAAGGCTTCTGTAAATGTGCATGGCCCTCCAGACCTTGGGAAAGCCCTGGTCACTGCAATAAGAAATACAAGCACCACCAGCATTGGTCCTGGGACTGGGAGAGATCAAGGACCCCATGATCCCTTGAATCCTGACTGCATCACTGTGGTCAAGGCTCCCTCATTCAAGAGGATTGGTGAGAGCTTGTCAGTAACCCTGTTGGGCTTATTGACCTTGACTTGGTCAAGCAGGCCATTGAAATCTTCCTAGAGCCTGTCAACGGTTATGGACTAGATCAATGACTCAGTCCTTACTAAGGTATATGTGGCCTGGTTGGTATCACGGCCAGGTCACCATAACCGACAGTCAAACCTAAAGCCTCTTTTGCTTAATGTAGTGAGGCATGTGGTTTACAGTGACCAGACAGAGGGTTCTCCTCAGTGTCAACAGTCAGGTCGACAATTGTGGTCCTGGTCAAGGTCTTGATCATGACAATCCCATGCTACATCCCACTCCACCAGGAAGTGTTGCTGTCAATGCTTCTCAGCCTCCTTATCCTCAGACACCAGCAGAAGATGGACCAGTGCTGTGGGGACCTCCTCTGGCAACAGCAGTCCATTGTGGGATGGTAGGCTTTACCCTCTGACCTTCTGTCACCTGGCAGCCACCAGTCATGCCTCACAAGTCCATGCTTTGCAGGTCATTCTCACAACTGCTTCTCCACTACTGAGAGGTAGCCACTGCCACTACAGCTGAAGGAGGGTGCTCAGACCAAGGAGGCTCAATCGGCCACTGGCTTCTAGACAAGTAGTCTGTGGAGTTCACCCAGTCTGAGGACTCTTGTGTGATCCACAGTGAAATGGTCCAGGACCATTTCAATGAGTCCTAGGATAACTCTGATTGGTTGTCCATGATATCCATATCCTCTGGGGCTCACATCTTTGACGGGATCAGTCAAGAAGTTGACAACCAACTATGGGCCGTTATCATTTGAGGCTATTCTCCAGCTCATGTTAGAGTCCATGAATGAGTCCTTGGAGCCAGTCCAGAAGTGAGCTACATACCCCTCATGGACATCTTGGACAAGGATAATTTCCCTGGGGTTACCTTTCCATAGCTGAGGCCATATTGTAATTGGCCCTGAGCTTTGACAGTGTCCAGTATCCTGCCTGGCACTCTCCATCCATATGGTCTGCAAATATATGGTTTCCACCATGTCCTCTTGAGTTTCTCAGACTACTTTTGGCCAAAGAACTGGACTCTGATTGGCCTTCTGGAAATCCAGTGGCCAAGTGGATGTGGACAAGCCTCCAGACAAGGAGTCAAAAGATTAACCACTCTGCTAAAAGGTGTATGCTAAGATGTCCTTAGGTATTCATTAGGCAAGGTACTCCATTTGATCACTTCCTGTTGGGATTCCTTGATGAGATACTCCTCATCTTCCTGCTGACCAAAATTTGCCAGTGAAGTTGATCTGGGACCAAGAGTCAATCAATGGCTAAGCTCAGCTCCAGATGACTTTGGACATGGGTGATTCCTGTGCCTGTGCCATGGCAGCAGCCGTCTCCATGCATCACAGGGCCTGGCAATGTCTGGCCACCTTTATGGCAGGCACACAGCATAAGCTGGCCAATATCCCCTTTCTGATCACTGACCTCTTTGACCCTGGGATGGAAGGACATTGCACATGTACAGAGAGTCCTATGCCACCCGTGACTCTGTGGCTGTATCCGGAAAACAGAAACAGAAG
Source organism: Neoceratodus forsteri (assembly GCA_016271365.2). Taxonomy (NCBI): domain Eukaryota; kingdom Metazoa; phylum Chordata; order Ceratodontiformes; family Ceratodontidae; genus Neoceratodus; species Neoceratodus forsteri. Next base: position 804,170,531 of record CM057453.1, read on the forward strand.
CCTAAGAAAAGGCTTTCCAGTACTGGTCCTTTCAGCCACAGCCTCATGGCAGCATCCCCAGCAGGGCAAATATCGAGCCTGGTGTTCAAAACTGAAGTTTGCTGGCCAGGGCCCCAAGAGAGATGGCAAGGGGTGGTGGTGCCCCTATGGCCCCAGTGGTCGGGTGCCCCTGTAAGGCAGCCACTGGCAGATTGAAGGGTGTCATCCTTCTACTTGTCCTGTCCCTGTCTATGCTCCAAGTCAGAGGTCAGCTGCACCACTTATTGTCAAGTTGTTCTGCTATTACAACAGAAAAGTGATTCCAGAGGTGGTAGCCAGAGGGTTGCCTCTGGATTTTGAGCTCTCAGTCTTACCAACTTCAGACTCTCTGGTAGTCCAGAGGGTCACAGGAGAGGCTTTTGAGGCATCACTCACCTCTTCATGAAAGGAGCCATAGCCCATGTCCTGGTTGCCTTGGCCAGTCAGGGTTGCATGTCCAGGTACTTCCTGGTTCTGAACGAACAACAGGGGCTGATACACTATACTGGATCTTCACAATCTAAATTAGTTCATGCAAAGCACAAGTTCCAGATGGTCACTCTGAATCAGATCATTCTGTCTCTGGAGTAGGACATGTCTACTTCCTGGACCTCCAGAATGCCTTCTTCTGTATTCCAATCTGTCCATCTCACCACTGGTACCTCGATTCTGGGCAGAGAATTGTACCAGCTCAGGTCATGCCTTTGGTCTCTCATCCATGCCCAGTGTCTTCTCCAAGTGCATGATAATGGTGGCAGCCTTCCTAAGATGCAAGGGCATCGAGGTGTATCCCTACCTTTGTCACTGACTTTAGCCAGGCCATCCAAGGAGATCGAGAGGTTCAGAAATTTAGCCCTCCAGACCTGCCAAGATTTGGGCTTGTTAGTCAACTGAGGCAAGTCCAAACTGGTCCCTGCAGGCAATACATGGAAACATAGAAGCTGACAGCAGATAAGAACTGCAAGGCCCATCCAATCTGCCAATTTTTTCTACCTTATGAATGTGCCATAGGCCTGTATTCTGCCAATGGCCTATCTATTCATGCTCACCTTTATTGCTCCCTTATTCCTGCCCCATGCCTGTTTGAAGCCCCTGCACTATATTCATATCCACCACTTCCTGAAGTAGGCCATTCCATGCATCCACTACCCTTTCTGATAAAAAGAACTTCCTCACATTCCCCTTAATCGGCTCTCTAATCTTCATGCTATATCCTCTTGTCCTGCTATTTTCTTATATTGAAACATGTTAGACTCTTTCACCTTGTTAATGTCCTTAAGATGTTTGAATGTTTCAATCATATCACCTCTCTTCCTCCTTTGCTATAGGGTATACATGTTGAGCTCTGTTAATCTGTCCTCATATGTTTTCAGATGCAGTCCCTGCACCATTTTGGTTGCTCTTCTCTGGACTCCCTCCATTTTGTTAATGTCCTTGTGCAGGTGAGGCCTTCAGTACTGCGCAGTACTCCAGATGGGCCTACCAGGTTCTGTAAGAGGGATTATTACCTCCTTATGACTTGTGATACCTCACTAATACACCCCAACATCCTCTAGCCTTACCTACTGCTTCAGTGTTCTGCTTGGATGATTTCAGGTTATCTGTGATGACAATGCTCAAGTCCTTTCTTCCTTGTGATTGCCAACAACTCCCCTTCCTACCTATAGGTGGCTTCAGGTTTCTCTCCTATGTGCATGATTTTGCACTTCTTTGGTTTAAACCCCAGTTGCCACTCTTTCAACCATTTTGCCAGTTTATCTAGATCTCTTCTCATTCTGTTCATCCCATCTGGATCACCTACTCTGTTATAGATCTTGATGTCATCTGCAAACAGATAAGCCTTACCCTCCAGTCCATCTGCAATGTCACTGATGAAGATATTGAAGAGGATGGGCCCCAAGACTGATCCCTGAGGTACCCCACTTGTGACTTGCATCTCTTCTGACTGTATACCATTTACCACTCTCTGTTTTTCTGCCTGCCAACCAGTTTGACACCCAGCTGATCAACTTCTGACCCAGCCTAAGCCTACCCAGCTTATTAATCAATCTTCCATGTGGAACAGTATCGAAAGCTTTGCTGAAGTCAAGGTAGGTGACATCATCTGCTTCTTGGTCCACCACTCTGGTTACCCAGTCAAAGAAATCTATGAGATTAGTTTGACAGGACCTTTCTTTGTAAACCCATGCTGTCTGCGATCCATTGCTCCTATGGATTCCAGGTGTTGCACTATCCTTACCTTAAGGAGTGCTTCCATAATCCTGCCCACTACTGAGGTAAGACTGACTGGTTTGTAGTTCCCTGCTTCCTCCCTGCTACCATTTTTGTGGAGCGGGATCACATGAGCCCTTCTCCAGTCTTGTGGGACCTTTTCTGTGCTCAGGGACTCACTAAACAGTTCTGATAATGGCTCTGCTAGTTCCATCCTTAGCTTCTTTTAGTACCCTGGGATGTACGCCATCAGGTCCCATTGCCTTGTCCACCCTGAGCTTAGTGAGCTCTTGTAGGAACCTTTCTTTTGTGAAGGGACTAGTGCACAACTCCCTGCCCCTGTGTCCATGGTGCTGAGCTGTGAGCCATGCCCTACCTTTTCTCAGTAAATACTGAGCAGAGGTATCTATTTAGGATAGATGCTTTTCTTGCCCTCCTCCACACTCCCCTTATCCCTTGATCTTAGTAATCCCCTCTGGACTTTCTCCTTTCACTAATGTATCTATAGAAGGTCTTGTCACCTTCTTTACTGTTCGGTAAGTAGGTTTTCTCCTCGGTTTGGGGTTTTGCCTGCCTTATTGCCTTCCTGCTTCCCTTAGGAAGTTTGGTATGCCTCCCTATCTTTGTCCTACTGCATTTCTTTATATTTCCTGAAGATCAGCCATTTGACTCTGACCTTTTCTGCTACTGTTCGTGATTAATTTTATCAGAGCAGAACTAGGCTCCCATAGGCCAAGACCCACCTCCCTGTGACTAGACACTGGATCTTACCTCCTTTGCTTGATCATTTCAGGTTGGGCTCTCATGCCCTGCCCAAGATTTCCTGCAGCTGCTGGGTAGAGATAGTGAAGTTGGGAAACTCCACTCCATGAATTAGTCTGCAAATTTAGTGCAATTCAGAGTTTTGAAAAATCTGTGAAGTGGGAAGTTCTGCCTCATGAACACCATGAAGTGTGGAATTTCACCCACTAATGGTGGAAATTGTTACAAACAGTGGAATTTCACCTTTGCAGGCAAAACTCCACCATTCATAGATGAAATTCCACCTTCACTGCAAAATTATGCAAACAAAATGGCAAAGTCACATAGAGGAATTTTGAGGCTAATAGCAACTTTGTGGATTACTCTGCAGAGGCAAATTTTCCAACTTCACTGGCAAATTAAAACTTCACAACATCTCTACTGCTGGGTACATGGCATCCACCACCAGCATGGTTTGCTGGGCCTGCTAGTTGATGCATTACTTGCAGTGGAAGTTGGGCTGTCAGTGGTCCCAGTGCCTATGCCAGTTGGATCAGCCAGTTACAGTAACCCAGCCAATGTTGGACCTCATCTTGTGGTCACTAGTCCTAGAACAACGGAGGAAGGAATTCCATTTGTTTGCCCAGGGCCATCCATCATGCTACTAATGTATCCATCTCTAATTAGGTGGGAGCACACCTGAAAGATCACAGAGCCCAAGGGTTCTAGTCACCCAGGATGTCCCATCACCACATAAACCTGCTGGAGCTCCATGCAGTGTGGCTTCCTCTGAAAGAATTTGCTCTTCTATTCAAAGGTTAGGTTGTGCAGGTCCAGACAGACAGTATCATGACCATGTTCTACCTAAACAAGCAGGACAGAACTGACTCCTGTCCCCTGTGTCTGGAGGCCCTCCACACCTGGACCCTTGTGCACAGCCTGGGTGCAGATCTCCTGATGATCCATGTCAGAGGAGGAATAATTAGCTGGAAGATACTCTCAGCTGGGTATTAGAGCAGTTGCATGAGCAATCCCTGAATCAGGAGGTGGTCAGCACCTGTTCTTCCTATGAGGCACCCCCAGTGGATCTGTTTGCCTCCTGAGAGAATGAAAACTGAGGCTTTTTGTGCCCATTCTCCACAGTCCAGGACATTGTTGTGGGATGCTGTCACCAGGCCCTGGACCCTGGACCTCATGAATGCCTTCTGTCCCTTCCCCTTGGTCCACAAAGTGGTGGTCTAGGTCTGCAAGGACAAGGAGCGGATGATCCTGATAGCTTCAGACCGGGCCAGGCAGTTCTGGTATCCAGATCTCTCAGCCTCAGCAGAAGACCTCCATGGCATTCAGTCAGATATGTTTACCAGACTACAGGGGACAGTCCTGCACCCAGAGCTGTCATCTCTGCACCTCTCGGCCTCGCTTCTGAGTGGCTAGCATTCCAGACCTTGGGTCTGTCAAAGTGCTCCATGTTTTGGAATCCTCCCAAAAGGAGTTGACTCATCAATGCTATGCATTTAACTGAAAGAGGTTCTCTGTCTGGTGTCAGATCTTGATCCCTAAGCTGACCTGTGGCAAACATTCTTCAGTACCTCTGGTGCCTCTGTCAGTCTGTACTGCAAGCGGCAACCCTTAAGGTGCACCCAGCAGTCATTTCTGCTTACCAGGCATGGCTGGTAGCTTGATGGTGGTCCAGCAGAAGGCCTGCAGGGCACTTTTTAAAGGGCCTGGAACCACCTGTCCCATCCGGTGCATAAACCACCACCACTGTGGTACTTTAGTGCTGGTCCTGGCTATGCTCATGAGCAAGCCTATTTGAATCTATACACAGGTGTGAAATTTCACACCTATCATGGAAGACAGACATCTTGGTGGCCATCACGTCATCCAAAAGGATTAGTAAGCTCCAGCTGCTCTCAGTGGAGTCTCCTTTCCTGAACTTCCACAAGGACAAGGTTGTCCTTCATCCCCACCCAAAGTTCCTTCTGAAGGTAGTATTGGAGTTTCACCTTAGCAAGATGATGAACCTTCCAGTATACTTTACCAACTCATCTTCAGAGGCCAACAGTAGTCTTCATACTTTTGGACCCACAAAGAGCACTTCCTTATTATAGGAGCACTTGACTGTTGTTGGTGAGGCTCACCAGCTGTTTGTAACATATGCTGAAGCTGCACCAACAGACCAGTAGCAAAGCAGACAACTGGCAGTGAATTATATCTTGCTTCGACCTCTGCTATAGGTTGGCTGGTAGGCAGCCTTCCATATGGTTTAGGCAGTTATCCATGGACCAGTACCTGTTTGGCCCCTACCTCACCGACAGTAATACTTAGGGTGCAGGCACTTATTGTATAAGCATAAGTGTCGGGTTTGAGTTCTACTGTATTTTCATTAAGGATTATATATGTATACACACACACACACACACACACACATATCTGCTGTAATTGTACACCTTTGTAGACACCTCTGTTTATACCATTGTATAATCATTAGTTAGACAATACTGCCATCTTTAGTTCTAGTGCAGGACAACAATTACTTATGAAATTATGTGTGTAACCAAGAAATGGCCTTCACAAATACAGATCCTTTCTTTAACTATCTTGTCTCTCTGCTATCTCAGCATGCTTTCCCAGGCTAGTGAGAAGTCAGGTTATTTGCCTTTATCCAATGATGAGACTTTTGTATATCTTTTCAGTAGTTGCTAAGGTAATTATCAGAGGTATAAACATAGAAACATAGAAACATAGACTTTGATGGCAGATAAGGACCACTTGACCCACCCAGTCTGCCCATTTCCTACCTATTGATAAGCTGCAGATTCTAGTTAACCAACAGCCTACTTTCTGCAAACCCCACTATAATTGCCTTATGTCTGTCCCATGCATGTTTGAATTCCCCACTGTTTTAGATGCCACAACCTCTCCAGGAAGGTGGTTCCATGCTATCATCACCTCTCCATGAAAATAATCTTCTCTAGATTACATATGAGCTATCCCACCTTTAACTTTAAATTTTAAAATTGTGCCTCCTTGTTCTTACAATCTTATACATCTATTTTTCTGAAAGATGCTACCTCCTGACTTTGTTGATTCTCTTGAGGTACTTAAAGTTTATATTATGTCCCCCGTCCCTCCTTTCATCAAGGGTATACATATTAAGCTCTCTCAGTCTCTCTTCATATGGTTCCTGATGTAGACCCTGCACCATTTTAGTTGCCCTCTCTGACTGCTTCCATCCTGTCTATGTCCATGCTTAAATGAGGTCTCCAAAACTGCATGCAGTACTCCAGATAGCTTCTCACCAACTGTCTGTACAGAGGATAACCACTTCCTTTTTCTACTTGTGATGCCCCTTTGTATGCATCCCAGTATCCCCCTGGCTCTCCTTACTGACTTCTCACATTGCTTACCCACCTTTAGGTCATCTGATATGACTACACCTAGATCCCTTCCATTATTGTTGTTGTTAGTACCTCCCCTGCTATTGTATACTTTTCCTGGATTTTTATTTCCAGGTGCATTACTTTGCACTTCTTTGCATTGAATCTAAGTTACCATATGTCTGCCCATTCCTCCAACCTTGCCAAGTCCCTTCTCATCCTTTTCTACCCCCTTGTGTATCAACTCTGCTATAGATCTTTGTGTGATCTGCAAGAGGCATACCTTTCCTTCCAGACCTCCGCAATGTCACCTATAAAGACGTTAAAGAGGACTGGATCCAGTACTGAGCCCTGAGGTATTCCACTAGTAACCCCCTTTCTTCAGAATGTATTCCATTCACTATTACCTTCTGTGTCCTGTTGTGCAGCCAATTTGCTACCCAGGCTACCACCCTAGGACCCACTCCCAGGCTAGCTAACTTGATTATTAATTTTTTGTAAGGGACTGTGTCAAATGCCTTGCTAAAGTCTAGGTAGGCCATATTCACACGCCCTCCCTGGTCTATTACTTTGGTCACCCAGTCGAAGAAATCAATTAGATTCTTCTGACATGACCTTCCTGTTGTGAATCCATGCTGCTTTGGGTCCTGTGCCCCCTGGCCTCTAGGTACTCAACAATTCTTTCTTTCAGAAGTGATTCCATCATTTTCCTACCACTGAGTTAAACTAACAGGTCTGTAGTTTCCTGCTTCTGCCTTGCTCCCACATTTGTGAAGGGAATCACATCTGCCCTCCTCCAGTCCTCAGGTACCATCCCATCTTCCCATGATTTGTTAAAAGTGTGGTTAGTGGTGTCACTTGGTCCTCCCTTAGCTCTTTTAGGATTCTAGGTGAATCCTGTCAGGCCCCATTGCTTTGTCCACCTTTGAGTTTTAGGAGTTCTTCAGTACTCTTCTTCTGTAAATGGACTGCTATCAACCCTACTATCCAGAGTGATTCTACTGTTTGGTTTAGGTAACTCCTCCTCTTCTTCTTTAGTGAATACTGAGCAAAAGAATTCATTCAGTATCTCTGCCTTTTCACTGTCTCCTCTGCCCACCTTCCCTCTCCTTTATTAATCTTCACTATCCCTCCCTTAACCTTTCTATGCTCCCTTGTACCTATAAAAGGTTTTATCCCTTCTTAACTGAGTTGGCTATCTTTTCCTCAGATTGGGCCTTTGCTTTTCTGACTGCCTTCCCCACTTTCTTTCTGCTTTAATTGATTAAGTTCCCTGTCGTGCTCCATCTGTGATTCCTTATACTTTTGAATGCAGCCTTTTCTCCTTAACTTTCCACCCTCTTTTGAGAGCCATAGTGTTTTTATTCTGCTTTGTTTTCTTTTATTTGTCTCACACAAAGACATGTGTGGTCCACTTCTCTTGGTATTCTAAAGACACATGATCAGAATGACTCAGCGCCACAGCAAACTGAGCAATAAGACCCCACCTAAAGCTCTCATCAACTGATTAAGAAGGACAACCTGTTTATCTCCTAGCTGACGGCATTTCTCAACTGCTAGGGACTTAAAGACATACAGATAGACATGAGACTTATTACTGGTTGTAAGTCATGTCAGGAGTTATTTTCCTGTAGCAGGCCACAATCTTATCTATAAGGAGCTTAAATTGTGTTCAATTATAAAAAGTCTTCCAGAACAGAAAGGAGCCTTACCTCCTGGTAAGGCATGAGGAACATGAGGTCATTTATAAGAGCCCTGCTTTGGGGAGGTAAGGGAACCTTTTTCTCCCATGGGACAATCCCTTTATCCCTTTTACTTTCTGAAGTTCAACCCTGCATCCACATTTAGGCATTTTGAGAGTTTTTGAGAAAATGTAGTTTTTTTTATTCAAATTTTTGAGGAATTTTGTGTAACCGAAGTTCTGCTGATGTGAACATAGATGCATAGACAATGACACCAGATAAAGGCCTGCTGTCCAGTCTGCCCACCCTACCTGACTATACTGTCTGGCCCTAGTGGCTGTCCCATCCCTTAGCTTCTGTTCCCTTATTTCTGACTCGCACATATGCTTGTCCCATCCCACCTCTTGAAATTGCTCATCAATTTGGCCTTTTACACTTTCTACAGGTACTTTGTTCCACTTGTCTACCATTCTTTCTGTGAAAAAGTGTTTATGGACATCTTTTTTGTTCTCTGTATTTGTGCCCTTCTTCACCAGCTCCCTTGTGCTGTTTACCATCTATAGGACTTACATAGTTACAGATCCATGGGGCCAAGGTCCAGTCAGTGATGGGGCCCTGAAGCAAACAGGAGTGTCATCCTACCAGTGGGGCTCTTTGTTCCCTTTATCCCCCACCTCCCTGACATCAGGTGTTGGGCTTCTCCTGGCATGCACTGCACACAACTAGCCTAACCCTATGGGAGAGATGAGCACCCTGGCCCTGGGTCACTGAGTGGTGAATCCTGAAGCCCTTCCCTCCTGGCTAGGAGATGCCATGCAGCAGTACCTGCTCAGCCCTTGGGCCTCCCGACTGGCTTCCCAGGCTTGTTTCAGACTCAAGGTAGCCAGCCTGGGACATTCAGCCCTGCCTTTGGGTCATTGGGCACCCCATCAGATGTCTTTTGAATCTCCCACCTACTTGTTTGAGTGAATTTTCCTCATCTCTGTATTTTGAATTAAAGGAAATAATGGTCTTAACATCATCCCTGTTTATCCATGCAGGTACTTGCATTCCTATCATGTCCCCCTTTTGGTGCTCACACAAGCTTAACAGCACATCTTCCTGTCACTTCAAAAGAACCAGATGTTTTCCTAAGATTATATCCTTTGTTGATAAAAAAATTAATAAAAGCAACAGCCAACGTACCTACAGTGTGACCCTCACATCAAAAGTTTCACTCTTGCCAGCACTTTTTTCAAGGATTTTTGAAAAGCAAAAGTAATCCATAGAACACCGGATGTGTGTGTGTGGGGAGGGGCATCAAGCTGTGGGGCTGTAGGCTGCTGCTTTATGAACTTTTCTACAAATAAAAAAAGGATGCAGTCCTAGAAACTGTCTGGTTCCTTTTAAAGTGACTGGAGGAAGTGCTGCTGAGCTTGTGTGTGAGTACTGTTTGATTCTTTATGCTTGGGCACCATCCCGGTATTGTTTGCTGCATTGTATTTGCTTAAAATGTTCTTACTTCCCTTCTCTTCACAATGGTGTACCTGTCCAAGTCCTGTAGCCTCATCATGTGTTATGCTTTCCAGAACTATAACTTTAGTTGCTGAAACCTGGAAAACTCTTCAAAAAGAATATGTGGCTTGTCTTTTAAAGTTAGCTGCACAATGCCATCCCTCCCCATTTAGATATAGACAGTTTATGTGGCCAGTTTCATTGTTATTTGCCTGATGATGATTATTATTTGTATTAATTGCAGCTCCCAAAAGCATCAGTGTACTGTACTCACAAAATGCCATGATTGTTAATATAAATGTGACATTCTTGGCTGTGCAGTTCCATGGCACTGGAGTCAATGAGTTTCCCTGCATACTGTTTGAAATCACAATTTCTTCTTATCCACAAAAAAATCTTCCTAGGGCTCCCACATCCACTGTTTAAAAGGTAATTTTCTGTGTTTTACTGAATGCATTTTTTAATCTGAGCTAATGATCCATTTACTAAATCACTGTAACTTTTTAAAATAATCATAGAATGTCAGTTTCCTACAGGGCATGCCTTAGATGACTGTAGTATTGGAACCCACTTGAGAGGGAGCAATCTTAGACCTGGTTCTCTCAAATGGAGATGAAGAGAGGATCACAAATGAAAGTGGGTAGCCATCTGGGAACTAGCGACCATCGAACAGTATGGTTCACAATAAACACAGCAATAGAGTCAAGCTACACAAAGGCAAAAGTATTGGACTTTAGGAGGGCTGACTTTGCCAAAATGGGTGAATGCCTAAGGAATGCACTAGCAAATGGGCAGGAAGGAGGGTGAAAGAACAATGGGGAATAATAAAAACTGTCATCACAGAGGTAACAAGCCTTTGTGTGAAGCAAATAAACAAAACAAATTATGTAAGAAACCACTATGGTTCTCAAAGGAAATGGCAGTGAAGATTCAAGAGAAAAGAAAGGATTCAGGAAGTACAATTAAATCACAGAAGGAGCAGGACAGATAATTGTATCAGTTAAAGCAAAAGGAAGCTAGGAAGGCAGTAAGAACAGCAAAGGCCCAAACCGAGGAAAAGATAGCCAACTCAGTTAAGAAGGAGGATAAAACCTTTTATAGGTACATCAGGGAGCTAAGGAAGACCAAGGGAGGGAAAGTGAGGCTTAATAAAGGGAGGGGGGTGGAAGAGGGTGGCTGTGAAAAGGCAGAGATACTAAACAAATATTTTTGCTCAGTATTTACAAAGGAAGAGGGGAGGTACCTAAAACAAACAATAGAAACACTCTGATACAGAAGTTGATACCACCATTTACAGAAGAAAGAGTTCTGAAAGAACTCTTAAAACTGAAGGTGGACAAAGCAATGGGGCTTGATGGGATTCATCCCAGAATTCTAAAAGAACTAAGAGTAGAACTAGTGACACCACTGACTACCTTCTTTAACAAATCATGGGAGGATGGGGTGGTACCCGAGGACTGGAGAAGGGCAGATGTGATTCCCCTTCACAAAAGTGGGAGCAAGGCAGAAGCAGGAAACTACAGACCTGTTATGAAAATGATGGAATCACTTCTGAAGGAAAGAATTGTTGAGTATCTAGAGGCCAGAGGGGCACAGGAACCAAGGCAGCATGGATTCACAGTGGGAAGGTCATGCCAGATGAATCTGATAGAGTTATTTGTCTGGGTGACCAAAGTAGTAGATCAGGGAGGGGCTGTAGACATGGTCTACCTAGACTTTAGCAAGGTATTTGGCACAGTCCCACACAAAGATTAATATAAGTTAGCCAGCCTGGGAGTGGGTCCCAAGATGACAGCCTGGGTAAAGAATTGGCTGGAGAATAGGGCACAGAGAGTAATAGTAAATGGAGTCCACTCTGAAGAAAGTGGGGTTACTGGTGGGGTACCACAGGGTTCAGTATTAGGATCGGTCCTCTTCAATGTCTTTATGATCGACATTGCAGAGGGACTGGAAGGAAAAGTATGTCTCTTGCAGATGACACAAAGATCTGCAACACAGTTGATGCACAAGGTGGGTGGAAAGGATGAGAAGGGACTTGACAAGGTTAGAGGAATGGTCAAATGTATGGCAGCTTAGATTCAATGCTAAAAAGTGTAGGTAATGCACCTGGGAAACAAAACCCAGGGGAAGAGTACACAATGGGGGTGAGATAGTAACAGCAACAAAAATGGAAAGGGACCTGGGGGTAGTCATATCAGATGACCTAAAGGTGGACAAGCAAATGTGAGAGGCAGAAAGGCGGGCTGGGGGTTACTTGGATGCATAGGAGAGGCATCACCAGTAGAAACAGGAAGTTATTATCCCTCTGTACAGACAGCTGGTGAGACCCCATCTGAGTACTGAATGCAGTTCTGGAGACCCAATCTCTGCAAAGATATAGACAGGATGGAAGCTGTCCAGGGAGGGTAACTACAATGGTGCAGGGTCTGCACTGGAAGACATATGAAGAGAGACTTAAGGAGTTTAACATGTATAGCCCTGAGGAAAGGAGGAGAGGAGGACATGATAGAAACTTTCAAGTACCTCAAGGGAATCAACAAAGTCCAAGAGGATAGCATCTTTCAAAGAAAGAGGTGTACAAGAATAAGGGGACACAATTTGAAGATGGGGGCAGCTCAAAGGTAATTTAAGGAGTATTTTTTCACAGAAAGGGTTGTGGATGCATGGAACGGCCTTCCGGAGGAGGTGTGGAGTCAAAACAGTGGTGGAATTCAAGCATGCATGGGACAGTCATAAGGCAATTCGGGGGTAGGAAGAAGTAGGCTGCTGGTTAACTAGGATCTGCAGCTTATCCATTAGGGTAGGGAAATGGGCAGACTGGGTGGGCCAAGCGGTCCTTATCTGCCGTCAAATTCTATGTTTCTATGTTCCTTCACTAACCAGTTTTACCAAAAGTGAACTTTTAGTACAGATAAACAAGCATGCCAAATAATTATTCTACCCTTTTTCATTCCTAGTAGGAAGATAAAACACCATTGTCCTTTTTAGGGGAGTAATGATGTTCTTCATAAGTGATACTGAGGCTTTGGGCACCCTTTTAAAAGATGTGGGTCCCACTAACTCTATGCAAGCATCTAGTATTACTATTTGTATTTATTAAGCATAATTCACAAACATATCAGTGTGCTGTACTGTACATCCCAATATTCCTCTAGAAGTAAAAAATGACAAAATAAGAATAAAAGCAATTCAGCATGAAAAAATGGTGAACTCACCCCTCCACAAGGACCATAGAGACGGCTGCTTAAATTAATATTTTTATTAAACTATCAGCCCTGCCAAATGCAACTCGGTATTCTTATGTTTCACACCCAAACGGTGCTTCCTCAGAGAATACACTTCTACATAACAATTTGTTATTTATACACTTGTCAATGTTCCCAGCACCAATTAAATTGCTCATTTGATTTCAAAACAATCATGTGACTATGACACACTTATGGTACATTTAATACATTTAAATTAATTTCAATCCTTAAAATAAACTGCTATTATTGAGCATCCACAATCAAAAATGAAAAGATCAAAAGTGCAGGGGAAAATATTTTCATTACCCAACATATAATCCTCCTCACTATAACATACCCTATTATAGCTAAAATCCGGTTATAATGAATGGAGTTTATGGCTGTCTACATTTCTGCAGCTTTTGACACTTTTAATTAATTTCTGCAACCGCTAGATACAGCTACAGATAATGTGCATGCCCATCTGCCCACACTAGTAGTTCTAAAGTACAATGTAATTGATTGGAGCAAAACCACTGCAGCTGAATTACATTCAATTAAATGTAATTATCTGTTAGGGCTATAATTGAGTTTCAGTCTGGTTTTGTAAGTCAGTCGGTCAGTCCAAAGCAGTACACAGTGCTGAAGCCAAATGACAAGGCTGCTGATGAATTTCAGTCCAAGTTGAAGGAGGTGCTTTTGGGGGGGTTACCTGCGCGATGAAACCAGCTTGTTCTGAGGTGTCTTCCTGATGTGACTTTGCTAGCAAAACTGAAGTCAATGCTAGTAAGGGTTCAAAGTCTCAAAGGACAGGGTTATTTTTTTGTCTTGCAAATGCATCTGGGTCATACAAGGTGATGCCACTGTGTATAGGAAAATTTCAGAAATCAAGATGTTTCCACCATGTCAACCTGTCGTCACTCACAGTCCAGTATGCACACAGCTGAAATGCATGGATAACCAGTAGAATTTTTAAGGACTGGTTTCTAAACACATTGGTTCCCTCGTCCAAAACAATTTGTGGAGTAGATGGCTGCCACAAAAGCCCTTCTTCTTTTAGACCAATCTCCTACCCACCTCCCGAATGTGAGCTTAAATCCAGAGACAGATGCATAAAAGCACTTTTCTTCCTGAAAATACAACGTCTAGGGTCCAGCCTATGGATGGTGGGATTGTGTCACCTTCAAAAGCACTACCACAAGAGACTTTACGAGACCTTGTTTCTTGTGCTGACCAGACATCTGTAACTGAGTTTCAGAAAAGCTTAACTTACTGAAGGTTCTAATGCTTGCCAGCAAAGCTTGGAGAAATGTTACCTAATCAACAGTAACACACTGCTGGACTGCAACATTGGGACCCGCGCTTGGCGCATCTACTGCAACCAATGATGATTTTGAACCTAACCACACTAATGAAATGGTGAACATTGCAGAATGACTCCAGCTTATTGATCAAGGTTGTACATCAACAGAGATGATCGCTTATTGGCTAAGCACTGACGACCAGCTGCAAACTCCTGACCAGCTAACAGGGAGGAGATCATCACAGCTGTAGTTGGCCATGAGCAGGTGCAGGCGCAGTAACTGTCCCAGGACAAGAGTGGGATTCTGGCAAGGAGGAGGGACGCTTCTGGAGGTGTTGCCGAAAGAATCGACTAGTTCGAGATTTGAGATAGCACTTCAGTGGCTACAAGCCCAAGAGGTGAATCCTGTCAAGGTAATCCATCTACAGCAACTCATTTCATACACCTGGGACTTGGTGATTAAAACAAAAAACAACACAAGCAGCATCAGTGATTAAGTGAACTTACAGCCGTTTAGGTGACTGTTACAGCTCAGACTTACTGCTTTAAGGTCGGCACAGCTGTGTATAGTTTATATGACTGCACCTTTGTTTATGAATGATTTAATATGAAATGTATGTTAAGTACTGTGGTGCAGAAACAGAAACAGTGTGTGTGCTTTAAGACAGTCAAGAGACTGTGCGAGTGACGCGCTTAAAGCCTCGACGGGTATTGTACTGCTGCCCATCATTTTAAACTTTGATTATTAAATAAAAGAAGTTTTTAGATAACTTTGTAAAGGTATTTCATCTAATCATGTTTTAATACAGTATTGTATGTAATAAATGTCTTTCTACACAACAAATGATTTTTCAGTGATGTGTTGTTTGTTCTCTCAGCAAATATTGCTCCTCAATTTAACGTACACAGTACTATAACGAATATGATATTATGGCTCCCATTTTTTCATTATAGTGCGGGAGCACTGTATTTAGATTTAACTTTTCAAGTTGTTGTGATTCCGATTCCTTTGGACAGGTGTAACCACATACGTTACATGCAAAAATACACCAAGAACATGAGAAAACAGTGATCAGCTGTTTTTCACATCCAAATCTTTGTTAGAGCTAGGGGGTATGGGGAGAGAAGTTTAATAAATCATTATTTGCTATTTGTGTTTCTTGAGAAATGGAGTAACTTCAAATTTGCCATTAAGACCTAGTAGTTTTAAGGCACCAAATTTGAATATCCACCTTGTTCCTTGCAATTAAGAGCATTCACCAAGTCCCCCCAATGTTCTTAAGGATAGTTTCAATTGGTATGCCTCCCAGACAGTGACACCAACACAGTGACCTACCAACCCATCAACAAAATTGTCAGGTTGACGACAGGTCGCTATGTTGGTGGGGCCAACTACTAGGGCACACTGTCTCCCGATCCTGCACCCCTCCCCAAATCAACTCCAACTGGAGTTGAGAATCCTAATTACAGAGGGTACAGGGCAGAGCCCACACTGGGATTTTGGGGGTGAAGCCCCTTATGAGAAAATAGGATTGGGAGACAAACGGATGTATGTCAACCACAACTTGCAGTCAACATGAATCCTGGAACTGAGATGCGGTCAACAAAAGTGTTGTTGAGCCGGCATCGTAAACTATTTCAATTCCCATAGCTTTCATTTTGTTTTCTCTCTCACTCTGTGTGTTAATGTGTACTGTCTGCCACAGCATAATCTATGTTATTGTCTTTAACAGCCAGTACTTGTTCATTAATCCTTAGTCTCAGTTTTCTTTTTGTTCTCCCCACATAATATTTACCATAAGAACAAGTCAAAAGGTACACCACTGCCTCAGTGTAACAGTTGATTTCACTGTTTCTTTTCTCCTGTCTGCCTGTTTTATTTATTTATTTGTTTATTAGAATTTCGGATAAATATCTTTCAGCCAATGGTTCTTTTACAAAGGTTCCACATCAATATACAAACAATAGAAGTACAGTTTGTGAGATTAGCAGGCAAGCAGTTTGAAAACAAAATTCAGTCCAGGGTATACATGGTCTAAAAGCTACAGGTAATATACAGTATATAACAATTAGAATAACACAATCAGGCATACATTTAAGAATGATGAGTCACAACAAATAATATTTACATGAATTAAAGCTGCCAGAAGGGCACTGTCAAAGTGAAAGGTAGAGTGGAAAAACTGAGTTGCTGCCAATTGTGCCAGGTAGCATTGAAAAATGGAAGAGAGAGGGTGTAGAGGGGTAACTGGTAGGGAGGTGAAAGGAGAGGTGGGTCAGAGGCAAGGATCGGAGAACAAGTGCAATAGTGGGTGGAGTGAGCAAATTAGAAAAGGAGAGAGGAAGAGAGCTGAAGGAGGGTAAGAGAGGAAGGTGGTGGACAAGGGCTGGGGAGAGAGGCAGGGGTAGATATGGAAGGTGGTGGCAGGCAGAGGAGTGATAATAGAGAGGTGCAAAGAACTGAAGTGACTAGCAGAGAGGTTAGGAGAAACAGTCACAGGTGGCTGTGGACACAAGCGTTTGATGTAGCTGTGTTTGAACGAGCAGAGGTGCCTAAGTTGGTGAGTTCACTGCCCAGGAGTTACACAGAAACATAAAAACACAGAATTTGATGGCAGATAGGGACCGCTTGGCCCACCTAGTCTGCCCATTTTCCTACCTAACAGATAAACTGCAGATCCTTGTTAACCAACAGCTTACTTCCTCTTACCGCCCCTAGGACTGCCTTTATGCCTGTCCCATACATTCTTGAAGTCCCCACTGTTCTTGACTCCACGACCTCCTCAGAGAGGTTGTTCCATGCATCACAACCCTCTCAGTGAAAAATACTTCTCACATTACTCCTGAGCCATCCCCTCTATCTTCAAATTGTGCCCCTTGTTCTTGCACATCTCTTTTTCTGGAAGATGCTACCCTCTTGGACTTTGTTAATTCCTTGAGGTACTTGAAAGTTTCTATCATGTCCCTCTCTCCTTCTTTCCTCAAGAGTATACATATTAAGCTCCTTTAGTCTTTCTTTGTATGTCTTCTGGTGCAGACCCTGCACCATTTTGGTTGCCCTCCTCTGGACAGCCTCCACTCTGTCTATGTCTTTCTGGAGATGGGGTCTCCAGAACTGCATTCAGTACTCCAGATGGGGTCTCACCAACTGTCTGTACAGAGGGATAACAACTTCCTGTTTTCTACTATTGATGCCTCTTCCTATGCATGCCAGTATCCCCTAGCCTTCCTTACTGCCTTCTCATTTGCTTGCCCACCTTTAGGTCATCTGATATAATTACCCCAGGTCCCTTTTCTATTTTTACTGTTATCAGTATCTCACCCCCATTGTGCACGCCTCTGGGTTTTTGTTTCCTGTGTGCATTACCTTGCACTTCTTGCATTGAATCTGAGCTGCCATACATTTGACCATTCCTCCAACCTTGCCAAGTCCCTTCTCATCCTTTCCACTCCATCTTGTGTATCAACTCTGTTGCAGATCTTTTGTGTCATCTGCAAAGAGACATACTTTTCCTTCCAGTTCCTCTGCAATGTCACTTATAAAGACATTAAAAGGACCGGTCCCAGTACTGAACCCTGCTGATTCCCACTAGTAACCTCCTTTCTTCACTGTGTACTCTATTTACTACTACCCTTTGCGTCCTGTTGTCTAGCTAACTTTTATCCAGATTACCACCTTGGGACCCATTCCAAGGCTGGTTATCTTGTGTATTAATCTTTGTGTGGAACTGTATCAAATGCCTTGCAAAATCTAGGTAGGCCATGTCCACAGCCCTCCCTGGTCTACATTACTTTGTTCACCCAGTCAAATAAATCTATGAGATTCATCTGACACGACCTTCCATCGTGAATCCATGCTGCCTTGGGTCCTGTGCCCCACTGGCCTCTAGGTACTCAACAATTCTTTCCTTCAGAAGTGATTCCATCATTTTCCCTACCACTGAGGTCAAACTAACTGATCTGTAGTTTCCTACCTCTGTCCTGCTCCTACTTTTGTGAAGAGGAATCACATCTGCCCTTCTCCAGTCCTCGGTACCACCCATCCTCCCATGATTTGTTAAAGAGAGTAGTCAGCGATGTCACTAGTTCTATCCTTAGTTCTTTTAGAATTCTTGGGTGAATCCCATCAGGCCCCATTGCTTTGTCCACCTTCAATTTTATTAGTTATTTCAGAACCCTTTCTTCTGTAAATGGACTGGTATCGACCGCCGTCTTCAGAGTGTTTCTCTTGTTTGGTTTAGGTAACCCCTCCTCTTCCTTTGTGAATACTGAGCAGAAATATTCATTCAGTATCCCTGCTTTTCCCTGCCACCTCTACCCACATTCCCTCCCTTTATTAAGCTTCAGTATCCCTTCTTTGGTCTTTCTTCACTCCCTAATGTTCCTATAAAGGTCTTATCCCCTTCTTAACAGAATTGGCTATCCTTTCCTCAGTTTGGGCCTTTGCTATTCTGACTGCCTTCCCAGCCTCTTTCTGCTTTAATTGATAAAGTTCTCTGTCCTGCTCCTTCTGTGTTTCCTTATATTTCCTGAATGCTGTCCTTTCTCCTTAACCTTCCCTGCCACCTCTTTTGTGAACCATAGCGTTTTTCCTTCATTGTGTTTTATTGATTTTTTTTACACAAAGGCTTGTTGCCTCTGTGATGGCTGTTTGATCACTCTCCATTGTTCCTCAACCCCTCCTTCTTGCCTGTTTGTTAGTGCTTTTCTGAGACACTCTCTCATTTTCCCAAAGTCAGCCCTCCTAAAGTCTAGTACTCTTGCTTTTGTATGGCTTGATTGTATGGCTGTGTTTATCGTGAACCACACTGCTTGGTGGTCGCTTGTTCCCAGTTGACTACCCACTTCTAAATCTGAGATTCTTTCTCCATCCCATTAGAAAGTACCAGGTCTAAGATTGCTCCCTCCCGAGGGGTTCCAATACTAGCTGTCTGAGACATGCCCCTGTAGGGCATCAAGAATGACCCTGCTCTTGGATGTGCCTGCAGCAAAGGTGCTCAGTTAACATCTGGCATATTCAGGTCCCCATCAACAATATCTCCCCTTTTTCTGCCATTTAAAAAGCCTTCTATCATTTCCTTGTCCATTCCCTCCTGAGATGGGGGTGGGTATACAACCCTATGGTGAATTGTGTGCCATTTCCTGTCTCCAGGGTGACCCAAAGTGCCTCATCTGCTCCCTGTTTACTCTTTAGTTCTGTTGCTTTGATCCTTCCTTTACATGAGAGCTACTCCTCCTCCTCATTTATCCTCCCTGTCCCTCCTGTAGATTGTGTATCCTGGTATGCTTATCCCAGTCATGGTTCTCTTGTACCATATTTCTGTGACTGCCACAATATCCAGGCAACCCTCTTCCATCAAGGCCACTAGTTCAGGAGCTTGTTACACAGACTACGAGCATTGGTCATCAGCCTCCACTTTTGATAGCCCTTACCCCTTTTAGCCCCATTTCTGTCCTTACTGCCTTTGCCTTTTTTACATTTAAATCTGTTCTGCTCCCTAATAACTTCTGTACGGTGTTTACCTCACTAATCACCATGTTTTGTGGGGAGGCTGGGATTTCCTGCTTCTTTTCAGTGCCCCCTTGGCTAGTTACAATGCTTGCCAATGAAGCATTTAAACCTCTCACCTAGGATCCTGGTTCCCCCACTGGACAGATGCAGATCATCGCACCAGTATGGTCTGCATTCCCCAGGTGGCTCCCAGTCCCCAATGAAGCCAAAACCCTGAGCTCCACACCAGTTTTCAACCACTCATTGAATTCCTGGTGAGAAGTGCCCTAGCATCTCCTTGCCATAGACAGGCAGCACCTCCAGAAGGTTACCGTGTCGTTACTTGTCTAAGGCCCCTTCCCAACTCTACAAACTCCTCTTGCACTGCTCTGATCCCATTCCTAGCCAGGTCATTTGTCCCCAGGTGGACAATGACATCCAGCTCCCTCCCTCATGCAGCTCCTCCCATGATCCTGAGGATTCCTTCCTGTCCCTCAAGCTGTGGCACCAGGAAGGCACCTTACCTCCTCTCCCCATCCACCCCATTTCTACCCCCTAATGATTGGAGTCCCCCACCAGGAGTTATTTCCTTCCCTGTGGGGTCCCATGCCACCCTCCTTTGGGTCTCCTTTGTGAAGGTTCCCAGCATCCTCCTTGGTCTCCACTGCAGGTGCCTCCATGGAGGAACCACTATCCACCAGAAGAGCGAATGAATTGTGAAGAGGTACAGCTGGAGGATGCAACTCTGTTCCACCACCTCTCCTTCCTTGAGCCCACCCTGGTCCAGCCTCTCCTCTTTCTTGGCAACCTCTGAGGTAGTGACATTGGCCCTGGTTGTCCCTGGGTGGGGAGGAGGTTTCCACGAATCCTAGCCAGATCAGCCTGGAGCGGGCAACCTCCTCTCTCAGACCAGAGAGGTGCCTGCAAATAGGGCAGCATTGCAGCCTCCAGAATGTCTCCTGGAACACTGCCGCCCCCACAGCCATTGCACTGCACCACTCCTATCATGTCTTATTTGTGTCCCCTCTACTGTTTCTCTGGATGCTTACTCTCTCCTCTCTTTACAACTCTCACCATTCCTGTTCTGGGACAGCAACTTCCTATCTTCTTCAGTAGCCTCCTTCTTCCTTGCTCAATATCAGACCACCAGCAGCTGGAGGGGAGAGTGAGCTACTTTTTCTGCTTTAGGGTTGACAAAACCAATGTTTCTCTATGATCCTTTCCTTCCTACTGCCAAACAGGAAGTTCCTGTTGACAGTCAAATCCAGTGGCTATAAATGTAGAACTGGCTTTGGGTGGGTGGGATGGAGGGCAATTAGTAAGAAAAAGACTAGCAACAGGAAGTTGTAATTTGACTCACCTGCTTTTATAGTGTCTAAACCACACCCCAGGTAAGCTCTCTTTCCTCCTACTGGTTTAGCAAAGTGAGCTGATACAGTACCCTTCATTGCACAGAATACACACTGACTTTCTTTTCTTTCTTTTTTAACCCTAAATAAGTCCCTTCTACTTCTAATAAAGTTATCTGTCTACTTAATCTTAACAGACACTGACTCCTGCTGAGATATACATTTTAAATTAAGAAGAAAATGTAGCTTCTTTTAGTTAGCTGCTTTCTGCTCTACAAGCAAGGCTAGCAACAGGAAGTTGTAATTTGACTCACCTGCTTTTATAGTGTCTAAACCTCACCCCCAGGTAAGCTTTCTTTCCTCCTACTGGTTTAGCAAAGTGAGCTGATACAGTACCCTTCACTGCACACAATACACACTGACTTTCTTTCTTTTCTTTCTTTTTTTAACCCTAAATAAGTCCCTTCTACTTCTAATAAAGTTATCTGTCTACTTAATCTTAACAGACACTGACTCCTGCTGAGATATACATTTTAAATTAAGAAGAAAATGTAGCTTCTTTTAGTTAGCTGCTTTCTCCTCTACAAGCAAGGCTAGCAACAGGAAGTTGTAATTTGACTCACCTGCTTTATAGTTTCTAAACCACACCCCAGGTAGCTCTCTTTCCTCCTACTGGTTTAGCAAAGTGAGCTGTTACAGTACCCTTCACTGCACAAGAATACACTGACTTTCTTTCTTTTCTTCTTTTTAACCCTAAATAAGTTCCCTTCTACTTTAATAAAGTTATCTATCTACTTAATCTTAACAGACACTGACTCCTGCTGAGATATACATTTTAAATTAAGAAGAAAATGTAGCTTCTTTTAGTTAGCTTGCTTTCTGCTCTCTAAGCAAGGCTAGCAACAGGTTAAACATCTTAGGGGCTCTACCAGCAAAAGACCGCTGGCCTTGGGCAGTGCGACAGTGGGGAATAGACAGAGAATAGTTGTCAGAGTTTCTTGTGTAATGGGGGTGGTTGGCTGGCTTAAGAGACTGAACCCCAGGAGCATGAGTCCATCAATGACTTTTTGCTAGTATGCAAGTTTGGAGTAATCCTTCCCTGAAGTTGTAGCGGTTTTATTGCTTGTAGAGGTCACAGGTATGCGTGGAGGTAGGCAGCACCAGTAAGGAGTCTGTAGGCCTTATTCAGTGCTGGAATGATTCGTTATAGTGCTGTAGCTGTGGCTGCTCCATAGATGATAAGCCCATAATCAATGATGGAGACAATAGAGCTGTATATTGCTAGCTTAAGGGCACCCAGTGTCAGGCAGTGTCTGTATTCATAGAGAAGTTCTATATGGATATTTATGGATTTTGCAACTGAATCGATATGGCTGGAGAAGGACAGAGTAGGGTCCAGGGTTATACCAAGGTATTTGAAAGTCTGCATCTGGTCCAGAGTCACACCCAAGCTGTTTTTGATAGCCAGCTGTTGGTGTTTATGTCTATGTGTGCCATGGAACAGCATAGTCTTTGTTTGTTTTGTAATTTAGCACTAGTTTCTGTGAGGCTAACCAGGCCTCAACTTGCATGAAACTTTCCTGCTGTTGTTTCTCCAAGAGGAGGGGTCAGAATTCTTAGCGAAAATCACTGCGCATCAGTATACAGAATATTTTTTCATCACAGGCAGAAGGGAGATTGTTCAGAAGATGCTGAAAAGAAGGGGTCCCAATATTGACCTCTTGGGAAATACCAGCCTGGACAGGTAGTTTTGAGCAGAGGGAGTCACCAATCTTAACTTGTGACCTGTTGAGAGATAACTGTTGAACCATGTAAAGTATCATGAGAGAACCTTAAGTTGCCAAGTTGTTCCAGTAGTAATGGATGGTTGACTGTATCAAAGGCCTTCAAGAGGTCTATAAAGGTGGCACCAGCAAGTTGTCCATGGTCTAGTGCTAGATGAATGTGGCCTGTAAATTCAAGGAGGGCAGAGGTGGTGCAATATGTTCTTTGCGAAAGTCGTGTTGCTGTGGGCTTTGCAGAGTTGTATTTCTCAAGTACTCCGCCAATTGGTTTGCAATGATTTTTTTAAGAGCTTTGATAAAGGGGTAGGATGGAGATGGGCCTGTAGTTACAGTGTAATGTCCTATCTCCAGACTTGTGTACTGGGACACTAGGGCCGACTTCCATGAGTGGGAACTGGGAGTTTTGGGGTTCCTAATTCAGATTTGTTTTCCATCATATAGCAAGTGTGTCATCCACCACATGATTTTGAACCCCATTTCTTCTAGTTTTGGTCCAAGACCTCCCACTTTGGGTAAGTAACTATGTATGAGGCAGTCCCACAGACTGGTTCCCTTTGTAAGAAATTCTAAGGGTTTGTCAAATAAGGACTGAAGTTGTGATGTACCACTGAATACTTTTAGATTGTTCTTTCAATCCTAACAATTGGCAGAGCTATGTCTGTGGTTCAGTGACCGTGCGATCAGTCACTCCCCTTTTGGGCAATATAAGCAGTTTCTCCCAGCCTCACTCTGAAGCAATTTTGCAGCTGGAGGCTCTGTCTGTCTTTGCCCCCATGTTGCTATTTTTGGCTCTGCTTGATTTCTACTGGACTTATGTTTTGTGTTCTCCTGCTTTTTGGTTAGTATTACTTGCCTCTGGCTGCTGCATGCTTCTTTGTGTTGCCTGTTTCCTGTCCTCCTGTGTTTTGTTTTGCATGTTTCTTTTGGGGCTTTCTGGCTTCTCTAGCATTCTGGTGCCCTTTGTTAGTAGTGTACTAATCCTGTGCATGTGCTATTTTGGCTCCATTTCCTCACCAGATTTTAGCAAACCCTCAGTGCAACTGCAGTTGTTATCTGTATCGCCAGCTCAGTTGCTGCTTCCTGCTTCTGCTGTCTCAGTGCTTATCCACCTTAATTGTTTGCACCTGTCCAGGCTCACTCTGTAAAGCTAGCCCATGGCATTCAAACCTGCATCCTTGCAATTATACCGAGCACATTTTGCTGCTGTTTGCAGTGCATTGCCTCTCCTACAATTCTGAAATTTGTTCAGCTTAGCTACTCCCAGAAATTATAACCAATTGCTCTTGTATGCTGCTCACCTACTTTTGTACACTGCATCATTATACTCTGTAGGTCAGCTCAGCTACAGCTGTCACTTAAACTAGTTTTAAAATCTGCATGTGGGTCACAGTGCTTTACTGTGGCTTCCTTGTTTTTCCTACGGTGGAGGCCTGGGAAGTTGTAATGCAGAGTCATGGCCCTGTGGTCCAAATACCTCATGTTTGGATCTTGTCTCTGCCACTAAAATCCCCTAGTATTTATGTCACCTTTAATTGGCTTCCTTAATGGGACTGGTTGGCTTGCCTCCTGCAAGTCATGCAAATTACTATCTCTCAGACCTACATGCAGATCCAATCATTGCTTACACTGCATCACAGACCTACATGCCAGGTCCACTATTGTTTACACTGCCCTTGGAGGTTTAGTCTGCTATATGCTGCTATACAACATATGTGACCTACGTTAGGGTCTTCAGCGCTCTGCACTTCTTTTACACTCTTTCCCATTTTGTTTCTTTCATAATTGAGGCATGCCAACCATGACCATTAGTTACCATGACTCAGGGCTCACCCTGCAGCTGACAGTCTCAATCTGCACCTACAAAGTCCACATCTTGAATGTGCAAAACTTGGGGCAGGGTCCTTTTTATCTGGCCCATAGTGGGAATGTTTTCACTCCAGGTGGAGCATCAGCCCTGCAGATGTATTGTCTGCATCTCTCGATGCAGAATTTAAGACTTCAGTGGTGAAGAGGGGGCCTTTAAGCCCAAGGGGGCCCTTTGGCTTGCCAAGGGTTCAGTGGCACCTTCTAAGCTATTCTCCCTATGACTGCCTCTGGTTTACCTGGTTTGTTTTTAGATCAGTAGACCAGCTGAGCACCTCAGCAGTCATTGCTCTCCTCCTCATCCTGCCTTGGAAGAGGCATGTTGCAGAACAAATCAGCTCACAACCCTCCATGGCATTCCCGTTAGAGGGACAGAGGAGAGCTTTCCTCCAAATTGGAATATTTTCCACCCCTTTAATTGGGTTTCCAAATTGCAGCAGCAGAACCATCACTAATCAAAAAATATCCTAAGCCTGGAGGAAGGCAACCAAGACATTGGATCCCAGAGATTACTTCCTCAAAGGTTTTTTCTCTCCTTCATGCCACAGTTCATAATATTTAGTTAGCCTTAGGCAGTATTCACTAGTTTACTTAGGTAGATTCCACTGTTGGATGGAGGTGGATGGTGTTCCTATTTTGCCATTCCCTCTCTCCTTAGGAATCCCTGAAGTCATCCATGCAATCCATTATACTGTGCTATTCTGCTAACCTGCATCTCTTTTATGTTTATCAAGTTGCCTGTTTCTGTTACTCTACCTCTCTGCCTCATAGCCATCTATCGCTAATGTTCCTTTAGCACTGCTACAGTTTCTTTTGGAAAGTCTTCCTAAGGTACCTTTAGCCAATGAAAACTTCCTGTGACACCTCTAGGGTTCCTTGCCTTTGGTACCCTACAGGGTGGTAGTTCCTCTGGAACAAAGAATGCAAACGGCCAAAGCAAGGTAACACAGTTGAACAAGCATAGCACTATACTGGTTATATAGGTCATTAAATTGAAAGAGCTATGCCCGTGATTCAATGACTGAGCAATTAGCCAACCCCCCTTCCTGGGCTATATAAGCAGTTTCTCCCAGCCTCACTCTGAAGCACTTTTCTTTGTCCCTCTATCCTCCCCTGTTCCAGTGGCACACCTCTCTCCTCCAGGGATTCTTCCTAAGGTACCTTTAGCCAGGAAACTTCCTGCAGCACCTCTAGGGGTGGAACCCTCTTTGAGGTTCCTTGCCATTCATACTGCTACAGGGTGGTAGTTCCTCTGGAATAGAGAGACGTCAAAAGCAAGGTAACACAGTTGCACAAGCATAACACTATAATAATTATGTAGGTCATTGAACCTCTTTCGTCCCTACATCAAACATGGTTACAAAAGTCATGTTTTGTTCACCTTTATCTTTTTCTTCTTGGGAGTAACAATGACTCAACTTGCATCCCATCGATGTACTGTCCTTCCTGTACTGCCTTTCCTTCAGTTTGTCCTCAAGTTCCCCAGCTCTTTCTTTATACAGTTTGTCATTTCCACAGTTTCTTTGTACTCTGATATATTGTACTTTGGGCAGGCTTCTAATAGTGTGGCCAGGATGGCAACTCTGTGCATGCAATAGGCTGTTCCTATCTGTCAGTTTTTATACAAATCTGTTAAAAATCATACCATCGTCTGTTTTGTGAATAGTTAGGTCTAGAAAATGAATACATTTCAAATGTGCATTAACTCTGAACCTGATATTAGGATTTGTCTGCTCCAGAAAAAAAAACTCTTGACAGTTCCTCTTTGAACCTTTCCACACAAGAAACATATAATTTATAGATCTCTTATAAATGTCTATTTTTTCAATATGTGGATTGTACTGTCTGTCAGATACATACGTTTCCTCCCATTCATCCAAATAGAGATAAGCCAAACTGGGAACCAAGGTGGACCCATGGCAGTACCCTTCAGTTGTTGGTAGTTCCTTCCTGTAAACATATTAAAACATTGTCAGTGAGGTCTAGCAAAAGTTCATTTTGCTCTATGGTACATCAGTATGAGGAACAAATAAGATTCTATAGCTGTGAGTCCCCTTCATGGGGTATGTTGATGTAGAGCTAATCTACATCTAGTGTAGCCAAAATCCATTCCTTTTCAATCTGCATTTAATTTATTAAGAAATGACATATGACCTGTGTCTCTCAGATGACTTCTTAACTTAGGTATTATGGGACTGATATAGCTATCCACATATTTAGAGATAGGCTCAGTGAGCCATCCAATCCCTGATATTATAGGACATCCTGGGGTTTAGTTGGATGTTTGTGAATCTTTGAAGCAAATATACAGGTGTATGGCTGTTTTGTTAAGGACATTCTACTGATAGATACTAGAATTCATCTATGTCTGTCAGATTGTTCGATACGCTTCCAAAAGATAAGATTCAATGTGTTTTTGTATTTTAGAAGTTGTGTCAAAGGTCAGACATTTATAAAAATTTACATCATGGTTGTCTTTCTATCTCTTTAGCATATTTTTCTCTATCCTGGACCACAATGCTTTCACCTTTGTCGGCAGATTTAATAATAATGTTGTGGTCTTGTGCCATTGCTGTTTGACTGGCATTTTCTCCTTGGTGCCCTCCCACCTCTCTGAAGCAGTGTGTGGCCCATTCTGGTCTTGTCACAGATGGCTGCCTTGTAAAGGTGACTCCCTGGCCTCTGTAAGGTGGCGCTCATGCAGTACAACACTGTGCTGTCCCATCATGGACTGGGAGTGCTGCCACACAGCAGCACACCTGCCAGCCCCAGGCCACCCAATCAGCTCCCCTAGCTTGTTCCCATACTTGGGCACCAGCATGAGAGTTTGATACATGGTACCTGCTGGGCCAACAGGCGGCACGGAATCAAACACATTAAAGGAATTCAGCAAGAGAAGTTGTCTCCTGATCTTGAATGTTTTCTACCACACAGCTTACTGATTTTCCAGGAAAGTTTTATCTTTTCATGTGTCAGGCAGATGGAAGCGGTATAACGCGAAGCCTAAGCAATGTAAGGGCTGCATCATCAACACGCAGGAGCCACCACAGTGCTTGAACGCTGATATCACTAGGATACATTATTTTATCAGGCAAATAAGCTTCAACTTACATGGCAAGAATGCAGCAGCAAGCGCCTGAACAGCACACACACACTACACAAACACACACGACTGCCAAATGTAAAGTGACCTTAAGTTATATGCCAGTGGCATCCTCCGCTATTCAACTCCTTAAGACTACTATATAAAACGTGGTTCAACCATATCACTGGATTTGTGTTGTCCATTGCATAAAATCAGCTATATCAGTCTCCAGGCAATGTACTGCTCATTACGCCATGCCTACTACTATCAAATTGAAAACCTTTCTAATGAGCAAATGTAAAACAAAACTACATCAGCAATAAAATGGTACAATTAACTATTAAAACTGAATAACATTTATGGCTCTTATATCGGTAGTGGCTAAACTGATTATTGCCGGCATTGGATCAATCGGAGTGTTCACCCTTCCAGGAGTGGCATGCAGAAGTACTTCAGGCATTAGAGTTAGAAAAGCACATAGCCCACAGACAAGATAGGATTCAGGCCTTCACTAATCGATGGGGCCAGCTCATGGCTCTGATGCCCCTTAGCTGCACAACAGAGTGTTCCCTGGTCACCTAGAGGGTTGGAAGGTCCCTCACGGGCTCCTGGGACTAGCACCCGACAGGCCAGTATTGAGGGCCTATATGAATGTCCCAGCCTTCCTATGTTAGACTCCTATCCTGCATAATACTGCTCTCCTTCTCTCTCCCAGCCCTCTCTTTCGCTGGCTAACTCCAAGGAGGAGGGGGTTGGGGGACTAGATAGTAGTAGATTAGTTAGATAAGTTTCATTTATTTTAAGGATAGGCCTCTTATTTAAAATGTTGTGCTGTTTTAGTTTTATGGGGCCTTCTTAGGTAGAGAAGACACATTAACTATAGAGGCATGGTTTATATTGCCTCCTTAAACTGCTGTGAATGTGGAATTGCTGTATGTAGTCATTGACTGCCTCCTTGTATGGTCAGTTCTTTTCTTTTCTGGAGATGTTGTACTACTCCTAAATTGAAATTTCAATAAAGTATATTCATTTGAAAGAAAAATGAATAGCATTTTCTGCCTGCTGTTTTGGTGCTGTTAGCTCTTTTTATGTTTAAGGTACTGTGCATAGGTAGACTGAGGAATGTTCAGGCCAGGTAATGTGTGGTTGCAATTTTTAAACACGTGAAGGGCCTACACTAGCACCAGTCTTTGGTGTGGAGGCCACAATGTTTCACTGTTAAATTAATCATGAAGGTTCCCATTCCTATTACGTTTGTTAATGTTTATGCATTTAAAGGTAGGCTTACAGTTGCAATAAGCTAGTAACAGCAGCATTACATGGTACAAGCATGGTACAAGCAGTGATAACAATAATGACAAACATTTCCTACTCTAAGCATATTATTACAAGGACGCTGCTACATTATTATTTTACATTAGCTATATAACCAACGATAACCAATGTGTTACTGCTTATTAGCAACTATACCATTTACAAGCAGGGATCTTTTGGGGTTATAGGTTACAGTGGAGGAATGATGTCTGCTAAATCCATAAAATAGAGATGTCTTATACTAGACTTGCTGACACACACATATGCATATTTTGGGGATAGACAACTAACAGCTGAACACGCTGTACCAGGATTGGTTGTTTTTCTTACATTCATCTTATGAAGGAGAGCCATAGCATCTAGCTTTTCCTGATATGGGAGACCGAGCTTATACTTCACCAAGGTTATTTTATGAGTTGGTCCAGCTGCCTGACTAGGAGCCTTGTGCATGATGGAGCCAAGATATCCAAGGAATGAATGATGTAAGACAGGAGGAGATGATGTAGTGGAGACAGGTTTCCTTTGGAGATGTGAATTCAACCACGCAGCACAGTTTCTATATTTGTATAAGTAGGGGCTCGAGGAAACACACAAGTGAGCCAGAAACCTACTGGGAGAAGTCCTCAGCTATACCCGTGTCTCCCAGAAGAAGGTAACTATGACAAGATTGCTAATTTTCTGTAGCCACTTGCCAGACAGTTATATTTCATATAGAAAGGCTGTACCAATAATCTTGTACTGTTTTCTGTGTGTAACTGCATAATATAAGGAAGTATATCAACTATTTGTGTGCTGTGTCTTTATCATAATTGGTACGTCCACAGACACTAATCAAACTTTCCTTATAACTGGCCTTGCATAGTTTGGTCTCGTACAAGCCTTCTACAGGCTTGTATACTCAAAATCATATTTAGCAGAGCTGTCCGTTAACTTCTCTGGGTTGGCAATTGGGGAAGGACAATGTTAATTATGCCTCATCTCTCATCATCCATAGGAGTGGGGCTGATCAGCTTCAGGTGAACCAGGGTGCAACAAATTTGTCACTCAAGCACTTCTGTGTGCCACCCATTAAACACTGAGATCTTATACTTTTATAATAATTGGCTTCTCCTACTGTTACTTTGCAGTGCTTCAAGAATCATAGAACCCACTTCATGAATTGAGGCCATCACATAGACAACAATTCATAGCTCATGAAAGCATCCTTTGTGGACACCAACTGAGGGTGAAATATCATGAACTAACATAGTACTGAGGGTGTGAAAAGAACTAAGAACCCCTCTTACTCATCCCTCCTGCCATATGGCAGTGACTATACACCAGTTTGAATATGGGCATATAATTCGGCAATAAGGCATGACAGGGCATTGGTTGTACAGTACTAGGTTTACCCAACGGTCAGGGGTTGTAGGCACTATGTGAAGCTGAATGCCTTCATCCCTGACTTGTGGGTAAACCTAGTGCAGCCAGTATCCCTGAAGTGTCTTATTGCTTATATAAATGGGCCCAGAGGCAACTTTTACAAAATAAACACTCTAAAAGTTGTCAAACTCACAAAATTATAATAAAATGTTATTAAATAATGTAAAATGTAAAATAATTTCTTCATAGATGTTTTTCACCTGTCAATCATCTGTTTTCTTCATGTTCAGTACACTGTGTGATTGTTTACCATGGAATAGAAGAATTCAAGCTCTACATTATTCCAGTAGTAGAATGGTCCCCTCCACACACATACACACACACACACACACACACATATATATGAAATGGTAACATGGAATACATGAATTCAAAATTCTTCAGAGTTTCACTGGCATACATACACAGACACATACACAAGCCTCAAGTGGAGCCAGAACCTCAATTTTATCTGTTGCCAGGTAAGGAGCAAGGAGTTCTCTGGCAAACTGGTAAGAATACATGGGCAGATCCAGGGGTCATATAGATGGGGATCTAAAGTTAGACAAAAATCAAAATAATAAGCTAGGGTTCTGGTGGTCCACCTAGGCCCCCAGAAATTTTTGAGTTTTGGTGCATTTTGGAGACTATTTCCAAAACAATTTCTACCCATTTCCTTCCTCCCGTGTCTGTGAGTTGCACCCCTAGCACCATCCCTAGTGTCCCCACAGTCCACATGACAGTATGTTGCCCAAAATACCCTCCCACCCCAAAAATAAAACAAAATACCAAAAGACTGCAGCTGTACAGCAGCACATCTAAAACATAAAATGAGACAAGTTGAAAGAGACTTGGTGATACAGACAAATTGCAGACAAATTAAATGACAATCCAAGTAAACAAGTTCACAAATGTCACTCAAGCACATTATGATATTACCATAAAGCCAACCTCCAGTTTGCCCTGCAGTACAAATTAACCTGTCCCCCAAACTTTACCTCAGTAAACAAATACATATAATAACTATAGAAATATTGGAACAAAGTCACTTTGCTACCTAGTTTCTGAAAATATAATTTCAAGTTTGTGTGATATTTTGCAAAACAGATTTTATTTTATAGAGCAACTTATTCCAAAGAAAATACATTTTAAATAAATAAGATATTTTTATTGTTTTAAATATTGTCCTTTACTTAGATAACCCCATGGTATGAGGTATCTCATTTTTATGTTTGCTTGCACGATGTGCAAGAAACATAATGCCATCATCCAAGTTTTCCAGAGGTACGCAGGCCTCTTCCAATTCAGTCAGTGTTTTGCAGGTGCGGTCGCAGTGTGCCTATCACTGCTGCAGCTGTCTATGACAAGCTAAAAATGCAGTGGCTTACAGCTGAAAGGAAGAGCTCCGCTTCAGTGAGCAGAGCTACCCCTCAACACACATGCACGCATATTGCGTGCTGATGTACTCCCCATGCACATACTGTATAGCCAACAGGGTGCCCAATCCTCCGTTGGCTGCCGCCCCCAAAGCATCCAGGTGCCATGCTGGAGCCCACCCCAGTGTGGCAAATTGATGTTATGGCACGACGTGGAGTGCCCAATCCCCCATCAGCTCCAGCCCCCAACAACCTTCCAGCTGCCACTGGGAGCTCACCCATGGCAAATGTCCTCATAGTCTTCGCCCTCGTAGTCTTAGAAAAACAACCTGTAAATACAAAACTGTCCCTCTGCGCTTCTCCTGACCCTCCCACAACCCGCACCCACCCACTGCGCACCCTGCCTCCCCACACACACCCCCACCCCATACTTACCTCTAGAGCTCAGCCTGACGATCTTCGGTGGACTCAGGAACATGTCTGCACTCTTCAAAGCCGACCACAGACTGAGGAAATGCCGGAAGCTGTACAATGGGATAGATAGGGTTTTTCAACTTCATTGCATATCTCAGGCATTTTGGGAATTTTGGGCCCAAATTTTCAACATGGGGTTTTTGGGACCCCTTCTCATGAATGCTGTCACTGTCATGGTGTTACTCGGCGAAGGGTGATTTAGCAGCCACTGTGTGAAATCACCTTTCCGAATGATTAACAAAATGACACTGTGAGTGTTCATAAGGTGGGCTCTCAAAAGCCTATTTTGAAAATTTAGTGTAAAATTCCTAAAATGACTGATTTATTTAGTGCATTGCGCAGTTCCCACGCACGCTGGTAAGTTTGCAAAATTTTCAATATTTTCACTCTAGATTTTCAACATTGCCATTTAACCATACCTTCTTATGAGCAGTACAGCTGTCATTTTCACATCTCACCCAATATGTGTTTCCGCCCATGTAGCGCAATGGGCGCAATCGGTGTCTAAATCAATGTATGGGACACATTAAGAAAATCACAGTGACACTGTTCATGAGCAAAGGTCTTAAAATGGCTATGTAGAAAATTTGGTAAAAAATTCCTAAAAATGACTGTTTTACAAGTGTGCATTCGCAGTTCCCATAGATAAGTAAGTTCGTGAATTTTCAATATTTTCACTCCAGATTTTCAACATTGCAATTTTACCACACCTCCTTATGAGCAGTACAGCTGTCATTTTTCACATCTCACCCAAAATGTGTTTCCACTCATGTAGTGCACAATGGCTCAGTCGGTGCGAAATCAATGTACAGGACAAGTTAAGAAAATCACAGTGACACTGGTCAAAAATTCCTAAAATGACTGTTTTACAAGCATGCGTTGCAGAGTTCCTATGCACGCTCATAAGTTCACACATTTTCAATATTTTCACTCTAGATTTTCAACATTGCTATTTTACCACACCTTCTTATAAGCAATACAGCTGTCATTTTTACATCTTGCCCACAACGTGTTTCTGCCCATGTAGCACAATGGCTCAGTCGGTGTGCAAAATCAATGTATGGGACATGTTAAGAAAATCACAGTGACACTGGTCATGAGCAGAGGTGTTAAAATGACTATGTTGAAAATTTGGTGAAAAATTCCCAAAATGACTGTTTTAGGAGCGCACATTGCGCGGTTCCCTACGCTGGCAAGTTTGCAAATTTCTAATTTGCACACCAGATTTTCAACAGTGCCATTTTACCGCACTTCCTTATGAGCAGTATAGCTACCATTTTTCAAATCACCCAAAATGTGTTTATGACATGTAGCGATAACGGTACAGTTGGCGATGAAAACAATGTTTGGGACAGATCAAGAAAATCACAGTGACACTGGTCATGAGCAGAGGTCTTAAAATGGCTACATTGAAAATTTGGTGACAAGACTCCTTAAAATGACTTGTTACGAGTGAGCATTGCGTAGTTTCCACGCATCCTCGTAAGTTCATGAATTTGCAATATTTTCAGTCCAGATTTTCACCAGTGGCATTTTTCCACACCTCCTTATGAACGGTACAGCTGTCATTTTCCACAACATGGCCAAATGTGTTTTCACACTTTCAGCACAGAAATGCGTGGTCGCTGTGGGAAATCATTGTTTGGGACAGATAAAGAAAATCACACTGACACTGTTCATGATCAGAGGTCCCAAAATGCCTGTGGTAACAATCTGCTGTAAAAAATCCCCAAACTCGTTACATTACGGTGTGCATTGCACGGCAGTTTCTCACTGCGCTTCGTGACTCCACCAGTTTTTAAGATTTTCACAGCAGATTTTAAACATTGCCATTTTTACACCTCCCATGAACAGTACCACTGTCAATTTTCACATCCTGTTCGAATGTGTTTTTGCGCCTGTGGTGCCAAATGCCATAGTCGCTCTGCAAAAGCAGTTTTCGCTAACAAACTGATATTGCCACTGTTCATGAGGTGGGGTCTCAAAAAGCATGTTGAAAATTTGGAGTAAAATACCAATGAATGCCTGAGGCGTTAGGGTTTCCGACTATAACGCCCCACCCTGTAGAGAATGACAGGCATCAGGGTGCGACTTGGATTCTTGCCTGTCATGCTCATACCATTCCACACCCATCCACACCCTGCAACCAGTGAGAGGATCAAGGTGTGCCTCTGACTCTTTGGGCCCAAACTTCACCCCATTCTCCTATACAGCACCCATCTCAAAGTATTTCCTGATAGAATGGGCTGCGCGCAAGGACAAAGACCCCAAGGCACACCATGAAACTTGTCAGTGTCTGCAGGGTAGGGTGTGGTGAAATGGAGTGGTCGTTATGCCTGGCGACCCAAAGGCACACCCCAGTGCCTGTCCCTCTGCAGGGTGGTGGGGGTTGGCTTCAGTTCAATACTTTGCTGCCATTCCTATTATGCAGCTCTGTAACTTCTACACTACCAATGCCAATGCCAGCAAGTAACCATTCGGCATTGACAAATGCTTGTTATGATAGGCCCAAGAAGTCATTACAAGACAACAGAACACAGTTTTTAAACAAATATAAAATGCATTTTTTAGATTAGCAACAGCACTTGCTTGGGTACATCACAACTTGCACCCTGCCCTCCCCATTCAACACATGTAACTACATAAATTAAATATTTGATTCTATCACTTTTTTCTCTGGTTTTGTAACTGCCTGTGTCAATGTGACAAACAAGATCTTATGACTTCTGTTGCCAATTTTGCTCTCCAAGCATGCAGTAACTTCTGCACATGCCAAAATATACTGTAGAACACCTTTGAAACCCCATGTCTATTAATTCCTCTGTGCTCATTCACACTGTACAACCATGACAGAAAATACCACACAGATTAAATATACAGTTCATACTGAAGTTTTTACCTCAGTTCAAAGATCTCATGTGCCAGTTTCTGCCTCTCCTGGTTCATGCTGTTCTGAGACCAGACCTGCCCCAGCATTAGTTTTGTACCACTCCTAGCATTCCACCGAGGGCACTACCTTCCATCTCCTCTCCGTGAATCCACACCAGAATCAATTCACCATATAGGACAAAACCAGCAGTTACCTTAAACTGTTTTAGTGTCATGAATTTAAGCTCCCCATACTAGAAATGAATAACACTAGTACTACATTTATTACACACCCAGTCTGATGGAACACTAATGTCCTGTCCCATTCCAGCAGCCACCTCCCACCCACCATAGTTTGAGACTGTGAAAGTCTTTATTTTTTAAGTAAGAAGTACCTGATTAAATAAAGACTTGATCCATTTTCAGCAGAATGAAGTCTATGTTTATTATTATTGTGTATTATTATTATTATTATATTATTTATTATTATGTGCCTCTAGTTGAGTACTGTCTCCCCACCTGGCTGCCAAGCTCTTTCTCTCTAGACAGCAAACACTGACCTCATGACTCCTAATGAGCAGAGCTCTCAGCTACAGCTTGCTTCAGCTGCCTGACCTGAACCTCACCTTGTGCTGATTTGCCAAGACCACACTGACCCAACGTTACTGGACTGTTGTTGCCTGAAACCTGAGGCTCTGCTCTTCACTTGTGAGCCCGGCCTCACTCTGTCAGCTCCTCAGTAGTACTCCTCCTCTCTTGCTCCAACATTAATCTTCTGAGTCAATGAATTACAGCTCACTCTTGTTTCAGTAGCCTGAACATTTAAAGAAGGCACCTTGCTAGCCACATCCACTACTGGACGCAACAGCAAGATCAGGAGCAGCGAGCACCAGGTGAACTGGTTGAGAACTGTATTGTTAAGGTGCACTCCACTTTGCTGCAGCTGTACCCCTACCCGTGCTAGACCCCCGTGCACGAACAAAGGAGCTGTGCCAAGCCTGCAAAAGTAGAGAATGAATGCTCAGGCTCACCAGAGAAGACCAGCTGCTGCCACAGTGCTGGGACCTGAACACATGGCGAGGATGACTTAGTAAGAAATTCATGGTGAGACTGGCTTTCTGGGAGGGGGATTAGCTGTGTAGTGCTGGTGGGAGTGGTTGTTTACTGTACTACCATAACACTGGAGAACAGATGAGACCCATGCAGCTCAGGCGGCTTTCATGGAGGGATTAGTGGATACCGATTAAGAATGCAGCACAGTGTGCTACTGATGAGGAAGCTCCATGATGAGGAGCTATATATCTTTAGCCCCCCATACACCCCAGGAATAGGAGGGGATTTTTCATGGTCATAAAAGAAACACCAGCAATGGAAACTCTGAATAGTACTTGATTTTCTAAATTTTGTATGTGTAAGAAAGGGCCTTCAGTGAAAATAACATTCAATTATTTACTTACTTTAGTTAATTTAATGGGCTTTCATTTTTAGGGCCTAGTTGAAGGTTTCTATATATGAGTAAAGACTGTAGCCCTGTTTGTGATGGAGATAAGGAAACAAGTGGCTTATTAATTCTGAGAGCTACCCATTTGGCAGGGACTTGTTTTTAGCCATTATTATAAAATAGGTAGAAATTTCCTGTGCTTTGATTGGCTGAGAGGTACCAGTTGCCGTGTCCTATCAGGACTTATACTGACAGCTGGTACTACTTAAGCCAACCAAAACACAGCACAGTCACAAATCAATACATCGCTTTCCCTGCCTGAAACAGATCTCCCACTGTTGCTCCTCACCAAGCCTGTTAAGAACCTCAACAACAGAAAGTACAGCTGTCAATAGACATCAGTGTTTGTCTCCAACTCAACTCAGCCCTGCCTCCGAACGGCAGCTAAACTTTAAATGTTTACAACTCATTTTATTTTCACTGCAGACCGTTTCTCCACTGTCCATTCCACAGCTCTGGCATGTGCTGTTTAAACAGCATCCACTTAACACTGACTGTTTATACTATCGCAGTCTCCATTCCTCCCGTGTCTAGTCCTCACCCTCTTGCTATCCAGCAAGCTGCAAGGTCCAAAAACAGACAATCGGGTATTTTCAAATCACAGGCTATATCAAAACAATTTAAATGATGATGAAGGAAATGCAAAGGATTGTATCTGCTTACTGTGGCTGCTGAAGGACATGCTCGCTCCCAGTCAAGGTGACCACTCCTCCATAAGTACTGTATTTTCCTAAATAATTCCACCTTTTACTTAAATTTTAAACATAAGATATAAACAAAAAACTTGAAACAGTACTGACTTCCAGAAGCGCTATTAACAACAGCTTAACTACTGCACCATACCTAGGAGCTTTTCACCATCTCTCTGAGGACAGGGTGGGTGCCCCAGGACTGGAAGGTGGCGATATAGTGCCAATCCACAAGG
This sequence comes from Neoceratodus forsteri, assembly GCA_016271365.2. Taxonomy (NCBI): domain Eukaryota; kingdom Metazoa; phylum Chordata; order Ceratodontiformes; family Ceratodontidae; genus Neoceratodus; species Neoceratodus forsteri. Next base: position 804,208,018 of record CM057453.1, read on the forward strand.
GGATCAAGGGAGGTGGCAGAGAACTACAGGCCTATCAGCCTGACATCGGTGGTGGGCAAGGTGATGGAGGGCATTGTCAAGGGAGAGGCTGGGGGGACCTGGAAAAGTCAGGGTGCCTGGATGATAGACAGCATGGATTCATCTCAGGAAATCGTGTCAGACAAACCTTGTGGAGTTCTATGACTGGGGACGAGTGACTTGGACCTCGTAGACCAGTGGACGCCTCTTTCTAGACTTCAGCAAGGCATTTGACTCTGTTCCTCATATGGGCCTGTTGGATAAGCTGAGAAATGGGGTGGGAAACCAGATGATCAGATGGATAGGCAATTGGCTCCAGAACCAGACCCAGAGGGTCATAGTTGGTGGGATAGTCTCATCCCCAAGAGGGGTCATTAGTGGGGTCCCACAGGGATCAGTCTTGGGCTCCTCCTGTTCAATGCCTATGTCTCTGACATAAGGACAGGAATCAGGAGTGAGATGAGTCTCTTGCAGATGACTCAAAACTGAGGGGGTGGTGGATGGGAGGAGGAGGTGTCCTTCAGGGGACCTGGAGGCTCTGGAAAGATGGTCTAGAAAGTGGAAGCGAGGTTCAATGCAGGGAAATGCAAGGTACTCCACCTGGGGCCAGAAACCCGGCCAAGTGTACACCCTGGGGGGTAATGCTACAAATCTCGATGGCTGAGAGGGGACCTGGAGGTGGTGGTGGATGTCAAAATGAACAATTCTGAGACTTGTGAGGGGCAGCAGCCAAGGCCAACAGGATGCTGGGATGCATCACTGGGGATCACCTCAAGAAGGAGGGAAGTGATGCTCCCTCTGTATAACTGTTTGATGAGGCCACACCTTGAGTACTGCATGCAGTTTTGGAGGCCACACTTAAAGAGGGACATTAAACTCCTGGAGAGGGTCCAGAGAAGGCAACCAAAATGATTTGGGGCTTGGGGACAGGACCTATGAGGAGAGGCTCAAAGAGCTAAATATGTACACATTGGAAGAGAGAAGGACCAGGGGACATGATAGAGGTCTTCAAGTACATGAAGAGGGTAAATAGGGAGGAACAGTCAGGGTGCTTTGAAGGAAGGAGGAGGGGCCACTAGAGGGCATGGGTGGAAGCTGGAGGGGAAGATTCAGGGAAGAAAGGAGGAGGAGGTGCTACTTCACTGGAGAGGGTGGTGGAGCCATGGAATGCACTGCCTAGGGAGCTGGTGGAGGCAGAGCGGTGGAGGGGTTCAAGAGGGGCTGGGACAGGTACAGGGAAGGGTTCTGAAGCAAAATCCAATGCAGCAAGAATATCCGGAACTGGGAAGGAGAAGCCAGAGAAGGCGAGGGAGCAGCAAGGTCAGCACCTGAGGTGGGGGCTGACCAATCGAGCAGACTCCAAGACCATTAGGCCTATTCTGCTGGCATTTTAGTATGTTAGTATACATGGGACATGCTTGTTCTCACTACTACTGGTAGGCATTGATCCCTATTAAAAAGCAACAAAAAGTAAGAAATGTGAAAATAAATAAATAAATAAGTAGACCACAAAAAGCATATTGAGTAGGGTTTTCTATCTGTGTGTGTGGGATGGGGTGGGGTGACATTACAAATACAATACAAAACAAGGACTACATTTTGTGTTTTTATATTGGTATCATATTTTAACTCTTTATTTACACTTTGCATGTATACTTTTAATTACTTTTTTACTGGGAGGGCCATTTTATAAGTGGAATACAACACTACAAGGTGTGATTTATGGCCTGATAAGGTACTTACCAGGTGCTAAAGGCACTAAGTAGCGCCTCATGCCTCATTACACACCTAGGGAATGCTCTTATCAGGCCATAAACCACATCTTGTCATGTTTTATTCTTTACATCTGCTCTCTGAAGGCAATGGCTAGAACCAAGTCTCAACCAATCAGGACACAGGGATTTCCTTGCCCATTTGATATGCAACCTTAACTACTTATTTATTTCAAAAGTTTCACCAAGAAAAACATACTGAGCTGATAAAAGCTCATTTCCAGATGCATCCTGGGGTGATGGGTTTGGAAGATAGTACAAGAGGAGAAAAATGAATAGTAATGAACTGCATTACAAATACAGTATTCATATACATCAATACAGTACATCAAAAGAGTATATCACAAATACCATAGGGCAGAACAGAACACAGGTACTTGACGAGATAAAACTGAGCTTCAACTACAGGCATGGGGAGAGCAAAATGGCCAGGGCAAATATGAGTTGGTGAGGTACAAGAGGTAGGGGGTCATGGACAGTTACAGGTGGGAGTAAAAAGTGATATGAGAAGGCAGCTTGACCAACAGTAGATTTCCTAGATGGAATAAAAGGGAATGACAAACATTACTAAGGATAGGGTAGGAGGAAGGAGGGAGAGGATAGTAAGGAAGGAAGGAAGAAGGGAAGAGAAACAAACGGAATTTGATATAAAGAAGGCACAGTGAAAAAGGTGCCTGAAATCAAGAGGGAAGGAAAGGGCAGAGTAGAGTGAGCAGTGATGGGTACCAGGAGGACAGTCTAAGGCAAATGACAAAACATGTGAAAGAGAGGTCCAGTCTGACGAGGAAGATTTGGAAGCTCCACTGTAAACTATGTCACAATAGTCAAAAATAGGGGAAATTATCTTTTCTTTTATTCTGCTTTTTCCTTTCTGTTCTGACCTGCCCTCCATCGGCCATAATACCTCACACCCAGCCCAGTCACCTGACTTTTCAGGGCTTACCTCTCCTGTGTTTCTCCTGGCTTACCATCCAGAGTGTGGCCACTGGAGAGGGGAACCCAACCTCTGAGGTGGAGTTGGAACTTTGTGTCTGGAGAGCACCTTGGTTGGCGGTGCATGGGCTGCAATGTGAGGAGGGTGTCATCTTGCCCAGTCAGGGATGTTTCTTGGTTTCCTCCCTCAATCCCCGTGATGGACATGGCTGCTCTCTGTGCACATGGATACTGGTTCATGCCACATGCAAGAAGCATGCTGGTGGCCACACTCCTGATCTTTGGCTCCTGCCTGCATCAACACCTGTGGTCACCCAGGTGGCAGTATCATGGGAGGCCAGAGTCCACTCCCTGAGGTGGAGTGCATCCCGCTGGGACATTGAACCCACCTTCCCGACCAGCCCTCCAGTGACCTAGGCTTGTCCCCAAACTCACATTGTCATTGTCGCAAGCAGTAGCACTACCACTGCACAGAAGACCAGCCACAGGGAGAGTCACCTTTAAACAATCTCTTGGCAGGCAGAAAGTAGGATACTCACTTTGTTCCTGTACAGTGTAACAAGCTTGGGTGGAGCTATTGGTGTATGGCATCAAAGTGCACCAAGAAATGATGATGATGATTCAGTAAGACCCCAAGGTACCTAAATGAGGATACATCCTCAGTCACAGCACCATCAAGGATGTGGAAAGATGGGAGGAAATGTGTCTGGTAAGCATCTGTTGGGCGCCAAATGTCATGGAAATTCTGAATATTGTCAAAATCCAGCTGTAAGTGGGAAGTGAGGTCATGGGAACAGGAGCCAGATGTGAAGAGTACTGTATCATCAACATGCACATGAATGGAAACAGAGAGGCAAAGCGAAGTCATTCAAATGCATGGAAAAGAGAACAGCACCCAGGACAGACCCTTGAGAGATGCCTGAACAGATGGGGAGTGGGGAGGACAGGAAACTTCCAATCCAGAGAACATGAGACCTTCCCTCAAGGTAGGAGTGGAACCAGCAGACTGAGGAATCAGAGAGGCTCACTGCTTCAAGCTTGTCCAGAAGGAGGGTATGTGCCACAGTGTCAAAAGCTTTAGCAAGATCAACAAATATTGCAGAGGCGATCAGACCATGTTCCATACCTGAGAGGATGGAGTCAGTGAGCAGGAGGAGGGAGGTGGAAGTGGAGTGGAATTTCCTGAAACCAGATTGGAAAGGGGTGATAAAGAAGGAGGAATTCAAGAAGGATGAGAGCAGACAAATAACATGGTGTTCCTGTTAATTTAGCCAGAGGGAAGGAGAGATAGATAGGATGGAAGTGACCAGGAGAAGAAGGATCACCACTTTTAGGTAGTAGGATAACAGCAGCCTGATTCCAAGCTTCAGGGACAGTGTCAGAAGAAAAAGAGAGGTTAAGGAGTTGGGTAATAGGCAGAGCAATGGCAGGAGCTGAGAGAAGCAGAAGGTTAGGATCAAAGTCATCAGGGCTACCTCCTTTGTGAGGATTAAGGGCAAGCAGGGCCTTAAGAGAAGCAGAGGAAGAGGTAGGAGAGTAGGAGAAAGAATGAGAGGGGAAGGAAGAATGAGGAAAGAGAAAGGAGGGTGAAGAAGGGAGAAGAGAGAGATAGAGCACAGGCAGAGAAGTAGAAGTTAAAGGAGAAAGCAATGGAAGAGAGAGTCAGAGATGAGGGAGTCACCAACCCTGAGAACAGGGATAGAGACTGGGTTGGAGGGAGAAAGGAATGGACAACCATCCAGAACTTGGAGAGGCTATTAATCTTGATCTGGAGTTTGGATGCAAAATACTCAGACTTCACAAGTCTGATGGCTTTGATACAGACACTGCAAAGGTGCCGATAGTTGGCCAAAGCAACCAAGGAGCCAGTGATCTTGTAGGCTGGTAGGCAAGATTTCTGGTATAGAGGCAAGCTAACATCTCAGTTGATATCCAGAGAATATGAACGACCCATACTCTGGTTTCCCTAAGAGATGCATGGATGATCCCATATAGCCATAAATTTGGACTGGATGTGTTGGACAGCATAATTTATTTTATTGGCTGCAGAGATGGGGACCAATCAGATGCCCAGAGATCATCTAGGAGGGAGGACAAGTACAGAGACCATAAAGGACCTGAGATAGATGAACTGGGGAGGGGGCTTAGAGCAATGTATCTTGCACACACATATGATAGTCTCTGAAGGCATCAGGAAAGACAACTGCTGCATCCACTATATGGTGGGGATGGGATGAGAGGACCCAGTCTGAGAGTGATTTAAAGATTTAAAATTAAGACAAGTGTGGTCACAAATCAATTGAGTCAGTTGAAGGAATTTACATTTTGGGAGAATTTATTAGAAGTGTATGAGAGCCAGTTTATATTAAAGTCACCAACTGTAAGCGGCTCACCTCTGGGAGAATGGGAACAGATAGAGGAAAGAGCTCGGTAACTAGATCAGGAAACTTACTAGGCAACAGTAAAGCCCAGCAACAAAGATGGGAACAGAGAAGGAGAGGAGAGTTTGAGGAGGAGCAGCTCATATGAGTAGGGAGAAGAGACAGCAAGCAAAGTCACACATTGGATGCCAGTGGATATGTAAATTGCAACACAGTTACCCCTCTTGTGCGATCCTGCCATACTAAGGTATAATCCGAGATAGCCACAGCAGAATCTTGGACCCTAGAGGAAAGTCAAGATTCATATAAGACAAGTGCACCCAGCTATAGGTTAAGCATGATAGGCAGCAGCTGGTCAGTTTTAGGGAGGAGGCTTTGGACATTTACAGTACCTGGGCAACCCTCAGTCCTTTGGGAAGCTGAAAGGTGGTTCTGTGATGGGGCTAGAATTTAGTTCAATGTTACCTGCTACCAAAAGCAGCAAGAAAATAAGGAGCTTCATGGAACCAACATGCTGATTGGAGAAGGGGAGCAAGGGGAGGGAGGAGGTGGAAGGATATGGAAAAAGGGACAAATAGTACCAAAGAACTTCAAGGTCATGCCAAGGAGCAGGACAGAGTTGACACCAAGGATGCCAGTGGGAAAGGGAAGGAGCAATAAACACACAGAGAAGCAAAAATCATATGAATAGCTCCTTCAATTGCCTCAAAAAGATTGTAGTTTGGGTATATCAGAAAATATGAGAATGTGTGGCTCTTACATCCTCATACCCTTGCCAACAGGCTGCAGTTGGAGATTTCCTCTATATACCTGCTGCACTGGGGTTAAGATTTTTGGATTAAATGCATCTATCCAAATTCCCTGCAGCTATAGAAGGAGGGAACCTTCTGCATATTAAGACATTTGAGACCATTGTTCAGGAGTAATAAGGAGACCACATTCTGTGCACCAGAGATCAAAGACCCTCAATGGAGTTTCTGCCTTATGTTTGTCTAAACTAGCATGAACTGTGATGTAACATGTTTGGGGAGAGGAGCCTAAACGAGAAGTTCATATGAGAGTATAAAGGAGAAAGCCATCCATGTTCAAAGCAGCCCATGAAGAAAGCTTATGGAGATACAGTAAGCTGTGGCCTGAAAATATCAGAAAAATCTGTAGATGGCATTGTAAGTGTTTGTTGCAATTCTTGAAATGAGATCACACATCTGTCCTGGCAAAACAACTGTGGAAATGGAGACCAAGCTGATCTTGACATTTATAGCCAAGGTCCAGTTTAGCCAGAAGAAAATCTAAATGTAAGAGAAAAGGGAGAAGCCAGAGAAAGAACACAGATCAACAGGGAAAACCATTTTCCAAATACAGAGGACATTAGCCATGAAAGGTGATGCCACGCTCCTCCAGAAAATAATGAACCGGGATTAGTAATCACAATTCTGCCAGATCAGAAAACTAAATATTATATATATATATATATATATATATATATATATATATATATACTTATGCAATAGGGGTGGAGATAAACAGAGTGTGATAAATCTGTTTATCTGAGCAACTGTATACATAAATTTCATTTATGTATAGTGCTTATGTCATCAGCCATTTATCCACATAGTACTTATGTCATCAGCTATTTATCTATACAGGACTTATGTAATTTAGAATGTTCAGCCTCAGTAGCAGCATTAACCATATAATGTATGGTAGAACGCTGTTAACCTTAGAAATCATCATTTCCTAAGGTTGTTAACCTATCGATGTGCGTAGATATGTTGTTAACCTATCGATCCTACATCACATCAATAGGTTAACAACAGCTAAGTGGTCTGCTTATGTGCGTGCTTTTTTCAACGGGAACTGACGCTACAACAGCAGTGGTTAGGGAAGGACTGAACGGCCGCGGCGGTGACTAGTTATGAAAAGTAAGCAGTTTCGAGGTGGGACCATACACTATAAAAATAATGTATGGACCTCATCGGCAACCAGTCAATTTAACCATCTCGAGGTTGCCATGGCGATGTAAACCTCTCGAGCTTAGCTCTCGAAGTTTACACGGTCACCCTGGCAACTTCGACTTTTAACTGACCAGCTAACGATAGAGGACCATACATTATCCTCTATATTAAATCGGATAACTTTTAAACGAAAAATGATAGCATGGTACTGTGAGCATGAAAGTTGTTTAGTATGGAAATATCTACAAAATGAGTGGTGTTTTATTTATTGATACCTTTTATATTTTTGAAAATTACAAAACACAGCAAAAATCATTTTATTTTCATTTTATCCACAAACAAATGTAAATAACTTTACAATGAAAATGATAGCATGGTACTGTGAGCACAAAGTTTATTTAGCACAGAAATATCTACAAAATTAGTGGTGTTTCATTTATAGATACTTTTTACTTTTTTCAGAATTAGCGAAAAACAGCAGCAAATTCAATTTTGTGCACTTTTTCATCAAACAAATGCAAATAACTTAAAACAAAAAGTGATAGTATGGTACTTTGAGCACAAAAGTTAATCAGCATAAAAATATCTACAAAATGAGAGGTGTTTCATTTCTAGATTCCTTTTAGAGTTTCTATAATCAGCAAAAAGTGGCAGAAAATTTAATTGTTATTCCTTTTTGACTAACAAATGCCCTTAAAAGCAAAAACAGAAGAACTGCAAAATGGAATATGCAATGGAAAACTCATGTAATAATGATGTATTCAGCGAGTAGTTTGACTTCAGACACCTCACTCGTGCCCTATGCCACTTGTGAGGTTACCTGAGGTCAAACTGCTCTTGTGCAGATAAATCATTTATTACACTTGCTTCCATTGCATATCCCTTATCTCTCTCTCCCTCTCTCTCTCAAGACACAGTGTTGTTGAGAAGAATTTCTCAGTCATTGTAGAGATGGTAAAAGTCGAGCTACTGCATAATAAGTTTCGAGATGAGGGAGAGCCAAACCTCCCATCTCTTATGGCTCAGTTAAGATGGAATACTTGACCCTTCAAGGTTTGCTTAGCCATATAAATCTAGATATCACTTTATTTTAATATGCCCATGTCATAGGCAAGATGGGGAGACAAACTGGTTAGGAAAAACATAAGAATATTGATAAGAGCATCATTCTGATAAGTCATGATAGGCCATGAGATATGTTTGTGCTGGCAGTTTCGCATGTTCATATGTATGAAACAATGTGTCTTTCCAGAGTCAAAGGAAGCAAAGCCCAACAGTCTAGATATGCCCAAAATGAAAACCAAAGAGAGAAGTTGGGGTCAAACAATGGGGAAATGGAGGTGGTTATTTTGACCTCTAAGTGTCTTAAAGAGGAAAGATCACATTTAAAAAGTTCGACTTTTACCATCTCTACAATGCCTCCGCCCTTGACACTACTGCAGTGACCTCTGCAGCCTGTTCACCTAACTATAATCTTTAGCCTAACAATGTTGCACTAACTCTTTCCTCCCCAATCTGAACCTATTAATGCTCTTGAACTATGTTACCTAGGGAATCTACAGTATTGTCTCAATAATGTCTCTGTCAATGGATTATGTAATGAACAACACTGACCATTCAGATATATCAATCCTATTTAACAACTATGTGTAATCAGCGAATACTGTATACCCATGATAACCTATACTTCCATATGTTTTCTACTGTTTATTATCACTTGTACTGTTATTCCTGGTCGCCCCTGAAAAAGGGACCTTCGGGGCACAGTGGGCTTACCCGTCATCAAATTCAATAAATAAATAATAAATAAAAGGAAATAGCTGACACCGTCGATGGAAAGAGAACCATTAGAGACAGAACCTCAGTTTTCTGATGATTTAGCTGGCAGCCTGAGAGGGCACCAAACCAGCTGTACTATAAACTATAAACAAGGAAGATTGTCCTCAGGGTGGGTAAGATAAAGCCAAACTTTGTCAGCATATAAGGTTAATTATACAATGGCAAGAAAGAATGCTGGCCTCTGATTGGTCTGTCTGGGCTGGACTTGTGATGTTATCCCAACATAACATCATGGCTCTAATACCAGCATGCTCACAAACACATTAAATATTGTTCCACAGCCGCTCCTATGAGCAGCTTCAGCAGTCCCCACTCTGCTCAGAATCGGCGCCCCTGCTCCACTCAGAATTGGCTCCCCCACACACACATACACACACAAAATCCACCCATTATTTTCTCACACATTCCTGAAACCCCTGCTGCCAATAGTTTTCTTAACAAAAATAACACACATACACACAGAAGCGAAGTGAAGGCCATACAAACATACAAACATACGAACTTGCCAGCAGATAAAGGCCCTATGATCTATCGAGTCTGCTCGACAGTAAATTAGCAGCCCTTATTCTGAAGCTTCCCTTCCTCCCCTCCCCTGTGACCTCCCTCTTGCCCCATCCCAGCCCCTTTTGAAGGAGGCCACTGTTCTACAGGGTACCACTTCCAGCAACACGCTCCACCTGGCTACCACCCTCTCTGTAAAAGTGTCTTCTCATCTCCTTCCTGAACTTCCCCTCCAATCTCATGGCCCAGAGTGTCCTTACCCTTCCTTAATTTGAACCCCCTCCATGCCTGTCTTGTTTATTCCCTTCATGTATTTGAAGATTTTAATCATATCTCCCAGCCCTCCTCTCCTCTAGAGAGTACATGTTTAATTCCTTTAGCCTGCTCTCATAGGGTAAGTCCCCAGTCCATGGATCATCTTTGTTGCCCTGCTGCACCCCTCTAGTAACTTAATGTCCCTTTTTAGGTATGGGTGCCAATACTGCACGCAAGTACTCCAGGTGCGAGTCTAACTAATAATCTGTCAGGCAGAATCATTTCCCCACTCCTTGAGGATATACCCCTGGCAATACAACCCAGCATTTTGTTGGCCTTTACAGCTGTCTTCCTACATTGTGCTGAGTAGATAATTGATCCCATAATGAGCACCCCAGATCCTTCTCTTCCTCTGACTTGGCTAGCTGCACCCTCCCCAAGCTGGTAACTTTTCCTCGAGTATTTTGCACCAAAATTCAGCACCTTGCACTTTTTGATGTTTAATCTCAGCTTCCAGGAATCTGACCAGTTCTCCAACCTTGACAGATCATCATGCAACCCCTGCCATCCTCCTAGATCGACTACTGCTCCCATCTTGGTGTCATCAGCAGACAGACTGATCTTGCTCTTGATGCCCAATGAGATGTCTGCAATGAATATCCCAAACAACACTGATCCCAGCACCGAGCCTTGTGGTACCCCACTTGTCACCGCCTCTAGGGGATGAGAGCTCCTCACCCACCACCTCTACCCTCTGATGCCTTCTCTGTAGCCATTTCACTACCCACCCCACCATCTTTGCCCCTGCCCCTGTGCCTTCTAGCTTTCTTCCTAACCTCCCATGCCATGTATGGCTTCACAGCAGTCTCTTGTTTTATTGAGAGTCCGCAAATGCTGAACATTTTAGGAACATTCCAAGTGTCTGTGTAAAGAAAAAGAAGCTCTGCTCCCAGTTTCTGTGTAAGAAGAAAAAAACTCACAAACAACCAGTAAAACAACACACATTCCCTGCACGGGATCCCTCTCATTCAAACCAGACTGAGTGAGCGAGCAAGTGCATCTTTCAACCATCAGCAGACAGCTGTTGTGATAATGATCACTGCTCTTTGGATCACTTTCTTGTTTTCTATTTCTTTTATAAATACCACCTAACATGCTTCCAAACCATTCTCCCTACCACCTCCATACCTTGTTGTTCTTTCCTTTGCCAGATATCCTGACAGTGGTGGCAGTGGGTGCCCAGCAGTAGCATGACAGGGCAAGAAATCCAAACAGTGGTTACTGCCTAAAAATATCATTACACTACAATAATATCCCAATCCCAGTAGAATATTTAAGTACAACAGAAAACTGTACTGGGAGAACAGGATTGGGGAGGGGACACCAAAAGAAAGGAAAGCACACAAAGGACAGGCAAGCACATACAAAAAGAAAATGTATCTACTACTCACACAGCTCCACCTAGAGGATAAACACAAAAAGGAACTTTTTCTTATATAAATATACTTCCACCAACCAAAATCAAGTAAAACAATGTTTTAAAACTACTCCTTTTATCTCCCCTTCTATTTAAAGATTAGCCATTGTATAATAGGAATAATGCACTCCAGGGTATGTGTCATGCTGGGATAATGTCACTTCTGGGTACTGGACACCCTCAGCCTGTGGCCTTGTGCTCAACTACCTGAGGCATGACATTGTCCCAGCATGACACACACCCTGTTGTGCAGTATTCCTTAATGATACTCCCACTTCTCCTCAATGAGAACAAACCAGTATGTATCCGGTCCCGCTGAATGGCCTAGGCCAAGGGCTTAATGCACTGGGCAAACAATAGGGATAATGGGCAGCCTTGAAGGCTGTCTTGGTGAAGTTCAAAGAAAGGGATACATGACCAACAGCCTACACCTGGACCATACAATGAGAATAATGGGGCAAAATTAGATCAATAAAACATGTGGGAAAGCCAAAATGTTCCATAGTGTAGCTGAGAAAGACCCAAGACACATGTTCAGATGCCTTTTCCACATTCAAACTGACTATAACAATAGGAGAGTTTAGCACAGTAGCCTGATGGGTATTTAAAACCAAAAGGGGATGGTAAGAATAATAGAGTTCTGTAGACTTACCAGGATTAAGAATTATGGAAATTGTGATGTGCCTCCAAAAGTCCAGAGGGGTATCCTGGAATACCATGTTAAAGGTGTTGAAGAGAACTGGGAGCAAGACAGATGAAAACTGTTAAGAAATTCAGTGGGATAGCCATCAGGCCTGGGAATTTATCTGCCTGAAGACAGGTTTGGCTGGCTATAACTCTTCTGGGAAATAGGAGACAAAAAAGAGGAGGGAGCTTGATAATCAATCATAGAGAGGGTAAGAGAGGACAGATATTGATCTAAAACTGACTGTTCAGGAGAAGGGAGTTAGAATATAATTTGTATATTAGGTGCCTCTGAATCAGAAGCTGTGTCACATACTATCTGCTGAGACACTAGGTATAGACATTTTGGAATCGCAGCATGAGTCCTGTATGCCCTCATGGGGTGGGCAACAATTCTAACCACCTGTAGGCCCCATCATGATATTTCTGACAGAGGTATCTTAAAGCCGTTTCAGTTCATGCAAGGGCTGAATCATCCATCTCTTTTAGGGCTACAGTGGGCATAGCCCTGCAGACCTGTTGCTATGAGAAAGGACTCTCACATTTCTTGTGACCGAACAATGTCTTGGAGTCCCAATACAGTTGCCTCCATGTCTGTGAAGCAGTCCACTCGCTGTCTCTATAGGCAGTTGCACCACACTATTTCCCAATCACGAAAATCCTCTTACTGATAACCCCCAAAGGCAACTTTCGCCTGATTTTCATGAGCAGCACAAACACCAAGCCATTACGACTTTTCACGAGAAGCAGGCTGCCGCCTAGTAAAAAAAGTAACTCTATGATGAAATGTCCCAGAACTCTTACCTGGGTCCAAGTTGCCAGGATGTTCACTGATAGTCGTCGGACATTTATTTTGATTTAAAAAAAAGATAAGTAATTGTGTCCATGGAACTGACCCCTGTAGCCCTTCCACTTCCTGAAATGTTCGGCATACCACCACACCCACCTCTTGCTATGAGAGCAAATAAAGAGCAGTAGGGGTGCTGCATAGAGCTGAATATGGTCATAGTAAGATTAATTTTTAAGTGAAGTTAGTTAATCTGTAAAAAAATGCCAGCTGTAGAGAGAGAGGAGACCAAAGGCGTCCAGCGGCTTCAGTATCGTTCATGTAGTGCAGTGTGACCGAACGGTGTCAATTGCAGTATAAGATGTGCAGCTAATGGTTTACAATAAGCAATCCTCTGTTAAAAAAGCATATTAAAGAGTGACTGACATCTCAAAGAATTCTGCTTGCATGTGTTTATATTTTGTATATTTCTCCTACCCATTATTTATTACAGAGGAAATGTGTATGAACATATAATCTTTATCCCTCAGAGTTCAACTGCCTCTGTAGCTTACCCCCTACTTCATGTCATAATCATCTGTTGTGACATCACAGTCCACTGCTATGAGAGTTGCTGTGATGTCACAAGCAGTATGATATGTCCTCAGGTAGGGAGAAAGCAGCAGGGGTAGCTGTACTCTTCAGGAGCAATGATCTTGTTTTCATGCAAATGACCTCAGTAATAAATAATGGGAGAAGCAATACAGGACTAATGTGAAATAGTGTACAAGCTGAACTATGTCTAAATATCATGTTTTGTTAAAGTGGGTCCCTGCATGAAATCACCTTTCAGGCAGCAAATGAAAAATTTATCTTTGTTCATGAGGTGGGGTCATAAGAAGGGTATGTTGAAAGTTTGGTGTAAGAATATTAAAACAACAAAGTTATGAGCCTACATTGACTTTTGGGAATGGGGGCACGTAACTTGATAATCTTCAACATTTTGACCTCAGAATTACAACATAGCTATATCTTTACAGCACCTCATAAATGTGACAGCTATCATTTTTCAAATCCTAGCCAAAATGTATTTTCCCATCTCGAAAGGTGATTTTGTGGTCCCTGTGTGAAATCACCTTTTGGGAAAGAGTTGAGCATTTTCTCTGTCCTTGTTCATGAGGTGGAGTCATAAGAAGGCTATGTGGAAAATTCGGTACAAATATAAAAAAAAAACAGTTATGAGCCTAAGTTGAATTTTATGAATGCAGGCTTGTAACTTTGGTAATTTTAATATTTTGACCCCAAATTTACAACATAGCCACATCTGTATAGCACCTCATGAAGGTGACAGCTGTCATTTTTCAAATCCTGACCAAAATATTTTTCACATCCTGGTCCCTGTGTGAAATCACCTTTCAGGCAAGAGGTGAAAATGTTCTCTGCCCTTGTTCATGAGGTGGGATCATAAAAAGCTATGTTGTAAAAGCTGGTGTAAAAATATTAAAAACAACAATTGGTGTAAAAATATTAAAAACAACAAAGTTATGAGCCTACATTGAAGTTTGCGAATTCAGGCTCATACCTTTGGTAATTTTCAATATTTTAACCCCAAATTTACAACATAGCCATATCTTTACAGCACCTCATAATTGTGACAGTTGCCATTTTCAGCACTGGCCCAAAATGTGTTTTGCATCCTGAAAGTTGATTTTGTAGTCCTATGTGAAATTACCTTTGGGCAGAGTTGAACAGTTGCCCTGCCCTTATTCATGAGTCAAGGTCATAACAAGGCTATGTTGAAAATTTGTTGTCCAAAAATTACAAAACAACACATTTATGAGCCTACGTTACATTTTGCTAATGCAGGCTGGTAACTTTCGTAATTTTAATATTTGTACCCTAAATTTCCCCATGCAGCCCTATCGGCTCTGGCAAGAATATGTTTAACCTGATACAGTTTGCAAAGTATCAGCTAAAGAGTCTTGCTTATCTTGCTTTCGCAGCAAAATTAGTGCAGCCTCGAGCCTCACTACGTGCTTTACATTTTTTACATACAGTATTTTGGGCCATCAACCACCCCTTTAACCTTTCATCGGTCCCACTGTCAGTCCCCAGCCCAGACTGCCCCTCCCCTCATTGTCTCTGGTGGGGATCTACACAGAGCAAGACCTGAGAGTTGATGGAAAAGCCATATGACCACTGAGACCCATTTATTTTGCTGTTTCTCCCTTGTCCCTCCCTCCTCCTCCCTGCGATGTTGGGCATGTGTCTCTGTTGACCTCGAAATCAGTATCAAGTAGTAGGCTGATGCCACCCTCACAAAGGAGCTGTCTTCTGGCTCATCATGGGAGGGGCTGCTGCTATGCCAGAGCCCAGCTGTCTACCTCTCTGACTGGCTTGTGCACCCTTGGGAACACTCTCCAGGCTGGCTGCTGGATCCCAGTAACCCCAGGCTTGCTTCCAAACCTGAGTCACCAGCACTGAAGTAATCCATCAGAAGGCTCCTTACTTTGTGCTTTTACTTTTCCAGGCTGTATGACTAAACGGACCCTGGGGACGACCACCTAAACCATAGCCCACAGCATAGATGAAGACACCTTCATGGTGTTGTTAAAAGAAAATATTCCCTGAAACTGCTGCTAAACATATTCAACAAACTGTTTATTCTTTTAAATTCAAATGCCAGACAGTCATCCATTTGAAGAGGCCAACATTGACCATGGTTAGGGCTGCATTTCTTTTGAGAACAAAAAGTAAATACTTTCCTATAGCAGCAGGGGAAAAACTGCTATTTAATGACACACTGTAAAACATTGTCTCTTGGAGCTCACGTAGCAGCCTATACACAAAATGTAATAAAGCAGAGCACAATTGTTTTTCTATTCAAGTTATCTCCCAATCTCCTCACATAATGTTTACTCCTGAAAAGCAGAGGAGAGAGAGAGACGTTGAAATTGACAAGAGAAAAGGTGGCCCTCTCTCTCTCTCTTGCTCCCTTGCATTCGACTTCAAAGAAAAACACCCAAACGTGTTCTACAACCAAAGGCAGCATTATTAAAATAAAATAAACAAACAAGTACATATCCCAATGGATTCAAATAAAGCCTATTTATGACTCCCATAATGAAAAAGAAACACCTTTTGGGATTGCAAAGTAAGCGGCCGAGATAGTCGCTCAGTCAGAAAGGAGAACTGCCGTTTTTAATGCAGGAGTGTATTTCTTCGTAGTACAATTAGTGTATTAATGCAGGAGTGTATGGGGTAGTCATATCAGATGACCTAAAGGTGGGCAAGCAATGTGAGAGGGCTGCAAGGAGGGCTGGGGGATACTGGGATGTATAGGGAGAGGCATCACCAGTAGAAAACAGGAAGTTATTATCCTCTGTACAGACAGCTGGTGAGACCCCATCTGAGTACTGAATGCAGTTCTGGAGACCCAATCTCTGCAAAGATATGGACAGGATGGAAGCTGTCCAGGGAGGGTATTAAAATGGTGCAGGGTCTGCACTGGAAGACATATGAAGAGAGACTTAAGGAGCTGAATATGTATAGCCTTGAGGAAAGGAGGAGAGAGGGACATGATAGAAACGTTCAAGTATCTCAAGGGAATCAACAAAGTCCAAGAGGGTAGCATCTTTCAAAAAAAGAGGTGTGCAAGAACAAGAGGGCACAATTTGAAGATAGAGGTGGGCGGTTCAGAGGTAATTTAAGGAAGCATTTTTTCACAGAGAGGGTTGTGGATGCATGGCAGGCCTTCGGAGGAGGTTGTGGAGTCAAAATCAGTGGTGGAATTCAAGCATGCATGGGACAGTCATAAGGCAATTCTAGGGGTGGGGAAGGAAGAAGTAGGCTGCTGGTTAACTAGGATCTGCAGCTTATCCAGTAGGTAGGGAAATGGGCAGACTGGGTGGGCCAAGCGGTCCTTATCTGCCATCAAATTCTATGTTTCTATGTTTCACGGAATTCATGAATTCCATGATGCCCATGAAAAATACAGCCTAACCATAGTTAGTACAAGTGAATTGTCTGAATATGAAATTTTAATCTATGCCTTTTAGTATTCCAGAGACCATGACCATACCATCACCACCACACACACAACCTTGTCTTTTCTAGGCTAAATAAATGAAAATATCCAGTCTTTCCTCATATTTTGTAATCTTAAATTAAAACTACCGCACTTTATCTGGAATAAATCCATGAGGTTCACTTCAAGAAGGGGTTTCAATCCCTAAAGACTAGCTAACTTCCTTATACTGGACTATTTGACTTCCTTTACAGTCATTGCCCATCAACCATGCTAACCAAACTTGACACCCTTTACCACGGGCTTTAAGATTTATCTTAACTCTACCCCATAGTACAAATCACTGTCGTCTATACCAGGTTTTGGGATGGACCTCACTCTCAACTAGAAGAAAAAGGAAAGCTCTCCTCTGTTTTTTAAAGCATTATCTGATAACCTCCTGCATACATCTCAAACGTCTTCAAATGGGCAAAAGGTTCCTATGGCCTGAGACACTTCTCCTTAATCTGCTTCCAGACTTCTAGAGTGAAAACTACCCTTGGCTCAGCAGCAATCAACTTCTCATTTCCATCACTTTGGAACACTATGCAAGACTCATTAAAATTATCCTCACTTACAAGCATTTTCACATTCAAAGCTCTATTAATGGATTATCTGAAGGAATCATGCAACTGTTTCAGATGCTTATGACCCCTAAGCCCCGGGTGGCACTCTCAAATCCTACGTCTAAGTATCTCATCCACCCACATTCCTAACAACAGAAACCTAGGACTTACAAGCCTAGTTCCTTAATCCAAGATGCGGTGCTATTCTCTACCTTTTACCTATTCTGGCCTCCTTTTGGCTGCCTACTCTTTCACCCCAATTTCTACTCTATTCCTTAATACTTCCTTATTTTTTGATCATTTATCTCTTATTCAGCGGAGACTATATGGGATTGTTGTCTCTTCTCATTTCAGTAAAACTTATCATTATGTACCTTTGCATGTTAATTATGTATAGGCCCATATTGACGGCACCTTCACAATGTTTTTTTCTTTTTTTTTTTTGCACCGTTGTCCATCGTAATTGTAACCTTATGAAGGCTACTGTATTGTATTTATGCCCAGGACCACCTTGAAAATGAGCTTGCTCAATGGTGTTTATGCCTGATTAAAAAGTTATTGACTGATTGATTGATTGATTGATTGATAAACGCATTGATTTAAGTACTAGAAATATAGGGTATATGCATGTATAGGTTATCTTTGCAAATACTTGGATTTGCATTATTGTATGTACTGTTTTGCATTTTATCCTACTGTATTGTGATTTTAAATTTTGTATAGAATGTTTTGTTAAAGGTCTAAGACTGAACAATAAACTTATTTACCTACCTACCTATTCTTAAATCACTGATAAGTTTGGTGGACCTGTGCTGGACACTTCTTTGTCATTCTGTGCTGGTGATCAGAACTTGATGCTTTTTAAGATGAAACTTTGAAAAGGCCCTTTTCTTGGTCATATGAGACTTTAAAAGAAAATCAAATGTCCAGTTTCACATGCTAGACAGTGATACTTCACCTCACATGTATGTGCCCTCCTTTGCAGTCTATGCATTGCTTTTCAGTTTGCAGAACAAGGATGTGCATACTGTATTGCCTGTAACACTTTGTTTTTAGCTAGTCCTCCTACTTCTATACATCTGAAAACCTTAACGTTACAAGACACAGCCTACAGACTTGTGGGAGACAGCCTTTGTGTTGTACCGATATATTGTATTAATGTGATGTCCACTATGGAAATTAAATTGAAGGTCATATACTTAAAATGATGTAGCACATGACAGAATAATATCCCAAGTCACAAGTCAAAGAATATTTATTTTTTTATCCCAACAAGTATTGACAGTTTGATTTCACAGAGGTTTGGGCATCTTAATTACTCCCAATCTATTGCACAACCTATTTCTTTTGGCACATAACCACAAATCCTGTTTTCATCACCAGCGAATATGTTTTCAGAAACGCTGACAACCCAGTTTCTCTGGACCCAGAAGGGTGGATTTATTGACTGATTGGTTTTATTGATAACTGGGTTTGGTGGACAGAGTCATAGGTTTTATTGGTAACTGGGTTTGGTGGACAGAGTCTTAAGTCCTTTTCCACCATGACCCAGGGAAAAGCGGGATGTTTGTACAATACATTATTTTAACATTATTTAAGTACAATACAGTACATCAATTTAAACAATCTCAAGGTATGTATGGTACAAGGTACTAAACCAGACAGATAAAAGGTAGCAATGTAATTACATATATGGGGAAAAAGAGTTCAAAATTACCTTTACTCCACCAGTGTCATGAGTTAAGGAGAGCATAAGAGGGGCGTGTCAGGTGACAACTCAATTTGATGTGCTGCTCTCAGTCTGTGGGATCAATTCAGTTCAGTTCATAGATACATAGACAGTGTTGGCAGATAAGGGCCTATGGCCCACCCAGTCTGCCCATTTGATCTTGTAAATTTAGTTTATGTTTCAGTTGTAGCTTTAATCCAATCTGGGCTAGTGATTTGTTCATTTGACTGGAGAATTACAAATTTTCCACAGGAAAAAATTTAAAGCTGTAAAGTAAACTAAAAAGTACACAGAAGAGAAGATTAAGAAAGACAGTGTCAGAGACAGAGTTTTGTGCAGCTCATTTGCTCTGCTGCTGATTCTGTTTGTGTATGGCATGATCTGCAGTGCTAGTAGTTAATAGGGGACAGTCACTAACTGTCTAGTCTGGTTAGTGACAGTGACCTGTTTAGGAATTAATATCAATCTCCTGCATTTTTTCAGTACTACTGCTACTAACTTAACTGCAGGTAGACTGCAGTGCTGTACTATACTCCTGGGGCCGGATTTTCAAATGGTGGCACAGGGCTTGCATCCAGCCCTTTGCCAAGAAACTTAGGATTTGACTTACACTAACCCCTTTGCCACAACTGCACCTGATTTTCAAATCTGGGTGCAATTACAACAACTTCCCTGCATTACGGCAGCTTCGTCACATGTCTGGCGCAAGCCCGTAACAACCTCCTGGGTGTGGTGCGAGGCTAGACCATACAACTGTGGTCTAAGGACCCACATCTGGTGCAAGACCTGCAGCTGGAGACTAACGCAAGCCCCTGAGATATATGTTTGGTGCATTGAGGCTTGCGTCCATCAAAGGTTTGAAATTCTGGCCCCCTGTGTTTTACTGCTAAAGTACCTGACTTGATGCAGCCAGCAGTGCTGTATTACCTGTTAGGGAGAAATATCCTGATGTCTTACTTCTTAAAGTACTTGACTCGACAGAGCCAGCAGTGCTTGTTACCTGTTAGGAGAAAATATCCCGGGTCTTACTGCTTAAAGTACTTGACTCAACAGACCGGTAGTGCTGTATTTACTTGTTAGGAGGACATTTCCGTGTCTTACTACTTAAAGTACTTGACTTGACAGTGCCTGCAGTGCTGTATTTACCTGTTAGGAAAATGTTCCTTTTTTTTTTTTTAATCCTCCTTTTGTCGGGCCACCGACTATTTCTGCCCTAGTCACGGCCCCGGAGACCTCCACACTGCCTATTGCTGCCGAGGACCCTCAGTCACCCCGGCTACCCCCCAGAGGGTGGGGTGGCCACAGAACTGTGACTTAGTCGGGGCCCCTACAGCAGCGGCAGTGAATTGAGGACCTCCGGGGATGGCTTCATTTCTCTCAGTGGGCCAGCCTGCCTTCCACTTTTTCCTGGTTCCCTCCCAGAGGAGGCGGAGATGTGCAATGATGCCAGCGTCTGCCCCACCTACCCCCTTGTTAAACATCGGCAGCGGGTCTCCCAGCCTCCACCAGGAGTCCTCAGTGCTCGAATGTTGCCCACCCTCCCGGAGAAGGACAGCTGCCATCGGACGCTCCATCCTTCTCCCCGGCCAACCTTCCGGCGATCCGGGTCCGTTCCCGAACCCGGGTCACCAGCGTCCTGGCGGAAATCCATCATTGCGCCGATGGCCGGCGAAAATATTCCTGTGTCTTTACTACTTAAAGTACTTGACTCGACGCAGTAAGCAGTGCTGTATTTACCTGTTAGGGAGAAAATATCCCTGTGCCTTAACACTTAAAGTACTTGACTCGACACAGCAAGCAGTGCTGTATTTACCTGTTAGGAGAAAATATCCCTGTGCCTTACTACTTAAAGTATTTGACTCGACGCAGCAAGCAGTGCTGTATTTACTTGTTAGGAGAAAATATCCCTGTGCCTTACTACTTAAAGTACTTGACTCGACGCAGCAAGCAGTGCTGTATTTACCTGTTAGAGAAATTATCCCTGTGCCTTACTACTTAAAGTATTTGACTCCGACGCAGCAAGCAGTGTTGTATTTACCTGTTAGGGAGAGAAAATATCCCTGTGCCTTACTACTTAAAGTACTTGACTTGACGCAGCAAGCAGTGCTGTATTTACCTGTTAGGGAGAAATTATCCCTCTGTCATACTACTTAAAGTAGTTGACTAAAAGCGCCAGCCAGCATTGCTGTATTTACCTGTTAGGAAAATATCCCTGTGCCTCACCACTTAAAGTACTTGACTCAATGCAGCCGGCAGTGCTGTATTTACCAGTAAGGGAGAAAATGTCTGTTTTATTACTTGAGTACTTGACTTGACACAGCCAGCAGTGCTGTACTGACCTATTAGGGAAAGAAATATCACTGTGTGTTACAAAATCACACATGCCCCCACAATGCAAAGCATCATGGGCTGCATATGCAGATCACCACAGAATGTTATGCTGGTCCAACTTTAAGCAGAATTGCATGGTGCCGAAAGGCCTCTCACACAGTTTGCAAAGGGTGCTAACAGAAGACATAGACACGTGTTTCGTCCTACCAGGACTCATCAGTATGCCTCGCCTGTTTGACACCCCAGTGGAATGGACCAGCTACCCTTAAGACAGTGTGCCTTGGATATGTTGTGGTGAACCCATTAAAATAAAAACTATATAAAGACAAAGAACCTCTGTGCAAACACTGAGGCAAGGGTACCCCAAAGGGCATTTGGCTGGGAAGCCAAGATTCAAGAAAATACAACACACATGCCCCCACAATGCAAAGCATCATGGGCTGCATATGCAAATCACCACAGAATGTTATGCTGGCCCAGCTTTAAGCAGGATTGCATGGTGCCGAAAGGCCTCTCACACAGTTTGCAAGGGTGCTAACAGAAGACATAGACCGTTTCTTCCTACCAGGACTCATCAGTATGCCTGCCTGTTTGACACCCCAGTGGAATGGACCAGCTACCCTTAAGACAGTGTGCCTTGGATATGTTGTGATGAACCCATTAAAATAAAAACTATATAAAAAGACAAAGAACTCTGTGGGCAAACACTGAGGCAAGGTTACCCCAAAGGGCATTTGGCTGGGAAGACTGTGTGTTACTACTACTACTTAAAGTACTTGACTCGATGCAGCCAGCAGTGCTGTGTTTACCAGTTAGGGGAAAATATTCCTGTGTCTTCTACTTAAAGTACTCAACTCAACGCAGCCAGCAGTGCTGTATTTACTGGTTAAGGAGAAAATATTCCTGTATCTTACTACTTAAAATACTTGACTTGATGCAGCCATGAGTGATAAAAAACAGCAGCACTTCTCGGGCAATAGTAAAAACAGTACAGAAAATTCAGGATGTTGCAGGAGTAACCCGTCAGTGGTACTCAAAGGATGAGCACAATTGTCATCATAGTGCAGCGCCAGTCTTAGTAAGCAGAGTGATGGATGATGATGATGTGGAGGAGAACACAGGTGAGAGTGAGGGAAATCAACGAACAGATCCTGTTGTAGATTTGTAGTAGATAAGGCAGCAGTCAATATGTCAAGTAACTGTTGCTCTGGGGATTGGGATGAAGAGGAGGAATACTGGGGCAGAAAAGAACAAAAAGACTTCTTGGAAGGATGATGGCTGTGGTGTTAAAAACATTAATGATAGTGGGGCATAAGGAGAGTCAGACACCCACACATGCAGAGGAACAACAGGAGACAGATGATGGACAGGCTTCTGAGGGGAAGAAAGAGATGCAGTTCAACCAGTCAGAGGATGTGCATCAAACTTACGTGCAGATGGGCATGGAAAGACCTCAAAGAGACAGTGGAAGTAGTAGTGGCTGTGGTGCTGGCAGTGGTAGTAATGAACCTATCCTCCTATAAGCAGCAGTGCAACAAAATCTGTGAAATGCATTGTGTGGGATTTTGTTACACAAGATAAATCATCTGGCAGCCATGTGGTTTGCAAATTATGCAAAACAAAATTAAGTCATAGTAAAGTGGGTACTGACTGGGAACATCAACAATGATAAGGCATATAAACAAGTCTCACATTTATCAGTATCAAAAAGCACAGAAGGCTCACACACAATTTGTTGCACTTCTGCACTCGGCTGAGGAGGATGAGGTAATGGATGTTTACCAAAGTGATGAAGTAACTGATGCGGAGGTGGAGGATGATGAAAGTCTTCCTTCCAGTCAAAGCACAGCATCTCAGTTTCTCATTTCTTTACCTCTCTGAGTCCACCACCACAGCCCCACGAGTCATATACCATCCATGGCCACAACATCCACTCATCATGGCGGTAAAGGTCAAGGAAGCAGCCCAGAAAATCAGGTGATAGCAGCAAGCATAGCGGGCATCAAATTTCTTTGAAAGACTGCTTTGAGCAGTCATAGAAATATAAGCCCAACAAGCCTGAGGCAAGGCAATTGACAAAGGCAATTGGGAGATGATAGCCCCTGACTTGCTCTCATTCCCCTTGTGGCTAACCCAGGTTTTAAAGCACTAATGGAAATCGCTGTGCCAAAGTATCAGGTCCCCAGCCGGACCTATTTCTCCAGTGTTGCCATCCCACACTTGTATGATGCTGTTCAGAAAGCGTGTATGATGCTCTGAAAGGTTCACTGAGCAAAGGTTCATGTCATGACAGATACTGTATGTGGACCAGTGGTCAGGCGTCTGACTATATGGCTTTGACTGGCCATTGGATAAACGCTCCTCCTCCTCCTCATCACTATCATCATGAAGTGCCACTGGCAGTGCAGCAGCAGCAGCAAGAGCAAGGGACTTACTGGTCCAGTGGGCGCTGTGGCCTCACTTCATGCCACGTCGCGACCGGTTCAGGAACAAGCCCAGGCCATCAGGGGTCAGCAGAGTTAGGGAAATGATCGAGCATCTGAAGGACAGTTCTTCCTTCCTAGGGAGGGTGTAGGGTATCACATCACTCTTGCGCAACCTCTGGTGGCTGTCGGTGGTAGCCCAGAATAAGCATTGCCACTGTATGGCATCAGGGGTGGAGCTCGCGGACACTGGTCGTCATTGCATGACCGAGCTCTATGGGAGGGTAATATAGTTGAGGAAGACAGGATCACAGTGGGTGGTAGAAGCACCCAGGTGAGTTGGGAAGCCTGAGAGAGTTCAGGGTTTGGGGAACAAAACAGAGTTAAAAAAAAAAAAAAGCAAGAGACTTTCACTGTTGAAGGCAGGCAACTTTATGTATTTATGGTTTTGAAAAGACTACAAAGCAAAACATCTTCTAGAGGTCCTTGAAAAAAGTTTGCTGAGAGGCTGACTCCAAAGTCCTTGCAACCAGAGTTTATAGAGTCTGACAATGCATCAAATATTGTGAAAGTAGTAAGACTTGGTAAGTTTACAGATGTGCCATGCTTTGCACACACTATTAACTTGGTGGTGAAAGACTTTATCACTGAGGACTGAAATGTTCAGAACGTGATTGCAGTCGCCCTCACTGTGTGCACCCACTTTAGCCATGCTGTGAAAGCCTGAAAGTTTTTTTTTTGTAAAATATTTTTATTGAGAAAAGCAGCAATACAATCAGTATATAACAAATATCCAAGCAAACAACATTTCAGAGATACCAACCAGTGTCTTAACAGTAAGATACATTATTCATTAGGTGGCAGTGTGGCTCAGTTGGTAGCACATCCACCTCTTGACCAGAAGGTCATGGGTTCTTGTCCCACACCAGGATTGGACTTGCATCTAAAAATCGCTGGCATCCAAGTGCAGTATTGAGGGTACTGTACTACTGGGTGTGCCATCCTTCGGATGAGATGTTAAACTGAGATCCCTTCTGCCCATCCTGGTGTTGTCCAGGTGGAAGTAAAAACCCAGGGCACTCTTCACAAAGAGCAGGAAACATTCCGTGTCCTGGCCAATATTCCCTTCTCATAAACCAGTTCATGCAATTATCCAGGCTGTGTGGGTGATGTTGGGTGATGTTGTGTCATATGGCCACTGCCACCACACATTCAGTCACTTCACTACCAATCTTGCATTGCTTGTAAAGCACTTTTGGGATGCTGTGTATGAAAACGCTATATATAAATGCTGATTCTTCTTCTTCTTCAAAGTGGATAAACTGCAAAGTTCATTGTCGATACTTAACATATATCAGTCAAAGTCTATAGAAGGTGCATAGAATCAAATACTGGTTGTAGGTAGTTAGTGATCCAAGCTGGGATGTTTGGGTGTGTTACTGAGGGTCTAAGGAGACACAAACAGGCAGGTTTCTACCAATGTGCCCGATCTAGCAGCATGACCATTCAATTAATTCACAATACCCCTTATACCATCAACCGAGGCTAAGCTGGTAAATGGCCAACTTCAACAGCTCTCTCTAAGGGGCCCAAAGCTTACTGAATATGTCCACACTGCCATTTGCTGAGAGTTGGGCTTTTTCAAGTGTGAGACAAAGATTTATGTTATTAACCCATTGTTGCACCAAGGGTGGGTTGGCGCCAGCCACATCTGAGCTAGTGTCTTTTTGCATTACCAGAGCTATTACCCACAGAGGGTGGCTATTATGCCTGCTTCCTCTTAGTGAATCTGCCCTAGTAATAATTCCAGCAGGGTGCAGGGTGATTTCATTGAGAGGGTTAATTCCATAATTCTGTGCACCTCACCCCAGAAGGGAGACACCTTTAGGGCAGGCCAGTGTCATTTACAAAAATCAGCCTGTTCCTGCTGGCACTTAGGGCACTGGTGAGAATTTTCTGGACTCATGAGATGAAGCCTGGCAGGGGTCAAGTAAGCTCGATACATAAAATTAAGCAGTATCTGTCGTAGTCTATTATTTCTAGAGCACAAACTGAGGTGCTTAACTGCACTCTCAGACGCCACGTTCAATACTGATCCCCAAATCCCTCCCACTTCATTCTAGTAAGTTGGGCTTGATCTGGTTCTGCACCCAGCAGTGTATGGTAATATGTGAGAGGGCTTTCATTGTCGGGGATTATAGGCCCTCCTCAATGGGGTTGGTTCGGTCCATCCAGACTCTGTATTCATGGCATCTCTTAGCCAGTGCCGAATTAGCTGATATACAAAGTAGTCCCCAGGGTCTATCAAGAACTTGACTCTAATTTCAGAGAATTCTAAAATCCTCCCCCTTCATATGGTTGTAGGGCACATCGACACCCTGTAATACCAGGCTCTCAACTTCTGATGTATGAGGGCTGCGTAAATGCCTCTATGCCTCATTACTGTGGGTAGGTCTGAGTATGTGGTGCAACACACCTCCCATGCCCAAATTACTGTGCGACCTCCCCAGCCCCTCAGCTGAGGCCATTGTGCAAGGGTTGTTGATGTCCGCTTGACCCCAAGCACTACCCCTCCTAACAAACACATGTGTCTCAGGGATCCCACAATTTGTTCCTCCTCAGGGTCAGCCAATCTAATAGGTGGGGGCTCATCCCTTGGCAGAATGCCAGTTATGCTGCTAGGTAATAGAGCTGAAAATTGGGCAGACCCACCCCGCCCCTACCAGCTGCTTTTGCAATATAGTTCTCTTGATGGGCTGACTTCCCTCCAAATGAAGCCATGCATCAGAGAATTCATCTGTTTGAACTGTTTGAGAGGTATCTGAATGGGAAGGGACTGATAGAGATACAGACATCTTGGCAGAATCATCATCTTTACCGTACTGACTCTCCCAATCAAAGTTAGGGGCAGATTCTGCCACTTCTTGCAGTCCTGGCTCAATCTTTTCATTAATGCTCCATAATTCTGGGAGTACAGTGTTCCAGTCTTGGCAGAGATGAGGATCCCGGGTATTTTATCTGACTCACCATCATCAGGCCCCCAAAACCTGTACTAGCCCAGGCCCATTCAGCGTCCCACCAGGAGGAGTTCACTGTTTGTCCAGTTGACCTTATGGCCTGACAATGCTCTATATTCCTGCAGTAGACCATGGGCCACAAGTAGTCCTTCCCCAGGCTTCTGTAGGTATAATAGGATGTTGTCAGCAAATAAAGCTATTTTGTGTTCTTTACCACCATCCTCGAATCCCTATATCTCATCGTGATTCCTAATGGCTGCTGTAAGAGGGTCTAATGCCAAGACATAGAGGAGGGGATGGGGCATCCCTGCCTGGTTCCCTTACCAACTCGAAGAGGGGCAGTTAATGTCCCATTCACTAATATTTGGGCTCTTGGGAGGCATACAGGGCTCTTATCCAGCCCATGATCCCCTTCCCTGACCTTGCCTCGAAAGGGGCCTCAAACATATACCCCACTCGACTCTATCAAAGGCCTTCTCCGTGTCCATTGCTAGTATGGCCACCTCATGCTTTACAGCAGATTTACCCAAGAATGCTGGATGTTTATGGTTCTCCTAATGTTATGCCTTCCTTGTCTACCCCCACAAATCCTGCTTGATCAGTGTGTATGAGTTCTTGGAGGCGGCTCTAGGCGGGTGGCCACCACTTTGGCCAGTATTTTATAGTCAGCTGTTAGCAGTAAGATAGGCAGTAGGAGGGAGCAGAGGGTGGGGTATTTTCTGGGCTTAGGAAGGACAGTGATGGTGGCAGCCCTCATAGATGATGGCAGGGTTCCTTTAGTCAATCCTCCTGGAGAACATCAAATAAGGTGTCTATTAGTTGCTCCTTAAACACCTTAAAAATCAATAGGCAGACCATCTGGGCCTAGTGCTTTTCCCCTGCCAGCTTTCTGATGGCCTTGAGTATTTCAGATATGTCTAGTGGCCTATCCAGGTCAATTGCCATCTTAGGGGGCAATGTCAAAGCAAGCTGTTGTGCCTGACAATAAAATTGCTCCTTTCTATTTGTGCAGTGTTTGGAAAGTTAAATTTCCACTTCAATTTCTGCACTATTCTATACAGGGGTTGTGAGGGAGTCCTCATATGGGCCTCTTCATAGGATGCAATTTGTTGCCTGAGTTCTTCCATATTCTTTTGTGCTTCTTTTTTTTATGAGCTGAATAGAAATAACCTGACCTCTGACATAAGCCTTCATTGCCTCCCACCTAGCTGAATAAGAAGTGTCCCTTTTTGTTATGCATCCAGAACTCTGTCAGGGCCCTAGTGATGTATGCCAAAAATCCTTGTCCTTTAGCAATACTGGGTCGAGCTTCCGCCCCTCGTACTGATCTCTTGCCCTCCTCCAAGGTCATGGATAATTGTAAGTATGCAAGGTCCAACACTAAAATAGAGGAGTATTGGGATGTTTTATGCCCCCAAAAGTGGGGTACTGACCAACATCTGGTCAAGTCGGGCATATGAGCTATGAACATGTGAATAGAAACTATACTCTCTGCCCGTGGGGTTCAGGTGTCTCCAGGCGTCCACCAAGGTGTACGCCCCTTCTATATCCCTAGGGCCATTGCGCTCTTTGACATTGGGACTAGGTTAGGGGTTATATCTGTCCAGCGTGGTGTCCCTAATGCAATTATAATCTACCCTCAGCACCCAGGGACCCAGGAATTTTAGCCATATCCAGGGCTAGGTCTAAAGAAACCCTGGTCCTCCACATTAGAGCATATACTGACCCCATTGACACAGCACCTCCCTCTATAGTCATGTGTGCGCACATACCTTCCCCTCCGTCCTTAACTGCTTTATGAATGTTAACTCTCTGTCCTCTAGGGATCCATATGGACACTCCTCCAGCCTTAGTTGAATAATTAGAGGATATCCACTGGCCTCCCATGTACCTTTCAGTTTTTAGAGCATCTGGGGCAGACATGTGTGTTTCTTGTAAAAGGACTATACAGGCCTGCATTCTCTTCATCTCATTCATAACCTTTTTCCTTTTTACCACTGATTTTAACCCATTGACATTCCATGTAACCACTTTAGTTAAGCTACCCATTTTTTCCTTATATACAAGCACCTTACCAAATGTTACGTTGATTGAAAATACAGTTCGCTGGATGTCTGCCTAACTTTTCTCCTAACTTGTTTTGAAACTTAACAAACCTTAAGTCACCCCATTTTAACATTCCCACCTCCCAACCTTAGTACCAAAGATGCCAACAGGGCATCTAACACACCATTATTGTACCCTCATACCCCCTCGACTGGGCTGTACTCTGCCCTGCCAGAACTCCTCTCCTGTAGATGGTGAGTTTCCAAGGTTGCCTGAGCATTCATCTATAATAGGGGTATACCCCTTCATCCAGTGACCTCGTTAAATAGAGCTAACTCACATCTGTACTCTCTCCAGCAAGTAGGCATGTAAATGGAAGTTAAAACACCAGTTTACCTACCTTTAATTTGAGTGCAGTGCAGGGCATCTACAGTTTAAGGGAAAATATTTCTCCATGGGTGGAATGCGTGAGCAGCCTCCACCCTGAAAAAGAAAAAATGAAACACCAAGTATCCAGACTGTGACCAACAGTGCCTCCCACCCCAACTTCAAAAGACCTCGATGAACATGCATTAACATACAGATTACTAGAAAATATATCAACATGCATTGTAAAACTATCATTAGACAATCAAAAGTCAATGCTCTCTATGCAGTTTTCTTCACCCTCTCTCTGAGCTGTAAAGTGTATTATTGGGGCAATAATTATTCTCACCATACTTTCTGTTCCCCGACCCCCATGCATTCAGTAAAATGTTATTTTGTCCATTCCCTCCAAATGTCACTGAAAGTCCCATCCTGCTCATTGCTATTGCATGCATCCCCATTTCATGCAAAACCACCATGTTGTACATGCAAATATGGGTGCACTTCCTGAGTCAGATCCAGAGTCTTCATGGATACCCACATCCCTAGATGTGATCGGGACTGAACAGTGTTCCATAACGACCACAGGTTCGAAGAAAGATAGAATTTGAATTAGGGGCCAGCATAGGTGGGTGGAGTATTCCTGGTCTTTTCGGTTAATCACATTTTACAACTAGCTGTCCGATCACCTGCCTCCCTTCCGAGCCAGGCAACCTTCATTGTAAGGATGATGACCCTTTAGATGACTGTATCACCCTTGCATCTTCCGAATTACGCTGAACCCAATTCACTTGGTTTGTAGTGTCTAGAAAGTCCTTCACCTACTCCCACGCAGGGACAGTCCACTTTTCATGCCAAAGGCCTCCGAGAAGGTGGCAACAGGGAGCTAGTCTGTGAGGGTTTATCTACACAACCCCAGGAATAATCATAAACCAAAGCACCAAATACCTTCATTAAGCACACTGATTTTGAGTAACTCGGGAAGGCTTTATTCACTCTTTTTCAGTTGTGTGGTGCTCTCTCCCTTCCCATCGAATTGCAGCTGCCACCCATTTTCTGCCTCCATGTAATTGAAAAAAGTCTTGGATGGCATCTCCACCGGCTGATCCTAAGTTTTGCTAGGTAGAGGAATTCAAAGGGCCATCCTAAATCATGCAGCCTGGATTTCACCCCATTAAACTTCTGCCGTTTGGCTTGTAGATCATGGCTATAGTCCTGATAGATTCCCACTCACGAGCTGCCACATCGAAGGGTCCCTGCTTTTAACTGCTGCCAGAATTAATTCTTTATCTGCAAACCTCAAGTATTTGATTAGACAGTGTCTCAGTCGCTTATTTGGCTTGGGCGTGGGTCCCACTCTGTGCCCACTCAATTTCAAAGTTCGCTGCCTCTGTGGTAGTTTGAGGTACTTTGTCAGCCACTGTTGCAGGTCTTCTGCAGGGGATTTACCTTCCATGCCCTCCAGTAACCCCACAATCCACAGGTTCGACCCTACGTGAGCGGTTCTCTTGCTTGTCAATTTTCCCTGTAGCTCTGTAATGGTTTCCACCTGGTTGTTACACTCCTGAGAAAGTATATGCAGTGAATCCTCCAGATCACTTACTCTTTGCTGCAGCTCACTGATCTGCATGGAGTGTGTAGTCGTAGTATTGGTCAAGCCAGTTACCACTGCTTGCAAGTGCCCCATTTGAGGTCGCCGCCAGAGCTTAATCCCGCCTCGCATCTCCTGTTGCATATAGCCTCCTCAAGGGTGGAGGGTATTCCCTGCCAAAGAGCACTCCAAAGTGGACATACTTGACTTGGGGGACATTGTGCTTTTGGTTTGCAGGTGTTTGAGGGGTCCAGGCCTTGCTTCTCTCTGCATTGTTCTGTTTCCACGAACTGCAATCTGGTTTGCCGGTGCTTAGATCCCTTGCTGCCATGGACTATTGCTATCACTCCACACACACTAGCCACCAAATTGGATCGGGTCACTGGGAAAGGGCGTTTATAAAGGTGGATGCCTTGGGAGCTAAGCTAAACCATGACTGCAATCATGTCTGCATTAGCCACGCCCCAGCCTGAAAGTTGTTATGGCACATTCAGATTGAAAACAGCCTCCTCTCCATCAGATGATAAAGGAAGTTCCAACCTGGTGGAATTCCACTTACTATATGATGTAGAGAATGCCCTGAACAACAGAAAGCCATCCATCAATATGTAGTTCAACATGGCATTGGGAAAGGAGATGTGAATATCAGCCCCAATCAGTGGCATCTGATGAAGAGTCTTTGTTGTATCCTTAAACCCCTTGAGGAGGCTACCTGAGTGGTGTGCTCTGATGGTGCCGGACTAAGCCAGATCCTACCCTTAATTTCACTCATCAGGATGAGACTGCAGCATCTTGAGTCACAGTTGTTTGACGGTGATGACATCAATGCTGCCTCACTTGATGGAAAATAATACAAACCTTCCTGGCTGACGAGAACATTGTAAATATGTGCAAAGTAGAACATTACATTTTGGCCACACTTCTGGACCCTCGGTTTAAGGATACAATTGAGACATTCTTCAAACCACATGACTTTAAAGACCTGAAACACTATTGTGAACTGTTAATTGAGAAAGTGTCAGCACATATAGTTGAGAAAAGTAGTATATCATCAGTGCCTTTTGACAACATTCTAATTCTGAACAAAATCTGATGGAGATGGAGGGAGCACAATCTGCCATTGCTGCTGCTGCTAATACCACCACTACTGATGTTTTGGGTCATCAAACACCAACCAGAACTGCTGCTACACCACAAGAGGACAAACAACTATGGGACATACTGTCAGACTTTGGTCTAATAAAGACAGCTGGGACGGCTCAGCCGGCTATAGTGGTAAGAAGTCCCTGCTGCAAAAATGGTTAAGATTATATGGAGGAGACTGTACATCTCACCGCACTTGATGAACCATTGCTTTACTGGCAAAGGAAAAAATTGATATAGCCTTCTTTAACTGAGATTGCAATTGAATAATTCAGTTGCTCAACCACCAGCACATATTCAGAGATAATTTTTGGTGCTACTGGGGTAATAGTGAATGACAAATAACATGCCTTTCCATGAAGAATGAAGAGAGGCTTACATTTTTAAAAATGAACCTGCCTCAATTCAAAAACATATATTGTTCAAAATTTATGCAGGTTGACAGCACCAAGATGGCATGCCAAACTGATGATGACGATGATGGTGGTGAAGTGTTCTGTTGCCACTAGTAGCCACTAGCCTTTCCAGCTGTCTTTTCTCCACTGGTGGGTCCTCCTGTCTCCTCCTCATCCTCTTCCTTGAGTTCCATTCATTTCGAAACAAACATCTACTGATGGTTATCATGTGCCACTGAGGCCCAACCTAGCACCAGAAGTTGAAGGGCCACTACATACTGTCGCTCAGCTAAAACGAACATAAATAATTACACATTACTGTAACACAGTTCTTCAACCATTTCTTTTAGTGCCATTTTTAAATACAGATCCAGTACTTATTAGGCTGTTAAAAAATTAATACAATAAATGAATAAGAAATAACTAGTTTTCGTTCATGTCCGACTCCAGATGGGATTTAATTTTTATTATTTTTTAATTTTTTGCAGCAAAATGTCAACTTTCCAGTTTCCATTCACTATTTCCACTGCACCCAAGGACACATCTAATGTTTTGATCTGAATGAGCCATCCAAGTACAAACTGTTTTCATTATAACCTGCAAAATGAAAATAAAAGACTAGAATTTAAAAAATGCTGTTCCACGTACTGAGCTAACTGACCATCATGAAAATAAAAAACAAAAAACTTGTTCTTACTCTACCCCCAACTCCAAGTCCAAACCCCTGGGATGCTCCCTCTTACAAATACATTCCACCCTCCATTGTTAGATCCCCAACCGCACACCTGGTATCATAAAGAAAATTAACAGATGGTAGACTGTTATGGGTTTTCAATATTCTGAATAAACATGAATATATTTGTCAGGAAGGATCCTTTTCACATTTCCAACACGTGGACTCAAGCTATACTGACTCCTATCCTCCTTCAACCAGATGCCCAAATATGCCAATACCAATATCTCCCTCCACCTGCTGTTACACACATCCCTCTCACACCTTCTGCTTAGCAATATTGCATAGATAACTTTTTCCAAACACTATACTTTTAGGAAATGTCAAGATCCGTTTTCACTAATCAATGAATACTACAAAACAGTGAAGAATCAATTAGCTCCCTTTTTGCTCCTCCGTCCATTGAATTCCTCCTTCCACTTCATTGGACACTCTTCTGCCTTTCTTGGTTGCACTCCAACCTGACCAGTCTGTCAGAATGAAACAACTTCTTCTGTCTCATATATGGAAGTAGTACTTGCTGGTTGTCAGTGTCACTACTACCATATATGATATAAGCCAAGATTCTGTTGTTAGAAAGAGGTGGGGATGGGAAAGGGATGTCGAGGAGAGTGAGAAAAGAGTAATAGTGACATAGTTATCTATGGAAGGTATGGGATCAGGGATCAGGGCAGGATAGTGTACTAGAGGTACAGGAGAGAATGAATGTGGGTAATATTGACATTTACTCAGAATAATAGAAAACCCAAAACTGATACTAATGCCAGCCACCCCAACATTTCTTTATGGCCCATGACAACAGCCATTAATGTCTATTAGTACTTGGGTCTAACAGTGGGGAAGAATTAAAATTATTGTAACAGGGTGCAGCTCAGGGGTTAACATTTTGGGCTGCAACAAGGTTTAACAAGCAAAAGTTATCAGGGATGATATATAAATCATACATTATCCTGACCTTTGTTGCTTGCTAAATCTGTTTCAACACTATTTTACAGCATCTACTGGGTATAACCAGGTTATACAATGTATTGTCAAGTACTACGTGGTTCTACTTGAGTATAACAAAATTGACATATTTTATTTTGCATGTTTGGGAGCGTACATGTAGCACAAAGATTCTAACTGTAAGAAAGTAAGTTTTGCAAAGCTTTGGAGCACTGAGACAGACAGAATCCTATGCACCATAGTTGCAATACATACCATTCTTCGTACTACATGTACTTTCCCAAGCATGCAAAAACAACACATCTGTGGACTTCTTAATTATGTAGAACCAGGTAAAATGGGTTTATATATTGTACAACCTGGTTATACCCTGTATAACCTGGTTTTATTAAGTAGAACCTAGTTTTATTTGGTAGAACCTGGTTTTATTTGGTAGAACTTGGTTATTACCGAAATAACCCATTTCTACCTGGTAGAACCCGATTTTACTAGGTTCTACCTGGTAGAACCAGATGAAAGCCTGGTAGAACCTTTTGGGTTCTACTCAGAAAGTTTATGAGATAGAACTTTTAGAGTTTTCGCAGCCCTGATAACAAGTAATTGCACGATCAAGAAAGCAGCCTGTCAGTTGAAAACAAAGTACACAACCTCAAATTGCATCAAACAAAAGACAGAGTAGCCCTAGCATGAAGTTTCAGAAATGGACCTCCAGAAGTACACAGTAAGAAATGCACCTTCAAAAACAAAATTAACTGTATTGAGCAAGCGACCTCTGAAAAGCTAATAAACTGCGTGAACAAAATGCTCTCATCATTCATTGATGTTACAAATATTGACTGATACAAAGCAGGGCAAAATCATTTATTGCAGTATTTGTTAAAACTGTAATTTATTCAACTATTTAATCCAAATCTTTGACTCAGCTAATGATTTAAGCAGCACACATTTATAGGTGTTTCAGGCAGAACTCTATAAGTTCTCAGGCTTCAGAAGTTTTTGTTAAAGATTGCATTTACTATTGCATTTAATCTGAAAAGTTCACATTTAAATATTTATTCTACTATTTAAACATGTTATTTATTCTACTATTTAAACAGCATATTCCACTGCAGTTTCACAATGTAACTTCTTTAAATAATTCCTCAATAAAATCAGCATTGAAAAGAGACATCTCCATTGACTACTTTATAGGCGTAAGGTTACATACCATTTTAAGAACTAAAATATGAAAAAAAATGTACCTATACTTCTTTACAGCTGAGCCATTTTATAATAGCAATATTACACTCCAGGGTGTGTGTTATGCGGGGCGTCACCCTTGCAGTTGATTTTTCGGCCTTCAGCCTCATGCCCAGCCATACAAGGCGTGATGTTATCAGCACAACATGTACCCTGTCATGCTTATTGCTTAAAATACACATGGAGTTTCTGGTGATGATTGTTTGGCTGTTTGCTTGGTTCCGCAATGACAAGGTGAAGGTGCTGCTGACTGGTCCATACTGCTGCTGCTTCTTGCAATTTGCTCATTTCCGTTGGTTGTTTGGTTCTTGGGAGTACTGTTTGCTGGAGGATTCCTTGAGCTGTACTGATTTGTATCTGTCCATTTATGCAAGATGCTTCGATTATTTGAAGGTGGGTGCTGGTGCTAGTACTGGGTGCTTCTGGTAAGCGGCTGCAGAGGTCTGTGCATGCTCAGTGGTAGCTCCAGAGAGGAGTTGGCTTCTCATTTGTCGGTTTTGTATGGAGAGGACTCAGTAACTGCACAATGATGTTTCCAAATGGCAGCCAGTAATGGCCATGATTTGCCAAACTTCTAGGCCAGCATCGGACAGTATTTGGATTGAAGCAGCATGGAGACTGTGGTTAGTGTAACTAGTTTCAAGGCCTGCGGCTTTGAAAATTTGGAAGCATTGAGGCTAGAAAATTGATTCCCATGGGCTCCAATGTGTACCAAATAGTTTCTTGAGCCCATGGTTTTGCAGGTTTTTTGTGGATGCAGGTAGAGACTGGGTGCTTTTGGGGGCATTTTGCCCAGGTACAGTACTATTTGAATGCTTCTACCAGGCAATAAGGTTTTCCGGTATGGCAAACATATAGCCTCTTAGGTCGTCTCTTCCCCATTCTTGAATTTTTGAGTGATTCTTCATTTTCTCATGTAAAGTCATAGTTAGGTATTCATGTCCAGTTCTGTCATTGCAGATCTCAAATGAATCAGGTTTTAACTGTCTGTGCCCTTCACAACCGCGTCTTTCAAAATGTCTTTGTATCTCTAACCAGATCGCGACGGACTAGGTCCTCTGGCATTTCACAGGACAGCACCTTGGAGTTTCTGAGGTATTCAAGTGGCTGAGAGGGATCGCAGGATGATGTTTTGTGCAGTCCTTCCCTTCATGCCTGAAGTTTTTAATGCTGGCCAGAAAAACATTATTTGCAGACTGGTATTCATCATCAGACATTAGGTTAATATTTCTGCTAATGGGTCGTTAGTTGAAATACCTGTTGATTCCTGCTAGTAAGCCAGTATGGCTGATTATGCTGTATGGGTTGCCTGAGGATTTTCTGACAGAGCCATAGCAGTTTCTCAGAATACTGTTCAAATCAGATGGTGTTATTTCTGTGAAGTTTATGGTAATTTTATTTTCAGTCAGCCAGTCCAGGAATATCTTCATTACCCAGAATGTGGCTCTTTGTTGTTGACTCATTTCTTTTCTTTTCAAGTTTGTCCAGGTCTTCTAGAGCTAGTTGCAGGTGGCATTTTATTTATTTATTTATTTATTTTGCCGTTTCATTTTCTGGCTGTTCAGTTCTTTGCTCATTTTCAGTGCTAAACCATTCATTTATATCTGGTACAGTGAAAGTTTGAAATTAATTTCTGGTTGTTCTGTTCTTTCTTATTGTCAGCTGTTGTGAGAAGTTGTGAAGCTGTTTACTGCAGAGGGTTTGTCAGCTGGTGACAGACATAGTGATTTGTTTATTTTTCCTCCACAGCCATATAGTGCTGACTGGGTACAGATCTGTGATGTTGTACTGAGATATCCTCACATCTTTCCGTGGCTATTGACCACTCAGGTAAGTGTTGTTTTTGCCATTTTATAATTGATCATTAACTTGGGTGAGGTTACATCAAAAACTACTTCCTCAATCAGCCATGTGTTTTTAAAAATACTTTTCTTTAAAAATGTAAAAAGGAGGCATACAATTTAGGCAAGCATGATAATTAAATGTTTTTGGTGCAGTATTAGTCATTGTAAGTAATTTAGATCATAGATTGTATTGAGAAAAATGATAATGTGACCTACTAGAATTAAACAGGCCACCGAATATCTACTGATTTTTTTTGGGGGGTTAGGCAAACAAGAATTCTTGTATGTGAAAACTCAACACAGCCTCATGTACAACAGCATAGGATTCTTTTCCATGAGAAAAGTAAGGATCTCAAATGGCTGACTTTTCTACGTGTATCAATGGCTGCCTTTTGTCCTCTCTAAACTGCTTCCTAGTCAGACCAGCACAGACGTAGCAGCAACAATCACAAGCTAGGGGACCTCCTACTCCTGCAGGAATCATTTGATAAAAGGGCTTTGTCATAGCAGCCCAACCACCTGGAATTCACTACCAGAAAAATAGGAAAAACCAACAACTTATTAACCTTCAAAAGAGCCATGTTCCATCACTTCCAAATCCTATGGGGCTGCTAGGCACTTCTTTGCTCTTCTGTACTCCTAACCCTCCCCCTCACACACACACGCACCTACTGGGTCTTTTCTACATATGATATCTATGTAGCGTTGTTATATCAAGCTGATCTTTGTAAATATTAAATAATGGGAGGGCTCAGCCTGTGGTTCAATGGGGAGAATAACTCTGCCCACCAGCACTACTTGAACATGCCTCCAAACTCAATCAGCACTTAGTTCGTTTGGACTGAGCAGCTGCATTGTTTGTAGTCGTGCTTAGCACCTTGCCTTTCCTAGCTCTCTGCTTCTTCTGTTTTCTTTTTACTGCACTCCCTCTTTGCTTGCCCCTTCCATTTCCTTACTCCTCACCATTCACAGCCATCGCCACCCTCTTTCCTTTGTTTCTTTGGTTGGATTCACACTTTCTGCTTCCTCTCTGGCTCTCTGTGTGTTTGTCCCTCTGCCCCCACTCCATCTGTGCCCTCCTTTCCCCAGCGCAACACTGTCTTCTAGTCCTCCTCCTCCCTGTTCTGTCCCCGTACCTTGTTTGTGCCTGATTGTTCTCCTATGGGTTGAGAGTTGATCCCTCTATTGCCTCTCTCTGATTACTGCCTCGGCTGTTTACCTGCCTTCTCTCTCTGACTTTCTTGTCATTCATTCAGGTGGTGCACTTTGCGTCTTCACCCAGCTGCCCTTCCTGTTTCCTCTGCTTCTTCCTAACTCCATCTTCTCTTGCTTCTACTCAACCACTTGTCTGCAGTGCTCTTGTCCCCATTCTAACAGGGGACTTCTAGTTACTATTCTGTTGCCATTTCCTGCCTGGCTGTCTATACCCAGCACTTCTCCTTAGCGTTACCTTGGGCTGCAGAACAACCTTTCTATGTACTTAATGTTTCCTGCCCGTGCATTGGACCAGTCTCTCCTGTCTGTGCAAGGGCTGCCTTTAAAGACACAGTCCACAATTTCTGGGCTTGTCAGCCTCAGCCCCAACTGCCTAGTGACTAATTCTTAATCTTCACATCAGCTCCTGAGCCACTTTTCTGTGCCTCTACCTCTCCGAGAGATATGATCCGTAATTGAGCCTCTTCCAGGCTTCTCTGTCTGCCCTCTATAAGCCTTATTGCTCCTGAAGGTCTCTTGACCCCTGCTTTGCCTTCCCCCATCCAAACAGGTGGTTATTATACTGCAGACCTTTGCAGGGTCCACCTTGCTGCTGCCTCCTATCTTGACAGTGAGTCCCGAAATCCAGGCTTATCCTTCTACTTCTGCCTCCCTAGAGCTATCGTTATCTATCGCATTGAGTCCTCCAGTGGACCTTCGCCACCAATGGAAATCTCCAGGCTTGTTGCCTTTCATCCATGTCACCATATTCACTATGCTGCTGTTGACTCTGATCCACTTCTGGAACTCCTGCTTCACCATCCAGTGGTCTCATGGCTGGCTTGCCGTCCGGGTGACCCCATGCCTGACTGCCAGGAGGGCATGTCTACACACACCCTCCTCCCCTCCTCCACCACTGGAATCACCCTCCCTACAGAAACAACCTTCTTAATCCTGCCACACCTTGAATGGCTGAACTATTCCTCATCTCCTGGCTGACATTAACAGCCTGGGCATCCTCCCACGACACCCTTGGAAATGAAGTCATCTCCAGCAGGGACATCTCAGTGGTGCTAACATCCAAGGACCCTTTGCTCACCAAGCAATTGACTGTTCCAGAATTCGTGTTTGCATTTACCCTTTACTGGGACATTGGGGTCAGATGTGAGCACATTCTTCTATGACTACCACCACTCCTTCCGTCAAAGCAGCTGCCATCTTAACCCACTTCTATACAAAGATTGACTGGTCCACCCTGGACACTGAATTGTTCTGCCGGCATTTTTCTAGGCAATTAGCCCTGTCTGGCCAGCTATGCAGTGCCTTTCCCCACTTCACATCACTTTGCTCGCCATCCGGCTCTTCCACAACAGATCCATCTCCACAAATCTCAACCGAGGACTCCACTCCTGTCACCACGGCATGACATGCACCATACCCAATCCTAGAGTGCTTTCTCACTCCAGCCACAATAGCGAGGTTGGCCTATGACCTTCATGGGACATCAAACAATTTGCAATAACTACAATACATCCAGCTGCTTCATCTCCGGGTGTCGTTACCTTCATGTCTGCAGCCTCTGTAGCGAAGCCCATCCTAGAGTCAACTGCCTGCACTTACTTCCATGGTGGCACCTTCCATCCATCAGGACCAGTCATTCATTCTTCCCTAGTGGCTTCTTTGGCCCAGCAGATGTTGGCTTCCTTGAACTTAGTGATCCTACCAATTGCATACAATTACATCTTTCAATGGGGGCCTATGTGAAGGTCCCTCCTCTCCAACTTAGCCCCCCAAAAGGAGAACTTACACTCACAACACAGCTTCAGGATTCTTCCAATGATGGACCTACTTGGAGGTCCTGCCTTTCAACTTCACCCATGACAGGCCTAGCCTATGACTCTACTAAATCGAACTTTACCCAGTGGTGGACCTACATGGAGGTCCTGCCATCCCCAGTTCAGCCCATGTGGGGCCTTGCTCATGACTCAACCATTCTGCACTCTATCCAGTGGCAGACCTATATGAGGTCTCACCATCCCTGGCTTGGCCTATATGGGGCCCCTCACTCATAACTCAACCATTTTGCACTCTATCCAGTGGCGGACCTCAAGGGGTGTCCCACCATTCCTGGATTGGCCCATGTGGGGCCCTCACTCATGACTCATCCATTCTGAGCTCTATCCAGTGGTGGACCCACATGAGGTCCCACTCCTGGCTTGGCTCATGTGGGAGATTAGCTCATGGCACATTCCTCCCAGATTCCTACCTAGGCGGACCTACATGCATCCCGATATCCTAGCTTAGCTCACATGGGAGCTTAGCCTACGATTTATCCACACCAAATTCTTGCCCATGGCAGACCTACGTGGAGGTCCCGCCTTTCCAGGCTCGCCCATGTAGGGGCCCTACTTATGACATGCTCTTTCATTTTATGTGGACTAGATCAAAAATTACCTTTTCAGCCTTGCTTGAGGGAATACAATAGAAGTACAAAATATTCATACAAATATATAAAGTACATAAGAACAATTAACATGTATCTATACAAAACACACATACGATACATACAGTAAACAAAATCACACTTTAGCCCTTGTGCTGTTTACTCCTTCTCACATCATGTAATCCTGTCACTATAACAGGTAGATTGTTTTCCAAATATCCTCCGGGTCCTCTTAAAGACTTTGCTTTTATCATTGAGTTCTAGTCCCACTTGTGGTAAAGTATTAATCATTTTGGTCTGTAAGTGGTTAATGAACGCTCAACTATTTTGTATTGGTTCTATGTCTGTAAATAGCTTTGTTGAGGTTGCGCAATATCCTAGTTTTATTAGTGTGTTGGAACTAATTGTATACTGTTCATGGGGTTTGAGTTTCCAATAGTTTGTGTAAAACATAAATACTGTTTTAGTTATCCATTGCTTTGATGGTAAAGTCCCAATGTCTGATACAGGTTACAATGATGTTTCTTTTTATTTGTACAACCCACTGCGAACCTCATAATGTTGTTAAATGTCACAGTATATTTCTGAAATAGTATCTTAGGAGCATTTACCAGTAAGATGGAGTTGTATTCCAATGCTGGTAGTAAAACCTGGCTTGCTATTCGTTTTTTGCATGTGCTGTCAGACAATTTTATTTCTGTAAAAGAAACCATCTTATTGTTCACTTTTGTGTTACTTTAGAAATATGCTCATTAAAAGTTAAAGAGCTGTCTAACGCCACTCCTAGGTAATTAAATACTTCCACTTGTCCCAATTTAACACCATTTTTACCTATGATATTTATACTGTTACTCTCTAGTCTTCATGTCAGTCCAAAACCCATTGTAACTGTTTTTTTTATTTAACAAAATTTTATTTTACACAAACCAATTTTGTAGATCCCAGCACATTGGTTATAATTTTGCTTTTAGATCCGCTCCTGTTTTCCCGAACAGTAAAGCACTGTGTCATCAGCATACATTATAACTCATGCATTCTGACAAGCAGTCGGTAAGTCATTAATAAATATGGAAAACAGGAGCAGACCCAGAACTGATCCTCGCGCACCCCTGTATGAGTATTTCTCAAAGTTAATATGTCAGATCCTATTTTAACTTGTCTTGATTCATTTAATAATGTTCAATCCAGCCTATGCATGCTTCCCCACCCCTAATTCCTTAAGTTTGGATATTAGAATGGGTGTTCCACCAAGTGGAAGGCCTTGGTCAGGTCAACAAAGTTCCCTCCTGTAAGTAAAACTTTGTCCATGTTGTTATAGACATCACTAGTTAACCTAACCAAGGCCGTAGATGTGCTGTACCCTCTGAATCCATAATGATTTTCATTTAGCAGTCCTAGTTTTTCAAAATACCCTGTTAATTGTCTGGTGACAACTCTCTCCACATTTTGCCAGCACTGGAAACACAGATATAGGTCTGTAGTTAGTAACTTGTTGTTTGACACCTGATTTAAATATAGGTGATATTATTGCAGTTTTCCACAAGTAAGGTACTTTTTGTACACAATGACGGGTTAAACAAATGAGTAACCAATCTACTCAGACTTTTACTCCCAGTTTCAGCAACCTTGGTGGCAGCTCATCAATGCCAGGGCACTAGTTGTCATCTAATTTGGTCCATAATTCATATACCTCCATTTCTTGTTTTATCATAAAACCTAATGTGTATTTGTTTTCTTCATAAATTGTGCCAAGTTGATCAATATGTGAGTATTTATCTTCTCTCTCTAATTTGCCAACGTTTTTATCTATCTGTGCTTTATATTGACTCATGTCAGTAAAAATTAATAGAAGGCATTTGACACCTTTGAGTCATTGTCCAACACTGTGTCTCCAATAATAATGTTATTTACTTTACTAGCATTTTTGGTAGATATAAATCTTTGAATGAATCCAGAA
This sequence comes from Neoceratodus forsteri, assembly GCA_016271365.2. Taxonomy (NCBI): domain Eukaryota; kingdom Metazoa; phylum Chordata; order Ceratodontiformes; family Ceratodontidae; genus Neoceratodus; species Neoceratodus forsteri. Next base: position 804,250,627 of record CM057453.1, read on the forward strand.
TTTCCTTGGATTTAACAAATGCTTTAATTGTTCCTCTTTGTAATAGTTTGCTTAGTTTTTAAATTGCTACTTTGCAGATGTTCCTGCTTTTATTGTTGCTATTTAAATCATGAGATGACCCACTTTTTTTTGTACTGCTTCCATAATAAATGTCTGTGTTTCAACAGGTCCCACAATTCTGGAGTTAACCAAGGTGTATATTTTTTTTTTAATCTATGGGGATTTTTGGTGCATATTTATTTACAATATTAGATAATTGCACAGGAAAGAAACTCACTACCTCATTTATTTCCTCTGTTTTGTATAATGGGGCTCAGTCAATGTTATTTACTTCTTTCTTAAATATATCATCAGTCTGCTTTTTAAATAAGCGAATTTCTCTAATGTGAACTTCTTTAACCAGGCTTTTTATTTTTATTTTTATCATAAATGTTGGACAATGGTCAGAAATAATATCTTTTAAAACTGAAGTGCTAACAAAGTCTAATCTATTTGTTAAAACCCAATCAGAGTCCCCAAACACACACACACACACACACACACACACACACACACACACACACACAAACATTCATTTTATAGTTTTTCCTGACATTTTTGGGGTAGATATATGCAGGAAAATAAATATGTGTACCTTATTCACCTCAAATGTCAATCTTATAGTCAAGTAATCAGTTAAGTTATGATGTCCCACTTTAATTAGCCTTGAGTCGTGCCTTTAATATATATTAAAACTCCTCCACTCTTTCCTTACATCTATCACTTCGTAAATTGTATATCCTCTACACTGATGCAATAATTTCCAATGGATTTCTTTAACCAAGTTTCACTTAAAGCAAGTACATCAAATTTTTCACAATCAGTTCAAAGTTTTAGTTCATCAAAGTGGGCCATCAAACTTGATATTTACTGTAAGTGTGCAGATGTTAAGCCTTTTGATTGGGTAATTCAGAAGTAAATACCAAGGTACAGGTCCTGGATGTCTCTCAACATCTCCCCCAGCAATAACAAAGATGTAAGTAATGATGTTTGCAGTGTTAACCAGCACATTTGAAACAGTTTCTGATACTTCACTTTTCCAGTATAAGATTTTAAATTGATGTTGCTAAACCAGTGGCTACATACATTCAAATCTAGTACAGTCCCATAATGATTTAAGAACAAATAACTAGTATGTGTGTATTTCCTATGCTTAATAAAAGTCAAACTATCCCTCATATACACATACCATTTCCCACAGGAGCTGTCATTACCTGAGATAGCCCAAGGATTCCCCATACACTTAACAATAACACACAATTACCAATACTAGAAAATGTGATTGTTAAGAACCCCACCTAGTACTTTTCTAAGGCAACTATAATATACACAGTAGGTTAGTTTACACTTTTCTAGGGTGCTACAACATACACAGTAAACTTTAACTGCCTAATAATACATTTTAAAATATTTTTTTAATGGCGTCCGCTTGACCTCCCCAGGTGAACTCACCCAGGGTGACTCAGGCCAGTCCTGTGTGAGCCACTCATGTGTTCAGCTGCTCCACAGACAGCTGCTAGCAGTCCTACCCTTTATACTATGTAGTCTCTGCCCTTCATGTACCAGCACTGCCTCCAGCCGGTAGCCCTCCTCACTTACTGGGACACAGTTTGTAAGTTTCATTACTGGGCAGGTGGGCAGAGATCAGTACTGTCCTGGGGCACAGCAGAGCTGAAACCGGCTCCCAAAATGGATTTAAAGAGCTGCTGAGGAGAGCTGAGGCAGGTGATGATACAGCAGCATCTGACGCAAAACCAGGAATGCTGAAATGCAGGTAAATGCAGTGTTTTTAAACCTTTCAATCTCTGCCCTTCATATACGTGCACCGCCTCCTGCCCAGTAGCCTCCTCACTTACTAGAACATAGTTTGAAGTTTCATTATTGGTCAGGAGGGCAGGGATCTTTTACTGTCCTGGGGCACAGCAGAGCTGAAAACTGCTCCTGAGATGGATTTATAGGTGCCAAGGAGAGCTGAGGCAGATGGTGATACAGCAGCATCTGACAGTAAAACCAGGTATGCTGAAATGCAGGTAAATGCAGTGGTTTTAAACCTTCAGTCTCCACCCTTCATGTACCTGCATCGCCTCCTGCCCAGTAGCCCCCTCACTACCAGGACACAGTTTGTAGGTTTCATTATCAGGCAGATGGGCAGGGATCCTTTACTGCCCTGAGGCACAGCAGAGCACAGCTCCTGAGATGGATTTAAAGATGCTGAGGAGAGCTGAGGCAGGTGCTGATACAGCAATGTCTGATGGCAAAACCACCTTCTTACCCTGGCAGACCTCCGTGGAGGTCCAACTATTCTCAGCCTGGCCATGAAGAGCTTTACCTTCCATGTATAAACTTCCTGACTTCTTCCCTTGGCAGTCCTACTTGGGGTCTAACCAATTCAATCTGGCCTACACAGGATTTAGCACTCTTCACAACTAGTCCAGATTCCTCCTTGGCTGACTCTTGTAGAAATCACACCATTCCAGCTCAGCCCGTGGGGTCCAAAAACTCAGCATCACTCTTCAGGACTCTCAGCTCCATAGTTCATCCCACCTTCCATGGACGAGGACCTGTTTCACATCATCAAACTGCTCAGTAACTGCCCACCTATACTACATGGATCTCACACACACACACATATCATCCGCATCAAAGAAGATTCCAGATATGAAGACTTCAATGACCCTTATCCTTCCTAGATGATCACTTCCAAAATCCAAATCCACATTCATAGCTTGAGATTACCTCCTCTTAGTATGTCCACAGAAAGGGTAGTCCAGCAGCCATGGTTCCTTAGAGGTTTTCCCACGGGTTTTCCTCTTGCATGCTGCCATTCACATTCTCAGAGTTGGAGGAGGTCTTCACGCTGTTCCTTTGGGGCTTAATTTTCCCGATCATGGCCTTTCAACAAAAAGAGGTGAGAATGAGTAAAGCCAAAGTAACACTTAACCATAAGTTCACGCAAGTATGTTATTCTCTCACATTGAATGGGAAGGCTTAGCCAGTGGTCAATGGGGAATAATTCCACCCACCAGCACTACTTGAGCATGCCTCCAAACTCACTCAGCACTTCGTTCGCTTGGACACCTCCATCCTCCCCACCTCCTCCTACTTGGCGCTCCTCTTACTCCTTCTCCAGGCCTTTATTTTCCCCGATCCTGGCCTCTTGACAAAAAGGGGTGGGAAAGAGTAAAGCCAAAGTAACATCTAACCATAAGTTCACACTGAGCATGTTATTCCTCACATTGAACCAATGTTTTGAAGTCTTGTTTCTGCAACTCTGTAACTGATTAGTATTGACTCTGCTTCTGGTTCAGTCCCCTAGGGCCCACTTGAAAACATATGTGTTATGGAAATGAGGCTATCTTGCTTTGCAAAATGTTAAATAAATAATGAATAGAAAGAGAGTTACATCTTGACACTAAAAAGTAGTTTTTCTCTCACAATCATAATTTTTGTCTACTGTATGGTACTTTTCTATACACAGCTACCACAAGCTGTTCTGCAGTGCCACTACAGTAGTTAAACATTGTAGTGCAGTCCATGTTTGCAGGCAAACATGGCACCCTATTACACATAAACATCCCACACAAAACCGTGGACTGCTTCCAACAGAATGTGTTGCCTAGCGAGAAACTGAATTTTGGTGAAGACATTGGGGCTGATTCTACTCTTTGAATACTGTTGGAGGTTTAGTTCCACTGCACCCCTCACCCACCTTCCAAATAAGGCAGAAAAGACAACTAAAAGGGACTTTCTTGATTCCAGGGTAAATTCACAGTTGCCATCAACAGAGTTCAGTTACACAAAATTCTCTGAAATCTGAACTTCATGGCCTTCTTTTATATGTAACCCCCTACCAATTTGGGGCTTGTCTTCAGTGTCTTCCTGGGTACTAGCCATGCCCACTGCCAGGTAGACATCCTGAAGAGATAGTAAATCTATGGTTATTTCTTTGATCCTGTTGATTTGCGTGACAGTGCCATGATGTGCGCGCGCCTGTCCTTTAAGTCATTAGCCAGTGTGTGCATAGCAAACGGTCTGGGCTGGGACTGAGTGTTTCAAAGCTTGCAACTGGCCAGACACCACTTTAATTTGCTCCACTCTGCTGTCAATAGTAAAGAGAGGGAGTTTTAGCTATTACTGCAAATATTTACTTCTAACTTGCTGTTATATTTAGATTAGAGTGTATGTCTTAACCTGCCTTCTTGCAGTTTGTTTATCCAAATAGGAGCCACCATGTTTGGTCTGGGACTTCCAGAATTTAGACCAATGGGACACAAGGGCTTTGAGGGGTCCTTAGTTCAAGTGCCTCAGTAGGAAGAAAAGCAGTAGTTCTTGTAGTTTTGGAGGATGGCGCTCAAACTGACTAATGGGAGCACCAGAACTGTGACTGATAGCTTCTCTAGTGAACTGGATTGCTAGGAAACTGGACAGACTTTAAAACTGTTAGAAAACAGTGGTTCAGTTGGAGTTAGAGTTTGGAGGTAGAGCAGCTCAAGCTATTGAGAGCTGCTCCAAAGGAGCTGAGGAGAATCAGTCGGAAAGGCCTGACTTGCCTTCCTGCTGTGGTTCTCCTGCTTGGGACTGCCTTATTGCAGTAATCGGACAAATCCAAAAAGGTACTTTTAACTTCAGCAGAAAGCTCTGAGACTTTTAGAAGTGCAGCTTAAGATTTTGGACTGAAAAGAAGCTCTTGTGAAGTGTTTGGCCCAAGGGTTGTGAGAGACTGCCTTTTACTGATCAAGAGGTTTGCTCAGTGAACTGAATGCAATAGCAACTGGCTTGAAACCAAACTGTGAGATAGGAAAGTTAATGCTGTTCCTGTTAAATGTGCTGAACGTTTATTGTGGGTCAAGGATTGATTTTGCCAGTGACTGAACTGTTAGCCAGCTGGAGGCTTCACCAACAAAACAAACTGAACTTTGCTAGAAGTGTTTATCTAGCCTTGGACCATTGCCAAACCCAGCCCAAGCCAACTGTGCTTGCACAGAGCCTGCTTTCTCATCAAGAGACCAGATTGGGTATCCAGCCACTGTGCAGTGATGAATCGCAGGTTGCAGCCACCGGAGAAAGGCCATGAAGCAGAGGTCTGTCATGGTGGCCCAACTTCCCCATGCTCTTTTGGATCTACAGGAGATCTTCATATTGCTGGGTAAAGTACAGCCAACTGGTATTGTAAGTAAACTCCAGGTAGTTTCCTGCAACAAATCTCTAATTATTTTGTGGTACCATCTAATTGTTTCAGTGTGTTACAATGTTGCAATGGACTGGGCCAGCTGGCCAGGATTGCAAATAACCAAGACTTGTTTGTGTATGTTAACTGCCTTTCTTTCCATCGAGGGACCCAACAGCTACAATGCCGCCAACCCTGGGCACCATATCTGGCCAGCCAGCTTAACATTCTGGGTACCCAGTGTTGTCAGACTGTTTATTTTGGGACTAAAGTGCATGCATAGTAACCTGAATCAAATCAGTAAAGTAATCATTCTTCTAGATTCACTCCCCATCCTTGTTCACATTCCCTTAATAAACCTGATTTGCTGTTTCATGTTTAAACTAGCTTATGAGCATATTCTTAGTTGATGCATAGTATTGAAAATGTATGCTTGCTTTGCTAATATTGCCTTTAGAGGGCATTCCAGGGAGTTGCTGAAGACGGTCCCTGGTGGTAAGTGCAAGGGTGTGTACATATTATTAATGCTCATTGTTAACTGTGTGTCAGCTACTGTACTGCAAAGGATTATCTCCCTTGCAAGGTATTGGGTCCCTTGGTGGGTCTAGGGAAGTTATAGCTTCCCAGAGGGCAACACGAGGTTAGGTAGATATCCCCACTGTTGTTACTCTGGGTGGAGGCACCATAATATTGAATCCAGGCCCCTCAACCTGTGGCCAGAAGTACAGGCAGGGGTAGTAACCTAGAGATAGCACCACCTATGGGTTACATCATTGAGGCACCGCTGGGATTAGTGCCCCAATGGCCAGAATACAAAATTGCAGTTCATTGTAAATTTGGCACTAAAATCAAAAGGTTTGTCCCTTAGACTGTTAGGGGTATGCTGCAGACATGTATCAAGTGTTTTCTGGTATTACCTTAACACATTGTGTGAGGATGACTGGGAAACCTGGATAGAATATGCCACTATTTTGGTAACCGATTACCAAGGTACAGACACTCAGAAAAGACAGGAAATTATAAAGAACCTCAGAGGTCCTGCTATGGACATAATTTGGGCATTTCAGTCCACTGATTCTGATGCATCCCCAGCAATACTTAGATGTATTAGCTTCTATTTTTGATCCTGCTGAGGAAGCAGACCAATTAATGTGGGAGTTCAAGAATACTTGGCAGCAGAAAGGAGAAATGTTATCTGCTTATTTAATGAACGATTGAAAAAGCCTTGTTGATGGTATTCCAAAGGGAAGGGGTAGCTGTACATGAGCTAAACTGGGTCAAGATGAATCAGATTATGGCCTCTAACAAAGAGCCCAGCTTCTTACTGCTCCAACTGTGGCTGCAAGATTATAAGGATGACAACCTCTCCTACATTGCCCTTATGCAGATAGTGTGAAGAACTGAACAAAGACAAGAGTAGATTAACCATTGGGCTAGAGTGACACCTGCTTCCTCCTTCTGTAGCCAGGATGCTGCCACCTAAAATAATCCGATGTCCCAGTGTCTGGAAGAAAATGTGCAAATGGCAGGGCTCAAGGAAGTTAGTGCCCCCTCACCTATGAGTGATCTGTTGAACAGGTTGGAGGCCCAGTTATTTAAATTGTGTGATGTGCTGCAGAAGCTGTTAATGTACCTGATGTCACCCTCTGGTCAGATGGCAAAGGAGAAACCAGACTGGGCCCTCCGCTCTCATCTCAGTGCCCTTCTCAGCTACTTATCAGGCGTAAGCTCAAGCCAACTTGTGGCACCTCTTATCAAGATAAGTGTTCTGAAATCAGTGTGATCTGTCACCACTGCAGAAAGATGGGCATGTAAAGAAAGCATGCCGCTCCAAGAAAAATAAAGCAGTGTGGTCAGCAGACTAATCTCAGAAAGACACTCTAAGTCATGCACTTTCGTAACCGCACCTGCTGAAAACATGGTGAATCATCAGAAGAAATCAAAATATCTGGGCTTAATGAACCTGACCTCAACTCAGAAAGTGTTACTAATTTTGAAGGTGCAAGCAGTGTGCTAAATGATTTCAATTTTGTTGAGATATCACTAAATGATGAACCGGGGTCTACAGAAACAGCAAATTCAAGTGATGCTACAGATGCAAGTGCTACTTCTAACTCCAAACAAATGGTGAGTGCAGAGGTGCCTCTTCCTGCAGAAGCTGCTGTGATGCTGGACAAGAAATCAGGAGTTCCAAACCCAAATGCTAATGTTGAAAGACTGAGCCTGTGCCTGCTACCCCAGAAAATCTTGAAGAACTGTTAAACCTGTAGTATGTCTTATTTAGATTCCCCAGAAAAGCCTGTAGGCCTTCTTATGAATGTAGTCCATAAAGGAGTTTACATTGCAGATATTTCCCTTCCTAAAATAGTTTTCACTGAAGCCTTTAAGTTAGTAATAAGACTCTTCAATCAGTATTCTAGGGTCCCTACTAAATGCCCAAAGTTAGCTGACCAGTCAAATTATCAGCCATGTGGGTTAGTGTGCAAAAGTGGTAGAGACAAGGGTAATATCTATAACAACCTGAGATAGAATGCAAATGAACAATAGAGTGTTTAAAATGAAAATGTAAAATGTCCAAGGAATACCATTGTGTATGAAACATATCAGTCATACGTAATGCATGCTTATGTATTATGTTGAATACTAATAGCAAAACTACGCAGTAATGTATATAATATTTCATGGTTACAACCTGTATATAATGAAGTATAGTATTATATTAAGTAAACATGTTTATAGTGTATAGACTTGACATGGACCAAGTTTTCCTAGGCAGGGACAAGTATAACTCCCCTACCAATTTGGGGCTTACCTTAAGTGTCTTTCTGAGCTCTAACCATGCACACAGCAAGGCAGACATCCTGCAGAATAGTAAATCCATGGTTATTTGTTTGATCCTGTTGATTTGCGTGACAGTACCATGATGTTCCTCCACTCCTGTCCCTTTAAATCATTAGCCAGTGCATGTATAGTAAATGGTCTGGGCTGGGACTGAGTGTTTCAAAGCTTGTGACTGGCCAAACACCACTTTAATTTACTCCACTCTGCTGTTGATAGTAAAGCAGAGGAGCATTAGCTCTAACTGTAAATATTTACTTCTAACTTGTTATATTTAAATTAGAGTGTTTGTTTTAACCTGCCTTCTTGCAGTTTGTTTATTCAAATAGGAGCCACCATGTTTGGTTTGGGACTTCCAGAATGTGGACCAGTGGGACATAGGGGACCTTAAGGGGTCCTTAGTTCAAGTGTCTCATGGGAAGGAAAACTGTAGTTCTTGTAGTTTTGGAGGTTGGCACCTAGACTGACTAATGGGAGCACCAGAACTGTGACTGACAGCTCCCCTAGCCAACCAGATTGCTAGGAAACCAGACTAATTTAAAAGCTGTTAGGAGACAGTGGTTCAGTTGGAGTTAGAGTGTGGAGAGTGAGCAGCTTGAACTATAGAGAGGCTGCTCCAAGAAAGGAACCAAGGAGAATCAATGGGGAAAGTCTGACTTGCCTTCCTGCTATGGTTCTCCTGCTTGGGACTGCCTTATAGCAGTAATTGAACAAATCCAAAAGGTACTTTAGCTCGGCAGAAAGCGTCAAGACTTTTAGAAATGCAGTTTGAGATTTTGGACGAAAAAAGCTCTTGTGAAGCATTCAGCCCAAGGGTTGTGAGACTGCCTTTTACTGATTGAGAGGATTGCTCAGTGAATCGATTGCAAAAGCAAACAACATGAAACCGAACTGTGATATAGAAAAGTTAATACTGTTCCTGTTAAATGTGCTGAATGTTTATCTTGGGTCAAGGCCTGTTTCTGCCATCGACCAAACTGTTAGCCAGCTGGAGACTTCACCAGTAAAATGAACTGAACTTTGTCGGAAGTGTTCATCTAGCCTTGTATTGGATGCAATTGAAAATGAGAGTTTACTCTCCATTGCCATCAATAAAATTAGAATTGAATTGTAGCAGGCCATCGCCAAACCAGCCTTAGCCAACTGTGCTTGCACCAGAGGCTGCTTTCTCAGTGAGAGACCAGCTTGGGATCCAGCCCCAGTGCAGTGACGAATCACAGGTTGCGGCCACCTGGAGGAAAGACCATGAAGCAGAGGTGTGTTGTGGTGGCTCAGCTTCCCCATGCTCTTCGTTGATCTACAGGAGGTCTTCATATCACCATGTCAAGTA